>CM064338.1:17545723-19962116 GCA_032595735.1 Pelochelys cantorii
CTTAGTGTTTCATTTTTCCTATTCATTCAGGCACTGCAGTGCACCTCTTGTCTGTTACATTCCATCTTTCAGATCTGTTCTCACATGTTCCTTCTTTCTGATTACTCGCCCCAAATCAGTGCTTGGAAAAGTTTCCTGGGCTTGAACACTTTTATATTGTTCTACAAAATGTTTCTAGACTTGACGTAACATCTTGGGATATCCAACTTCAGCAGCATTCTGATTTTATTGTTCTAGGACCATTCCGGTTACAAATTCCAGCAGACAAGGAATAATGCCATATTACTGCATCATATTACATTATATAGTCCCTTGCAGTAGGGAAGGAACTCGCCTGAGAAATCTCTGGTCCCAAAAGAGCTTGAATTCTCTGCTCTGTGGGAAGGCTTTACTTTACCCACCTGCCAGATATTTCTTCTGATACCTTAACATCTGCCTGTCTGGAGAAAAGGAGTCACTTCTCTCAAATATGGACATTTTCCAGCCTAGAGCTCAGATCCCTGGAAGGTACTGTTTGGTCATATGGGGGTTGATGTTTGAATTCAGTGGACTTCTTACCCTTGATTTCTCTATCTAATTTAGTGTTTACCAGTATCTTCAGAGTTGCATTCCTTTCCCAAATTATAGTCCCTCCTGGCCTAAAAGAAATGACTGTTGCATTTTCCTACTTATCCAACCTACTTTTCTTATCAAATAGCAGACGGAATACAGTTCCTTCTTTCTTATCTTTTTGTCCATAAGTAAGGTATTACTATTTCTAGCCTCCGTCTTCATTACGGCCAAGCTTTTCAGACGTGACTAGTGATCTTCTTGGGTGCCAAACCTGAGGCACCTTACAGGGTCCTGATTATCATGATGTGCTAAGCACCCACTTTGCAAAAGTCAGGCCCTTTTAAGGTGTCTGAAGTCAGACATCTAAAATCCCTCCTCAGTTTTTGAAAATCTTGGGTGAAAAAGAAATGTTTATTGTAGTGGGACCGAGAGACTTGCTGCCATGCCCCTAAGCATAGTGGGGACTCTGGGCCCCTGAAAGGGATGGGGCCACAGGTAGAAGGGGTGGGGGTGGGGCTAGCCTCCTCAAGGCAGCCCACAGTGCTGCCTGGAGTGCGTTGCACCGCTGCTCCTGTTCCAGGCAGCCCTCAGTCCAGGACTCCTGGCTGCCATAGTAGCAGCAGTGGTGGTATCAGCAGCTGGGAGCCCTGGGCTGTTTTGAATCCCCAGGCACAGGGGCAGTTGCTCTCTTTGCTTCCCCTTCTTCCCCTCTCCCTGTTGGTGCATGCCTGTCTTATTGTCACACTACAGCTACAGTGTGGTATCATGGGGGGAAACTCATTAGGCCAAAAAGAAATGAGGAGTCCATTATACATATCAAAATAAGATATTTTAACATAAAACATCCTGTAATTTAATTTTAAAAGTTTGAGATAACAAAATTCTGGTCCTAAAGATCCAGATATGCTGCCCAGATCCTAACTTTGAATGAGCTCTTCCTAAAACTGGCTCTAATTTGGCTTCTTAGGCCATGGAAACCTGTGTTGTTAGTCCCTTTGTTCTACCTTTCTTTTGTTTCACACCATCAACCCATCTCCTCTGCCCATATGATGGGACCGGGGGAGGAAGTTGTTAACTTTCCATCTGTGAATTTGTAGTGTGTTAACTATCTAGAAACAACTTGCCATCTTGACACCCTGAGCAGGAGGAAGGAAGGGGTCACCCACGCCAAGCACCTGTGAACCCATGAAAGACAAATAAAGAGAACAAACCAAGCATTGCGTTCTCTGCCACACTCCTGCCTTCAGATGGTGCTATGTGAGCGTAGAAATAGCCTGGCCTATCTCAAAACGGAGGCCACTGGTAAGCATCGCTGGCTTTGTCTAGAGCCAGGGGGAGACTCAAAATGGTTTCTGAAAGTTCTCAGAGGTAAGAGTGCTCAGGTCTGTACATTTTGTAAGAAAAGGGGAAGCTAGAGAGAGAGAGAGAGAAAAAAAGAACAATTCAGCCGTGT
Organism: Pelochelys cantorii; assembly: GCA_032595735.1. NCBI lineage: Eukaryota > Metazoa > Chordata > Testudines > Trionychidae > Pelochelys > Pelochelys cantorii. Next base: position 17,547,729 of record CM064338.1, read on the forward strand.
ATGCCCCATGGTTGTTTTATTTCTAGTTTTGTGTGGGCTTGGCATTAGCTTAACTGTGAATAGCCTTTGTGTTAGCCCTTGACTAGCTCTCCCCCTTTTGGCCCCCTCCTTCTCAGTGATGGATGCTTCCATCACAACTACTGATTAAGAGAAAGGGAAAAGAAAACTTTAAAACTGTGCCCTGCTTTTGTTTAATTATATATGTACATCAGTCAGATTACAACAGAAACCTGTTGTTTGATGTACCATCTTCTTTCTCCGGGTGATGAAGGAAAATTTACTATGGGGTAAAATATAAAAAGCACCTGAGTTCCATTGACTTCTATATAGGCTTTGGTGCCTAAGTGCCTAAATCACTTTTTAAATGAGACATATGCTCCTAAGTCTCTTTGGAAAAGTTGTTCTTGTTTCAGAAACCACAAGCAATAGTATAATGGGAGGAGCATGTATGGGTGGAGGAAATGAACAAAGACTAAAGGAGAGAGATAGTAGAGGGCTTAGGGAAATTGGAAAAAAGAGTTCCTATAATCCAAGCTCCTAGGCGACAGTAGCAAAAAACAAAGAAAAAGAATATTCATGAAATACAAACACACGGAGAGATTAACAGAATCAAGGGTGAGAGAGGTAAGGCTCGGACCACAGAAGCATGGAGTGAGTCCTTTTAAACAAGAAGCAGTGGTTAAATAAATGATCAAATCTTGGAGGATTTATTGAGTCAGGGAGGACTTTTAATATACAATAAGTCTGACCTTTATTTTATTTTGCTATTATGCCACAACATGTCATAGAAAGAAGCATGGCCCAGACAGAGTGGGGAGTCAGAAATTCCTGCATTCTAGTCTTGTCTGTAACAAGTCACCACTTAACCCCTTTGCCTCAGTTTCCATCTATAGGCTTAATACCTAGCTCAGAGAGGTGGTGTGAGACTTGATCTCCCAATCTGTAGCCTCACTGAACAGCATCACCAGTATTACTTGCATAAGGGCTGCTGGATCTGTCTTTTAATATTTCTAAAGTCCTTGGAGGAGGGGAAGCCCTATATACATGCTAATAATTAAATAATTAAAAATCTTTGTGAGAAATGCATGTTTTTAGAGTGTCTAATTTCCCAAGAAAGAGTAATTTTTCTAAATTTCAGAACTTTTTCTGCTTTCTGAAATGTTAGGTCAGAGCCTTCCCCCTTAGTTGTTCCTTTCTCTTTTGTGACATAAGGCCCAGTCCTGAAATGAGCTGCATGTGGCAGACCCCTGTGCCTGCTTAGAACTCATTGAAGCCTCAGGGTGCGTCTACACTGCAGTGCTAGCTCGAAATAAGCAACACAATTTGAGCTATACTAATTGTGTCGCTTATTTTGAGCTTATTTTAAGATAATCTATTTCGAAAAGACAGCGCCAAATTTCAAAATAGACCAGTATTCTGGCAAGTCCCTTAATCCTCGTGGAATGAGGCTTACCGGGACGTCAGAATAGCATGCCTGTTATTTTGATTGCATTTAGAAATAACAGGCATACTGTAAAGATGCAGAAAATGCTATTTCAGGATACTGGATGTATCCTGAAATAGTGCCGCAGTCTAGATGTACCCTCAGAGATTTCCTTACTCCTAGCAAGTCCACTAGGCCTGTCTAATATATACTTACCATAATAAACCCCAAAGACAGCTGCTGCTCCAACAAATGCTCCCAAGAATTGTGCTAATATATAAAAAGGTAATTTGGTCCATTTCAACCTTCCAGTTGCACACATGGCTAATGAAACGGCTGGGTTTATGTGACCACCTGAGAAATAAATCACAAAACAATACTGATCATATAGATAAAACAGAGAAATGGGAGGAGGTGGAGTGTTTGTAAACATGCAAGCACTTTGGAACACTAGACAATGTGCATAGGTTTGCTCGGCAAGCAGTTATTTTGCTACCTCTCACTGTATTGGGATGGGGTGGGATGAAAGGAGAAAGTTATTGACCATTCATTCTGTTTTCCAAGCATTTATTAAGAATAATGGGTAACATTGACTTGTTCATACTGCAAATGCTGGGCTATGTTAATCTGTATTCAGGAAAAGGGGGATTAAGTTCTCTTGACGCTCCCCTTTTGATCCTGGGGCTGGATAAAAACTGAGCCTTCCCTGGCATAAAGTAAAATGACCTCAGATTGCTCAGCTTTGTTCTGGCTAGTGGCTATCTGGAATCTGAGGAACCTGAGCAAATAGATTCATCCTTAGCCTTCAGCGGTAAACAGAAGCAGCGGTACCCCAAACCACACTTCTATGCTGAGTTCCAGGGGATGGGCCCTGGGAGCTGCTGTGGTGAATGTATAAGCAGAGAGGTCTACTTTTAAATATTTGGGCAGTGCTTAGATGTATTTGTGATAGAGACCATGTAAGTACCTGGATATTTAGGAAGGACTATATTTCTCCAATAGTTTACTGTAACAACTTCATTATCAAAATCCGAGTCATGTTGTTTATTAGGTCATGTATTATTCCCATCCCCAAACACCTTTTCATTGACAGTAGAAAAAAAGTGTGAATGTCTTTGTCAACCTCATTCTTGGTGGGTGAACAGTAGATTCTTAAGAAATGCGTATTTCTGGTTACCTTAATAAGCAGGCTTCAAGATATTCTGAAATGTAAATATGATGAACTTGGATTTTGCTACAGTGTAGAACATGCCACACACAACATCTTCCAGGTAATACCACATTCAGGGATATATTGAGATGAGAAAATGTTGGCCTTTTCTTTGATAAAATGTATATAAGAAAGTGACCTTTGTCAAAGGTTGGTAACGGAGAAAGCTCCATGCTTACTTGGACTGGGTTATCCTCTTGTGAAACTGTACGCATCTATTTCATGTGAGCAGATAAACACAGATAACCAGTAGGAGAAAGACCTCCCTTGTATTCTTTCCAAAGCTGTCACCTAGTGGCATCAGTCTGGAATGAATTCTGATCTCTAATTCTTTCTCGTAGAGCTAATACAGGGGTGGCAACTTATTTAAGAATCCTTCATGTAAATTTTGTATGTTCTTGTCTTTTCTCTCTTTTTCTTGCTCTGTCTGAAATGAACAATTTTCTTTTCTTTCAATAATCACACAATCCCCCACACGTGCTTAGTGAGTACATGCCGGGGAAAGGATTATAACCTGCTACAGGAGCTCATTAGAATGGGCATATAAAATTAGATCTGCAATGAGCTAGTCTAGTGGGTTGACTTACTTGACTTGGAAGAAACCCAAGATTCTTGGTCTTTAAGCCATCTGTTGCTCTTTCAAATGATAAAACAGCAGCATTGATAGGCTATGGAACGTGTCATTTCCATGTTAATTCAGGAAGAAAGATGGGGAAGCAGCAAGGGCGAATGAAAAAAAAATGTGGGGAAGGAAAATCTGAGGGCATTGACAGGGAAGTAGACAGCCCCAGAATGGGGTGGGAAAAGAGGAAATTCCCTAAAAATGGATATTCTACAACATATACAGTTAATTAGATTTTGGATTGTTGCATCCTGTTGACACATCTGCTCTTTCTTAGGGAAAATTTGCAGCTTGCAGAACCCCTTCTCAGAGGAATAGCACAAGAAAGCACAACTATGCTGCTCTTGCAACCACTTTGCCTTGCCGCACTCAAACCTCATCAATTTTAGACAAGTCCAGATGAATATCCTTTAAAGATACAAAAAAGTGAGTTGTGCTTTCCAGGTTATTTTCATACTGCTACAAGGGAAGACAGAATCTGGCCCGATCCACATCACAAGCAACAGCTGTAGTTAATCCTTGCTCAGATTAGAACAGCAGCCAGACATACTGTGCTACCAAATGAAGCTTGTGTGGTACTACTGAGCCACAGTTATCTGTCTCAGTGGAGGTAATGAGATTTGGCTGTTTCACAATACACTGAACCACTTCTTGGTATGAACCTAGAAACATCTCTGTCAGTTATCTCAATGTATTATTTGTGTAAAACACACTAGAGAGGAGAAAACAAACAGCACCTTGTCCTAAAGCAGCTAGCGTTCATGCTTTTTGCTAGGCTGAATTGCCCCTCTCTATCAGTGGTCACAGTCTCCTCAACCAAAACTAGAGCACCAGGGAACACTTCAGCTTTAACCCTGGCAGTCTCGTCTTCACTTGCAATTAATTTTGCTTATAAACAAATAATGCAAGATTCCTGTTTAGAGGTGAGAGCTAACTCAGAATAAACACTAGAGCTGAAAGCAGGTATACACACGCTCCCACGATCAATTTGAACAGAGCTGAATGGGAGGATATACATTTGCTACATGCAGATATTGTAATAAGTTACCTCAGTCATAGGCACATAAGAGATGCCTAGGTAGATTCACTGATTTTATTTGTATATGGACAACTATAAAAGCAGAGAAACAAAGGGAAAGTCTCAGCGCACAAGAAGAAAATAATTATGGGTCTGCATTTTATCCCCCAATTATGAAGAATGTCTGGCGTGTTTAAACCTTCTCCTTGATTCCCTTAATCTTTTATTGCTTTCTGTAATGCTGGATTCCTAAAAGTGTCCAAAATGACATTGTTTTACAAATCTGCGGAGGGGGCACACAGGAGCAGGTAAACATTTGCTACTTTAGGGTGCGTCTACACAGCACCCTAAACTTGAAATAAGATACACAATTTGCACTACTCAAATTATGTATCTTATTTTGAAACTATTTCTAAATAGCCAAATTTCAAAATAACATGCTTTTTCAAGCCATTCCTTATCCCTCGTGCAACAAGGTTTACTGGGATGGCATATTAGCACACCTGTTAATTTGAAATATATTTCAAAATAACAGGCAGCTTGTGTATTCCGGTATCCTGAAATAGCCGTGCGGTGTAGATGTAACCTTACTGACCTGAGACCTAAACCAGCAGTCTGGCTCAGCTCCTCTTTTTGCAGACTTTGCAGTGGGAATGGCAAAGCAATGTCTGAATGTGACCTTTCTACACCCCTGAGCCTAGGGCTGTGGTTGCCAACCCTCCAGGAGTCCTGGAGTCTCCAGGAATTAAAGATCAATATTCAATTAAATATTATGTCATGTGATAAAACGTCCAGGAATTCGCCCAACCAGAATTGGCAGCCCTACTTAGGGCAGGCTAGTGGTGCAAGTTAGAGCAGCTTCAGCGCCACTTGACCTTGTGCCTAGGGTTGCCAAGTGTCTGGTATTCTACCGAACAGTCCGGTTTTTGGGCCCTCTGTCCGGTAAAAAAAAGCCAGAAAATACCTGACATGTGCAATGTCCGGTATTTCCTGGATTTCTGGCTGGGGCCGGAAGCCTGGTGGGGGCTGGGGGAGTGGCTGGGGGAGTGGTTGGGAGGCGGGGCGCGATCGGCACTGGGAGCCCTGGCTGCAACTGATGCCTTGGGGAGGAGGAGAAGCCCTGTCCCTGCTCCTGAGCGCGTGGTGGAGCCGCAGCTGGACTCACTCGCGCTTCTCTGGACTGTGTGAGGGACTGACAGTGCCTCGGGATCTGCATGTACCCGGGTCAGTCCTGCCCCCCCCGCTTCCCCCGACCCTACCCAACCAGCTCCGCTGCCCCCGACCCCCTCCTGGCCACCCCTGCTTCCTACCGGCTGGTTCTCCTCCTCCCGATCTCCCCTGACCAGCCGCGCAGTCCCCACCCCACCCCCCCATCTCCTCCGGCCAGCCACGCTGCCGCTGCCCCCCCCTCCTGGCCAGCCCTGCCCCCTTCCCGGTCGGTCCCCCCCCGTCAAGTGCGTCTGGTATTTTTTCTAAACCTACCTGGTAACCCTACTTGTGCCCAGCTGGGAATCCCTGTAGTAGCTGGGCATTGCTGGACTCTAGAAGCTTTTCCTAGCTATGCCGCCCACAGAGCCCTCTCTCAGTGGCTTGGCTGGTTTCTGACCTGTGCAAAGCACTTATGTGTAAGGGCCAGGATTCCTAGGGGCCTTAGTGCTGTAGCTTTAAGTCCAGAAGGAAAACTGTTGCTAAATATGTTAAATAGTGACAAAGGAAAGTGTCAGGAGGGACGGGGTTAATGGAAGATCTGATCTGTCCTCTGCTATAATGGAGCAGACAGCACTCTGAAGTTACTAAATGTGTAACTGATAAGAATACCATGAAACTGGACTATATATAAATCTGTGAAAGCTGTGGTATGAATGCTTCACAAAAACAGTGACTTACCTGATACGCCCCCGGATACATACACCGCCATGGTGACTGCCATTGCAAATCCAACATATACTGTTACAGCTCCACCCAGGGCCCCTCGGCTCAGGACGTCTTGGGCAACACACCCGCATCCGAGCGCCTGTAGTACAGAAGGGAAAGGTAAAACATGAGCATGCTGGCACCAATCTGTAAATGAGATCCTATTGGATTGTTTGTAACTCCTGCTAGCTGCATGAATGGCAGGGAAATGTGCTAGGCAAGAAATGCAAGCATTTGAAATCAATGGCATGTGGACAGCCAGTACTTCCATTGAGTTGGGTATTGGTTTTTCATCTCCCTCAACTCAGTAGCAGAAAGTATGGCTTGCTGTCAGTGTTCCCTATAAGCTGTGCACTTGGGCGGCCACCCAGGAGAGATTCGGCTGCTACTCAGCTGATTAGCACTCTGTACCCATAGATGGCAATATGTGCTTCTACAGGTGGTGCATATTTTCACATTCCTCACTGCACATAACAACATTTATTCTGCACATAGGTGAAAAAAAATTAGAGGCTGAGGGTAGGAATTTTACCCACCAGTGTCCTAAATTATAACAGAGAAAGATCTGGTATTCATGGAATAAAAGTGAACTTCTAGGTTGGAAGACAAAGCGCTCTGACAATGTTACATTTCTCTTCTTCCTTCATTAAAAGGCAGCAAACCCAGCTCTTGCCTCCTATCTCTGCTTATATTAGTGTGCATAGCCTTTTAGCTGGTCTCTCCCATGAAAATGCTTTTGAGCTTCGTTGGTGAAATTCAGCCCAGTGCGGATCTCATACAAGAGCCTTTGTGCTAAGAATCAGAGGAAAGGACACACCTTTGGGGGCCCCACCTTCCCAGAATTCAGCTTGATTTATTGTGCGAAACAGGATCGAGTTTATATATTTATTTTTATTTTCTTTCAGTTAAATCCTTTTTAATACTGCTGTTTTCTGAAGTTCACCTCCCAAAACAAACAAGGCCATTCTAGTGGCTGGGTGCTGGTTGGCAAAGATCATTCTGTCTGGTAAGATTTCAAATTGATAAAAATTGTAAAATACAGGTTGTACCTCCAAAATCTGGGACACACTGGTCCGGCAACATCCATGATCCTACTGGATCACGGATGCTCCTGGAGCAGAGAGCTCCGGAGCCTAAGGGCAGGAGAGCCAGCTGGGCAGGACATCAGAGTCAGCAGCCCAGCTGGGGGCAGTGCGGGACCGGGGCTGTTTAGCACCCAGGGGGAAGAGGCTGCACTCATATCAATGCTTCGTAGTTTCTGCTTTCTCCACATGGCTCCTCATTGTATACTAATTCTCATCAAGGCCCCAATTCAGCAAAACATTAAATGGGATTAAGTCTACCCTGAGTCAGCAAAGCACTAAAGCTTATGCTTAACTTCAGGCATGTGCTCAAGTCCCACATTAAACAATAGGAAGATTGTGAATGCCGCAAAATGTAGTTAGGCACGCACTCCCCATGAAAGCCACTTTGTGCCTTTAAAAATCCCCCCTTTTAAGCACATTCCTAAATGTAAACACTCACTTACCTGCTTTGCTAACTCGGGATGCACAGTTGAACTGAAGCCCGGGGCCCTGGAATGGGTAGTTATTGAGAGCCAGAACTGTAGTTTCATAGCATGTTCATATTTGCCGTGGTGTCCAACCAGTTCTGAAGCAGTAGTCACTGCTATAGCAAACTAGTCACACTCAATCAGCCAAATAGCCACATTGTTCAAGCCAACTGGTCACACTCAACCAGCCAAATAGTCACATGTGGCTAGTGGTTAGCATGTTGGATACCACAGATAGAGGCTATGGCTCACTGGATAGCAGCATGCGTCTCAGGAGTCATCGTGAGGTCTGACTCACTCCTCGTTAGGGTGTGACTGGGATTACCTCGAACAATGTTCATTTGCATATTTGTTTTCATCCTATCCATGTGTATGGGTTTCTCATTTTTCCTGCTCCTCAGAAGGATCACATCTTAACTTAAAAGTGATTCCAAATTAGTCTGTGTGCTTAAGTTGGTTAGTCACCTCTCTTCCGTCACTGTTGTAATGTTATTGGGAGCCACCAGATGGCTGCACTGCAGATGGTCTTACTAACTCTGTTTATCTGAATCTCTATAAATTTGTTTTGGAGAAGTGAGTATTGTGAGTATGAAACAAATTCTTCACGGAGCAGCAATAACCCCCCACTTTGCCTAAGGCATACTCTAACCTGCAAAATGTTTGTTGGTATAGCTATCAAGCAAACCCTCCTACTGTAAATGCAGTTAATACCAGCAAAAGACATGTTTCTTCCAGCACAGGTTCCCCAAGTGAAAGCATATTTACTCTGGTATAACTGCATCTACACTAGGGCTTTTGTTGGTATATAAATGTTGTTGCCAAAAATAAATTACATGACTACTGACATTAGTAGACCCTCATAAATCTTTTGACCTGGCCTGTCTATCTCTGACTGCATCATCTACCCCAGTGCAGCTGTTGCTTACAGGGTATATGCTTACAAGCAAGCAAGCAAAGCGTTATGTGGTGCCAAAGCATTACAGGTGTCAGGATATTTTAACGACAAGGTGGTTGTTGTTGTGTTAGAAAGCATTAGTATAGGCTATGGCATTGTATCTGGTGCGGCAGACAGACAAATTCCATGCTTCAGTCTGCTTTATGCTATCTGCTAGGAGTGGAACACTTCAATCCTATATTGTCTCTCACGCTTTAAGGGTGATATGCATACTGATTAGACACACACAGCAAAAACAAAACAAAATGCATTTTAGTTGTTTTCAAGCCTGACTAGTTTTATTGTCCAGAGGTACAATCTGGGCAGTCCAGGCTCATATGTTGATGTTCCTTTAATCTGTGAAGAATTGATATGCTGGAACTGAAGCGGCTCAAGACAGACTCAGGATGGGTGTACTGGAATAGTTGCTGGGAACAGAGCTGGCAGAGGATGAGTAAATAAATCATTGTGCTCTGCAGCTACCTCCTTCTTCAGACTTTGCAGAAGAGATAGCTGAGAAATTGACCCTAGTGAATGACGTATCTTAGAAGTGTCACAAAAGTTCCCAATACTGCTATATACCTTTTTGCAAGTACAGTTTGCACTCACGTTTTGTGCTCAGTCAGGTAGTGACCCTCCAGGCTCAAGTTCTGCAGGCTCAAAAAAGAGACAACCTTCTTGAAAATGTAACCCACTCTGTGTGTTTGAGAGAACTGGAGTAGGCAAGGGGGAGGGGCTGTTTTTGCTAAATTGGTAGTGATACCCTGGGCCAAGTTTTCTGCTCTAGCCCCTCTGTTTTTGTGCTTGCAGCTAATCGCAACCACAGAAGCAGGCACATAACCTAAATTTGCACATGTAGCTAATGCACTCAATACCTTTCCAAGGGCGTTTGGGTAACGCTTGCCTATCCCCAGTAAATGGACACTCACTATCATTGTCACAGGCAGTTGCATGCCAGGAGCTAAGCTTGCTAGTATTGAGCGTGACATTTTAGTATTATTTTCACATGCTGCTGTTGGAAGTGGGAAAAATAATTTTGCTCGCACCTGGTGTAACTAGTTCACTACAACCGAAACTACCGCCTCATAATATAATTACACAAGCAGCAATTTAATATCTTGGTAATCTCTCCTAGACTGAGCTGAAACTGGACTGGATCATCAAGATGTAACTCAATATTTAAAGTTTCTAGGCCAAGTTCAGACCTCAGTTATACCCAAGCAATCTCATTGACTAAAACAATTGAAAACCGTGGGTGCTGCATGGGTATAATTGAGGGCAGATACCTTTATCTTATCTTGTGCTTCCAGGTTCTCATCTTCTCAGGAGTTGTCAGCAGCCTCATCTGCTTAAACTTATCCCAGTAGCTTCAGGGCTGACTCTTTGTCCCAAAACAAATAAGATTACTGTCTTCAATAACACGTCTTTTGGCTGGGCGTGGGGTGGCTGTCTGCATATTCTCTGCCAGAAGAGCTTGCTTCTCAGACACTGAATCCTTTTCTTTGTCTTGGGTAATATGACAAACATCAGGGGAAGGAAAACAATTGAGCTCCATTGAGCATAGATCCTTGTTATTCCCTGGCAGCTTGTAGAACTTCCCGAGACATAGGAGACACTGAGAGCATACTGCCTCCATCTGTGTGATGGTCAGGATTTCTGCAAAGATGTATATACAGGTCTGCTGATTTGGGGGGAGGGGTAGAAGAGGCTAAAGGGGTAACTGCTCTGGGGCTCGGCAATACAAAAGGACCTGCAGCGCCCAGCCGCCACCACTGCTACTGTGGGAGCAGCTGGAGCTCCAGGCCCTTTAAAGCCCTGTCAGAGCACTGTGCAGTGCACTCCGAGCAGCACGGAGGGCTGGGAGGAGGACACCATGGCACTCTGCAGGTGGCACTGAGAGCTGCCTATCTCCAGCCCCATAGAGCAGGCCCCCCTTCCTTGCCCAGGGCCTGTCGGTTCTGCTGTGTATCTAATGGCATTTTTGGTATTAAAAAGGGATTTCTGTAAGGTCGAAGTCCAGAACTATATAGGGAATATATCTTCTATTGAGGCTGCAGTTTCTGAGTCCTCTTAAAGTGCAATATTTATAGAGTATCTAACAATGGTATTTCTTTACTCAGCAGAGCTGTTTCTTGTGTATTCGGAGTCATATCTACTTCCTGTAATGCCAAAACGAAGTGTACTGCTTTTTACCACTGTTAGCTGCAAAAAGCCAACCGAGTTTAGACAATGAGCTGTGTTCCCTTGCATCTTGTGCATCATCATCAGAACTGTGCACCTAACTCCTGTCAATTGTGCAAGCCTACAATGGAATGGCACAGGTGTCGCAAAGGACAGAATGTGGTTTCTAGAATCTTTACTGCTGGTCGTTATTGTACTACGAGATGGAAAAAATTTGGGACAAATCCAAGAGGTGGCAGTTACAAAACTCATCTTTTAACTTGCATACGAAGCACTCTTAATCTGGAAGTCACTGAGAGATAATAGTCACTTTTTGGAGGACAGCCACACTTGGACATACACATTTGCCTACTCCAAAGATCCCTCTAATGCCATAGAACTTTCAGTACAGATTTCTTTGTAAAGGGAGGAAAATTTCTCTGCCTTGGCCTTTCCGACACCAGACTTGCCATCCCACCTTTCTCTGCAATCCCTTTGCAGGCATTTTCTGTTGGCAGGCAACATGCCTGCTCCCTCTTTCTTAGGCAAGGTGGGCCTCCTTAATATTTGTCTGGATTATTCTATAGCTGGATTATTCTCAGGCTGAAATGCCCCAAAATGCAGTGCAGTAGAATAGGCTAACAGTCCTATCATCCTATAAGAGGGAGTCCTTACCGTATACTAGCTTCATCCCTTCTGAGTCTGTGGAAACAGAGGGATTGTCATGGAAACCTGTAGGAAGCTTGGTGGACCATCGCTAAGGGAAAACTGTCTGTCTGACATAACATCCTTAAGAAAATAGCCATATTCTCACCTGGCTATTTAGGATTTTGCGGGGAAAATCAGAATATAGGATTCCAGAAAGTCCATTGGATAGGCAGTTGAAATGGGTGCAACCTGCCCTCTGTTGGGTTGTGGTGGGGACATGTCTAATCAGTTGTAAGGGACAAGGGCATAGGCAGTCAGATCTGGGCTGAGGTTTGCCCACCAGGGATGGGAGGAATTGAAGTAATCACAAGGCCAGGTCCCAGAAACAAGAATCAGGGTCAGAGTCAAGCCAGAGTCAGAGACTGGAGATCAGAGGTAGTACCAGGATAGAACTGAGAGGCAGAAATCAGGATTGAAGTCAGGCTGGAGTCAGAGACAGAGATCAGGAGACGAGGCAACATCTGATGTTCCAGCAGGCCAAAGTCTATGGGGTTGCCTAGACAACTTCCTGGGGCAACCCCAGGGGGCTAAGTTGGGTACTTGGCCAATCAGAGGATACAGTTACTCTGGGTCTCCTGGGCATTGCTTTTTGCAGTACCTACTCTTCCACAGTGCTCCCCAGCTGTGCCTCTACATGGTCCCCTGGGCCACTGTGGGAACATCAGCCACCCCAGGTTCTGCAGACCTTGGTTCTAGACCCTGGGTCCTAACACCAGTACAGCCCATAAAGTGGTGTTGCTGGCCTGGGAATGGGTATAGCTACGTTCTCTGGTGATGTGCTGGTTTTGGGTGCACCTTTGACAACCTCTGCTAGCTGTGTTCTAGTGGAGTGATCCATCCATGGTATATCTATGCTAGAAATGTGGCAGCTAGACCTGTGCTGCAGGAGTGCTATAGTGTAGGCACTTATTCCTGTGATGGGGTTTTTCTGTCACTGTAGTAAATCCACCTCTCCAAGATTGAGGGAAAAATCCTTCCACTGACCTTGCCAGATCTACACCAGGGCTTAGGTCAACCTCACAATGTCTTTCAGGGTATGAATTTTTCATATCCTGGAGCCATGTAGCTACGTTGATTTAACTTTCCAGTGCTGAGTAGCTCGGAAGCTGTCTCTGACTTCAAGGAAGAGAGGCAGTGAGAACACCAACAGCCCTTCCCGAGGATTAATTCTGCTACCCTCTTCCAAGGGGCATAGTTGGCTACCGGGTTTGATCTACACCTTGTTGTATCAAGGGCTGAATCGATTCCAAAGTTTCATTTTCTGAAATGAATGCACAAGGAACGGTGGCCATTTCTGACCTGCTCTAACATTTGACACATGGACATCTAGTCAATTAAAGAAAATTCAAAGGAACATAGCTGTAATACAAATCAACCAACCAAAAATGCCTCACCTTACCACATCTCCCTGCCCATCCCACACAGCTCTAAAAATACCCCCAAACCGTTTTTGGGGATTTTTTAAACTCTGAAATGAAAGGAAAGTCAAAGACTCCACTAGAATCTTTTGTATTATTGTCAAGCATGCATGAATGTTGCTCAGCTACTGCGGTGATGGGCAGCAGTATAAACGACAGAAAGGAAAAAGTTACAGGTCCTACATCTGCTTCTTTGTAAAACCACAAAAATTGGCAGGTGGACAATTGCATTTTCCTGTTTAAAAAAATATTGTCCCTGTTGCAGTGTGAAGGATCTGCACAAAGAGCTAAATAACTGATTCTGATGGGGGGGGGGGGGGAGAAGGAACAGTGAAATTGATAATGCGTAAATTGATGTCAAATGCACCAAGTAAAACTGAAAATATAAGAATATTTTTCTGTGATCTATTTCAATTACAGGAATCTTCAGTGTTGTTTTTAATAATAGTAGCTAAGCTGTTTTCAGATAGAGACAAGTATCAAGTTGAAGGCATCCCTTTGAAAGTTTTTTTCCTTTGTATATTTTATAGTGCTCTTTCTTTTACAAACCATTAACTTGTAAAAACTTTGCTTAAATCATTATTTTCCATTTGATTTCCTGATCAGCTATTTTTATAATAAACTGTAAGATCTTTGGTGGGGAGTAGGGAACATCTTTTTTTCTGTGTGTCTGTACAGCACCTAGCATGATGAAGCCTCGTCTATAACTGGTGCTCCTAAGCACTATAGCAATTCTAACAATAATAATGGAGTCATGTTTTAAAACAGCTAGTATTTAGGGTCAGAGTTCTGGAATAATTCAGAACACAGGATTATTTTTTGAAAGTTTTTTTTTTCCTTTCTGGAAAACCTTTAGCAAAGAGTACTCCTCATCTCCATCTTTTCCAATATCTATTGTGTTTTGGCTGATATTTCAAATTTTCATGGTGCAATAAAAATGCAGTCTGCTAGTTAAAAATGTAACTACTATAAAACCACATGGCTCTTTATCATTAGTTACATATTTAGTTATGTCCTGCTATTGCAATTTAATCAAATTTGGAGTAATAAGAGTGCTATATTCATTCTTCCAGAGATCTCCTGGGACACAATCAATATCCTTTCAGGCTCAAATGGATTTCCCTTCATTTGTTTTCATTATCCAATAAAATAAGGGTTTTGAATTAAAGTTGATCATTTAGGTAATTAAATAGTATGGACATAAACCCTAAAATAATTATCATTTTGAAACTGTTTCTTTTTAATGGCAAAAAACATGACTACTCAGAGGCAGTGATATAAATTTCATAAGGCTGTGGCAGAAATGTGTACTTTTAAGCTTTTAAAACACATGAAGATCTGGTTCAAATTGTTCTAAGCAAAATAAAATATATATTAGAAATATTGAGCTATAGACCATACTATGTTTTTAATGTAGTGTTTTAAATGTTTTATTATTGTTCTTGCTATATGCTATAGAGGAAAAATAAACTGTTAACATTGCTCAGGCAGACCAGAAAGGTTTGTAGTCTCTCATATTTTACAAATTTAATATTGGCCTCTTCAGTCCTGGATACTGAAATGCTTTTCTGCCCTAAACTAGGTAAGACAACCAGTTTGAACCAATTTCTTTGGTGGAAATTATTTTCACATTGTCACTGGGTTTTAGAAATCCAGGATAGGGTCGAAAAGGAAAACACTCTGATGAAATTCAGGTTGTAGACCCTAGCTTGCAGGTAGGGAGGGTGTCTGCTTCAAAAGGGAAGTGGGGTACAGAGAAAAAAAGTGGAAAAATTACCTTTTAGCTTCTCAAGAAGAACAAGACTATATTAATTTGGTGTTTCCTTGCAAGTCTCATCTCGCTCATATTCTTGTACTGAGAAGTGTCTCTTTCTTTCGATTCCTGCATCGACTTACACATAAAAGCTTTAAAAAAAAGTAAAAGGGTGTTTAACCACAACAATGTGGGCTGGGGAGTTGTATCACCCAGACCGTAGTGTCTGGAGGGATTGTGTCTGCATAGAACAGAAGCTGGCCTGAGTGCTCCTGGGAGAGCAGTGCTTTAAAAGTGCAGTGTGTACTTCCTCCAGGTGCTGGGAAATGAATGGGAATGCAGGGCCTTGGTCCTACTCCCACATGAAGAATTGCACCCCTCTTCTGGTTGAATGTTGTTTTCATTCAAAAATAGGATCAATTTTGTAAGCTTGAGTTTTTGAAAGGTAAATAGAACAGTGAGAAAAGATAGGTGAGTAAATCTCTTGTTAGACCAAATTTTGTTGGGGGGAAGGGACAAGCTTTCTAGTTTCACAGAGGTCTTCCTTAGATCTGAAAAAGGTAACTAGAGTGTTCAACCTAAACAGAAGGTGGGAGAGATTGATAAGCATAAGGGGTTCACCCCCCTGTAGAAGACCACTTAAAATGAAACGGGCAATTAGGGGCAGCTGCAGGTAATAGAGTGTGTTCCCAATTATTGTAATGAGCTTGTTAAAGCTATGTCTTTTAGCATCCAGCAAACTGAATCTTGTTCTTCTCCCTCTGTGGTTTACCAAGGGTACCCATGTAATGGCTCCTGCCATTTCTGGGTGGAAATCTCTCTCCCTCCCTCCTGAGTGGGTTTTTAAGGCAATTCCCTGATTTACACTGTGATACCTCCAACAAGCCAGTCTGATTAAACAGGCCAGTGGCTGTGCTTTGCTTTTCTCCAAAGACTATGACCAGTGTATTGCCTATGGGTTTCAGTTACCACAATGTTGCTTAAGCAAGCACATGTTTTTCTAAATGTATCAAGTATATCAAAAAATTGAAGTTCCTACCTGCATGCTAAATAGCTTACCAGAGGTCATCCCCTTCTCCAGCTAAGGGATCTGGCAGGTTTTAGTCCTTCAAAACTCACAACTCATGGTTATAAGTTCATATCCATCTTAGATCCAGAACCAGAACAAAAACTGGGCAGATTAGCCTTTTTCTTTATACTCCTCAGTCCTTTGAGGTTAGCCTGCTGTAGCAGGTAACAGTTAATGACACTCTCCTCAGGGCTTAGCTTCAGCAGGCTGCATTTTTTACATAATGGGAGTTGGGGAATTTGCGTTAACTTTTTCCTAGGGATTCCCTGGAAAATCTATGTATTGTTCCAGAAGTCAATACTTGCCTGGCATATTTTCAATTATCTTTTTTGAACTGCCAGGTCTGACATCTGTCACTCCTACCAGAGAGGTTCAATCCAGTCCCAGCCCACAATAATACATAAATTTAACACAGTAAGGCTTTTCAAGAATATGGCAGGGAATTGCTATATCTGTCCTAAACGATTTTAAGGATGGCTTAGAAATTAATTCTGCCCTTATGCAAGGGAATTAACTATATGTCTCAATAATTCCTTCTAGTCTAAGTGATTCTATTATTTTAACAATCAGAGTATACTGATGGCAAAAGAGTGTAAATGGGCCAAATATCCAAAAGAGTAACCTCCAAATTTTTGCACCTGCAAAATTTTTCTTTTGAAGTTGAATTGCTAATATAGTTTAGATTATTTTGCAATTAGGCTGGGAAAGGAGGCTAAAGTACTTAGAAATGTGCATGTCATTCAGTGCTGACTTTCCTGGAAAATGTGATATCTTCACAGAGGACTCTGGGCCTCTGTCCTTTGAAAATGTATCCCAGTTTGCTTACTGGTACCCCAGTGTTAATCAACAAGAACCAATGAGATGGAGCTGCTGGTATTGCAAAGATGAGTTAAATTTCCTTTTTAAAAACTTTGCACAGTACAGAGTGTTTACAGCACCCGAAAAATTAAAATGTCATAGACTGGAAAGCCTGACTACCACAATTTTGCACTTTGGGTAACAGGAAACACAAAGGATTTCCTGTAGCTTTTTAAAAAATTATTTGCTGTGAAAAACACTTTAGCTTTGAAAAACATTAGCTAATCTTCCTTCCAGTTCTTCCACTTCACTGCTAACCATTCAGCTGACTTAGAAATTAAAGCTATTGTGAAGTATGAACTGCTGCTTGGAGCAGAAACCTAATTTTGGTAAAAAAGTATGTTAAATTACATCCAGAAAAGTGCCTCTGTAAAAATATCCCCTGTACTCAGCACAACCTGGTGTCTGTGTGTTGTCCTGACTGTTCTCCTTAGTGATAAAAGTAAGGGATGTGTTTATTACATTCGACTTCTGTTTGCACGTGTGTTCAATAAATTTGAGAGACAAAGAGGGATTCTTGTTTGGCTTGTAGGTCAACAGGATTGTCAACAAACTTCCAGCTTCAGAATCCATGTTACTGGTAAGTTTGCAGGAGGCAGAAAACTTTCTAATCCAAGCCCAGGCTGCATTTGTGACATTGGCAGATAGGGGGAAAAAAGAGACATTTTTTTTACTTGTAAAATGCTCTGGAAGTTCAGGACCACGTTCAAATCATGAGTGGGTTTTTGTGTGTATTATTTGTACTACAGTATTGCCAGAGAGCATACTGCACAGAATTCCATGACATTTTAGAGCCACTTTTCAGAGTATGTCCATACCAGAGGTCAACAATGCATAGAACATTGCTCTAGTTAGTAAATGATGTATCAAAATTTCAGTTATGAATGCATTTTAATCCTTCATTTATAATCACTTTTTTTCCTCATTCATGACTAGCCCATCGTATTTCAAATACCTTCTGATGACCTAGTTACATGGAAATAATCAAATGATAACAGGTAGCTAGGTGGTTATGAGAGGCCACTGATACCTATTTTATTTATCTCTTTATATATAAAAAAAAGATTTTCCTGTGGGACAACAGAGTGTTACTCTGCGTCCTGCAGGCTCCACCCTCCCACAGCCTCCCTGCCCCAGACACTGTTCAGGGACAGCAAAGCCGCCTGGGCAGATTCCGCCTCCTGAAAGGCTGCAGCCAGAGCTGAGTGGGCAGGACCCTTCAGAGGCAGAATCTGCTCAAGCTGGGCTACCAGGCGGCTTTGCTGGTCCCTGAACAGTGTCTGGGGCAGAAAGCGATTTCAGCCAGGGTCTGGGTGCCACTCCGGATCAGCCTACTGCAGGGAATGGGGCTGTGGTAGTGCCACCATCATTTCTCTGATTTCTGAGGTGAAATCCCAGGTAGAGCCTCTGGGGCAGCTGGACCTGGGAACGTTGGGGGCCTTCCCAGCAGCCAGAGGGCCTGAGGCACCGTGCAGGAGCAGGCCCACAGGGAAAGTGGTGCGGGGCCTGGTGGCTAAGGGGAGGCTCTGGCTGCATGCTAGGCCAGCCCTGGAGGCCCCCTGCTCAGGGGAAGCAACCATGCACCGTGCCCCCTTTTGTCAGCTACTTGTGGTGCATGACCGTGTATGTGGGGCAGGCTGAGCTTTGGCTCGCTGCCTGGGGACGGGGACCACAAAGCCATGCTCCTCCCAGGTGGGGGCTCTTCGCCCCCTCCGGTGTAGGTAGCTGCTTCAGCTGGTACAAGGCCCACTTGCACTGGGCACGAAGCCAGGCTCCATGCCCCACATCCCTGACTGCCTACTGCCCCATCCTTTGCCATGCCCGGAGTGGCTGCACGAGCGCCAAGCCACCCCGGTGGAAACCGCTTCTGCAATCTGGCAACCCCTAAGGCATCACAGAGGGGAGGCTCAGCAGTGTTTGGAGTGGCTGCCAACACGGACGAATGGGAATGAGGTAAAGCTGGCGGGGGGGGGGGCACATGCCTCTGCATGGTGTTGCCTGGAGACCACCCCTCTCACTGCATGGCTCCCCAGCCCTCTTTCCATCTTCCATGTGTGTCCTCAGCCCCTCTCCTACCCCCTCACAGACTCCCATCTCCATTCTTAACCTGGCATCCCAAAGGAACCCCCACTCCCTGCCCCCCCCAGCCTCTTTCTCTGTCTCCTTTCCATTTCCTCTGCCCACAAACACCCCCCTTTCCCACTTCAGAGCACCCCAGCAATGGCACCTTTACTGCCCCTTCTCTCCAGGCAACTGCCCAGATCCTGCTGTCACAGCAACCAGAGCAGCCCCTCCTCAGAAATGTGGGCCTGGTACCATTTCTTTGCTGCTTAGGTTGCCCGTTCGTGGGAGGGGACAGGGTGTGCGCAGGAAGGGGAGAAAGGGGATAAGGGTGTGTGTGGGGATGGGTGGTGTGGTAAGGGGGAACGGTGGGGTAAGGGGGATATAGGAATGGAGGCAGGCAGGGGGATGGACAGTGTGGGAGGGAGGGTTTAGGGAGGATGGGTGGGTGTAGGAATGGAGATGGAGGTAGCGATGGAAGGAGGGTGTTGGGGGGGTTAGGGAGGATGATGGGGTAGGAATGGAGGCGGGGTTATGGGGGTGTAGGAATGGAGAACGGAGGTGGAACTAGGGATGGAAGGAAGGGGGTGGGGAGGGGGGTTAGGGAAAATGGTGGGTGTAGGAATGGAGGCAGGGGAATAAGGGTGTTGGAATGAAGGATGGAGGTGGGGCTAGGAATGGAAGGAGGGGGGTGGGCTGTGGACCATGGACTATTTTATTGGCAGCTGGGGCAGGAATGGGAAGGGTATATGCAGGGGGTGCTGACTGGCGATTAAAGGGCACGAGCAGATAGGATGGGCCAAGAGTGTTTGGATAGAGGGGCCTGTCCAGGGGTGTGATGGGTGGGAGTGGAGAAGGGTGCAAGTGACTTGGGGCCATGGAGAGCACAGCTGGGCTCAGTGAAAGATTAACAGGCTCTCTTGAAAGCAGCCAGTGAGAGGGGGATTGGCGAGCGTAGCAAATAGGGGCGCAGCCCCCTAGTATCTTATAATTCACAAAAATATCTCTGAACCCTCTCATTCAATACGTAGATACTTTAACTCTCCTTTCAAATTTGTATATTTGCTAGTGACAAAACTTAAATCATCTTTGTTTTTAAAAATATAAAATTTGTAAGAATTAATTTCATAACAAAGGCTAAACATCTTTCATTTAATGAACAGAAATAAATAATCATGGTGTAAACCTGCTATTATCCTACTAACAGCACTTTATGAGGGCTTACAGTGTATCTTCACTACTATGGATCTGCAATATAGAAAGTTGCCATTCTTAGTATGCAGAAGTTCATGGGAGAAGGAAAATATGAAGTCAGCTAAATTGTAATGGGTTCGTTGACTTGATTGTGACTTTATCAGCAGTCCAGGAAATGATTGATTTGTTGCTTTTTTCAAATAGGAATAAATGAAGACATAGTATTTGGGGGCAAACCCAGCAAGGAATTTATTTACAATAGAAACCCGGGGGGCGGGGGAAGGGGCAGGAGAGTGGTGAATGCAGTAATGAAGTGCTTGCCATTTGAAAATAAGACATAAAGATGTTGATGAGCACAAGATAAATAGACCATTGGTCATTAGTCAAACAACCACTGCTACCAGAATTTCCTCAGCTTGTGGTAGCCTCTTGGGCTATATGTCTGCACTGGAAAGGTTTGATGACAAAAGCACTATCGACGTGCAAAAGTTGCCTAAAGTAAAAAACAATCAAACCGTGTTTTCTGCCTCCCGGTGTCGACATTTTGTGGCCACATTGCTAGCACTCTGTTGACAGATAGAGCAAAGCAATGTGGGTAAGCATCCCACAGTCCAGTGTTGTGGGAAGACAGAGTTGATCCCTGCGCTTCTTGGGATTCCCTTGTAGCTCTGTGAGCTCTCCATGCTAAGGAATATCAAAGCAGCACAGCAGTCTCTCCAGCCCTCCCTCTGCAGCAGCAGAACAGGAGTACTCCAATGATTTGTTCTTTGTTTGTTCCTCAAATGGAGCAGCTCACTCAGCTGTCAGATACTTCCCAGAGCTTTGCAAGGGAAGGGTGTGTGCCTTCGGGGCAGCAGAGATCACAAACTCTGAGCAGAGCCATCAGGGCAGGCATTGTAAGATATTGGCAGAATCCAGTTCTCTCGACCAAACAAACAGCAGAATCCACACTGGCTCTTTGTCCGCAATAAAGGGAGGGGAAAACACAAAATCTCTCACAGGGGTCGACATTTTTTATTGCCAAAACTGGGTGTTTTTCCGGACAAAACTGGCATTGCAGTGTAATCGCTCTAATTGTTTTGTCGCCAAAAGGCAGTTTTTGTAACCAAACATGCAAGTGTAGACAAGCCCTTTAACACAACTGGTGAATCAGATCTCCACAGACTGCTGTTTTTATGCACACAGAAACACCCATTCATTTTAATGGGTGTTATGCATGCATGCATTCTGCAGGAAGCATTGTGACTTCAACCACAGACTTAGGCAGTGCAGCAGGACATCAGCCCAACTAAGTCCACAGCTCTTTACTCTTCAAAGTCAAGTTTAAAAGTATGCCTGCACTGTGACTGCAGCAATTTGCAACACACATATCCAAGCTAGCTTTAATCTAGCTAGCTTGGGTGCCAACGGTAGTGAAGTCATGGCAGGATGGACTTCAGTGCAGGCTAAATGCTTGAGTAATTACCTAGGGTTCTGGGCAAGCTTGAATGGTCTGTGTTAAAGTCTATCCATCTGCAGCTTCACTGGTCAGGTACCCAAGCTAGCTAGGTTAAAGCTAGCTTGGGTATGTATATTGCAATCACCCCACCCCCCCCAATTACAATGTAGATGTACCATGAAACATATACATCATCATCTATAAAACACAATGAAATGTTCTCTGTTATTAATAGGAGGCCACAAGCAAACAACACACAAGCTATTTGTAGAGAGCACCTGCACAATAGCCACCCGCTTACCCTGATATTGTAAGTGGAAGCTTGTGTTCTACTTTAGCAAGCAAACACACTCTGGCCTACTTGCCTCTTGGACTCCGGAGTTGTTGGTTCCCTAGCCAGTTTTCTGGGAAATTGCTTTTAACAATAAACATTCTCTCAAGAGTGAAAGTTAAAACCAAAAATACACGATGCTCATGGGTACAAGTGAAGGAAGTCGCTCTCTTTGGAACAGTTCACTGCTCCAGTTCCAGTGTGCTGCACTGGTGTAAACTGGAGTAAGGCTGACTTGATACTAGAGCAGCACATCAACACCCCTGTGGTACCTGTGTAAACGCACAGTTATATGCTGTGTTGATGCAAGACAGCCTTGCACAGCTGTGGCTTTAGAAAATGGTATAGAGAGAAAAGAAGGTTTAAACCAGAGAGGCAGACTGGCTCCATGCAGACCCCTAACGAGAGAGCCACTGGGATCAGCTGGAAATCACATACCCACCTCTCTGCTCCATTGCTCTGTTCTGTTGGGTCACTGTCCCTGTGCTGTCTCTCCTTCTAGCCAGGGGTCTCAGACTCCTGGCCAGTGGGCCATGTATGGCCCAAGCACTTCCCCACTCTGGCCTGCAAAATATTTTGAAAGTTATTTAACCAGGCCCATGTGGCTGCTGGCCTAGGAGAAGAATGGGTGAGTTAGCTGCGCAAGGACTCGGCAATTAGCAGCACTGACCCCACCGCAGACCCCCAGTGTCCACATAGTCCCAGCTGCAGAGGGCACTTCTGAGTTTGGGAAGCCATGCCGGCTGCCTCTCTCACAATGCAAAGCACGCTGGCCAGGGAGTGCTCAAGCTGATGTTCTTCTGCAGCCAGTGGGCTGGCGCCTGTGGATTTTGCTTTCAGGTGTCCCAGGTGGCGGCATGGATCACAACATGAGGATGTGGCTGGGGCTTTCCAGGGGAAAAAAGCCCAATTATCAGGAGGTTTGTGATCAAAACAGGAGAGTTGGCATCATTGATCTCTAGTCAGTTTCATTCAGTGGCGACTGATGATAGGCGAAGCAGGGGAGTCACCGGCCTGCCTTTCCCTGCCCCCTTAGTCCTCCCCCGTCCTGTACTTGCTCCATCCCTCCTTGCTTCTTCCCAGCACTCCCTGGAGCGGCACCACGCAGGCTGGAGCTGCTCAGCTGTGCCTTCCCCGCCACCGCTGCTGGTGAGTGGTGGGGTGGAGGGAGAACCACGTGGTGTGGTGCAGACCCTGGCTGCCAGCACTGGCCCTGCCTTGTGGGTGTATGTGGCCATGTGTGCACCCCCCCCCCCTCACATCGCCAGTGGTTTCACTAGTTTCACAGCTTATGCCTATAGATGGATGGCACCACACATACCTCCCGTGGGCCAGAAGGATGTGCTGGTGGCGTGGAGTTAGCAGCCAGAAGCTACTCTAGTCCCGCTGCACTGCTGCTGGGGGAGGCAGCCCCCTCCATCCCCGGCGGGTTTTATATCACCTGGAAGTGGCATGCAGGGTCCGGGGATGCATGAGGGGGGAATGCATGGGGCAGCAGGCAGGGCCAGAAGATGCATGGAGGGGTGGGGAAGAATGCATGGAAGACCCTCCCCCGGAGCTGTTGCCAGAGGGAGGTGCCTGCTGGCCTGCTAGGAAGATTTGAGGACTGGCATTATATCCTAAGGTAAAATGAGTTTGAGACCCCTGCTCTAGCCCTGTGGAGCTCAAGGAGGAAAAGGGCCACAGGCTTTGTTCCTTTCCCACAGACCCCACTGTGTGAGGCCTGCAGCCAGCTGCAAGAACCTGGCAATGGGGTGCCAGGGAAGTCTCACTGAAAGGGAGCTGTCTCTGTGTGGGGGAGGTTGGTATGGGATGGGGGGGTGGGTACACACAAATGAGTGAGGCTCCCAGATGCCATACGAAAACACAGGGAACATCCCAGAGAACTGGGGGGTCAGAACCCACAGACCGTTTTGGAGGAGTGCACAATCTACCTTAATGAGAACAGGGCCAAATCTCAGCCAGAACTAGAATGATCAGGCCTATACTGTGGTTTCCATGTACTGCGTGTGCAAAAATCACATTACACTGCACCTGCTGTGAAGAAAACAGGTGTCTCTATTTTTATATATGTGCTGCAAATGCTGCTGCCACACCATAACGGGGTGGGTTAAAGATAGACTTTCGTCTTTAAAAACTCATTGAAACTACACTGAGACTTTAGATGCTGCTAACATACGGTACATGTAAAGCCACCAACTCAAGTGTAAAAACAGGGAAATGAACAATTCAGACATCAGCAAACAATCTGGAAACAGAAATCTTCAGTGTTATGCATGCTGCATACAGCACACATTTGCCCACACTGCTAGTATAGCTCTGCCACATAGAAACTGCACTAGTCCAAGCTGTTTTTTTAGAAATTGCACACGTTACACTTACTTGATGAAGTGCAATATTTTCACTGCCTGTGTATGGCGGGACCACTCTAATTTTAGTCCTAGAGCACGATGAGAGCAGCATTCAATGGGCTGGGGAATACTTTAGAAACTGATGGTGAGTGCAGTCCTTTCCCCATGTGGCAGAGGGGTCTAATACACGAGTAGGCTACACTGTGGGCTATGACCCTTTTTATATAGGTGGCAATATCAGTTGACCTATATGCCTTCATATCCATCCATCCCAGTGGCTTCCTATGATTTTGTGGTATGCAGTGAACCCCTGTGAAGGCAGGCGTTGGCACAGGGGGTATGAGCTAGCTAGCTGTGTGTGGTGTCCTCAAGGCCTGTCCTCAGTGGAGCCACACCAGTTCCACTGTAGGCAGAACCCTCGTGGAAGGGCAAGTTTTGCCCCATAACCAATTTCTACTTCACCAATATCCTGAAACGAATCCTGTAATGTTTTCACTCTTAATTTTTCAGAGTTTGAAAAATAACGATGCAAGTCTGAGTGAACTTTCAGACATGGTAACATAAGAATATATAGCAGTCTAGGTTCAATGGTGTAGGCCTCTCAGAAGAACGGGAGCCAAAGTAGGATTGCTTTGCCTTTGTGTGGGGTGGGGGTACTACATCTTCTCAGGTTCAGTGCGGTTGGAATCTGGAGGCCTTCCACCTCTAGGAGAAATAAGTGACTGGCCCAGGTATTATTTTTTATTTTCATTATTCTGTTAAATCCCAACTTGGTAATGACTGAAAGCCACTGCAATATGTGGCCAATGGGAAATCAATAGGTGGTCTTAGCCCATTTCTAGGTGGCTAGGACCTACAAGCAGCTCTCATCCTATAAACAATCCTCACAACTGATGTTATGTCTCCAGGGAGGCTCTGGATTGAACAGAATAACTGAACTGTCTGACTCTCACTCTAGATAGGCTTAGGGTAACTCAGTGGGACAGCTCTTATTTCTGCTGTCCACCCTCATGCTGTCCCTGCTCTTCAAGGATTTCTGTCTCCAGAGTTGTCAGTCATGCCTTTCTACCAGCTCAAAATTAAATCAGTTTTAATATTTTTTTAAAAGTGAACCATGAGGTGAGAGATCCTTTTGCCAGTCAGATCCCATTAAATCATGAGGCAAGTCAATGAAGAAAAGGGAGCCCCTTGTTACAATAATCCTGAAATCTGATTATTTCAGAAAATCCTGTGCAGTCAAAACATTAGCCTAGCTTCTTAGCAGATTGCTGATTGCTCAGCTATTCAGTTTTGTCTGTTTGTGGGCCTTTTCAGCATTATCCAAGGCTGAAACAACTTTAAACCCAAAAACGGGAAGTAGTCACGTTGCCAACCCCACGATAGTTTGGTGTCCTTGTTATGCTACACAATAGACTGTAGGGTTGCATTTCCTTCCACTCTTGCAAGGCAGAACATTAAATAATAGCATTTTCTGTGCTCATCTGCACTGTAATACATTTTCTTCACTTCCACAGTTTGATCAATAGAGGGGGGAGGAGGATGATTTTGTGGTTAAGACACAAGGCTTGGTGTCAGGTGATCTGGGTTATATTCACAGCTCTGCCACAGACTTCCTGGGTGGCTCATATAACCTCTCTAATCACGCTTCCTAATATATAAAATATTTTCCTTCCTTATGAGATCATTGTGAGACTTAATTGTTGTTAAAATGCTTTGAGATTCTTGCATCTGAGTGCCTTGCTCTGATAAGGTATAGATGTGTTAGAAATTTAATGCCTGTGTTGGTTGGGTGAAGTATGATAAAGAATGTCATTTTCAACACTTACATAACTACTGAGATTCTTCCAGAAGACATGCTTTAAATCTAGCTGACATGACTACAGATTTTAAAAAAATACACTTTTCCATGCTAGTATTATGTCTGTACGTAGTCTGGGGTCTTGGCAGGTCTTTTTTATTTTTATTTTTGTTTGTTTTTAATTTTCTGGTGCAGTTTCACTTTGATGAAATACTCAACAAAACCACAAGACAGTTGCATTCCATCTACAAGAAAGCGGGGGGAGGGGTTAGAACTAGTAATCTAATCCCAGTCGTCTCACTGAATTCCCTCTTTAGTAAAACACTAACTTACTCTGTGTCTCAGGATACCCATCCATAAAAAAAATTCTCAACTCACGAAGGATTAGTCAGTGTTTGGAAAGCATAATATATTCATTATTGTATATGCTTTTAGAATATTAATAACATTTCAGTGGGTCTTTGTGAATCAAATCTACTTTGTGTTCTAATTTTTAATATGCAGAGATACCAAAAAAAAAATTTTTAAACACGAAATGAAGAGGTAAAGCATTTTGTTGTTGTGAATAAGTAATGGAAAGCTCTAATATTTGCCTGAAATAGAAAATAGTTGCAGATTCCAGCTAAATTTAACAGTGTAAGCGCTACGAACAAAATGTGATAAGCTTTCAAATCCCTGAGGATTCAGGAATGCAACTGCCATTATGTTCGTTAGGAATCACAGACTTAAATCTGGGGAACACAGTAAAAGTATACCAATATGTGCAATGTGGTTAATTAGTTAACACAAATGAAACTCATGCATGAGAACTGAGAAATTCCTGATTTTTTTTTAAATAGAAAAGCAGGATTATTGAAATTTATTGTTCACATCTGCATATTTTTCAGAAGTTGATAGATCACTAAAAACCTGTTCAGCTATCAAATGAAAGCTTTAACAGACAATTGTTAAGTACTTTCAATAAAAATTGTAGTGTCTATATTTAATAGTCATGCATAATTATTTCAAGTGACTGAAGTAATAACACACTTACCATAAATAGAAGCAGTTCATTCACTGCTGTGCACTATTTGTCAGTCAGTGACCCATGCTAGTTGTAGAATACAAGGTAAAGCAACACATGCCCCCTTACAAATACTGTCCATCATTAAATTAGTGGGAAGGAAGGAAAGCAGCTGACACTTACTATCAATACAAATGTTCCCAGGAATTCTGACAGAGCTTCTTTTATAAAGCTGTTCTTCAAGGCAAATTTCTCCTTGAATGTTCTTTTGCTTTTCCCGTTCATTTTTTGGTTCCTCTTGTTGCTCTATCATGCCAGTTATGCACCAACACACATCCCTCAGATTTACTTTGTAATCATCCCTGCTTCAGCTGAACTTTGACACTTTTACTTATACATTGAAATATGAGATTTTTGACATGTGTACAGCCAGTGAAATCATCTGACTGTGCAAGCCCTGACTGGATCCCCTCAACATGACCTGATGATTCATCATGAGTTTTCCATCCTGTGCGATATCTGAGTTTGCTGGCTTCTATTTATATTAGCAGAACCAGATAATACTGGAAACCTCACAATCAGAAGCTAATGAACTTTTTTTCTTCTAATTCCAGTGAATGGATTAATCATTGTCTTTCTCTCAAGGCTACCTTTTACCAAGGTAAACTTTTGTATCTTTATTTCCCCCGAAAGATGAGGAGAGAGATTATATAAGCTGCCAAATGTGGAAGCAAGCCCTTGGTTTTGCTCCCGGTTGGGATTTAAGTTACGCAGTTGTTGGACATATGAAACCTTTCTGCAAGGGAGGCTGTGCCAGTGAGTGAGAGCTTGCCAAAGACATGCGCTCTAGACTTTTTTTTTTAAGCATATTCTGTAGTTTAGAGAAATTTCAGAAGCTAATGAACAATGCTTCTTTAGAAGTGCTGGGATTTTGTATATTCACAGACTGATTGGTAATATGGACTAAACACCTTAATTCTCTAGTGATGCGAAAACCCTGTTTATGAGAGAGAAATGAGGCAGAATAATGTAGGTGCCTCTAATGAAATCTGCCTCAGTCCAGTGGCTTTCTATTGTGCAGTCTGGTGGGACACTGAAAGAGAGTCTGTGCCTCCACAATGCTTAGCTTAATTGCAGTCCCTATGATGAAGTAAAATTGATGAGGGGCATGATACTGCAAGGTATTCAGGATCTTACTCCCCACTGACTTGAAAGAGAGCACCATACAGGATCAGGCCCAGTGTGGAATAATATTACTCCAGTGAAAAATTATCTTCTTCAAAAAGTTATTAGCATCTTGATTGTTCCTATCAGATGTGGCACTGACTCAATTGACACTTTGATTGACTTGATCAAACTGACACATTTTTTTAATCTGTTTGGCTTTGTTGGTATTAACTGCAGTAATACCAAGAACTTAATCCTGGCAGGGGACTTCACGGTGATTTGTGGATGCTCGGGGCCTGGCATTGTGTCTAGACTGGTCTTTTGGATCCCTCGTGTATATTTACACAGCAGTTAGATACAGTTAGCCTGCGGCAGCTTATTCAGACTCATGGGACTTGGGCTGTTCAACTCTGGTGTAGACTTTTAGGCTTGAGCCCAAGTTCTGGGACCTTGCAGTGGGGGAAGGGTCACAGAGCTGAGGCTCCAGCCTGAGTCTGAATATCTCAGAGGAGCTGACAGCCTGTGAGAGCCCCTAGGCAAGGTTGGGGGGGGCAGCTCTGTTCTCCCTGAAGGGACGAGGGCTTGAGTGGAAGGGGCAGGGCCAGAGCAGCCATCCTTCCGCACTGCCTGGCTGGGAGCCCTGGGCCCGTTTGAATTATCAGGCCCCAGGGCAACTGCCCCTTTGCCCCCCACCCCACCCCTGTCAGTGGGCCTGGAATGTCTACAGGGCAGTTAAAGATCCCTGAGCCCGAACCAGCTAACACGGGCCAGCTGTGGGTTTTTAATTGCAGTGTAGGCATACCTACAGACTCCACAGTTCCCACTGGCTACAGTTCCACTGGTGAGTTAGATGTCCTGGTGATAAAGGTGTCTACACCTAGTTTATCCTATTCCTGTCTCCAGCAGCACTGTATCCATTGGGTATTAGGTGTCTGAAATATCCTAGTGTAAATAAGACTTTGTAGAAGGCGTCAGCACCTAGCAGCAGCAGGAATATAGGACCTGACCTAAAGCTGACTGAAATCAGTGGGAATTCCCATTCCCATGAACATCAGTGGATTTTGGATCTCTCCCATCCAGAATGAAGGCCTGATTCTTCAGGATTAGGGTAAGGGTAAAATATGCCTTTCCCTTGCAGCAGTCTACTACTACAATTGCTTCAAGAGAGCGATTCCAGAGATTACTTTGGTTTTGTCTAATCATGGGGTTCAGTGTGGTTATAACCCAATGTATTGAATTTTGGGACGCATGCATCACAAAGCTGCATCACAAAGCTACATGTCCAGGATATTAGTTATTACAGCATGTAAAAAGGTACCACTTTATTATAGCCATGAAAGGAAACGACTTGCATAATTATATGTATAAAAAACTGCAGCAGGTTCCCGAGGACATGTTCATTACAGCAAGACTGTGGTGAGCACAGTGTCTCTTCCTTGAAAGATGAGACATAAATGGTGTACTTAAGAAAAGTAATTGATTAAGATGAATGTTCACAGCAATTTTTTCTCTAACACAGGCCTAGAATGTGGCATGTATCCATAGCCCTGAGTAGGAAGCAATGCAGACCTGCTTTGCTCCAGAGGTGTATTCTTTAATATTTGCTTAAAATTGGCAGTTTTCACATATATTCGGCCCATTTAAAGTCACTGGCTAGAATCCTTGCAGAAAGCCAATATAAAAGGGGCACCAACAAAGCTGTAGTGAATTCAGTTTATTGTGTGACTTAAGTGATAATCATAGCAGGTTTATTTCAAGAATTTTTCTAGTTCTAACAAATATATAGATGGCATGGGGGGCGGGGGAGAGAGGAAGAACACATGAAACATACGGAAAAAGAAATACATTAAACATTTAAAAACTTAATTAGAAATCCATGCAACCCACTTTTCCTGTTATTGCTCCTTTACAATATAGGGCTGTGGTGTCCAACATGCTCGCCACTAGCCACATGTGGCTATTTGGCCAGGTGAGTGTGGCTAGTTCACTATAGCAGTAGTGGCTACTCCTTCAGGGCTGGTTGGACACTACGGATATAGAGAGTTAGTCAGAGACACCATGATTTCTGTTTTCTGTTGGTCTTGCTCATTCTCACGTTTACCAGCTTAGCCCTGAATGCAGCGTCATACTGGTAGGAATACTGGCAATACCCAAAAGATGACATGACCATCCTTTAAGACTGTGAGGGGAGCTTAGAACTTAAAAAGTGACAACTGAGATGGAACTCCCCAGATCTGTGAAGCTCTGCAACAGCATCTCTGGACTGCAGTTAATCCTGACCTTTGACCCTGGCTCATTTGGAAAGGTTGATATTACCGCAGAGAGGTGGAGGGGGTCGCACATGTGCAGAACAGAACAAAGAGACTAATGCTCTTGGCCTGTAGCTTATTGATTTTTGCTAATGATGTTTCATCTGGACTTGCGTTTCCAATGTATGTAACATCTACAGTTTAAGCATCCTTGCATGAAATTCAGGTGGTCAAAAGCAGGGAGGCCAATGTTTTTTTGAAAAGGGAAAACATGTCTACAGTATTAATGTTATCTCTGTTTGAATGTGCCCATATTTAACCTCAGAACTGGGCCCCATAAATTGTGTCACTACATTCATGAAATCTGCATAGAACTACTTTGGCTCTCTCAAGCAGAATAGGAATGAACAAAGGTTATATACAAACTATATTATTCTACCATCCTTACATTCCCCCTCATGCTTTGTCCTACAGAAATAAAGAATAATGCTGCTCCATATTGCTCCCAGAGCTTAATTCTCAGGGGTGACTACATATACAGCACTAAGGGCGGACTACACATACAGCACTCAAAAAAGGAGGTTTACGTGGCTTTTCGACAAAGGGGCGAGGGGTTCACTGAAAAAGCCGCGGAATTTGCATATCTTCTTTCGACTGTTCCCTGTAGCCTAGATGAGCCCTAAGTTATTCACAGTATCGTACTCAGAGTACCACATAAATCATTAATGATGTAAGT
This sequence comes from Pelochelys cantorii, assembly GCA_032595735.1. Classification (NCBI taxonomy): domain Eukaryota; kingdom Metazoa; phylum Chordata; order Testudines; family Trionychidae; genus Pelochelys; species Pelochelys cantorii. The sequence continues at coordinate 17,578,696 of CM064338.1, forward strand.
GCTAACCCCAACACAGATAGGGTGAGCAAGATTATTAACATACAACACAACACACCTTTCACAATTTGTATTGTACTGTGGGTCAAATTCTTCCCTACTATAACTCTTTTGGTTTAGTTGAGGAACCCCAAGAGCAAATGTGCCCACCAGCTCTACTTCCTGTCCATATGTCATTCACCTAACTTACATTTTCATAGAAAAATTACTATACAGTCTTTGAAAGATGTTCCCTAGTAAGTGAATTGTTACTGCTGGTGTGGTCAAAAAAACCAACTGTTTAATGATGAAGACTCAAATGCAGCATTACTGATTCTTTGAATACCTAAGACAGGGCTACTCAACACGTGGCCCGTGGGTTGCGGTTTGGGTTTACGCGGGTGGTAGTTAAAACAAAAAAGTAGTCTTTTGTTGATACGCATTTTAGTAGTTAAATTCCTGGACTGTCATTGCTCATTAAAAGTGCTGTCATATGGGTAGAAATTGGGTAAATATTGCATTATATTAATATCAACAGAACTGACTTAAATGGGGACTGCATGTTGTGTTGTCTTGTGTTAATCTTTGTATTCATGCCTGTCAGTCTGAAAGAAGCTATTTGCATATATTTGCATATATATTTGCATGTATCTGCAACCACGCTTAAGTTGCAGCCCTCGGCATGTGCTGTGAGTATCATTGTGGCCCTCAGGGCTTCCAAAGTTGAGTAGCCCTGACCTAAGAAATACTTTGGCAGACCATCTTTCCCTCTTTGTTATCTCTCTCCATCTAGCCTCTGTTGTGATCTCTGATGCCTAAGTGTTAACATGTACCAGATGTAGAAGTAAAAGAGCCCAGTCCATAGAAGAAACATCAGCTCTTTGGAGTGACAGATCTGAAAGAGTCCTATGAATTCATGTTATTTCCATTAGTAAACACTGTAAGCATATTCCACACTGGCAGTAGTGTTAAGTGCCTGATTCAAAGGCCACTACAGTCACTGGGCATTCGGAAAACTCTTGGGGCAAAGCCCATGTCTCTTTGGTCTGTAAAAGGCTGAACACATCATCAGGTCTCAGGAAATAACAAATAATGGTAACATTTTCGAAGCTAGAGGAATGCAGCTGTCCCATTTATTGACATGGTTTTAAGGAACATACTGTGGGGCAATTTTTATGCTCATGTATATGACAACTGTGCAATGCTTCATTGAGGATGTGTGCCCTCTCAGATGATAGCTCTGTCTGAAATAGCTTGAACAGATAACATTTCACGCTGAAGGGCTATAAGAGCTGGGCAGAGTACAGTAGTGAAATGTTACTGTGTCGATGCCCTTGTTTCAAAATGTAAGTGTAGCAAAAATGTTATACTGCTGTTTTCATATCTATGCCTATATTATACATGCTATTAAACATTTAAAATGTTAATTAGGAATCCAGGCAACCCACCTTTCCTGTTACTGCTCCTTTACCATATAGAGAACTGGTCAGATGATACACCATGATTTTTGTTTTCTATTGCTTTCACGCATTCTCAGGTTTACCAGCTTGGCCCTGTACGCAACATTATACTGGTAGGAATACTGGCAATACTCAATAGATGACATGAGCATCCTTCTAGATTGTCAGGGGAGTTTAGAAGGGGGTTAATGGTGGCTTTTCCTTAAACCTACTGGTTATAATACTACTATATGCTCCTTTTGTAAGTTACACTACAAGCAGCTCTATCTTATTATATGCGCATAGGAGAGAGGTGTGTAAATCAGGGCAGATTTGGCCAATGGCTTTTTAAGAGTGGACTGACTTTGTTCTGCCCAGATCCCTGTACATTTTCAGAGACATATGCTCCGCTTTTCCGAACCATTAAGGCCCATGAGCTTTGCACTCCTTTCTCTGCAAGAACAGAATATCATTGGGTCATTTCCCATTTTTTTTATTAATTTCAGACCACTGAAGAAGAAACACTTCAAAAGGGAGATCAAGTGGGTGTTGCTATGAAAACAGAAGGTTTCTCAGTAAATACGTTTGTTCTTCATGAAGAAAGCGAGGGAGCCTTAAAGTGTTTCCAGTGGATTTTTCTGAGGTAAATTCTACAATTTCCTAATCAGAATGGGATGCATTATTAAACCTTTTACAGCGACTAAATTCCTTATGATAGCATGAGCCATAGACCTTGTTATGACTACTAATAAGACAATAAAGATTCTAGAAGGGCAATGGATCTAAGCCTACTTAGTGTGGAATATTATGTTAAGAAAACTTAAGGGAGGTGAGGATTTGATTCCATCTCCACAAAAACAATATAAAATGCTGCCTTTGGCAAGTAAATCTTTGACAATGGAAAAGGTAGAATCTTTAGCAGGGTAACAAAACTTCCTCCATTTGAATTGCTACCCCCTTCCCTTTACGTTGTGAGTTCACTCCCAAGGCCACCCCTCGGCTGTCCCCACCCCTTAGATCTCCTTGCATCCAGGCATTGCCTTGTGCTTCCATTTGCCTACTTCTAGCATGTCTGCCCTGCAATTGAAAACTCATGGCTGACTCCTGTAAGCTGATGTGGGCTCATGGATCTGAGGTCCTCTTCTATCTTTTGATTTCTGTCATCTCTCATAACAATGTCATTCTATACTAAGGATGTTAAATATCGACTAATTTACTAGCTGACTAGTCAATAGGCACTTCCGTATTCCTCCTTTGAAATGTACAAGAGCCCCCAATAGGGCACTTATACATTTCAAAGGAAGAATGCGGAACTTCTCATGCAGCCTGGAGCCAGTGGGAAGTCCCGCTGACTCTGGGCTGCACGCGGGTGTACCCACTTTGAAATGTACAAGAGTCCCCAGCGGGTGCTTTTGTGCATTTCAAAGTGGAAGCTCCCGCTGACCCCGAGCTCCATGCTGCGCTGCCTCTTTGAAATGCCACATGAAGCCTGGGTTCCGCATGGCATTTCCCCAGAACCTGGGGTCAGCTGGGGACTTCCCAGGTGATCCTGGGCTCTGTGTGGTTTGAAATGCTGCCCTGGATCCGTAACGGCATTTCAAAGGGGCGGCACCTCACAGCTGAGCTGGGGATCAGCTCTGCAGCACTGCCCCTTTGAAACACTGCCTTGGCATTTCAAAGCGGCAGCACCACACGGAGCTCGGTACGGGCTCTGTGCAGTGTTGCTGCTTTGAAGTAACCCCTCTTCCTCACTCTTTGCTGCCCTAGTCGACTAGTCCTTAACATCCTTACTCTGTACCATGGCTCTGGACTCTCCTGCAGTCCGCAACTTGGTGCCTATCAAGTGAGATGCTTCCTGTCCTGCTCTGTCTAGGCGCTCTAAATCAGGGTTGCCCTCCCACTTCGTTCTCTCCAGAAGTCCCAAATTCAGAATAATTCAATTTGGAATCTCTAGATTTCCTGTCTCTCCAGAAACAGAAGTGTTGCCACTTGGGTTTGTTTTATAAGAGGGAATCTGTCACATGCAAGAATGAGGGCAAAGATCAGGAAATTGTCCAATTCACGCTGTGCAGATTGTACATACACTGTGCTCTTAGCACTCAGGTTTGTTTAATTGAAAAAAATTGCTTTGAGATTCATAGCATGTTCTTTACAGGCTGTATAAGTAGGAACACTCCCACACAGCAACCTGCTGTTGCCCCAGTGCTGTATCCATATTCATTAAGGTATAATGAATCTATTAATTGAATATGTAAGTTCAGTTAATTAGATATAAGACTTATTCCTTTAGTTTAAAGGGTAATAATAAAAAATTTAAACTGGCAAACCAGATCGAGCATTTAGAGATGATAAATGTGAACTGGAAAGTGCAATATTCCAATATGAATTAGTTAATTGCATCCGTTCATTAGGTGATATACATTAGCAGAAAGGTCAGTCCATTTGAGGCTTGATGTGTTTTTCAAATAGTAAATTCAAAAAAGCAAATTGAAAAGAAGTTCAAAGTAGGCAGGTAGGTTATATATCTCACTCAGCATAGAGTATGTGGAATCAAGAGCACATGGGGCATAACTGCGTAATTGTTAGCACGCACTTTACAGAGCACTGACCCAAGATATTGCCCATCATCACCCTCCCTGTCTTAGTTTTAGTGATGCTCTGTTGACAACAGTTTATGTGGCTCTTCCCCTGCTAGGCACACAGAGGTCACCCACACAGATGGCTATGGTCTCTAACAGATCACAAGAGACCTTCCGATTTTGAGGCTACTCCTCTTGTGCATTCCATATCAAGCAATGCTGGCCTCCATCTGAACAATCTAGTGGTAAATCTGTGCTGAGAACGTTATGTTTAAACCATTGACTTAAAAAGATAAAACCAAACTTTGCAACTGACCTTTCTTTCTAATATGGGCCAAATCAAAACCACAGACTCCAAATCCTCTAGATTCGTTCTGCTTGCACCAATCTATGGGTTTGTAGGTAACTGAATAATTTGTGGCTGGACTAAAATACTTTAGCTTTAGGATCAGATTAACGGCAACAGCGAGGAATAGATCTGCGCACCATGAAATGGACACTATCACAAGTTTGAAAGCTGATCCGCTGATCTCATTTCATTTACAAGTAAAGAGTATATCAAATCTAGTTTCCTTCACTGGGGCCTGGTCTACACTAGGACCTTCGTCCGAAATTAGCCCCCCAAAGTCTACTTTCTAAGTGATGAGTCCACATTGCCAAGCCCGTTATTCCAGAATAAGGGGCCATGGAATTTGAACTCTGTAGTCCTGCTTTTCACAAGGAGTAACGCTATTCCTGAACTTGTAAGTCCCAAATAACATTAGTGTAGACACTGGTGCCATTAATTCGAACTAATTGATCTCCAGGAAGCCTCCCACAGCTCCCCAGAATGCTTCCTGGGGCTCTGAGTCCAAGGCAGGCTCTGTTAATGTAGATGTGCTACCTTGGACTACATTTGATTCTTTCCCATAGTGAGGACATGGAAATTTGAATTTGTAAAATTGGGTGCTCAGAAGTCAAACTTAGTAAATTCAAAATAATTGCCTAATGTTAACATGGCATGGTAGTTTCTGGATTTCCAAAGGCCGGGAATCACTGCTGATGACTGATGTCACCATCTACTTTGGATTCTATATTAAAACCATTAGTGTAAAAAGTAAATCAAAATACAAGTATGTTTTTGTAGCATTTGTAGAACTTACAACAGTTCCAAAAATCCTCATTAAGCAAGTACGACAGCAGATGCATCATATTCATAAAGTAGATCCCATTTGGTACGTAAAATCTTTCTATCGTGAATTAATATTTCTCTGTAAAATCCCTGAAGTAAGTTTGGGTGCTATTTTACATAAACTGCTTCAAGCAGGAGCCTTTAGGAATCTTATTTAGGAGAGTATTAGGACTGTACTTTTATCTAGAATAAGTACTGAGATCATTCTGCATGCAACTCAAGGAAGATAATTCTTAAAATATTTCAAACAGTAAACCTCTCTCAAATCATCAGGTCTGGAGACATTTAAAGAAGTGATTCAATTAAGCTGGTGGAGAGTGCTGGGGGAAGGGAAGAAAGTGCAGTGCTATAATGTGTGATTTATTTTTGCAGATAAATTGCAATACCAGTTTCTGTGGAAGAGCATTTGCTGCCATCATGACCAGTAATGAAAATACCAGGCAATTACTACAAGACAGTTGAGGCTGAAGCATTGACTATATAAAGTTCAAGTTTTAAAGTGGAAATTTGATCGGAAAAGTGACTTAGGGAAATGGCTTCTTGGTCTTATTTATTCTCCAGTTCCTATTCCAAAGCATATTTGATCCATTTGCCAAATTAATTTTTTTTAACTGCCAAAAATGTAACCTGAAACAGATCAGCCTATATCTTGCTTACTCTGCTAGTCCATCAGCACCAAGCATTACCTACAAATAGCAGTCTGGTATTAGATTTTTCCTGGCAATTTGGTTGATGAATTTGTTCTGTTTTTACGCAGTTATGTTGAATCTGTGCAAGGATTAAAAAGAAAAAAAATATTATTCCGGAAAACAAAGTGCAGCACTACAAAACATTGTTTTCATAGTGCTTTTCTGTAGCTTTGGGGTGATTCAGTTTGTATAGAGTTATATGGTGAGGGAACAGGTGAGAAATATGAAGAGATGAGATATTTTCAGATAAGATTTGAAAGAAGAGAGAGAGTCAATGAGGCAGGGGGATACAGAAAGGCTCCTTCAAGATGGCCAGAGAGGCAAAGGAAAATGCTCTCTCACACAATGGTAATGTTACATGGAGGCCATAGATGCTGGCACTAGATGAGTGGAGGAAGTCCATAAAACACACTTGTATCAATCTATGGGAGTCTTTGAAAACTAGAAGATCTGTTTTCAGCTGGATCCTGAAATGAATGGGGAGCTAGTAGTGTTCTTTGTAATGGTTTTTATAAAGAAACAGACAATGTAAAATACAAAAAGGTAAATGCTTTACCACTTGTATGTGTTTCCAAATACCAAGCAGAGTTGTTTGAGTAGCAGAGTGATGTGATCAGACTCCTATGTGTGTGTGAAAAGTGATGATAAACAGTCTAGAGCTGCTAGGGAAGTCTAGGAGAAGACACTGGGAATTGAAATAGTCCAGGATCAAGCAGATGAAGGCATAAATGAGAACCTCAAGAGCCAGGGAGTTCCTATAAATGTCAGTGGTAGTTCAGCATTTACGTATTCCTTGTTATTATCTAATGACAGTGGAATACTATTACACATAAGTTTATTTATGTATACTTAGTGAGCTGTATCTGAACAAAAGCTAAGATGATACAGGAGCTCAAATGGATAATGATATTAATGAAACTCCTGTCAGAATTATTCCAAACTACAAATCCACCTCATTGGATATGATTTAGTAGGCTTGGTTAGTTATTCTATGTATGAGAGAGATCTCAGGACATACTAACTGTGGTTAGCACAAGAACATATATGACTCTCTGCTACCTTTCTGCCCCCTGATCTTGAAGACAACCTGGGGCACATTTGGCCCCTTTGGGGCTGCTTTGCCAGACCAGGATCTTTGCAGCATGGATTACTTTAGCCATACCACCTCCTAGCTCTAACATTCCCTGGGAGTAGGGGAGTAGGTTATGAAGAGCTGCTATGCTGGCATTATACTACCCTGCGATTTCTTTACATGAGCGATCGTCAGAGGCCCAGTAAGGGAAGCATTTCAATTGCTTTCTGGACCATTGATTCTCCATACACCTCTTGAGTAGTTTTACTTTCTAATAGTTAACACTTGCTGACTGTAATTTGCACTTGTGTTGATTCTGCTGCAGCACAAGTCTAATACTTAATCCTTGAAGTGAGTCCATTACAAAGAAATGGCCAAACCTGGAAGGTGCTGAGTGGGAATGCAATAAGTACGGGCGAGATGCATGTAAGTACTTAACACACATAAGCCCCAGACACAGGTATCCAAGTCCCTGTTTTAGATACCCAGTTTTAGCTCCGCTGTGATCCATCAAACTTCTGCACCTACACTCATGCTGCACCTCAGTTTTTCAGAGTAAAAGTTCCTTAGGGGCCTATATTTCTGCTTCTGGACATACACACTGCTACATGTCTATAGGCATCCTGATACCTGTCTCCCATCTAACCCCCAGAGTGATCCATGAACTAGGGGCAGACAGGCATTTGGTCCTGTAAATCACATATGAGGCCTGTCTAGGTCCAGTAGATGTGTTCAGAGGGCGCCAACTAGATTGGATTCCTTTCAAAATCTGGCTGGTGGTGCCTGTGCCCACCTTATAATTTTTCACCTGGTGGTCAGAGTGCTCATCTGGGATGTGGGAGACCCAGGTTCAATCCCCCCTGCCTGTCGGGGAGAAAATAATTGAACAGGGTCTTCCAGCTCTAGGCAAGTGCTCTCACCATTGAGGTATGGGATATTCAGAAGCAGGGGACCTTCAATATCTTGTGTTGAAGCTGTTCCACTGTGGGTAAATAATGACAGCGTGGTTGGACCAAGGGGACTGGACCCAGGGTCTCCCACCTCCAAGCGGGTACTCGGGCCTGCTGATGGGCAGGGAGCGGGGGCGGGGGGGGAGGAGAAGGGGTTAATTGCCTTGCGGCCTGGTGATATTTAAGGGCCCATGGCAGTGAGGATGCCTGGAGCCCTGGGCCCTTTAAATTGCCACTGGAGTGCCATGGTGTGCTCTCTGAGCAGCTCTAAGGGTTGGGGAGGAGGACCGGCATGGTGTGCTCTGGGCGGCACTGAGGGCTGGCTGTCCTGTTTCAGTCCCTTCCACCTGAGGACCTGCCCCTTCTGGGAGAACAGAGCCATCCCCCTCCTCTGCCCAGGGACCTGTTGTGTCTGTTGGTTCCCCATGGGGTACCCTAACTCCTAGGCTGCAACGTCATTCTAATCCCCTTGCTCTCATGCAATGACTACATATTTATCCACAATGGAAAGGTCCTTGGGCCAGAGGGAGGCAGAATGGGGAACTGAAGCTGGATTTCCCCCATCCCAGGGGACTGCTCTAACCACTAAAACTTACATGGTGGGCACCATCACCTCCTCCTGTTTCTTGTGGAGTGAGGCAGGTGCCTAAGTCATTCCTCTAAGAAACATCCGTCTGACTCCAGGTGGTGGGTTCCTTTCTGTTGATCACTAAACATGGATAGGCACCTCCCCACAGCCTTGACTGAAAGAGGGGTAGGCGTAGCATGCTTGCTTTTGTTGGTCACATTCTTCTGTACCTCCTGCTTTGTATGGGAAGCATAGGAGTGTTGTTCCTGGAAGCTCAGTATGGAAATGCCTCCATGAATGCCACCCTAAGACATTAGGCAAGAAGAGTCCCAACTTGCTAATGTAAAGGATGTTTGATTTACTGGATGTAGCAGTAGCCACATGCCACAGCACTGGCCCCTGTGCTCTGTGTTACTATCAAACATCTTTATTTTGGAGGTTTGGTAGATGGTATTAATATAAGTGATGCCACTTATTTGACTATAAACAGCATAATTTGAAATGGTGGTATTAAGGTTTAGAAATGGAATAAAATATTTTTATAAATGTTACCTACCTTTTAGATCCACCTGAGCAGAACAGATAATAAAGAAAAATTATAACAGTTGGCCCTGTTCTACCCTAGGGAATTATTTCGAAATAACTCCTCTTACTTCAAAATAACAAGTGGAGCATCCACAGTACCAAGACCGCTATATTGAAATAACAGACTGGTTATTTCAAAATAATAACTCCTGCTTTCCATGAGGAATAACACTTATTTCGAAATAGTTTCTTTGAAATAGCGGTAGTGTGGACGCTCCACTGTTGCTATTTTGAAATAACTACTCCCCAGAGTCATTCAAAGTAATTACTCCCCAGTGCTTTCTGGGGCTCTAAGTTGAAATAGCGCATCCACATTAAGGGAGCCTGCCTCAGACTAATTTCAGGGCTTCCCCATAGTGTGGACATGCTATTTTGAAATAGTTATTTGGGGGGTTATTATTTTGAAATAAGTTATTTCAAAATAATTTCCTAGTGTAGACATGCCCTTGCAGAATGAATTTCTGAGGGGTAGTTGTGTTAGTCTGTAACTTTCAAAACATCAAGTAGTCCTGTGGTACCTTAGGGTACGTCTAAATTACATGCCTCTGCCGACAGAGGCATGTAAAATAGGCTACCCGACATAGTCAATGAAGCGGGGATTTAAATATCCCCAGCTTCATTAAAATAAAAATGGCCGCTGCGCTGTGCCGGCTCAGCTGATCGTCGGCACAGCGCACGAGTCAAGAACGCGGATTGGTCGACAAGGGAAGCCTTTGTCGACCGCTTCCTTATGCCTCGTGAAACAAGGTTTACAGGAGCAGTCGACAAAGGCTTCCCTTGTCAACCGATCCACGTCTTGACTTGCGTGCTGTGCCGATGATCAGCTGAGCCGGCACAGCGCGGCGGCCATTTTTATTTTAATGAAGCCGGGGATATTTAAATCCCCGCTTCATTGACTATGTCGAGTAGCCTATTTTACATGCCTCTGTCAGCAGAGGCATGTAATCTAGACGTACCCTTAGAAACTAAAATATATATATTTATATAGTATCATGAGCTTTCGTGGGCAAAACCCACTTCTTCTGAGGTGATGATCTTGAGTGGAGGAAAAAAAGGGGGACAGTCAGAATAAAAAGGGAGAGGAAGGAAAAAAAATTACCTGTCAATTGTAGTCCCAGTGCTAATGAGGCTAATTGGGTTGAAAGTATCCCATACTTAGCTTTTGATGTCAACAGGTATTGAATGTAAGGAAAGCTGGTTTTATAATATGTTAACCAGTTCAAGTCTTTGTTCAAGCCAAGGGAGATGGTGTCAAATTTGCATATGAAAGTCAATTCTGCACTCTCTCTGTAGTTGGCTTGTGAAATTCCTTTGTAGAAGAATGGCTACTTTTAAGTCTATTAATGAGTGCCCAGGCAGGTTAAAATGTTCCCCTCCAGGTTTCTGTGTATTACTATTTCTAATATCTGTTTTGTGTCCATTAATCCTTTGTCGTAGAGACTGGCCAGTTTGGCCAATATACATTGCTGGCACTTGAATGAATTTGTTATTGGCTAGCTACCAACCTAAATCCTTCACCTGAAAATAAGGGAGACAATTACACAGGTTTTTCTCCATTTTGCCAGTGACTATTTTCTTTACAAAGCATGGAAGGACAGTAATATCTTTGTCATTATAACATGACACGTTGCAAATTTACTTCTAGATTAAGTGATTTGAAGTTGCTGCCTAAATAGGAGGGTAATTGGTTTGCACTAACACCCATTCACATGCAAGAAAGTAAAATAGACTGATACAATTATCAACTTACTTAACGCTCCTCCCCCCACAGAAAAAAATAGTTGTAAGATTCCAGTAAAATATTGTCATTTCTATCCATATGTGGGCTTTTTAGAATTGTGAAACTCCTTGTGTTCAAGAACAAATGGTGTGTTCTTCCTTTTTCCATTCAATGTAATTTTTATTAGAATTCTTTGTTGTTCTCCCATGAGAAAGCAAAGTAAGTTTAGTTCTGTATTCAATTTACTTATTTATTGTGATAGTGCCCAAAATAGGGTGGGTAGAGACACACAGAGGAAGATAGAATCCCAGCCTGGACAGATAACACTGGGGAAGAAATATTTGTATTAACTGACTGGGGGCTGAATCTATGACCTTTGGTATGATAATTAAGCATGCACAGTGTTCAGATTGCAACTTTGTTCTTGTGTCCAGTGTAGCATTTTGAAGTCTAGACCTTCTTGTTACTCCCAATTGGCAAAGCTGCCATTGACTCCAGTGAGAGCACAGTCACACTTGGTTTTAGGCTCAAATAATTTCCATTGCACGTATGAGGCAATAAACCACTGTAGACCCTAACTGGCAAGAAGAGTGAATACAGATTTGCCTCCTCCTGTCTTGGGAGCCCTATTCAACTCTCTGTTCATGGGCAGTGGGCTCAGCAGGAGGTGCCAGTCATCATCCCCTCCAATCCTTTGGGGAATCCACATAAAAAATATTGCTAGTATTCAGCCTAGCAGCTCACTGAGTGGCTGGGCTCTGGGACATGTGAGATAGTAGGGGGAGCCTCTAGAATCAAGGGGCACGGGATCTGTACTGCCATGCAGCTGGAGGAAACTGGGCAACTTCAGTTAGGGTATGTCTACACTTGCACCCTCTTTCGAGAGGGGGATGCAAATGAAGACATTCGAAATTGCAAATGAAGCCGGGATTTAAATATCCTGTGCTTCATTTGCGTATTCGCGTTATGGCACTATTTCGAAACAACAGACTCTGTTAAGACGCAGTTATTTTGAGAGAAAACCCTTCTCTCGAAATAATGGTAAACCTCATTGTAAAGGAATAAGGGTTATTTCAAGAGAAGGGTTTTCTCTCAAAATAACCGCGTCTTAACAGCGTCCGTTATTTCAAAATAGCGCTATTTCAAAATAGCGCCATAACATGAATATGCAAATGAAGCTCAGGATATTTAAATCCCGGCTTCATTTGCAATTTCGAATGTCTTCATTTGCATCCCTCTCTCGAAAGAGGGTGCAAGTATCGACATACCCTTAGTGTGTAGCGGAATGAGAATCTTCTGACTTAATCTCTAGCAGCCTGTATTGCTTAAGAATGAAAAAGCCACGCAGGTGCCATCTCTCAAATTTTTGGCAATAACCCCCTACATACAAACCCTTGTGAGGATGAGGGGAGATTCCCTTATTTGGTTCATTTTAAGGCAGTTGATAAAATATATCACTGATATGCTAACACGCTGGCTCTGTGTCTTCAGTGTGGCATTATAAATTGCACTGCTAAATTTTTGAAATCTCACTCATCCAAAATGTCACGGCTTGACAGTCCTGCCTATCCCATAAAACCAGAAAATTATGACCTCATCTTCACTGGCAGGGGGAAGAAAGAAAGAATCTATACAAATATTTGTACCTTCCTTTTTCACTACTGAGAACCACTACTGTGTACGAATTCACAGATCAGCACTGTTGCCTATACACCACTTATGTCCCAAGTTAGCCCTCACGTGACTTAAATGCTGAACTTTTGCTAGCCCTTTGCAGAGGGGTGAAGTTCACCTTTTATTCTTACACACATCCTTCAACACTCTATATTTGTATTGTCCATGAACTGTGGCCATGTTTGTAAAACAGAGGAGCAAGAATTTGTGGACTTTGCAAAAGGGTCCATGTAACAAAACCAGAATGACCCCAGATTCTCTTGTTTATCCTTAGATAACTCAATAAAAAGAATAACTTGCTGTTTTCCTGGTTGCTTTGATTTCTATTCTTTGTCTTCAAGACTGACTGAATTCATACAGACTAAAACTGTTCTGCTGGGGGGAAGCTGACTATGGATATGAGCTACATGGCCCAGCAGAGGGCAGCAGGCTAACAGAAGATGCTGCTGTTTATAACCAGGTATCTGCTGCTGCCCTTTCTTTGGGGGATATTTGGTTTGCATTCATCACTGTCACACCCTCAGACACAGCCTCTTTGATGTAAGTTGCTGCAAAAAGCTAAGCGATTCTGAGAAAACTGGGACATGCTGAGAATAAAGCTGGGGGCGGTATAGAAGAGGCAAAAACACCAGGACGTGTTTTTAAAACTCTGATTCCCAAATTGCAGCAGCCTATGAGACCAATGCAAGAAGAGGCAGGGTCCCGCTGCAAAAGTATATGATGGGAAAGTGGAGATTTGTTTGGTTAGATCCCTTGAAGGGCAGAAGAGAACAAGGCTGGGCTGTGCAAGCAAACCCCCAGGGTGTGTGATGCTAGGCAAGGGGAGCAGATCCCCCTCCAGAAACTTCTAAAGAAACTTTGGGAGCTTGCCCTGTTGCTATCCATGTTGGTCCCAGGATGTTAGAGGGACAAGATGGGTGAAGTAACATATTGGTCCAATTCCTGTTGGCAAGAGACAAAAGTTTCCCAGCTTCAACAGAAGGAGCTCTAAGCTTATCTCTCTCCCCAATAGGACTTGGATTTATAAAGCCCATTAGCACACCCACCTTGGCTCTTCCATTGGGAGTGGACTACCCAGCTTTGCTAAGGGCAGGACTAGGGGGGAGGGGGAGATGGCTGTGTCCTAGCAAAGAGGCAGGACTATCCAGCATCTACTCTGGTATCAAATTCCCCTATATTTTCCTAATGTGGAAACATAACGTGTGTCGGTGTGTGTATGTGCTGTACTCCTGGTATACTTTTGTGTCTGTGTATATAAAAATAGTGTATGGATCTCGGTATGCACTGTGTATGTGTGTGTATGTCTCTGGGTCTGTGTGTATCTCGGTGCATGAGAATATCCGTGTGTGTACATTTGGGTCTTGAGTGTGTACCTCTCGTTCTCGCTGTGTGTCTGTATATCTGTCGGCTGTATCTCTGTGTATCGGTGCCTCGCTGTGTGAAGCTGTCTGTCGTGATGTATCTGTGTGTATGCGCGTGTGGAGCTCTGTCGAAGTGTATCTGTCCTAATCTCTCAGCGGGGGAGGGAGTGGGGAGAGAGAGGCTGTCTTTCGGGGTGTAATGTGGATGTATATCCGCGTGGGACTCTCTGTCGGGCTGTATCTGACTGTCTGTCTGAGTGTGTATTCGGGTGGATGTGTCTCAGGGGTGTATGTGGGTGTATATCTGTGTGGATCTGTCGGGGTCTATCTGTCCGTGTATCTGTAGGGGCGGGCTGTCTGTCGGGGTGTATCTGTCCATGTCTCTCTGTGGGGGCTGTCTGTCTGTCGGGGGGTATCTGTCCCTATATCAGTAGGGGCGGGCTGTCTGTTGGGGTATAGCTGTCCATGTCTCTCTGTGGGGGCTGTCTGTCTGTCGGGATGTTGCTGTCCGTGTCCCTCTGTGGGAGCTGTCTGTCTGTCGGGGGGTATCTGTCTGTATATCAGTAGGGGCGGGCTGTCTGTCCGGGTGTAGCTGTCCGTGTCTCTCTGTGGGGGCTGTCTGCCTGTCTGTCGGGGGGTATCTGTCCCTATATCAGTAGGGGCGGGCTGTCTGTCGGGGTGTAGCTGTCCGTGTCTCTCTGTGGGGGCTGTCTGCCTGTCTGTCGGGGGGTATCTGTCCCTATATCAGTAGGGGCGGGCTGTCTGTCGGGGTGTAGCTGTCCGTGTCTCTCTGTGGGGGCTGTCTGCCTGTCTGTCGGGGGGTATCTGTCCCTATATCAGTAGGGGCGGGCTGTCTGTCGGGGTGTAGCTGTCCGTGTCTCTCTGTGGGGGCTGTCTGCCTGTCTGTCGGGGGGGTATCTGTCCCTATATCAGTAGGGGCGGGCTGTCTGTCGGGGTGTAGCTGTCCGTGTCTCTCTGTGGGGGCTGTCTGCCTGTCTGTCGGGGTGTCTCCTTGTATGTGATTAAATCTGTAGCTCCCGCTGCCTGCCTGCAGCTCTGTCTCTCCGGGTGTGTCCGTGTGCCTGTCTCGCTCTCCCAGCCCTGCCCCGGCGGAGGGCGCGCAGGGACCCGCCGCCCGCGCTGTGGCTGGGACGTTGCTGTGGGCGCGGGGCTGCGACTGTCCAGCGGAGCTGTCCCGGGCTGTGCGGGCTGCTCCGTGCCCGGGAGCGGGGTCCCTGGGCGGGGACGGGGAGGCGGGGGGTGCGCTGAGCCGAGCGGCTCCAGCGCGTCTCCAAGCGCCCCCTGCGCGCCCCGCTGGGGACACTCGGGAATGGCCTCCCCGCGCCCCGAGACTTGCGAGCTGCCGGCCGGGGGGTGCTCCCTGGCTCCGGCCGCGGCCGCCAGAGGAGACCTGCGGGGCGCCGAGCGAGCGCCTGCCGGCCGGGCGGAGGCTGAGCGGCCGCTGCAGCCAGAGCGCGCTGCCCTTCCATCCTCCTAGGTAGGATGGACCTGCCCCCCTGCCGCCGCCCGCGCGGCCAATGAGAAGAGACCCGGCTTGACACCTGCCTATATACAGAGGACGGGAGCAAAATCTTCAGCGCTGATCTGTGGAAGGGGGGGTGGGGGGAGGAAAAAAAAAGAAAAGTGTATGTGTGTGTGGGGGGGGGGGAGCCCAGTTCAGATAAAGGGGGAACGGTTGTACTATAAAACCCCCCAAGACTATGACTTCCAGTAAAATTGAGATGCCAGGAGAGGTGAAGGCAGACCCTGCCGCTCTGATGGCATCTCTGCATCTGCTGCCTTCTCCCACTCTCAACCTTGAAATCAAATACACCAAGGTAAGTTGTGTTCATTTCTTCTGGCAGGGAGCTCACGGCTGTCCCTCCAGAAGAGGGATTTTGCTTAAAATCGGTTCCAATCTGCCCTAACCGTCTTCAGTGCCGAGATAAAAAACTGCCTTGAAACACTAATAAAGGAAATGGATTGTTGTAGCCCTGTAACCCATCTGGGAAGCCAAAGGATAATAGAAAAGCAAATGAGATTTGCTGAGGTTGGCTGTACCATTTCTGTGCTTCTTTAAATGTTTTCCACAAAACTGATCAGTTTTATTTTCAGTATAGCAGTCAGTGTTTCCCTTATACATTTCAGACACTCCTGATGGAAATCAAAGGAAGTATTGTACATACTTCTCAATCAGAAAACAAAAATGTTTTCTTTCTTGAAATGGCCCATGTACCCTTGGGACTTTTTTTACAATTCCTGGAGGGCTCTTAATCCTACCAGGTTGTTACAGCCTTGAAACAGGTCTCTTGACTAACTTCCTTAATATCTGAGTATGCCCTTGAAATGACATTGTTTAGAGGGCAAATTATCTTTAACATGTAAGACATATAGTGTCATATAATATTTTCATTAAGTTATGGTTAAGAATTATCCAGCTGGATCACTGTAAATACATACTTAGGATTTTTATATTACATTATAGAATTGAACGGTTTCCAGAAGCTAAAACAGGCTTTTAGATCAGTTGCTTGTAAAGGCAAGTTCAATTTTTAAATTCGTTTTTATGTATTGAATCTTTATACCTTTAGAATCTCGAACTGAAGTATATTTTCATTTATGCTGGAGAAATATCAAATGTACGTTATATAAACAGATTGCAATGTTTAAGACTTTATTTCTAATTACTGAGTAACTTAATAGGAAAAGAAAATACCTTGACATTAGAAAAAGGTGATAACATTTTCCACTAGAAATGCACCTTCAGGTGTCTTAGCGCTTATAGGAAACTCATGTTAGCCAATCCATTGTAATATTTTCTTTCCAATTATCTCTTTAAAAGCTTTTTGTTTTTCTTTTTTTAAAGCTAGTAACAAAACGAATTTATTCTCTAATTTGTTAGTTATTCCTTATTTTAAAAGAATGATTGAGCAGAATTTCAACTACTTTAGACTTCATATTTTTTAATGAAAATTAGATATACAAATTAAGAGGGCATATATTTGCTTATTTATAATTATCCAGATGGTAATTTAAATGGTAATTAAAAAGTAAGTGGGCATTTAAGGGTGGCTGGTGTGTCATTGTAGGGATGATGCTACAGAGCAAATATTTTGCATGAATGTTATTTACTGGTTAAAATTACTACTTCGTGTATTATAAAATGGGTGTCAGGTATTGTGAGTATTCTTTGAATGGTGTTGTGTGTATACGAGTCAGTTTGTGTATTCCTTTCTCAACTTTAGGCAACTTTGAAATTGGTTTAAAAATCTTTCTAAAGTATAATGCAAAGTTGTGAGTGGCCATGTGCCTCTTTTTTGTTAGAAACCATTACAAAGGAACATTACTCTAATAATCTAGAATGAAAATGCCCATATTCTCAGAAGTTTGTGAGATCTGACAGATTTTAGTCTAATGGTTGACATAAGAGTTCATTTTTCAGTATTAAAGCAACAACAAAAATGTTTTACAAGAATTTGAAATATCAGGTAACTTGTGATTGCCCTTGAAGAAAGAAGTTTGGTATAGAACAGGTATCTTTAGTATTTTATTTGGCATGTCTTCAGTATCTGTTTTTCTGTCTGTCTCTTTCTTTCTCCTCCCCCTCTCTTTTCTTTCTCTCTCTGCAGGAAAGACAAGTGATTTATAGATAATTGGAGTCTTCAGTTTGGAGTCTTGTCTTGGGCAGGACTTTTATCCTGGATCCACTTTCCCACCTATTACAAAGAAAAACAATCAGAAATGAAATAATGGATAGAAACTTGATTCTTTCATTTGGGGGAGGGTTCACTTCATGTCTTAAGTGACAAACAACTTCCATAAACAATAAATAATGTTAGACTAAAGCACTTTACAAAAAAAGCTTGTAAAATCAGACATCTGTAAGCATTTCCAGCAGCCTCTCCTCCTGCTTGTTAGCTGAGACCTTTAAACGCACAAGTAATGCTCAGAGTTCTTGAACTCCTTACAACAATTCTCTCTGAATGTGAAGTCTGAGCCATTTGGGAGCTAATTCTTTACACAAAATAAAGAATTGTAATGCAGAGAAATTAAAGTTTTTTTGCTACTTAAGGATTGCATTTCTGCTGTGTTTTAAATTCTAAATTTGAAAAAAAAATGCTTAGGAAATTTTAAGTGAAGTCTAAAAGCTATTAGACTTCCAGAGAGTCTTAAGTTATATTCATTATAGATTTTTAAAATGTGCATTAAATATTACTTTTTACCCAGGAATCTTTAAAATAGTAGCATGTATATTATTTTCCTAAGAAAATACCACACTACTAAGACCCATTAAGTGACATACATAAAATAAACACTGGTCGTGTTTGAAGTTGGGTGCAGTTGGTCAACCACCAAATATCATAAAATTGTTTCTTAAAATCACTAAGTGCTGGATAAAGTGAAATGAATCAACAGAGAATGTTTAAGTTCTATTACATATACTTCTGCTCCATGATATGGAACATGTGTACTATACATTTCTTCATTGATCAGGAAAAAAATGCAGTTACTGTCAATTTCCTAATGCACAAATACAGTTTTCATTTAATATTTGTTGTAGTTTACACTGAGCTCCACCCTCAGAAGGGAATATAGTCTTCTTTTTAAAACCTAGTCATAGAAATATGTCCCCCTAGATTGGGCACTATAGGAAATAACTAATTTCATATATAAATAATGGGAAAATGTTGGAAGAGAAACAACAGTCAGATTCTACCCAAACTTAAACAAGATTAATATTCACATTTAAGGTTTATAGATTTAGGGTTAAATATCTCCTCTTCTGGTGACACTCACTGGAATTTCTGTGTGCAAGACACTCAAGATTTCCATTATAATTATTCATTTTTAACCTGTTCTTCATTTCTGAGCCTCATATAAATATGTTGGTATTACTAGACAGGAGGGTCTTCCCCCTCTTACAGGGTATGTCTACACTACAGAGGGGTTTTTTTTTTCGGAAAAACAGCCATTTTTCCAAAAAAACTTCAATTACGTCCACACTGCAATTGCATTCTTTCAAAAGAAAATTGAAAGAACAGAGCGGTTTTTCTGACATTTGGAAAAAGGCTTTTTCCTTGTAGAAAGAGGTTTGCCAAAGAGCTCTTTTGGAAAAAGGCGTGTGTGGATGGGGAAGAAGGAGTTCTTTTGCAAGAAGAGGAAAGAGGAAAGAGGAAAAAGCACATTCCGCCCATAGTAATCACAGCTTACATGCGAGATAGCATCCATTCAGTGTGGACGCTATCTGTTGAAAAAGCAGATCGCTTTTTCAATGCGCTTTTGTAGTGTGGATGCTCTCTTTCGGAAGAAGTTTTTTCGGAAGATCTCTTCCAGAAAAGCTTCTTCCGAAAGAAGCCTGCAGTCTAGACATAGCCACATGGAAGTAAAGTCATTCTATGGTTTTGTTTTTCTTCCTTCCTCGCTCCCCTGCTCCAAACCTGTGATGATCTCTCTCTCTCAATCCAGAGATCCACGTATATGGAGAGGGTGGTGAGCAGGGAATGCCAAGCTCCCTCGCCCTGGCAACAAGCAATCAATCCGATAGTGCCATCTCCACGCTGGGAACTTCCCAGATGTTGAGGGAAGCCACAGCAGTGAAGCCACGCAGTCTGGGCATTCTTAGCATGTAGTGGAACTCCAGAGATCTGTGTACATCTGTGGGGACTCTGGGCTCCACAATCTGAACCTCCTTATAATTTGATCTGTTCTTTTATCTTGGTATTTATATGGCATCTCCGACACTATACTATCTGAGCAACTCTCCAGTGTTTAAAAATAGACATGGAATTATTCCAATGGGACTATTCCCCTTGCAGAGGGTTTGTTTACTACACCCACGTTGGTGGGGGGGGGGGGGTTCTGCAGGAATTCCTGATCTCTTGTTATTATCAACCATTTTTATAGAGGACTTCTGATTTTTGGTTTTAAGCACCAATAAAATATCCCAGTCTTGGTAAAAAATGTGTTGATCCAATAAACACTGAAAAAAATACCAGAAACGGTTACTCAATTTGAGTTGACTTCACCCCTTTCCCAGAAAAGTTTGTTATTATATGGGCAATATTGCTGCTCTCTGGCTTGTATCTACATGGAACAGTAATAGGGACTATCAGGATGTGATTTTTAAATTGTACTATTGTGTTGCACATTAATTGGTCTGTGTGGTCCCTGCTGGTGTGTACTAAAGGTTCACGCCTGCATTGTAACATAAATAGAACCTCAGAGTTATGAACACCAGAGTTATGAACTAAGCAGTCAACCACACATCTCATTTAGAACTGGAAGTATGCAACCAGCCAGCAGCAGAGACAATGAAAAAGGCAAATAAAGTAAAGTGCTGTGTTAAATGTAAACTGTGAAAATGGTGGGGGAGGGGTTAAAAAGATTTGAACAGAAAATGGTTACTCTGCTTGTTTCGTTTGAATTGAAATGGTTAAAAGCAGATTTTATCTTCTGCATGATAAAGTTTCAAAACTCTATTAATTATAGATGAATCATAGAATCCTAGAACTGGAAGGGACCTTAAGAGGTCATCAAGTCCAGTCCCCTGCCCTCACAACAGGACCAAACACTGTTTAGAACATCCCTGATAGATGTCTGTCCAACCTTATCTTAAATATCTCCGGTGATGGAGATTCCACATTTTAAGTCAGATGAGGGAGGGGAAGATGGTTTATTTAGAATAACATTAAGTCAATGTTCAGTTGTAAACTTTTGAAAGAACAACCCTAACATTTTGTTTGCAGTTGCAAACATTTCAGAATTACAAACAACCTCCATTCCTTAGGTGTTCATAACTCTGAGGTTCTACTGTAGTACTGTTTGAAACAGTGATATGTTAAAGCTCAGTAGGGAACAAATGCACTGAATGCTAAACTAAGGGTTCAATAACAAAGATAAAGCCTAAAGCAACATGTAAGTCATTTTTATACCTGTAATACAAATTAAAATAGGTCTGGTATAGTCAAGAATTTTGGGGAGTAGTCCCACAAAAAACTTCATTTCAGTATTAGACCCCCCCTCACAGCCTGATTTTTGCACATCTACACAGAACTCAAAAACTGCTGACAATAAGCCACCCAAAATAAAATTAATAAATCCTGTTAAACAAAAGCCATTGCAAAGCATTTTCATTGTGGCTTTAGGAGGTCACATGGACATGAAAGGACTGGGTGGTATATAGTGGTTTGAGCAGGAATAAAGAGCTAGGACTTCTGGGTTCTTTTCCCAGCTCCGTCATTGGCTTGTGTCACTTTGAGTGGACAGCCTCATCCTCTCTCTGTTATATTTTACTGACCTTTTAACAAGGATGATAATACTCCAGGTGATGTTGAGTTCTAATTCTTGTTTGCACAGCATTTTTAGCTTGATCCTGAGCATGAGTAAGAGCTGCAAAATTAGGTCCCTTGAGGTCCTGTGATAAAAGGACTGTAACAGATTGAAATTCTTTATTATGACAGGAGTGAGTATACAGTTCTATTAATGGCTCTTTCTGCAGAAAAGAATTATACATTAGGATTAGGTGACTAGACTGATGATTGTATTAAACCTGTAACAAGGATAGTCTTCCACTTTTAAACTATAACTAAATATAGACCAGTTACAATTCAGACAAATTAGCCAAACTGTGAGCCCAGCCCAACAGTATTAGGGATGGCAAGCGACTTCTGGTGAAATAAAAACTAAAAAGAAACATTTGAGCTTCCAAAACAGGTGGATTTTTTTATTCGTTACTACTAAATTGTCTTGCCCATCTCTACTCTATGGCCTTGCCTAGAGCCCCTTCCTGCAGGTTTTCTTGCCTGCCAGAGATTCCCAGAGTAATTTCTTGACCAAAATTCAGCTGCAAGGAGGGAAGATGGTTTACTTAGAATAACTGACCTGAAATTTTGTTCATTTGTTGAACTAAAGCAGAAGGTTTGACAAAACATCAGCTGGAGTTTTCCTTAGATATCATTTTCCCTTGTGGTAGCAGATCCTTTTTGGGTTGACGTGTCTTGTTTCATATAAAAAATCATCCTGTTTGTGTAATAGGCCATTGTTAGCTGGATAATTTCTTGTAGATTCATTGGTAGAAGTTGCTTTCAGGGAAGCATTTGAATGGGAATAGGTTAGTGGCCTTGTAGATCAGCTCAGCTGGAAAATTCCAGGAGCAGGGGGTGCACGGGTGAAAGACAGCAAGAGATAGGAGCTAAGAAGTGGACAATTGATCCCTTCATTTCCTCTGTCCAGAGGGTTCAGGTTGTAGAAATTCTGTGCTGTGTGATGCTTTTCTATGTGCCTGCCTGGGTGGATTTTTGGCTATAGCTCTGCCAATGTGCTCTCTGTGCCAGCACGAACTGGCAAAATAGCCATTGGATTTGACACTACGTTGATCCACCAACTTAATCTCCCTGTATTAGAAGTATGCTGGAACTGACCAGTGGGTCGATTGGTATGTAACAGTCTTCCACTGTGACCAGATCTAGATGTTTCAGAGGAAGGTGCACTGAACAGGATTGAAACTATATTGTGGTCTAAAGGGGGAATTTCTTCCTGATCCCTTGATGTGCTAAAATGCTATTATTTTCGTATAAATGTCTTTATATGTTCTTAGACGCATAGAAGCTAGAGACTAAAAGGTCTTGTTAAGTTAGTCAGTTAATCCGTCTGCCTGGCAATGCAGAATTCCCCATCCTCCCTCTCCCAACTGGATCCTGTATACCAGGGGTGGACAAATACCAGCCTCTGATGGGCCCCCACACTGCCATATTCACATGCACCTCTGCAGGTATGGGGGATCACAGGTCCCGTTGGCTGTGGATAGCCAATGGAAGCTGCAATGACCCGTACCTGTGGAGGTACAGGTAAATATAGCAGCAGCCATCCAACAGGAGCTGACCCTGGTAAACCGTTTCCATTTTATTGCCCACCACTGCTATACACGGTGGTGTTTGTAATAAACGTGAATGTAGTATTCAAGGTGAACACATACACTGGAATTAATGTATCTTTCTCTGTTCACTTCGTTGTGCTGCACATTCACAGATATCTTCAAAGAACTGTCCACAGGAATGCCTAAATCTTTCTCTAGAGGTTACAACTCAGATTCTATTAATTTGTACTCGTAATTTAAATTCTTCCTTCCTGTGTACACTGTTTTGCACTTACCTATGATGAATTTAATCTATTGTATTGTCCAATTACCTAGTTAGGTGAGATCTGATAGAATTTCTCACAATCCCTTCCAGTCCCTTGACTACTTTGAATATTTTTTATCTTCAGTCGATGCACCTCACTATTAACGATCCAGTGAACAAAGATATTGATTGCCACTAGTTATAGTAATGATCCTGGGGCACCTTTCTATTAACCTTTTTCTGCATCGAGAATTGTCCATTTATTTCCACTCTGTGCTTCTTATCTCTTAACCAGATTTTAATTCATGACAGGACTTTATCTCTCACCATGTGGTTACTAACTTTTCTTAATAGCTTCTTGTGAAGGACTTTATGATCAAAAGCCTTTTTAAAGTCTAAATAAATTATAATGACTGATTCTTCTCTGCTCATCATTTGGATAACTCTTTTCAAAGAACTCTTAACAGGCTACAAAGGCACAGTGGTAGAATCTATGTCAGTCTGCTCATATAAATAGCGAAATGGTTCATAAAATATCACTGTTTTTTTCCTACAATTTTTCTCAACTACTTTTCCTAGTATTGAAACTAGGTTTTTACAATTTAGTTGCTCATCACCTCATTCTTTTTAAATTACTGTTTTTCATTTTTTATTTTAGTTTTTCCAGAATAAGAGTATCACACCCACCCATTTCTTCAGATGACTAGAGTATTAAAAGTCCAGATCCAAGAATAAATAAGAGAAGGCAGGGGGGAGAGGAAAAAAATAGTGAATTAGACTGTTCAAGTTACAAGAGGCTGATATATGTTTTGTTAGTCTTTAAGGTGCTGCTAGACTATTCGTTATTTATTGAGATGTATCTGTATAATGGGGCTATGTAAAGACTTTATTTATTATCAAAGAAAGTAAATTTCTTCATCAGATTAAAACTCTAGAGCACTTCCATGGTATTTGCATATAAATCTCCCTCCACTTTCTCCTTTGGAGGGGCATGATGGCATCCTCAATTAAGTATTAGGTACCTAGGAACAAACACAAATTAAGTGGCTAAAATGGCTACTTAAAGACTTTAAAATTTGTATTTTATAAATTAAAATAGTGTTGCTTAAAAAGTGATTTATTTTTAAGAAACCTAATCCTGCCTTATTAGTGAAGGGCTGCCTGCTCTGATTTTATATGTCCAGCTTGTTTCACACAGAACACAAGAAATTCCATGCTTGGGAATCTTTCAAAATCATAACACCACTGGTCAAAGTTTGCTGTTGTTTTTAATAATAATCTTCACTATGAATAGATAAATGTGACATTTATTTAAATTAATACAATGTGCTCATATTTTTAGTGCACAAACAATTCATTACTTAAATATGCTGTACAAAGCACCACATCGAAGATGACACAAAGTCAACGCTAAAATATTCTCCAATCAACAAAAACAGAATTCCTCCTCCATTAGAGGGTGCTTGTTGAATTAGATTTTGCATCATAACCGGAAAGTCCAGGTATTCGGGCGTTACTGGAATGACGTAGGGGTTTCAGAGGGGAGGGTCCTCCAGTGAAAATTCCCTGATACTCCATCTGATCTCAATTTTCACAATAAAATGCAAGGAGAGAGGCAATCTCCAGAATACACAGCGCTTAATCCATAAAGAGATTAGTAGATTGCAGCCAATACACTAAATTGCCCTCAGCTATACTGAGCAGAGGTGCAGTGTAGTCCCTGTACCCAGTATCACTAAGTATGCCATATTTTAATCCAGCTGCAGTTTCCATATGATCATCGGGTGTAGCCCATAGTAGAGTGATTCAATTGGAGAAACCTGTTCTGGAGGTCGTAGGGGTATGCAGAATTATAATGAAGTCCATCCCTGCATGAAAATGTTGATTCTTCTTTTGCCCGGCTGAAATGAAAAAAAGCATTCTGCATCCATAGCAATCTTTGCTGTTCTCTGAACAGCCAGCAGCAGGAAATGGTTGAACTTTCTGAAAACTACGAACATGGGTAATATAAAGAGCCTTTCAACGTGAAGGCTCTCCAAACATACCTCTATATCGCTGAAGGGAAACCACTTCTGGGGGGAAATACATGAGCTTCATAACAGTGCAGAGCAACACGGGGCAGCAGTGAAGAAGTGAAGAATACTAGTGTCAGATGAATTTGGAGAGGATTTTAGGATGATGAAATGCAATTACCCAAACTAAAGTTTGACCATAATACAAAACCTAACAACCGTATCCTCTCGTGCTCCCTGGGTGAAAAATGCCATAGGATTTTAAATGACAGTGTTTGGTCAGGACCTCAATTCTTCATTTCATCTGAGATATGACACTCCTCGCAGCACCATCCTGGGGCATTGTTTCAGTCCTGGCTCAGTGAGAAATATGCTACATACTAAATCACCAACTCAATTATTAGCAGCACCCTGCGATTTCCTAGCAGATTTCTCATGCAATTACTGGCCAAGGCCCAGCCTGCCTAGGTTGTGAGATTTTGCATTAGGTTAACATTTTGGGCTGCTCCTAAGATCACAGAATTAATTTCTTTGCAACATATATGAAACTGGGACATCATTGACTGATAGGTTGTTGAGTAGGAAAGAGCCCCTACGATAGGTATTTCCCCATTTTCTTCTGTGGTGAAGACTTATGACCCCACTCCTCCATACCACTTTTAATTTAGGTCCAGATTGCCCAAGAAGTCTCTCCGCTTTGTGTATCTCCAATTTTGGGTATCCACATGAAGATACACAAAATCAGGGCCAGCTCTGAAAATGTTGGCCTGAAGTTAGTCTGCAGCCTCCTGTATTCTCCCCATCACAGCAAGATTGTCTTGTGATTCCCCACTAACTCTCACAAAGCTTTTTTATAAAAAATAAAACAAACCCTACACTGTGAATTTTTAATTTGCCCTTTACATTTTTGATATTTTCTTGTTAAACACCTCAAAGCCATTTTAAATTTCCATTTTATATCTTGCTGCTTCTACATTTTATGTTCTCTCCATTGGTGTCTTTTGCTTTTATAAAGGATATTTTCTCACATGCATAAACCTTTGTATCTTTCTGTTTAACCATCCCATTTTTTTCTTGTCTCTTTGCTTCCTTTTTTTGGCCTTGGGAATGCAAATCTTCTGTGACTCTTATACATTTGTAAGCCTTCATGCTGATTCTATGGATTTTAATTTCCTAACTTCAAGCAGGAGGTTTCTAACTTCCTTCCTTTTTTAAAAAAAAATCCCTTTCTTGATGTTTTAATATCCTAGAGAGTAGTGCTTCTTCATGTGAGCCTCTCCTGCTATGATGTTGAAATTATTTACGTGGTAACTGTTACTCAATGGTTCAGCTACAATTACTTCTTAAACCAACTCCTGTGTGACAGGGCTAAGTCAAGTGTGGGTTAAAATAGAAAACATTTTTTTTCTCTTATGAACACTTTCACAGCATAATAGTCAGTTGGGTAATATGTGGTTATTATTCTAATAGCTTTTATTGCCTCCCTGTTCTTTTTCAGTTTTAACTTCATGATTATTATTCTGATCCAGATGTCAGGACTATGCCCCTGCTATTGTGTTTGTATTTTATGACCACAGATTTGTATCCACTGCCGAGTTTACTTCAGAGTCCTTTCTACCCAGACATTTTGGTTCAATAGAATTCATGGAATTCTTTATATATGGGGCTACTCCCCCCCATCTTTGCAGCCTAACCTGTCCTCTCTATGAAGTTTATAGCTAGAAATTATGGTATGCCACTGATTATTCTCATCCCACCATGTTTCAAACATACCAAGGTTTTTTTTCTCTCAGTGAGACAGTCCAGATCACCCATTTCTCTCTTAAGCTTTTTGCATTGGTTTATAGGCACTTGTACTTTTATAACTGTAAGATGACTTGGATGAAAGCTGCAGGCTGACTAGCTGAAAAGCCTACAAAACCTCTTCAACGAGATCACTGTGGCATGTCCCAAGACACTGGTCCTACTTCTAATTTACCACCCTGGCAGTGAAAAGGGTCTTAAAATGGAAGTAAGTTACATTTACAGCCACTTTAAGCCCCCTTTATCGCTGCCACTATGATATATAGGGTCTTGGTGTAAATGAGAATCTGGGCTCACAAACTTGAAAACAGCCATTTTATTTTGTCTGTTGAAATCTAACAAGAGTTTGTCACCACTGCTCTTTCTGACCCATTTGAGAACATGGCTTCCTCAGATCTCAGCACTGGTCACTGTGCATCTCCACCAAACACCATTGTACTTTATCGTAGAACATCTCTATTTCCTCATAATAGCTTTGAATACTAATCGATATTAAACTATTTGTATGGCTTAGCTTAATGGAGTGGGTAGAAAAGGATAGTTGAATGAACTACTCACCTGTTCAAAGCAAGGAAAAAGAAGAGCCTTCTTTAAGGGCTCCCTCCTCTTTCAGCCTAGAACAGGGCTGGGCAAGATGCGGTCCGGGGCCAGATCCAGCTCACCTAAAACTTTGATCTGGCCTGTGGACTGCATCTGGTCACTTTCTACTTATATCTTGCTGCCCGTGCCACCAAATTTCCAGGAGGTGGCTCAGGCAGCAGGATCCTTTTTAAATGGCTCCTGGCTCCTGGTTGTTGTGCTACTCTGGCAGGGTCTGGCACCGCAAGCCCTTTAAATAGCAGCAGCGACCACAGGCAGCTCCCAAGCAATGCAGTAGAGGCGACTCTGGGAACCACAAGACCTACTGCTCTGTTTTTACATTAAAGTCTCCCACCCAGACAACTCGGGGGGAGGCTAGTCCCAGACCCCTCCCCTTCAGGTGAAGGGGGGGCGAGGGTGTGGAGCCAGTCGGTGACTAGTACCAAAATTCATTAACTGCCCCCCCCCAAAAAAATTATTGCCTACCCCGATCTAGAAAATGTGATTCTAGCAATCCTCGACAGGGCTCTGCGCCTGGGCACCCTGAAAGCTCAGATGAGCTTAGAGCTTCTTGGGCTAACAAAAAGGCTGATCCAAGGCCCATGGAAGTGAACGAGTCTTTCCATTGTGTTCAGAAAAGTAGGCCTCAGTAAGTGAACCCAGGATCATCCTGTTCAGAGACCTACAATAGCTTCACGTGTTTAAAGTTTTTTTTCATTGTAATTGAAATACATGAATTGAAATACATTTTTTTTCATTGTAATTGAAATACGTGCAGACTTTAAAATACGTGATCCAGCCGTTTTTCATCCTGAGGTGCTAGGTCTTTCTTTCCTTGTCTCTACCATAATTCTCCAGCTATTTCCACTAAGGCTCTGATCCAAGCCCACTGAACTCAATGGGATTCTCTCCATTGATTTAACTGAACTGAAGCAGGTCCCAACTCCCCACCTGAACTTCTTAGGCAAGCAGTCCAGATCTCAAACGGCTGTCTGAGGCACCAGAGCAACATGTCTGTGCTGTGCTAACCCAGTCCTACTGCTCTGAGCCCTTTGACAGTCATTTTAAAACCATTTGTTATTTTGATAAAGACATTTTAACCGACAGTCATTCCAGTGCACTAAATAATACTCAGCACTTTCCATCCAAGGACCTCAAATGTTTCCAATAAGCATCAATTGATTCAGCCTTTCAGTATCCCTGAGCATTAGATCTGTTTTACAGATGGGGAAGCTTAGACCTGAAAGATGGTCACAGCAACTAGCCCAAGGTTATACATGTCAGTGTTAGATTCAGGATTTGAATCCAGAGCTCCTGACTTCCCCATCCCTCGCTGCATCAATTAGACCATGTGCTTTCCTTGTCTTTGAATAGAGAAACAACATATTTTAAGTAGTCCAGCTGGTAAGTTCTCTAAATTACTCCCTCTGCAGAGATGCCTATCACCAGTCACAATACCATCGACAAATTAGCACTGAAGTCTCAGACTGGACAAAAAATGAACTTTTGGAATTGGGCTGCTTTCTCAAATGTTTAAAAATGTTCATGGGAAAGTAATGGGAATGGAGGAGAGTGTCAAGGAAGCAGCAAAGAAAAAGAGAAGACAGGAAGGAGCAAGCCAAGGCTGAACTTAGCATATTATATATTGTGTGTACAGGCACGCACACACACACCATTTTACATTTGCATTCTGCTTTTCACTGCTTTTTTGTAGCACAATGATGGATTCAGTATTTGGGGGTTTTGCTGCTACTGTTCATTAGATTTATTAGGTTCAGATTTTGATGGGAGATCTGAAAACTGAGGTCACATGATGCTGTACTCTGAAATGCTACTCCTCTTTTTATTTTTTCTGTGAGTATCAGAATTCTTTCTGTGGTAGGGTGTGGAGAAGATGACTTGGAGCTAACCTTATTCCCTCTTATGACATCACTGTACAGGTCTTCCACAGATCTTAATGAAGTCCTCTTGAAAAAAAGAGGTGAGACCCTGATAGTTAGTATAAAAAGTACCCTAACCACAGAGGCAGAGACATCCCAGCTCATCATCACTCACCCAACCTATCCATGTGGTTCAGGTTGCATAGAGCTTTTGGGCCCAGACTCTGAGCTGGTGTAAATTGACATAGCTCCATCTAGTGACTGATTATTTTTTGAAAGCAGTCTATGATAGTCTCTGTCTCTTACTGCTTTTTTAATCGACTCATTTGGGAGAAAAAAAACCTGTTGGAGTTTTTATGGCAGCCTGACTTTCCCTCTGGTTACACAGGGATTAAGAAGAAATTACTTTTTTCTTTTTGGGATTTGTCTCTCTAAATACGATGAACGTAGGCGCATTCACATGCACACGCACAGGCAGGGTGCTTGATAAAGGCTTCTCACCAGGAAATCAGTTACCTGTTTTCACAAAGTGGCTTTCTGTGACTGAGAACCTTTGTAGTCAGCTCTTCCAGCTGTTTGCCTAAATGGTCTTTAGGGAGACTAAAAGCAGTGAACCTAGAATAACAACATTTGACTTCAACTAGGCCCCCTGAGAGTTCACTTATTACTTAATGGATTGAATTGGCGACATATCCTATACCAGATAACAGCTAAGGGTTGTATTAAATTAACCTTCGCAAATGGGTATTTATTGGTGTGCTCTTTAGAGAAGGTTCATTATTGGGCTACATGTGCTAGCTGTAATTAATATGGCTCTTCATGCTTCTACATGCTGATAGGTATTTGCACTGTCTGGGTGAAAAATTTCTCAGATTAAAGCCTTGATGGTGGTTCTAGCCATTTAGTGATCAAGTGTCACTGTGTTCACTACATCGTGCATAAATCCTGTCTTGTAAACAGCAGGGAGACTAATGAGCTTTGCCCACATTCTGGTATCATTACAAGGGGTTCCAGCAGAGTAAAAGGGGAGCTGTTTGGAAAGAGGAAGAGAAACAGAGATTTGAAAGCAAATGGGAAAAGTCTCAGGATTAGATAAATGAACATGTGTGTGTAAGGAAGATGTTGTACTTACAAGACTTATAACCCACACTGTCATTTAGGGAAATCTCTGACTATGGAGTTATGGTTTTGCCTTAGTCCATATTGTAATAGCTGTATGTTTGGCAAAAGGTGAGCCTTATGTTTTTAATTTACATACTTAAAATTATTGGTCTGATTCTATTTAGAAGTCAATAAAAGAGCTCATTTTTCATGCAGGCCATAATGAATAGTTCACAACTGTAAAAAGACTAACGTTAAACACCATTAAATATTGGCATTATTTTGTTACACCCTGAGTGTTTTATTTGCTCAGCACTGTAATCAACTCCTGCAAGAACTTCTCACATTCAATTTTCATCTTAGCACCACAGAGTTCCTTGGGGTGTAAATCTGTCAGATATCCAAACACAGTAGGATACTTATGACAACGTAATCCCAGCCTTATGGATAATAGAAAGTAAGTCGCATGGGCTGTTTTAATTTTGTATTTGTGGAATCAAGAGCTAATTGACTAAAACAACTGAAGAAGTCAAAACTGAACTCTGAGACGTGGGACTCTAAGTAAAGATTTAGTTCCTTCAAGAGAGAGACCATATTTAAAATAAACAAATCAAAATCTTCCAAGCTCCTTTGTTTTAAAGAAAAGGCTCTGTTCATCTGTGCCTGGGAGCAAAGATTGTCATTTAGGAGAAGAGGAGAGATGATGATGTGGTTTATAGCTTTTTGAAGAGCAATCGATTAAAGAGTTTCCAAGACTTTTTGGAATTGTTATTTCACACTTGCATCTACCGAACTTGTTTTAAAGGCTTTCACCAAGATGTCAGAGGTGGTATTCCCTACAGCGTAAATGGTACATAATGTGGTGTAAGTTAATGCTGATGACGCCAAGTTATTCTCTTTTTGAAGCCCATTAATAATGGTCCATTTTCAGGAGAACTAGTATTCCTATACAGTATCTTAGAGATAAGTGGCAGATGAACCAGAATAATGAATGGATCCAGACCCAAAACTGAGCCCCAGGGCTAAAGGCCTCCAGATATTCTGGAAAGTTCAGGTTTAGATCTAGCCGTTGTGGATTGGGCCTACCTTCAGTTATAATCATTCTAAGAGGTCAAATAACCACCTCTTAGATGTATCTTATTCGATGTATTAGTGAATATCATGAGTACTAGATATATTAGTGAATGCACTTTGGGTAGGACGGGGTGAATGTAAACTTTAACATGTATAGCTGTTCAGCTAAAATTAAATCAGGCTGATAAATATTTAGCTTAATTTTATATAGCCTGGAAATGCTGACAATTAGTTAATTGACAGTTAATCCAAGGTTATATTTCTATTTTTAGGACTGTCTGGTTTTTTTTTCTTTTTTTTCTTTTTTAGGTAATTTTTGCACTGCAGGACCTACAATAAAAGGAAGTTTTACGGGTATCATTTAGCAAATACATTCAAAATGCTCTAACAGAAATATTTGCAGACATTAAGTAGGTTAATAGGATACTAGTGGGGGCAGATTTTCCAGAAGCTATGACTGTTCACTTGGGTCTAATATAGACTTAGCACTTTGCAGGTCAGTGGCTCTGCTATTTGTCTCTGACCTAACAGATCTGGAGTTCTTCACATCAAAACCAAGTCTTGCTGAGCTGAGATCAAACGTGCTAAGGTAAGGATCCTGCCAGTGATTTATCATGCCAGGGAGAGTGATCAGGCCATATGGGGCCACTGCAAATGAAGTTGACATTCCAGCAATTTCTCATATGTTGTTATAAAGTGATTTTCTCATACGGGACTTTCAAGTCAAACTGAACTGAACATGACATTTTTTGGAAGGTAGAGTTATCTGTAATGTTCAAGATCACGGCAACAGTAAATACTTTTGTAAAACAGCTAAAATGTAGCCTAATTTGTAAGTAACACCCTGCACTTTGGTAATGAACATATGAAATAGCAAATAGTTAACTGTAAGCAATACTGAAGACTTAGTATCACTGTTTTCATTGAAGTATTAAAATAATTCTCCCATGCAAAAATGAACTGTTTTGTATTATTATTTAACTACCAAGATGTACAATGAAAAGGACATCACACCTTAAGCACCTATGCGTGATTCAAGAAGAACATGCTGTTCAATTTTAGATTCATTTCTAAAAAATCCCTTATCTGAATAGTCCTTATGCTCACTGCCTTGTGTAAGGATTCTGGTGAGAGGGAGGGTTTCCAGGATTGGTTTTGTAATTGCCACAACTTCATTAAAGTGCAGTGACCAATCAATAATTGATTTTAAAAACAAATACCTCCTCCCTCACCCGAGTTCTTGACTTAATGAATTTTTAGACATCTTTCATTGTTTAGTTTTCCTTTTCAGTAAGTGCAATCAACCAGATAGACTGAGTGACCTAAACATAATTTTCCCCCTCATATGTAACCAAATTTACTTGTTTCATGAATGTCTTTTCTCTAAAGGGCAGAGCCTAATAAATGTTTCAGGAATCCTAGTTTCCAACAAACCCCTGTCTGATGCAGGGCAGATTAGGATAGTAAAGTGTTTCACCAGAAATTAAAGAAAGCCCCACTACTGAAAGCATGACTGAAAGTTTTGTTTGTTAGGAGCACATGAAATATTGTCTGGACTAGAGGAAGTTTAATTGTCCCTGTATTGTGCTATCAGCAGATAAATTCTTCATTAAATGAAAAGGTGCAAATTACTTTGAGTAAAAGCAATTACTTCCAGCACTGCATATAAAATTGTGCTTATAGGTTGTAATAATGGAGCCAAAATGAATAAGCTTTTATTGATCTGTTACAAGGACAGTGTAACAAACAAAGCACTTTGATATATTTTTGCCCCTTAGAATAATTTTCTGGACTAACCAAAAGCAAAATTAATCTATTTAGTATAACTGAATTAAAACAACAGCTGCTTCATCAGCATGTGCCACAGTGAGAAATTTGAATAGAAAAGGGTATAATCACTGTTTGGCAGACGAGGTTTTATGCAGGAAATACTTATGAAGGAAACAAGTCAAGTAAGCATGTTACTACTGCATGTTGTTAAGACATACTTAATCTCCTCAACCAATTACCCAAACCTCCTAATTCAAAATCATACAAACAAAAACATTTAGATAAGATGGAAGTTTTTTCAAATAGGTGCCCCCCATGGCTTAGAAAATAAACACGACAGGTCTCCCCTTGTCTGATGTGCTGCCATTTGCAAAAGAGCAGACTCGACTCTCAGAAAGACAGAAGACTAATTAAGCCAGGAAGATAGGCAGATCAAACATTTGGTGTGAGGATTTTGTTTCATAGGGAGGAAAAAAAATCATGTTACATTCCGCTTTCACAACCAATTGACAGGAGGTTGTCAAACCCCATCAGGGTCTCCCACTACTACTCAGGAGCTGAATTTCCCACAGAACTTCTCAAGCCACAGCCAATTCTGACTAAACCATTTTAACTCAAATGACATTACAATGGAGTGAGTCCTGGTTTACACTGGTATAAATAAGAGCAGGATCTGACCCTCAAATCCTGTTCTCAAGATAGTGATGGACTTTACTATTTTAAAAACTTAAATCCTGATCAAGGCCCAATGTAGTGAATGGAAAGACTGCCATTGACTTAAGTGGGCTTTGGATCAAGCCCTTGCTGTTTAAGGATTATATCCAGAAAAATGATAGGGGTCTCAATCTGATCTACCAAGACACACCCTACTTGGGATAGGCCTCAAAGGGATAAAGATGATTCTACTCCATTTCAATACACTCCCAACTTATGGAACTACTGGGAGCAGTTCAGTTCTCAGAATGACGTTAGCAGAGCCTCTGTGGCCATTGTGACACCCAAAGATCATGAGTCTCTGGCTACATGTGTCCTTCCCTTAACGTGCCCCCTACATCAGAAGGATCCTCATCTGGTCACTTAGACCAACATAAAGACTTATTTGTGTCATCTCACTGGGGCTGAGGATTTGGCCCCTAGACGGAATGACTTAATCCCGAATTTACTAGCCTACAGAGCATGATGCAAGACACATCTTGTCTGAATATGGATCATCATAGGGCAGGCTTTCCCTGGGCCCAGGCCTTCTCTTTGTTCATGGCATAAATGGGAGAAATCTTAACCCTATTGAAGTCAAGACGAGTCAGATCTTCACCCACTGACTTTATCTGTGACTTGTTGGCTGAGGCTATGTCCAGACTACATTCCCCCTTTGAAAGAGGAATGTAAATGAAGCAAATCGAAAGTGCAAAATGAAGTGCGGATTTAAATATCCCGAGCTTCATTTGCATATTTGCGTCCGAGCATTTTTTCGAAAAAGAGTTTTTTGAAAATGAAAGCGCAGTCTAGACGGGGTTCTTTCGAAAAAAAAGAACCTAAGGAGTACGGGTTCTTTTGAAAAGGGGCTTTTTTCAAAAGAACCCTGTCTAGACTGCGCTTTCACTTTCGAAAAACTCTTTTTCGAAAAAGCACTCGCACACGAATATGCAAATGAAGCATGGGATATTTAAATCCGTGCTTCATTTGCACTTTTGATTTGCTTCATTTACATTCCTCTTTCGAAAGAGGAATGTAGTTTAGACGTACCCTGAGTAAAAGCTGCAGTATGAGGCTTCTTTTGATGGTTTGTGTCATTATGGAGAGAGAAGCTGTTTGTCCCATCAGTTGTGTATAGTTTAATGTCCCACCTGCTTTTAATTAAAATAAAATCTCTGAGATTTGAACCAAGTTAAAATGAAATCACTCTTTTGAGTCTGTGTCAGTAGAAAACTAAATTATTCTCTTTGAAGCATGACCTAAAGGACAATGTTAAAACAAAAATAATGGGCCGAATCCCTTTCTAGTCTAACTAATGAAGCTAATGGACATTACAGTATGATGAAATTATCAATATATTTTATAAGGGTCTTATCTGTTGTGCACAGCACTTTGGATTATTCAAAAGAGACATTTTAAAAATTCACTTCTTTTCCACCTCAAGTGTTTTGCTTTCAGCCAGTATTGACAATGAAACATGCCTGGTCACTTCCACTTGGTCAGTTTTTAGGCAATTCCTTTCTGATTCTTGTACATTAGTCCCTGGTTGTAAATGTTTTAAATTTCCCCTGGATACATTTTGGATTTTAGATATTTTGTATCTTGTGTTTTTAAAATAAAACCTACATTTTGAATTAATGAATGAAAACCCCTTTCTATGTCAGCATTTCCTTAAAGGCTATGACAACTTGTTTCTAGCTCTATATCCAAATCTGAGCTGGGAAAAATCCCACTTGGTGAAAAAAGAATGCTCTTCTTCCTTCAGAAATCTCTTCTTACTTGGGAGGTCAGGCAGGGCTGAATTAAAGTCAACAGACAGGGAGCCAATGAAGAAAAATAAAAATCAACATGTGTATTGGGCTCTTGGGCTGGTTTCAGTCTCCAATAAAGCTATGGAACCGCTCGATGCAAACATATCCCTTCTGGCTGCTTGGAAGCTATCTTTTCATCACCTAGGGCCTGTTCCTACTCCCTCTGAAGTCAGTTGGAGTTTTTCTGTTTGATTCAATGCAATGGGATTGGTCTTCTCATGATGGAATAGCAGTTCATTGACAATCCTGTCTCAGTAAATCCATAGGAGCTTGCTTGCCAGAGTTTAAATCTTGTTCACAGTTAATTGTCACTCTGATTAAAATTATTACAAATAGTCGCCATTTGAAAAACACCTTATTATGAAACCAAATGCTGGACAACTTTAGTGGGAGCCACTCTGTTCCTACAGCATGGCTTTAGTAACAATAGGATAGCCTTTAATCCGTATCTCCTGCCTCTACTCTAGCTGGGATTCTCTTCTCCATCCAAAAATACAGTTTGAGAAGTTGTGCCACCATGGGCACAGCCCAAACATTGGACCACATTGTGCTACTGGTTTTATAAAACATAACTCCACATTGCTGAAAAGTGCATGGCCCATTATTTGGCATTTGTTTAGTGGCTACTGCAAAGCATGATGTACTATGTTCATTCACTGCCCTACCCCTTACTTTATTTAAACTCTGTTTGCTGACCAATTGCCAAGCTCTCTGCATGCCTAGATTGCATTTTGCCATTATAATACCAGTTTATAAACTATGGATTTTCCCAGATTCTGTAGCCACCTGTCAATTCCCAGTCAATCACAGAAATGCCCCGTGTCACACACTGTCTAGAATGCTGGAGGCTTGTTGTATCAAGGCAGCCATAAAAGTGGAGGAAAACAAAGCCTGAGAAAACAAACAAGCTGCACCTCTGATTGGCAAACCCTTCTAGTTCATTCCCTTCCAAACAACTAGCCGTTAGGACTCCTGAGATGTGTCCAAAGGGGAGGAAATGAAGTTGCTGAGATGGGAAAGGATATGAAATTTCCTGACCAGACTGAGGTACAGGTGCCCAGTATTGGTGATGTTATGAAACATTTACCAAGGGAAAGCTGCTGCTGGATGTTTTGCGTGCCTTAAAATTGTCTCTCCTCCACACCCCAAGAAAGTGCTATTATGTATTTTTTAATTCCTCCAGCTATGAGAGGATACTGAGGGCCAAACAGCTGTGATTCCTTCACAAAGTACTTTGGCATCTGATGCCCCTCCCCCTCCCCCCCCGTAGTCTTGGCGTTGAAGGCTCTCCAAGGAAAAAAGCCACATATGAAAAAGGGATCACTTTGATAGAACGAAACTATAACCAGCTACTAAATCAATTGAGTTAGGAAATTCCCATTCACTCCTCCATTCATCCAGAACCATATCTCCTGTGGGAAGCCATTATTATTTGGATGTTAAAATCCTCTTCCTGTACCAAAAAAACATTTTTGGATCTGCAAAAGTACAAAAACATTGTTTAGTAAAGCCATGGGAAAATAATTCCATCTCAGAGGAGTTTGAATGCGAGGCCACTGTCTGTCCACTGGCTGAGGTTCTGACTTGTGCACCTGGGGAGCCTGTAGAAAATGTCTGATGACATCATCACTAAGCAATATCGAATTAGGAATGTAAATCATCATTTCACTAGCACATCATCTAAGAATGTTTTAAAAAAAGGAAATGAAAAGTTACATCGTTGCCACCTGTGTGGAGTGCTCTGCTGAATTAAAACAACTCAAATGCTATTGTTCCTGCATATTTTTAGAGAAGACAGTAAACAGGAGAGGCAATGAACATGCAGGAATCCCTGGTGGATTTAAAAATCAGTTCCGCTTCCCAAAGCCAGAGTTAGCCCCAGGGTAAACATCAGAAGGAATTTGTAATTCAACAAAAACAATTTTCTTTCCATTAAGTGCAGCATAGAAGATATTAGCTTTGTAGCATATTTGTGAAGGTTGGGGGAGGGAGGGGTTACTTAATAGGAGGTTGTAAACATAACTTTGCTTACTGCTCATGTTCTAGAAATGAATTACAGCTATGTTTTGAGGTGAACATTGTTACTAATAATTATCAAGCCTCAACTGGGACAGACCACGAGTTAATTGGGCTATTACAATGTTTTCTTCATGAAGTGCAGCCTGCTTTGCTTTAGTCTAAAACAGCTACCACTACCTGATCTTTTCAGAGATGATGAATATTCACAAATCCAATTGATGCCAGTGTTCAGTAGCTTTAAAACTCAGACCATATATGCCAGAATGCATGATCCAAAATAAAAAAAAATGGAACTGAGATTATATGTCTGTGGTATCTCTGGATGGCACTGAGCAGTCCATTGCTTCATTTCTATAATACTCAGGATGAGTCTGCATGTTTTGTTTTTCTAAATATACCTTCATATTTGAAACAGCCATGTGACCTAATCAATGGGCCAGTGTTTTCCTTGGTTACAATGCCCAGTGAAGTCAATGGGATTTGTACATGATTAACCAAAGACTTTGGCCCTACTAATGAAGAGATTCCCCAGGCAACAAAATGGAGCAACAATTATGCATTCAAAGTTCTGGATTAAAACTTGTCTGTGCGCATGTGCATGTGTGTGTGTGTCTGAGAGAGTGAGAGTATTAACCATAACACCCAGGTCCGGCAAGTGAAATATGGAGACTCTTCCCCACCCATTGGAACTCCTTGCCAGAGGAGGCTGTGAAGGCTAGGACTATAACAGAGTTTAAAGAGAAGCTAGATAATTTCATGGAGGTTAGGTCCATAAAAGGCTATTAGCCAGGGGATAAAATGGTGTCCTTGGCCTCTGTTTGACAGAGGCTGGAGAGGGATGGCAGGAGACAAAGCGCTTGATCATTGTCTTCGGTCCACCCCCTCTGGGGCACCTGGTGCTGGCCACTGTCGGCAGACAGGATACTGGGCTAGATGGACCTTTGGTCTGACCCGGTACGGCCGTTCTTATGTTCTTATGTTCTTATGTTCATTTCATTTTACTTAGATGTTACAAATGTTTTTGTGGCCGGGGGGGAGAGGGGGGGATAGGAAGGAAGACTGAGCTCAGGACTCCAATACAATTTGCCCCCTTCCCCCCCCCCTCCTCTCTCTTCATCCCTGATGACAGCAGGAATGTCCCTGTTCTTTTGGAAACATGTCATGGGCTCGTCACAAGAGCTGGGCAAGAGAGCCCTCTTGTTGAGACCTTATGGTGAGTGGATGGCACTTTGAATAGTGAAGAACAACCTTTCTTACCTGTTACCTTACAGCATCAGGACTGTTGCATTGTTAGTGAGTAAAAGGCTGGCCTGATTTCCTCATTTAGACAATGAAGCATTGTAGTAGGGTGATCAAAATCAGCTTTGCTCACCTAAAAGTGGTGTTTTCCAGCTTCATTTATGATTAGTCAGTTAATTGTCCTGGATAGTTTTGTGGGCTATTTGACAAGGAATATGAATAAAACAGGAGAGTTTCTGTTTTCTCTTAGTGGTCTGACGTCCATCACATGGCTGAAGTCCTCACTTAAAGGAGGGTAAATGGCTAACTTAATGCTCACTCATTGCTTCTAAAATCTCTCCACTGTTCCTCCCCCCTCACACTTTGGCACAGTTTCATTGACAGCACCCAGAGGGCTAGATTCCTTAACTCCTCACAGTGCCACATAGCTAATACATGACATACTGTATATTTATTCTTTCTCCTATTGCAAACCACAAAAGTGAACACTAGGATTCAAACAAAAACAAATTACTTCAGCAACTCCTGGAAAACTCAAGTGGTTAATCAGTTACCTTTTATTTAAATATATATGCTTAATGCTGAATTAAGTTGTAAAAACCAAGGCTTGATTTATGGCCTCACTCAGCCTTAATTAACATTGATTCCAGGGGAATAGTAAATGTGAATAGCCTTCACAATTGAGGTTGAACAATGAGCTCGCTGGGTGTTGTCCAATTTGTAGTATGATTTACATGGAAGCAAACCTTTCTTTTCCTAGTGTTATCCCTTTTTCATCTGGTGTTTAGGATGGGTTATATATAATCCATAGATAGGAACATTTGCTGTCAAATATTTTCCCTGATTTAGAGCAAGCCACTACAATGGTCACTATAAATAAGGAAGAAAAAAACCCAATTTGAGGCTTTGCAGGGATTCCTTGTTCTTGCAATGTGTCATCACTTGTCCATTCCGTGGCATTTTTACGAAGTGGCCATAATGAAAGTCAGATTAAATGTACAGGATATATACATTTAATCAACAGCCATTGGAGTCAGTAGTGCTGGAAGAGTTATAAAAGCTCCAGTGAATGCAAATTTATTGCAAAAGAATCTGAGTCTTGGTGGTATGAATGTCTGCTGAATGGTACTACCTGACACAGAACACCTAAAACTTTCAAAAGTGAGTTATTTAAGTGTAACGTTTTGCTTGTAAAGCCGCCAGCTGCTGGATTTCAAGACTTGAAACTGGTCCAAAACATTGGACGAGGTACTTTATATGTGCACTAGAGTAAATACTCCGATTTTACTGCCAATTTAAATGTGCTCAGTTTACAATAATGAGCTTGTATAGGCATTACCTTGTTTATAGAAAGTGGAACAGGAAGAAACTAACATTAACCATTAACAGTAGCAATTTATTTCGTCTTCTACTTTAACATTATGGCAAATAGATCTTTCCTGTGTCCTATCTAAAAAATCTTTGTTGGTGCTGCTTTTTTAAACACGATGGGGATAAATGGGGGTACTCGTTACAAATATGACACCACGTATTTCCAGTTAGCTTTGTGACTTCCATGTAGTCACATCCCGTCCCTGCTTTGAAATGTATTTTAATAATATATACAATACATGTCCGCTATCCTGTTGAACTTGATGATAGCTGTTGGTCCTAGGAGGACATATTGTGGCATATTTTTAAAGCTCTTTACAAAACCAGAACAATTCTATCTGGGAAGAAAACCAAACTGCTGTTTCCACTCCCTGTTCTCCCTTCTCCTCCCCACCTCCCCCACTCCATCCCACACACATACACATCTCAACATCTTTTATTCAGTCTAAATGTTTTATTCTTTCAAGACAGAGAAAAAAATAAGTAAGAGGCTTCACGTCTCTGTGCACTCTGTAACCTTGCACAAACATCCTTGTCACCTCTTGGCCATCTGCTTCTGGAGAACCTGTCCCTTCCTCCCCTCCCCGAGGCATGAGCCTGAGGTAAAGTCTGCTAAAGGCAGTGGAAAGTCTGTCACCAAAATCCTAGTTCTGAACAGGTCATAGCCACTTCTTTCTATTTATTTATTTATTTTGCAATCTCAGCGCTGGTTTAAAATATAACATGAAGAAGTGACAAAAATATGCCCGTTTAATCTGGCTCATACTGTTAGTACAGATTATGATGAGTGTTTGTAATTTCTGTTGGGTTAGCACCATAATGTCTTAGTTGGGAACAAGGCCTCATTGTGTAGGTGTTGTACAAACCCACAGGAAAACACAGACTGTGGTCCGAACATCTTATAGTCTAAATGCCCATGCCAGACCAAGGGGGGATCCAATATCCAAACAAAACAACAGCTGGCAGATAGGTTGGTTTGGGACGGCCACCCCATGCTCTGTGCTTTGTGGGGCCCCATAGTGGCCACCTCAGCCATCCTATGGGCGGGGCCCAGGGCAGCATAGAGGATTACCTGGGGGGACTTGGTGCGGGGCAGCAGCAGGGGTCAGCACCCTCCCAGGGTCCTCCACTTCCTGTTGCCACAGTGAAGCTGAGCTCAGTGGGCAGCTGATGGGTCACTCCTGCTCTTGCCGTCGCCCTGCATCAGGCCCCTAGGTAATCCCCCAGCTGGATTAATTGGGCATATTTTTGTCATTTCTTCGTGTTATATTTTAAACCAGCACTGAGGTTACAAAAGGAAGAAGAACTGGCTATGACCTATGTTAAAAGGATTTGACTGGGAGCCTTTCCATTGCCTTTAGTGTGTGTGTGTGTGGGGAGGGAGGGAATGACTCTTGCTGCTGCCCTGCACCAGGCCCTACGTAATCCCTGAGCTCACATTGCTCAAGGGAGGGGGCTTTGGGCAAGGGGGCAGAGCAGGGGTGGGGCAAAGTGGAGTAGGGGCATGACTTAGGGCAAAGTGTGGAGTGGGAGTGGGGATTGCCCTGATCCCCATGCCTGGGGCACTGGGGCTGGGGGTTGCCCCAGGCCTTGCATCCCCCTAGGGACAGCCCTGATAGCTGGCAAATG
Organism: Pelochelys cantorii; assembly: GCA_032595735.1. Taxonomy (NCBI): domain Eukaryota; kingdom Metazoa; phylum Chordata; order Testudines; family Trionychidae; genus Pelochelys; species Pelochelys cantorii. The sequence continues at coordinate 17,620,580 of CM064338.1, forward strand.
CCATGTTAGGCCCAAACTTACTTATGTTGGGAAGGTAAAGCTGGTGGGGGGGATGAATTTGTTAGAAGTAGGGAGCAGAAGAAGGAAGGAAGGAAGATTAAGAGGACAATATAGCAGGATGAAGAGGAGCAGGGCAAAGAGATTGGGACTGCAAGGAAAGGGAATGTGAAGGAAAGTAATGGGAGGAGGTTGTGGGCTAGCAGCCAATTGGCAGTGAGGAAAGGCTGTCTAGAGTCTATGTGACCAAAGCAGTTGGGGGTTCTAAAAGTGCCTTGCCCTGCTGCTGACACTGCCCACAAAGCTTTTGCTGGTGGCGGGAACTCCTTTGCTCTTAAGGCTGCTCTTCCACGAATGTGTTTAGGAAAAGGAAAAGTGAACAGGATGGGTCTTGGGTAAGGGAGGTTTCTCCAGATGGGCTAAAACGTGGTTAAGGGGGTAGGGAACCATTTGTAACTCAACCCCTCTGTGCTGTGGGCCACTGAGAATATAGAACACACATCCATAAGCTCTACAATATTTTCATATCAAGTCATTCAGAATTAATTAGTTACTTTCCAGTGGCCCAGTCCATAAAAACCCAGAAAGCTGAAGTCCAGCAATTCTATGGGCATGCAGAACCATCTTGCTCTTGTAATTGCCCATTTGTGTGCATAATTTGTGTGTGTGTGTGTGTGTGTGTGTGTCCAAGTCTCACCTTCAACTTTAGAAAAAAATCAGGCCCTCTAAACTGTCTTATGCAGTTCTCTCTGTTTATGAGTCTTTATTTATTGCTGTATGTCAGGGACTCCTCTTTAGCTTCTTGAGTGAGTTTTCTAAAATAGCAATAATTTATAATTCCCCAGTATGTTTCTAAGATTACTGTTTTGTCTTTACTTTCTCTTCAAGAATTTCCTTGTCTCTGATTTTTGCCTTATCTCTTCAGTACCATTCTCACTATTTCACTCCCAGACTGACTGCAGCCTTATATGATCTGTTTCAATATTCAGTGATTCAATGTTACAAAGATGTCTGAGGCTGGTGCTTTTTTTCAAGTTATAACATTGCCTAGTTAACCTTTGGTACCCCTGAGAAGCAAGTGTCGCTAGCTCAGCAGTATAGACAGGGAAACTGAGACAGAAGGCAAAGTCACCTGCCCAAGGCCATTGTGAAAGCCATTATTGGAACTGAGGAATTCCTGGCTCCAACCCACGTGTGTAGACTCATAGATCCTGGTCGCTCTCGTAGAAGCCAGCTCAGTGACAAATCTACTTTCATATGATTTTTGCATAGGGAAAACTAGACTTATGGATCAATTTGTTATCACATGAATTTCACCAAAATTCAAAATCCCAGGGAACTTTGTGGTACATAACATCATCATTGTCACAGAGTCAACTGGGAACCACTGTGTCAGCCAAAGTGATCTCAATGGGTGGTGTCACACTAGGCATTGAGTAGTGAAAAGCCCAGATCTGGCTCAATCCTGCAACTCCACAGATCTCTGGGATGTCCTAGCAATCAAGGTGTGGAAAACTTTGCACATTGCTGAAGAGTTTGAGAGCACAGTATGCTTTATCCTCAGAATTTGTTGATGACTGCATATAAAATGCCTCTGGTCACTCCATGTCTTTCTGTAAGCAGGTCCAGGTTTCTGATCCATATAGCAATACAGGTAGTAGACAGGTTTGATAGATCCTATCTCAGAGCAAAGATGGTTTTTCCATAAGTTAGACATGGAATTCATGCAAGAGACAGTAAGACCTAATTGCTGAAGAAAGTCCAGATTGGTGTGACTGTTCAAAGTCTGCTAACAGTCTAGGTAGATAAATTAGTTAGTCGACACTCAATCTCACCTGCACCAAACATTCTGGTGGCCTAGCTCCAAGGTTCTGTACTTTTCCCTTCTGCCATGAGGTGCTTTCATTTGCTGGCCACATCCTGAAGACTGGGAGCTGAAGTTCTTTGTCACAAATAAGGCACCACTGCTTGCGTAGTCTTGGCCAGTGAACAGTTCTTGACCAACCTTGACCAACATGTGGAGCTGCAAATCCTAATATCCTCTTGGTAGTTTGACAGATTAGTGCTAGGGCCTCCCTGCCAGGCAGCTGAGGATGAGTAGAAACTGTGAAAGCTGAGAACAAATGTGCTCTCTTACACTGGAACACACCAGATTTAGCAAAACATCTGGAATACCAAGTCTTTTCAGTGTGAGGGTGTGAACCAAAACGCTGACTTGCCAACTGAACTGAAATCCACATTGATACTGATACGTTCCGTGTGAAGTGGAAGTGCAGCTCAGCCAGAAGCCAAAGGGTAAGTCTCTCATCCATTGTGGATCACCCCACAGTGAAATCTGATTGCATGGTGTCTGTTAAGGAGTGGCTGCATCCTGCTGAGCTGAATGAGAGTGAAGACCTTTCCAGGGACTGATAAGAATGAACATGGCCTACAGTTGCTACATTTGGTGTGAGATCCTGCCTTTGGCCTTGCACTGGGACACTCTGATGCCATCTTTCTATTCTGCTGATGCTCACACTTAGAAACAGCTGATGTAGGCTGGTGCTCACTGGTTCAAAGGTCCCTTGGAGTATCTAGGGTGGAATGCCATCAGATCCAGCAGCCTGTCCATTCTGTAACTTTTGGATGACCTTTCATACTTCTTTGAGTGATGAATGATTAGTGTTCATTGCTGGCTGTGCAGCTATGTGATTTGCCAGGTCACATAGCACTGGACAGTCATCAGCATGTGTGTGATTCACCACGTGTTTTTAATGTGTTTTCCATCTGCCCGGGACCTCATCCCTCGAAGAGCAGGGAGAGCTGTCTGGTTTTGTGACTAGGATGTTAGAAGGCTGTTAAAGGCGGACAGCCAGGCATATGATGGCTCTGTGCCAAGGAGTCACTTTACCACCTACTAGCAGCAAAAGTCCAGTCAACTGTGCCATATGATGTACTGCTAGTTCTTGGAGATTTCAGTGCTGTGACTGGCTGTGATCAAACTGGTTATGAAACTGTGCTTGCTTTGGTTAAGGTTCCTCAATAATGACAAACGCTGCACAGGGCTTGTCTAGGATGAATTCCTGGTTAGGCACCTTTATAGCCATCTCAGTACCAGGATTTCAAATAGTGGATGTGCCAGGAAGGAAATTGACCACATCCTCATCAGAAATGTCTGCATATTAAGATCTTATGAGGCCTTACGTGGTGCAGAAGCACCATCAAATTCAGACCAAAGACTAGTTGCTCAGTTCTCACTGCATTTCCCAACTCCTCACAAGCCAGATATCCACTAATGCCAATGTCCAGTGCCTATTCAAGGATCCTGTTAAAGCCCTAAAATACACACAATCAGTTGAGGATCACATATGTAACCTTTGTGTCCTCTAGGTCAAAATGGTGATTGCCGGAAATGGTATACATGATGTTTTGTCACATGCTATGGCTGGAACGATCGGTTTCAAATGGTGATGCAAGAAACCTAGACTTTCTGAAGAGAGGTCTTTGATATATTAGGGTACATCTACACAGCAGGGCTAAAGTCGAATTAAGCTGCGCACCTTCAAGTATGTCAATTGCATAGTTTAAGTCAAAATAATTTATTTCAGCTTTTGGCACTGTCTACACAGCAGGAAGTTGAAGGAAAGAACACTCCTCCTTCGACTTCCCTTACTCCTCGTGAAATGAGGTTTACCATGAGCCAGAGTAAGAAGTCTTCCAGCTCAACATTATTTTGAAATAAAGGCTTGTAGTGTAGATGCTCACTATGTTATTTTGGAATAACTTTAGTTATTCCAAAATAAAGCTGCTGTGTCTACACTGGTGCGATCTTGCACAAAAGCGACCGCTCTTGCGCAAAAACTTGCTGCCTGTCTACACTGGCCGTGTGTTCTTGCGCAAGTAAACTGACGTTCTAATGTATGAAATCAGGGCTTCTTGCGCCAGAACTCTGACGCTCCCACTCAGGAATAAGCCCTTTTGCGCAACTGTTCTTGCGCAAGAGGCCAGTGTAGACAGGCAACATGAATTTCTTGCACAAGAAAGCCCTATGGTTAAAATGGCCATCAGAGCTTTCTTGTGCAAGAGAGCATCTACACTGGCAAGGATGCTCTTGCGCAAAAGCACATCTCTTGTGCAAAAGCACATGCCAGTGTAGACGCTCTCTTGTGCAACTACTTTAACGCAAGAACTCTTGTGCTAAAGAGTTTTTGCGCAAGATCACGCCAGTGTAGACGTAGCCTCCGTGAATAAGGCAGAAGTGCATAAGCAGGGAGATGTTTGAGAACATAAACAGCTAAAAGACATTTTCCAGGCCATCATAATATGTGCCCATGAGATCTAAATCAACTTGCTGGCTGATGAGGCAGAGGAAATCATAAAATATAACAACCTGCCTTCTGCCTACAGAGCCATCCATGCTAAACAAGGCAACGGTTTTGTCACACCAACTTTTTCTCCACATGTTGTTGTATCTGTGCAGCCCCATCATCCAAGCACATCCCTTGTCAGAGAAGTCAGGGTCCTTGGCCACCTCTCTTAACCATGCTCTGTGGTTGGCTGTCCAGAGCACAGCTTCAGAGGCACATTTGTCAGTATGACAGCAATACCTTTACTTTATTCCCAGGTACAGAAGTCAGCACATCAACTCCTACAATGGCAGTTACACCATCAAAGGGAGGGATTAAGTCAACCTATTACTTTTGCCTAGCTGAGGCTATGATGTTTAGGCTGCTTAAATAGGAAGGACCAGTTTTAGCTGAACAGGCTCAGTAGTCTGGGTTAGCTGATACGTGAAGAAGGGAGAAGGCTATGAAATGTGTCATGAACTCATGCTATTTGGCTATGAAACTCAAAAGTGGGCCAGTTGTTGCCAAATGCCGATATTTTTCCAGTGAAAATGGACAGGGTTTCATGAAGAATTTCAGGGAGAGATGTGGAAATGGGTTAGTGCAAATGGTCTGAAGGGTTCACATTGAAAACTCGAGGAAACATAGTTTCCATCCAGCATCAGTGCTCCAGTCACTAGTGAGTTTTTGTATTTGGGTGGTGTGATGGCAATGGTGAGAACAGTGCTAACGGAGACAACCACATGCCTTTCTACCAGCAGCAAAACGTCAGACTCATGACCCATGTATTTTGAATTCTGCAGATTTCTACGCAAAAACAAATGTACAGCTTCTCCTGTGAGTGACATAGATGTTTCCTGTTTTACGAATGAAGGGCTCTATCCTGAGTGCTTTACTCATGGTTGGAATGTACAGGGTGCATACAACCTTGAGTAAATTGCAGTGTGCTTGCGCCATACGTGGGGTGCTCAGACAGAAATTTTATCTTCAGCGGCGCAACATACTCCCATCTGCCTGCCTTTCCTGCTCTGCAGGCTAGCACACATGAGAGAGCATGGCTCCATGTGCTCTGCATCCCTTTTGGGGTGGACTGGGCCCCAGAGGAAGGAAGCAGTTCTGATTGGCTCTTTAAATGGGACGAGAAGCTCCATGTGCCACACTGTCGTCTCTCAGCATACCAGAAAAATCAGTTGCCATTAAAAATCTTAATATAAACCATAAAGAGTAAGTAGTGATGCCTACAGTTTAGAGAACACTCTCACAAGTATGTGCCTCATCATTCATGGTGTCAAAACCTCCTGGTGAAGTGGGCTGATGGCCAGCACTTTGCAGGATTGGTCCCTGTGTGCACAGAGGGATTGATACTGAGTCTCTTCAACACAGAAAAGGGGCTATGAACTTTACTCCTGCCACTTTTGTCTAGGGGTGAACCATGGCCCCACTAAAGTGACTTATTGTAGGGGGATGTTTCACATTTGCTAATAACAATTAGGACTGTGTTCTCCAAAGTCATGCAGTAGACATGTGGAAGCCTTATTTATGTAGCTACCAACACATAGTCCATTTTGCTAAAATAGAAACTGATCAGTAGAATTAGAATCTGAATTTGATTTGTCTGTGACAATTAAGATTATCTTGTCACTAACAGGACTTAACAGTAATTTCCATCATTCCATGCAAAGATGTGACACATTTAATTCTGCGTCGCAAGTTGGTCATAATCAACTGATTGACTCTTGGAGACTTGTGGTGTTTGAGGTTACTTAACATTGACTGGGTTCTTTCAGTGACAAGTTTTAGGAGACTTGCTGAGATGGAGATTTCAGTGATTAATCCACTTAGTCCTGGTAGTTTCAAGGTTATGATCCCATGATGTGGTGGTTTGTGATTTTTTTTTTCTTTGTACAGTGGGTGAATCAAATTTCAATTTCAATCATACTACGTAGGCCCAGATACTCCGAGGTATTGAAGCTCCTAACTTCAATTAAACCAATGGAAGATAAGAGCTTACTTCCCTTTGGAGGATCTAGGCCTTCGGGCCCCCATGTCCATGATAGCTAGATCAGGCCCTTTTCTTAACTTTTGAACATTGTAACTTTTAGTCAAGCAGAAATGAGTTCAGCACTTTGGTGCCAGAGTCTACAGTCCTTCATTGATGGCTTTACTGTTACTTTAGTCATGCAAGTAGCATTTTACTCAGGTGAGAGCCTCACAAAAGTTTTGTGGAAGAAGGCTCTACAGAATGATTCAAAACTTTAAAGTGCCTTTTCTTCTTTTTCTTCCCCTTTCTAGATTTTCATAAATAATGAGTGGCAAAATTCTGAGAGTGGGAACGTATTCCCAGTGTATAATCCATCAACAGGAGAGCAGATCTGTGAGATCCAGGAAGCCGACAAGGTAAAGAATCCCTGTAAAATGGTTAGAAATGTACACTAGACCAAAATTTACACCTCTTACTACTCCACTGTGGAATCCCTACTGATGACAGACCAATCTTTAAATAACCCCTGCCCTCTCCCCCACAGTATGATTATGGGATATTGTGTGTTAGGAAACTTCAGATACCAACTAATCCTCTGTCAGTGTTTACCCCAGGGCTTTATTCTTCCTTCCTCCTCGACAGGCTGATACGGACAAAGCAGTGAGGGCAGCTCGCCTTGCTTTCTCTCTAGGCTCGGTGTGGAGGAGAATGGATGCATCGGAAAGAGGCCGTCTCTTGGATAAACTAGCGGACTTGGTTGAAAGAGACAGGGCAATTCTTGCTGTAAGTGGTGTAGGCGGACAATCAAGAATTGTTTAATCTGCAAGCTTTACATTCTGGGAGCAAATAAGTTCATAGATGTGTAAATGTGAGTAATGTTGGCAAAAGATTGGCTAGTATGTCTGAACAGGATTCCCATTAACTCCAATGGGCTTTGGATCTGTGTGTGTGTGTGTGTGTGTGTGTGTGTGTGTGTGTGTGTGTGTGTGTGTGTGTTTATAACTTGGTTTTATATATTATAAAATAAAAAAGGAAAACTGCACAAAGCAATTTGTGCTTTATGTAATAAAATGAGTGATGAAATGCTATGTAGTACGGAATCAGAAATGCACAGTTTAGAAATTATGCCATTTAGCACATACCTTAAGCTTATAAGCTACAGTATTGTTAATGTTGTTTTCCGCATGTCAGGTGCTTTGAACTAAGCTGGTGAACATCTTAATTCCAGCTTTGTCAACAGTTAAATCATGTTACTACCAGCGTGTGGTGTAAAATCACCATGTAGGGAAGGAAATGGACAACAAACCAAGCTCACTCTGCCTGTTATTTGATTTGTATGTCCAGAGCCAATTTTTCTGCTGAATTGCATCAGAGGCAATGCCACTGACTTCAGTTTGGGGTGTAAATCAGTGCAGAATTAGGCCCCCACTCTTCTGTATACAAATTATATTTATTGTCTGTACCTAGCCATGTGTTATACCTGCTATCTTATCTCCACTAAGCCCATGCATAACAATTTCTATTAGATAATGGGAACTGTTGAAAGTTAGTTAAGCTACTCAGCATCTAAGGAGATGTTATTGGCTTCTGTTCAATCTTAGGGGCTCTTAAGAGGATGCTTACTAATATACTGTTGGCAATAGGAATATTGAATTAAAAATAAGGTTCTTAGCTTGTGAAATTATGAGCTTCCCTAGAGGAAAGTGTGTTTATCTGATGGCAATAAATAAAGTAGCTGTACACTATAGATAGCCCAGGCCTCAGCAGGGGTCTTGGCAGCCATTTAGAGAATATTTTGTATTCACATCAATGATATAAAGAGGAGTATGTCCATTCTATTCTTTATGAATAGTTACTGTGGGGTTACAAAGATCCCCTTCTCAACTGTTATCTTGAACATAGCAGAATCTAATTTGACAGACATTTTTATCTTGGCTTCTGATTAAATAAATGTTGTGTATATGTATTTAAACCAAAGCAGTGATTATTAGGTGAGTGTGCATTCACACGCGCACACACATACACACACCTATTTACTCTTAAAATCATAGGAATTTTAGGGGGCTTTAAAAATTGCCAGGAGTTTTCAAGAACAATTCTGTATGTTTCAAATTCAGTTGAAATATTCAACAAAAGTTTTGCCATGGAACTCTTTAGAAGTCTTTGTTCCTAGAATCATAGCCACACTCCCACCACCAAAGCAACGGTAGCGGTGAAAAAGAGCTCTTCCTAGCTATTGTGAAGCTCCTGATGTAAAATTACAACAGGGAAGCCTTGTTTGATCCTCATTACTGCGTGTCTGTCACTAGTGTCATTACATGAGTGGTATTGCAGTCTGCATAGCCTACTGTGCTACTTTGCTTATATTCTCTTCACTTTTTCTTGTCCTCCAGACCATGGAATCGCTGAATAGTGGTAAACCCTTTCTGCAAGCTTTCTATGTAGATCTTCAAGGAGTCACCAAAACCTTGAGGTATTATGCAGGTTGGGCAGACAAGATTCACGGACTGACCATCCCTGTGGGTAAGTAGAATTCACAGAAGTATCAGATTCTACCTACAATATATATCATCTTTAGAATGTTGTTTCTATTTGTACAAACACACTTGGGCCAAAGAGATCACCCATGAGACATTATTAGGTTATGGAATGACTTCTCATAGAAGGTGCAGGAAGCCCTACCATTGGATTTCTTAAAATCTGATTGGAAAAATCACTAGATAATATGCTGTTGGGTACAATATTAAACTGGCCCTGGGAAGGACTAGATAACCGATCACTTACCATGACTAAAGTCAATGGAAAGCTTCTTGTGCACATTCAAGGGAATGTTTGGGCCCCTATGTATGTGTACCATGAGGGAGAGTACAGATAGCTTTTGATATCTATATTAAAATATATTTGTCAAGATGAATACCGTGCACCATGATGCATTTGAAAATATAGAAACGATTTGGACATATTCTGTGCATAATCCTTCATGTAGCTCTCCCAATGAAGCTGCTCCCTACTTTTTACCTCTATTACCCCTGTGTTTCCCCCCTTGTAGACTTAGCCTATGTTTACACTACCAAGAAAGTCGACCAAAGGTACGCAGCTCTAGCTACATGAATAACTCATCCATTGACTTACCTTACTCTTCTTGTTGGGGGTAGAGTATAGAGGTCTACTGCAGAGCAATCTACAGTCAATTTGGTGGGTCTTCTCACTAGACCTGCTAAACTAATCACCGATGGATCCATCTCAGAGCGTTGATCCCCGTTGTAATGTAGAAACAGCCTTAGTTGTGATCATTTGTGTAGTTTAAAATAGGGATTAGTAATACCCAGTAATACCCAGCATGCACCAGGATGTGACTATCCAACCCATTTTACTTGTGATTTAAACTGGATCCAGATTCACAGATACTTTGAGAAAGTTTGTAATTTCATTTAAGAGAAACTTTCATAAATACAAGATACTCTTTGTTATAGTATCTGCTTCCTTCTGATGTACAATGGGATCAGTAGTTAATAATGTGTGGGGGACAAAAACTGGGTTATAAGTGGTGAGGAATAAATTACTCTGCTCTTCTATTTTAGTAAAGAGATAAGAAAATGTAGCGGAGTTTTCTTAGCTTTTATTTTTAGCTGACAACCTACTCCCTTTCCATTTTCTGTTGAAAGTATATTAATTTGTCAACTATGATGAGATTGCCTACAATTAGCAAATATCTCCAGTGGCTGGTGATGGGGCACTAGATGGGAAGGGCTGTGAGTCACTAGAGAGAATTCTTTCCCACATGTCTCTCTGGGGCGGGGGGGGTCTCACCTACATTCTCAGAGTCTAAGGGTATGTCTACACTACAGCGTTATTTCAAAATAGTTTATTTCGAAATAGTTATTTCGAAATATCTTATTTCGAAATAATGTGTCTAGACACAAAATGCATTTAGAAATAGCATTTTGCTATTTCAAAATAGCGTGTCCACACTGATAGGATGCTGAATCGCATTTAAGGCTGGCCAGAACCGGTTACCTTGTGTGACTGCTGCCTAAGGCTATCTGAGACCTGTACTTAAAGGGACCCCCCAGGACAGCTGGTTCTAAGGTTTCCCTGCTTGCTTGCCTACCTCGCTGAGGGACAGCAAAGCATTTTTTTCTCTGCGTGCTCTGGTTGCCCTCACTCAGAACACCACAGCACTCTGCAGCATGGAGCCAGAGCCGCCCCTGGACACTCTGGTGCTTCTCCTGGACATGTTGCTTCGAGCCTGGCAGCACCTTCTGCAGGCAGTAACAGTCTCCCTGGTGTGCCCCACTGGGGGCTTGTGCCTCATTCCTCCCTCACGTCCTTCCACTTACCCCTCCCTAACCCCCCTTCCTGCTGTACAATAAAAGACACGTGTTCATTACAACAAAGCCTCTTTATTGAAGAAAGCTGGGGTTGGGGGGGGATGAATCTGAGGTGAGACTGGGGAAAGAAGGTGGGAGGGGGGAGGGGGAAACCTGGGAGGAGGGAACTGGTGCGGGAGGCAAGGGGAGGAAGGGGGAAGAGAAGCTCAGGGCTCAGGGTTGGGGGTCTCGCCAGCCCAACTGTCTCCCAGCACCGCAAGTGTAGGGGCCTCGGCATCCCTGGGGGTGTGGGGATGGTGGGGAGGAAGAAGCAGGAGGGGGAGAAGGAGTGGGAGGAGGAGCGGTAGCTGGGGAGGCAGCAGGGGCTGGAGCAGCAGGAGGCAGGAAGCTCTGCCCCAGGTCGATGACCACCTGGGGGGCATGGACCGTCCTGCCCCCCAGGATGCGGTCCACGGCATCAAAATAGGGGCAGGGGTCTGGGTCTGCCCCTGGTTGGGAGCTGCCCCCTGTGGCCCTGGCATACGCTTGCTGCAGCTCCTTTATTTTCATGCGAACCTGCTCCTGGGTTCACATGTGGCCTTTGGTGGCCAGGCTGGCAGCCATCCGCCTGTAGATGGTTGCATTCCTCTGTTTAGTGCGGAGATCATGGACGTTGGAGGCATCCCTCCAAACCTGAATTAGGTCCCTGATCTCTGCACTGGACCAGGTTGGCGCCCGCCTTTTCCGGCCCCTGGCAGGCTCCTGGGAGCTGGCAGACTGGTCCTGGAGAGCGGTGGAGGGCTGGCTGGCACTGGCTGCCTGGCTCATGCTGGGGCCACTGGGTCAGGTACAGTGACTGCTGACTCTGGGCTGGCAGGCTTGGAGCTGGCACAGGCACTGTGGCCAGAGTCTACCCCTTTAAGGGCTCTGGGGAGGGGGGGAGGAAGAGGAGTTTTCTTGGTTGTGCCCAGAGTGGCCACCAGGGCACCCTGGGAAGGGCTGGAGGCCCCCTATTTCGAAATAATCGTCTACACAGCGCTTATTTCAAAATAGCAATTTCAAAATTGGCGCTATTCCTCGTGGAATGAGGTTTACCAATTTCAAAATAAGCCCTCCGCTATTTCGATTTAATTTCAAAATAGCGGTTTGGCTGTGTAGACGCTGGTAAAGTTATTTTGAAATAACATTGCTGTGTAGACATACCCTAACTGACCACCATGTCTGGAGTTGGGAAGGAATTTTCCTCCAAACCAGATTGGCAGTGATCCAAGGGTTTTTTTCTCCTTCTGCAGATTGGGGCATATGTCACTTGCTGGTTTGAACAAGTGTATATGGTGGAATCTTTGTAACCTGAAGCCTTTCAATCATGATTTGAGGACATCAGGGCCTGGTCTATACTAGACCTATGCAAAATGTGTAGCTAGAGTCAACTTATCTTAATCCAAGCCATGGTGGCGTCCGCACAGTGGGAATACTGGACGCCAGCAGGGGCTGCCCTCAGTGTTCAATTTATGGGTCTACGTTGGACCCGCTAAATCAAACGCTAGAAGATTGACCTCCGGAGGGTTGATCTTCAATAACTAAGCTGGAGGTTATGGGTCTGTGACAGGAGTGGGAGAGTTAGGTTCTGTGGTTTGCAATGTGTGGGAGGTCAGTGTATTTTCACTAAAAAAAAAAAAAATAGCACTGTAACACCAGGTAAAAATTCTTCTGTAAGAATTAAAGAGACTATTACCACCAATTCCTTTGTGTCCTGCTTTCACTTTAAATTGACACAAGCAATAGCGCTGAGCACACCATAAATTCATATATTTAGCAAATATCCTGCTCACTAATCTGTCTTTCCTCTATCAGAAAATGCCTCCTCCTCACACATGAGCCCAGAATTTATGTCACTGAGTGAGAGGCAGTGCCAGCTCGGGAGAACAAATATCTGCTTCTTCCAGTCCTTAAAAATGCAACCCAACTAAGAACTGCAGGGAAGCAGCTGCAAAACTGTGTGAGTGTTAGTGAAGAGGTCTGAGTCCCTTGGGCTGCATTTTCAGCAAGCCTCTCTCAGTGAAAACCTCAATGACCTGCACAATTACCAGTACCCGTATCCTTGTGCAAATGTGGGATTCTCCAGGCACAAGTGAGTGACATCTCCATATCTGAGGGTGGAATTTGGCTCTTTTTAACCAATAAGGATTTTCTCCCTGATTCATCACTGTGTTACCATGATAAACTCACAGCTGCCAGTATTGTTACACCCAGGTAAAGTTAGTTATGCCAGCTATAGCTGGAGTTACCCAGGGATAGCTGTTTACATAGTTACAATCAACTTGTCAAAGGAAATCAGACATGACAATAGAAACATACAAAAAAAGATTACATATTTTTCTCCCACCCCCATCAGATAAATGTTATAATGAATTAGACACCCTACAGTCCTCTGATGTTTATCTTTGACAAGGTTTTTCTTCTCTAAAACAGCTACACACGGAGGAGAGATAGGGAGGGAGGCACTGGAGACAGGGGTGGCTAAGAAGGAAGAGTGTTCATCAGCATTACGTTTGTTCTGGTCTCTACTCTTTGCTCCCTATTGCAAACCCCTATTGATTTCAAGGACAGCAGAATCAGGCCCTGACTAGAAGCTGTTAGATTAATAAAGCTATTGCTGCCCAAAGTGCACCTGTAGCTACAGTATATGACATATCACAAGTTATAGAACCAATTCTGCTCTGGTTACATCCATGCAACCATCACAATGTGTTTCCAAGGCTTTATCTCTCATCTCTGTTTCCTGTTTTTGTGTGTGCCACTGTACAAGGTTACATATTAAACTTGCCACATTACCATTTATGTGAAAACTTAGTACCCAGGACATGGTTTGACTCCTGTGAGAGATCTGGTCATCCACCTGGATGGAAGGTTTTGCAATTCCAAAGCAGCCATCCTTGAATATAAATCTGATTTTCTATTTGGAAAACTAAAAAAATAATTGGACTAGCTCCTCAGCTACTGTGAACTGGTGGCTCTATTAACGTCCGTGAGTTAGGCCAGTTTACACCAGCTGAAGATATATTGTAAAACAAAACCTATACACTCTTCTTTACACTTTCTTTAATGCAACTCAGACAAAGGGGCAAATTAGTTTGTTTTTTGCATTTGATAGAAAAAAATAGGAGTGGTGTCAGAGTAGCTGCCTGGCTGATGTCCTTTGCCTACCAAATGGCTGCAGGATGGACCGCAACGGTGCAAGCTTCGCACATCTCCCTGCCACATGACTGGGAGGCACCAACTCTAGGAGGAGGAAGGAAATGCAGGACCCTACGTGTAGTTCTTATTTATGCTTTTGAATATGCCCTCCTGCAAGATGCTCCATTTGAATCCAAAGAGATGACTCATGGAGTTGATTGCTAGCATGAGCAAGGGGCGCACAGTTGGGCTCTCTGTCATCGGGCCCTATTGACCAGAAGCTGGGAATGGGCAACAGGAGAGGGATCACTTGCTGATGACCTGTTCTGTTGATTCCCTCTAGGGCACCTGGCATTGGCCATTGTTGGAAGACAGCAGTCAGGGCTAGATGGACCTTCGGTCTGACTCAGAATGACTATCCTTATGTTTTTATGTTCTGATGGAACCATTTGATCCCCAATTTCTTTGCTCACTGCCTACAAAGATACTGTTGACTGATAATGAATGAGGTCGTGAACTTTGATACAGACATGTGTCAGCTGAGACACTGCACTACATGGCTATTTCGGGATACCAAAGCCTTGGTATCCCGAAATAGTTACCCGGCATGTACACAAGCCTCCCGTTATTTCAAAATATTTTTCAAAATAACGGGCCTGTTATTTCGCCATCCCAGTAAACCTCGTTGCACAAAGGATAAGGGATGGCTCGAAATAGCGTGCTATTTCAAAATTTGACGCTGTGAGATGCACCAAATTTCAAAATAAGCTATTTCAAAATAGTTTTGAAATAAGACACGCAATTTGCGTAGCATAAATTGTGTATCATGTTTCGAGTTTAGGGTGCTGTGTAGACACACCCCAAGAGAGTGACCTACTTCAGCTCTGTAAAGCTATCAGGCAGGGACAACTTCTGATTACTACTGATTTAGACTGGATTTGAATCAGTGGCCTAGGCATGGAATGGCAGGTCTTGTTGCCATTCCCACCAGCCCATCATGGTAACTTTCTAAAATAGCTTTCAACACAATTTTTTAGAAGTTGTGAAATTAGTTAATAGGGGTGAGCCTTTTGGATTTCACAGCTGTTCCTGGCGGCTGTTAGCGGCTGCTTTCTCACCAAATCTGGACCTGTGTGTTTTCTGCAGAGTGACTGATGGGCTAATAATGCACACAAAGATGTCTAATAACAGTCACAGTGCAACATACCAGAGCCCTGTCTACCACCAGGCGTACTCCACTGGGGCTAATTTAGCTGATTTAAAGAGATCCCAGTGGGAAGCTTGTCCTTCAGGAGGGATGGCCAGAGTTAGTGGACAGCAGATTCACCCTCCCATGGAGTTTCAGAGTAAGCTGTGTCAGAGGTGTCCGGTGACAACTCCTGCTCCTGAAGCACTTACAGAAGGATCCGGGTGCTCCAGAAATTAAAGTCAAGACCTTTGTGCCTGGCACAAATGGATCGTCTTTCATTCACCTCAGTGTGGGTGTCAGATACAGAGATTTCATCCTGGCAGTCTCCTGCCTTCTGACAGCTCCTAGAAGAGTCCTGGGGAGAGTGAGTGAGAATTAGGCACATTTTCACACCAGCTCAAAGTAGCAGTGTTTTCATTACTGTGAGTTTTACAGGTTTATATTAAAACTGTAAAAGTTTCATTGTTGCCTGTTTAGTTTTTGAGCATGGGGGATTCAGGATTTTTGACTCTCGTTGTTTAGTTAAAATGACTCACTTCATCAAACTTAGTTATTTTTCCATCACAAAAAACTGTTTTATTATGTGTCCCAGGCAGCCTACATACGCACCTTTGGCATTCCCAAGTTCATCCTCTGTGTAATTTCAAGCCTTCAATGATTGCTGAAGGATATTTTATTAAACATCCCCAAAACTTCCACCAGACTTGTCAGGTCTGTGGGTGACCAATGTTTAAACTACTTGTTGAAAAAGGGCAATTATTCTAGAGTCTGGCAGAAGCCATGGCAAGCACTGGCAATATCTCTGGGAAGAAAAAGTCAAGTGAGGAAAGAACATGCTTTTTATGTCCAAGGCCATGTCTACACTACAAGGTTTTTGCACAAAACCAGCTGTTTTTGCACAAAAACCTGCGGAGAGTGCACACCTCAAATGAGATCTTGCAATTAAATGGGCAGTTAAATGGCAGAGCAGAGGGCTTTTTCCACGGTAGGTAAACCTCCTTTTCTGAGGCATAATTGTTTTTAGCACTACAGCTATTGCACAAGAAGGCAAGTGTGGACACTTCAGGGGGTTTTCTTGTGCAAGAAACCCCTATGGGAAAAAGCACAGGTGCGCTGATGGCCATTCTGTGAATGGCAATCAGAGCTTTCTTGCGCAAGAGTGTCCATGCAGTGTGGACGCTCTCTTGCACAAAAGCTCATCGTTTTTGCGATGTGCTTTGAGGTGTGGACATGCTCTTGCGCAATAAGTTTTTGTGCAAAAATTCTTGTGCAAAAGGCTTCTTGCACAAGAAGCATGTAGTATAGCCATAGCCCAATTGAATTAATTGTGATTTGGCTGCCTTCACAGCCATGTTTGGATTCACTACAGCTTTACCTCATGAAGTGAAGTAGTGCAATAATGACGTGAGGGGGATGACCAAAACGCAAATGATGCTACTGCCCCATTACTGTCATATTGTCAGAGGAGGTTCTGTTTATCTTGGTGTTGCCAAACACAGGCCAGTATTTTCACCTAACACTTCTATGATTCTTCATATGAAAAATATGCTCTCAACAGAGTATTCCCATCATTTTTAAATACATAGCCTGCTCGTTATATTTCCTTTTTTCCTTCTGTCTAGGCTAAGCAGACCAAATTGACTCATCAACCATCTTTCTTCTTCCTCTCTGTTTCTCTCTCTTAGTCTATTAGGCCTGGTCTACACTAAAGGGGAAATTATGTAGCTGGAGTCAAAGTATCATAAATAGCATTTTGGCACTGTCCACACAGTGGGAGATCAATAGAAGCACACGCTGCCATCGGCTTCCCTTACTTCTCATGAAGCGCAGGACTACCGGCACCAATGGGAGTGCTCTCTCAGTTCAAATTAGTGGGCCTTTACTAGACCCACTAATTTAAATCCTGGAAGATCAACTGCGGCAGCATCCATTTTCCCTATAGTGTAGACAAGCCCTTAGTCTCTTTCTTTCTCTCTCTGACCCTTTTCCTCTTTTTTCTCCCTTTGCTGCACATAGCCTACTGATAACTGTTTTATAGCTAATATTCTGTTTCTGGTCTCTTGAAAACTTTGAAGCCAAATCCCAGCTGATTAATGTACAGTAGTGCTTTAAGTGTATGTTTCCCCTATACAACATGAAATAGACTTTAAAAAACAAGTAAACCTTAAAAAGTTTGTTTCCAATCAAAGCCAAGCTAAAGCCTGTATTTAAAACCAGAAAACTTTCTGGATTAACCCATTTATTGTTACCAGATGTATGGGACAAAAGTCTGCTGCAGGTTCCCAAAACCACTAAGTGCTCTAATTTTCACCCTTTCCCCTGAGATTGCACTTCTCACCAGTTTTACCCATATTTGTCTGAGGTGATTCTGGTGCCTACATTTGTAAATGCATGTGTGTTCCTAGATCCACTCAGAGACCTACACCTCTAACTGGGGCAATGGGAAAGGTACTCATAAAGGAAAGATCAAACCCCCCAAATCATGGGGCTTTCAAGTTTTTGTTTGCTTCTTGAAGCAAGTCAGTTCACCCCCTTTAGCTAAGTGATTTAGCTAAGGAGCCTGCCCCCTCTTAAATGAACCTCCAGGCTGGGCATAGGCCTGATTTTAAAGCCTGGTACCTACCACTTACGTTTTGTTTTGTTTTTTGTTTTTTTGGGTGTGTGGGGGTGTTTTTTTGGCAATCTTGGTTTCAAGGCTTTAAAAAATAATTGTCAGTGACTCAGTGAGAGAAGGTGGATGAGGTAATGTCTCTTCTTGGACCAACTTCTGTTGGGTGAGAGAGAGACAAGCTCTCAAGCCACACAAAGCTCTTCCTCCGTGATTCAGAGGATTTATTTTTTTCTTCTTTTCTTCCAGCCTAGCAGCAGAGTAGGCAAGTAAGTGGCTTTCTTTGAGGCCACTGCCAAAACCTCTGTGGCCATGTCTATACTGCAATTAAAAGCTCACAGGTGCCCGTCAGCTGACTCAGGCTTAGGCAAAGGGGCTGTTTATTTGCAGGATAGATGTTCGGGTTTGAGCTGGAGCCAGACTATAGGACCTTGCAAGATGGAAGGATCCCAGAACTCAGACTAGTGAACAACCCCTTAGCCCAAACCCCAAGAGCCTGAGACCGCTGACCTGTGGCAGAAACAGGTGTCAAGCTGCAGCGTAGACATGCGATTTGTACACGGATAACCCTCTTTCCAAAGGAACCAAGCATGTCACCCTCACGTGTGGTGCCTGAACATTTTGTTCTGAAGAAGCAATTGGGTAGCTCCAGATTTCCCACGCTGGCTCACGAAAGACATTTCAGTGACTACTTTATTTCTTTTACTGCCAACAAAAGCTGATCCTTAAAATCCTCCCTCCCCCTCGTTTTTTGTTTGTTCTGCCAAGTCAAACTGCTCTTGAGAGTAACCATTCTCATCTGTTTCAGATGGAGATTATTTTACGTTTACAAGACATGAACCCATCGGAGTGTGTGGACAGATCATCCCTGTGAGTATCTCTGCTAGTGCCGTGTATTTATTTTCATTTGAACCAGCTCTCTTTAAAAGACACATAAAACATGGACCTCAGCTGTGTGTGTTTTCCATTACGAAAAAAAAAGCTGAGCTCATATTGTTGACATATCTTTAACAGTCTCCCTGCAAATGCTTATTTGAACACGCTAATAGGGTTTTAGCTCTGGTATTAGGAGTTACGTTCTCAAGTCATAGAATTCTCATGATTAAAACAAGCAAAGCAAAACACAGTGTTAATATGCTGTCATCAGTTATGGATGTTCACACAACTTGTGGAAAATTGATGCTTTGCTGCGGTAGTCATTTTTTATTTAGTTAGTTTTTACTGCAATTTAACAGACTCCTTCAAGTTCCTGGGACAAGGTTATGTATTTTAATTCTGTTCTTTCCTGGTATTTTCTGTTCTTTTTATAAAGCTCGAAGAGAAGAAATTCCAGAAGATACGTCATTACAGTTAACATTGTCCAGATTATTAAAACACGAAGGGTTTATTGTATTTGTTGCAAGAGAAAAGGACACTTATTATTTCATTAAACTTAATATTCCCCATCCCCGCCCCAGTAGGCACCCTCAGTAAACTCCTGTGACACATTGCATGGGAACTTCATTGAATAAGCATTCTTTTCAAAAGTACTGGTTAATGGGTTCTGGGAGAAATTTCAATGGGAGGCTCATGTACAGCTATTAAAATATGCTGCGGAAGCTTTTCCTTTACAAAGCATTAGGGAACTAATCAGGATGGTCTTGGAATTTTTTGTTGATGTTGGTTTTATTCATGTCTGCTGCAAGCCACTGAGTGGCCAGGGTGTATTGGCAATATGCAGAAATGTCAGTAAAAAGGAGCAACCCAAAAAAGATCATTTTTAACAATGTAAAGGCCTTTTTTCTTTTACTATTTATTATTATATTTCTTTGCTAAGGGGTGACTCTTCTGGTTGGCTCTCTACATGAACACCATTGAAAGGAGCTCGCAGTCTACACCACCGTCTTGCAAACACCTACACAAGTTCTTAACTTTTAGTCACACGAGTAGCTCTGTGGAATGAGTGACTTCAGTGGCAATAGGCTTGTGTAAAGTTAAGCATGTGCATAGGTGTTTGCAGGATCAGACCCTTAACACCCAATCTAAGGCACTGGGTGCTTCCCGGGAGCTGCTCAGCACTCAGCTGGCAAGTTCTGCTGAAGTCACTGAGAGCTGGGGGAACTGAGCACTTTGGTGGAGGTTCCCAAGATCCTTGAGAATGCATGATTTGATTTATTTACTTTATTTAGGCTTGTACAAAAGTATCAAGGAGACTCTCCCTCAAAGCCTCTAGCCACCCCTGTGCTGTACCTCAAAAATAAAACTAATCAGCCAGCACTACACAAATCTCCCCTCCCTGCTCCAGATCTACACATCCCACATAGTCAACTACTTGGGCAACCGGTGTCTGTGCGGGGAGGGAAGACCACCCAGAGGAACAGGGAGAGGACACGAGAGAGCACCCCACTTAACAATTCAAATTTTGGTGGGGGCAGAGGGGGCAGTGCACCTCCTGGGTGTTACTATGAGTCCCCCATGGTCCACTACATATGCTATCTATGGAGGTACAGGTTGAAGCTGTATTTATTTTGATATTTAGTGTCTCACCTAGCAAAACCTTCCGGGGCAAGCATGAGTCAAGACCTTGCAAGGTTCTTAACCAGGGATGCCTATTTGCACCCTGCTACGTAAACTCTCCAGAGTTTTACTGAAAGAGGCACTAAAAGTGCAGGCTGTCAGCATGCCATTGGCCCAGTGTCTTCACTCCCAGGTTTATATATTGGCGATGGAATTAAAACATCACTCTGTCTCCAAAGTTTATAAACAACTGAGGGGGGGAAAAATGGGTGTTCAGTGAAGGAAAGACATTTGTGTATTTTTTCAAGTTTGCCAGGGGCTAGAGAGAGGTCTAAGAGAGTGGCAGCTGATATGTGTCAGGCAGTAACACATTCTAGCTAGTGGCTGACTCTTCATGATGGATATTTCTATTTTCTTCCAAGTGAGATTTTTAGTTAAATCTATGGGTCCAATACTGCAAATGCAGATGTGAATAACTTTACTTACATTAACTCAATGGGACTGCTCATGTAAAGTAACTTGCCTGCATAAATGGTTGCAGGATCAGGCCCAAATGCAGAAGGCCAGATACCTTTGATGACAGCTATCACATGAAATCCTAACCGTTTTGTGTAGTAAATAACTATAATGGGCCAAATTTTCTGCTTCAGTAAATTAATATCCTTCAGTTTAAGTCAACAGAGTTGGACAAATTTACACCAGCAGATAATTTGGCTGGACCAATT
The DNA here is from genome assembly GCA_032595735.1 of Pelochelys cantorii. NCBI lineage: Eukaryota > Metazoa > Chordata > Testudines > Trionychidae > Pelochelys > Pelochelys cantorii. The sequence goes on from CM064338.1 coordinate 17,641,388, forward strand.
TATTGGCTCTATTTTTCTTGTGTGTTTCATACCAATTGTTCAACAAGAACTTGTAATGAAAATGCCACAGATAGCAGATTGTCTTTTTGTCTCTGATATTTCCATGGCAATGATCTGTATACACATTAAAACTTCCTCAGTAAATAAATAGACAGAAAAACCTGTTGAGATATTGGGAGGGGTTTGGAGCACTTATTTCTTATAATCCCATCCATTAATTATGTATGGATTTGCCCAAAAATGTTATGGATTTCTTTAAAAGCATCCAAGGATTAGAAACCTAGATATACATATACATATAAAAATATCTGGTACTCATGCAGAATAGTTCTTTCTGAACACCACAGAGCCAGGAGGTATTTGTCCTGAAGGAAAAAAAATTAGAAATGCCAAACCAATTGCAAAGTAGTTAACGAAATTAAAAGCTTTGATTTTTTTTAAATTAACATATAACACAAAATTCTTTTTGTGAAGATAGGAGTGGAAATTATAATTCTTTGAGTAGAGGAGAAAGAATTGAAAGGTCACTGTTGCCTCTTTCTTAATGGGGGTAATTAAAAAAACCCTTGCTTTGTGCTGGGAAAGATTTATGTTGAGGATAAGCCTGAGAAATCAGTGAGGTAGCAGCTTGACATCTTGAAAACAAAGCACCACTACAATATTTTTCCATCTATCAACTTGTATTTTTTCCTACAGTGGAACTTCCCCCTGCTGATGTTTGCATGGAAGATTGCCCCAGCTCTGTGTTGTGGCAATACAGTAGTTATTAAACCAGCAGAACAAACACCACTCAGCGCGCTTTATATGGGAGCTCTCATCAAGGAGGTAAGAATAATTGACAGGAACGGTGTCTCTGGCTCTCCTTACAACTAAGGAACTGCCACAGCATGTCTAGTTTAATTTTCTTGGTCAATTTTCACAAACCACGTTTCCTCGAATTCTGTTTTGCTAGGCTGGCTTTCCACCAGGAGTAGTCAATATTTTGCCAGGATTTGGGCCAACTGCAGGCGCAGCAATAGCTTCTCATGTTGGCATAGATAAAATTGCTTTTACTGGATCTACTGAGGTAAGTTTATTCTAAAATATGTTACTGTAAAGATACCAATCCAGAAAATATTTAGGGAGCTACAGCCAAGTTCCTGATTGAAGTTCCTTCAGGTCATGTAAAAGGAAGGATATGCCCACATGAAACTGGTCTGGTTATCCCATGTTATCATGCTACCAAAGCAGAAGTGTCACTTTCCCCTTAACACCTGTGTACCAGATACCATGGCACATAAAGCACATGTGGAAAAATATTGCTAGGATTTCTTATGGGCTTGTGAGGATATGGATTAGGACAGGTGAGTAGGTAGATTGTGTAGTATAAGCCACAGAATGCATATGTCCCTCTTTGGTGTTTATAATCTGTGTGACCTAGAAGCTATTGAAGAAGTTAATTCTGAAGTGAATGGTTTTAATTTACATAAAGGAGCTGAACCAATCAGAACAGTGACTTTGCCTAACTCTCAGATATGTGCAAAGATCACTGTTATCATTCACGGATTGGAGATAATACAAGTGTACAGGCTGATGCCACCAAAGAAGGGTCCTTATCTCTGAGGAATCACAATGGAAATTTCAGGACTGGCAATATTTAGAGAGTGCTAAATATAGGCAGTTCCATTAAGACTTAACAGAGCATTGTACGGATGGATCCTCATCCTACAACTCTAGGGATCTGTTCCCTCTTTGATATATGTATGTGACTCCCAGTGAGCATTTTGTGTGAATCAAGGGTAGGCTACACTCGGTAGCGAAATAGATTTACTCTTGGTGTAGGATTGTAACTTGTTCCTGCAGCCCCCATGGATGCATGGTCACTCTCACTGAAGTGACTGGGAATCTTATGTGTGCAATGACTGCAGGATCAGGTCCATGTACTACTTTCAGTACTATTTAGTGCACTTAAATCTATAATGAAGCGTAGGTACCACAGTGTATGGGCCTAAATTGTCAGTAAAATGTGGATGCAATTGTGTGCCTCATTTTCACACACAATTCCCTTGCAGAAAATTGTCATATGTAATGGTGTGTGGATTTTTATGAAAATTAGGTTATAACATGCAAAAAGTAACAGTCAGTTGCAACAAACATTAGATTTCAGATTACTTTGAGGAATTGCAATAATTTTATTACAACTCCTGTTCTGTAACCAATTTACCTTAGCATCATAGAATATTAGGAATCTTACTATGAGCACTCTCTCTCTCTCTGCCTGCCCCCTCCCCATAAATTAAGCTGAAACAATTGTTTTCATAAAGATATGTGGTCTGTGTGTAAGATAAATATTCTATTATACAGGATGTTGCAATGTTTGGAGGAGAAATAATACAGATGGGTTAGGTTTCAAAGTAGTCTTTTGTAGCCAAAATAAATTTTTATTGTAGTTCAAGACAGCTTTAGTTTTAATAGCCGTTTAAAACTCAAAAGCTGTGGGTTTTATACTAACTCAGTGCCTACCTTTAAAAGCCTTACTAATAGGAAGTGAAAAGCATTACTGAGATGAAAAAGCAATTCTCTAAGAACCTAAAGCAAGAACAGATGGAACATTTTAATGCAGAGTTAGTGTAAACTGTTCCATATTGTTTCTGATTTCCTGTAACACTGAATTCTTGTAATGGCAAGTCAACATTATAACATTTTTAAACATAGTCCTGTAATATCAATGGTTATACTGAGCATCAGAGTTCTCAGAAACAGTTTTCACTTTTTTAATGAAATAAAAATGGAACTATTTTGTGTGCCTGATCTTATCTGCAGCCAGTCAATTGTAGTGATGTGATTTCCTACAGCTATCAGATATACCCAGAACCAGAATAGTCCACTCCCACAGCTCTTCCAGGTGCTAGCTCAGGCAGTTAATATTTTAGCTGTAACAAGTTAATGATAAAACCTATCAGAAGAAAAGCAAAGTTGAAGTGCCTGCAGCATGAATTTATCTCAGGTTTCTAACCCTAGAACCTCTTGGTAGTATAGTAAACAATTCATATTTTTTCTCTACAAGCTAATTAAGCTTCCCATCTGCCTGCAAAAAAAAGTCTTCTGTTTGTAGAGTCAGAATTAATCAGGGTTTATTGTCTCTTTTTCGGCAGAGTTCCTTTACGGGGAAAGAGGTGTCGAAAAGAGCTCATTTTTGGTACAATTTCATAAATAGGAAAAATTCAACAAAGAAAAGAAATAAGAGTAAGAAAGACATGACCATGATTCCATGCTAGAGTCCACTGTCAGGGCTCAAGTCCATGTCTGTCCAGTGATGATAACTTTTTTTTCTCATATTTTGATTTCAATCTCTAACTTATTTAGGCCTCATTTCAAGAAAACACTGAAGCACATCCCTTATATCCATGCCTGTTCAGGACAATACATCAGAACATGCTTAGCTTTAAGCATGTGTTTAAGTTATATCTTGAATAAGGAAACTTTCTACAATCAGGGCTATAAACTGCATATCTCATTTCCTCTCCTAAACTGAGTGTGCCAATATGATCCCAATTAACTGGCATGATAAAAGGCTTCCATTCTCTCAGTAAACAAGTGAAACTCCTGATAATGGGAATGGAATGCACATGGAATCCACAGGAATATAACTTCCCAGGACCCTGGAAGAATCTATTGGTTGAGCCAAACTCACTTTTCAATCTACTCAGTTCACCACTCTCTCCTGTCTGCACCATGGCATGAAGGGGAGTAAAGTAGGGTTGCTGACCCTGCAGAATTGTCCAGGAGTCTCCAGGAATTAAAGATTAATCTTTATAAAGATTATGTCTTGTGATGAAACCTCCAGGAATATGTCCAACAAAAACTGGCAACCTTACAGTAAACAGAACAGGAGAACAGAAACATGGAATAAGCACATGACTACATGCTATGTCTTCTCCTTCTGTAAAGCCAATAGCATGCCATATGAAACAAGTTCTGCTCTGTACAAGTCATGGTGCGTGGTTTGACTTCCCAGTGGGTCCCAGCACCACAGTGATTATATATTATATATATCATTCTCATGGGAGTCGATAGACTCCCTGGGCCTCTGGGCAAGGTGTGTGTGTTGGTGGTGGGGCGCTGCACTCCCTGAAGGGACAAAGCCTTGGCAGAAGGTGTGAGACTGGGGCAGCCAGCCCTCAGCACTGTCCAGACCACTCCTTAGCGCTGCCTGGCACCCTAGGCCCTTTTGACTCTCCAGGCCCTGGGGCAATTGTCCCCTTTGCTCCCCCTTGTCAGCAGACCTGGCCATTCTCTTTTGACAAGCAACCAACATGATATTTCAGATTGCCACATCAATTAATGGTGCACTCAGTAGCATTGACTGCACCTCCATAATCTTCAGTGTGGAGCAAGTATTACCTAGTTATAGTGGAAGAGTCAATGGATCTCTGGCCTCTACAAGCCTCTCATCCCCTCCTTTTGAAGGTCTGCATCCCCACTGGCTTCACTTCAGAGAACCATAGAACTACAAGGCAGACATTTTTGCAAGCGTGCCTTATACAGGTCTTTACATGGAAAGTGGGACATTTGTCGCTAACAGGGAGTTTGGACTCAGATTGGAGAGAAGAATCCATGCAGAACTTGCTAGAGCACATTCCGTCTCCTAATATTCCAATGAATCGAAATAAGAACTAGTCATCTCATGATGGTTCCATGGTAGGTTTGTAAATGTTTTGCTGGTCAGTGTATACTCCCTCACTCTTCTCTATTTCTGTATCAGAATCTTGGAAACTTTGACTATGTTTTAAAATGTTAAGTGTGTGAAAATCTATTTTCCCTTCTTGGGCATAGTTTGAGGAGCTGGGGGTGCTGTTATCCCCCAAACTTCAAGCCTTGGGCAGACCGATGGAATTTGCTCCCACCCTCTCCCCAGTACTCATGGCCCCATTAGTCTGACTGGAGCTCCCCAACCTACACATATAAAGTCAAATTATGCCTGTGCTTCCCTTTCATCTTCCCATCCCATGAATAATGTTTTCCCTGATTACTACCACGATTCCCTTCCCCCATCCCCTTTCTTTCATGGCTCATCTCATGCACAGAAGAGTGGTCCTTCACCTCGTTCATCCCACGCACCACTTTGCAAGAGAAACATCCTTCCATGGATCACCTCCTTTCCTAATCCCCCTGTGCATGGTTTTCAATGCCTCATTAGGAAACGTTCTCCAGACTCTCGGTGGTTTATGAATCACACTTTGAGAACCAAGGCACTGAAGAAAAAAAATCATACTGAGCATGATATCCAGACTTGGAACCTTTTGCCATGGTCCCTTTAGGTTTCAGTAGCACTGCTGGCATCTCTGCTTGCACTGATTTATACTCATCAACAGCTTGCTTGATGGAGGGATTTTTAACAAGGTTGGTGCTTTTTAATGAACCAGGCCGTGGTCATGTCCCTTCTCAGTTACTGCATTCTTCTCCTTGTTGACCTCTCTGACACCCTTTTTCTCCCCCACCCAGTCAGTCAGACTTTAGCTGCCAAATGGGACCTTCCTCACCAATTGATCTAGCCATGTCACCATCTATTTGTATTTCTTCATGGGCTCCCACTACTTTGCTTTCACAGTCCTTCATGACTCTGCTCTTGCCACCTACCTCCTGGGTTTGGTCTCCTGTCATATTTTCCCTCACCCTCTCTGCCTGACCATTGGTGCCAATCCAGGGTGAAATCCCTGTTGAAACCAGTGGGAGTTTTCCCATTTACTTCAGTGGGGCCAGGATTTCACTCCATTGCTGTGTTTGTTTCCCATAACCATCTGCATGCATTTTTCTATGCCACCCTCTGTTTGCTTTCCTCACCATCTCACCTCCTTCTCCACATTCACATCCCTTTTAAAAAACGCAGTTCTCCCAGGAGGCCCAGAAGGAGTGATTATGTTAAAGTTATATGCAATCAATCAAACGATCTTTTAAAAAGCTTCCTCTTCCTAAGATCTTTTCATTCTTTAAAGACAGTTTGTCTAAATAGTGAGGGGGAAAAGGCTCAGAAAAGCTGCTATTGTAGCTGGCAGCCAAATTCTCCGCCATGTACATTAATCCTGCAGCAACCACCAAAAATGCTGGTGCTTTGCATGCAGTACTTGGACAGCCAGCTAACTTACCATGGTCAAGGCCAACAAGCTGAACATTTTATAAATAGCAATGTCTGGTTTTAAAGCACCATCTGATTTTTAAATGTTTGTAAAAGCCAATAAATATCTGAAGCACACAGTGTTCAAACTTTGCACATGATTGGCAGACATGATTTCTTCTTTGAGAATGGAAATTTTCTTTTGTGGTTTTGCTCCCACGGTAAATTAACTCCTAACGGGTGGATGGAAATTACACCCCGGAGTGTTTGTAGAGTCCCTCTGAGCTAGGAAGAGACTGCCCTTAGCTGTAAAGAATATGAATGAGAGTAGTGGTTGTTTATTCCATTATCTTGTAACCTTAAGGTTTAAAAAAATTGTGATTGGCTTAAAGACATTATTTCATTAAAAAAAAGGAAATCTGTGATTCTCACCCAATCCCATGACTCAAGGACCTGGACCTTTAAATGAAAACCACCAAATCAACAGACTCATGATATAGTCATAAGCACTGGGCAACAGTAACAGACACAGTGAAGTCCGTCTAGTTCTCATTGGTCTTCTATCTCCCAGTTAGACTCAGCAAAGCCTATGGTGCCTGTTCTAACCACAACCTTGTAAAGTCCCAGCCTGTACTTCACAATCATGAGAGGGAAGCATTACTGAATGCACTGAAACATTAACTTAATATTTGCAACCACAATGCACTGTGTGTTCAAAGGAAGTTGAGGCCAGGCTGAGAATCAGGCCCTTCCTGTTACATTTACTAAATTAGTAATAGTGTTATCATCATAAGATACTAACACAACTAATCCAATATCCAAATGTATAGAAAGCATGAATTCTTGTAAGGACATATAGGACTAATAATAAAATCTAGTGAATCAAGCTAAACATATCAGCTGTAGTTGGTAAATATACTGTATAGTCTATAGAAAGGATGAAAATAATACAATATAGATTAGACATGTGTTGACAAGGGGAAGATTTTAATATAAAATTGCATGTTGTTACATATTATCCTGCAGTTTGCTCTGCAAACATTTAATGTGTATCAATAACTTCTGTTGCCTGTAAACCTGAACTCATTTGCAACACCATCCAGCTTTGCATGCTCTCGGGAAGATCGGAATCACAGATAGCATGCAAACATTTGAAGCACTGGCCAACAAGAAATGTATTTTAGGTGGCTGGTTTCCATGTTGTTCAAGCTAGAACCATTAAAAAGCAGACCGAGTAACTCAGATTAAAGATACAATTCAGTTCTATGTTCATGCAGCTATGTGCATAATAAATCAAATAAATATTCAATAAATGGATTTGGATGCCTATGTAAACACAAGGTCCATAAACAACTTCAATAAAACTCAAAAAGTGGGCTGCATTTTGCTTGGCCGAATGTTTTCTTTATGCAGTTAGATTAACAAACCATGATCTCATCATTAGTCAACAAGATACTAGAGAGACCATCAAAGCAAGCTACAGGAGAGTCAAGATTGATTCATGCCAAACAAATGTTTGTAGCTAACAGCTGTATTACCATTGATTCTAATTTACTCAGCAGGATTCTCCTTTCATTTCCTAAGTGAGATGAATGTCATGTTGCATGATACAGACAGCATGTCTACCTACTGCATGAGTAATGAGTTGTGTCAGCTCTCTTGTATCATAAAATTGCTCCTTGTTTTTGGATCTTCTTTGCAGGATTACGTCCTGTTTTTTCTTCCACTAACAATACGTTTCTTAAATAATGCGTTTCCATTTCCAAAAGTCTGTCAATTAATCATACTACTGAAATGCTCCACACAAGAGACTTTGGGAAGGATATATTATAACTTATTCATAATTTAGCTTAAAACCCTCTTGATTATTTTTGTTGCTCATTCTGCTGGGCAGATTGTGCTTCCTGAATGACTAGGATATCCAAAACAAAACCATTCCTTTCTCTTTTCTTTTCTGCATTTGGTAGAAGGTTGGGAAGATGTCCTTCCTCCAGATGTGGAATAAGGATATACAACAAAAGCTGCTCTTGTCCACTTCAGGATGGTGAAATTCAGTAGATTTTGCTGGTGTGGGGACAGTCACTTTAGAAGCAGAGTATCTGAAGAAGTGGGTTGTGCCCATGAAAACTCATGATACTATCTATATTTGTGTTAGTCTCTAAGGTTCTACTGGGCCATTCTTTGTTTTTTACGTTTTTTTAAAACGTAAAAACGGAGTGATCTGGAGACAATCTGGAATCAAAGTTCACACAAAACAAGCAACATCTCAGCTTTATAGGTTTTATCCAAATGTTCCCCTGAATTCTTTTACCTCAGAAGATTAAAGGGCTGACGCTGCTGTGTGAATTCAAGGATTATAGGCAGTTGCTCGTTTGATTCTTAGACCACTAAACAGCCTCCCAGGGTCAACTACATTGGGAAATCCAGGTCAGGGAAGCACCTGAACATTCAAATGCACTGTTCAGAACTGGAGTGAAAACCCCACAAGAGTAGGGCTTAGGTTTGGCGTTTGTGGTGGAAGTAAGAGGTTTTGAGATTTCCAATGCATTATTAAGAATACAGATTACAGCTTTTTGTGTATGATTTTGGCACTTCTCTCTGGAATCAGAAAGCACAGAGGCACATGAAAATAGAAGATAATGGTTGCAAAAGCTTACTCCAAACCCAACCCAAAAATTTGGGTAAAGTTTTGGGTCTCATCCTAAACTGGTTGGCACACACCTCTTTAATATGTGACTAAATAAATCTCTTCTGATAAGAAAGATTAATCATCCAAAAAACGCCCAAAACCCAAACTATTAAGCGCTCCTGTCAGTTACTGAATTAATACAAAAAAACAGCACTCAGTTTAATAATTGAACACTTTAGGGACTTTGATTCCAGCAGCTACTTTGAACAGAGGTGTCCTGTACAGCTGGGTCCCCACTAACCCCCTCAGCCCACATAACAGATTGTTTTCTTTGAGATGAGCCAAATTACATCTACCCACACCCTCCATTCAGTTTACAGGGTTACAGTACTTCACAATTTACCCAGGGATACTCCTGATATCTATCTTGCAGCCTATTCAAAACAAGGATGGGGAGTCAAGATTTTCTGTGCCAACATTCCTACTGATTAATCAGCACAGCTCCATTATCTGTGGGGGAGTCTTCATTTCCAAAGTTCCCTCGCTACGCTGCATTGCCTGCTGGAAGTTCACAGAGATAGCTAAGAGACACCACAGGGAGCTTGAACGAAAAGACTAAACCGACTGGAACGCTATCACTTATCCCTTTGTAATCCTCACTGGGGATGAAAAGAGAAATGAAAAAGGCTTCTTTGCTCAATAAATAATTACAGTTCCAGTACCCTCCCCCAGACTCTCCTCATGCCATGAGTGCACAGGGCACAGTATGGGCTGAACAAAATGCTAGTGCTTACTAGCACCACGCCCCGTACTAAGCTGTTTTATGCCCAACTCCCAGTGTTAAGGCTGAAATGAGACTCTCTGTTAAGCTTAATACTTGGAATGTTGACAACTTCTGTATATTAAAGACAACACAATTCCAAATTTGAACAATGGTCTCCAGCCCCTCTATGACATTTGGCAACCAGGGCCGGATATCCAGTTAGGTACAACATACACAGTGTTCTTAGGGTGCCTGAAAGTGGGTTAAAAGTTTAATTTTTTACAGAAAACATGAAGGTCAATGGAGGCAGAAGAGCACTGAAAATTCTGTGCCTAGGGGCACGTGAGGTATAAATCTGGCTTTGCTGGCAACCACTTGTTTTCCTCAGTGTTTTAATCCCTCTTAAAAGGGAAAAAAGTTTCTTATTTTTTAATTTGGTAACAAATATTGTGACCTTAAAATGGAAACAGGAGTGGCAGGAAAGATGAATTTTGCCATCCTTAGCATGTGCTTTTGTTTGTATTGTGATTTTAGGGGTGGAAACAGTTCATTATTGGCCTTTGAAAGAGGGAGGCTGAAGCCATAATGGTGCTGAGTGCCATTGGCTAACGCTGACTCTAATGACAAGGCTCTCATAGATTTTTTTAAAATGTTAATGTCATAACTCTTTAGGAGATGTTAGAATTTCTAAGTGACGTGTGAAAAATTCGCAGTGTGGCCTGGCTGTCAGTCAAATGTAGTGGTAAAATCAGCTCCAATTACAGGGATCTGTAAGGAATGCTACGCTAATGTCAGCACTCCATTTCACCAGTACAGAGGTAAAGAAAAGACGCTGAAGTTAATTTATTTTTAAAAAATCCACAGTCAAACTTGATAGTGGTATCACCAGATACACAGTTAATCATTGAGTTACATGGAATGGTTGACAATTCCCTAATTATCCTGTGGGCTTTTTGCTTTGTTTTTTCTGGTGGGGGCCCAGGGTTCTATTTCATTTGCTTTATGATTACTCCAGTGCTGACTTAACTTTCTCCAGCAGACTGACTTTAATTCTGTAGGCCAGCGTCTCTCCCATTAACCCTTTAAAGCTGGCAGCCACATCCCCCTGGCCATATGCATAGACGTTTTACATGGAGAAATCTCAGCAGCTAGGCCCTACTGATAGGATTTTTGCACAAAGAGAGATTGATTCCTAATGGTAGAGAGAGGGACTGGGAATCAAAATGCAAGTGGTGTACCTGTGTGTCAGCCAGCAACTGACTTGCTATCTGACCTTGGGTATGTTATTTAGACTCAGATTCTCATAAGCTTTGAGGCATCTAAGTTAGTTGCCTAAACACCTTTGTGGCTCTGAGCCTTTGGCCTTGATTCAGCAAAGCACTTAAGAACATACGTAAGTCCATCCCTTTTCAGCTGAGCACTGAATCCTGTATGTACGTTTTACTTTATCAGGGCCTTAATATCTCTGTGACAGTTTCCCAAGCCAACAAAATGCGTATAATAATACAGCTCACCTTGAACAATAGAAAATGAGCAGAAAGATGGTTAAACTAGTTATTAGGGATTTCCCCACCTGGGGGGAATTTCTAGGGAACATATTGCTGGTGTTACCAACTCCATGCTATACATCCCTTCTTACATTGGCACGGGGGGCATATCATAGGTATCATTAGCAGAAAGTGGAGGTGGCCACTGCCAGACTGGTGTTCCACTTTATTGATCTCACCTGCAGTCTCATCTTTTTGGGGTGCTCCCAACTACATCAGGGGCTGCATTTGTCTCCAATGGCCTCTAGGATAAAGAGCAAAGGGATCTCAAAATCACCTTTGACTCCCATCCTTACTACCTCTTGTAGCTGCAGTGCAGCTTAGTATCTGGCCTGGTATGTGTGTGCTGTATTTTGCCTGTGCAATCTTCCATAACTACTGTGTAGTGTTAATCCTATAGTTGTGTGTGTGTGTGTGTGTGTGTTTATATAGTGCTGCTGATTGTGTGATGATGTCGTATTCTCTAGTTGAGGATTTCACACTTCAGATTAGTTTAATTCATTGGGGACTAAAAATTAAATAGTTTGGAAGGTGCACATGCACACACACATTCCTCAGAACTGATTTGGCTAACAATCTGGAAAATGTCAGCGGCTGGAGTGGATTGTAATAAATTACAATTAAAGTGATCGTATTACTAACTGCTGTATCGTATAAAAGAAGCATGATGGTGCTTATTACTAAAGAAGAGCTTAATGTATTCTGTGCTAGTAAAAGTGACTTTTTTTTTCAGTGTCAACAGAAAGTGGTTAACCTAAACTTCTTGTTAATGGCACGGAAAACCCTTTGCACTTGCTCCATATATAATTAAAACAACTGGCTTGTGTAAGAAGTCATTCCAGTTACACAGATTTCAGTTTAGTTCTCCGACTTGTCTTGGCAATATAAAGACTAGAAGAAAAGGATCACCGAGCCAACTCCAAAATTACACTGCCATGCCCAGTCTCTTGCAAGGAGGTTTATTTTCTTAAGAGAAGCCAGCAGACAAATAGAAAAACAGTCTTTTAACTCACGCCTTAGCCTTAGGCTTCAGGGCCCCCAGGGGTCTCTGGTGCACTGCACAGCTTCCCAGTTTCAGTCAGTTCTGCTCCAGTCTTGAAGCAGCTGTGCCAAGCCACCTGGCCCCGTGCTCTAGGAACCCAACCCCCAAGTTAGGCCATGGAACTTCCTTGCCCCGCCCATGAATACTACCACCCAAACGGCCCGCTAGCAGCCCTTTATGGGCCTACTTCTAGCCTATCCCTCTTTCATTGGCTGGATTGGATTAAACTGCTCTGGTCCAGGATTAGTCCTTTCCCAGGGACTAGCTACCCTGTGACAGGAATCCTACAGTTCTGGGAAAGGCTGGGAAGTTGTCTCTTTTGTACGTGACTCTGCAGGTGAGAAGAACCTGCTGGATTATTTAATAGCTGTGTCCCCCTGATATCCAGAGCTTGCTGTTGCAGTTAACTGTATGACTGCATTGTGTGTAAAAAGTTCCTCCATTTCCTTTTAGGTTGGGAAACTGATCCAAGAAGCAGCTGGAAGGAGTAATTTGAAGAGAGTAACGCTGGAGCTGGGAGGGAAGAGTCCCAACATCATTTTTGCAGATGCTGATTGTAAGGCAGCACTCAGGCATTCTCCTTACCAATTCTCCTTGGTCCTATGTCCTGTTTTGCTTTAGTCTTAATTTCCATTTACTGTGAAGCCAGTAAAACAGACATAATGTATCTAAAGCAAACTTTCAAATACACCTGAACCTCCGTAATCCAGGTGTCCCTGGACCGGGAACACCCCTGGTTCGGATCTGGGCAGGGAGAGGAAGAAGCGGCTCTGCATGCTGTCACTTCCCTTCCCTCTCCCCCGCTGCCCCCCAAAACTGGGGGAACTTCTCCAGAGGCTTTTCCCCCACTGCTCTCATAGTGGCATGGTCAGTGCCTGGGAGCAGCGGGGGGAGGGTGGGGATGGAGAGCCCCAGAGCCACATGTGCACCTGGGAACAGGGCACCAGGAAAGTGCCCACCTCCACCCCCCTCACACCCTATCCCCTTAATGCACCCTCCCTCCTAGACTCACCCCAGAGCCCACCAAGGTCTGAAAAAATCCTTAATCCGACATACCCTATTTCCCAGGGTTGCCAGATTAAAAAGGTTCAAGTGTAATGGTCTTTTGAAAGACCATCTTTGAACCTGGTGTTTCATGGAGAAGAGCAAAATGATGTAATGGCCATAGCCAACCCTGACCCATACTCAACGCTCACGTGCACTGTTTGACCTAAATGCTGCCATGATGTGTTTGCATTTTGTACCTCCCCAGGACTTCTCTGGTAGCTTCATATTAAAAGATGGGAGCATTTATTAAATTAAATCGTCAATGGCTCAATAACACAATCCTTGCAGTATTCCTTTTGGTAGGCAATGTGATGGTGTCTTTTTTATTACTCCTATATTTCTTAATTTACAATGGACTGCAGAATTGTGTGTTGACAAAACGTAACTGTCTTTGTCAGAGCCTCCTCTAAAGGATAGCTGGAGTTTTGGCACTTAAAAAGTTGCGGGCAACATTTTAGGATTGTGGGATTAGCACATTAGCTGGAAGTTTCTGCGAAAATGATCAGCCATTAAATAGTTAAGTGTTGACATTTAAATTGTCAACAGGAGGTTTTGACATTAACACCCCATTATGATGAATGGGGCAGTTCACACCTTGCTTTTGAGCTGTTGTTTCAGGGCCGTTTCAGGCACTCTGCACTCATTGCACTTTTGAAAAGTTTCTTTGCAACCATAGGGGCTAGAAATTTATAGGGTTTCTTTTCTAAGCAAAAGAAACCAGACCACATGCAGATAAACAGAACGGTATGACCCTGTATCCACTTTCACAGCTTTCAAGCTCTATAAGATTATGATAAAGTCTAAAACCTTGCAACTGAAGATGGCTAGTTGGCACGGGAAAATATTATGCAGCTACAGTTATATTGGTATAAACCCTGCATGGACACACTTATCCAGATAGAAGAGTGGCTTTTATCAGGATAAATAGCTTCCCACGTGACTTAAACTCCAGTGGCATAAAGGAATCCATACACAGAGGATTTGTAACTATAACTTTGCTTTAATTCACACCTTAGATTATACACACACAAAAAGTTCCTACACGGACAAGGCCTCAAATCTTGTCTAAGCACAGACTTGCACTGATTAAACTCAGTCAGTGTAAACTAGGGTTGCCAGGAGTCCAGCTCCTCACACCTCCTACTTCAAACCCCTGTTCCAGGCCTGACCCCTCCCTTCACTCCAAACTCCTCATCCCCAGTCCCACCCCACACCCCAGCTGGAACCCTCACTCCCCTCCATGCTCCAGTGCAGATCTCCCCGCATCCTGAACCCCTCCTAGAGCCTGCACCTCCAGCCAGAGCCTCACGCCCCTCACAGCCAGCCTTCTGCTCCAGCCCAAAGCCCCTCCTACACCCCAAACTCCTCAGCCCCACCTTAAAGTTTGCATCCTCAGCCGGAGCCTTCACTCCCCTCCCACACTGTGATCCCCTGCCCCAGCCAGGTGAAAGTGACCGAGGATGGGGGAAGAGGAGTAACAGAGAGATAGGGGATGGAGCTAGAGGGGACAGGGCTGCGGGGCAGGGGTGTCCTGTTCTGTGCAATTAGAAAGTTGGCAATCCTAGTGCAAACCCATTTCTGGACACGGTTGTTTTCCCAATTAATTTAAGCTAAATTAAAATAAATGCTTCAAACTGAAATTGTCCACATGCTTTTTACAACCAGTTTCAGTTAACTGGCTGAAATCACATTTTAAACTGAAGCAGGTGCTACTCGGCATGTAGACAACCCTTGACAGCATTCTCCTGGATTGGGAAAGATTATTCTGTCTACCGCTTTGGAGATTCTAGGTAAATTTAAACAGGCAGCCAACATATTAATTACTCCATCTCTGCACTTCATGTCTTTCAACTGTTGTCTAGATCTTGCCCAACGCTATAGTTATCACAGAGACTTGTATGACAGGCGACAACTTGTTCTGCCTCCGAGCACTTATTACAGATCCCATAAATGTTTCAAGAGCTCCTTTCCCTGACCTATATTCTTCTACTACACAGACATTGAAATCTGAAGTACAGTTATGTTCATAGGGTGCGTCTAGACTGGCAAGATTTTGCACAAAAGCAGCCGCTTTTGTGCAAAAACTTGCCGCCTGTTTACACTGTCCGTGAGAATTTGCACAAGAACACTGACTTTGTAATGTACAAAATCAGTGCTTCTTGCACAAATACTTTGATGCTCCTGCTCAGGCATAAGCCCTCTTGCGCAAGAATACTTGCGCAAGAGGGCCAGTGTAGACAGGAACGTTAATTTCTTGCGCAAGAAAGCCCGATGGCTAAAATGGCTAAAATGGCCATCGGAGCTTTCTTGCGCAAGAGAGCGTCTACACTGGGCACGGATGCTTTTGCGCAAAAGCAAATCTTTTGCACAAAGGCACATGCCAGTGTAGATCCTCTCTTGCGCAAATACTTTTAACGGAAAACCTTGTCCGTTAAAAGTATTTGCGCAAAATTTTGCCAGTCTAGACGCAGCCATAGTGTATGATACAAAAACAGAGGCTCAGTAGCTGGTTTTGGCCTCTCTGCAAATATACCACTTGCACCCAACCTGAGATTATAAGCCATTAGTTAAAAATTGAAGAGAACTTGCTGGCTGCTACAAAGGAACTGTTTAATCTGTTTACAGAACGGATGCGAAAGTTTGCTGATAGTGTGGCACAGCCATAGAAACTATAGAAAAGCCACAAGAGGATGGTTCCAGCCCTTCCAAGAGCAAAACTATGTTAAGAAAAGAAAAAGGAAATCAGTTACCTAGTTCTAAACACTATTGTTCTCAATCTTTGTGGATTCTTCTTGGGAGATTTTGAATGAGTATCAGAAAACTGAATTATTTCTTCAAGAAAATGGTGAAAAAGAAAGTTTGACATGGCTCTTAGAGTTTTCTAGGGTGTTCTGAAAATAAAGCATTACTGGTTTTTAAAATATTCCCAAATTAATAATATTCTACAGCAAAACTCCAAAATGTTGCCAACTGACCATAGGGTTACAGCTACACTATTGAACATTCCTGTTTAATAAGGAGATATTTTTAGTCTGTATAAAGGTACATGCAATACTATGAGGGTCAGATTCTTCTCTAAGCATCTGAATAACCAAGGGTAGAACTTTTGTCATACCACCCTGATTTTCCTCCCATTGGTGTACAGGAGTAACTCCACTGAAGTCACGAGCACTTCAGTAATGTCAAACCTCAATAAATGAGAGAAAAATCATGCCCTAAGAGTCTACAGCATTCAATCTCTTAAATGTAAAGCACACATTTTGTACTGTTTTCACAAGGAAGGAATCCTCATGTATAGGACATACCACAGTGTTGTGTTTTTAATTTATTTTGTTTTGGTTTTTTTAGCCAAATCTAGTAATTCTGTTCTGAAGTTATGAAAACACAACAGTAAATAATATGGCTGATGTTGGTGCACTAGCAGGGTGTGAATTACTTCTCACAGCAGCATGTGGCTGTCTTGGTTTTGTAGTGGACTATGCTGTGGAACAAGCTCACCAAGGAGTCTTCTTCAATCAAGGACAATGTTGCACTGCAGGCTCGCGGATTTATGTGGAAGAGTCCGTCTACGAGGAGTTTGTGAGAAAAAGTGTTGAACGTGCCAAGAGGAGAGTAGTGGGGAGTCCTTTTGACCCAAGTACGGAACAAGGACCCCAGGTAAGGAATAATGCTCTTCATGACCCATGGGCATTTATAGAGTGTGGTGATGACTGTTTAGCACTGTGGTTCTCATTCAAACCATAGCATGGTTTGTGGACCAATACACACCATGTTGTGACACACAGGGGTTGGAATAACAAGCATTTTTAAAATCACAGTTTTAAAGGGGCCAAACCTATCTGCTGCAGTGTGGCAGTGGGTGTCTCTCCCTTCAGGAAAAGTCACTCCCACATCCGAGCATTAGGGTTACCAACCCTTCCAGATTTATCAAGAGTCTTCCAGAATTGGGCTTGATCTCCTGAAGGCTTCTGAAACCGAACTGGGAGATCAGCCACTAAAAAGTCCAATGGCGCAGCAGGACTAAGTCAGGCACCTTGCCATGACACTATGCCATTCCTTGAAGAGGATGGTACGTCCCTTTCTGCAGCTCCAAGGTGTATACAGGGCCAGGGGGCTTCCAGGTGCTGCCCCCCGCCCCCAGCAATGACTCTGCAGCTCCCATTGGCCGGGAACTGTGACCAATGGGAGCTCTGGGAGCAGGATCTGCAAGCAAGGGCTGCATGTGGAATCACCTGGGCCCCCTGCATAGAGGCTGCAGGGATGTGCTGGCCACTTCTGGAAGGGGTGGCGAACTAGGGAAGGCAGGGAACCTGCCTTAGCCCCGCTGCACCACTAACAGGGACTCACAGCTCTCCAGAGTAAGCACTGCCTGAACAGGGCCCATACCCCAAACTTCTCCTTCACTCCAATCCCTACCCCAGCCCCCTCCCAGAGCCCACACCCCACATTTTCTCCCACGTCTTGAACCCCTCCTGCACCCCAGCCCCTTACCTCAGCCCTAGGCTGTCTCTTGCACTCAGTCACCCTCCCAGAGTCTACACCCCCTTCTGTATCCCTGTTCCAGATTTGGGTTCCCTCCCAGAGCCTGCACCATGCATCTCCTCCTACAACGTAACCCTCTTGTCCAGCCCTTCACCCCTTCCTGGAGCCCGCACCATCCACTTCCTCCTGCCTGCTAACCCCTTGCTCCAGGCTCAGCCCAGAGCCAAACCCCTTCACCCCAGCCAAGAGCCCACACCCCAACCCTCTTCCCGATCCTGGTGAAAATGAGTGCAAGTGGGGGACAGTGAGTGACAGAAGTGGGGGGGAGGATGTAGTGAGTGGGGGAGTGGCATCAAAGAAGGGGCAGGAGCAAGGGAAAGGGTATTTGGGTTTGTGTGAGTAGACAGTTGACAAGCCTATTGGTATATTCTACAAAGTTTGCTTCATAGAATTAGGCACTAGATTCTTTCCTTAAGTATACATTGTGCACCTCCAAGCCATGCAGTGGAGAGGCAGACTCCCAGCAGTGTCTGCTCTAGGCTGTCCTCCTTCAAAAATAACAAGTAGTCCTGTGGTACCTTACAGACTAACACAAATATATACAGTATGACGAGCCTTCGTGGGCAAAACCCACCTCTTCAGATGAGCACTTCACAAAGTTCATAGTGCCACAATTGTGATCGGCACCACGAAGAGATGACTTTTGAACACAAATTAGGCAGACTTGGAAAAATTCCTAAATTTCACTGCTATTCTTACATTTGTGGGGACCGAGCCTGGGGCATCTGGCTCTAAAAGCATGAACAACTCTATCAGCTGAACAAATGTGTCAGCTTCATGATGGAAGGCAATAGCTGACTCATTAACTTCTACATGTGGGCTAGTCAGTATAGCAGGACAAAGACCAGAAAGGGTTAATGTGGGTTACACTATTCTTTGAGAGGGGGAGGTCAACAGGAGTTGCAGGTATTTAGTGCCTCTCAAGTTTGAGCCGGTGTGAGTGCACCCAATGGGGGAAGACTGATCCTGGTTTTGTAGCCAGGTGTACTATCAAGCAGTACCACTAACACCGCTTCTTCAACATTTAAGATTGATAAGAAACAGTACAACAAGATCCTGGAACTGATCCAGAGCGGTATTGCTGAAGGCGCAAAACTCGAATGTGGTGGAAAAGGACTAGGAAGAAAGGGGTTCTTCATTGAACCGACAGTGTTTTCCAACGTAACCGATGACATGCGGATTGCCAAGGAAGAGGTATCCACAGATTTCCTCTCTGGGGCATAATCATCATACAGTGGTGTCTAAACAGGATTTAGTTTCTTTTATTTATTTTAGGATATCAATGTTTTAGAGTTGGAATTTAGTGCTGTAAATGAATTGTGAGTCTTGGTGGGCACTGGGGTGAGTCTGTTAGAGATGCTCTCAGCACCTGTTTGGGTAAAGCATCTGTCCCAGTTAGCCATATTCCAGAGCTGAAAAAAGAGAAATGGAAGTGGATGGGTTCCATTGAGTGGCTGCTTTTTCCAGGGCTGTGCTTTGGGAAATCTCACAGCTAGTGCCACTTATGCATTTTCCTTTTAGAATTAATAAAGAGTAAAACAGGAAAAGGGAGACAGCGGGAGGAGGGGAGGTATACTTTTATCCCAAGGCTGTTTTACACATTAACCATGAATCTCTGTTGCAGATCTTTGGGCCTGTTCAAGAAATACTGAGATTTAAAACCATGGATGAAGTTATAGAGAGAGCCAACTGTTCGGATTTTGGACTGGTAGCTGCTGTCTTTACAAATGACATTAACAAGGCCCTGACAGTCTCATCCGCAATGCAAGCTGGGACAGTCTGGTAAGGCAGCAGAGACCATGCATTCCTGCTTTGGGAGATAAAGGATTTGACTCATTATTGTGCCACTCTAGTTTCCTACCCTTTCCCAAGCCTAATCTAGATATCTACTAATATAGAGGTAAAAGTGTTTTGTCAACCTCCCCCCCCCCGCCGCCCATTTTACTTGTGTATTGTGCCCCTTCCCCCATCTGCTTTAGCTTGTAAACCCAGCCATTAGCATACTAGCAGGCACTGCTGAAAACAAATAATATTAAATAATAATTGCCAACCTCATCCTAACAAAACAATACTGATAATGCCCTGTGTTGTTTTCAGAATGGGGGATCCCTGTTAGATTTTTGTGATGAATGCACCCGTAATAATGACTTGCTGATATTAGAATCCATCAAAGGAAACAGCAGGCACCCACTCTACCTAATCCTTTAGAGACTGATAAGCAGGTTAACAGCAGACAATTTGGTATGTCAGGACTAGATAAACTAAAGAGCCCAGAGGAAATCAGGTGGAAAAAAACAATTTCAAATCTAACAGCAAATTGTTACAAACTGGCATTGACGTTTGTTAACAAATTAACAGATTTTAATGAAGCTGAATTCAAGCTTCTCTAAGTTTTTTTTTTTTTTTCCCCAATCACATCTAAGGAGTTGACCCTGCTCCCCTTGGAAGACAATGGGAGTTATGTCATTGTCTGCATTGGGAGTAGGATTAAGCTCTTAAAAGATAAACTGCTAATGTTTCTTTTAACATGTTTGAAATTACTATTGATAACTACAGTACTTGTTATTACAAATAATTAGTTAGTGTCCTTATTTCTATGTGTTCAGTTCTCCCAACTGGATTTCCTAATTGCATAATTGACCGTGCTCCTTTTCTTTTGTCAGGATAAATTGTTACAATGCCTTAAATGCCCAGAGTCCATTTGGAGGGTTCAAAATGTCTGGCAATGGGAGAGAAATGTAAGTATCATATTATTGCCCTCTAAACTTTGTTCAGATATACACGTCAGGAAACATTAGTGAATTTTTAGAATGAAAAAAACCCCCGAGATACTCATGTATCATACTGACGATTATGGTATGAGATGACAGAGATTCTCATGTTTTAATTGTACAGTGTGTGTGTGTGTGTGTGTGTGTGTGTGTGTGTGACCCACATAGTGAGTTAATGTGACTGTCTTCTCATTCCTAAAGAAAATGGAAGTTTCCAAGTAACTCTCCAATCCAGAAGATTGCCAATTTTCCAGGAAGATTCCCGTGTTGCTGTTCTACCATATCACTTGCTGTCCTAGCTGTAACTCTTTGTATTCTTTTTTCTGTCTTCATTGTTGTTTGCCACAGTTCCCAATATTGGACCCCTTGCATGTAATTAAAGTGCTATTAATCTCTTCCAGATTTAACAACATTAGATTAAATCAGGCCTAGACTCAGATGACTCTATTAACACTTCCTAAAAAATATTCTCATTCTGTTATGGAATATGTCTTCTTCCCTATTCCAGTTGGATATAAAATGGCAGATCTCTTGGAATGGAATCCACCTATAATCTTCTTCCTACCATACCTAGCTTCACATTCTACCAGTATTACAGCCTCATAGAAATAGCAAGATATTTTACCAATCGTGTATGCAGCATATTTGATTATGTATTTGTTAATATGTACGTATAACAAGCAAATTCCTGTGCAGATGTCACACATACCACTTATGTCTCATTTAAGCCCTGAAAATAGCTTGTGATTAACTACAAATTTGGCAGCAAAATCAAAATAAGGTCATACTCTTTAAACCGTGAATATGGTTAAGTAGATCCAGATCCATAAAAAGGGCTATATGAAATCAGAAATATCTCCCCTTGTTAAGAGCCACTTAGGATAACTCATTCATAAGTCAATCATACTGTTCTCAAGATATGCCTACACTAGAAAATGCAGCAGCGATGCTGAAGAAGCACTGAAGTGTATACCACAATTCTTCCATTGCCATAACAGATCCAGCTCTCAACCCCTGCCGCTTAAGTTGGTTTAATTACATCACACAGAGTGTGAAATTTTTCGGAGCCCTGAGTGATGTAGTTAAGCTGACCTAACTCAGTAATGCAAACTAGCCCTCAAACTGGCTAATTCTTATCTTATGAAAATATTCCAAAAATAGTGAGCACAAGAGAGCACGCTAGTACCTTTAGTGAATGGGGCTACGTAGGAGAGCAAAGATATTCATGTGTACCCAGAGAGAGATTTTGTAACACACACAAAGGGCAGTTGCAGCCCCCAACAATTACTGAAAATCAGTGGTAGTTGCGCACTTGATTCCCATTTGTGCCTTTGAAAATCTTTCCCACAGAAAATAATGTTTAGATTTAATATAATATTTGTCTCTCCCAGGAAAATCCACCTGATGATGACTCTGCTGTGAAGCATTTAAAAAACCCTTTGACAAGGATCTAGTCAGTGTATCTAGTGTGCGTGCACACACACACATTGTATTGCAATGCCAAGGTTTCACTGTTAAAATCACAGTCAGGAAGTGAAAGCAGTAAAGGTTCTAACTATGTTAATTTTGCTGTGTTATGCATCCATATGAGATATATTTTACTGCACAAGCCGCAGTAAGCTGTTTAACTGGAAAAATAGGAGTAGATGGGGTTGCCAGATACTTTCACAAAAAATCCAGCGCAAAAATATTGGGGGACCAAAGTTGTTGAGCAAAAAAAAAAGGCCTTTAAATCCACCCACTCCCCCCCGCCAGATGCAACAGGGGAAGAATGTCCCCACCGGCCTTCCATCCGAGAAAAACAGAAAATACTGGACATTTTACATGTCCGATATTTTCTGGTTTTTTTACCAGACAGAAGACGCAATTACCGGACTGTCCGGGTGAAAACCCGACACCTGGCAACCCGAGGAGTAGAACACAGGCCATACAATATTTGCATCACAACAGAGTTAACATTTATATTAGAGTCAGGTGAAAACCCAACCACCTTAATGGTTTTGTCTGGATTTTGCACTTAATGTCCTAGATTTTCCCCCTATTTTTTCATAGTTAAGAAAGATCTTGATTATTCATTTACATTCCTTTACACTGCCCGTGTGTGAAGATGACATCTTGTAAATGAGACTCAGGCTTATTAGTATATCCAGATTAAATTAGAAATGACCCAAAGAAAGACATTCTGATCACTGTTCATACTTTCCCAAAGGCAGTTCAGTTCTACCTCAGGCTCATTATCTCTAACTGAAATATGTGAAGTCTAGATTGATTCTTCCAGCTTTCTTGGCCCTGCATATGGGGCAATGCTCAGCTGCACTGCTCAGAAGAAGCCAAGAAGGATCAGGCCAGTTCCTCCCCTGCTCATCTCTTGTTCTTGGGACAGGGAGAGAAGGAATATACATTATTTCACCCACCCATTTTTTGGAGTGGCTCTCAAACTAGCCAGCAGTTAGAGGACAGTGGAATGATGGCTCTGGCCACTCCCTGTCCCTTGATTCCTCCTTCTTCCCTCTTCAGGTGTAACACTAGCAGGCAGAACTGAACCTGGGACCTCTAAAGCTTAGTGCATGAGCTGTCTGGCTATTAGCTAAGGCTGAAGAGTAGACTCATTATTCTCTCTGGAAGTGGTCTCAGTGCCACTAGATGGGATAGTACACCACACCCAGAAAGTGTGTGGGTTACACAGGCATTGAGGAGTGTGCAATACCAGCGCTCTCTTTGCTCCTAGAGCTATGAGCTGGTTAGGCTTAACACGGCCATGCACTGGGGCCTCTTTCCTGCCCTGTACTCTCCTGTATAGCTGTATTAGAGGGAGGGAAAGAGAGACAATCAAGATAGGCTTAGAAAGGGGCATCAGCTACCCACTAGCTCTTGGAAACCTCACATTCGTCTATCTTCTCAAGTTCAAAATAGAACACACACACTCAGACACACACACACTTTGTTTGCTAGACCAGAACAAGATAGCAGCCGGCAATTGGTGGCATATGAAAGCACTGGATTCTACATTGCCTGGGTTAACTATTGATTCAAATTGTGTCCAGGAAGTGTTTGGAGCCAAGTTTCAGCCCTCCCGAATCTAGCAGAAACTTTCACACAGAGTGACTTATTAGCATTAGTTCTTCAACTCCATGGAGCTTCTGTAACAGCCTCTACTGAGCTATTGGGGAACGGTTCTGTAACCCAGCTAAGTTTGAAAAATGGTTTGGCCACTGTGTGTAAGACAAATCTGGGGACTTTTTGCTGGGGATTTGTCCAATTGTGAACCTTACTTGTGAAGAATCCTCATTAGTTCATGTTCTTGCCTGTACTTAGTTTCTACTAATTCATATAATACTGACTGAAACATCGGTCTGACCAAGTTAAATATCAACGGGCTAAGTCAGGTGTAAGCTGTACTCTGCCAACAGGCAGGTTGGAAGGGTTTCAAAACCACGGGTGGGGATGGAAGGAACTGATAAATATCAACCTTTCTGCACAAATGAATTAACACTCCAAAGAGAGGTCAGAAGGGTCTCCCCCAGGGAAACATTTGTGTGTAAAAATGTACACTTTGGAGGTAAATTCAGAACAGGCTATGCAACATCAGGAGTGTACCAAGAGGTTTTAGAGTGGACAACCTCTGAATAATAACTGCCTCCCCGTTTTGAAAGCAACATGTATGAAAAGGGAGTTCAGGGGAGTCCCCCTGGAATTTTCTTAATGGTGCTATTTAAGATTACATTCTCCACCGTTGTATAAGGAAGAAGGGCAGTACCAAATGCAAGACAAATTCACATGAAATGCAGTTGCAGGATTTCTCCACATTTTATTCTTACAAATAAGGAAACTAAACTCAGTGCAGCCTCTTGCAGGGAGACATGGGATCTAAACAAGGAGCAAATGCCCTTAAGCCTGGGGAGCCTAGGTGTGAGACTCCTAGTACCAACCCAGGCTGAAAAGATGTTCAACTCCTGTACTTAGATTGAACTTAGAAACTCTTGGGCTATGTCTACACTGCAGGCATCTTGCCTAAGAACTTTTTGCGGAAGAGATCTTCCACAAAAAGTTCTTGCACAAGAGTGCGTCCACACTGCCATGTGCTTTTGCACAAGAGACGTGCTTTTGCACGAGAGAGAACGTTCACACTGCCATGGATGCTCTTGCACAAGAAAGCTCTCATGGCTATTCACAGAATGGCCATCAGAGCACCTGTGCCTTTTCCCATGGGGTTTCTTGCGCAAGAAATCCCTGTTGTCTGTCCACACATGTCTTTTTGCACAAGAGCTCTGAAGATCTACTGTACTTTTTCTTGTGCACAAACACGCCTCTAGTGTGGATGCTCTGTGAGTTTTTGCGCAAAAACAATTGTTTTTGCACAAAAACTCTACAGTGTAGACGTAGCCTTAGGGGCAGTTTTTGTGTCTGTGCAGTGCTCAACACAAGAGGGCCCCAATCCCTGATTAGAGCCTATAGGCAGGATTGCAATGCCAATGCAAATAATCTCAAAGGAGTAGCAGGTTAGTCTGTATCTGCAAAAACAACAAAAGCTTATGCTCTAATAAATCTGTTAGTCTCTAAGGTGCCACAGGACTTCTCATTGTTAAAGCAAATAATGACTTCTCAGTCACCCCAAATGTATGAAGAGGAAAGGAAACAAGCTGTTCCTTAGGGAGAAAAGGAATAGTCTTGCAATGTTCACTGCAGAGACTTAGCAGCATTGCCCAAGAGAGGAACTGGCCAGAGCAGGTTACAGGAAAAATGTATTCAGTAACCAAGATGATGCCAATAGCTTAACCTCCCTGTTTCCCAAGCAGTGGACATATCCGGCAGTGCCCAATCCCAGGTGGATGAGAGTCACTAAACTTGAAGGGCTTGTAATGTCAGTTAAATGTCACTGTGCCGGGGCTAAAAGAGGGTTTCTGGCTACTGGAAGCCTGGGTAGGTTGATCTCTGCAGTGGAGTATATGCTAATGCCCTAAGTCCTTGCTGCTACCGTAATTTAGTGAATATAACCCATGGGTTATATTCGTTTTTACAAACCCCGCACACACACCCCCCCACGGGGTGTATTTGGGTGCGGGCTATATAGGGTTTTTTTTACTCACCAGCAGGTTTTTTTAACTCACCGGAGGCTGGTGGTTCCTGCAGCTGTGCAGGAACCAGGCGGTGAGCGCCCCCAGCCCGGAGGCTAGTGGTTCCTGCGGCTGCATAGGAACGGGGGGGGGTGAGCACTCCCCCGCCGGGAGGCTAGTGGTTCCTGCGGCTGCGCAGGAACCGGGGCAGTGAGCGCTCCCACGCCCGGAGGATGGTGGTTCCTGCTCCCCCGCCCCTTCCTGCGGCTGCGGAGGAACCAGGGGGATAAGCGCTCCCCCGCCCGAAGGCTAGAGGCTGGCAGATGCGCAGGAACCAGGGCGGTGAGTGGCTGGCTAATTCCCCCCTCCCTCCCCCCTCCCCCGCACCATAGATTAGCAAGTATACCCCCGGCAAATATACCCCCGGCACAGAAAAGTCTTGTATACCCCGTAGGTTATACTCGTGCGCGGGGTATACAAGATTTTTTTTACTGAAATAGAAAAAAAGTGGGGTGTATTCGGGTGCAGGTTATATCTGGGTGCAGGGTATATTCACTAAATTATGGTACTTTTTTCCTCAGTCTCAGCCAAGGGAAGTGGTGCAGCCTACCTCCCCCACTCCAGCAGGAGCAGAAGACAGACAGGTTGGGCTGAATGAAGCTCTAGGTTAGGGATTTGTGGCATTCCAGTTTCTTGTGATTCCTTCCTCAGTCTCTCTTTGTAGAGTGCTGATATGGGTGCCAGTTATGCTGGTCATTCTTGGGATGTGGCCATTTTTCCTCCAGGACCTGGAAGAGATGGAGATCATGGATTCATTTTGCATGGCTCCATCAACGGACAGTAGGGTCTTCTAGTCACTACTATCCACAGCTACATCTGCATAATCATGGGGATCGATGTTCTGAGATCAATCCACCAGCAGTAGATTTAACAGGTCTAATGAAGACCTGCAAAATTGACCACATGTCCCTCTCCAGTCAACCCAATTACCATACCCAGGACAAGAATCAGAGAATCATAGAATATTAGAACTGGAAGGGACCTTGAGAGATCAAGTCCAGTCCCCTGCCCTCACAGCAGAACCAAGCATCGTCTAGATCATCCCTGATAGATGTCTATCCAACCTGCTCTTAAATATCTCCAGTGATGGAGATTCCACAACCCCCGTAGGCAACTTATTCCAGTGTTTAACCTCCCTGACAGGAAGGTTTTTCCTAATGTCCAACCTAAACCTCCCTTGCTGCAATTTAAGCTCATTTTTTCTTGTCCTATCATCAGAGGCCAAGAAGAACAATTTTTCTCTCCTCCTTGAAACACCCTTTTAGATACTTGAAGAGTAAGGGGAGTCGACAGAAGAGTTTCTCTTGTCAATCCCCTGCAGTGTAGATCCTGCGGTAACTCAACCAGAGGTATGTGGACTCCAGCTACGTTATTCAGGTAGCTGGAGTTGCATACCTTAGGTCAACTTTCTGAGGTAGTGTAGATGTAACCCAGGATTCACAGTGGCTTCCAGGATTCAAACTGGGACTTGACAGTCAGTGGTTTTAGAAGATAAAATTAACTTTAATCCAGTGTTAAGTACACAGTATAATAATGTAGCTGTGCTTTGGTCAGGATGTATCAGGACTTCACCTGGTAACCTTTTGCTACAGGTTAAGTCTGAATAAGGAACTAATGCATGGACATGAGTTGACAGGCTGCAATTTGTTTTCTAGGGGCGAATGTGGATTGAGAGAATATTCTGAAGTTAAAACTGTGACAATAAAGATTCCTCAAAAGAATTCCTAAGAAGATGGAGCATGTTGTGCAGAACAGCATGTGATCCCACCCTCGATATTCCTTATGGGACCAGCACTCAGGAATAAAAAGTGTTGTTACGCAGTATATATTTAAGATATTAAGTTACAACATATATACCAGGCACATAATTGCATACATAATACAAACCAACTCTGCATTGTTTCATAATACTCTGCTGGCAACCCGCCCCCCACCCCCTTTTTTTAAACCAAATCAGGCAGGAAGAGTTAACATTGCAATTGGATACCATTTAATAACTTCACCACTCTAAAACTATTAGCTACACACACAATAATCCTTTGCCTACATATGCAAAAAAGGCAGGTTGTTTTAAAATCACCTTCTCAAAAAAGGCTGCTTTGGGCTGGTAGTCTTATATGATGCTTTGCAGCAGATTTCATTTGAAGAGCCACCATTTTAGCCATGCACAATTAATCAAGTATTACTGGTGTTCTTTAATAACCAAAAGTGAACTATTTTGAATTGGAGCCAGCTAGTATGCTACATTGGTTACTTTGCAATCAGCATGATATTTTGAAGTGGTCACACAAGTGGAGGAGGGAGAGGACAAAATTATTGTATGGATTATTCAACTTGGAAGGATTCTAGTGAGCACTGATATCTGGTTTAGGTCCAAGACTGACTGGTATTCACAGTGCATCTTAACACTTATTTTGCATGTTATTATAGGTACCATCTTACTTGTAAGGTTTTTTTAGAAAGTTTTATCATCCTCTCAGCCGCACATGGCTGAATCGGAGCAAGATCCCAAAGGTTTTACAGAGCTAGTCTTTTACTTCCATTATTTGCAGAGCATTCCCTCCTCCCCCATCTCTCCCTCCCACCAGTGAAATATCTGCATATGCTTACGCAGACTCTGCATAAGCTTCTTGGCCAGCAAACTACATTAGTTTCTACTTTGGCCCAGTTTAGAAATTGTGATGTGTTCATTAGAGTTGGAAAAACCTGCCGGACAAGCGAAAAGGTGGTTTGCTGTCCTCACGGTGCTGGTGAACCCCAGCAGAGCTTAATTGCTGCTCTTGGACTTTTCATTGATGTCCACTCTGGTTTGACAAAGTGCCAGAATAAGAGCAGGCCTATTTACAAGTGAGACTCGCTGCTAATCCCTTCTTGTGGCTCCAGACTCCTTCCTGATTCCCAGTTTACAAATGGAACATCAACACAGTGGCAGTCCTTGTCTTTTTCTTCTTTCCTGCTGCAGATAACGCTCTAGCACCAGCTGGGGTGAGGTGTTTTGCTCAGGCCCGTACACGGGGGGAGGAGGGGGAATAGGGTACGAAAGCACCACCTCTATTGTCCCCCAAGTAAGCGTGCTCTGGCCAGCCCGGGGAAGGTGGAAGCAGTGTGCTGCTGAGCCTCCCTCCCACATGCTCTGGCTGCCCGGGGGAAGGCTGGGGCTAATTTCCCCACTTACTTGGGAGAGAATGAGGGGTGCATTCACACCTTTCAGTCCACATTTACAAAAAAAGCACCCCTCGACAGAAACTCCTGAGTATGGGCCTGGTGTTATTTTAACAACATTTATTTAAAAGTACAGTAAATATCCTACTGTAGCTACATTATGTGGAATGTAGGGACAGAATTATAGCCTCATATATTTAACAGTTTGTTTCTTAACTATAGGCTCTATAGGCCAAGGTGCTGAGCAAGGAGTGCTCTATGGAGTCCAATCCAGCAAAGCATCAAGGCACTTGCTTAACTTTTACCTCAGAAGTTAGGCCTGCCCTAAGAGCTTTGCAGTATCAGGACCCAAGTGCCTCGCATCTTCCAACCTTGAGCCCAAAAAGTGTTTTGTATCTATAACTCATGACATTTCCTGTGTATGTTTTTAAGTACTATGTAACATGCTGTTTTTCACAAGTGACAGGGCATTCACAAACACAGTGCTGACACCAAGTATTCCTGAGTTGTTACATGTGAATGTCATGTACTCCTACTGTAGCGTATGCCCGAGTAAAATAAACATACAGCAAATAACACATTAGTTATCTTTTTAACTGCAATATAAAATGTGAAAAAAAGAAATTCTATTTCTTTCCTGCTATTTACTTAAAAAGAAAAAAGAAAAGAAACCTTCTGTGCTAGCAATAAGCATTTATATTATGTATTCCTCTGTATTATTTGTGTGTTTTGTATGTCTTTGTGTTATTCCAGTTAAATTCAGGTAAATAATACACAACTGCCATTTGTTCCTCAGCTTGTTCAGCAGTGTTCGTCACTGTTGCTACATTTGATGTACATGAGTTTGTGAAAATCTTGTTTTAAACAATATACCATTTGCATGTAACCAACAAAACTTTTTTCTCTCCAATACCTGCAGGTCTTTGTTACAGTTTATCATGTATATAGTTATGTTATTAAAAAGTAAAAGGAGATGAAATATTTTCTATGATGTTTTCCATTAAAAAGATTTAGAGAAAGATTTTTCAGCCTGTGAGAGTTCTTTGTTGTTGATGGAGCCACAGGGGGGGGAAAGCATTACATTAGTGAAGAGACTGCTGTCGCAACGGTAGCTTTATTTTCATTTGCAAGAGTGAACAAAGTAAATGGTCAATTATGGTTTTTGGAATATTATTGCAGCTGTATGAAAAAAACACTCTGTGAATTGTGGATCCAGGTCACAGCCAAAGTTCATCCTCGTCCTCAGTGCTCGTAAAGTTTAGCTCTTAGTGATGGTCTGAAATCATTTGAACCAGTGGGGCATCCTTGCAAACCATTGCATCGCAGCTTGAGTTTTGGATAAAATTTTAAAAAATGATGATGACTTTACTTTCCCCACCCATGAGTCACAGATATAAATAAATTAACACTATGATCACTTACGGACAGATACTCCACGGGCCTTTAGTCTCTAAAACCGAAAGGGGCAGTTTGAATATCAAATGCACTTCAGAAGCAGTAGAATTTCCATTCTATGGTATGTACAACTCCCCCTGAAACAATCAGACAATCCCTTAAATTCCACACATATTTTCATGGCTCAAAGCAATGCTCATCTTTTGAAAAATTGCCTCTTTTAATAAGATAAAGTAGATACGGTTGCATCAATATTTCCTGTCACTTCACTTAGCAGAATTCAGATGTTGTTTTTTAAGTAATTTTGATAGAGAATATCAATGTTTTAAAGCTTTTCAATCAATTTAAATTTTCACAGTTGTGCAAAATTATGGGTTTTAAGCATTTTTAAACAATTCAAATTTTAACAATTGTGGGAAATTCTGGCGGGGGGTGGGGAGGAGAGGTCAGACCATAATTATTTAATCCTACAGCAGATACTGAGATTCAAGAATTTAAAACTTTAACATTTAAAACAAAAATTGTGAGCATCACATATGAACAGCTATAAAGTATCTATCCTTAATTCAAACACTAGTAAGTTTGCAAGCAGCAAACCTCTCTGTAAAGTTTTATCATAATCAATGGAAATATTTTTTCAGTTTGTGTGTGTATGTGTATGGGGGGGGGGAAGGAAAGAGGGGAAATCCACGTCTTGATATTGACCAATAAAAATCTAATCCTGACAAGCCTAACAACTGAGAATACTCTACATTGAACAGAAAATACTAGGGTAGTGTGCTGGATTTGGCACAGAGATCTCCTTGAGACTGTCACTTGATGGGCTGATCATACCACTGAGCCCACATCCCTGCCCTATGGGGCATCCCACTGCCTTGTCCTGCTGAACCAGAAACTCTGGTCCCCCTGCCCAAGCAAAGACACAGAACTGGAGTCACAGCCCACAGCAAAGCAACACAGACCCGGAAAGTAGTTCAGCTCTGGGAAGGCTCAGTCACAGGGTCTTGACACAACACCCAGGTGCACAGCTCCAATGGGACCAAAACCCACATAAATCTATAGAAGTATTATTCAGAGCAAGCTGATGGGTTATGCACTCCCTTTGTCAATGAAAGCGAGCTGTGATCCCCTCTGCCCCCAGGTAACAATTATCTTAGGATTTAAGATGTTGCAAGTGATAACATACAAATCAAAGTAAGTTACTAATGACAACAAAACATGCCAGCTGAGTTTATACTCACAGGGTATGTCTACACTGCAGGCTTATTTTAGAATAAGCTATTCCAGAGGAAATACTCCAAAATAGCTTATTTCAAAATAGAGCGTCTACATAGGAGATGCCCATTAAAATAGCACTGAGCTATTTTGAAATAGAGCATCCACACTCATTGGATGCTGAATCGCATTTAAGGCCACCCGGAAGCACTTCCAGCAGGACATCAGGCCAGCAGTTACTTCTGGGAGCTGCTGCCTGAGGCTCTCTGAGGCTCAAGCTTAAAGGGACCCCCCTGTACAGCTGTGTCTCAGGTTCTTCACCTTTGCCTCCCTTCTTGAGGGACAACAAATCCTTTTCTCTGCTTGCTGTGGTTGCCTTTGCAGACACCTCAGCTCTCTAGCCACAGAGCCAGACCTGCCTTCCAGCAGTCAACGGCTTTTACAGGTTGTGCTGTACCTTCTGCAGCTCTTTTTGTGGGATGCCTTCCAGGCCCTGCAGGAACACAACCCTCACCTCCCCCTCCTTCGTCCCCCCCCCCAGCTCACTGTGGGGAACTTCCTCCTCTCTCTGAAGGCACTGCTCATGCAATACAACACCCACCCGCCCTCTCCTGCACTCCCCTGGTGGACCAGATAGTCATGGAATGGTGAGGTGACCAGCAGTAGCTCCAGAATTGCTGCATGCAGAAGGACACCTTTCTGGAGCTGTGTGAGTGGCTAGCGCCTGCCCTCAAACAATGGGAGCTCCACATGAGACCCACCATCCCCCTCCAGAAGTGGGT
This sequence comes from Pelochelys cantorii, assembly GCA_032595735.1. NCBI lineage: Eukaryota > Metazoa > Chordata > Testudines > Trionychidae > Pelochelys > Pelochelys cantorii. The sequence continues at coordinate 17,673,491 of CM064338.1, forward strand.
TGCCATCGCCATCTAGAAACTCACCACACTGGACAGCTAACCGATCCATCAGGAACCAGTTTTTTGTGGCAACATTGACCATCAGGGCTATGCTCAACTTATTCATAAAGGATCTGGAGAAAGGGGTATGCAGTGAGGTGGTAAAGTTTGCGGGTGATACCAAACTGTTTAGGATAGTCAAGACAGAAGCAGACTGTGAGGGACTCCAAGAAGATCTCACCAAACTGAGTGATTGGGCAACAAAATGGCAAATGAAATTTAATGTGGATAAGTGTAAAGTAATGCACATCGGGAAAAATAACCCCAACTATACGTACAGTATGATGGGGGCTAATTTGGCTATGACAAATCAGGAACGAGATCTTGGAGTTATCGTGGACAGTTCTCTGAAAACTTCCACACAGTGTTCAGTGGCGGTCAAAAAGGCAAATAGGATGGTAGGAATTATTAAGAAAGGGATAGAAAATAAGACACAGAATATCTTACTGCCCCTGTATAAAACTATGGTACGCCCACATCTTGAATACTGTGTACAGATGTGGTCTCCTCACCTCAAAAAAGATATTTTGGCCTTGGAAAGGGTTCAGAAAAGGTCAACTAAAATGATTAGGGGTTTGGAACAGGTCCCATATGAGGAGAGGCTAAAGAGACTGGGACTTTTCAGTTTAGAAAAGAGGAGACTGAGGGGGGATATGATAGAGGTATATAAAATCATGAGTGGTGTGGAGAGGGCCAATAAAGAGAAGTTATTTATTAGTTCCCTAAATAGAAGAACTAGAGGACACCAAATGAAATTAATGGGTAGCAGGTTTAAAACTAATAAAAGAAAGTTCTTCTTCACACAGCGTGTAGTCAGCCTGTGGAACTCCTTGCCAGAGGAGGCTATGAAGGCTAGGACTATAATAAAGTTTAAAGAGAAGCTAGATAATTTCATGGAGGTTAGGTCCATAAAAGGCTATTAGCCAGGGGATAAAATGGTGTCCTTGGCCTCTGTTTGTCAGAGGCTGGAGAGGGATGGCAGGAGACAAATTGCTTGATCATTGTCTTCGGTCCACCCTCTCTGGGGCACCTGGTGCTGGCCACTGTCGGCAGACAGGATACTGGGCTAGATGGACCTTTGGTCTGACCCAGTACGGCCATTCTTATGTTCTTAGGTATGGTGTTCTCACGCTATTGTCCCAGGAGGGGAGGGAACTTCTGGAATGGGGTTCCCTAAGGAAGGCAGGAGGGAGGAAGCCCCTTCCCTAGGAGGTTTTTCAGTCCTGCCTTCACAAAGCCCTGACAGGGGCTGGGGTAAGTAGGGGGGTTGCTCCTGGTGTGTGTGTGGGGGGGGGGAGGGGAGAAGGGGTGGGCTCGTGGACCTCTCAAGGGCCTTGGGCCCCATGGGATTCTCTGTTTTTTGTTTGTCTCCTTTCACAGGTGGTGTAGGCCAGGATAATTGGCTCGGTGGGAATCTAAGTTCCCTGTAAGCTGCGTGGCAGTGGGTCCACGTAGCTGCTAATTGAGCCCCACCTAGAGGTTTAGGTCTACCTCATAGAGAGCTTCCTGTCTGGGGAGGGGTAGTCACTCAGCAGCAGAAGCTCCCTGTGCCAGACAAAGAGTGTGCTGGTAGGGAAGGGGACATAAGAAGGGAGGAAGGAACGGAGGGAGGAGTGAGTATGTGGCTGAGACAAGAAGGGCCAGAGGGGAGGGGAGTTTGGAGCGTGCAGTAAGTACTGGATAGGAGAGCTTTGATTACAGCGATCTGATTACAGCAGCTTCCTGATCTGGGAGACTGGCAGCAGCAGGGATAGGTGGGGAAAATGGGTGGTGGTGCTGGCATCTGTGCAGTGAGTGGGTACAGAGGGGAGTTTGGGTTGTCTTAACTTGTTTCCCTCTGGGCTACAGGCAGCAAGAGTCAAACCCTGTCTCAGCTCAACAGCCCTAGCTGGGCTGCAAACATAGGACTGTTTCCTGGGCTGAGGCAGGCTGTATGGGATGGTGCCAAAATTTCAGGTGTGTTAAAAGCTTTTAGGCTGCTTTTGAATACAGGAACAAAAGGCCTGGCACATGACATTTGCGTGATTATATTTCAAACAAAGTTTACATAGGCTTAAGATAAGAAAGGCAAAGATTCTTTTAACAGAATTTTTTTTAGCATTGTAGATATCTACAGACTCTGATCCATTATAATGACAAGTATTGTGTGTGTACAGATGTGGTGTAAACACATGACCTCTTAAAATTAATTACCGTAATGAATGTGCAAATATGCAGATACAATATTACCGATCTGCCAAAAGTTTGTGAATGGATTTGCCAGTCTGAGGTGTAAAAAAGGTTGGGAACCACTATTGTAGGCCATCAACACCATCCTGCTGCTCAGGATCATCAACGTGGGTGACATGGACCCCATCATCGCCAGCTTTGTCACCATGGGCTTTCCCAACTGTGAGAGGGCTATTGACGGCACCCACATCTCCGTCTGGTCTCCCTGACCTCTGGGCAACCGAATACATCAACTGCAAGAGGTACTTTTCGAAGGTTCTACAGGCCATCACAGACCACTGTGGGCAGTTCATGGACATCTATGTCAGGTGGTCAGGGAAGGTGCATGATGCATCTTCCACAATTCCAGCCTCCTCCAGAAGGTGCACGTTGGCACTATTTTCCTGACCACACCATCAGGGTCGGGGACATGGTCTTTATTGTAGGGAACTCAGCCTACCTTCTGCTCCCCTGGCTAATGAAGCCCTACACTGGACACCTGGACCAAAGCAAGGGACACTTCAATGCCAGGTTCATGTGGGCCCACATAATGGTGGAGGCGCCTTTCGGCCTCTGAAGGGGAGGGTCCACTGCCTCCTCAGCCTCCTGAATGTTGGTGAGCAGAACATCCCCCAAGTCGTGGTGGCGTGTTGTGTCCTTCACAATATTTGTGAAAGCAGGGGGGAGACGTTCCTACCAGGGTGGGGGGCAGAGGCTGACCAGATTGGCAGGGCCTTTGAGCAGCTGCGCATAGCTGCCAACCAGCAAGCCCATCAGGGGCCTGTGTGCATCTGGGAGGCCCTGAGGGAGAGTTTCACACCCAGTGACACTCTCCCCTGGGCCCCGCCACAAGGGGCCTGTGCATTGCCCCTCGTTGCCTATCCTCCCACACCCCTCCCTCCACTCTCCCCTGCACAGACAATAAACTACATTTTGTTTTCAAAAAATAAACTCTTTGTTTTTAATTGGGGTAAATGTAACTGGAGAGGGACTGGGGAAAGAACTTGGGAGTGGGGAGGAGGAGCTGGAAGAGGAGAAGCAGGGAGGAGAGGTTCAGAGTGGGAGCTAGGAGTGATGCCTGGCTCTGGCGGTCCCACCACCTCACGTGCAGGGCCCTCAGTGGCCATGAGAGGAGGTTAAGGAGACAGGCATGAGGGGCAGGAGCTAGGGAAGGAGCTGGGGAAGGAGTTGGGGCAGAAGCTGGTGCAGGAGCAGCAGCAGGAGTGGATACCATGGTGGCGACCACTGCCTGTAGAGCAGCGTGAATGATCCGGCTCTGCTTCCTCATCTCCCACCAGGTCTCGCAGTGCAGCTGCAGGTCCACCTCCATTCTGCAGTCCTGCTGCTCCATGCAGCACTGCAGGGCTCTCAGGGTGGCTACATGCTCCCACTGGAGGTCCTAGTGTGGTCTCTTGCGCCAGTGGGTCACGTAGGGTCGGGAGGCAGCCAGGGGAGGTGTTGACTGCACCCCTCTCACAGCTGGCCCAGCTGTGCAGAACAAAAAGAAGGACAGTCATCCCTGGAGACACTGTGCCGGAAGCCTCACCCTCATCTCTGAGCTGGAACCAAAAGTTCTCGGGTCAGACGAAGACAATGTACTTGGAGCAAGGCCATCTGTGGCCTGTACAGTGGGCTCTTTCTTACAGGGGTACAGATGTCCGAGGCATGGGAGCTGCCAGCCAGACTGGGAGCCTGTGGGTGAGCCTGCGGAGGCGTGGGGGACCACAGGGTGGCTGGGCTTCCCTCTGTGCCATGCACATGCCAGGTCTGGCAGTGGCGGCATCCCTCGGGGAGAGGACTTATATCTCTGCCTGCTGGAAGAGAGGGGGGAAGGGTGTTGGGAGGGAGGTTGTGTGAGCAGCCGATGCTCCCGCTGTCCCCAGGAGTGGGTGCTGTCCCAAGTGTGCGGGCATGCCTGTGTGCCATGTGCAGCACTGCTGAGTGGTGTGTGTGTGTGTGTGTGTGTGTGTGTGTGTGTGTGTGAGAGAGAGAGTGTGTGTGTGTGGCCATGTCTCCAGACTCTTTCTAATGGTGGCTTGTGGTGGGACGGTGTCCCACTCCGGTGTCAGGAGTATGGCAGCCCCCCCTCCTCCAGACCCTGTGAGCAAGAGCACAAGGGTCCTCTGTAGCAGCCTCCTGGGGCTGAGTGCCCTGGACTGGCGCTCCTTGTGCACCCATATGCACAGGCTGCTGCACGATCCCCAGGCTGAGAAGGCTGAGCAAGGAGCATATCTCAGCCCGCGCTACCCACCACCTCCACCCGTGTATGTGTGAGTGTGTAAGGAAAGAAATGGCACTCACCTGATGGGCCTTCCCTGGCTTCTGATGCTGCCTGGGAGATATCCAGTGCATGGGGTGCCGGCTCCAGGGCAAGCATGAGGTCCTGGCTTGTGGGCACAGAGGTGGTGCTGGCCTCCTCTGGCTCTTCCTGCTACTCCTCTTCACTGGCTGTGCCCCCCCAGGAGGGCGATGACAGATATCTCCATCCCTGAGTCCACTACGAGGGGAGTGGGAAGGGACTGACTTGTCCCCCAGGATGCAGTGGAGCTGGGAGTAATATGTGCAGGTCTGGGGTGCTGCCACAGAGTGGGAGCTTTGCTCCCTGGCCCTGGCATAGGCCTGCCTCAGCTCCTTCACCTTCATTCTGATCTGTTCCTGGGTGTGGCTGTGACCCTTGGTGTCCAGGTTATTGGCCATCCAGACGTAGATGTGCACATTCCTGTGTCTGGTGTGGAGATCCTGGAGATTTGCTTCCTCACCTCAGACCTCAATGAGGTCCAGGATCTCCACACCAGACCAGGAAGGTGAGCATCTCTTTCAGCCCTGGTCAGGGTCCTGGGAGCTGCCTGAGGCAATGCTGGCAGCTGTGGGGGGCTCGGCTGGAGCACTCAGCCATGGCAGCAGGGAAGGCTATACAGGGTCCTGCTGTGTGGCATGATGTGAGCAGGGCCTGCTTTGTGCCACAAGCCCTTTCCCTTCTGCCTGCAGGTTTAAGTGCTGCAGGGGAAGGGAAGCTATAGAGTTCTAAAGCGTGTGGACAGAGCAGCCAGCAGGGCACCTTTGGGAAGGGCGGGAGGCCCCTTTTTTCAAAATAACTTCAGCCGCCGTGTCTACACATGCACTGTTCCAAAATAGCTATTTTGGAATAGGTGTTATTCCTCCTAGAATGAGGGTTACAGAATCCGGAATAAGCCGCCCGTTATTTTGTAATTATTTCAAAATAACGAGCTTGCTATGTAGATACTCACAAAGTTATTTCAGAATAATGTCCATTATTCTGAAATAATACTGCTGTGTAGACATGCCCTAAGAAGCTTGTTACGTGCAATGGCTTACCCTAACAGTAGCTCTAATCATCTTTTCTCACAAACTGAGAAGCGTCCCAACTTGGGCTTCTTCTTTCCCCCCTGTTAAGTCTTAGATGTTTTCGGCAATATCTTTGTGGTAAGCAGGGGATGTCTTGGTGTCTGGCAACTGTCCCTATTGCTTGGTTTGCTGCCTATAAATAGATATTGCCCAAGGTGCAAATCCTTTGTGTTCAGTTTGAACCCTTTCATTTTCCCATGGAAAAATAACACATCCAAAATGGGTTTCAGCATCAGATGACTTGACCACATGTCTTGGCAGTACCAATCATAGTTCAGGCTTACAGGCAAAGCAAGACTATTCACAGATCACGAGTGCTGGGCCATTAAGTTCCTGAGTATCAATAATGGCTTTTATTAGCACATCTAGATATATAAATGGACTAGCTGGAGTTACGTGGCGTTGCTCGGAGTGGGTGATGGGGTCCTGCCGGGGGTGCCCCGTGTGAGGGGTGGGCAGGAGGGGGTGAGCATGGGACCTAGGGTGGGCGGGGTGGCCCAGCTTGTGCATGGGGCTGCAGGTGCCACGGGGGGCAATGACCCCACCGCCCACCCCGAAACTTTCTCCCCGCTACCTGCCGCACCATGGAGGCCGCACCAGGGGCTCCCCTCTCCCACGGTTCGCGGCGAGCAGGTGCCGGGCTCCCTGCCACATGACCAGGAAGCTGTGCTGGACCCCGGGCCACTCCCAGCACTGCCGCAACCACCGATGCCTCCCCGCTGGGCTCGCCCCGCTGTACCTGCAACCGCCCCCTAGTGGCAGCCGCGAGCTCTAGCCTGCCGCTCGGCAACCCTCGGCCGCTGCTGGAGGAGAGGGGCCAGGGCCAAGTGACATCATGGATGGGAGGGAGGAGGGGGGTCCCCCGCCCCGTATGCATCTGCGCAGTGGAATGGCCTGGTAGAGGCGAGTGGAGCAGCTGCTGCTTGGAGCGTCGCCCCTCCCCTCACGCCTCCGCTGCCAGCCTTAGTGAGTGACTGTCCCTGCCGCTTCCCCCAGGAAGCCGCTTCTCCCTGCACGGCCAAAAGTACCTTAAAACCTTCTCCTGGAGGAAAGGTTACCCTATGCAAAGTTTGGTTGTGGTAGCTCTTACAGTGCCCAAGTTATTAGCGCACAAACATTCTCTTTTATATATTAGATTTATACTTCATATGTCTAACTTGGAATATAGGAATCATACATGCACACAAACAGCAGTTTTTCAATGATAGATTGCATGCCACATTTTGTATAAAGCATATTCAAGTTGGGCATAGTCATATTCAAAAGCATATTTCCATATGCAATATCACAAATATGATTTACTTAAACATATTTCTAAGGAAAACCACTATATATAGGGAACCGCTAATAGGACAGGAAAAGAGGAAAGTCACTCCGTAGGGAATTTGTTTTATTGGAATAGCAACTAAATTGCAATATGAGAGAAAAGGAGACAGTTATTGACAAATCCTGGGAATCAGGAATGGTCTAAAGTGTAGCAGGGCTTCATTTCCACTTGCTTCAGTAGGTAACAGGAAATAATTACCCACAGCCGTATGTCTGGACAATCAACACTTTCCTTTGTATCTCAATATGAATGTGTGTCCTGTTAAGCTAATGCTAGCAGAATTCTGCTGTCTCATTGCACTGTGCAGCCACAAATTGCTCAGACAAGCAATAGAAAATCCATGTAAAGAAAGCTAAATAAGTTTAGTGTGACAGACATACAACCACGAACAAATATTTGACAGACATAACCACTGCAAAGAGGGAGGAATTACACGGTGTGCATGGAGGTATATGTAGGAATAATTTCGTCTGAACCCCAGCACATAGTTTCTAAAGTGTGAACTACCTGATCAGGTGGACAGGCTCTCAAAAAAGCTCATGGAAGCCCCATCACGTAGGCCTTTTTAAACTGTCCTTGAGTATTGAGTATAGGAAACTGTACTATATGGGAGAAACTGCAGCTGGCAGGGAGGAGGATGGATCAGCCAGCCAGCCAGCATCTCTAGCTCAATGATTTTAGGTCTACGTTTGTGCAACCCATCACTTTTCTAGAACCAAAGCTATACGTGGGAATAGGATATTGTATTTTAGAGGCACTTTGGCTTAGAACTGTGTGCAGCCATTGAAGTCTCTGATGTAAAGTTGACTTGAGTGAAGAACCATTATTTACATCAACTTTGTATCAGGCATTTACATGTATATTTTGAAGGTTATGAAACGTGTTAAGTGATACGAAAGTACCCTGTGCATTATATTCTGGTGATAGTCTCACAAGCGAGGAGGTGAGCTGCGTGCTGCCAGGCACCAAGCAAAAGAAAACCACTTGTCCACATTTTAGCAGCCATTTCCAAACACATTGTTTCTGTTGTTCTGGGGCCTGCGTTCTGACACTATCTGGAATACCCAGAGGTTCTTTCTGGAGACGTGCTGGTTGGGTGAAGGACAAATGAAGGTTGCCGCTCTACTATAGTTCCCAGAACGCTGTTGTGACTGTTTGTTATTAGTTAACAATACAGCCCTGTGCTGTGTTGAGGATGGGTTTCATGTGCATGGCCTCCCTAGTGGGGCCTGCTAAATACACCTGGGTTTTGTAACAGGCGACCTCACCCGGCAGGAGGTGCGGATGAGGCTGTGCGCGTAACCTGCTGCAGTGTGCCAAAAGAATGTTTGTGCTGCTGGCAGGCAGTGTGTTGCCAGGGTAGCTCGCACATCATGTATTTGTACATCAAATGAGGCTCGCCTGCTCGGAGAGCATGGGAAAGGCCTGTGTGGAACGGCATGTGTCCTACTTCCGAAACATGTATATTTTACACTGTTCACTTGGTTATTGGCCAGATTTAAAGTACTGCAAGTTCCGCTAAGCTTGTCATTTTGCCTTTGAAGTGGAACTGTTTGGATAATGTTTCCTTTGGCCATTTATCTATGTAACAAAGTTGGAACCAAAAACTTAGTTGTATTGGCCACTTTGAAATTTAAATATGAATGCCTTTTAAAGTATCAAGAACACTCTCTCTGTCTCTCTTGCTCTTTCTCTGACCATTTTTTAAAGACCTTGCCTAGCCACTGTTCTGTTCCCCTGCAAAGAGCCTAGTGTTATTTACCAAACACACTTATATTAACTCATTTTTATGTGGCTTTTCCTGCTGGTTGGAAAAGCACACGGCTGTAGTCAGATTTCAGACACAAATTGAAACCAGAAAGACATGTGTGTGCAGCACGACAAATCTGCTGCCCTACAAAACTAAAACAAAAGAGTCAATTGACTTCCCCCAATAAATGGGAGAAGTGGTGGTGGATGCACTTCCCTGTATTTTGTTTGAACTAATTGACTCTACAAGATAGGGCGGGAATTCTCATGAGAGCAGGATTTCTCCTGAGGTTTCTGCTACTTCCTGCTTTGAGATGGGCCAAAATATCACAGGAATAGCTGCTCTCTCTCTGTCTTTTGGCACTTTTGTTCCATTCCCAAATGTAACCTGGCAGTAGAGTGTGTGGCAAATAATAATACTTAGAAACTTTGCCATGCTCTTTCAACCCCACAAAGTTTCAGTGTAAGTTTTAGATGAAGGAAGGATGGCAGGATATTGTAAAGCAAACAAATGTTATTTTCAGGAAGTTACTTATTTAGTGACTATGGCCACAGTATTCGTCTTGTATCTGTTGGGCCAGAGGCTGAACTCCATTATAATGCTGCTTTTTAATGCTTAATGCAGGAAAATAACTTTTGGGCATATTTTGATAACCAATTGATGTACAACTAACCCAGGTCATGAAAGCTGGGGGAGTATTCATGCTTTCATTTATTTCTACTCTCAGATACTGAAGAGACACAGTGGTCTAGCAGAGATATCACTTAGTCTGCAGGGGTGGAGCAAGGGCATGACTTGGGGGAAGGGAGAGAAAGGGGCAGGATCAGGGTGTTCAGTTTTGTGCAATTAGAAAGTTAACAACTGTAGGCTGGTTACTAGCTATGAAAAAGCCTGGCTTGTGGGTAGTTTAAGTTTTAAAAACAAAATGTCCTGAGCATTTCCTAAGGATTTTGGCATCGAGGCACTTTCAACTCTGCTTGGTAAAACAGCAACAAATGGCAGCATGCTCTGTTTTTACAATGTCTACTATGGGAAGAGTAATTACCAGTTAGCCTTATAATGTTCAGGTTCAAACATTCAGGGCCCCATCCTTGTTCCGACAGAACTCCTATTAAGGAATGTGGAAGCCAGCTCGAAAGGCTTGTTGGGGGACATTATGTTGCAGGTTGCAAGAAGCTTGGGGATTCTACCACATTCAAGAGCCTTCACCGTGACTGTTTTTTTAAAAATAAGAATAAAACAAATATATGTCCCCTTACTATTACTTATCTCCTTTCAATGTGTGTAATGTGGTGTAAAGGCAATAAAACAATGGCATCCCAAATGCTGTAATCTCAGCATTTTGTAAACACAGCCCAAAACTATTACTTCATCAATAGCATCAATTCATTCTAAGCGACTTTTGATGTGTATTAAGTAACATGAACACTAACACGGCCAGTCTGCATGAATGATGTGCCTAGAAAGCCAGACACTCACAAAGAAAAACAAACGGATGGCTAGTTTCCCACTACCTTGTTTCCACCAGTTTCTGGATTATCAATTTCCTTTCTTTTTTGAAACGTTCATTTTTAAAGATTATTTTTCTCTGTTCTGTTCAACAATTTCTTTCTCTTGTGCTTATGCTCAGCAGGTACTTGCTCAGAGCCATGTTCAGTAACAACGTTAGGTAGTTTGCATGCTGCACCAGGGCATACAAAATTGTGCTAGCCTCGAGGCCCCAAATTTGCAAGGCACTTAGGTGCATGCTTAATCTGAAGTATGGGTATGTCCATCTCTATTCAGCAAAGAATTTTAGCAGATGCTTAACTCCAGAGTACAGACTCTTAGGCTGCGTCTAGACTGGCATGATTTCGCGCAAATACTTTAAACGGAAAAGTGTTTCCGTTAAAAGTATTTGCGCAAGAGAGCATCTACTCTGGCATGTGCCTTTGCGCAAAAGATTTGCTTTTGCACAAAAGCATCCGTGCCCAGTGTAGACGCTCTCTTGCGCAAGAAAGCTCCAATGGCCATTTTAGCCACCGGGCTTTCTTGCGCAAGAAATTAACGTTCCTGTCTACACTGGTCCTCTTGTTCAAGTATTCTTGTGCAAGAGGGCTTATGCCTGAGCGGGAGCATCAAAGTATTTGTGCAAGAAGCACTGATTTTGTACATTATAAAGTCAGTGTTCTTGCGCAAATTCTCGCGACCAGTGTAGACAGGTGGCAAAATCTTGCCAGTCTAGACTGCACCCTTACTGCTAGCATCTTTTTTCTTCTGGGTAGCATCTTTTTTCTACGGGGTAGCTTTGGGCAAAGTGGTGAGTATGTCTGGTTGAGAAGTTTATGAAGAAAAAGTTTTGTAGAAGTGTTAATTTGTTGAGACTGAAATTGTTGACAAAACAAGGTTGTAGTTTTAACAAATTTCCCCCAATTAAAACAATAATGTTGAGAAGCAAAATTCAAAGTTAGCCAAACTTTTTTGTTCTGACATTTTCCAAAAGGAAAATACTCAATTTTTCTGGCTGTCACTGACTATATGTTTTGAAATTTAAGCTAATGGACCTTTAAAACACTGAAGCCCCCCATCAACATTGAAACGAAGTGTTTTAACGTTACTGAATTGAAACACTTCATTTTTTCAGTTCATGAACATTGTCACAATTGCCTTTTCATCCCAGTTCAAAAAGTGAAAAAATGTTCAAACTCGCAAAAGTATTCCTGCACTACATAACATTTCCTGCCCAGCTGTAGTGGCCAGTCAACTTTGGGGAAACATGTCAACTGTTCCTGTTTGCACTCCAGATTTGGGGAACTTGGAACTCAGTGAACAGATAGAACAAAGGTGGGGAACACAATGGATCTTCCAGAAAGGGCATGTCTACACTAGGAAATTATTTCAAAATTACTAAATTCAAAATAATAACTCCAGAAATAATAAAATCGAAATAGTGTGTCCCCACTATGGGGCAGAGAGCCTCAAAATTAATCTGAGGCAGGCTCTGTTATTGTGGATGCAGTTATTTTGAAACTTTAGAGGCAGAGCATCCACACTACCACTATTTTGAAATAACTATTTCAAAATAAATGTTATTCCCCAAGCAAACAGCAGTCCAAATGTCAAAATAACCAGCCTATTATTTTGAAATTACGGGCTTGGTAGCGTGGATGCTCCACTTATTATTTCAAAATAAGGGGGGAATATTTCAAAGTAACTCCCTAGTGCAGACCACAGCAAAGATAGATTCAGTTAACCAGAGTTCAGTAAAACAGTATAAATTTAGACATTAATACACTGGAAATTACTGTTCCAGCTTGCTGGTTTTTCCCAGCTAGAGTTATCAAGCTTTATACATTGTCATGTATTTTTTGCCAGGAAATTACACAGTGGTGAAGGTGCTACATAGTCACAACTCATTGTTCAAAAATATTTTTGTAACCTTTAAAATAATCGCCCAAAAGATAGGCTAAGTTTCCACATACAATCCAATTTTTCCTTGTTTTTGAAGGTGTTTAAAGTTCTGGAAGACATGCTTGTTTACATTAGTTGAGTCATACGCCATCTCCCTACTGATGTCAGTCACAGACAAGTTACTAGCTGAGCAATGTGCAGATGCTGCTGATTCAGTGAAGAACCTGATAAAACAAGTGAAACTTGAAGAATATTGATGAAAACATTTCCCTTTATATTTGAACCTAAGCTGCAAAATCAGCTTTATATTTATATAAACATTTCCCTTTATATTTGAACCTAAGCTCTAGATCCAAAATTTCCAGTTTGAGAATGTTCAGATCTGGGGATTTGGTTCAGCCAACTATCTGTGTAAGAGGCATTCATGGAGTCCAGATATGGACTGGACCTTTCCCAATATTCAAGGGTGTGTGTAGAGCCTGAGTTGGGTCCTTCTCTAGCTTGTGTGACCTGAGATTTCACAAAGATTCTTATCGCTGTCCAGAAACTAATTAACTAAGGGTACGTCTGCACAGCAACATTATTTTGAAATAACTAGTGTTATTTTGAAATAACTTAGTCTGTATCTACACAGCAGGAAGTTATTTTTAAATAATGTCGAAATACTGTCAAGGTAAAAGACGTCTTGCTCTGATTCCTGTAACCCTCATTGTACAAGGAGTAAGGGAAACCAGAGGAAGAGCACTCTATTTTGAAATAAGCACTGTGTAGATACTCCCAATTTCAAAATAAGCTATTTCGAAATAAGCTACGCAACTGACTTTGCTCAATTTCCGTAGCTTATTTTGAGTTAAGCCCTGTTGTGTAGATGCACTGTAAGGTACCACAGGACTACTTGATGTTTTGAAAGTTACAGACTAATACAACTATTGCTCTGAAATTCATTCTGCAAGGGCATGTCTACACTAGGAAATTATGTCGAAATAACTATTTTTGAAATAATAACTCCCGAAATAACTATTTCAGAATAGCATGTCCACACTACAGGGAAGCCTCAAAATTAATCTGAGGCAGGCTCCCTTAATGTGGACACACTACCTTGACTTAGAGCCTCAGGAAGCACTGGGGAGTAATTAGTTTGAATGACTCTGGGGAGTAGTTATTTCAAAGTAGCAGCAGTGGAGCGTCCACACTGCCGCTATTTCAAAATAACTGTTTTGAAATAAGTGTTATTCCTCATGGAAAACAGGAGTTATTATTTTGAAATAACCAGTCTGTTGTTTCAGAATAGTGGGCTGGATAGTATGGACACTCCACTTGTTATTTTGAAATAAGAGGAGTTATTTCGAAATAATGCCCTCGGGTAGAACAGGGCCAACTGTTATATTTTTTTTCTTTATTATTGTTCTGCTCAGGTGGATCTAAAAAATAGGTAGCATTTATAAAAAAAAATTGACTCCATTTCCAAGCCTTAATACTTCCACTTTCAAATTATGCTGTTTATAGTCAAATAAGTGGCATCACTTATATTAACACCATCTACCAAACCTCAGAAATAAAGGTGTTTGATAGTAACACAGAGCACAGGGCTGGTCTACACTACGCAATTAGGTTGACATAAGGCAGCTTATGCCAAACTAATTATGTCGCTCTCTGTATTACAGCCTTCCTTCTACCAATCATGGGCGGTGGGGTCTGCTTTCCCTGGTGCAGCCGCTGCTGGCGGATGCCCAGTTGCATGTTTGGCTGGGAAAGTTTGTGCTTCATTATGTCCCATGCAGGTTTCACGGGGGCTAATCTGCTGTTCAGCTCCTTGGCTCATCAATAGCCTCCCTGGACTCCAGAGAGATTACTAATGAACCCAGGAAGCCAAGTAGCCTCCTCAGCCAGGAAGGTGACTCACCTCCTCAGCCATCCCAGATCCTGCATGGGGCACAGCAAAAGCTCAGGTTCTTCTCTGGGAAGAGACACTGCCACACTACAGCTTCTCCCAGGCAGCTTGGGGTCTTGGAGGGGAGATGAGGTGTAGCTGTGGCTGGCCCAGGATTTTCCCAGGCTAGTGCAGGGGACTTCTCCAGGCCACAGGTGACATTGGACTCATGATTTCAACAGTGAGGGAGGTAAGCGGACTTGGGTAATTTTCAGGGGGTAATTTTCCCAAAGAGAGGCTCCAATTGCTGCCCTTGCTGCCAGTGTAAGTGCCCTACTACACCAACACAACTCACCTCTGCGAGAGGTGTAAGGCATAAGGCTCATGTCCGAGTGGGGCACAAGAAGCCTCAGCTGTTGTTGGAATGAGAAACAGAGGGGGCAGGAGTCCAGGAGCCTGTGGGGCAGCTGTGATCCTGGCAGAGAGCTGCCAATGGAGCTGAGAACCCAGGCACTCAGTTCCTCACAGTTCGGTCAGTGGAAGCGTTCCTGGTGAGCGCGCGCAACACCAACCCATGAAAAATAGCCTAGTGCAGACTGGGGTGACTGTAAGTCAACCTAATATAGGACGATTTATCTTTGCAGTGTAGACACACCCTTAGGCACCTAAATATCTTTGGGGATCTGGGCCAGAGAGATTAAGAGACTTACCCAATGCTATACAGAGAGTCTATGGCAAAACCAGGAGCTGAACTCAGCTTCCCAGATTCCTTGGTTAGTGGGAAAGTTTGTGCTTCATTATGTCCCATGCAGGTTTCAGGGGGGCTAATCTGCTATTCAGCTCCTTGGGCTCATCAATAGCCTCCCTGGACTCCAGAGAGATTACTAATGAACCCAGGAAGCCAAGTAGCCTCCTCAGCCAGGAAGGTGACTCACCTCCTCAGCCATCCCAGATCCTGCATGGGGCACAGCAAAAGCTCAGGTTCTTCTCTGGGAAGAGACATAAGATCCTCCTCCTCTCCTATAAGATCCATAAGATCCTCCTCCTCTCCTATAGCACCCACTGTACAGACTACTGTGCTAAGTCTATTTGAAGACAAAGTATATCCAATCTGCACATATGCTCAGGTACACTCGCCTAAGCCTATGGCCCCTGCATCTGGGAATACTATCAAGAAGCAGGAATTTTACATGCTGAAGAACAGCAAGAGCAGACTGTAATAAGGTTTCATTTCTGGCAAACCAAGGCGGGGGGGGGGAGGGAACCCTTGTAACACATTGAGACTAAAGATTATTTAAGATATTGTGTTTGATATGCAAGTTAAGTAATGGCCTGAAAACAAATCCCCCACAAGTAGCCACAGCAGCCATTCATTTCTGCATAGAATACTCAATACAGGATCTCTTAGCTAATAAATAATGCCATGAAGCTTCACCAGGGTTTGGATTTGGACATATTATCTTTTCAGCACTTGTATCAATTTACTGCAGTTTAGTTCAGTTGTTTCCTGTTTCAGAAGCCAATTGGCTTGTTCCTTAGTTGGAAGTGACAGCAATTTTAAAAATATATATTTTGGTTTTGTTTTACACATATATTGTGGCCACATTTTTTTTACCCGAGTGCATAACATTAGGTAACTAACCCCCATTTACACTCTAAATCTTGATTTTCAGAGGCATAGGTCATTGTCAACCCCAGCGTTCAGTGGGAACTGTAGATGTTCAGCACCTCTGAAAGTCAACCTCTTATTAGAATGACTAAATAGTGGCTAAGAGCCTCCATGCAAGAAAGCACTTATCCCTTTGATTTTAAACAGGGATGTTTTTTCTGACACAGGTCTTAGGCGCCTGATTTTAGGCACTGTATTGTGTGAATTTTGGCCTTTGGCTACTAGATTCATTCACGTTATTTACAATGTTTCTCGTCTTTGTTCAAGAGCATTTTATTGTAGCAATTTTCAGATAACAGTTTGCAATAGCTTCCTGGGTCATTCTAAAATGCAGCTGATCTAGCTTTATTCTTCCTTCCAGTGGGAATCTTGCGTCATTTCAGGAAAGCCACTGGATTCCAATTTTATGATGGCCCTGGAACAGAGGCACAGGAAGATCTCCAAATGCAGGACTATGCACTTTCCTTATGACTACACTTTGGTAATGTTTAATCTAACAAACTGCATTCTTTTAAAGGAAAAAGAACCATTGATGAATGTTCTATACAATATATCTGTTACAGACTGAAAAGGCACACAGCTACACATACATGCAAACTTCTCTTGTTGGAAGATAACCCAGCCACTCCAATTATTCCGCAAACGTGCATAGAATAAGTTTATTTTAAAAACTTTGTTGAAATGCTTCTAATTGGCTGCTTTGGTGGTTTAAACCCAAGCTAACAGTTCACACAGGACACCTGCATTTACCCTGGTGCAAATCCTCCATTTGCACAGTCTTTGGCTCTTAGGGTATGTCTAGACTACAAGCCTCTTTCGAAAGAGGCTTTTTCGAAATAATCTTTCAAAAAAGCCTCTTTCGAAAGAGAGCGTCTAGACTACAGGTAGTACTTTCGAAAAAGCGAGACACTTTTTTGAAAGAGAGCACCCAGGCAGTCTGGATGCTCTCTTTCGAAAAAGCACAGTTTGCATTACATAGCACCTTTTTTCGAAAGAGCACTTTTGAAAAAAGGCATTATTCCTCATAAAATGAGGTTTTCCATGGTCGAAAAAACTGCCACGTTCTTTCAATTTACTTTCGAAAGCACGCAGCAGCAGTCTAGACGCAGGGGAAGTTTTTTCGAAAAATCCCTGTCATCTCTAGACATACCTAAAGACACTGCAGTGCTGAGCACTGCAACAGGTAATGCCTAGGCACTCCATGGCCCAATGGAACTCATAGGCATTTAGTCTCCCTATGCAGTGTTTGGAGAGAGCCAGATGCCCGAGAAAGGGTTTCACGGAATGCTAAGCAGAGAGCTGCCTAAGCTAGCCAGGGATGACATGCAGAGACAAGGGGCAGGACTTAGGGTGGAACTGTTCAAAGGTACACAAGGTACCTAGCTCTCATTGATCTGGGTCTTAGGTACCTGCCTGACAGGTTGGAGGGATGCACCTATCTCTGTTCAGGATTCTCAGCTAAGAGCCCTCTCAGGTGGCAGTATATAATATCTCCTTTTGGCTACCCTGGCAAGTAACATCAGAATGTTTAAATAGTTGCATCCAGACTCAAGCATTTAATAGAGAATAAATAATGCGTTCATGGTGTATGAAAATAAAGCTGGAGTTTTATAAAGACATATAGAGCACACAAATACATCTGAATTATCTGAATTTCTTTTTAAAGCCTGGACATTCACTGTGCCCCACATGGGACAGTGCTCAGACCAAAGCCATGTGAATAAACGTTTTGTGAAATGTCCCCGTTACATTCAGTGTCTTCTCAGTGACTGGTGAATCTGTGATTTCATCAAAGAATTGTTTATGATTAATTTTTTCTAAGCTCTTGCTCCTTATTCCTCTTGGATCCCTGGTCACCTAGGCACCAATAGTGAAATGCATCCCACTTACATCAAGGATTCAAGGTGTATGAGCTTGAAGTACAGGTGATGAAGTGAAGACTTCCAACCCAGGACCATGACAAGGGGCTGCCACTTAGCCTTCGTCCTCATAGCTATGAATAGGACCAGCCGACACAGCCCTTCCTTGATGGTTTTGTGAGGTATGGGGGTCACAAAATCCACATAGAAAGGGGGATCTGTAGCCTCTCCCCTATGACTTTCCATACTGGCCCCACATAAGTTGGCATGGAGACAATTTCCATGGCATGCAGGGACTCTCTCTCCAACCCCCATCTGGCCAACACCTGACCTCATTCAGTAACTCATTCTGATATACAGCTGCCTTTATGCTTATCGCTCTGCTCCTTCTCTGTTGCTAGAGCCAATCCTTTTCTACTTTCGCATATTCAGCAAACTCCATGAAGCCCCATTCGGTGATTCTAGTTCCTTGCATTTTCTTTCTTCGCTGCAGTCATTGTCTGTGGCAGCTGTTCCCTTTTAAGATGATCCAACCTCCTCTACAACTGCAACAATATGCTTCAGCCAGCCCATGGATGCTGCAAAGAAGTGGTTAAATACAAGCTGTGCTCTTCCCTCCGCGCATAAGACAACCCCCCAGCCCTGCTTCCAACCTAAGGAGAATAGGGGGCAATACACAGTTCATCCCACAGACCAGATCATCACTTTGCTATTTTCTTTAGTATCAACATTAATATCAAAACTGAATGTGCTCAGTACTAGCACTACTAGCCGAAAAGCTCTTATAAATAGCTTTAAAAAGCATACGATCAACATTAAAATAGCTTGGCTTTATTTGAAAGTTTTGCAATTGTTACTATAGAATCCTAGAGCAGGAAGAGACCTCAGGAGGTCATTGAGTCCAGCCCCCTGCCCAAAGCAGGACCAATCCCAACTAAATCATCCCAGCCAGGGCTTTGTCAAGCCGACACTTAAAAACCGCTAGGGATGGAGATTCCACCACCTCCCTAAGTAACCCATTCCAGTGCTTCACCACCCTCCTAGTGAAATACTAGTGAAAAACTAGTGAAATAGTTTTTTCTAATATCCAACCTAGACCTCCCCCACTGTAACTTGAGACCATTGCTCCTTGTTCTGCCATCTGTCACTACTGAGAACAGCCTCTTTCCATCCTCTTTGGAACACCCCTTCAGGAAGTTGAAGTCTGCTATCAAACCCCTCCTCACACTTCTCTTCTAAATAAGCAGACTAAATCCCTCAGCCTCTCCTCGCAGGTCATATGCTCCAGCCCCCTAATCATTTTGGTTGCCATCCGCTGGACTCTCTCCAATGCATCCACATCCTTTCTATAGGAGGGGCTCAGAACTGGACACAATACTCCAAATGTGGACTCACCAATGCAGAATAAAGGGGAGTAATAACTTCTCTAGATCTGCTGGAAATGCTCCTTCTAATGCACCCTAATATGCCATTCGCCTTCTTGGCTACAAGGGCACACTGTTGACTCATGTCCATCTTCTCATCCACTGTGATCCCCAGGTCCTTTTCTGCCTAAGCGCTACTTAGCCAGTCGGTCCCCAGCCTGTAACAATGCTTGGGATTCTTCCATCCCAAGTTCAGGATTGCACTTGTCCTTGCTGAGCCTCATCAGGTATCTTTTGGCCCAATTCTCCAATTTGTCTAGGTCACGCTGGACCATATCCCTGCCCTCCAATGTATCTACTTCTCCCCCTAGCTTAATGTCATCCACAAACTTGCTGAGGGTGCAATTCATCCCCCCATCCAGGTCATTAATAAAAGATGTTGAACAAAACCAGCCCTAGAACCAATCATTGGGGCACTCCACTTGAAACTGACCGCCAACCAGCCATCAAGCCATTGATGACTGCCCATTGGGCCCTACAATCTAGCCAGCTTTCTATCCACCTTACAGTCCATTTATCCAATCCATACTTCCTTGACTTGCTGGCAAGAATATTGTGGGAGACCATATCAAAAGCTTTGCTAAAGTCAAGGTATATCATAACCACTGACTTCCCCATGTTGACAGAGCCAGTTAACTCATCATAGAAGCTAATCAGATTGGTTGGACATGACTTGTTCTTGGTGAATCCATGTTGATTATTCCTGATCACTTTCCCCTCTTCTAAGTGCTTCAAAATGGATTCCTTGAGGATACCCTCTATGATGTTTCTGGGGACTGAGGTAAGACTAAATGGTCTCTAGTTCCCTGGATTGTCCGTCTTCCCTTTTTTAAAGATGGTCACCACATTTGCTTTTTCTGAATTATCCAGGACCTCACCCGATCTCCATGAGTTTTCAAAGATTATGGTCAAAGGCTCTGCAATGATATTTGCTATATAGTTCTCTAGTGCTAAACTCCTGTGTGATTTTTCAAATGTGTCAATATCATTTGCTTTCTAATTATTTCCAGAGAACCTTCTGACAGCTCCCATCCAAATCTGTAACTCCAAACTTGTTTAACTTGTAAGAGAAATGACCACCTGAGGACAAATTTTATCTCAGATTTTTGACCTTGAAAACTTTGTTGAAAATTGAGCATCCTCTCAAGACGGGGGACAGATTGATTCTAGTTATAGCATTCCAAATGATTTGTGCAACAATGGTGCAATAAAGTAATGTTTGCTCACATGATCACTGCTTGATCACTAGTATCTGGATGTGGACATTTAAAATTATACACTTATTATTCTTTTGATTATAGATCAAAGAGCCAAAATACTTGTGAGTTAGCTTCTTGGTGTGATAGTAGTGTAGTAGAAAAGTAGTAGGGCTCATAGTAGTGTAGAAGAAACGGGTCAGAGATTATTTTTTCATAAACAGTAGCACAGGCATCACAATGCAATGGATATTTCACAACCATCCAACTTCAGTGGGTAATGCATTGTCAATAGGGGAAGTCTGAAATAAGGCTGATTGATAGAATCTGAAAACATCCCATTCAGTGGTATGCAGAAAGCCACTAGCATCTGTGAATGGAATATTCTGGTTTACTAATTTTGAATTCCTCTGAATACCAGTCTTGGATCAATTAAATGACAAATACTTGCCAGGGATAGTCTAGATAATATTTAATCCTGTCATGAGTTCAGGGGACTAGACTAGAAGCCCTGGCAAGGTCCCTTCCAATCTTAGGCCTTGTCTACACTAAATAGGAGATCACTGCAGCAGAGATCGATCTTCTGGAGTTTGATTTAGCAAGTCTAGTTAAGACTCACTAAATTGAACTCAGAGGACATCCCCGCCAACATCCTGTACTCCTGCTTTTGTAAGGAGTAAGGGAAGCCAATGGGAACATTGGCTCCCATTGGCCTCCTATTGTGGGGATACCGCCAAGCTCAGCTTGAGGTACCTTAAGCTGAGCTGCTCGGTCTAGTGTAGACCTGGCCTTACAACCCTATGATTCTCTGAACCTCTCACTAGAAATAATGGGATATCAACATTAGGAATGGGGATTCCAAATCTTAGAAATTATGAACTAACCTGAACTTCTGCTCAAAGCTTGAACTACTCTTCAACCTTGTTTAAGGTCTTTATAGGTCAGCACATCCCTTCAAAGTCCTTTCCTAGCTTAAGGCAGAGCAGACGGTAGAATTCTTAAAACAGTGAGATAAAGGTTTCAGAGAAGTAGCCATGTTAGTGTGTTTCAGGAAAAAAAAGAGGAGTCTGGTGGCACTCTAAAGACTAATAGGGTCTGTAAAGGTACTTATTAGGGTATTAGAGCATTAGATTTCATGAGCTGCCCTTCACTTCCTCAGATGCTGAAAAGAAAAAAAAAGACAGAAAGACAGAAAGAAAGGGGAGAGGGGAAACGATACAGAGATGTGAGCGTAACAATGCTAAGTTGTTTAGTCCAAAAACCCAGCAACCCTGTGAGGAAAGACTGTTCATTGGGAAATTCCAAGCCCAAAGAGGATGGTTAAGCATCCAAACTTTTCCCGGAATAACCCAACCTAACATCCGAGACGTCTTTTATCATTAATGAGAAGGCAAGATTTAAAATCACAACCTGTTGTAATCAGATCAGGATGTTTGCCTAATGAACTCCCACAAGCACTAAGGACCAACTTAACCCTCATCACCTTCTGTGCTAAGTGCAAGGCACATTTCTTTGACCTGGCCTTCTCTACATACATTAGCAATGTGTGTGTAGAAAATAAAACAAAAATTCCAAAATAAAATCACTCCATTGCACACTCTGCTACCTCTGGGGAGAGGATAAGAAAACAAACACATCACAGATGTTCAGTTCCCTTGCTTAACGCACTAGTGGAAGGTGCTCAGACACTACAGCGATGAGGCTGGTGTAAGAACCTGTACAGAACAGATTGCAAGATGATTTTTTACATTAACAAAACCAAGGTAACAGCTGCTGATGATACAACTACTTGTAGCACCATCCCAAGCAGAACCACAAATGTCTGCAGTTCCAAAGGGCCTTTTTGCAATATCTTGGTCTGGGTTATATCTGAATTGTGTACTGACTACTATACACAAACTACAGCACATCAGTTTGTCTGGTAAACAATGTAGCTATTTCACTGTATGACTTGACACAGACATTTTATCAGTTTGCTCTTTTTCCACATCATTCCACAGCATCTGCTGGAATTAACAATAAGAGACAATCTCCAGTAGATATCCATCATATTTCCAAAGTTCTATTCCACAACAAAAGCGGCCATTGACATTTAGGAAAGCAGGCAATATTGGCAAAATAACTTCCAAAAAATCTTGAGGGGGAAAAAAGAAATGGAAAAAAAAAAGCCCTTCAATTTTTCTAGGCTGGGTGGACCAAATGTCTGAGTAAAAAGCTTCGAGTCCAGCTGGGAGAAGGCCAAGACTAATTTAACCTTTGGTCAAATGGTTGGGAGTTAGCTAGTTTCCTTTTTCCTCTTACATCACTCCCAGAGAGTTAGACAAAAATAATATGGCCCTGATTACATGACATTACAGGCTCTCCAAATGCACCAGGGAGGATAGTGCTGAAACCCCTTGGAGACAAATTAATCCCAGCAAAGCAACAGCTGTAAGATTGATATAAACAGGGAAAACAACTACAACTTCTACACCAGGTACTTATAGGATTTTAGTACAAATTATAAAAGGTGCTAAGCAAAAGGGGCTTTTTTGGTAACAGTTCCAAAAAAATCTGTTATCATAGGGCCAGTTTGTGTGCAATTGCAATTCAGCATTAAAATAACTCAGTACATGCTTTAAAAAAATTAAAGTACACTTAAGAGTACATTGATTTAATCTCAATTTAAGAAAAGCTCACTAATCAGCGAATACATGATCTTCAGGTTTTAAAATTCCCTGGAACTGATCACCATCTCTGTCTTTGTCTGCCTCGTACATCCAGTATGACAGATCAGGTGTCATGCACCTGCTTACGCTGTGTAATATAACTGACTCTGAATACCCTATTGGATAGAACCAGTGTTACCGTGTTTCAAGAAACTGCTTGCAGGAGCCCTCAAGGGGCCTATTGTTGAAATTTTATGCATCATTTATATTTGAAAACAATCAAAATGTTTCATATTCAGGGATAATAGAACCCTCCCTTCCCCTGTTTTTCATTCACTTCATAAATATGAATCTCTGTCCTAAGACTCTTGTTGTACTAATCTGGGTTTGAACTCATGCTGTTCTCTCTCACTACAACATTACTTTTGTTACACACAAGAGTCTTATTTCAGGAAGATATGAGTTGACATGAGTCACTCCATTTAACTGCACTCTGTAACTATTCATTCGTTCCACAATGCTCGATCTCTGTGTTTGTACAGTTCCCATTCCAGTGATGTGCTCCAGTGTGGGCTCTCAGGATCACCTTCCTAAAAGGTGGCCAGCAGACTGAAGGCCTGAAGGCAAAAGTGAGCCAATTACTCTGATGGTGTTCTCTTCACTGGAGACAGCTGAATCACCCCTGAGAGAAAACCGTTGCCTGTCTCTGTACCTTTTCCAATTCTAACAGAGTTAAATGTTCCTCATTTCAAGGCACAGCCACACAACTTTGGAGTCTGCTCATCTTTATGGTGGGACTCTGACACTGGAAATAAAGAATCATGGCATTGAGGTTGCAGAGGTATTTCCACTGAAGGGATGAATGCCACATTCCGTCATGACTTTTTTTTGGTGTTCCTCACTTTAGGTCTGTGGCATGCACTGTATCTCATATTTGGGCACTAGTACGTTGAGAGATATGTGGGTAGATGTGTATGGTTACTGTGAGACAAAAGTGAAAATCCTGGCTCTATGGAAGTCAGAGACAAAACTCCCATTGACTTTAGTAGGGCTTGGGTTTCACCCAAGATCTCTGCCGCAGAGAGCAGAGACAGCAAGAAGGGACTCTGGGAGCCCCAAAACAGACAAGGGTACAGAGGAAAAGAAGGAGGAATACCCAGAATGAGTTGATGAGATTATTTAGGTGGCACAATGTGCAGCTTATTAATTCTTTTTAATACACAAGTTTTACTTTATTTTCCTTTTGAAAGGCCAGTAGAGAACAGCTATAGAAAAAAGGTAGGTTTTTGAGGTAGAATTTGAAGGAACTATACGTAAAGATGTGAAACAGATAAGCAACACCCACACAGATCAATAAAAGAGGAAGAGAAAAAGCTTGGCTCTGTCCATGAGCAGCTATGTGATACAGTTTTAGCACATTTTCCCTATATATGCAGGGCTTATCATCTGGAAACAGTTTTCAGCCATGTTATAAAACCACCCTAACCTCTATAGGCAGGCTGTACCACAGGTTGTCCAGCAGGGTTCTCAGGAAAACAAAAAAAACAGCCAACCAAATGGATTACGGGAACAAGCGTATGAACACACTAGCAACATCAACAAGTTGATATGGCTGTAGCTAGCATGGTTCTGTCCCAGTGCAGAGACAATGAGCATCATTACACTTAATTATTTCTGGCATTTGCTGAAGGGCTGCTTTAAAGGCAGGATGGCTCCTATTAAAGTAAATTATTTTTCACCTGAAAGTTATATGGACAAGTACAGTGCCCAGTGAGGATGGCTACTAAACCAGGATGGCATCTGTTAAAAGAGGGCTACTCAACACTTGGCCCGCAGGCCATGTGTGGCCGGCAGCCCATTTGTTTGCAGCCCGTGGTATGGTTGGGTTTATGCAGGGCTTAACATGCAGACCATGGGTGGGAGCCAAAACAAAGAAGTAGTCAATGTAATGGTCTTCTGTTGATATGCATGTTAGTAGTTAAATTCCTGGACTGTCTTTACTCATTAAAAGTGCTGTCATATGGGTGGAAATTGGGTAAATATTGCATTTTATTAATATCAGCAGAACTGACTTAAATGGGGCCTGTGTGTTGTGTAGTCTTGCCTTAATCTTGGTATTCATGCCCATCAGTGTGAAAGAAGTTATTTGCATATATTTGCATATATATGCAACCACACTTAAGTTGTGGCCCTTAGCATATGCTGTGAGCATCATTGTGCCCCCCCCCCCACTCCCCAGGGCTTCCACAGTCGAGTAGCCCTGAGTTAAAAGCTGTATGGTATTTGCGTGGCTGCTAGCCAGAGGTGATTACTAACTTGAGAGCAGGTTGTAAATTGAGCTATATGGTATCTGCCCTTCGTATGCTCTGATGGAAAGATCCTTATGCAGTGCTCAATTCTTTTCACCTTTCTTTCATCTCAGTATTTGTCTGCTTGGGTAGATTGTTATATGAGGGCCCTTCCTCGCAAAAGATGCATTCAGGTGGACGTTTATTTTTTCCTGTGGGTTTTCCCCCTAGCAGGCTGGGCATAAAGGACACAATGTCTTAAATAGTCTTTAGTCACAATGTGTTACAAGGGTTTTTTCCCCCCTTGGTTTGTGTGGTATTCAGCAAAAAGAGCCTTCCTTGGAACTAAGTGAGTTCTGAGACAAGGGCAGGGCTTGGCCGACTACATTTGAACATGGATAATGGAAGAAACTGTCTCTCACAAAGGGCATTGTATATACATATTTTGAACATACACAGATTACAGACATGATTGCTCTGAGCAAGCAGAAAAACCACCACAGAAATTACCCTCCATAAAACACAGCATTATATCGCAGCAAGGAAATACCTTGATCTGGGGCCAACCAGCTTCCCAGTAGAAGAGCTCAGATATCAGAATCACAGATGGGTGACTCAAAGCAGATAACATAAGAAGTTTAAAACAAACAAAAGGAAGTTTTTCTTCACTCAGCCCATAGTCAACCCCTGGAACTCCTTGCCCAAGGATGTGGTGAAGGCTAGGACTTTAACATGGTTCAAAAAAGAACTAGATAGATTCATGGAGGTTATTAATGGCTATTAGCCAGGATGGGTAGGAATGGTGTCCCTAGCCTCTCTTTCTCTGGAGGTGGGTGACGGGGGGGAGGGGATCACGTGAGAATTACCTGTTGTGTTCCCTCCCTCTGAGGCATCTGCTATTGGCCACTGTCAGCAGACAGGATACTGGTCTGGATGGATCGTAGGTCTGACCCAGTATGGCCATTCTTATGTTCTTAAGAAGTGATCAAACATTTGCCCAAATCTTCCTACAGATTTTTTTAATCTTTGTTGAGTTCCTGGCTCTCCGTCATATTTAGCATCTGCTCTCTATGTTTGACTACTATCCAAACATTTGTTCCATGCACATAATTTCATTTACTTTCATTTCACAATCTGTACTGGTTCCATTTTTTCATTCTTTTATTCCCTCTCACTGGATTTTCTCAGCTCTTTTTTTTTTTTTTTGGTGCCCTGCTTGTCTCTCTCTCTCCTTGTTGTCCCACCCTACATTTCCATTCCCCATTTCCCTCTTGCCTTCCTGTCACCATTTGTTCACTATCACCCTGCTTTTTCTGCTGGCTGACATTGGAAATATTTCAGGAATTTTGAATTGAGAACACCCTGAGAACTGTTATCTTAGCATGTTCACTAGTGAGAGTGCACTCCAAGGTTTGATGACAATGACAGACCATGCTTGGAACTTGCAGGGTTAGAACTCTTCCCTGAGCCCACAGGCCAGCTCTGAATCCAGAGTGGTAAGCTGCAATATGGAATGTGAGAAAGGAAGTGGGGTCCATGGGGAACTGAGAAACCTAAAATTCTGCTAAATAAAAACAAGTAAAGGAGAAACTGAAATGTGGGAGAAAGCCAGGATGGAGACCCAGCTGTAGGATGAGAGATGGGAAGAGAAGAAAAAAAAAGCCCATACATCCAGTAAACCATCCCACCAACTCCAGGAATGTTAATTTTTCTCTGTGAAAGACCCTGTGCAGGTGCAAAGTAGCAAAACTCTCAGCCTCTCTTATTATTCATTTTCTCTAAGTAGTAATAAGAAAAAAACCCTCAATCTCCTTATATAGAAAACAGAAGTTCATTTGTTCTCTGTGGTGTTGCTCCCCAAATTAACCATAATTTGATTCCTGGGGGTTATCTTCAAATCCGCACCTACTAATCTATGCTATTGAATTTAGTTACCAAGTGTTGGAGGAAAGACAGATATGAGCCTTCACAGGAAGGGAGAGCCAACTTTGGTGGCACTTCAAAGTGATGTCACTATATACTAAAGCAAAGTCATCACAGGCACAAGAGAGACATAAATAAATGACCATGTGCCTTTTTTTTTCAGGGGCCTAGAGATGGCTCTGCCAAAGAGCAGCTAAAGGCAATTGGGGCTATTACAGGCACTGTACAAACACACAGTAAGAGACAATTCCTGCCTTCAAGAGCTTACAATCTAAATAAATAAGATGGACAAAGGGTTGGAGGAGAAACAGGTAAAGAGAAGTGGAGTGACTTGCCCAGAGTCACACAGAGGGGACTAGCAGCCAGGACTCTCAGGGTGTGTCTACACAGCACCCTAAACTCGAAACAAGACTTGTATCTTATTTTGAGTCTATTTTGAAATAACATGCTATTTCGAGTCATCCCTTTACCCTTGTGCAATGAGGTTTACAGGGATGGCAAATAGCACTCCCGTTATTTTGAAAAATATTTCAAAATAACGGATGCATTTCTAAGATGCAGGGTAGCTATTTCAGGATACCTCAGTATCCCAAAATATCTCCGCTGTGTAGCTGTACCCTTATTCTGTAGTTTACAGCTGAAATGATTTGAATGAAAGGGAAGGATCCAGCTCTGACATACATTGGATATTTTTATTATTAAGTTTATTTATTTTTTTGTTTAGCAATGTGTTGCTTTGGCATAGCGGCAGCCCTTACCTGATGGTGGGAGCCTTTTCCAGGATGGTGAAGTATCCCTATTTCCCAAGCAATGGCCTTAAATTGCAGCAAGGAAGACTAAGGTTGGATATTAGGGAAAACTTCCTAACTGTCAGGATGGTTAAGCACCAGAATAAATTGCCTAGGGAGGTTGTGGAATCTCCATCATTGGAGATATTTAAAAGTAAGTTAGACTAACATCTACCAGGGATGAGCTAACTGGTGCTTGGTGCTGCCATGGGGGCAGGGGACTGGACTTGATGACCTCTCAAGGTCCCTTCCAGTTCTAGTATTCTATGATTCTATGATCCCGCAGTGGTTGGTCTCTTCGGTGCTCCTCACAGGACAGTTCTTCACCCATACACCATGTTAGCTCATTACAGTTCATATATGACACGCCCCCTTCTCTATGTACCTCATCATACTTAGAGATAATGAGCAGGATCAGGCTCTTTTCCTGGATTCTGCTCAGCCGATCTAGAATACAGAATATTTCTTATCAACCAAATTATTTTTCCCCCTTCTACTTTCATTTCCTCCACTGGCTTTAATTATGTTTGCTTGGTCTGAAGAACCAGAATGGTCAAGAAGGTGACCTTGATTTCTAAATAAGTTCCCCAGAGCTCTCTGAGCCCTGAGATGATCGCAACAATTTCTGCATCACATTCCCCCCAAATTACTGTTTGGTAAAATACTCCATTTAAGTATACACAACCTTGTTAGCTCATTATCAAGCTACTAGCCATACTTGTTTGGGACAAAAATGATTTATACCTGG
The DNA here is from genome assembly GCA_032595735.1 of Pelochelys cantorii. Lineage (NCBI taxonomy): Eukaryota > Metazoa > Chordata > Testudines > Trionychidae > Pelochelys > Pelochelys cantorii. The sequence goes on from CM064338.1 coordinate 17,701,984, forward strand.
AGATGCAACTTTATTAACCCTTTCCCAGTGCAGAAGTATAAACAGAGAGTGTGCACCTGGAATTCATATGGCAAAGCAGGGTAACTGTGCTTGAAATTGCTATAAGCTTGCACAACACAATAGCATGCGCAGTGCTGAACAGCAACAGAACAAAACACTTCTAAAATGAATAACGGTTAAAAAGGTATTTATACCCTGTTACCTGCTGACTTAATGATAGTGGTATCTGTAAGTACTGGCTAGCATCAGAGTGCAAATACACATCAGGATGAGGCTCAAGTAGGAAGCCTTGAAAATAGCCACCACCTGTATTACTAAAGGATATTAAAAATCAGGGTTATGAACTTAATGACATTCTAGCAATTTAGAGCAACCATTCCAAAGAATACAGAGTATTCTGGGTATAATATGACCACAACTGCACAGACTGGTGGTGATGTTGCAAAGATCTGTACAGCTGGGAAACACACAGACACATGCAGTGTCTGACAGAAAACCAATACCGTAGCTTTGATCACACTATTCTTAGAGATGTCCTCTAATCATTAATCTTAGTCAGAAGGCTCAAGCAGAAATTCCTGGGCAATTGAAACAGAGCTGAAGAAATGAGGCCTTCTTAGTACTATCTCAGGTAAGTCATTTTTTTTTCATTTTGCCTGATGCCCTTCACTCTGTATATGGGGCTGGAGAGTGCGGAGGGGGGGTCAGGCTCATCCCACAAGGATTATGTGCAGAGACAAGTAAAGGAGGTTGATAGGATTTTTCAGCCAAACATTCTCGGTGATCTGTTAGTTTTAGGGCACAAACATGATCTTCCTTGTGCAACATGTTGAGGCGTTTGACATCTGTAACAAAAATATGATCAGAACTACACAGATGACATTTCAAAAAGTCATTTTTAAACATCTGTTTAGAAGTGTTAAGGCCATGCTGAAACACCTCGCACAGAAGTAGGCATCATGCCATATTCCAGACAATGGAATCTACAAACACCCTCTCAGGACATCCTTACAGAAAATTCCCAAAGAGGAATGAATCAACTGAATCTACCTAAACACATGTTGGTAGCAGCAGGCATGATAAGACAGTCAGCATTTGGCTACATGTTTGTGGTGAGCAGTGGCAAATTCAGCTACATGCAGCCAAGCCCAAAAGTCATCTTCCAGTAAATTGAAGTTACTGACAATTCCACCCTCACCCTGTGACATGTAATTCTATTCACACAATGTCATAAGCTGTTCAATAAAATGCCTTACTGCCAGTCTCATTGTGTCAGGTGACAGGGGGAAAAGAAGAAATCATGGCTAGAGTTGCCAGGTGTCCGGTTTTCACCCGGATAGTCCGGTATTTGCGGGCTCCGGCCAGTTAAAAAAAACAGGAAATACCGGACATGTGCAATGTCCAGTATTTCCTGTTTCCCTGGGACGGAAGCCCAGTGGGGACAATTTTTCCCTGCCGCGTCTGCCAGGGGCGGGAGTAAGGAACGCGGCAGAGTCTAGCAAAGGGGCACAAGAGGGGGCAGTTGCCCAGCGCCAAGCTAGGAGGGCACCAGGTTGGGGTGGGAGAGGAGCGCATGCTGCTGCTTGGGCCCACCTGACCAGCAGAGACCGGGAGCAGGCCACGTGATGCCTCCTTCTCTCTACAGTGCAAGCCGAGGCAGCCTGGCCAGGCAGCAGGCACAGCCACTTTAAAAGTCAGATTGTTCCTCTGTGCCTGGCTCTGCCAGGGCAGGAGGAGGAGATTTGATTGGAGCAGCTGCTCCCAGCACTGGGGTGCCTGCCTCCAGGGGAGGGGAGAGTATTGGTGGTTAGTGTGTGGTCCCAAACTGGAAGGAGTGGTGCAACTTTTGCTTAACAACTTTAGCTCCCCCCCCTTTTTTTTTTCCTTGACAGAATTTTTTCCCCATGCTGCTTTTTTTGGGAGGGGAGCAGGGTGTTCAGTATTTGTTGTTAAACCATCTGGCAACCCTAATCATGGATGACAGAGCAGTATATTTTTTCTTCTCTCTGTGGAATTATTTCCAGATTGCCTCCCTCTTTCTATGTGTTTCTCTAGTTCTTCTTTCTTTTTCACCTCTTCTCTCCAGTATCTCTGTTCTTTATTTACCCCTATTAACTAGTGGGAATTGTACATAGCAATGATATGTTCCTCACATCTCTGGTAAACATGTTGTCAGTGGCCATTTTCAATAACTCATAGATGTGAAATGTCATTTCTCTCTCACAGTGCTGTCTTCTATATGTACCTGCAGGCTTTTGCTCAATTTACCAATCTCATAGAGCTGGAAGGGACCTTGAAAGGTCATTGAGTCTAGTACCCTGCCCTCACAGCAGGACCAAGTACCATTCCTAACAGATTTGCCCCAGATCCCCTAAATGGCCTCCTCAAGGATTGAGCTCATAACCCTGGGTTTAGCAGGCCAATACTCAAACCACTGAGCTACGCCTGCCCTGCAATTATAGACTCTATAATAATTTGTCACTAGTTTAGCATTACATAATTGACAGTAACTAAATTCTAGATAAAAAGAGAGAGAGAGAGGAGCCTACACTTAAAAAAATCACACACAACCCATCCCCCCAACTAAATGGTTGGTGATGTTCCTATATCCCATCAAATTAAAAGCCCCATACTTTGGACGTCTGGATTCTTGCTATAGAATGGGTCTATCATGACCCTCAGTACGCACATTGACATCACTCTAGCTAATTCAAAGGGACAGATGTAAAAAAGACACAACTTAGGAAATGACTGTTGTACATGTCTTGGAAACCAAAGCTCTTACAATTGCCATAATTCTGCTGCTAGTGAAATCAATAGGTGTTAATTAAGACATTGCAGATCACTTTTAAAAATGCTTCTCAGGTTCACATGAGCTTTTCTGTCTAGTAAGAAGGACAGCAGGATTTTCTAGGGATATTTTAAGAATTACCAATGAAATTGGTGGCTAACGGCCATTCCAGCTTTCAGGTCTGTGTTAGAAGGTGATACCGATGGGGTGGAAGACAGATATTTCTCCCCCCACATATCCCCAAATACAGCAGTTTTTTTTAATGCCTCTTTCTGTAGCTGTATCTCCCTGACAATATTTGAAAGAATTAAATATTAGTGTGAAAAAGCTGAAATAAGAACTGAAAGCCAAGTGAGAGAGAGAAATTATGAGACAAAGGGCAAGAAAATGGGGCAAATTCTTAGGTGTTGTAAATGAACATAGCTGTATTGGCATCAATGTAGAGAATCTAACCCACCATTTGAAAAAAATGGAAGGTTCACGAGGCAGAAAAATACAGAAGGCTCTTTGAGATGGCAGGAGTGGTGGAGACCAAGTGTCTAAGATTGGGAGAGTAGAGAGGAGGCCTATGTCAGCGGGACTGAGAGAGGCAAGGAGGCGTCAATGCAGCAGGCTGGAACAAGGAATGCCATTTTGAACTGGTGAGTGAGTTGACTTGAGAGTCCTTTGAGATGTGAGAGAGGAACTGGTGCTTGTTTGTTTATGAAAGACTCTGGCCAACACCATCCTGCTCCTGCTAGAATCTGGAGAGCTGCAAATTGGGGAAACCAAGTAAAAAGGATCTGCCTTAGCATAAGGTGGGAAGACATGCAAGGTGCCACAGATGAGGATTTTGGCAAAAATGAGTCAAGACTCTGGCATATGTAAACAATGTGGTGGAGGGAGCGACAGACATATGAGACATGGGAGGTGGAATACCTTCCAAGTTCAAAGAAGAGGCCTAATGTATAGGCCGCAGCGGCAATTTGGAGATTTGAGGAGAGGAAGGAGATAGAGGAGATGGGGTTATAGCAAGGATATTCCTCTGGCATGAGAAACATTTAGATGGTGTTTACTGAAAGATATTTATTAAAAATTTGGAATGAGATTTACAGTTGAAGTGATCAGTGTACAAATAGCCCTTAAAAATAAGTGTGGGGATAAGATGATGAAGAGGAAAAGGGTACTTACACCAGGCAGGGAGATGAATTGTGGAGGGACTGTGCAGAGAAATGCCATCAGATACAGACACAGAAACCTTGTATGAAACCTTATCAAGGGGTGATCAGAAAGTGGTCTGGGGGTAAGGAGTGGCCCACAGTGTCAAAGAATTCCATTTGAAAAGCATGCTAAGCACTCCTGTTATGATTCACAGATCAAGACTCTTCACTAAAAATTGGCCAAATGGTATAAAAATGTTTGAGAACCTGAGACACTAGAGGTTTTGAGAGGCCAAGATTTGACGTAAAGAGTTATAATTGTCCTGGCAGATCAAACTTCTGAAGCATTGGCCAGTTTCATTCTGCAAGGTGTCATTTCTAAAAGAATTGTCCCTAGCACACAGCAAGCACATATGAGTTACTGCTGACTGGAGACGCTGTGATGTCACTCCTGAAAATGCTGCTTCCTACACATAGCACTTCCAAGTGTAATATAAAATAAAGCTCCTCTAAGGATATAATTTTTTCTTCCTACTAATCCTTCAATCATCAAGGACACCCGTGCATAGTCAGGGTACCGTACTGAACAAGCTTTCTGTGTCTTTCGGATACTGTTATTACAAAATAAATAAATGCAGAGAAAAGAATTGAGTGGGAAACAAGGAAAGCATAATGTCAGGAGGAAACTAGCACACCTGCTTAGCCATGCCTGACTGATAAAATGGTGTGAACACATTTGCAAATGAGCTAAAACGCCTCCAGGATTTCACATTGTGGTTACATATCTGCTTCCTTGTTCACTTTGGCAAAGTAACAGTCTCTCACATTTCAATAATACCATCATAAAGAGACAGGAAACACATGCAGTGAGTGAGGCTTCATTCCCCTTTCCATTCAGAATTTCTCAAATCACTTTTGCCAGTCCCATCCCTATTTCCAGTCTCCTTCTGAATATTTACAATGTAAGTGAAGGTAGAACTCTGCGGGCTTGTCTCAAGCTGGCTTCTGTTTCCCCAGAGGTATCCCGAAATAGCTACCCCGCATCTTTTGAATGTGTCCGCTATTCCTAAATACAGCGGATGCGCTATTTCAGCATCCTGGTAACCCTCGTTCCACGAGGGTTAAGGGATGTCTCAAAATAGCACTTTATTTCAAAATAAACTTGAAATAAGCTACGCAATTTCCATAACTTATTTCGAGTTTACAGTGTAGTGTAGACATAGCCTTAGAATCATTGAACACAAGAACTGGAAGGCACCTCGAGAGGTCATCAAGTCCAATCCCCTGCGCTCATGGCAGGACCAAACACAATCTAAATCATCCCTGACAGGTGTTTGTCCAACCTGCTCTTAAATCTGCCAATGATGGAGATTCTACAACCTCCCTAGGCATTTGTGTGTGCACAAAAAAGCACAAGCAGAAAAGCGGGTGTACACTTGCTCATCAAAGCAAACACTTATTACCATGTGCCAACTGGAAGGTGTGGGTAGCTTACCTCCCATTTTCATGCAGAAAGAAAGAACGAAAGACAGAATTCTTATGAAGGGTTGCAAACAGGGCTCAATTCTCCTTTGCCTGACTGAAGTCAATAGATGTTTACAACAGATGTCAGTGGAAACAGCACTGGGGTATATTACTGCTTTATTCCACATGCACAAGAACCAGTCGCTTGCATAATGTGCCAGAAAGCCTCTTGTGTCTCCCTTGGCTGTCAGGAAAAAAAATCCATAGGCTATCTGCTACTTGAAAAAAGACCAAGAAGTCCACATTACTTTTCTGTCCCAGATGAAAAGGGTTGCATTGACAAGCTTTACTCTACAGTGGGAAGGTTTATTAATGCTGCCTCAATTATGGTTGATGATGATGATGATGTAATTAACAAAGATCTATCATGTTTTATTGATGTTAAGCATATGTCGATTATAAATGGGACAGGATGTATTTACTTGAGCTTCACTCTTCTCGGAAGGTTGTGAAATCGGAGTCCAAACCTGGATTGAGGATAAAAACTGCACCTTTTATAATTGTAATGATATCCAGATGTTTCTCTGTAGCATGAATGCAGGTGATGAAAGCAGTTAACTGGTACTGAGCACACATGCTCTTAGCACAGGTGGGACTCACTCCCAGTTCCCAGTGCTACAGCCAATTGTGCATTCACTGATTTAACAAAGGAAGGGTCCAGATGATGTAAAAGCTCAAAATGTGCAAATTTGGGTGACATTTCCTGATTGTCAAGTTTTCAAGGCAGTCATGGACAAATGCAGAATATTATTTTAAAAAATTAAAGCAAGTCTAAATCCACAGGACCTGATCCTTCTAACCACCACCAATGAACACCTTGGATAAGTTCAATGCCAGCAGCAGCGTGTACTTAGTACCTTATCAGGAATGTGCATGAGCTGCAGAGAGTGACAATTTTATCCCATAGTATCATATAAATAATCACCAACTTCTTCTTGTTTTGACCACGTATCTAACTACTGAAATAATGCCTGAGATTTATGCCCTCCTTACAACCCTGTTGTGGTAGATTAGGAAAGAATGATTTGACAGGGTCAGTAAGTTGTGCCAACTAGCCTGATTTCTGTTAACTTTCCAATGAGAACCTAAATAAATCCAGTTGATCTGAGTTGCTATATAATACAGCCAGTCTCTGAAATAATGCGTGAAGTGCAGATGGTAGATTATTGCAGAATATGACATTTTGCATAAATAATAATAGCATGGCACCTTTGACACAATAATCCTTTCTCCCAATGGCCCCTCACCAGGCAAGATTCGATTTGCATTCCTCACATAAATCCAGACTTTTCAAGTTTAGTTATTTATTTCTTACTTGTACTACAGTTGGTGCCTAGGGACAGCAGTCTAGGGTTAGATGATGGATAGTCAGATAGTAAAGGAGATGATCCCTGCCCAGAGGAGTCACAGGCTATATGATAAATATCTTTGCTATTTCAAATTGTATCAAGTTGAACTTTGCTATTCCCATTTGGAGTCCAGCTGAGAAAAGGGAATTCTGAGGACTATCCCAAGACTACTTCCCCTCAGTTAATTATGCAATCAAATCATAAATCACATCACAGTGTGCCTGGGCATACTCTAGCTCATCTAAATTATTCATGGTAGTAACATTTACCGCTTCTTTTGTCCACTGCACACCATTTATAGCAGTGGACAAATATTTGTCTTCTTTTTAATAAATAGAACTATAAATATTGCTCTTCTGAGATCAATCTCAGAAACCATGTTGGTCACTAGACATGTTACTGATCATAGCAAGAGTTATTGCTGGCATCAGGATTAGATATGGAGGCTGCCACTGTTGCAAAAAAGATTTTAAAATCTGTTTAAATTTGCAAACATTTTAGACATGTTACAAACATTCGCCAAAGCACATTTTTAAGTGGACCTTTGTATTTATTAAAAGGTGCCCCCAACCAATTCCTTTCTATTTTCCCCATCATAATCAACAATTTCCCTCTTATGCCAATAACTTTCAATGGCCATTTTAAAACTGGTACATTTGAGATATTCCTGATATTGGTAGAAACAAATACAAATGGAATTTCAACTATCTTGATGCAAAAGGAAAGTAACAGGCTTTTCTTGTCCCTTGTTATCACACCACACTTAACTATTTGTACTCTGAAAGAAGCCCTGCAAGCTGCACATAAATATTGGGTCTGATAATTCCATGCACCTCAGGGAAACTTCATCTGAAACAAATGAATATTGCGGTAATTTTAGAAGCTCTGCTGTTGCCTCATTTCAGACATGCATTCCAGAATTATGTGGGTTATGTTTATACTTTATAGCTAAAGTTTAAGGCAGTGTCTATAGCCCTCTCTGGAAGATGAAGTTTTTGTGCTATTGCACCTGTTGATAGGGGTTGGAGGCTTTTTACTCTTAGTTGGCTCCAAGCCAACAATACCCAATGAAGTCTTAGAGCACTGGAAGAAGGATGCTTAGACAAAGACTATGGTGAAAGCTGAGAATGCCTAGTGGGATGCTGCTCAGATAAAGGCATTTCCTCCGATTGTTCCAACTCCAGCTCTTTAGTGTTGCCACCTATCCCTCTTCTCGTCATTTCTCACTCATAACGTTTTTTTCCAGTTACAGCTGGTGTTCCTTCCTATCAGAGGTGCATCAATAAAGCTGAAATGCCAAACTGCTGCTCTCCCCTGACTGGCCCTCATTCAGCAGAATGTAAACAGCTGGAGTTTCAAACTTTAGGGTCTGATTATATGGGGTTGGGGGTGGAACCTTAACTGCTTGCATAATGGAATCCAGGGAGATGACTGAACTGGTCTGTAACACATGATGTACATTGTGCTATATCCAGCTATTACTGAGCAAAGGTCACACTCACAGATTCAAGTAATCAGACCTCATCAAATTCATGAGTGTTATCAGCATGGTCTATATGAGGGGCAAACTTCAGTCCTGGTGTAAATCAGTGCAACTTTATTTAAACAGTTAACATGAGGGATACATTCGGTCAAATGTGTATTACCGTCCATGGTCATCACTTCTGTGGAAACGAAGGGATCTTTTGAAATCAGGATCCTCAATATTTTATCCCATCCTAAAAAGCGATCCTCAAGATATCAGTTTTTCTCAGAAGAGCACAAAGACCAACCTAGTCAAACTGTTAGGCCTTAGATTTTTCTTTACTACAATATATATTGGCTTTCTACTTTCTTCTTCATGCTAGTTAATGGAAGAAGGGAGACTTTCAGATATCATTTCTGTCCTTACAATCTGAAGTGTTAGAGAAATTCTTTATGGATCGGGATCTGTTGCACCGGAGCAGAACGGCAGAGATTGCAGTTTGAGACATGTGTTTCAGTGTTTATTTGTGTTATCATTGTCTGCAGTTTCAAACTATATACCCAAGTTTGTGCAGGAAGATATTTAGTGGGAGCAGAGACATAAAAATTCTGCACAGAAAAATACCCTGTCTTTAACCTCCAATGTAAAAAAGCAGGTTCTTTTGTTTCAGGTGTTACGCAGGGTGGTGGTTGTTGTTGTTTTAATATTTTACTTTCACAAATACTCACAAATATTTTACTTACCACAATATATAACAACCTGATTATCATAAACACATAGAGGGATCACTAATATTAAATTCCCAGCTACTTTAGAAAGCTAAATAATCTTACCTCACTATTTTCAATATTTTCAATATTCGCTATTTTCTATAGTAATAATAGCGAAGTACAGAGACCAGAGAACATACTGAAATTACCTGGGCTCTTTACTTAAAGCAAAACTGACAGGATTTATTTGTGTCCACTATACCCAAACAAACACTAAGGGTATGTCTAGACTGCACCCCTCTGCTGGCAGAGGGATGCAGATTTGGCAAGTCAAAATTGCTAATGAAGCGGGGATTTAAATATCCCGTGCTTCATTAGCATAAAAATGGCTGCCACTTTTTTTTGGCACAGAGCTTTGTCGGAGAAAGCGGCAGTCTAGAGGCTGAACTTTCGCTAAAGAAAGTGTATTCCAATAGATCCTGTATACCTCATGGGTTGTTTTTGTTACTATTACTGTTTGCGAAGTGTGTTACTTTTGGTTTTGGACCCGTCTGTGCATTTCATAATTTTCATTTCTCTCTTACATTTAAATTTAATTTCTTTGAGTAGCGAGTTCTAAAATGCCGAACCTGTTGTGGCTGGAGTAATTACCCTGGGGTAATTGCTGCTCCTGGAAGTGTCTGGCATGTCCCTGCAGCCCCTGAGAAAGGCAGAGCAGGGGGTCTCCATATGCTGTCCTTGCCTGCAAACACGGCTTCTGCAGCTCCCATTGATCAGTAATGAGGAAGCATGATCAGTAGAAGCTGTGAGCTCAGTGCCTGTAGATGAGGGGCAACACATGGCACCATGGAGCCTTTGCTGTACATGCCAGCTGCTTTCAGGAGTGGTGCAGGGCCATGGCAGGAGTAAGCCTGCCTCAACCCCACTGCTCCACCACCCACAAGCCATCTCAGTTAAATGGTGTCCAGACAGAGCCTGAATCCTCAATCACTGTCCCAGTCCTGAACCCACTCCTGCACCCAACCTCCTGCCCCAGATGTGAGTCCCCCTGTACCCAAACTCCTTCCCAGAGCTTGCACCCTGAAACCCCTCCTGGACCCCAATCCCCTGCCCTGGGCTAAGCCCGGAACCCATCCCCCACTCTGAACCCTTTGGACCAAGACCAGAACCTACACCACAACCCCCTATCCCAGACTGGTGAATGTGAATGAGGTTCAGAGAGGAAGGGGGATGGAGTGAGCAGGATGAGGCCATGGAGAAGGAGTGGAGTAGGCCTCAAAGAAGGGGCAGGAAGGAAGCGGGGCAAGGGTATTTGGGTTTGAGGTAGATCTTAAATTGCAGTTAAATTGAAAAAGTGGTCTTAATACATCAGTGTCTAAAATTTAAAAAAAGCTTTGAAAGCTACAGGGTGCTATGGGAAGTAAATGTTCAGTACTCAAAATATCTGGTTTGGGGGGGCTCAAAAGGTTACATGTGTTTCGGTTTAAAAGCCGGATGAGTTCAAGACTGTTCTGTGGCCAGGGTGAGCTTGTTCTATATAGGTGTAAGAATTGTATTTCATTAAATGTTAACCCGCTGTGAGGCCAGACCACTCACAGCTGTGACCTATCCCGTGGGTAAGGTGTGATGGGCAGGAAAGAGCTGGGAGGGTTGCCTTGTGGAGTCTCTTGCAGATCGTTTGGGGGGCTGGCTTTGTCTTCTTACCTGGAGGATGTGCAAAAAAGTTCAGCCTGCAGAATCCAGAGATCTCTAGCATCTGCCAGAGGCCATGGCCTTCCGACACACATTTCTGTGCCTTCATGATCATCCCCGGATCCTTCACTTCCTGTCCAAAGAAAATTAAAGGGATCGGTTACAGTGTCCTGCATGCAGATGCCACCATGTTGCTGTCCAATCCCAAGTGTGCTTTAATGTACAGATCCACAGCTATGCTTTTCAAAGTTCAATCCAATTTCTTCTCTCAGATTTCTGTTCTGTCCTGTCTCTTAGCTTCAATACTTCATTTAACCCATTCCTGTTCAAAATGTAATGTTTTTATTCAGAACCAGCCAATAGCTCTGCCCTTAGATTCCTCCCTTACTCCATCTTCCAACATTTCATAGATTCATACATTCTAAGGCAGAAGGCACCATTGCTATAATCTGGTCTGACCTCCTAAAAGGCACAGGTCATAGAACGTCCCCACAATAATTCCTAAAACAGATAAAACACTATTTTCTGCTTTTTCACTGTGTTCCTCTTCTTCTCCCCAGGTACATTGGGACCATCACTTCCCTTTATCTTCTCCAAACCCAGAGCCTCAAACTATCACTCTCACCCGCAGACGCTCATTTCACAGTCCATTCAGCCAGGCTGGAGACCTACAGCTCCACTGCTCTCTGGGGCTATGTCTATACTACAAGGTTTTTGTGCAAAAACCGGTGGAGCATCCATACCTCAAGCGCATTTTTGTGCAAGAAAATCGACAGAACAGAGGGCTTTTACCAGTAGAGTTATTCCTCTCCCCACAAGGAATAACTCCTTTTTGCGCTACAGCTCTTGCACAAAAAGGCAGGTGTGGACGCTCCGGAGGGGGTTTTTGGCGCAAGAAGCCCCTATCAGAAAAAGCACAGGTGCTCTGATGGCCATTCTGTGAATGGCCATCAGAGTTTTCTTGTGCAAGAGTGTCCATGCAGTATGGACACTCTCTTGTGCAAAAGCACATCACTTTTGCGATGCACTTTGAGGTGTGGATGCGCTTTTGCGTAAGAACTTTTTGCGCAAAAACTCATGTACAAAAGGCTTCTTGAGCAAAAACCCTGCAGTGTAGACTAAGCCTGAGGGTATGTCTACACAGCAGGGCTTACTTTGAAATAAGCTACACAAGTTGAGCTACGTCAATTGCACAGCTTATTTTGAAATAGCTTATCTCAAAATTGGGAGCATCTACACAGCACTTATTTCAAAGTAGAGCATTCTTCCTCCGACTTCCCTTACTCCTCGTACAATGAGGGTTACAGGAGTCAGAGTAAGAAGTCCTCCAGCTTGACAGTATTTCGACATTATTTCAAAATAATGTTGCTGTGTAGACATATCCTAAGGCCAAGAGCAGCTTTTCCCAGCACGTATGTAAGAGGCAGATTATTCCCTGGCCTTCAGCAAAGGGGGATGGTGGTAGGGTGGCTATCTACTCTATTTTCTCGAAGCCTCCTAAGTCTTTGTTGCAGCATTGGTGGTCACTAGCCCTATGATCCATCTCAGGGGAAGTTGGGTGTTTTTTGTCAAGGAAAGTCAATCCAACAGGGTCTTCTGGAAACACCAAGCAGAGGAAGAAGTCAAAGGTAGTAGGAGAGAAAAAACTTACCTTGCTATTTATGTACGAATGGCACTCCCTAAATTTCTTTACTTTAAAAAAACAAAAACAAAAACATGACCTTGCAAGATTGTTAAATTTGAAAAATGTTTGGGGAGTTGGAGCAGGAATAACAGGACTCTTTTAAAAATAACTATAAATTATATTGATCTTCTTTTAAAATTATAGACTGTCAAGAGCTATGGAAAGTGAATCAGCTGTTAGGTTCTTACTGTTGCTTATTATTGCCATGTGCCAAAAGAATACTTAATGCTTTTTTATAATAATCTGCCACTTGAAAATCAGAAAAATGTTTTCATTAAACATACCCAGGCAAAAATATTTTTTAAATTCAGCAATTACTGTCATATAAGGCTACAAGAAAGTGTATTTCTTTTTAAAATCAAAGATTTGAATTAGATTTTTAAAAACTATCATCTTTCTTCGGACATTTTCAAGACTTGTGCCATGAATAATATTAGGATTCTTTCTCATGTGTCAACTAGGTATTATAGGAAGAAACAGTAGCAAAGCACATCCCAAGAATACCATAATTTGATGCAGATCAACCCTATCTCAACCTAGTGGATTAGAATAATATACATGCCAAAGCACTCCTTCTAGGCAAGTCACAAGGGTTTTGTTCCTAGAATATTTGTGGGAACAAGGGGGTGATTTTTTTCCTGTAGGATGCTATTGTGGATCTGATTTTATCTTTCCCAGCAACTCTTCTTTAAATTGGCTTTTTACCTCTAACATTTGAATAAACATATCATCCATGCACAGCATTTCTTATGGAATCTCCATCCCTAATACCAGCTTGACAAAGCCCTAGCTGGGATGATTTAGTTAAGGATGGTCCTGCTTTGAGTAAGGGATTGGACTCGATGACTCCCAAGCTCTCTTCCAGCCCTATGATTCTACTAGAACTGAAGCATAAGGGTGTATTTTTAAATGAAGTATACACACAGCTTTTTAAAGCAGATGAACATGGCTTATTCATCTTTTGCCTGAGACAGAACATTGACAATTTCAACTCAGGCATAGACTCCCCCAATTCAGAAAAGCACTAACACAGATGTTTAAGTTCTATTGATTTTACTAGGGTTTAAACACCAGCTTAAGTTCTCTTCCTGGTAGGGGTCCCAATTTGGCATGTTCTATCGATAAAGGGAAAGTCTAATAAATTATGTATTACTATTATATGCATAAGTAATTCAATACACTTTTTATTAAAACATATCAAAGCATTTTCATAATTTTTGTGGACTCAGAAATGCTACTTTTTGGGAAAATGCATTGTGGAAGTTTCTGTGAAGGTTTGCAGCAGCACAAGTGATAAAGACATTACCAGCAGCCAAGTTTCCTTCCAGCTTTTCATTGCTGAGTAATTTCTGCAATGAAGAGTGAAGTGTAATAGACATGAAGGAATGTGGAAATCCATTTGTTTTATTTCTATTAAATTATTGCTGATTGCAGGTTTGGGGGATGTGTGGGTGAAGTTGGCTGATTTATTTCAGTTTGGTCAGGAATGCTTTTTCAAAACACCTTTAACCTTTTTCTTCCAAACAGTTAATTTGGGTCACTACTTTTGCACTGAAGCTTTGATTGTTAGAGGAAATACTTCTGCATACTTTTGCTCTGTTGTAACAAAGGCAATATGCTGTGGGCCACATGCCAACAGATTTTAACCACAGACCAAGGGAAGAGAGACAGATTAGTCTATGGTGGTTCTATAATCATAGTTTCTCAGTATTATTTTTAATTGCTTAGTACAAATATTCACCATGAAAGTGGTTATACAACATATACAGGGTGTACCCATAGTAATGGAACACACCATACCCTTTCAATTGCATTCCTCTGTTCTCTGGCAAGTGTTCTATAACAACTTTTATCATAAACTAAAAACTTCTGTAAAATGTCCTGCCAAATAATAGAATTTTAGTTCTTCAGCAAGTTCTGTACTTTACTACTTAGCTACTTTCAAGTAAATTTGGTCAAGACAGAGATGACTAGAACAGCATGACATAGAAAGTTGGGGGTGGGAAAAACAAACTCCCTCCAAAGCACATTAATGATGTAGCTTCTATTTCTTGTCCACCAGCTTTTGGATGAGTGAAAGAGAATCCTCCTGTCTCAGCAGGATTGTTCCCATCCATTTTCTAGTGAGTTTGTACCGTCTGGTTTTAAAAGCCTCAGATAAAAGAGCTTGCCCCAATTCTCTAGGGAAACTACTCCATATATCCTGATAAATCTCACTGCTATGAAGGTTTTCCTGATATTCTGAGTATATCTGTGCTGTAGGGGCATTTGCTTAGTTGGTGTCCCTTACTCACTCATCCCTCCTGCTCTGCCAGCCTTAGTTGGCTGAGTGGCAAGAGAAAGTAAAGCCCCTGCATATTAGGTGCTCTCATCATTCATTTTTAATGCCAATCTCTTGCTCCCGTCAAAAATCCACCATGAATGACAAAATCTGAATGTTTCCAAGTGGGTGATCACTGACTGGAATTAGCTGAGTGGCGCATGGGACTCGCTCCTCTCCGCAATCCATTTCACTTTGTCCTGCACTTTTCAAAAGCAGCTGAAAGGTTTATTTTCCCTCATACACACTTTCAGCATGACTGTTATGGCCCTCTATTCCTTATGTTCCTTTCCAGTCCCTTTCTCTCCCCTTTATAAACTGTTATGTTGGGATTGGTCCTGCCTTGGTCAGGGGGCTGGACTTGATGACCTCCTGAGGTCTCTTCCAGTGCTAGGATTCTATGATTCTAACTTTGGTGGTATTTTGTCTTATTTGGTTTTGCAGCACAGCAGTCTCAAAACTCTTCTTATTCCAGACACCACTCACCTGTTCAGAGTCCCTGCAGGTGAAGGAAGCTACAATCTGAAGAGTTGGATACTATGAGATTCACACCTTCTACTTTTGGGGCACTGAAGAACAATAATGTTAGGTGTAAAAAGAGTTAACATTTACAGGAGCCAAATTACTTTTGCCTCTATGTCACATGCCCAGTCTAAATTCAGAAAGGACTGGCTGGGATGAGTGAAATGTGCTCACTAATGCTGCATTTTGTTTCTTAGGGGAATGGAGGGTTTGGTAGCCCTAGTAACGCAATCAGTATAATACCTGAAAGATCACCTCTGTTCATGATTACAGTTCCAATGAGGAAACTGGCCCTGTAAGATTGGGACATGAAACAAGAACACTGGAGAGGTTTGGGCTTCAGAATAAGCCATTTGCTACCCACTTTATAAATTCAAAGGCTATGAGAGGAGCAGAAACTACAGGTGATACAGAAAGTTATTTCCCTCACCACAGGGCCTGCGTCAGCATTTCAGGGTTTGACATTTTGGGCAATAGCTTCCCTACCTTTTAAAGGTTCTCCCATCCTGGATTCCCCGTGATCTTGATCCACAACACATACTGATGTCCATACTGATGATTTGATTTGCATGCATGATTTACTTGGCAAAGTGCATGCCCGCCCCTCAGACAAGTGAAAGTGTTTCATTTAAACTAACAAACACGCAAACCTAGCTAGGCCTTCACCTCATGCTAACTCAAACAGTGGTAACTGTCGTCATCTGGGGGGTGAAGTTTGGTGTTATGGATGCTGTTTAGAGTTCATAAATTACAGATGGGTTCCTGGGCAACCTAAATGAGAAGCCTCCAACCAGAAAACAAAGAAACAGACATGCTCAATTCCATCTGCTGCTCTGACTATTGTCCTCTCACCTAATTCAATGAGGTCACGATTCAGAACAGAATTTAAACATGCATAATCACACCTTGAAGAGCTGCCCTACATCAGAATGCTGATCTGACTGGGGCCTGAATATGTTGTGTAACCACGGCCTGGAATGCCTCCCCTTCAGCACCTTCCTAGATTTCCTCCATGACATTCACAAGAAACTGGCCACCCAGCTACAGTTAAGTTGAGGAGCATTGGCTGTCTTTTTTAATTAAAAGACACAGATGTATACAAATGGCTTTGATTGCAAGTCTCTTTTTCTTATACTTTCTAATGTTGTTTGTCTAAGCACGTTAGTCCACTGACATTATCTTCCTATATTTATAGGCAGTGACTTACACAATGTAAAGGCTAAGAAAATGTCAACAAATAATAAAATAATAAATATGCTTGATATAAGAAGCATCAACTATATATTATGGGTGGAACTATAAGCAATGTCTACAGTCAAAGTGATCAAACTGTAGTTTTAAATATAGTGAAATCTCACTGTAAGTGCTGATTTCAGTTCTTTATAATTGAGTTTGGCAGAAATCTATTTTTATGTTTTGATGGATAATATCTATGTCATTCTGAAGTACTTTTTAATTTTTCATCAATTTAAATGTTCATATTTGCAAAAAATAATGGGGGAGTATACACATTCAATGAGAGTAGATGCTGGAGTTCAAAAAGGTGCAGCTTTATAAACCATTAAACACAAATTTGCAACATCACGTCAAAATAGACAAACTAAATATCCTTAACTCAAATCTCAATTGTTTTTACAATTCATTCACTAGTCCATTTATAACCAGCCTAATTCAAATGATTATATCACTGGATTTTTTTTACTCTAATTAGTTCTGAGACAGCAGTTTTTCTTACTTCATTAATCTATAAAATGTGATTATTATCAATGGAAATATTTTTGGTGGTGTATGTGTGTGCGTGTGCAATGAAATAAACATCTACTGATAGAAAATCCAAACCTTCCAAGCCTAAAATGTAACTTTGCAAACTCTAATCATGTGTTTGAAACTGATCGTTCCAGGTGTCTGAGATTCTGGGAAAGTACATTGTTTTGCATTGTTGTACATTGTTAAACCATTCCTTTGAGAAGCTCTAGCACCTCCATGTTTTGGAGCAGAGCTTGTCTTTGTGTCATGGATGTGCCTTTTTCTATTCCTGTGGGAAAAAATGCCCAACTTTGGCCAATTTAAAAGCCCTTGACAAATCTCAGTTTGCACATGCTCAGTAGAAATTTGTTAACGTTCAACGCTAAATCCCCTGAAGATTATCACTGAACTGAGTATATTCCTATTGTGGGGTGAAGGAACCAAGCTGGACTTTGTCTGCATTTATTGTCCCAAGCCATTGTGGCTCCCAGCACTGGAATGGAGATCAGGGAAATTCTCTCGTGTGCTCTCAGTTCTCCCCCTGCTGGTGCAGAGGCAACATGAAAGAGGAAGCTGCTTGGGCCTTCATCCAGTTCTCTTGCCTCCAAAAACTCAGTCTGAATCCGAATTAATCCCTGTGGTTTCTTTCTTAGAGCTACATCTGAGGTGATCGGGCTCAAGTGTGGGGGTAGTAGGTTAAGGTGCACCATACCTCCAAAGTACATAATTATAAATCACATATATATTCTAAAGCAGACTAAGGTATGTATGTTACATTGTGTCACATCTATATATTCTACATTGTATCACCCATTTTATGATTGGCTTACTAATTTTGTGAACCAATTCCTCTATAGATCATGAGGTGTCCATGCATTACAAAGCATGCTAGTAAGCAAAGATGCAACTGCAAGTTCATCTCACATTAAGAATTTCGCCTTACTATTTCTTTAGCTATGAGCTATATGTTGTTTACTTGTGAATTCATGCTTTGGCCACTGTTAACCTCTGTTCCCTTCTATTTTCTTTCATTCTTCATGCAAAGTCTACAGTGGGAAAAGGGAATAAAATGGGACAAAGAGCAAAGGGGCCTGAAGATTGTTTCATAACAGATACACACAATGGGGTCAATTTAAGGTTTTAATCTTAACATTCCTTTCAATTGTTTTGGAGGCATGTGTGTATGTATCTGGATAACTTCTGTACCATGTATATCCATGCAGATTTTGCATCATAGCTATAATAATATAATAGCCAAACATGCAGAAATTACAGCCAAGAATACAGTATGTTTATTCTAAGATTATTATAGAGTTTCTTTCTTTAAAACAGCACTGATCCTCCTTCCTTATGCCCTAAAGCAATGCCCATAGAGAGCCAGGGCAAAAATCCTGAAGCCACTGCAAATGAAAGTCACCTTATAGAATATGCAAGTACAATGGGTCCCCAATCATCAAACTTTCTGTATTTCTACAATCAGAAAGATTGCTTCCTACTTCAGTTGTCCTAGAACCTCATCCAACAGCCTGTCTCCCTGGAGAATGTTTATATGTTCCTCTGCCCATTCTAGTCTTACAAACCTGTGTGGATCATTTGATGTACATGTGGCACCTGATTGGTATAAGGGATGCACTAGCTCTGAGTGTATGACTTTATTTCCATTTGGACAAGGGATAATGGTAGGAGGGCTCAGAATGTAATTTTACTGTCTGAAAGTGCTGCAAGGCTCAGACAAATATCCCACGCCCTCATGTTGGCCAAAGGTTACACCTTTCTCTGCTCCACCACTTTGTGTTCTTAGGCACAATGCCATAAATAATGGGAAACTTGAAGAAGCTAGCACAGTTTTCCATAATATCATTTTCCCCTCCATATGAGAGCTATTGCATAACTATGTAAGTTTGATAAACCACACAGAACAAGGACGGATTATAAAAAATAATTCAGTAGCATAAAAGAAGAGCAGACTCATTTTATCCTGTTCCAAGACAAAGCAAGTTCAGCCTTTTTTTTTTTTTCAGTGCAAATTTTAAGAGCATTGCTAATGGGCCATACCATATGATCTCCCCTCCTATATTGTGGTTGTGTCACTCAGGATTGTCAATGTGAATAGGGTTTTCTTCTGTCTCTTCAGTTTAGAGCCCCCTCCTATAATGAGCTATGTACATGTCATTAGTTACCTATCTCCACCACCACTTCACAAGAGAATATTTTCCCTGAATAGAGCTTGGAATATTGATATGAACATATAGTAACTTTCCAGTCCGCTGCTAGGGCACAACCCTCCTTGCACGCCAGCCTAATGAGCACATTTTGCTAACCCTGTTCAGAGCATAATCATTAGCTTGTTTTCAGATAAAAGTTGTGAAGCAGAAGATGCGGATCTCTGCCTGGCCTCTTATCTGCAGGCAGCTCAGCAGAAACACCTCACCTCCAGATTACATGCTGAATGGAGGTGCAGGGTCAAGTTGTCCACAAAAGCTAAGAGCTGTGCCTGGATGTACCAGGCATGCCAAAGACCTTGGCTTCTCAGAGACCTGCCCTCTGGGTGTTCTATTTACGCTCCCCAACCCTGTCTTCAAGGGGAACTTTCATAGGGGGAGAAACTAAACCATGTCGTCACAGCAGAAAGAGAAACTTACAGAAAAAAAGTTTACAGAAAAAGCGGTATACACTATAATAGAAAATGTCAGCTTCTCTCTGGCTGTTCTTTCCCCCAAAAATAACATTTAATATAGAGTTATAGCCCTTCTATTGAACTCTAGAAGATAGTTTTAAAAAGTAAGCAGGGCTTTTAGCTCTCTACTAAAAAGTACAGATTTTTAGAATAATTTTTATAAAAGCCTGTAAGTTTCTGCCCAGTATAGACTTTTCTGTAAGATGCAGGAAATCTAATGGCTGGAATAAGGACTCCTCATTTCACTTCCCATTTTGGCCTCTGACTTGCCTTGTAGCATGTCTATATACTGTCTCTAAAAGGGAGACAACACTCACCTACATCTCAGGAGCACTGGGATGTTTAGTGTTTGTGAAACACCTGAAGATCCTAATTATAAATAGCCCCCATCAACACTTGTGTGCTCACTGCTTTGCATTTGCAAAGCTTTGTTCTCACATCAGAGGCTACCCCCATACATATCAGGCCGTCCCAGTGTTCATCGACACAAGAGCACAGCTGGATTGCTTTGGGGGCAATCAGAAGCCTGCAGTGTGTATGCCTGCACAGTCAAAGCTGCAGAGGCGTGATGGGATGGATTATATACAAATTTTCCTAAAACATGTTTTAATGTAAATCATACAAAAATCTCTCTGCATGTTAGGGGAGGAGGTTGTAGTTGCATTTATTAGCAAGGTACAGGAAGAGGAAGACGTAGTTGTAATCATTCACACAATCACAGTTGGGTTTCAAGATTGCTATGGAATGCTGCCCAGGATAGCGGGGAGCGGGTGCTGACTGAGACAGAGGGCTGTATGTATTTAGCAAAATAGGTCTGAGGGTTGCTCTAACACTGGAGATTGTGTGGGGGTTCCTGTCACTCTTTCAAAATAAGCCAAATGGTATTTGCTGGCTGCAGAGGCCTAGGTATGAAATTAAAGAAATAAATGATTATGGCTTCTCTGCTCCCTGAATTTCTCCTATCTGAGTCTCTCCATTGGAGTAAGACGTGAGCTGGGGATCTGGGCAAAACACTTAAATGGGTGCTTAACTTTAAGCACATGCGCGGCCCTACTAAATTCAAAGCAGCCATCTGCCGTGCTTTAGTTTTTCTCCCCATTGCCACACTCCTAAACTGTTTCCTCCCCCCTGGAATTCCTAGAAACCAGTGGAGGCTCCACCCCAGGGATACCCAGTGCTCTGCCTCGCTCAAAAAAATGCAGCAATAAACCCACAGTAAAGTCAATTACCTCCCTCCATCCCAGTTCTGTGTGTCATTCCCATCCAATGCTTCAAAATGTGAGCCTAGATTCTGGGCACATCCCAACAGGGGGCGCCAAAGCAGAAACAGGGCTTCAAGTGACAGCCGGTCAGCCTCCACACACACCTCCCACACCCCACCTTTTGAACAGGCCCCTTCATTAACTAGCACACACAGAACCCAGCCTCGGGCAAGTTATAGCAGCCACTTAAAATCCTGAACACAGGAGCTCACTGAAAAGAAATAGGACGAGGAGCGAGTCCTGGAACATGCATAAATGGAGGGAATTCTAACCTTCATGCACAGTTCTGACTTCAGTGGAAAACATTTCTCCCCTGTGGATTCACAGATAGCAAAATGAGCTAACCTTGGTAGCACTCAGTCCATGTGCATGGTAATTTGGAAGTGAGGTCTCTGTACTCTACTATTCATTTACATTTTTATATATATTGGTATTGTGTTTAAAATTTTTGTAAGCCGCCTCAAATACTTTAAAGAGAGAGGCGGGGTAAAAATATTTAAATAAAAATAAAAATTTGCTTTATGTTCAGAATAATCATCAAAAAAGGCCTTTAGCTGTCTAGAGAAGTAGAGCTATAGACAGGCAAGTGACTGTCAGGGCTTGAAGCAACATTTCCAATAGAAATATTCTCTAAATACCAGTAAATAACCGTTAATCTGTGACTTCTCCTCTTTGTATTTTTGGCTAAGAAAATTCTTTTCCTATGGTCACTGAAAATATTCAAGTTTAAATTAATCTTACAATAAGTTTATGATCTGCCATGCAGCTTGGCGCTGCCTTGTCTGTAGTTAGTTAAGAGGATCCTAGGAATATTAATTGTTAAGTAGAAAAATCACTCTCCTTCTGAGAGAAATAAGAATGCATCATACAAAAAGCTTAATCCAAGTAGGTGTGATTAGCCACATTTGACTGATGCCGAAATAGGGATACAGACAGGGGAGCTGGAACAATGTTTAGAGTGGGGGTGCTGAGTGCCAGTGAACAAAACTGCAAACCCCCTGTATAATGGAAACTATTTCAAGTCAGGGGATGCTCCAGCACCCCCACCCCCGTGCACCTCTAGTTTCAGTACCTATGGACACAGAGCAGACTTCCTCATGGTCACAAGTGAGAGATTCCAAAGCGAGGTTTCCCAAACCCCACTCCTCTGTGCAAATACTGGGCAAGCTCTTTCTCTAACCCTTGTCTGTAACGCTATGGACAGATTTTAAAGCAGGACTGGGGAACCAAAGGCCCAGGGACCAGAACCTGGCTTGCCTGGATCTGACTTTTGAGGCTCAGAGCACTGGGGAGCCCCCCCCCCCAGCACTGGGGAGCCACCACATCAGACCCACCCCTGTGGGGCTGGAGCACACAAAATCTATTAGCCCCCCTCCCCCCAAAAAAGTCTCTGGTGTGCAAGGGGAATGTGGGAAGTCTCTTTCTGCTTCTCAGCCAGGAGCCACATCACTGAGGGGTTGTGGGTTTGTTTTGGGGGGTTTGTTTGTTTGTGTTACTTGTGCGTGCGCCCCTGCCTCCCCAATTGATTTTTCTGTGGATCACCTCCGTTTTAAAGCATTGTTCCGTTGGAACAGGATTCCATGCATGGATTTATAGAAGAAACCATCTGCTCCCCTTTGTTTCATTAGCATAGAAAGCATGCCTGCCTTGGGCAGGATAATTGCTGTTCAAAGGAAAGAGGGTTTTATACGATAAATTTGTGATTTTTAGATGTTTGTTTTATTCAAGTATTAAATATCCCTGCCCAGATCTGTGGATTTAGGCTTTGTTAATGGCAAGATCCTCAAGAATGGCCATACATACTCTTCTTGCCTTCGAAATGTGGAAATATTTGTTGGTAGACATTTTTTTTCCTGGTCCTGGCTTACTGAAATTAGAACTTGTGCAGAAAATAGGGAAATTATTGATTGGTCCTACAATAGCTTGCAATTTAAAATGAGAAAAAGAGCTGACAATAAGTAAGCCAATGTGCCTAGTACATCTTGTCACTTGATGGTGGGCATGTATCCATGGTCTCTCTCACTTCTTACTTATTTCCAAAAGCAATGCACACCACATTTTAAAATGTGCAGTTAATCAAATCAAGTGTCCCATTCCCCCAATTAAAGGAAAAAAAAAGGGCAGAACATTGCCCAAAGTTAGATTCACATTAAAGTCAAAGGTTTGCAAGCGTGAGTCTGAATGTGGAATTTGGCCCAAAGTATCTAAACTTTCATAAGAATTGAAGAAATCACTAAAGATTCCCTAGGCACTCTTCCAATACAAACAAATAATGAATGGATTAAGTTGCAGGAACCTGAATTGATTGTTATTGACACATAAATGTTTTATTAATCAATGTGCTTTATCGTGCATATAAATAATCTTCTGATGTAATTCTTGTTAAACATTAAGTTAGTGAAACATCTGCATTTCATGAATTACTTGTAATTAATGCAAATCTTATGGAAGCAGTTGAATTAAATAATGGGGGGTGGTGACTGATGTCAGGAACATTTAGAATAACAATTTGGCATGAGGAGTTAATAGAGGTGCTGGGCTAAGAGAAGGTCTGATGTATGATTATTCCCCAAAAAATACACATAAGCCTTTTTAAACTAATACTTCATAGGTCCTTGAAAGACTATGTTTTGAACGATTCATACTAGAGTCCAAATTTCAGTATCTGGACCCATTCAGACTTGACAGAAATGGCACTGGAATGCTAGTTTCTGCTATTGGGTATAGCAAATGGTATCTTGATGGTGAAGATTATGGCACTGGTAGAATGTCCTGGGGTTTGGTCATTGGGGTCTCCACCCAGGATTCCATTCAGTTCTTTATACAACCGGCATGTTTTGGGTGCAGCAGCAGACCAGCTGTTCACCCCCTTTGTCTTCTGGTAGGCCTGCTGGAGCTCCTTGATCTTGGCTCTTTATTGTAGGGTGTTTCATTCATACCCTTTCCACACAGGGCTTGAGAAATGTGACCGTACGTGTCTCAGATCTAACGGATCACTCACAGCTGTGACTGTACCAATTCTTCACCTCAGACAGCAATAAGATCCAAAAGCTCTGCAATGCTCCGAAAAGTGCCAGTGTAGACGAGGCCTTAGAATTGATTTTCCTGCCAATGGTGAGGAGCACAGAAGTTCGCACTACTCCAGGCATGAAAACATACAGTATGAAGGCTTGGAGTCATCAGGCATGATCCTTTCCGTTTTAAAAGGAAGTAATGAAATGAAGCAGACACAATCTATTTCGGAATGCTTGTCTTTAGTTCTTTCTTGCTATGTTTGCATAAACCTAAATTAAGGAAGTGTGCTGTTGATAAAAACGGAACAAAAAGAAAACATGTTGATGTCTATCAACATAGTTCAAAAAGTATCAATTCAGGAACAAAACTCTATATTTGTTTCATATGACGATGTGATTTTGGATGGACAACTTGCTCTATTATAGGCCAGGACCGGAGTAAGCAGCATGCAACATCAAAATCAGATACCATGGGAACAAAACCCAAGCTGTGATGCATATGCAGATGGTCAAGCACTTTAATTTCTCCCAGTGGAAGAAGTGTGATTTTTTTACTTCATTAGAATAGTAAAGAATAGTTGTAATGTCAGATGTGACAATTTCTTTAGCTCCATACCACTTGTAAGCTAACTCTTGGAAGAAATTTAGGCATAGTCAATATCCTTAGAAAGAACATGAGAGAAATATCACCAGAGAGCAAGAAGTGCTCTAACTAAACATGTGCTTCAGAAGCTGACCATTTGTTTGAAGGCATATGTAACATTTGTTTAAATTCCCATGCTATCGAGCTGATTAACAAATAGTTGATTTGTCTGTTTTTCTCATTTTCTTCTAGTAGACAAAAACGGATACAATAAATCCTCCAAGTATATATTGAACTAAAGTTCAATAAGGTCTTTTGGATCCCAAAATTCATCATGAAGGTGATTTTGGTAAGATCAGATAAGCAGCAATTTTACCACACAATGGGGAAATCTAGATTTAAGACTATTACTTATTGCTCAGCCGTTTCGAAAACTACTCAGCATAGAATTCTTAAACTTTCAAAATCCAAATGTCAAGGTTCTGAAAAGTCAGCAATCTAAATCCCTCTTCCAAAATTGCAATACATATTACTATGAAAGGGGAAGAAACTTGTAATTTGTCATGCAAACCCAGTGATACTGCACAAGCATATAAGAAAAAATATAAATCCACCTTTTCCCCCCTTCAGCTTAAGTTCATCTCAATAAGTGTATTATTTGGAAACACAGTAAACCCTCTATACACATGTAAAAAAAATTTTCTTGTGATGTTTCATTTTTTTCAAAATTAAGTATTTTGTGTGAAAAAAATAAAATATGGATATCCATGGTATTTTTCCATTCCACTGTTAGGTTACTGGCTTAGTAATGTAATAAAAGTTGCCAATTATTATTTTGTTTTTAAAAAAGAATTCATCTAAATTCCAACTGGTCAGTGTGATCCATTCTGCTACAGGCAAAACAGCAGTGTTTACTCATTCCTGTATTTCAATTTGCTTGTAAACCTGCACCTGCCTGAATTCTATCCACAAAAATACCAAGTGCTCTCAAATAAATGTTTGTTTTTCTTTTGAATTCTCTGCATGATCTGTCCACAAAAATGGCTACTGCTATTAATCTATGAGTTGATTTTCTGGGCATCAATATTTGCAGAAAACATGCCTGTTTTGGATGGTGCAATGTTCTTTAAACCACAGAAAACTTTCATAAAAAAAATCACAAGAAAGCAGGCTTGCAAATGACATAGACAGTTTGCTTTTCATTTAATAAGGCTCATCGCTGGAATGTATGAATTATCTTCAGGCATTTAGAATGTACTGAAAATATTCCAAATAGTTATGTCAGTCTGAAACTCCTCCAGTTTTCTGTGTTTTGGCTACAGTTTTTAGTTACAGGCCAAAAGTTTCATGAGTGGTAAGTGAAAGGGAGTCCAGTTCTTAGAAAGTGTTGAGCACACATCCTCTGCAAATCAGGTCCCTTTAAGGATTCTCAGATTGGACACTCAAAAATTGAGGTGTCCAAAACTATTAATAATTTCTGAAACGCTGAGCTAGTTGTTATGGTAGGATGAAGTGAAATAAAGAGTACCAAGCCACCCACCGTTACCCCCAAATCTGGGGCTACGTCTAGAGTATGGGGTTTTTCTGGGATACCGGAGATATCTTGGAAAAATTCTGCCACGTCCAGGGAACCCGTCTGCTCTTTCGCTTTTTTTTGCAGAAGAGTAGACGCACTCTTTCGGAAGCCCTGTCTTCCTCCTTCCACGAGGAAGAAGGGCTCTTCTGAAAGAAGGTGATTTTCTGAAATTTGACCCAGTGTAGATGGGCCAAATTTCAGAAAAGCCTCTTCCAAAAAAACTATCAGAAAAAGGTATGCAAATTGCGGAGCACATTTTGTGTACCTTTTTCTGATACATCATTGTAGTCTAGCCTGGGAGGAGGATCAAAAGGCTTATACAAACCTTAGAACAAGATCGACACAAAATGATAAAGAATTTTCACAACAAATTCTGCAAATTACAAAGTAATTTGTCCACAGTTGTTAAAGGGGAACAAATTTTTGTTTATTTGACATTTTTATCCATTTTTGGGTTTCAGAAATATTTGATCTTTTAGTTTTAGCCTCCCCTCTCTCCTTTTTTTTTTCCATTTTGCCACTGAGAAAAAAGAGAAGGGGAGAAAAGGGAGGGGAGAAAAAGAATATGAAAAAGATTTGGTTTATGGTGTTGCAACAAAGTATTAAAAAATGCAAAAAATAATTATTCTCTACTAGAGGTATATTATATTAAAGAGCATTTTAGGATGAAAAAAATTCATTCAAAAATTTCACTTACATTACCTAAACATTATAGATTAAGGTTATACAGAAGAGTAATTTTCATAGACATTTGGGAAAGGAGAAAATAGCCCCAACTTCTCAGAATCCTTTTGTTCCTTCAATAGTAAACAATTTGCACATCATCGATGCCTCATAGCTTTGTCCTTTCTCCTTAGAGGGGGCTACAATATGCTCATTATACAGTTGCATGCATTATGGTTGTTGCCTTTTTCACCTGCACTCTTCCCAATAATCCCTCACCACTAGAATTTTATTCCAAATGTTATAACATCTAAGCATTATCAAGGAACGTCTCTTTGTTTTGAAAACTTTTGAAAAATGTTTTTGTTCTCCCCCTAAATTACTCTGGCTCAAGTTTTGGGAACACAAGAATTTTCGGACTGACTCAGATCTAAAGTCTATCTAGCCCAGGTCCCTGTCTCTGACAGTGGTCAATATCAGATGTTTTGGAGGAAGGTACAAGGATATGTGGGATAATCTGGCCCCCACATTCAGTCTTATCCTGATCTCTAATACTCAGTGATTGGCTTAAACCTTGAAGCATGAGGTTTACTCCCCCTTCCCATATTTTTATCATTCATTATGCTCACTCTGGTTATCCCTATAAATGTCCAATCCCTGTTAAGCAATGCCTGAAATGTGACAAGTCTGATGTCAGTTCACTGGCAGGGTTAGAAATAGGATAAGCCTTGTTACCATTCCTGGAACCTTATGGGATATGGGACTTTTGCATCATGATGTTACGGACAATAGAAATGATATGTTGGGTATTATTTAGAAGCTTCAGAAGCTTTCATGGAGCATATACATGAGCATTGCCCACAAAACACAGCTGTGCATAGCTACCACAATTTTACACTTTAGAGGTAACTGTACCAACCAGGAGGGCTAAGAAAAGAGGCAATTTTCTTTTTTTTTTAATTAACTAATTTGTTCATTCCTAATCTAGAACCTGATCCGGAAAACCCTTCCTCACACATGCAGACGACAGGCCAGATTCTGCCCAAAGTTATACTGACGCCTTGAACAAGGCTGCTCCTGTGAAAAAGATTTTTCAAACTCATAACTTTACTAAAAAACATCTTCACTCTGAGAAAATAATTTCAAAGCAGGTTTACTGGCTTTTACTTTCAATCCGAGTCCAGAGTTTCGCACTATTTTGTAACAAATATTTGCAGTTAGCTCCGCCTTCAGACCAAAAGTTAATTTTCAAGAGAAATGATGGACAGTGGCCCCTTTTTCCCACTGCTGACATGCAGCACACCTTGTTAGGCAGGTCTGGTTGCTAGGAAGAAGAGGAAGAACTCAGCTCCTGCATTACAGTCAAAGCCATTTGTTTTGTTAACTATCTGTGAATGTTACGAAGTGATAATCTAGCTGAGGATACATAGATTCACAGCCTTCTTGAATAAACACTGTACTTCCCTATCTTGAACTTCTAAAAGGCACAGTTCAAAAGAAATAGCCAAGTTCATTTTCATATGCTAAAGCAGGCAGTAATTAACAACCCTTAATAAAGCAGAGAGGGTTTTGTTACTAATCATTTATATTCAGGCACCTAACTGGCCATAGTGATGTATTTGACAAAAATACTAAAACCAAAGCTCCATGACATCTTCATAACAGGACTATATGTAAATTGAAAGTGATAGTCACTTTGTGTTGGTCATCTCTTTCGGGGCAAATTTTACCCCAGAGGAACATTTTCCAAGGGATCATACAGAGAAAGGATCTCTCGGCCATCAATTTTAATGTTGATTTCAGAATTCCATTTTAATCAATTAAACCCTTCTAAACATTTGGTAATTTTACATGTGTTCATTATGTTCGTTACTAAGACCATGTCTACACTAGCAAGCTTGCAGCGATGTAGCTGCTTTATGCCAATGGGAGAGAGCTCTCCTGTCGACATCATAAAACCGCCTTAGTGAGTGGTGGAAGCTGTCGGCTGGGCACACTACCACTTATACCAACAAACCTTATGTCGTTCAGGGGGTGGGCAGGACTTCATACCTCTCTGAGTGAGGTAAGCTTTGCCAATGTAAGTGGTAATATAGAGATCGCCTAACTCAGAGCCTCAAGGGATTTTTTCCCATTATTAATGTAAAAAAACAACAACACCCAAATTGCATTACACTACCAAACTCTCAGTCAAATAGCAAACAGTGCTGGCATAGAGCTTTCCCCAGTCAACCCTTTGACTGTCCTTCCCTAATGTTGTAACTGGTGATCTCCTGGTGTTGGAATGTTTGCCAAATTAAAATCTTTTCTCATTCAGCAAATTGGCTCTTCTGTGTTTGGTGTACCTGCACCATATACTCCCAGAACCCTTCTTTCAGAGTCTATCGCAATACCCATTGAAATCAATGAGAAAACTGATCTAGGCTGACTCCAAATATGCACATGTAGGCACATCTCTTCCAGTCTATGCAGATTCTGTGTACTGCTGTCCCAGTACAAACGGCCACACTTCCTAGATACAGAGCCTGCAAGTTTCATTTGGTGTTTCTCCAAACTAATCCCTGAATACAGCAGAATGCTGAAGTAAGGGAATTCCCCTTCCCAACAGAGATTGTATGTTATTTATTATCTTTATCTACCAGAAGTGCTGAACTTCTGACAGGTGACTGTATCTTTTTTACATTTGAAGAATCCCTGTTAGTTTCATTGATGCTATATTTCTGAGTCTTTTTGTACAAGTATATTCTATGAATAAAATTAGGGAGAACCATTTTTGTTCTTTTGTGTTTGAGATGCTTCAACGTTTACATTCATCTAGGCATTAAAGTCCACCTTCCTCCTAACTTTTACTGCCAGTCCAGTTCCATGCATTTCCTCACCGTAAACTGGTATCAAATTGATATTTTAGTTTTGTGCTTAGTGAGACTTGGTAAATATCCTTCCAAGGAGTTGCACTCTAGGTGCTATTGTTTGTTTCTGCTCTCTGGAAGTGAGGCAGTGGCAGAAATGTCTTAAACTGCAGATCAGAAAGGAGGTTATACTTTACTAAGGCAACTAGACATCCTGATATGATTGGGACTATCCCAATATGTTTTATATATGCAAATATAACCCCCCCCAATCTCTCAAAAAAAAATGTGTCCTGATTTTTACACTTCCTATCTGATCACCCTATACTTTGTACCAATTGCCTCCAAAGGCAAAGACTCTTCAACATGTTCATTGCTATACTGATGCCAAGTCCTGCCTAGCTATAGGAATATGGTCTAAGAAGCCAAAGTGCAGCTAAGCATCCACCCCATTAGCAAGGGAATCTCATTAAACATGTCTGTTTGGACACACTCACTGTCTGCCTCTCTTTCCCTGAGCACTTGCAGTAAGAGAGTGAGCCTTTGAGAGGCTTGAGATTGAGGGTATTTCCACACTGCACAGTTTTGGCAATGAAATTAATGTCGACATGCAGAAGTTGCCACAAAAGAAAAGGTCTCCAAAACATGTTTTCACTGCCTCTTTCTGGGTGTATCTAGACTACAGGGTTTTTTTCGAAAAAAGTGGCCTTTTTTCAAAAAAACCTCCCCTGCATCTAGACTGCTGCCACGTTCTTTCAAAAGTCAATCGAAAGAACGAGGCAGGTTTTTTGACCGCAGAAAACCTTGTTTTATGAGGAAGAATGCCTTTTTTCGAAAGTGCTCATTTGAAAAAAGGCTTTATGTAATGCAAACTGTGCTTTTTTCAAAAGAGAGCATCCAGACTGCCTAGGTGCTCTCTTTTGAAAAAGCGGCTTGCTTTTTCGAAAGTACTGGTTGTAGGCTAGACGCTCTTTTCCGAAAGAGGCTTGCAGTCTAGACGTAGCCTCTGTTGACAGATCATGGCCATATTTTCAGCTCCCCTGTCAACAGACTGGGTGCGTGTATCCCACAGTGCCTAGGGACATCTTGTTTCACTAGGGACTGTGGGAACATGGGATGGAGCACAGCACATCTTGGGAACATGAAAAACATCCCGTTAGGCTTCCAGCTCCCTTTTGTACCATTTGTAAAGCTGACAGTCCTTGCTATGCGTCTCACCAGCATCTGCTGTGAGAAATCATGGATCCCACACTTCTCCCTGGTGCTGTGTTCAGTGTCATGAGGACATTGCAGCAGAGTTATTGTTGTACTTACTCTCAGAGGAAGAAGACTTGGAGGCGGACAACAGTGTGAGCGACATGGACAGCAGCAACTTGGCACTGCATTGGGCTGTCACAGAGCAGCTGTGCACAGTGGAGCGTCACTTTTGGTCTAAAGAAACCAGCATGGAGGGGTGGGATTGTACTGTCATGCAAGTGTGGGATGAAGACCAGTGGCTACAGAACGTTTGGATGTGTAAAGCAACCTTCCTGGAGCTGTGTGCTAAGCTGGCCCCTGGATTGTGGCTCAAGAACACCCAAAGGAGAGTTGCATAGTACAGAGTAGGGATGTCAAATATTGGTTAATTGAATAGTCTAGTAACCGCATGAATTCTTACTGGTTAGTCGCCTATTCTATAGGCCCAGGGGCAGGGCTGGTAGCCAGTGCGCTCCAGCCTCACTCCCAAGGAGCCCCCGGCCACCCTGTGCTGCTGCCTCTGCATCAGAGGCAGCAGTATTGGGTGCCAGGCGGGAGCTAGGCCATGAGGGGAGCCAGTTTAAAAACCAGTTCCCTTCACGGACTGGCTGCTTGTTGCCCTGTGCTGCTGCTTCTAATAAAGGCAGCAGCCCCTATCTAGGGTGGGGTCTGAGCTCCCAGACCCAGCATGAGCCGGAACTGAGCCGGGCTGTCTGCCCACCCGGTTCCTGATACACTTTAAATGCAGAGCCGCAGCAGGGGTAGGACCTGGACCCATCGCAAGCCAGGACTGAGCCAGGCTGCTAGCTAGCCTGCTAAAAAATTTACTGGCAAGGGAGGAGGGAAATGCGTGTTGTCTATAGCATTAACCTATAAGCCTTTGCTTATTGGTTAATCAGTTAATTGATTACACTGTTACATTCCTAGTATAGAGGCATGTTGCCATTGTTTTGTTGTAGCTGGTGACTCCTGATTGTTACTGTTCAGTTGCAAATCAGTTTGGAGTTGGGAAATCTACCATTGGGCAGCACTTCTGCAAGTGTGCCAGGCAATACATCGCATTTTGCTGCGTGGGACTGTGACTCTGGGAAATGTGGATGACATAGCAGCTGGCTTTACAGCAATGGGCTTTCCAAACTGTGGCAGGCAATTGGTGGTGCACATACTCCCATTATAGCACCACCCACTTTGCCTCAGAGTACATAATTGGAAGGAGTACTTCTCGATGGTGCTTCAGGCATAAATACAAGGTGGTCTGGAAAGGTGCATGGTGCATGAATCTTCAGGTACAGTGGTGTAGCCTGTTAACCATTAGTTGCCTTATTTTGGCCAATGAATATAATATTCTCTTTAGTTAAATAATAGTTTTATGTTATCCTTATATTTTTTTAATATAGATTTGAAATATGCTGGTAACGCAAAGGGCCTACAGAATCCAGATTCTGTAAGATGGCTGATGGCAATAAGATATAAGTGGGGAACTATATGCTTTGTGCTTGTAATTTTCCATAAAGGGGTGAAGCAAGAGTCTGCGGTCAGGGCAAGCTTATTTTTTGAGCCTTACCCAGAATTTATGGTATAAATCTGCTAACATGACAGTTACGGCTGTTTCATCTCTTGGTGCAATCCGAACAGATGGAATTTTGTTAACCGCAGCTTCCATACAGCTTCCCGCCCTTTCTGTGTGGTAGAGAGACAGCGTCCAGAAAGTCCTCTGGCACCCATAATGAACCCATATTCATAAGATACCCAAAGATTTCTTCCAATTAAAGGTGGTACCCTCAGAAATCTTGGGGTGTTAAGCCCAGTTATGGAAAAGGGGTGGTATATCCGGTATGCTTTGGTGCCCAAAAGGGGTATTTAGGCCTACGGATTAGAAAGATCAGGGCTGCAACCTGACGCCTCGCAGAAAGAGAGCAGCCCGTCCCGGGTCACGTGCGTATAAGGTCAGAGAAAGACTTAGGACTTATTTCTATTTCTCTCTTTTGTAACAGCTTCTTTTCTTTTCTTGCTTAAGTCTGCTTTTAGGAATCCTACTAACACTTGCTCCCAGGTCTCCAGGGGAAGGGAAGCCACCCTTCTCCATCCAACCTTGGGATCCTTGTGTGTGTAGGAATTATTATTATTATTATCATTACTTTTTGTATACTTAGATAAGTTTGGGATTAATTGTGTTAATGACATCTTGGGAAGGAATTCAAGTGATTTGTGTTCTTACTGTAGTGTTTGCTGTGGTGATCATAATCATTATTCCATTAGCAATAAAACTGTTTTCTATTTCATTCCCTGAGTTGAGATGTTGTTGTTGTCCGTCGCCTGTTGATCCTCAAGAGGAGGAGCCTTGTGGTTCCACAGAATCTGGGATAGAGGACGAACTTAGATCTATTCTGATCAGATTGGCGAGCCTTACCTATCCAAAAATCACAAAACTCTTTCCCAGGCTACAGTGGCTGCTACAGAAAGCTGTAGGCAGGGACTTTCTTTCCAGACCACAAGAGTACAGTGGAAATGCCCAGAGTGATCGTAGGTGACCCAACTTATCCCTTACAGCCGTGGCTCATGAACCCTTACACAGGACACCTAGACAGCAGTAAGGAGCAGTTCCACAACAGGCCGAACTGATGCCATATGGTACTGGAATGTGCTTTTGGCAGATTGAAAGGGAGATGGCGCTGTCTCTATGGCAAGTGAGACCTTATGGAGGATCATATCCTCATGGTTATAGCCACATGCTGTTATTTGCCTAATTTGTGTGAAAATAAGGGTAAAATGTCTGCCCATGGGTGAAGCACTGAGGCACAGCTCTTGGGCACACGTCTGAACAGCCAGACACTGGAGCTGTTAGACATGCCCATGGGGCTGCCATTAACATCAGGGAGGCTTTGAGGAACCACTTTGACAAATAAGGGGTGTTGAAATGTCTCTCTTATGGGGTTGCTTCCCTGCTACATCCAACTACTCACCCTGAAAAACACATTCCCATGCAAGCAAGGGATGTGACAACCTTCAATTGGGAGCTGAGCAATTGGGATGGGTTTTGGAACAGAAAATAAAGTCATTGTACCATTAAATATGTTTGCCTTAATTGATCACTGCAAATCACCGTCACAAACATAAGATGAATGTTTGCTGATGAGGGAGGAGTAAGAGTAGGGGAAAGCCTCACAATTGACAGTTGTAGGTCCAGCTGTCATAGTCACAGCTGTGATAGGGAGTGGAGTGCGGCAGAAACTGAGCATTCCCAGACAGTGAAAAGGAGTGTGTGGGTGTAGAGCAGGGCTATTCAACTTTGGAAGCCTCGCAGGCCACAATGATACTGCACATGCCAAGGTCTGCAACTTAAGTATGGTTGCATATACATGCAAATACATATGCAAATATATGCAAATAGCTTCTTTCACACTGCCGGGCATGAATACAAAGATTAAGGCAAGACTACACAACATGCAGGCCCCATTTTAAGTCAGGTCTGCTGATATTAATAAAATACAATATTTACCCGCTTTCCACGCATATGACAGCACTTTTAATGAGCAATGACAGTCCAGGAAATTTAACTACTAAAATGCATATCAACAGAAGACCATTATATTGACTTGCCGTTGTGGAACGTGTTCCCAGTGGAGGCCATTTTCAAAGGATACCACCTGCAGGCCACATGTTGAACCCCACGTAAACCCAAACCACACCATGGGCCACAAACAAATGGGTCATATGTTGAGTAGCCTAGGTGTAGAGGGTGGGTTGCTGGACAAAGAATTCTGTATCTGTTACAAGGGAGGTTGGTACCATATGTGTTCATTCTGCATTTTGATTAAACACTTCAGCATCTCCATTTGGTCCTCCATGACCTTGATCATAGTCAGTGGCACCTTTCCTTTCTTTTGTCTCTCTTTCCCATCTCTCCCCCTCTTCTCTGCTTGCACTGAGGAATGGTTCAGAACCTCCCTCACAATTTCATCCCTATTTCTCCTTGGTCTCCTCCTCAGTTGATGCAGTCTTTCAGCGGGAGAAGTTTACTGAGTTGTCAAGGTCTCCTCTGCAACAAAGAATGTAACAAAAGAGGAATTGTTAAATTCCTGCTCGAGGTTGAAACAGTTCACTCAAAAGCACTGTTTGCAGCATAAGCTTCCACTTCCCACTGACTCTAATACTTAATCTTGGGGGCGTCCACATGTAGTCTTCATTTGCATTTATGACAGAGTGCAGTAATCTTCCCCTCCCTGCTGCAACTTCATGAGGACTAGCAACATGAAGGCCTGTATAATTTTTTCTTTAGATGTAATAAAAAGTCATATTTGGTGTCACTAAGGGCTTATTAGGAACAGCAGCAGTTTAAATCAATGTACCCTGAATTCTACCGAGCTCACAGTTTTAAGTAAAGCATCAGTCACAACCTCACCCTCCATCCAAAATATTATTCACAGCATCATGTTCTGGGGAGAATTCTCTTTCTTGAACAATTATCATGACTAGGAATCCAAACATGTATTTTTGTGCACTTCAGTTTGAACCTTGGATGTGATAAAAAGTATGATTAAGACTTGATCTAGCTCTTAGACCTCACTGAACTCAGTTTTATACAAAGATGTGTTGACAGATACTAGTATATAAGGATAAGCAATACAGGCCCATTCTGCAATCCTATCACTCAGATAATCTTACTGAACTCACCCCTTTGGCAGTTTAGTCAATGGGACAGCACATGTAAAGGTAGCAGGATGAGAGTATCCTTTTCGGGGTAATAATCTTCAGCCTTTTATGATGCCTTTGGATCACGGGTACAGATGCTGAGCTAATGATCATTTCCTGTGTCCAGGGTGACATGGATATTTGCAATGCCATATGAGAAAGTTATATTCCAAGTGATAGTATTTTATTAATTTGGTGGAAGTAGAATTGGGTAGAGATTAAAAACAGTACAATCATCAAGGAACTCAAAGACAAATCAAGTGAGTATATGCAGTGAATTCATTAGAGGAAGTGGATATGATAACCGAAACAAGGGGAGGTCAGGACACATAATAGGCTATTGAAGGACATCAGAGGAATTATAATAGGATGGAACTTAAAAGAGATGAAAAATCCTTGACAGAAGAGGTGGGTTCTGATATGGAGTACTGGTGTTTCCTTCTGACACAGAGGAAAAGTTACCCCAAGGAGAACATTCACCAGAAAAGAGCTTATGGGTGATTACTGATAGATCAGGTGCTAGGATTTGAACCAGAGAGACAGAGCTGGCAGAAGGGAAAGCACTTGTGATAGACTAAGTGAGATGCCTAAAGGCCCCTGCTCGAAGAGGTGTAGGAGCCCATTAATGGAAAAGTCTGACCCAGAATTGCTGATAACAGGCAAAGGAAGTTGAGGAAGCGTCTGGAGAGCACAAAGTAGCCTTAATAATTCCTGGTCAAAGGAACACTTCATTTGGACGTTCTGCAAGTAATGGAAAAGCTGTGACATGGACACTGTGCAGGAGGCCCCAGCCAGCAGGCAGGGAAGATGTCTCAGATACAGCACCTGGAGGCAGGAACAAGCCTGACAAATGGGGCTCTCAAAACATTTTTTAAAAAAGTAAATCAAAACAAGCCTCTCGTTTTTAATTCCCTTCTCAAATCCCTGTAGGAAGAAGTAGAGCGGGGGCGTGGCCAGGGGGCTGGAAGGTGATGTGCTCTCACGCTTCTCAAATATTTGGGGAAGGGGATATGATTGGAAGTTCAGATTGTGCCTTGATTAGATCCTTTTGCAGAGACATGGGGCACAGAAACATTAAACCTGGAGTGCTCCACCGCCATGGGGCGAATTCTTGCCTGCCCCACCACCAACACAACGCACATGCAGGGGGTGAGGGTAGGAGGGATGATGTTGTTTATCCTGCATTACAGTCCACAGGGGATCGTTCTAGCTAGCACAAATTTGAGCAGCCCCATGGCTGCTCTAACTGGTTTTAGAGGATGGTTTCCCCCATTCCCAGGCTCCAGCTAATCAGGGGAGGCATAAAAGGCAACTAAGAACCATCTCAGCAACCCCCACCACATGTCGGAGTTGAAAACCAAACAATTACTTTTTTATTAAGAACTAAATTCAACAACATAATTAAATTAGAGACAGCATCTGGCTTATTCCACTACTCTACCCACACAGAGTTCAGCAGGCTATGGAGTTACACAATACACTCAGCCAATGAAAAGTAACTTAGAAGCATTACATCATCAGACCAGACCCTCAGGGCACAGCATTGTTACCTAACAACTTCAGAGAGTTGATTAGTCCTTTTGTGGCTGTCAGTAACACCACATCCTGCTTATTTGTAGTTAAGTGGCTCCGCAGGCACAGCAGAGGGAAAAAGACAGCAGGCAAACCCTCCTGTCCTATGCAAGCTCTCTCTCTCACACACACACACACACACACACACACACACACACACACACAGAGGCCAAAGTGAGGTATTTCATTTGTCATGCCCCCATTCAGGGGCACTTAAAAATCCCTCAGTAAATAAACAAGATAAACAACCAGTCCCACAAAATGATCGAGTGTCTTAGGTTTGTTATGAAATTGCACAGTGCAGTCATTTAGAATCGATTCATATTACATCCTTTTATTTCAGAGAAAAGAGTGTTTAAAAAGAGGGCAATGAGTATAAATATGACATTTCTAAAGGTAGGCTATGTGTAAGGGTGGGGTGGGAGACACATTCAACCTTGACACTGCCACTTTAAGATTTAAGGAATAGACTGTGAAAGAGATTCGACCTTTTTTTTCCCTAAATTCACTCACTTATTCTGTTCTTGTATCTTTGAATTATAATCACATTCTTTCTGTGTATCTTTAGGTGCATCTCATCATTATGCATGTATTACCAGTCCTGAGGCATTTAAAGTGATCTGTTCAGTCTGAAACAGGCTAGAGCATGCATACTTTCCCATGCAACCTGTCCCTTCCATACGCCTGCTGGCAATTGATTTTCATTGTTCATAAATCCAAGTCTTGTTTACGCTGGAATACAGGAAAAACTAAAGGAGATTGCTAGTGTGTAAGCCATGGTGGCTTTTTTTTTTTTTTTTGGCTTTTGCTATGAAGTGATAAATGATTCTCAGTCCCCTGTGGGTTAGAGGGCACCAAACTTCAAATAACTACAACATCCGATAACAAAGTTTTTCTCCATCATTTGCAATCAAAACACCAAGAACACAGCCCTCTGGACCCCTCATCCTTCATGTTCAATTGTAAATCCTGATTAAATAGCTTGCAGGTGTCAGGATTAGAGTATATTCATTGGGAGCCTAAACACAGCACCAGCTGGGTTCCTCATTTGCCAGTTGTAGTTGCTTCTTTGTTTTGAAACTGTTGACAGTACAACTAAAAATATTCCTTTGGGTAGAGACGGAGTTAAATAACAAGCAGGATGAGTAAGAGAACAGCTGTAGATATTTTTCTGTGTTTAACATACCTGCCTTCTTGATTTATAGTAAGTCCCCCATATAATGTACATTCTGTGTAATCCAAAACATTTAACCTTTGGAGCTGGGGTTGTGATAAAGCTATCAGACACAAGAAAGGGTCTTGACAGGCCTTGTATTACCAATGTTTTTGTCAAAGGAAAATTAAAATATAATTTTATCTCACTTTCACTATACACTCTCAACACACAATATTGGGTTATATCTGATGCTATCATCCTAACAATATGCCAGGCAGCTACATAGCAGCACGGAGAAGTAATTTCAACAATTCTCAAAGTTTTCCACCAGTGAGGAGTTCTATTCACTTGGTGGCATGAATAAGGATTTTTTGGCAAAGGATACAGTGACTGTCTTTGCTGTGAGCTCTTTCCGCATACAAGTACATTATCAAGCATCCAAAACTAACCCTAGAATCATCAGTTTAATTTTAAAATTCCATGAGTCATCACTGAAACAATGTCCCATTGTGGCACTGGGACACTGTTCTGTTGATACTGCTATCTTGAGATACAATGCCAATGTCTTCCCGACTATTTGTAGTCAAAGATCATGTCACCTTTTCTGCTATGTTGTTAACGCCACGGTATTCATCCAGATTGAAGTTGGGAATTACCTCAAATTTCCTGTAGTTTTCAAACTGCTTTTTATCTTCACTTCCTGTCCTAAACCTTCATGTATAATAGTTACTGTATTACAACCCTGAAATTCTTTCATTTCAATGGTTGGTGAAGTGACTCATACTGAATACACACAAGAAGGAAGGCATCATGTATACAAAAGACATTTCTATTCTTGCTGTAAAAATGAAAAAAAAAAAAAGGAAAAAACTGGCACATTTAATGGATTTTTTTAGTTGCACTGCACTCAAATTGAACAGTAGTTTGTGGGTTTCAGATAATCAATCTTCATAAACTTGAACAAGATATTGGACATTTAGACATTCAGGTTTATGCGTGGAAAGGATCCTGTCAAGTAGACATGAGCCAAATAGTCCTCAAAAAATTTGCACAATAATGAGGCACTCACTTGCTCATGACTAATTGGACTTGCTTTTCCCAACATCAATTCTCCTGCAGAATTCAAAGCATACTTCAGGGATTATTTTTAAGTGTTTAAATTTGCATTGTGTTCTGATACATTCCTCCAGATAAATAATGTAATAAAGACACCAGAACATAAGAGGATGGAGGGTACAGAGAGTTAATGCCAGGGTTTAAAATAACATAGATTTTATCCTGTTCACATGTCTGACAAGCAGAGCAAGGAATCAATTTACAGCAAGGGCCAAAGATCACACATTTTAGGGGAGCCTGGGGAACAATTCCCCCAATTGGGGCAGTGGGGTGTGCAGATGAAAGAGCAACTGATTGTTGTTTTTCTTTAATGGTAACACTGTATTCTGAAATTACACACAGCAGGCAGGAAGATTTCAGAGATATTGCAGGTTTGTGTGCTGCAACACATTTTGAAAGGCTCTGGGTAACATGCTAGCCTTTCACCTCTGGAGGCCTGCCTTCACATTTAAATAAGGTAAAAGTGAAAGTACATTTGGTTGTTCCTGTCTAATCCTTACCTGCCATTAGTCCATCTCACCAGATTAGATTTCAGTTTGTCAAACTTCAGGCCAAATTCTTCTTTCATTTACATCATTTTAAATCTCAAGTAACTCAGCCAAAATCAGAGGAGATGCTCTGGATTTATACAGATTTTAACAAGAGCAGATTTTGGCCTTTCATCTTCATTTCTAACAACCAGTTTTGCTCTTGGAACTAGAGCACAGTATGTTAGTGCAGAACCCGCTTTCCCCATCTGTACTGAATGTCCAGGACTGAGTTGATGCAGACAGGCTTGTGAAAAGTTGTTTGAACCTGCTTCCAAGATGCCTAGTTCTGCGTGCTCTCACTCATAGACCAACAATTCTAACACAAGACTATAATTCTGCCATTTCCGATGAGGTTGCATCTTCCCCAGGCTGTATGTCAGATTGACTTTCACTAATGGAAATGATTTTAACATTATTTTTGACCGAATTAGGTTTCAAAATGTGCTAGGCACTTGCCAAACATAGTGAAAGACAGTCCCTATGCAGAAAATCTAAGTGTGATTTCATATATAAAAATAAAATAATAATATACATAATATATTCAAAGACTCAATGGGATTCTGGTCCATGACTAAGGTTTGTGGTGCCAGAAGTCTACCAATAATAAATAGTAATAAAATGGAAAAAAGATAATGGTAAATTCCTAGAACCACAGAAGAAATAAATGAGAGGTTTAGGATGGACATTAGGAAAAACTATTTCACTAGGAGGGTGGTGAAATACTGGAATGGGTTACCTAGGGAGGTGGTGGAATCTCCATCCCTAGAGGTTTTTAAGTCTTGGCTTGACAAAGCCCTGACTGGGTTGATTTAGTTGGGATTGGTCCTGCCTTGGGCAGGGGGCTGGACTTGATGACCTCCTGAGGTCTCTTCCAGCTCTATGTTTCTATGAGAGACCTATTATATTATCAAAATCCATCTCTTTGGGGTCAGTCTAGCATTATTCCATGCAGGGCATTTTAATCTCATTTAAAAAATATCTCGCAAATGAGCTTTACTACTTTGTGAGGGAGTCTATTCCACAGCCCAGTACG
Source organism: Pelochelys cantorii (assembly GCA_032595735.1). Classification (NCBI taxonomy): domain Eukaryota; kingdom Metazoa; phylum Chordata; order Testudines; family Trionychidae; genus Pelochelys; species Pelochelys cantorii. The sequence goes on from CM064338.1 coordinate 17,742,885, forward strand.
TCTTATTTGCAAGAAAATTTTCATATGCTTGAAGTTTGCATTTTCTTAATTTCCATTCCACTGCTTTTTGTTATATTCTTGTATACCACATAACATATTCCAATATAGCCTTGGTATTAACCCGCATTAACAAATCTGAGATTACTCAGCCCTAACAATTTGGTTCTCTTTTTGGCCAAACGTGAATGAACATATCAGACCCAGCTTTTAGAAGTGACCTTGGAGATTGCACGTGTGAGTAGTCACAGGCACAATCTTGCAGGTGCAATTTACTGTCAGTTCATTTTGGGATATTCCCGAGATGTATCTTGCAACATGCCATAAGGAGTATGAAGCTCAAACTAAGCCTTATCTGCAGTAAAAGTGGTTCCATAATCACATAACTGTTATTACACAACTCTGTCAGTGTCTCTGGTCTCCTCTAATTATACCCTGAATTCTGTCAACCGAAGTGTCTCAAACGAACACAGCTTCCAGACTGACTGAATTCTAGCACTGAGTTTTAACTCCAGAAGGGACAGGTGAGGATTTTATAAACACACAAGTCTTCTTGCATCCAAATACATTCCCTTACATAGGCACCCTGAAGTCTTTACCATAATCTCCCTGGCAAACAAGTGTCCCCTGTTTTCCTCCAGTAACAAAGTCATAATGGTATTTCACAGGCTGACATGATCAAAGACTATTTTGATGTATTTCCTATGGCTAGACATAGTTACCTATTGGATGAGAGTTTCTGGACAGGAGGAGTAGGGGTGTAGGTTTATGTCTTAAATTATGAGGCCATTTTAGGCAGAAATGTTTTTTCTCCCTTCACCTCCAAATCTTATTCCCCCAATTTACAGAGTCAGCAAGACTGTCTCTGTATCAGTCTTTCACATATGCATGTACACAGCAAATACACCTTATTCTAAGTGCCTTAAAGGACTGACTAAAAATTCCTTCAAAAACAAATGTCTAATAAAGTCTATGCCCTTTCAAAATATTTGATATTAAATTGAGAAATCTTAAATTATCATGAGTTAGGGACAAGTTTTGCCAGCTAAGGATGACGGTTATATTTTTAGAACTATCTAGCTAGTGTCATTTTAACCCATTTGAGAAGAAGTTCCAATTTAAGAGGTCTAATTTCTTTTTATTGTGACTCTACTTCATGTTTATAAATATTTCCTGAATACTAAGCTGGAAAAAGGTAGGTGTCATAAAACTCCAGAAACATTGCCAAGACACAATATTTCTTCCAGTGGGGCAGAAGTATTTGTGGGAGGTCACAGAATAGGTTTCACCACTGTGACACAGAGCCCCCTTGAAACGGGGTCCTTTGTTCTTTGCAAACATCTCTCCCCTCAGACCTGAGAAAAGGTGTGCTGACACTGGGGGGCTGACAGACTAGGCCCAGGTGGTGTGGGGGGCTCCCAGAAGAGGCGGAGCTTGGATGGAACGGGGCTCTGGCGGTGATTTAAAGGGCCTGGGGCTCCGACCCCCACAACTGCTGCAGTAGTGGCAGCAGCAACTCGGAGACCCAGGTCCTTTTGAATCACTGAGCCTCCCCTGAGCTCCCCCTGTTGGCAGGCCTGGCTGACACCGCACGCTCCTTTCAACAGCCAATGGAGTACATACACTACACACCACTTCCAGCACAGATATAATTGGATGGGTTGACTGTGAGGCATTCCTTGGACGAGTTAAGTAAAGACACTCCTGAATCTTATGGGTATGTATGTGGGTATATACCCTACTGGGCTCGTTACTCACCCTAGCAGTGCACTGACTGTCTGCACTACTTTAGCATGCCACCACTTCCTTGCTGTTGGAGCATTTCCCTGTAGCAGGGAAAGGCTACAGCAGGGAAGAGGCAGCAGAAAAAAGACTGCAGCACCTCACTGCTGCCAGTGCTTTTCACTGCCATGGGCAGCTACACACTGCAGGGCAGACACAGCCTGCTTGTCACGGCTGCATGTTACTATGCACATCCATGTAAACATAGCCAAACTCGTTACACCAAACATGTCTTACCTTGTGTCTCACTCCTTATGGATCAATATCCTGTATCTGCAGAAAGCTCTTAATTTATCAAGATGCATAACCTTTGTGAGATGTCTGCACAGGTAATAGTTAAAGGACAATGTCTATTGAAAGTCTGCTTATGGACTTGATAGAATTGTTCACCAGGAGATAATACGTCTTGGTGATGGTCCCTTTGGGCAATGAGGAGTTGTCACCCTGGCTGGAGCTCCCTTGCAAGGCTCAATTGTTTAGCTTTGCACTATGCCAGGGCTACTCAACGCGTGGCCCGCGGGCCACATGCAGCCCACGGCCCATTGGTTTGTGGCCCGCAGCGTGGTTTGGGTTTACGCTGGGCTCTACACGCGGCCTGCGGGTGGGATCCTTGAACATGGCCTTCACTGGGAACACACTCCACAATGGCGAGGCATCTCCAAGGCAGGGTGAGCACTGAAAGATGCAAGTGGCTGGGCTGGCTGGAACAGACGGTACAAGGTGTCGGTGTTTCTAGCCCCCGGGAAGGAGGTGCCGGGAGCGCCAGGGCATTGTAGGAAGTGCTGGATGCTTAGCCTTGTGGGCAGAGCCTGAGAGGTGCTGACTGGCTCACACTGGCCACGTTTGGGTCCGGCGCCACAGCTTAAGGCTTAATCTTTGTATTCGTGCCCGTTAGTGTGAAAGAAGCTATTTGCATATATTTGCATATATATTTGCATGTATATGCTATGCAACCACAGTTAAGTGGCGGTCCTTGGCATGGGCTGTATCATTGTGGCCCCCAGGGCTTCCAAAGTTGAGTAGCCCTGCACTATCCTAAGACTTCTAAAGGGAAACCATCAGTGACAATAACAAACAAAAAGCCACCTAAAGATAAAAAGAAACTTTTTGGCATGACAGGGGTTTGCTCTGTCTGTGAATAGAAGCAGGTAGTTGTCAGTGTAACAGAGAAAGAAGTAGTACTCTGCAAATATTCCCTGAGAAAACCCTCGGTGAAGCAGGGGGTACTTTCATGAACATTTGTATTGTGGTTCTTGAGAGACCAGCCAGCACCACAACGGAGTGAACTTTGTGGGAGAAATCTATTTCATTATACAGGAAAAGTAACTAATGATAAGCGTGGACTCAGGTTTGTGGTTTATGATGCATTTGTATTACAACCAATTGTTTCCCCTGCTCTCTCTTGTTTCTGGTTACTTCTTCCACATTTTTAAAAATAATGTAGTTTTGTTTTATCGTAAGTGCTCTATGGTTTACAGGAGCGGTGATCTAAGATAAAACTGTAAAACTGGGAAATGCTGCACCTTTGGGTACTGAGAGTCTTGGATTTCTGTGAGTAGCCAATGTCAGGGGTTGGATATCATAGGGGGATAATTCAACAGGAATTGGCAACTGAGGTGCACCTATTGTTAACCTGCAAGGCAAAATTAAGACTTGCATAGCCCAGAGGAGAGTGCTTGAGTGGCTGAAAGGCTTGTGGTGACAGGGAGCTACCCTAAGACACACCCCTCCCTCTAGAGGCAGGGCATAACAAGGGGCAAACTTCAGACACACTTAACAGGTTGAATGTCTCTTAAAAGAACCCTGTCTGTGTGCCTCAAGCCCTCTGGGGAAACACTAAGTCACAGATTTTCTTCATCTCCTTCCAACATTCTGAGCCAAAGTAGCAATAGTAAATCTTATAGCCATGCGTGCAAAGAAGTCTCACGCAGGCGATGACGTTCTTGGCTGCAAATTGTAGCCTGAACACAGCTCTGAAGCTCAGAGGTGGTTTGCTAGTTTTGCAAGTCTGAAGGGCGTTTTGCCTACACTTAAGATGGCAAACTGGTTTCCGAGTTGGAAAGGGCTACCACTTCTGTAATGAGCAGGCCACATTCATCTCATACGTCTCTTTGCCAGACATGCGCCAATGGAAAATAATGTGCCAAAATATACTAATTACACAGTAAAAGAGAGCCAGAGGGGCCTCCATTACTTGGGACAACTAAAAGGACAGAAAAGGGCCACAGCACGTAATATGTTCCATACTACAATTAAGCACTCAGTTTACAGACAAACCTTTGCTAAATAACAGCCAGAAAGGGATGAATGCAACAGAGTGACAGAACATAAAATGCCAGTAATGTGTTTGCACAGAGAGGGTCAGTAAGCAAGGTGTAAGGTATTAACTTATTTTCTTCTTTTGATGGGATTCTTTGGGGGGAAAGAGCATGCTCCTTTATAGAAGAGAGAGAGGACATTTACAAACCTTAGCACCTTTGTTGAGATGCCTTGATTTGGAGGCACCAGTGAAGATATGAGCAATGCTGACAGATTGCCATATCAGACAATGGATAAAAATAGATCAATAGACATTCTTATAATCACCATGATTTAAAGTTTGCAGCAAATGAGGTTGGCAATCATCATCTACAGAAACATTGTGTATTTCTATTAGAGAGGTTTCCTGTATGCATGGACAGTATGATCTCTCGATTCACTTACAAGTATGCCATCTTTGTAAAATACCCCCTTGCATATGATCAATGAGACAACTGAATCATCAACACAGGCCAGAAGAATATGTATTTCAGAGATTTACACCATAACATGAACGGCACAACTCAAGCTTTTGTTCAACAGAGTCCCAAAAGTGCTGGAGCAAAAATATCATATACAAGTATATAAACAATATTTGACAAAAAGAACATGTCTATGGTTGATTCTAGCTCTGCAGATTAATATTCAAAATGTGAGAAAGAAGCATTAATTTTATTTAAAACTGAAATCAATATTTAAATTGCCTATATCTTCTCTTATTATTATTACATAAAACATGCTCAAATTCTTTCAAAGGGAGACAGAGTAACCTGTCAGGATGAGAACCATTCCCACTATATCAAACAGCAAAAATACTTCACCTTTCCATCTCTCCTTCTCTGGTGTTTATGAGGCTTTGTGTGGTTTGTATTTCATGACTCTTTAGGATAATTAAAAGAACATAAGAACAGCCATATTGGGTCAGACCAATGGTCCATCTGGCCCAGTTTCCTTTCTTCCAACTGTGGTCAATGTCAGATGCCCCGTAGGGAGTGAAGAGAACAGGTAATCATCAATTGATCTCTCTCATGTTATCCATTTCCAGCCTCTGACAAACAGAGGCTAAGGACACCTTTCCTACCCATCCTGTCTAATAGCCATTTATGGACTTAACCTTCATGAATGTATCTAGTTCTTTTTTGAACCCCATTAAAGTCCTGGTCTTCATGACATCCTCTGGCAAGTAGTTCCACAGGTTGACTGTGCACTGCATGAAGAAAAACTTCTTTTTGTTTGTTTTAAACCTTCTACCTATTGATTTCATTTGGTGACCACCTACTTCTTACGTTATGGGAACAAGCAAGTAAATAACTTTCCTCATTCACTTTTTCCACACCAGTCACGATATTATAGACTTCTATCCTATCCCCCTTTGGTCTCCTCTTTTCTAACCTGAAAAATCCAAGTCTTTTTAATCTCTCTTCATATGGGACCCGTTCCAAACCCATAATCATTTTTGTTGCCCTTTTCTGAACCAAATAATATAGTTGTTTCCCTACAGTGCATGTCATTAAGAATTACTCATTCACCATCAATAGTAGTTAAATGCACCATGGTATTTTGTATTCTCAGTGCATATCAAAGATAGGTGGTACAGGTAAATATCTCACTGTGACACAGAGAATACTTGCTATCATTCATAGAGTACTTCATATCTCGCCCCTCTCGCTTAGCCGCTATGGGCAAAATTATTTTCTCATATCTGCACTGTGGCTTTCAGCTCCAACGTTCTGCATGTATGGATCTCCCTCTGAACTCCCACTAGGACTTCCATGCATCTAAAAAGAGCAGGATATCACATTCTAGATCAGTAATAAGGATCAGCATTCAGAATTTTGCCCTTACTCTGTAACACTATTTGGTGACTACTTTATACATTGTGGTTCCCTTAATGCTACTCTCACAAATCAGACATTACACTTTACAGGTATACTGTGTGCACACTTTATAGAGGGAACCTGCAACTAACATGATGTTAGCCACCCTTATCAAACTGGATATGCAGGTAGCATGGTAAGAGGAGGAACACTTTTGGAGCATAGGCTTTTGCCATGCTACTTCCTGAACCCTTTACTTACATTAAATTGCTACTGTAGTTACCTTCTCTTTGACAAGATGATGACAACAAAGACCGTTCTAAAGCAACCATCGGTGTTACTCTGGCTCTGAGATTCCAGATACAGACCCTAAAGTCAAGCTTTAAATCAAGAATTGGCAACACGAGATATTTGCTGATGAAAGTGCATCAAAGTATTTTAGATCCCATCAATACAGGATTGTCCTCATCTTGAAAACTCTTTCAAACTGCCTAGCTGTGTTGGCTGGCACTGTGCATGGTGCAGTTTTCTGGATTTTAGGATCAAGAATGGTTGAGTCCTGACCAGTCCAGAAAAATGGTGTTGCCAGATTAGTTCTTGAAATACTTTCGGTTCATAGACAATTTTGTATGTTAAAGGAGGCTTGCCTGACCTCCAATGTTTCTAACAAATACATAGATTACCCTGCAGCAAGGCCTAAGTCTAGCAAAGCATATGTGATTAACTTTAATGTGAGTAGGTCTATTGAGATGGCTGATTGCCCTGTTTTTCCTGTTGTTCTCTCCTTGTCACTTTGATTAATTAACTGGTTTCGTAATAGATTACACGAGACACCTTTTCTGATAACATTTTTAGCTCCATCACATGCACATGTTAAATTTGCAAAGAACACCTAGCACTGTGTATCCCGCATTCCACTCCTCATGTTTGGCACCTTAGCTCGTCGCTTTCATTCTTACAGCTGAATGGCAGTGGAGCTGTTATTGGAATCTGAATATTCTGGCAGCAAGCAAACATCAATCAAAGGATGTTCTGCCAAAATCAAAGGCAATCCATAAATGATGTTGGTCACTGATTTTTTTTGTGCCAGCTGGCACAAGACAATAGGGAATCAGTGGCTGATGAGTAAACAGCACTCACCAGTGATCAAAATGACCATGCAATGAAAAACAAGTTATAAATGGTATCAGTCAATGCCAATTTGTATATGATATGAAAATGTTTAGCATGACCATATTAGGTATTAATGCCAGCAGAAAATGCTCCACAGCTGAAGAAAAAAGTTACTTAGCACTGGTGACATGAATCTCACCAAATTCCACAGACAGTAAAATTAATATAATAGTAAGACTCAGGTCCTAATTACCCAGACTGAATTCAGTGGATATTTCTGCACTTTGTTAACTTGTATTAATTTCAACAGACTCCACCATACACTGTCAAATTGCTGCTGACCAACATAGGGAATTATTTTGTGAATTAACACAAATGTCTTAGTAGCTCATATTCTGTCTTCCTGACTGTATCACAAGATAAGGTGAGACTGCTACAAATTACTTATAAAGTCACAAAACCAAACTATACAATCTCCTGAGATTTAAATCAGTGAGACTTAAAATATGCTGGTTCACAGAGTTTGTGCCTGATTTACCACTGAGTGTTTTTAATCAGATATGATGGCCAATTTTATTTAATGCAATTGAAAGCTTTCATGTAGCATAATATAAAATGACCACATTTTTCAGCAAACGAAATAAGAGGCAGTCAATGACATTTAAGCAACCTCAGGAGTACTGTTGAGGTTTGGCTACATAGCAATCAGATGAAAAATTTGTTGGTTAACTCTTACCAAGGACGTCTACACAGACTGAAGTCTGCACTGAAACACTGGATAATACTTGTCTTTTTTTCAAATGAATGTTTTTCATCTGGAGATTGTATCATGAACAGATGTACAGATAATGTTAATAGTCCCTTCTGGAAACATTAATCACAAACTTTTACTTATTATTTGTTGTAAGTATTTAAAAGTTAAAGTCTTTCCAGAACTGTCACCATTGACATATTCCTTTTGCTAAGAGTTAAGCTGCAAAACAGAGACTATTTTACAGCATTAGTGTCTTTTTTGAGGTTTTTATTTAAGAGAAAAATGGTGCCAGCATGGTAACAATGTAGACCAGCAGCAACATGTTTCTACTTTAAGAAGTCACAAACCCAATTCTGCGGAACTATTGTAATGCTTCAGTAAATAGTTAGCACCACAGAAGGAAGACTGTGATTGTGGGTATGATATTAACATGATACTTTCCATTCCCAGGTCACTGAGCAAACATTAACCAGAGTCAGGCTGTGTCTAGACTACAAAGTTCTATCGGAAAAGGATACGTAAATTGCAAACCGCAATTTGCATATCTTTTTCCGCTTTTCTTCCGAAAGAGGCTTTTCCGACAATTGGCCCGTCTACACTAGGCCAAATGTCGGAAAAAAAGCTGCTTTCGGAACATCCCTTCTTCCTTGTAGAACAAGGTTTACAAGGATGACGAAAAAACATGTCTGCTTTTCCAAATTTTTTTTTCGGAAAAACAGACGTGTTGCTTGGATTCAGCAGAGCTTTCCCAGGATAGTATCCCGGAAAAACTCTGCAGTCTAGACATATCCTCAGAGTAAGTCAATGACAAGGCCTTATTACCAGAGAGACTTTAGTTCCCACATGCAGAGAGAACACTTTGCCAGTGAGCTGCTCTGCTACCACTTTGAAATACTTGTGTATGTGTTATGTGTCGAAATACTTAACAGCTGTGCAAAAATGCCCAATTAGCTGATTTCTAAGACAGTATCTAAGACAAATCCATTCCCTCTAGTCTCAGACAATGGCCTATTGGTCATTTTGCTGGCCTCGAAGTTAGGCATTCCAGGTTCTTTTCTAAATTCTGCCACAGACTTGTACCACCTTGGGCAAATCACAAAGGCCCCAATTCAGAAAAGCACTTAACCACATTCTTGGGTCCATCCCTATTCAGGAATGCAGACAAGCATGTGATTAAGTGCTCAGCACCCACAACTCTAAGTGAAATCAATGCAGGCTGCAAGTGTGCATCATCTCTGAAAATTAGACCCTATTAGCCTCTCATTGTGACAGTAGCCACACAAGTTAAATGGTGCTATCTATTTCACCTGAGGCTTAATTAATGCTTTAATCCATTTGATAAGACAGAGGTTATTAATTTGTACCATAATGGTGAACATTAGCTACCAAGAGAGTTGGCAATAACATGCCTTAGTCATCTGTTCTCTTCAAGAATAGATTGAACATTGAATAAAGGAAAACGTAACCATACAGGGATGTTTTCATTACTTGATTTTTAGGTGATCTGTTTCTAAGATCAAGAGAGCTCTCTGGATGTAATGTATAGCATTTCAGTGAAATGTATATATTCTGTATGTATGCCGTGCAACAGAATGAATTCAGTTGCTGGATAACTCAGGCTGTTCCGTGCCATACTGATCCTCTATCTAGATCCTAGCGCATAATTTAAACTTGAGTGTGAAAGTGCAAACGTGCACTCAGGATTATTTTGACATATGGTATCCATCATTTGGATTTACTCCTTTTCCAAAATAAACTTTCGCCAGTGTCCCTGTGTGTGTGAATTTTTGGAACAAAGGCAGGGTGTAGTGTCATCAGATACATTTATACACAGATCTTTGAGTAAGCCAACATTGTTAATGAAGCAAAGTTGGGGGGAAGCCCTCCATTTTTATTTTGGCCACTGGAATCACAACTCACATTTTAAAAGGGAAAGTGATGCTATGTGACTTGCGACCTGGCTCTGTTACCTCGCAGAGTGATCCTACTGATATCACTGGGATCATTTGTGTGAGTAAGGACTACTCACGCAGATAAGGATTTGTAGAATTCGGCCCTCGCTGAGAGATATTCTGCATGGTAGAACATGAATCACCTACATATACCGTATCTGTGCAAATCGCAGGACATGTAGTTTGCAAGGATTCATGTAAACTTTTTCTTCACCCTTAATTCAAGTGGGTTTACATACCCTAGGTATGTATTCAATATGCCAAGTTTTGTCTATTTCCAAATCTCTTAATCCCTATTTGAAGTGAAACAACCTGTCATTTCCCATTCACAGGCTATTTATGCGCATTGGTTTTACTGCTAGTATGAGTTCCTCCACAGCTGATCAATTTTTTCTTTAACATACAGCTAAAAGTATGGTACAATTTGGATAAAAAGTACATTTGATTTGAATTTGATTAAAAAAACGAAACAACTCCACACCAGAGTGCACCTGTCCAGTGCTCTAAGGCTATGGTTTTCAAACTTTTTAGGGTACATACCCCTTTCTAAATTACAGTCTACTGCAGACCTCCATCTGAGATAGACAGAAGCTGTTGGGAGGGGGAATCTGGGGCCACATGCCCCTTCAGATTTCTGCTTTTCATTTAGCAACAGCTTCTTGAGGTTTTCAAACTGTGGAGTGCACACTCCATAGGGGGCACGGAGGAACATTTGGTGGGGTGAGCAGTGACACCAGATGAGGCTGGCCCAAGCTAAGCCACCTGGCATCACTATTTGAGTCATCTAACATCGTCACTCTCCTCAAAAAACATTCCTTCATGCTCCCTCCCCCTCCAAGGGGTGTGTGCCACATAGTTTGAAAACCTCTGATTCTGGGTCACATAGCAGAGAGGACACATACATCAACATAGCTGCAGTTTTAACTGAAAGGAGAATATATGCTCATTAGACTACCAAGTCTCTCTAAATAAAATGTGTTATTTGCCATTACAAGATTTTTATCAGTACATACCCCTAGAGGTCTTCTACCCCACTTTGAAATCCACTGATCTAGGAGACAGACTCGCAAGGGCGATGTAGGTATTGCAATGCCTAACTTTTCAGCGTCCTACACAACCCTGAGTTAGGGGCCCAAACTCCCCATACAATGCACAGACTGAGTTTGGTGCCTAAAAAGGGATTCACAAGAAGGCAAGCATACTGTGTGTAGGGAGCAGCCTAAACGAGGCAGTGGGAAACACTAAGGATAGGTGTCTGACGTAAGCCTCATCCTTCATCTGGTTTTAGGGGCCTGACTCTGACCTGGGAATTCACAGCTGTGAACTCTCTCCGGGAGTAAATGCCTAAGCCAGGTGAGTCGTTGCTCAAGAGGAAACAAGGATGCAACAATGCCACCCTGATAGCCAGAGCATTCACCTGGGAAGCATAGGATCAAATCCCTCCTCTGCCTGCCTGCTATGGAGCGGGGATCCGAACCACAGTCTTCTGTATGCTAGGAAAGCCCCCTAACTACAGAACGATGGCTCTTTATTTTGCCTCTGTTGTAACTGTTCCACTTTGTCAAAATAATTACATATCCACTGATGCTGCTGCCAGGATTAGAATTTATGTCTGCCACAGCCAAGATGGGTGCACTAACCACTAGCTTACTGAGCACCTGTTTCCTCATTTTGTTAAGGTCACTTCATTCCCCTGGTGACACTAGCTCCCAAAATCAAATGGAACGTTTCAGTGTGTCAAACATTTTCTTTCTTCCTTTCATCCAAAACAATTAGCTGAAATTGACACAAAATTGACAAAATGTCTCAGTTGACCCAAACCTGCATTTTTTGCCTAATAAGTGCTTTGGCTAATAAAATTCACCCAGGCTCTACTCCACACCATGTTTCAACTATGCATTCCACTAACCAAGCTCTGTTTCAAGTCAATTAAACAAGGAGTAAAAGAATCACATTTGCCATATATCTGCCAATTCTATGATATTTCCATAGAACATATCTATCTAAATATACAGTTAGTCCCTCTCCATTAATTAGATTAGCAAAGCAAAATCCTTACTGGACTTTATGCAGTCTTGTACTTTTCCCCTTTCCTATAGATATGGGGGCTTTGTTGTGTTAGCCGGATAATGCCAAAACATTATTTTTTGTGCCTCCAACTTGGGTTGCCCATCTGGAGACTACTTGTGCCTGATTTTTAGAGGTACCAAAGATCCACATGAACAGAAACACATAATTGGTGAGCATTTCTGAAAGCATAGTTACATGAAAAAATAGCAATGGTGAGCAGCTTTTCTTCTTTGACTCTCTGAGTTAGATGAAAACCCTCCTATTTCCCCTGTGACCTCATCTTTATGTGCAATCTGCATCTTCTCTCAGCAGCTGTGAAAGTCCCATGGACCCAGCATTGTACAGACAGTCAACTGCTGAAGACCAGAGCTGGTAAGTTATTGCTGTGTCCAAATCTGATTATTCTTGAGGACTCTTAGGAATTAAAAATAAAGTGTATACCCATACAGATGTATAATGAGCAAAACATCATTGCTCCTTGAAGTGCTTCTAGCTACATTAAACAGTACCAGTTTCACAGAAAAAAACCCACGTATTTAACTGGGAATAATTAAAATGGGTTAATGTATCTACATATAGAATTTGAGAAACTATCATTAAACAGTCTAATCAATCTTTGTGACAAAAGGCAATAAGCTCTGGAAGGATTGCATTTTAACTGCTGCAGAAAACCTTCAGTTTCATTGAATGAGGCAACAAATTGCTAGTCAGGAAATTATTCTTCAGTCAAAATATGTGATCAACACAGAGCTTCACACCTGCACAGTCATAGAGGGTGCCTGTTATAATGACATTTGACTTTGTGCCTATTATATTACATGACCCAGTAATGGGGTTTGAGTAGTTTCAGTTTGTAATGTCTGGCAGGATTCCCAAAGCAATTTTCAATTAAAAGGTTAGACCCTGGTACTTGTCAAATGTGACGACATACAGTGCCACAATAATATGAAATAGCTTCCTTACAATTAAACTAATTTCATCAGGTCTTTAAGTTGTGCTTGCAAATATTATGCCTTGGGGCAACATTTCTCGATCAAATACATACATGAAGTGTAATCATTTTCTGTCATCATCCCAGCTACACAGGAATATGTAAGTGGGATTCAGGTCCACTTAGCTGAAGGGACTCAAAGGTATGGACACTAGTAGCCGTATGTGTTGTGTTTACAGTGCATTAATAAACTGACTTTTCCTGAAAACGTAAAACAAAGAATGATGCTTACCTACAGATAATCCCCTGAAGTCAGTGACTTTCATTAAACAAACAATATGTGATATTTAACTCCCTTTAGGTAAGCTTTCTTCAAATGAGATTGTTATATTTATAAGAATTTGGGAAGGGAGAACCGTTGTTGATCATTTTAACAGTTTTGTAGGAAGACACTTAAGAAATAGAACATTCTTGATAACGACGACGTGATGTGTAAATCCTGGAAATCTAGGGCCTCATCATGCTTCCTCTGAACCCACTACCCAAACCTTTGTAGACTTTTAACACATATGTGACTGGGCCCCTAATCATTATATCAAGAGTTTGAAGTAAGAAGAGGCACTTGTGATGCATACAAATATTCACAGGGTACTCTCAAGCACTGTAGCCTAGGGGATAGAGCACTATTAAAGGATTAGCCCAGGTAGCGCTAATTGAGGGCAAATAGAGAAGGAGAGACATGCTACATATTCTTTCCTTCTCCTGTTCCTGCACCACAGAAACACAACGCTGTAAAGGCTTCTCTCACCTTTGTAGGCCATTCTACTGAACAAAGAAGCACAGCATGTCTTTGGGGCTCTTTCAGACTGACTCCTAGGAGATGCTGTTTTGAATCATGGGAGCAAACTGGGGATGTTTCAGAGATATAGCCTCTCACAGCACTACTAGTGGCAGAATTGCAGTATTGCAATATTCCATTGACATTCATAGGAAACCGCAAAAAGACATATATGTTTGTTTTAGTTCTTTTTTTTTTTTCTGCTCATTTCTGTTGCTGAGTATTCACTTTTTCTCCTTAGAAGCTGAGGCAGCTGGTCTCCCCTTGTTTCCTGCTGGCCAAACCAGATTAAGGGGGAATAGCTGGTTTGAGTGAGCTTTTCATAAATAAACAAAGCTCACAGGGGTAGAAGGAAGCATAGAGAAGCACAGGAGACAAAATGGCTGAGACCAATAGGAGACAGAGGCCAACGAAGCTGCGTTGTAGGGTCTTATGGGTCTACTTCAAGGGCTTGAGAGAGGCCTTGAACAAACAGCCAGTCTTATTAAAATGCTATCAGGAGAATATTCCTGCAGCTAGTAGCAAGCTGGTTGTGTTTGCTTATTCCATTCATCCCATTGAATTAGTGGAAATGTATAGCTACGATGTTTTTCAAGTTAGAAAAACACATTATGACTGGCCATTGTCCTTTCTTCTCCCACTGAACCAGTGCAATTGCCCAGCCATGGCTCCCCCACATAGCTGTCACGCAGCAGAGGCACAGTTGATGCTTATACTGTCCCTACTACATTCCAGTCTAGGTGTTACTTGCAGAGCGATGAGATGATATCCTTACTAGGAATGTGCAAACCTTACAGGGCGAGATAGGCCCCTGAGGGTCATCCCTAAGCTCTGCTGCAATCAGTTCAATGATTAGAGATTTAATGCAGTGCCATGGGTATACAAGGACCTGTAGAGATTAGAGACATATAAAATACCCCAGCTACTTCCAGACTAGGAATGTGCAGAACTGCATGGTAATATATTATATTGTGAGACAATTCCAACCAAAGACAGCAGCATGACGGAAAATGTGGGGACAAGAAACTTGAATACAATGCAGGGAAAGAGAGGAAGCTGGTGGAGGGGTCTCAGAAGGAAGCTGATAAGGTCTGTAGAATGGGAGAGGAAGATTATTTCAGCAGTAGCATTTGAATAGACCGATAATGAGATAGACAAGAAAGTAGGCCAGAGAGAAGGAGTCAAGAGAAAAGAAAGCCAAAGTTAAGTCTTTGACTGAAGTGACTCTTCCAGCATGCTACAGATGTAACTCAGAGCTCTTGGATCAAAGTATATTTATTAGAGTTATAAGCAAAGTCAGCATTTCAATCTGTTAAGGCATTTACATTGTGATAAGATTCTTTAATGATTGTACAAATGTACCAATGATCTCAGGAGCTGATTCCTTCCAGGTTGTTTTAAACTGAGGGACGAATGAAGATTCTAAGAGCATTTTCAGGCTTCCTTTGGTTTTAAATCAATGAAAGAAAAAAATCAGAGCTATTTTACATGGGCACTCCCATATCCTGACAGGAATATAACACTGAAAAAACAAAAGAAAAATGCTAATGAACTACACTACAGGCTCCTTCTTTATTGGGGAGTTCACACCTATCCAGAGCTATCCTTCATTCAGTGCCTCCAGCTTTTTCATTGGAGTTAAGGTCTTTGGAGTTACATTCTTTTAACATAAAGAAACACACTCAAACTTGAGCTGTGCCAACCACCCCATCACTTCTGAGATTGTGGCTCAAGGGGATTTCCATGACTGAAGTGGTTCAGCAACAGGGTTCTTCCTCTTCCGGGTCCATGGAAGGTCAGTCTGCCTCACTACGTCTTGGGGCATCACCTGTCATGGGGAATTCACGGCTCAGCAAAAGTCTACCGCTTGGGTCTGTATTCAGAGTTGAACAGCAAAGTATCTAAGTAGCCCAGGGGTTGGAGTGAGGCTTTGGGCTGGGGCAGATGGTTCAGGGGCAGGAGTGGGTGAGGGGTTTATGGTGCAGCGTGGGGCTCCAGGCTGGGAGGTTGGACTGAGGGGATTCAGAATACAGGAGGGGGCTGTGTGTGTTGAGGCAGGTGGTTGGGATGCATGAGCGGATGAGGGCTCTAGGGTTGGCCTGGGGATGAGGGGTTTGGGATTCAAAAGGGGATGCCAGGTTTTGGAGAGGACTCAGGCCTGGGGGTTGGGGTGCGGGAAGGGGTACAGGCTCTGGAGTGTGGTGTGGGCTTTGGGGTGGGCCTGGGGATGAGGGGCTGAGGATGCAGGAGTTGGCTCTGGATGGCAGGGGGCTCATACAGAGGAGGAGCTGAGGCTCAGACTTACCTGGATGGCTCCTGGTCAGCGGCACTAAGGCAGATTGCCTGGGGCCTCCTGTCTTGCAGCACTGCACTGCACTCCAGAAGCAGCCAGCAGGTCCAGTTCTTTGGAGGGCACGGGGCAATGAGACTCGCAGTTGCTCTCCCCTTTCCGCCGCCTGGCAACCAGACCTGATGCGTTAGCCACTTCCCCGCCAGCCCCGGAACAGAGGCCCTGGTCACAACAGCTCCATGCTGGAGCCAGCAGGAAGGGGCTTCTCTCCCACTTCTGCAGCAGCTGTTTGCTGGGTCTGGGGGGAGAGGTACCTCTCCCCCAGGCATGGCAACTGCAGGGCTTGGGGAGAGGCAGCTCTCCCTGCTGCAGCCCTGAGCCCCTGAGGGGGGCTTAATGGGAAACTGAGCAGTTGTGCAGCTTAGAAAGAACTTAGGAGCCCAGGGCCTCGGGAAGGCAGCGAGTCTGTGACTTGGGTCTGTGTTCAGGCCAAGTAGCAAGGGGTTTGGGCATCCTGGCACTGGAGACTGACTGACAAATGCTGGCTCCTTAGACTCAAGTGGGGAAAATTCCCACCCTGGGATTAAGGTGTCAGGCCCATCCACTCCACTGTGTCCCAGCCCATGCCCCAACAGTAACAACAGAGATTGCTACTAGGCCAGCGGGGATCCTGTCTACAACACACTGCTGACAGTTGATTAGGGCCAGTTGCCCCTGTGCCACTTCCTACCTCGCCCTTGGAGTCTACCTGGTCCTGGAGAGCACAGTCCAGCTTGTCCAGGTAGAATGCCAGTGGTAGTGTTGGCAACTCCTCTGCAGTCAGGTTAGCAAACAAATCCAGCTGTTCTGGCCACTCCTCCTCTCCCTTGGTGTCAGCAGTTGTCACCCAGCTTGGGAGCAAACAGGAGGTCTTGGTTCCTCCCGTGGCTGCAACCCAACTGAGCCACCTTTTATACACCACTGTCTTCTGTCAGCAGGGGTGAATATGGCCTGGCTCCGCCCACTAGGGCTCCGTGAAGGGTTTCTCCCACTCCAGATCCATGGGCACTCATTCCACCTAACTACAATGACCTAGATTGCCATTTTCAGTTAGCACGGTTCTTTATCTCTTCTGTCTTGATTCTTTCAGAACCCAACTACCAAAGATGAAACTTACAAACCAGAACACATTGTTGACTAGTTAATAGTAATTCTTGAGCTTGGCTAAGCAAAAACTAAAGGAGCCCATGCCATTCTACTAGTATTGAACTGGTGTAAGTACCAATGCGGGGGAACAGGTAATCTTTAGGAATACAAAGAGGATGAAATCCTGGCCTCATTGAAATCAATGTAAATAATAAGCAGGAGAAATGAGATGAACATAAGAAAGAGAAAATTGAGATTGAATATACAGTGAGAAACTATTACTGACATCTGAACCAAAATACTCAAGGTACACACACAAATCTGACAGAGGTGTATGCATTGATTAGTTGAGGACCCAATCTCTGTATAGAAATACCAGATTCCATACAACTGCAGTATGCATAAATTAGGTACATATACAAATGAGCACATTGCTGTATGCGTATAATTTTGATCACCTGGCCAATAGTATAATGCCCACTTACTTTTCACCATCTGGTATCTCTCCAACCTGCATAATTCACACACAAGAGAAAATCTTACCTAAAAAGATGTTACTATGCTCAGCCAATATGTAATTTTCATGACTGTGGGTTCTACAAGTGCTTAAAAGAGGAAGTATTACAAAAAATGCTACCATCTTCACCCCCCAGTCACTAGCATGCCCAGGTCCATAAACAAAAGCCCCTCTTTCCATAGAAGTCCTCCCAAAACCACTAGGAGCATGGAAATATACCTCAAGTAATGGATCTTAAAATTCTCAGAGTATATCATAAACACAGCTGCGCAAACATTAGCATATGAAAAAAAGAATTTCTGCCAATTAGCACGCACACCACCATTTAAAAGCCCCCCTTGGTGTCATTTTTGCTTCAGTCAGAAGAACTTAAATTTCAATTGTAACTGCTCCAGAATTTTTCTTTCATGGTGATCTGCTTTTCCATAACTTGAATCTATTTTATTTTCATTGCAATAGATGTTTCTTAAATGTAACATCTGGCTAAAAGTAAAGCGTTTGGGTGTTGTCTTCTGTTTAGGAACCCAATGGAAAGTACATATCAAAAGGAGTAAAGCTGTCACTGGTTTAATTCTACCTGCAAAGTATTTTTTCTGAGGTAGAAATATTGCACTAGTTTTCTGTGGATTTCAAAGGTAAAACTCATCCTGACCAAGGAACATAAAGCATTGATTGATGTATATATACATTTCCATGCAGCATATTTATTTTCAGACACTGTTGAGTTCCACTATTACAAATTAGGAAATATTTATTATAAGTTCTTCTTGGAATAATATTTCATTCTGATTACACTAGCAACATGTTGACATTTTATCAACAAGATTTTCACCATGTGTATGTTAAGAAAGTCCTTTTAATAAAAACTATCACAGTTTATGAAATATGTCTCCTTTGGTTGAGTGTTCAAAGCGGGAAGCAAATGATATGGGGACTTAAAAGGGTTTTAATAAAAGTGTTCATGGGAATGTTAATAAGAATTAATTAAACTACAAAAGCCAAATAATCTCTTTATTTAGGCAGTACCTGGTCCATTTGAATGCTGTATGCAGAATATTTATGTCATTTCTGCTTTATAGTGGAATAAATGGACACTAAAGGAATTAGACAAATAAATATAAAAAGATTATGTGAAAATAGCATTGACAGTTTGAAATAAATGAGAAAACTAAAGCGACAGCTGGCACTTTGCCCAAGTATGCAGTTCTGTAGCTGATTTATTATAGTATTTCAGAGATGGTAGCAATAAATGCCCTTTAGTAGGATGTCAGTGCCTTCACTTCCAAAAATATGGAGATCTATAAAACTTAACAGGTATCTAGAAAACACATTTTCCCCTAATGCATCAGGAATTGATCTGCTGCAGTAGAAATATCTGAAAGCATCATGGGTTTTTAAACTAGGCCTACTGAATCAAAATCACCACTTTATGCAGTTCTTTGGTGTTCTTTAAAAGACTCCCATCCAAGTGCTGACCAAAGCTAAGCATGTGATTGAATCACAGAAAATGATAAGGCTAACCCTTGTATGAGGATGTCACCAGCGCTTGGCTGCAGTGAATGTGTTTCCGCCACACGTGCAGGAAGTTTAAATCTGATAGAGGCCTAGAAGAAGCAATTGATGCCTTTGTAGTAGCTCAAGGCCCTGACTCCTGAATAGAATGATACGTTCTGTCCATAAAAAAATCCTTTGGACAGCTTTCCTTGTTCATTCAAAGACACTTGAGGCAGGGCCAAGGAAAACTGCACCTCTTGGGCTCTGAATACTGCTAGATGCTCAAGTCCAGATCCTCCCTAGAAGAATGATTGCCTCAGGAGAAACTGAGGAACTTTGTTTGAGACCATGCATCTGTATTCCTACAGATCACCTACTGCCTCATTCTTTAGCACTACATCAGCATCAGATTCTTCATTCCTGCTGTTGAGGCCCCAAATATCATGCCACACCTACCACTCTGCTCTCATTTCTCCCTGTTCCCCCTCTACACTCCTCTCCGTTTCTTTCCTTTTACTGCTCCCTTCTTCATCTCCCACTCTGTTCCTTCTTGCTGCTGATCACTACATTCGTGAGTGCAATGCACCCATCCTCTGAAAATCAGGACCATTTCCAGGATCTCAAATCAGAATGGGTAATATTTTAAAATTTGGGCTGCTGGATTCTCCTCTTTTCCTGCAATATCCATTCTCCCTTTCTTGGGGTATGTCTACACTGCAGAGTTTTTTCGGAAAAGCGGCCATTTTTCCAAAAAAAACTTCACTTACGTCCACACTACAATTGCATTCTTTTGAAAAAAAATTGAAAGCACAGAGGAGTTTTTCCAACATAAGTAAACCTCTTTCTATGAGGAAGAAGCCTTTTTCTGAAAGAGCTCTTCTGGAAAAAGGTGTGTGTGGATAGGGAAGAGGGAGTTCTTTCGAAAGAAGAGGAAAGAGGAAAAAAACACAGGTGCCCTGGTGACCACTCCATCCATAGTAATCACAGATTACATGTGAGATAGTGTCCATTCAGTGTGGATGCTATCTGTTGAAAAAGCAGATCGCTTTTTCAATGCACTTTTGCTGTGTAGACGCTCTCTTTTGGAAGAGTTTTTTTCAGAAGATCTCTTCCAGAAAAGCTTCTTCCAAAAGAAGCCTGCATTCTAGACATAGCCCCGAACAATTGTCCCATGTCTTACACTGGTTAGTCTTTGTCCTATCTACTGTAAACTGTTTAGGGCAGAAAATGTCTTACCTTTTGACAAAAAGTCTCAGAAGGGTAGCCATGTTAGTTTTAGAGACTGTGTGTCTCTATATATATTAAAAATTATGAGCGTTGGTGGGCAAAATCCCAGATGATGAGCTGGGTTAGCTTGGTTTTGAGACTGTGGATAGCACTGCATTCTGCATGGCTATATGTCACATGAAGTTGTTTGTTCACAATGTCAGCCTATGCACATTTGTGGAAGCAATCAATGTAGCCGTCCAGACTCTCATTACAACCATCAGGAAGGGTCCACAGAGAGATCATCTTCTTGTGGGATTAGCAGGGGGATCCTGAGGGTCAGTGCTATGCTCAGTGATGTGTTTGAAATATTCCTTCAGTCAGAGGCAGTGAAAATAGGCTTTCAGGTCACCACAGAACTGAATCATAAGAACATAAGAATGGCCGTACTGGGTCAGACCAAAGGTCCATCTAGCCCAGTAGCCTGTTTGCCGACAGTGGCCAGCACCAAGTGCCCCAGAGAGGGTGGACCGAAGACAATGATCAAGTGATTTGTCTCCTGCCATCCTTCTCCAGCCTCTGACAAACAGAGGCCAGGGACACCATTTCTATCCCCTGGCTAATAGCCTTTTATGGACCTAACCTCCATGAAATTATCTAGCTTCTCTTTAAACTCTGTTATAGTCCTAGCCTTCACAGCCTCCTCTGGCAAGGAGTTCCACAGGTTGACTACACGCTGTGTGAAGAAGAACTTTCTTTTATTATTTTTAAACCTGCTACCCATTAACTTCATTTGGTGTCCTCTAGTTCTTCTATTATGGGAACTAATAAATAACTTTTCTTTATTCACCCTCTCCACACCACTCATGATTTTATATACCTCTATCATATCCCCCCTCAGTCTCCTCTTTTCTAAACTGAAAAGTCCCAGTCGTTTTAACCTCTCTTCATATGGGACCCGTTCCGAATCCCTAATCATTTTAGTTGCCCTTTTCTGAACCCTTTCCAAGGCCAAAATATCTTTTTTGAGGTGAGGAGACCACATCTGTACACAGTATTCAGGATGTGGGTGTACCATAGTTTTATACAGGGGCAGTAAGATATTCTGTGTCTTATTTTCTATCCCTTTCTTAATAATTCCTACCATCCTATTTGCCTTTTTGACCGCCACTGCACACTGTGTGGAAGTTTTCAGAAAACTATCCACAATAACTCCAAGATCTCTTTCCTGATTTGTCATAGCCAAATTAGCCCCCATCATACTGTACGTATAGTTGGGGTTATTTTTCCCGATGTGCATTACTTTACACTTATCCACATTAAATTTCATTTGCCATTTTGTTGCCCAATCACTGAGTTTGGTGAGATCTTTTTGGAGTCCCTCACAGTCTGCTTCTGTCTTGACTATCCTAAACAGTTTGGTATCATCCGCAAACTTTACCATCTCACTGCTTACCCCTTTCTCCAGATCATTTATGAATAAGTTGAACAGGATTGGTCCCAGGACTGACCCTTGGGGGACACCACTAGTTACCCCTCTCCATTCTGAAAATTTACCATTTATTCCTACCCTTTGTTTCCTGTCTTTTAACCAGTTCTCAATCCATGAAAGGAACTTCCATCTTATCCCATGACAATGTAATTTACACAAGAGCCTTTGGTGAGGGACCTTGTCAAAGGCTTTCTGAAAATCTAAGTATACTATATCTACTGGATCCCCCTTGTCCGCATGTTTGTTAACCCCTTCAAAGAACTCTAATAGATTAGTAAGACATGATTTCCCTTTACAGAAACCATGTTGACTTTTGTCCAACAAATTATGTTCTTCTACGTGCCTCACAATTTTATTCTTTACTATTGTTTCGACTAATTTGCCCGGTACTGAAGTTAGACTTACCAGTCTATAATTGCCAGGATCGCCTCTAGAGCCCTTTTTAAATATTGGTGTCACGTTAGCTACCTTCCAGTCATTAGGTACGGAAGCCGATTTAAAGGATAGGTTACAAACCACAGATAACAGTTCAGCAATTTCCCATTTGAGTTCTTTTAGAACCTTTGGATGAATGCCATCCGGTCCCGGAGATTTGTTAACATTAAGTTTTTCTATTTGTTCCAAAACCTCCTCTAATGACACTTCAATCCGGGACAGTTCCTCAGATTCATCACCCACAAAGGACGGTGCAGATTTGGGAATCTCCCTAACATCCTCAGCCGTGAAGACTGAAGCAAAGAAATCATTTAGTTTCTCCGCAATGACTTTATCGTCCTTGATTGCTCCTTTTATATCTCGATTGTCTAGGGGACCCGCAGGTTTCCTGCTTCTAATGTACTTAAAAAACATTTTGTTATTTCTTTTTGAGTTTTTGGCTAGCTGTTCCTCAAAATCTTTTTTTGCTTTTCTTATTACATTTTTACACTTGATTTGACAGTGTTTATGTTCCTTTCTATTTATCTCACTAGGATTGGACTTCCACTTCTTAAAAGATGCCTTTTTGTCCCTCACTGCTTCTTTTACATGGTGGTTAAGCCACGCTGACTCTTTTTTAGGTCTCTTGCTATGTTTTTTAATT
The DNA here is from genome assembly GCA_032595735.1 of Pelochelys cantorii. Classification (NCBI taxonomy): domain Eukaryota; kingdom Metazoa; phylum Chordata; order Testudines; family Trionychidae; genus Pelochelys; species Pelochelys cantorii. The sequence continues at coordinate 17,765,639 of CM064338.1, forward strand.
TGGGGTATACATTTAAGTTGGGCCGCTATTATGTTGTCTTTAAAAAGTTTCCATTGCAGCTTGCAGGGATTTGGCTCTAGTAACTGTGCCTTTTAATTTCTGTTTAACTAACCTCCTCATTTTTGTGTAATTCCCCTTTTTGAAATTAAATGCCAGGGTGCTGGACTGCTGAGGTGTTCTTCCCACCACAGGAATGTTAAATGTTATTATATTATGGTCACTATTCCCAAGTGGTCCTGTAATGGTTATCTCCTGGACCTGATCCTGCGCTCCACTCAGGACTAAATCGAGAATTGCCTCTCCCCTTGTGGGTTCCTGTACCAGCTGCTCCAAGAACGAGTCATTTAAGCCATTGAGAAATTTTCTCTCTGCTTCTCTTCCTGAGGTGACACGTATCCAGTCAATATGGGGATAATTAAAATCCCCCATTATTATAGAGTTCTTTATTTTGGTAGCCTCTCTAATCTCCCTCAGCATTTCAATATCAGTATCGCTGTCCTGGTCAGGTGGTTGATAATATATCCCTACTGCTAATTTCTGATTATTGGGGCATGGAATTACTATCCATAGCAATTCTATTGAACATGTTGATTCATTTAATATTTTTATTTCATTTGATTCTACATTATCTTTCACATACAGTGCCACTCCGCCACCCACACGGCCTGCTTTATCCTTCCGATATATTTTATATCCCGGTATGATTGTGTCCCACAGTTTTTCCTCATTCCACCAGGTTTCAGTGATGCCTATTATGTCAATCTCCTCCTTTCATATGCGGTACTCTAGTTCACCCATGTTATTAGTCAGACTCCTAGCATTTGTGTAGAAGCACTTTAAAAATTTGCCACTGCTTATTTGTCTGCCCTTCCCTGATGCATTGGATTCCTTTATATGCGGTTGTTTGTCTGCTCTGGCCCATGGGGGAAGATGGGACAGAAAGAGAGTCCCCCGAGATAGGATGGACTCTTCTGCCAGGCTAAATGTGTGGCTGGATAGATTAACAATGTTGTTAGGTGAATTGAGGATACCGGCGTTGTAGTACCCTGAGGCATTAGGAGTTTAGATAGTTTATTGCCCTTTTTCTTCTGTAGGGAAGTGAAGGGAGCATTATAAGTGGCTTGTCTAGTTTTTGTAAAGTCCAGACACATGGACGTTTGTGTGGAAGCTTGGAAGTATTGAGATCTCATTTTTGATTATCTTCTGTTTGTTATATAAGATGCTGATTAGGTGGTTCCTCAATTTCTTTGAGAGTGTATGATATAATTTCTGACTGTAGTTTGTGGGGTGTGTAGATTGTAATGGGTTTTTCACACCTTTAGTCCATTGGGTATGATGTTCATCTGTTTGCACTTGGATAGGGAGGTGATGTCTGTTTGGATCTGTGCGAGTTCTTTATGCAGTTGATGGATTTCCACTCCATATGTCTGAATGCAGTGCCTTGCATGTTTAAAAGTCTCAGAGGGGTAGCTGTGTTAGTCTGTAACTTTAAAAACAATGAGTAGTCCTCTGGCACCTTAGAGAGTAACAAAAATATACAGTATCATGAGCTTTTGTAGGCAAAACCTAGTTCATCAGAAGATGAGCTGGAGTAGAAATAACAGAAACCAACTATTTATAACAAAAAAACAAAAGGTACCTGTCAGTTGTAGAATCAGTGCTAATGAAGCTAATTAAGTGAGCTGCAAGTGTCCCATACTTAGCTTTAGATGTAACACTGCAATGTTAAAGGCAGGGGAGACTGGCTTTATAACGTGACATCCAGTTAATGTCTTTGTTCAAACCCAGGGAAACAGTGTTAAATTTGCAGATGAATACCAATTCCGCATTCTCTCTCTGTAATTGGCTGGTGAAATTCCTTTGTAGAAGAATGGCTACTTTTAAATCCATGATTGAGTGCCCAGGGAGGTTAAAATATTCCCCTCCAGGTTTATGTGTGTTACCATTTCCAATGTCTGATTTGTGTTCTTTTATCCTTTGTCGTAGAGACTGTCCAGTTTGGCCAATATACATGAGCTACACCAGCTCTGATGAAGTGTGTTTTGTCCACAAAAGCTCACTATATATGTGTGTTTGTTTCTAAGGTGCCACAGGACTTACCTTTTGATAGTTAAGGGGTATTTACATTTACAATGCTCTACAAGTGGATCTTATTTATAAATCATTACATATATTATCCTATTGGCTCTAGATGCTGTTGTAGCCATGTGCACATGAAAGCACAGGGAGATGGGACATGAGGAAGGAGTCATATCCCTTATGAAGTGTTGTTTGACCCTTGAGGAGAACTGCTAAACAGGCACCAGCAGACACCACAGCTGAGCCCATAAGAAGAGACAGTAAATTTTCCATTTTTTCCCCTTCTTATCTAGAAGTAACTATTCCCATTCATTGTTTGAGAGGCCACAGAGCATTTCAAAGAGATTGGCCCACCTTTTTTCTAACTTGATAGAGGTCAGCCTTTGAGGATCTTTACCTGAGTATTACTGGACAGGACACCAAATATGGATAATTGATCAGATGATCTCCAGTTAAAATATTCATTTCAGTAAATGGACCTCAGGGCGCATCTTCTCTATACAGAAAACACCACCCCTCCAAAGTTAACAGACCATGTTTCCCTACCTTACTCATCTATTTACATAAAACTCTAGAAAGCTGCAGAAGCCTGTTTGGAAGAAACAAAGACTATGAAGACAAATTTATAACGCCTTTCTCTCAACCCCCTGCTCCAGTCTCCATCAAACTAAACTGAGGTCCCACATTCATCTCACAGAAGCTTGGGAAGTACATTTTACTTTTATATTTGCACTACCGGGGGGATTGTTGTGTAGTTACAAGGAGTAACTAACAAGCAACATATGAGGAAGGATAACTGTCATTTTTACAGGAAGCTTTAGAATTTAGTACTGTCCCTAATTAAGCACCTCAGCTCTACTGTAAACCACTTCCTTTCCATACACCTTTCCATTCTAGAGATTTCAAGTCAGCCAAAAGTATGTTTGCATGATGAAGCATAACACAAGACCCCAGCCCCTGAAAGAGGACTCATCCTCAATGTTTTCCCTCTCAGATCCAGAAATGGTTTTGGCTGCTTCTTTGCTGAGATCATGTTGTGTCCACATTGATAGTAAGAAATGAATAAATCTTCATGGTGGATTTATGAGGCAGCTGAAGTGTATTTTTCTGGGCTGTTATGGAAAACTAGCCAATTAGCCCATCATAAGACGGGATTTTCAGGTCTCTCCTCCATGTCGGTCTTCTCTCCTGAGCCTCCGGTCTCTCGCTCCCTCTCTCTCTCTCTCTCCTCCTCCTACTGTCTCCCCCTCTCTCTCTCTCTCAGCTCTCCTCCGCCTCCTGCCTCTCTCTCTGTCTCTCTCTTTCTCTTCTCCTCCCCCCTCCTGCCTCTCACTTGGGGGACTGCGGAGCCTAAACGGTCGCTTGCACCACTTGTTCCCACACGGCGGCCCAGCTGAGCGGCACAGAAGTCAGCCAAGCGCTACGGCGGGAGGAGAAGGGGTGTGGGGCGGTGACGTTCACGGCCTGGGGCGGGGCCTGGAGCTGCTGTCATGCCGCCCCCGCCCCTGACCCCCCTTTGCCTCCTGCCCCCCTTCGCCCCGGTGCTCGGCTGACTTCTGTGCCACTCAGCCAGGCCGCCGCGGGGGAGCAAGCAGCGCAAGCAGCCGTTTGGGCCCTGTGCTCCCCATGCAGCACCCCCGTGCTGCATGGGGACCACGGCGCCCAAACGGCCACTTACGCCGCTTGCTCCCCCGCGGCGGCCCGGCTGAGCAGCACAAAAGTCAGCTGAGCACCACGGTGGGAGGTGAAGAAAATGACTCAGGCAACAGCGCCACCCAAAGGGAACAGCCAGCATTTCAGCGTTACAGAGTCTCAGACATTGGGCTACTATATATATAAGATAAGTCTGGTGAGTTAGGGGTTCGTTCACTGGGTCATGGGCATTGGGTGTTTGAAATTAAATTAAATATTGAGCTCTCTGAGCTCAGCTGATTTTAAAATGAAGTCTTCTCTTCCTCCTGAGTTTTAGGGAATACCTATAAAATGGTGTTATTTCAGCATGGATTTCTCACTTAATACTAGCTCAGTCACATGAATGAACAATGATCCTGGCAGCTGACCCTCCTCACACAGATCAAACAGGCATATATCTCATACTTCTTGGCACAGTGCTTTGCCATGCTTTGCCCACCCTGAACAGTAGATTTACTTTCTCCGTGTGGCATCAAATGGCAGAGGAACATCATGCTGCTGGCCACCTCTGGCTCTTCCAGGGGAGCTGGGGATTGAGCTCATGTCCACATTCTGGTTCCCTAGGGAGATAAGGCATTAGGAATCATAACTACACCACTATGAGCACATGATTTGTATGCAGCCCTACACCTGAGTTTGCGTATTACCCTGGATTCTGTCACCACACATGCATAAGATAGAAAAGCCAGCTGTCCCCAGTGAAAGTCCAGGCTGGTTCATGAGGACGAATTGAGCAGTGAAAGGAGGGGGATAAATCCTCTGGCAACATTAGAGGCAACTTTACACACTTAACACAGAGAAAACAGTTGTCAATTTGCTTAATATACAGCACTTTAGTGTATTATTTTTATCATTAATGATAGTCATGCTTATTACTTTAGTGCATAGGGGGAACCAAGGTGAGGATCCCATTGTGCAAGACACTGTACAAACTTAGAGCAACAGAGAGGCCCTTCAGCAAGGAGCTAAATAGCCAAAGGTAGAGGGAAAAGATATAACAAATGCAGAGTGATTGGTGTAACAGTGGCAAGCATCAGGCTAGCTCTAATATGGGAGGGAGCAGGAGATGTGATTGAGTTGGAGAGGATGAGCTAAATGGAAAGACAAGGGATTGCTTTGTTTTCCCTACACGTACCACACAGAATACCTTGAATATAACAATTACTGGGGTTATATAATTACAATATTTATTTAATCATCATGGGCATTTGGCAAGTTTGTAACTGCAGCAACAGTGGATTGCACAAGATGTGTGAAATCCTGGTTCCTTTAAAATGAATGAGAGAACTCCCACAGATTTCAGTGAGGTCAGGGTTTCCCCTCAGAGTTCACGAGAGTACACGGAGTGCTAAGTATGACCTGTGGCTCGCACTTCCCCTTATTTACCTGTGGTGGTTTTACAGTTTTGCAGATCAAGAAGCCATCTCAGTGTTCTGGAGTTTCTTTAGCTCATGCAGCAATGAGGCACACTGAGGCTTTGTCTACACTGGCGGCTTCTTGCGCAAGAACATCTTGCGCAAGTGTTCTTGTGCAAGGAGACTTGTGCAAGAAAACGTCCACACTGCCATGTGCGAGCTGTGCTTTTGTGCAAGAGCGCCCATGGCAGTGTGGACGCTCTCTTGCGCAAGAAAGCTCTGATGGCCATTTTAGCCATAGGGCTTTTTTGCGCAAGAAATCCCTGCCGACCATCCACACTGCCCTCTTGCGCAAGAGGGCTTACACCTGCTAAAAAAGAGCATAGCTCTTGCGCAAGAAGCCGTCTCTTATCACGCCGTACTGTACATTTACTTGCGCAAGAGCGGATGGACAGCGTAGACGCTCTGCGGATTCTTGCGCAAGAACGGCCATACTTGCGCAAGAAGCCGCGAGTGTAGACATAGCCCGAGTGTCTGCTTTTCAACCAAAGACACTGCAGGAGTTGAAATTAGATAAAAATCTCATAACTCATCTAGGTTTTCCTCTCAGTCTCTATTGTAATTACCTGTTTGTTGCAGCTCACTAATATTTTTCTCAGTTCCAGAAAGTTTTCAAACTCCGTTTCCTTAGCTTCAGTTACAGACCCAGTTTAAGATCTGAAATCCTGTCTCCCATTATTGGTAGAGATTAAACTGACTTTCTTCCCCACCATATGTAAGGAATCTTTCAAACCTACATTTGGATAGACTGCACCCCTAGGTTGCACAGCAGCACTTCCCTGTTAAACATGGGAGGGCTTCGTTCATTTCCTGGGTGCAGCACTTCTGATTGACATCAAATTCTGGTCTTCCTTGCCCCAGGCACATAGCAAGGAGGAGAAAAATGGGTTGTGTGGATGGGCTGAGCCTGGATAGGAGCTGTGAGAAATCTCACACATGCTTGGTTTTTAGGGGTTCGTGTGAACCTTTCTTTTGGTTCTTGATTTTACGTTGTTTTGTCCTCCCTGTGTTTCACTTTGAGTTTCAGGTTTAAACAAAAAATGTAAAAGCTCAAAGTGAAACTCAATTGAAACCCCCACATTTCATTTTCAAAACCATAAATGGGCTCCAGGTTGCTTGAAAGGTGCAGATTAAGGAATTTGAGTGGAACCTTCAACAGCACTGGGTTCCTTTTTGAGTTTATAACTGAACTTGAAAGCAGGCAAGTTTCATGTGGTTCTGTCAGGTGCATTTCACACAGCAATTCTCTGGGCTTATTTCTGACAGTGGGGGGAGGAATTTTCTCCTCTCATTTGCCGAAGATGTGGCAATTCCCTAATTTGCCAAAATATTTTCCTTTAAAATTTCTGCTCAGTGGATGTCTTTGCTCTCTCTGGGGCTACATCTAGACTATGGAGTTTTTCCGGGATAACGGAGGTACCCCAGAAAAACTCCACCGTATCCAGGGAACGCATCTGCTCTTCCGCTTTTTTTTGCAGAAGAGCAGATGCACTCTTTCAGAAGCCCCATCTTCCTCTTTCCACGAGGAAGAAGGGCTCTTCCGAAAAAGGAGGATTTTCTGAAATTTGGCCCAGTGTAGACAGGCCAAATTTCAGAAAAGCCTCTTCCAAAAAAACTATCAGAAAAAGGTACGCAAATTGAGGACTGCATTTTGCGTACCTTTTCCCAATAGATTGTTGTAGTCTGGACATAGCCTGGAACAGGAAAAAGCATAAGACCTGGGGCTACAGATCTCTAAAACCTGGCCCTCAGTTTTAGAACATCAGTGACTCTTGCACATATTAATACATCATGTCGTCCTCACCAAAGATCTCATTGCAGAAGCTAGCAATCAGATGGGGGCAGAGTGGGAGACTCTGCCCCTTAGGGTGCGAAACCGGGCACCCTGTAGCATTCTTCAGGCACAGAAGCAAGGAGATTCATACACAGAGCAGGGAACAGCCTCCACAGCTGCAGAGCACAGGAGGCCCAGAGAATTTCCTCAGGCCAGCAGCTGGGAAAGGAAATTTTGGCTGGATTGATCCATTATTGTTGATGCACATAAGGCATGAAATTCATATTCAGGAAACAGTGCATGAGCTGGGAAGTCTTGCTGACTTAAATCATCTGTTTAGTTATGCAATTGTATAGTAGCTGGACCTAGCTTTGACGTGGAAACTGTTATATCAGTATAGTTGGTATAAATAAAAACTTATGCCAGCCTTTCCACTGAAATCATCATATTATATAGTATATATAAATATAATATATTATATTATATATACATATATATGTATGCATATATACACATACACACACACCCTTCTCCTCACACTGCCAGCGTTATTTCCCACACCATCTACATTAACCCAAAAGTTATTACTTGCATAACCTATTTAAAGTTGAAGATCTCTACTTTCCATTTATGAATGCAGTAGCCATGATCCAGCATTTACTCTCACATGCAAACTACCATTCCCAACTCCCCACCAATCTGGCAGCCTGCCTGGCGACATAGCCAAAGTCTGTCCTGCAGAGGTATCATAGGTGACCAACATACAGATGTTGAAACAGAACCAAAACTGTGAAGCATCTCTGCGCTTTTCAGTACTTTCGGTTCAATCATGAAGGACCACAGGAGATCTGTTACCACTTCGCTTCTGATCTCTTGTGACACCTGAGCCAACTCATTTAATCTCTTTGTGCCTCAGTTTCTTCTTCTAACAGAAATACTCCTTACCTTCTTCATTGGGGTTGTATGGTTTAATTCATTAAGGCCTGTCGACCACTTTAATATGCTCTGATGGAAAGTGCTATGGAAGTTCAAAGGATTAAATCTGGTTATTAATGGTAGTGGCACAGCCCTAGGAACATTGGAAGGACACTTGCCCCACAGCATTCAGAAAGGGGAACACTCACGTCTTCCCCCCCTTCATTCATGGTGAATAAATAAAAGGCCAGTTCTAGCACCGTATGTACTGCTGGGTAGTAGATGAGCAGGGATGCTCACCAACTGAAAGAAAGCAGAAGCACCAGTCTCACCAGCAGATAGCAGTAAGGAGGAAGAGCCAGCTTCCCTCCTGCTAGCTACAAAGGAAGGGGAGGAGTCCTCCTCTCCTCACAACCCTAGAGCACCCATTTGGAGGCAAAGAACACCCACCAGACCTACTTCCAATGAGGATGAGGAAGGTACTGCTGGGAAAATGACAGATCTGCCCTGTGGTGCTACGGGACCCTCCTTCCTCAAAAAGAGAGGGGAGTGGGACAAAAGAGCATTGGAGAGAGATTGGAACAAAGGACACTAATTGGGAGACACAATTTTAGGTGCTGTGAGAGACAGGACACCTGAAGGAGTCAGAATTCCAGGGAATGGGCATGCAGAGCAAAGGGAAGGGCAAAGCACTATGGGAAACGGCAGTGGGTCACCAAGCATGGGGAATGAACATAGGAAGAAATAGAGAATGCAGAGACTTGGTGATATAGAGCTCCAGGCGACACGCTAACAGAAAAGATTATCGACGTGCACACACAGAGGTGCATGTGACTTTATAGTGTAGGTATTTTCAAGGTGCTCTTGGGACTTTAGCGGGGACAGGAACTGAGCTCAGCTGTGAAGGCAGCTCTTTATAGTTTGGATCAGAATTTCTCCAGTTGTTCGCTCTTGTTTTTTGTGGTTGTACCTGTGGTTAGTGGGATCTGGAGCTATTGGACCCACATCACCAGAGATTGAGTCTATCCCCGTCCCTAATAAACAAAGGTTGTTACAAGCAGTTGGCCTTTGGATGGGTTTGGGAGGTTAATTTGGTGAGTCAGGTGGTCCCATTCCAATTCTTAGTGGATGAGTGTTTACATAAAAAAAACAATCAACCACCACCAATTGGACTAATGAGCAACCCCGTCCAGTGCCACCTACATGTAAACAGGCCATGGACACTCCGCTACTGTTCATCCAGAGAGATGATTTCTAGGGTATGGTTGAGGGGACACATTGGCAGAGTAAGGTAAGGAAGCTTTCAGTGCTGCTACCTTTGCTGTACCTGTTCAGGACATACTAAGATTTTGTTTTCCAGAGCTGCAATCCAATTCTTCATCTCACGTTCACAACCTCCGCATTCTCCCCAGAAACTGTTGAGAGAAAAGGGGAGTAGGAAAGACAGAAATGTCTGAATAAAAAAAAAAAACACAGCAGCACTCATAATATCAAAAGCAGGTGAGAATCTGGCTAGATCACATGTGAAGGAAGGTACTACATTCAGCAAGTCCAGGAAATAATGGGACCCTTTCATTCACTCAGGCAAGTAAATAGTAGAACAATAGCACATCTACCCACTTAATATAAAAGATCCATTTCCAAATATTTCTGCTTATCCTATAAACTTGCAGTGGAATTAAAAGCTTCGGTTAAGAAGGAAAAAAAATCTACCAAAAGTATTTTATTCTACATCCATCCTTTCAATTATGTAGTCTCTAGGGCCCAATCCTATTCTCAATGGAGTCAACAGGATGTTTGCAACTAACTTCACTGGGAATAAGATTGGGCCCCCTTTTTGTAGCAGAGGGTTAACTGAACGCTATATTGTAGGAGACAGGAGTAAATCAAATTATGTGAATACATTCCCACAGTTTTGATTTACTTCCCAAAAAGGAGCAAAATATTAGACATCTTATGTTACTTCACATTTGCCTTGGGGGCAGAATGTGAGGTAAACTTCTAGAAAATTCTAAAAATGTAGCAATAAGCCCTTTCCACCAAGTTCTGGATGATGGCTGCTTTATGGAGAATACATTTTTTCTTCAGCAATGCCAAGTTGTAATTTCTAATCTCATCTCTATTATAGACAGAGGCCAATGGATACTCCTGTGCAAAACTAAAATTGGAAAAATAACTAAAATTGTAAACAGAAGGACTTGCTTGAAGCAATAATACTTGAAATGGTTGTAGTGTTGCTGACATCTACTGAGGAAAAGTGAAAAAGCACCTCTTAAAGAGTTGATTAGAGGGAGAGAGTCAGACTCTGCTCTTGTTTTTCAAAAAAAAATCTGCATTATTTATCATCCTGCATTTCTTTAATATTTATTTATATTCTGAGGACTCAGACATATCAGCATAAGGTCCCATAAAAATACATACAAAGAAATGGCCCTTACCCTGAAGATATTACAGTCTAAGTCCCTGACCCTGCAAATTGTTCTGTGTAGGTGCAGAAGCCTGCAAGTTATTCCAGTAAGTCAGGGTCAGAATTTAGGAAGATTGGTGCAAATGAAGGCAGAATCTGGCCCTGGGTGCAAAACAGTGAATACTGAAAACTATACTGCACAGTTGATAATACCTGTAGATTATGATGGACATTCAAATATAATTTGCCTCATTGTGAAAAGAATTTCAGATAAACTGCACCAGAAACTAAAGAGAGTAAAAATATTATCATTGTGAAATGTTAATTCAGACAATAATACAAAGGGTATCATCTTTTGGCTAGAAGATTATTGTCTGCTGCTTTATCTGCTGCACATGATATATGATCACTAAATACCTTCAGTCAATTCTAGCAAAAACATTGCTACTTTCTTGGATTTTGCATCTCAAAGTTCATTTTTCCCAGTCTGAATGGGAAACAATTTAGTATTATTCATTATTACAGTGCTTATCTTGCTATGAATTTCATTTACCAAAAAAACCCAAAATATTTATATGTCCATATGAATTATAATTATGAAACCTTGTTTTAAAAAAGAAAATTACATCATGCAAAGGTATAAAAGCTCTGAAAAGTCTTTAAAGATCTTGATGACTGATCAGACTTTTATTTAACCCTTCTACTGGGAAAAATCCTCATCACTGAAGTTACTATGAATTTATAGGAGCGTAGATGAAAACAGAATTTGACCCAGTAAATGTTTGCAGATCAGAGAGGCACAGTCACACTTGTAAGGAAGAAATCCCGGTCCGATTGCAATGAATGCCTAAACCCCATTAACTTTAATGGGGCTAGGATTTTACCCACCACCTCTAGTGTATATTACTCTAGATGTGTAATTCTCTTTTGTTCCTGCATACTGTTTAATGGAAATATACATTAAAATCTATATCACTCAGAGATTTTTAGTCACGCAGAGACAAATCTTGCTTGCCTTTTTCACATATGTAGTTCCATTGACTGACGGAAAGCCTCTTAAAGAAAATATTATGCATTTATACTTTTAAATCCATCTAATTTTAAAGAACAAATCTTACATTCCAGAGCACTTAAGTATTTAGTGGAGCAAAATCCTACAGCCTAGTTTTTTAGATTGTACAACATTCCAACAGTGTCTCATATAAGAATCACATTGATCATAAACTAAAGGAGAAGGATGCAGACATAGCTGAGCAGCCCTTCATTATAAACTGAACAAAAATGACTTCCTTATTGCCTTATAAATCAATTTCAAATTACCTAGAGAGAATGTTGAAACATTTGACTTGTTAGAAATAACCCAGTTCCAAAGATGAGTCCCTGAAAGAGCTTGGCCTGGATTGGGCTCAGATTAATATCAACATTTTGAAGATTCTAATAACAAAAGACTGCCAAAAATATGTTCTCTGTGTATATTTGATAGAAGAAACATGTGAGAATATTAAGACCAGATGTCACAGATATCTTAGAAAACACTTGTACTCTAAGTACCACGCAAGCCTAGATGTATGAAAACTTACCCAAGATAAAATTAATGTAGGTTTTTTCAGATTCCTTCCAAACACCTATACATTGTTATAGAACAATTTATGATGGCTGTCCCCAGGGTGGAAAAAGCGGCTTGTATCTTTTCTTGGAAGTGGCTCTAAGCCTTAAGAGTCCTCAGCTTCAACAATCCAAATAAACAAACAACAAAGTCACCTTTCCTTGTCTGTTATTCAAATATCAAGCTCTATTTAAGAGAAAATGCACCAGACTATTCAACTATCCATCACCAACCAGCTGTTTTTAAATTCAAATAACTCTCTAAACCAGGAGATGGGATTTTTTTTCTATATAGCTAAGTGAAAAGGAACTTCAGACCTTACTCAGTGTAACCACTACATTAAAAATAAATCATATAGGCTAAAACCAAAAGGCCATTTAGACCAGGGTTTGCTGACCCAAAACTAGATCACCAGAATTCATTAAGGGATTGCAGTGTTGGCTGAGCTTCTCTCTCCACCCCGGGTATTGTAACCTGGTGCATGGGTTTGCAGCACCATTCACTCAAATGTAGCCCTGCCAATCCCTGGGGGCTGACAGGCCTCCATCTGAATAGTGCTGCAAATCCATGCACTCGGTCACAATGCCACTTACAGCAGTGTGGCCTGGCCAGTGCTGACCCAAACTTGAGTAGCACTGCAACCCGGGAAGTCATATCACTAGGGGCAGAGAGCCAAGCCCAGCCAGGCCCAGAGGACAGGAACCAGGAGGGAGTGATTGATGTCCTGTTCTCTAATGAATGCCAGGCCCCTGATTTGCCCCCACCCCACAGCCAGGTGTAATCCCATCTTCCATATTGCAATATTTCAAGACTCAGTAACATCACCAGAATTGCAGCACCCTATTTCTCATTGGAGGACGGTTTGTTTTTTTTTATTCAATAAACAAGAAATAAACCCAACACAACAATTTGGCCTGCATTTGGCCTGCAGCAAGATGGATACAGACTACTGCAGGCCAAATGCAGCAAGATTGTGGCCATTTTCAATAACCTTATTTAGCACAATCTCACTGGTTTAGACTGTTCCAGCCTTAATCGCATACCACTGTGGATAAAAAAGACAGTAACACTTATCTGTACAGCACCATTCCAATCCTCCTACCAGAAGCATTCAGGGCTCTGCATAACGCATTAAAAACTGTTTACAAAAACACAAGGGCCCAATTCAGAGAAGCTTAATCTTAAACACAAATTAAATCCATCCCTACTCAGCAAAGCACTTAAGCAAAAGCTTAAATCCTGCTGAAGCACTTAATTATGTTCTTAAATTCTCTTGGCTTCAATGAATAGCCATGGATTTGAGTGCATTTTTAAAATTAAACACACACTTAAGGGCTTTGCTGAATCAAGGCCTAAAACATTACAACTGAAAAAAAATGCATCGTCTTCACAATTAGCAGATGTAAAGGCACCCATGACATATATTAATGGCTTAATTTCTTCCTTGTGAATAATCTGATGTCCAGTTTCTGTAGCAAGTATAATAGGGTTTACATTGGTTTTGAACAAAGGAAATTTTTTTAAAAAAGCAATGGGAGAGCAAGGTAGGGGTGTGTCTGTATCCATCAATGGAATGTGCTGATAGGAGTAGGAGGTGATGCTGAGGTTTTATTTACGTATTTTGTTGATGTCTTTTGGACCCCACTGGCCCCATTCCTACTCAGCTTGGCTAATCTTCAGATCAGGGCTGTCAGCCCTGGGAGAGCATAATACCTTCAGTATACTTTTGGAAGTTCTCAGCTCTCTCAGAATTTTTTTCCTTGACTGCACCAGTGAGGGAGCTGGTAGTTCCCTGGGTCCCCTCAGTCTTTCCCTATGAATTGAATTGCCAGCTATGGAGTCAACATCAGAGACTGCACCCTGTAAATGAAGCTGTGGACCACCTTGGGGGGATATGATCCTGGAACCTTTCCTTGCAGATAATCCACCAGTCTGACCCTTTCTGCGAGTAAAGGGAGCAGGGTTTGGGTCCCTTGTGTTCCACGTATTAAGTTCCATGATGCGGAGTAAATGCACTGTCAGAGCACCTGAACAACAGCAATAAAGCTATTCGCTTAGATCTTGAGTCTGAGAGGAACTTAAGCAAATACTTAACTTTAAGCACAAGAGCTGCCTCATTACTGATTCATGCCCCTAACGTATATTAAGGGAATGCTCACTGGAAGAGATGCCCCAAAGATCGCCTTGCTCAGGCATAAGCTGGTCTCTAGCAGGACTAAAATTGCACAAGGCCAGAACTTTTTGGAGCTGCCCTTTCTTGCACCTTTATGAGGTACCAATAACTTTATAATGAAAAAGCAAAGATACTTTTCTACTTGTCTTTGATATAATCAGAGACATCAGACCTTAACCTCCTTCCCTTTGCAGGACAACGCTGGCATCTGTGGAATGCTGTGGTCACACAAGGTTAGAACCTGAGCTGCTGTCCCTCCCCCCCACCCGCAACTGAAGGGCTTTCACTGACCCTCCATGTGCCTAGAACTAGGAATTCTATTTGGGGTCTGGGAGGGGCGCTGCAGTTCAGGTTACATTCTATGCGACATCACCATTTGGCTCCTCACAGCTGCCTGGGACCTCCAGCAAAAGGGAGGTCTGATATTTCTAGCGAGAAAGAAGCAGACAGAAAAAAACATTCTCGGGGGAAAAAATAAGAAAAGTGTGATGATTCATAAAAGACCACTAGAGTGGGCAAACCTTGCAACGTTGCTTTGCAGATTCCCTTTATGATAACAGCAAGGGACTTTATCAGCCAAATCTGCAGCTGGAGAAAGGGGATACAGATCTATTGATCCAGCTGAGGGTCTGGCCCATTTTCTCTATTTTATATAAAACCTGTGGTATCTTTAGTATCTCTTTACTACTATAATTTTATAAGAAACTTTTTCAATTTGCATTTAAACATTGGAAAAACTGTAGAATTTTCTCTTGATTAAATCCCTAATTTACATCAATATTTAAAAGGTTAAGATTTTTTTCTGCATCTTATATCAAAAGGCATATGTGGCAAAGCAATATATGGGACAGGTTGCTTGTTTTTAATCTACACAGCAAATTAAAATGACACCCCTGCAAAACTTCAGATCTCACTTTAGAAATTAAAAATAGGCACCACATTTACAAATCAATTAATAAAAAAAAACAAATATGCTGGTATCAAGTATCTCAATGTTCATCAAGCTAAAACTTTAAAGCATCATTAAACCAACCTTCATTACACTGCATGGGAGTTTGCAGGTCAAAAGAGGGTCAAAGCAACTAATATGAACACTTTTCACCTATACACAAAACAAAGCATTAAGGGAAATGCAGGCATAGAAATTATTTGTGGTACAAACTGAAGCAGGCCTTTCATTACTGTTTTCCCATCAGCACTTCAGTGAATGATCATCCTTTTCTTCAGGAATGAGAAAATGCTATTAATAAGTAAGAAAATTACCCAAAGAATCCCAGTGAGATTGGATGGCAAAAGTGGCCAAGCTAACTTTGACCATCAATGCAGGGACCATCCTTATTTAAGAATAAATTCCATTAATTTCAATGGAAGTTACAAGAGAGTTACAAGACAGCATGATCAGGCCCAAAGGTTTATTGCCAATACTGAAGAGTATTGGTGCCTCATAAGAAAGGAGTATTTTGCAATTATGGAATAGGCCATCCAGTCTTACCCTTTACCAACACAGGATTGTTCTCTCCAGTGCTGTACTTTGTCCAATTAGTTTTAAATATCCTGTTTCTGCACTGAAGGCTGGACTGACCTCTCCAGGTCTTTTCCATCTTTATATATCAAAAAGATGGGCCTTTTTCAGTGACTATTCAACAGTTATTTCACCTTTGAGTTAGGAAGTTCTGCTTGATATTCAATCTATATTTTCCTTTTCTTAATTTCAACTTCTTGCTCTTATTTATTCCTCCTCACTCCCTAAATACACCACTAAATACTTCCACTCCCTCACCAGTGTTTGTAAAAGAGGGAAATAAATTAAATTGCATCAGCTAATGCTGACAGCTTCTGGTGCAAAGCTTAAGCAGTAAGAAATCAAGTATTCTAATAAATATAAAAAAATCTTAAAAAACAATGAATGGTCCTGCAGCACCTTAGGGACTAACAACAAATGTAGATAGTATCAGCTCATGATGCTATCTACATTTTTTGTTAGTCTCTAGTATCATGAGCTGATACTATCTACATTTGTTGTTAGTCTCTAAGGTGCTGCAGGACCATTCATTGTTTTTTCAGTGTTTTCAGTTACAGACTAACATGGCTACTCCTCTGAGAGTAATAAAAATAAGGTTATAAGTAGGGGAAAATAATTATACAGCTGTAGATCAATTAGCAAGAAGCAAAATTGCAAGAGTGAAGCTTTTAGATTACCATACTTGAGGTTGATTTGTAGCTTTCTCTATACTTCCCTAGCCATCACTTTTATAGTAGATTTATCTGGTGGTGTTTGGGTCCTTACCTCAAATAAGCTTTGTGTTTCTTTGTTTAAATCATTGATCTGGTGTGGGGTTGGGGATGAGAAGTTCAGTATGTAGGCTGTCCTGGGGAGAGAGGACAGCCCTCTCTTACCACAGCAGCTTGGGGCCTGGTAAGAGGGACAGTTAGACTGCAGAATGACCACAAGGAGCAGCAAGGGGCCAGAGATGGGGCAGTGGGCACAGCTAGGGGAGGGATGCATGTCCTCCAGCTGGGGGACACAGAGACACACACACACTCTGAAATATATAGTAGATAGCTGTCCCTTTTGCTACCCCTAGGCTATGTCTATACTGCTTCCTTCTTGTGCAAAAGCCTATGCAAATGAAGCACAGATTAGCATATTGCACTTCATTTGCATAATTAATTAGGGGCCATTTTTGCACAAAAAGGAGCTGTGTAGATGGCTCTTGTGCAAGAGCCGTTCTTCCTCGTTTTTTCAGGAAGAATGGCTCTTGCGCAAGAGGAGGGTTTTGCACAAAAAGGGCCCCTAATTAATTATGCAAATGAAGTGCAGCAATATGCTAATCTGCGCTTCATTTGCAAAGGCTTTTGCACAAGAAGGAAGCAATATAGACGTAGCCCTATTGCTGGTACAATGGGGTTATAGCTGTCCCAGTCCCCATCTCTGGCCCCTTGCTGCTCCTTGTGGTCATTCTGCAGTCTAACTGTCCCTCTTACCAGACCCCTCACTTTCCATTTTATGAGAAACAATAGTACTCCAGGCACATCCCATTGTCCTGGCACAACCAAACACTGACCTTGCTTTAAGTTATGATAAAAGAAGAAGCTGCATACCAAATTTGGTGGTCCTAGCTCTTACCATGGAGCAGGAGTTCTTGAATAAACAGACTCACAGATGGACAGTCACACATTTCTAAAATATATAGTAAGATTTAAAAAGTCTACAAAGTCTGAATTGCATTTTTAAAATGAACATGGAAATTGTAAACAGACTTAGATTACAATAAGTAGGATTAAGTTACTAGGTTTCTTCAGCATATCAAAGCAGAAAAGGTATTTTACAGATCTCTGAGAGTTCTGATAACATGGAATACATTCTCTAGATCAGGCCTGGGCAAAATAAGCCCACGGAATCTGGCCTGTGGAGGCAGTGGGGAGCCCCAGGCAAGCTCCCCTGCTTGTCCCGCACACTACTCAGAAATGTGGCTGTGGGGTGCTTTCTCTTTGAATCCGGATGGGAGGGGAGAAGAGTCAGATGCTGGTCCAGCCCCCAGCACAATCCCATTGGCCAGTTTCTGGACAGACACTGGCCAATGGGAGCTGCCTGTTTGAATAACAGGCAGCCACAAATCACAACCCTCCTGCTCACTCACTCAAGCACATGGCTGAGCAGGCAGAAGCATTGTAAGCTTTGCTAGCCTTTAGCTCTGCAGGCAGGCAGGCAGGCTGGTAAGTCTCCTGGAAAGAAACCTACCTCTGGCACCTCAACCCCTCCCTTCCTCAACCCTCTGCCCCACACTCCTGCCCTGCTACTCCACATGCACCCATACCCCCAATCCCAGATCTAGCACCCTAATCTCCTACCCAAGATCACAATCCCCTCCTACCCTAGGTCACATACCAAAACCCTGCATGCCAGTTCCCTGCCCTAGGTCATAACTGCCTTCTTCATCCAAACTCCCTCCCAGACCACATTCTTCCTCCTGCACCCCAATCCCTTATCCCATACTCCCTTCTGCATACAACCTCCATTCCAGACTGCCACACCTCCTCCATTAACACCATGGAAGAGTACAGCCTTCGACCATTTTCAAAAATCTTGGGGGTGGCCCCCCCAAAAAATTATTGCCCATCCCTGCTCTAGATAATATATACACCTGAAAACCTGCCTCTCACTAATTCACTCCTCCCATCATATGATTTGCACATAAGGCACCATACTTTTCCTTCTCTTCAGCAAACTTTTGATGGAAGGTGACTGCACTGTGTATCTCTACAATGCAGCTGGGAGGCATGATTCCCAGCATGGGTAGGCAAGAATAATTTTAGCTCTGCTAGCTTGGGCTAGCCATCTGAGCACAGACCATATTCTTAACACAATTACTTTTGCAAAACTAAGCAAAAACTGAAAAGACCCTTTTAAAAAGATAATGGAGAACAGCTTTTTTTTTTTTTTTTTTTAAATTGTACTCTTCTTTCACCACTATTTTAGTGGGCTCCATGGCTGGAATGAATTAGAGTGCACTGCCAAGGTTTTCCGAAAAGGCCCGTCCACCCAAGGAAAACTTCAGTTGCATTCTGCTTTAATAGTATTTGGCAAGCTTACGCTATTGTTTTTGTACAAACAGAAATAAATTTAATATGAATAAAAAATTGCATTAAAAGTGAGTGAAACAAAAATCAAATTCTGTAATCTTCAAAAGAAATTATACGCTTGAATAATTAACTATGATATATTTATAAAACTAGAATAATTGAAAACAGGATTTTAAGTTGATTCATGTAGACTGCGCTGAAATATTTATTATTGCAAGTCCAGAAGATCTGTCTGGGTTTTGTCACTAGAAATGTCTAAACTCAGTGTCCAGATGTTTATTTAAGTTGCTCCCACATAGTTCTAATGTCAATTACGAGAGGTTATCAGAGAGCATCACTGTGTATCTTCCTTGACTAATATTCTCATTTCTTCTGCATCTTTGATGTTTTCTTTCATTAAAATTCCTGGCCTACAGCCACAAAAATCTGCTGTGTTGGCAAAAAAAATGGTCTGCAGACATGACATATGATGATGCCCTATGTCTGTGCAAGGATAATATTTATCATCAGCTATCATTTAAGCAGTATTATAATCAGTACTGTGCCATTTTAAAACAGCTAAGATGAATAATATGAAACCAGGGGCTGAGAACTTATAGCTAATAGACAACATGAATCAGTAAAAAAATATTATTTCACGTAATGAGGATTTTGGGAATCCATATATTTATCTTCTTCCTTAAGTGGGGGGGAAAACAGCTGAAGACAGAGGCATTTCACACATAATTAGGAATGGATCTGGTGGATCTTTAACTCCAGAAAACAACTGCATCAAGAAGCTCTCCTGAGACATTTAAGACGCTATAGAACTTTCATAGCAACCAGGAGGCAACAGAGCATTCCTAATTGGAGACTTGAAAGCGGCCACATTCATCTTATGCACAGTCCTGAGGCCTTTCCTAAACACAAATGCAAATATGAATAATATCACTGTCTTGCAGGCTAACGGCTTTCTTGGAAAGCTCATTTATGCTCTTTTTCCCCTTGGAGATCAGCTGGCTTCTTTGGCCAGTATTAGTTAAGAAAAGTGTATTACAATTTTTTTAAAACAATTATGTTGGCAAGGAAATATCAGAAAGTCCAAAGCAGGGATGAAAAATCCCATGTAATCAGTTAACTGGGCACTGGTTAGCCATTACCTGGTAAGCCTCACCAGGCGCCGGTTAACCATTCACATCCCTAGTTCAAAGTATATTGATTCAAATAAAAAAGAACACTGATATAGGATTGTTTTTCAAAAGGTTTTGCATTAGTTGATACTTGTATCTTGGGAGCATTCAGGGGCTCCAATCAGGATCAGAATCTTATTGTACTAGGTGCTGTACAAATACATGAAGACGCACAGTAAAAGTTTCAAAAGTGGCAAAGTGACTTAAGTGTCCAAGATCAATGCAAATTAGGATCCCAAATCACTTCAGCACTTTCAAAAATGATATCCCAGTACCTATGACCAGGAATTTACAATCCAAAACAAGTAATAACTGCAGGCCAGGGTTAAGAATAAAATATCACTGACTTTTTAGGAAAAAATATTATAAATAAAGTATCAGTTGTCATCTGCCCCTCAATCTGTCTCTCTCATCTCATAACAGAGGAGGTACAACAACAAGGCTACTCAACTTTGGAAGCCCCAGGGGCCACAATGATACTCACAGCACATGCCAAGAGCTGCAACTTAAGTGTTGTTGCATATACATGTAAATATATATGCAAATACATGAAAATAGCTTCTTTCACACTGACAGGCATGAATACAAAGATTAAGGCAAGACAACACAACATGCAGGCCCCATTCAAGTCAGTTCTGCTGATATTAATAAAATGCAATATTTACCCGATTTCCACCCGTATGTCAACACTTTTAATGAGCAATGACAATCCAGGAATTTGACTACTAAAAAGCATATCAACAGAAGACCATTATATTTACTTTTTTGTTTGGGCTCCCACCCCTGGGCCATGTGTTGAACCCCGCGCAAACCCAAACCGCACCGTGGGCCGCAAATAAACAGGCCACATATTGAGTAGCTCTGTACTAGAGCTTTCCACAGCTGCCACAGTGCCCCTGGCTGTTGCCAGCCTTTTGTAGTTTCACCGCCAGTCCTGAAGAACAGAGCTTTATGCAGCTGACACATACTTCCCCAGCAGATGCATGCTGTCTGTACAGGGACCCTGAACATCAAGCTTTAGTAGGCATAGCTCTCCCTTATTCAGGCCTTTCACACTGCACTTTCAGGGAGGACTCAGCAATGTATTATGAAAAAAAATCACCAAAATCATAAATCCAAGTAACATTGCCATGGGATTGTGGATTTCCTGCCACAGAATTTGAACTTGTGTCACAGATTAGATAGGCCCTGGGATTTAATGTAGCAATGGGAGGAGACAATAGAGCTGAAGTTCAAATATTGGTGTAGCAGATATTACAGATTGAACCTCTGAAAACCGGTACTCTCTGGTTCCTGGACCAGAGAACCTGGGAATCTAACAGTAGGAGGGGCCACCAGCCAGGCCAGGGGCAGTGGTACTAGAGCCCCACAAAAGTGCTGGGGCTGTGCCAGAGAATCCCAGTAGCCCACAGCAGCGTGGAGCCGGGGGCTGGAGAATTCTGGAAGCCAGCAGCAGCATGAGGCCGGAGAACCCCAGAAACCCATGGCAGTGTGGGGCCAGTGGCAGCAGGGTAGACTCCCCAGCTGGGGAGGAGGTAAAGGGGCCCAGAGGCAGGGGGCTGGCTGGCTTGGGTCAGTGGCAGGGGATACCTCCCCTCATCTGGAAAATTCTCTCATTTGGGACCAGTCAGGTCCCAATGTTGCCGGACCAGGGAGATCCAACCTGTATTTTATAACCAGCACTAGGCTAATCCTATCACTATTGGGCAGTCTCAAGTAAGGGGTACAATATCACCTCCACGAAGGTTTCTTTTAGAACACATTTTTATGCTAGACAGCAAAATAAAATAAAAGTAGAAACAAATCTTTCTATGAAGAGAGCACGAGAGAGAGTGTCAGCAAAAGTATACAAAGTGTCTTATAAAGTGTTCATCTTTAGATTAAAGCTTGTCTGTGAATTGCAACTATTTAAGCCTGTTACAAATACACCATTATATTGGACACCTTGGTCTAGTAACTATATTATTACCATCTGCGTACACACAGAGGGAAGAAAAACAAATATCTAAATTAAACACTATGGACTTCAGTGACCTTAGTGAGGACTTATTGCACTGATTTACACTTGGTGAGGACCTAGTCAATATTGTCAAATTTAAAATGTAAGCTGGAGAGCTATTGCTTTATACAAATTCCTTAGCTTCCCATAGCAAGAAACAACTCTTACCATGTACTGGTATTTCAGTTTTCCTGGTGGATTTACCTAACCCACCTTGACTTTTTGGGACAAAGTGTCTTTTATTGAACCAACTTCTGTTGGTGGGAGTCACAAGCTTTTGAGCTTACACTGAGCCCTTTTTCAGGGCTGGGAAATGTGCTCAGTGTCACAGCTGAACAAGGTGTCAACAGATTATTAAACTGTTGTAACAAGCCAAAAATCCAGTGCCTCTGTTCAATCCATGATTGTTGGTAACTAGTGATGTTATCCATTTAAGATCCGAGACTTGCTATTTGAAGGTGTAGAGCAGGTTTCCTTTGACGATGAGGACAGAGATCAGATGTAGAGCGAATGTGTTATGGTTCAACACTTTCACAAGTGACCATTCTACATCTAGCCGCTCAGACTCAAAGAAGGAATCTGCAGGGAAGAAAGGCTGGTCATGGGGTTTTAGCCAGAGACACACCACAACGCAAGAGCAGGAACTGAGGAAATGGTTGTTGAGGTAAGCCAGGCTAGGAGTTGCCAGAACAGACCTTGTGATAGGAGACAGAGGAACAAGAGAGTCAAAGGTGGAGAAGAGTGAAACATGGAGAGAATCATCCACCACATCAACAAAAGAAAGGGATGAGAGGGCATGGAGGAAAGGGCCGAGAGCAGACAAGAAGTCACTAAAGCTGATGGACTGGATATCGCAGAAAGGCCAAGAGACAGGGCATGATGGGGGAGCTGATGGGTGATGCTGAGACCAGATGATAGTCATGGGTGGGGAGGAGTATGAATCAACAACAGAAAGATCAAAGCAAAAGCACTGCTAGTTGAAGACCTAGGCAAGTCAACAGCTTTTTTGGTGAGCGAGATAATTAAACCAGGGCTGCCCGGCACACTGAAGACATGAAGGTGAAGAAACTGCCAGCTGAGAGGTCAGATGGGTCATCAAATTGGAAGCTGAAGTCACTAGATAGAGATAACAGGAGTAAAATTAAATCAGAAAGCTGAAGAGGAATTGGGGGAATGATAGATGACAGCAACACAGAGTGGAGAGGGAAGAGTCAGATGCAGCGCTATTCAAAAGAGAGATAGTGGCAAGTAGCAGGAAGTCAGAAAAGAAACTCAGCATCCTCATTAAGGCAAGGCGCCGATTCAGGGCAAGAAGCCAGAGACAGGACAGGCCTCTGTGGCTATGTCTGCATGCAGCTGTGAGGTGTGATTCCCATTGCTGATAGAGACCTGTGCTAGCTTAGCTCAGCAGTGAACCAAAACTAGCAATGTGGATGTTATGGCATAGGTAGAATTGATGAGGAAGTACAAGGGTGATGGTAACAAGGATGGGGAAATGGAAAAAGTGGCGGGGGGGAGGGAGGAAGAAGGATGCTATGATACAAAAGGGTGTGATGGGAGCTTTGGGTGGCAGATGGACATAGTTTAAAACAAAAAACAAAAAGGAGTTACAGGGGGAGACACTGGGCCAGGAGTGGCTCCCTGGTACTTGCCACAACTCCCCCTTCCAGGCAACTAGATTGTGTTGCCCAAGGGAGGGGGAAGAAGGTGAGCCTTCTGGGAGCTGCACAGCTGGGCAGGTCAGGGGGGTGAGGAGGATACTAGGACAGAAGCTTCTTTGTAGTGCAAATACTTAATAGGGAGCAGCGATAGTACTTTAAGCTGAGAACCTGAAGTGACAGATATTGTATCCAACTAAAACAGAAGGACTTTAGATGTGCAATAATCTAATCACCAGAGCAGCCTTATCCTTAAGAGACCTAAAATTTACATTGACTAACTGCTTGACATTTGGTGCCACTGCCACTGCCACCGACTTCATTGAAGTTGCAAGGCTTCCACCTTCTCGGAAAAATATCAGAGGTTAGACCAGGGGTAGCCAACCCATTCTGGGCAAAGAGCCAAGATAGCAGTGGATTCAGCACGAAGAGCTGGAGCAAAGATGTTGAGGAAAAAAAAAAAAAAAAAAGACTGCCCCTTTTGACCCTTTAAAAGGAACCCCCGGTTGCATTTGGTCGAGAAAAAAAAGCTCTGCCCCTTTAAGAAAATGCATTTTGACACTTTTTGGCCACAGCAGGCTCCTGCCGCCTGACGCCATCTTTAATTCTACTTTTTTCATCGCCGTGCCGGACGGCTCCCCTGCCCAGGTCAGCACAGGGAGCCGGGAGGAGAGGGCCATTTTGGAGGGTGCGGAGGCAGCTTACGAGCCACCATGGGGGGGTGGGACTTCAAGAGCCGCAAACGTGGGGGGAGTGGGGGGGAAGAGCCACATGCGGGTTGGCTACGGCTGGGTTAAACGGTCAAGACTATGGGATGTCCCACCTAACAGATGACAACTTCAGCAGTATTGCTTAATAGCGCAGTCAGACATTGATTTATGAATGAACGAGTGGCACTTATGAGCCGCTTGCACTTCTTACACCACCTGTCTTTGCCTTTGGGAGATTTTCTCTCTCTTACACCCCCCCGCCCCACCTAAAAACTGAGCTTCAAAAAGCAAATCAGATCAGTTTGAAGCAGTATGGTTGCAAGAATCACCAGAAACTAAGGCATAAATAGTTATGAGATTAATTATGTAAATTCCACTCACACTAAAACCCACAAGGTTTGCTCTTAAAACCCACAGGGCCACAAATTAGATATGCCTATATAGTTCCATACCTTTGAATATGAAGAGCAGAGTGCCAGCTATTCAATATTTCAATAGTTTATGCAATTGTGTCTGAAATCTTGCAGGACTCCCAAACCTTTAAACAAATGTAGTCAATTTCCAGTCAGCTTGCATTCTAATGTAATCTTAAAAACCCAAAGATTCAACATATTTTTTCCTAACCAGTTCAGTTGGGTTATTTTTGTACTAACGGTAAACTGTCACAAAACAGAATCAAATGTAAAAAGCATGCACAATAGAAGTCAAAATACTGAAAGTTTTAGATATAATCAGATACTTCATTATTCCAGAATATACAAAACAACTATTTTCATTATATCCTGCAAGCCAAGGCCCTTTTCTCTTTTTCCCTAATACAGCAACACCATTTCAGAATTATTCTTTGGGCAATAATCTTCCTCGCTAGGATTTAGCTTATTATTTATATTTGGAAGCTAGAAAGAAATCTGATGTCCAGATATTTAAAGGACACAAGGCTTGAGGCTTCAAAAATGTTCATCTGTACACAAAATGGGTAGTTGGTATGATTTGCACATAGTGTTTTTATGGGTATGAGCACATTTTTACAGGGATGGCACTTATCAAAAGGCCCTTAAGTTTCCAAATGTAGTCTGCTTTAAATGACCGACACCATAGTATAATTAATGCCAGCAAATGAACAAAAGTCTTTTTTACCTGCCATGGCTCGAGTTTGCTTACAACAGCTAATGCTATCGCCAATAGCTAAGTCAGCAGCAGGGAAGTGCATTCCTTGTGCTGCACAGGAATATCAGAATCATGATGTTAGCAAGGAAAATAGAGAATTTTCAATTATGTTTTATCTGAGCTGTATTTCTTTGCAATTAAGAAAAGCTTTTCACTGGTGCTTTCACCTTCAAACTTCAGTTGAAACATAGACAATGTTACAGTGTTTGAGAGATGTTTGATCAATGGCTGGCTCGTTTATCTTACTGAAAAATACCCAGGACTTCTGAAACTAGAGGAAGAATCTGTTCTATTAGTTTCAACAGACAATAGTATTTCAAAAGTTTAATCAATGTACAAAAATAATACAGAAAAACAAAACACCAAGAAAAAATAGTCTTCAAATTAATTAGATCTCTAGATTTGCTTAACAAGCATCACCATAACTGGACAGATAATGTTCTGGAGTTCTTGCCTATTCACAATAGGTTTTCAGGTGGAAAAATATATTTCTTTTATGTTTTGTCCTCCAACTATACCATCTTCTTGTAGACACTCTGTCACTGCTTACTACAGTATGTTGAACAGCTCTTAGCTGTATATAGAGGTATATAAAGTCCAATGGGCAACTTTTAGAGGCACTGAGCACTTTCTCTGCCTATGAAAATCAGGCCCCAAACAACAATATCATTTGTACTTGAAGTATTAATCCCTTCCAAGAATTGCAATGCCACATCTCCACTACCAAAACCAGCACTCTACAAGGCCAAGAACCCTGATTATTGAATCCTGGTTATTTTTAAAAGGATAGTACAAGAGATCAGCTGCACCATCTATTGACTGATATTTTCCTTTCTGAGCTCAGTCTTCCAATGAATGGTAGTTTTCCTCGTCCCCCACTTCTCTGTATTTCATCGAGGCTTCTCCCTCAGGTTCATATCTGACCATTTTAATATTCAAAGTTTCTGCTAGTTTTTGTGCGGCAAGTTTGGCTTGCATTTCCTAAAAACAAACACACACAGGGAAGAGAGAGAAGTTAAACTAGAATGTGCTATTCATTCTGGAAGTCAAAAATCTACTAGCTGAAAAATGGGAACATTACAGAGTAACTTGCATGTTCATATTAACAGTCTCATCCCAGCAATTCATGGTATCTCCTAGAAACAGGAAGACATTTCTTACATTTATAAGTTCTTTCATTTTATTGCTAGAGCAGCAGCTTCTTCATGCTGCAGTACTTATAGGCCACCTTCTTTCACCTGAGCAAGATCTAGCCTAGGTAGAGATGTAGCCTATCAGAGTCATCACATGACTGAGAAACAAAACTCCTATGCTCCAAATCCAGTCTGACAAAGATTGTAGCCTTTGGCAACTCCTGTAATTTCTCCAGTTAGAGCTTCCCCCTCTATAAAAAGGGGAAATAACATTTACCTTACTCTCAGGAATGCTGAGATTAATTAGCACAGCAGTGGGCAGCCTGCGGCCCGCATGTGGCCCAGGGGGCTCCACCTGTAGCCTGCAGACCTCCTGACTGCTCCCCTCCCCCATGTACCTCTTGCACATTGGGGCACCAGAGCCCCACACTTCCTTCTCCTCCCTCCCTTCCTGCCAGCACTTTTAGAGGAGCCGTGAATTGCCTTATTCATACTCCATACTTCGTTCCCAATCTTCCCCCTCCCTCCCAGAGCTGGAACAATGTGAATCAGCTGTTTGCAACTTTCCAGCTCTGGCAGGGAGGGAGAGGAGCAGGGACAGAGCATGAATCAGGTGATTCATGTGCTCCAAAAATGCTGGGAGGGAGGAGGAGGAGGAGAGCAGGTAAATGCGGGGCTCATGTGCCAAGGTGCACGAGAGGTACATGGGGGTAGGCAGAGGGGTCATGGGGCCACAGATGAAACGTGAGTGGGCCTGAGGCTGCTGCAGTCCACTGAGGTGGAGGAAGGCCACTCAGGCAGCTCATCTACCATTCCTGATTTCCCATCCTGAATTAGCAAGTGCTTGTAAAATATTGAGAAGCACTACACTAAAATTAAACAGCCCAACATCAACAAGTTTTTACAACTTGTCCAGTTTTAAACGTTACTAGTATGTCATCACATGGAATTCAATGCCAAAATCCAGTGCCACAAGAGAGCTCTGTTCAAAATGAAACTTCTTTAACTTCTAATAACTACAAAAAACTTGGTTATTACCAGTCACAGTGTGAAGAAAAACAACTGTAATTATTTGCATACATTTCAAAAAATTAACATTGGATACTTCTTTTGCCTTCATTAGCATGAATGGGGCATCCAGCATATAGTAGTAACTAGTATGCTTGTTAACAGAACATAACTTTTGAGTGCAAAGCACAGAAGTGACAAGGGACACAACAATGAACTGATCATTACTAGATGCAAAGAATAATGCTAAATTTTATTCACTGCTTGAGAAACACATCTAAAGAATTTATTTCAAAACACCACTCACAAATCAAATAGAAAAATTAATCTGATCTCATAAAGAGACTGGAAATCTCAACTAACACATGTTTAGTTTTTATACTGCGGCTTTCTAAAATGGTCCCAGATATACAATACATTTTCCAGATCAAACAGTAATACTGATTCATACCTCATACATTTCTTTTTGCCGTGTCTGAATTGCTATTGATTCTTCTATGGATAACAGCTGAGCAGGTGCATGATGAAGTGGTGGCAGCCGTGCTGCTGTGATGTCATCCAGATGTTTCTTATCTCTAATATGGCTTGCTTTCTTAGAAATTGAAGACCCAGGTCTCCTAGGTGAATGACTAGGTGAGGAATCATGCGATGACCCACTCCACTCAGTTGGTAATCTAAAAGGGATCAAATGTAAAGTTGCAATCCATATTGCAATGTGAACGTAATACACAGAAATGACTATTTTTACAATTAAAAACTGACATAGAAAGACTAAAACAGAAAGTATAAATCAGGTCACATTTTAATGTACCACATAAGTGAAAATAAACAGAACTTTCATAGTGCTTTTTCATGTGCAAAGGTAATTAATTTCCAAAAAAAACCCAACTTATAAGGAAGGACATTTTACCAAGGAGGAAAAATTCATGGACTACCGACTTCAATTAACCTCTCTGGGATTGGAGACATTCATTTTCTCAGAGGAAATCCTCAAGCACATTTAGGGTTACCAGATGGCTTTCAAAAAAATACCGGACACACATGATCTCAGAACGGGAGGGAGGGGGGAGAGCGGAGCTGGTTGGGAGGGGGTCGGGGGGAGTAGGGCTGATTGCGGGGAGGGCGGGGGGGAGGACCGGCTAGCGGGAAGCAGGGCTGGCCAGGAGGGGGTTGGGGGGAGTGGAGCTGGCTGGGGGGAACCAGCCAGTGGGAAGCAGGGCTAGCCAGGAGGCGGTTGGGGGGATTGGAGCTGGCTGGGGGGAACTAGCCAGCGGGAAGCAGAGCTGGCCGGGCGTGGGTCGGGGGGAGCGGGGGACTGACCGGCAGGGAGCGGGGCTGGCTGGGAGGGGGTCGGGAGGAGCGGGGCTGGCCGGGGCAGATCGGGGGAAGGAACCAGCCAGCGGGAAGCAGGGCTGGCCGGGAGCGAATTGGGGGGGAGCGGGGCTGACCCAGGGGCACACAGATCCCAGGGTGCTGCCCGTCCCACGCACAGTTCCAGCGGGGCGCACAGGCGAGTCCGGCCCTGGGGATTCCATCGTGCCCCGGCCCCCGCCCCCCTCGTCTCTACTGTGTAGCTGCATACTGCCTGGCTGGTAGACACGCTCACGCAGTACACAACTACATACCGATACTCATGATAACAATAAAACTTACTTAATTAGAAAATACCAGACATTTATATGTCCGGTATTTTCTCAATTTGTTTCCCAGACAGAGAGCTCAAATACCGGACTGTCCGGTTCAAAACCGGACATCTGGCAACCCTAAGCACATTGAAGGATCATGCCCTACTTAAGTACAATCGCTCTCTACACACAGGTTTCCAACACTAACCATAAAAGAGCAATTTGGATCACATGCTACCCAAACACTTGCAGTGACACCTTCCTGCCTTCTTTTGTGAATATTTAAATTTTTTAATCAATGGGGGTGTGGGGGGAAATGAACTAGTTATTTCAAACAGCTTGTAATCTTTTAATACTTTCAATATATTTTGTTGTGATCTGCAGCTACATTAGGTTCATCTTTTCAATTACATGAAGGGGTTGTGATGATGCTCCATCATATATATCAATTGTTTCTAGTGTAGTGCCTAGTAAAAGTACAAAACTCTATCATATCACCAACCCTTAGCAAATATTCTTTCTGGGGAAAAAAATCTCTACCAGAAGCTATACTTCTAGTTCTGTGTTTCTGCTTATTTTGTGTCCATAAAACAGCAATGGATAGAAGTCAGGGAGACTTCAGGGTAGGGATGTTCAATTTTGATTAATCAGCTAATCAAGAAGTCAATGGAACTTCCAACGACTACTCGATTAGTTGATAAGGGTGAGGGGGATGCTTGCTATACCCACTGTGCCTCTGCCTTTGAAATGTAGTAAGAGCCACCTTCTTGCTATATTTCAAAGGCAGAAGTGCAGTGGAGACTGAAGCAGTCCCAGCTCGCGCCGGGTCCTGACTGCTGCACCTCTACCTCCCCTGTCCATCCCCGTCCGCCCGCCACTGTGGAGCCAGTGCTCGGGGGAAACTGGCTTTTAAGCCAGCTCCCCCCCAGCAATGTCTCTTGCTTCCCCCCCCACACACTTGCTGCCTCTGATAAAGAGGCAGCACGGGGGGGGGGGGGGGAGGAATGCTAGTAGTCAACTCAACTACTCGATAAGCCTAGGCTTATGGGGTAGTCAACTATTCAACTACTCTTTTACCTTCCTACTTCAAGGGGTCACTGTTGAAGTTTCCAAACAGTTTTGCCAATACAGAAATTAAAATTCAGAGTGCTCTTACTATTCAACTGTAATTGTAAAGGAATATTTGCCAATTAAGTAAACACTTTGTAGTGTGTACCAAAAAAACCTTTAAGGGTTGATGATGATTATTTATTTCTTATGGAATCAGGAGACAAAACAACACAATTTTTGTTGATAACCTTTGAATCAGGATTTTAGCCCCAGCACTTGCATGTGGGGTAATAGCACATTAATCTAGCATGTCACTCAATGCCATCATGCTTTTAGATTATTTAATTCTGTCAAATCAAAGTAAAAAGTATTTACAGCCACCAATTTTATACAGATAACAGTTAGCCCTCCTACTTATGAGAAGCATCTATACTCTACAATACTTACACATTTGTTTTAAATTTATTTTTAGCTCTTGGGTTCTTAGCTCTTGATTCTAGAACTTCAGTATAATGTGGCTTTTTTGGTGTCATGGTGGGAAGGCTTTCAACGGGATTATCCTTAAATTTAGGAGTGTTCTGTTCTTTTTCTGACTTTCCTTTGCTGTTATTCTCATCTCCAACTGCAACTCTTTTGAAGGCTTCAACCAGCATGTCACCACTGTTGCCTGAATCATCCTCGGCACTTTCTGCTTCACCCAGAGAATTATACTTAGGTATCCGTTGATCAATTTTCATCAGGCTGGTTGTGGATGAAAGTAAACTGGATTCACTTTTATGAGTTTTTGCATGGTCTTGTATCATACTCTCTGATTGATCATGTTTTTTATGGCCCTTTGCAGAAGCCTTATGTGTCTCTCTTTTCTTGGTACATTCAGCTTCCTTGTCTTGCAAAACAGTGTTAGAAGTTTTTGTAGCAGAGTAAACATTTATATTAGTAGCAGAGTTTTCATAAATAGATAAAACTTTATTTGTTGATTTGTCCTCACTCAGGGGAACTTTTTGGTTGTTTGTATTAATCTCCTCTTGTTTTGCCTGAAACTCCAGTCTAACAACAGACAACAGTTCAGTTGTCCTCCTTAATTCTTCTTCTTCTGCTATGGCAAGCTTCAGCTTTTCAACAAAATCAGCAATCTTTTTACCTTTATCTGGAAGTCTACAAATAAACGTCCTAAAATAAGAAAGAAAGAGTTACATGACAGACCTTTGGCTTTAGTTCTGATATTCACATATGTAATACCAAATAGATAAAGTTAATAGTTTCATGAAAATACTAAAACATTATGTGTAAGACATTCTGAAAACATAGGAGTCTAAAATCTGCATTAATGCATGACATCTGTAGTTTTATAAATTAATGACTTTAGCAGAAAAAAGTAATCATTTTGCCAAACCAGTAAAGATTATTTTGAGCTAAAATAATGGTATTTTCAGTGATTTCATTTAAAGAACACAGAACTGGGAGAGGAAAATACAAGACTGATGTGAACTGTGCTATGATTACTGAAGATATTTATCAACTGACTTGGAACTGTGACCATTATGTAGAACTGGAGTATACTTCTTTAAACTTGTCTTGACAGTCTTATTGGAAATAACAATGGTCCTGTTGCACTTTAGAGACTTACAAAAATATATAGTTTGTTAGTCTCCAAGATGCCACAGGACCATTGTTGTTTTTTAAGTTTTTTTTAGTTACAGACTAACACAGCTACCCCTAAGACTTTTGTTGGGATTAGTCTTCACAACTCTATTATGCTACCAAAGCTATCTGTAGCAAATTAATCAGAGACGTTTTCAACCTAGAAATAGATGCAATTCTGACACAACTGAGTAGAATTCACAATCAGTAAATTGTGTCTAAGGAAGTTTTACTGATTTTATGGAAAAAAATACAAGTAAAGTATCAGTATGTAGTTCTCTTCGGCATTAGGGATGTAAAATCCCATTTAATTGTTTAACTGGTTAAACATCTTTTAACCAGTTAACTGGTGAAGGGAGGAGGTGCGTGAGGTGGGGGTTGGTCCAGCCTGCCACTCGGCTGGAGTGGCCCCCCATCCACTGCTGGGCCGGAGCAGCCTCCTGCCCCCCACCACAGACATGGGCTGCATCTTACAGGCCGGAGCAGCCCCTGTCAGCGGCAGGCCCTCCTGTTAAGTGTGAGGCTTACCAGTTTGCTGGTTAAACATTCACATCCCTATTATGCATAGTCGACACTAGAATAGATTTGCTGGTAAAGCTACACCAACAAACCCTCCTAGTGTATACACAACTTGCACTGGCAAAAATCTGTTTTTGCCACTATTATTTATATCAAAGCAAGCCATATGAGCAAAAGCACTTCTATAGCTTCACAAGGTATTTTACTGGTATAGAAATATCACATAAAACCTAACAAAAACAAAAACAAGGAAAAAAACCCAATGCTCTGACCAACATAGCAAAAGATTTTAGTGTACTGGTCTCAGAGAATAAGGCTAAAATTGCACATTTGTGCAGGATGCATGCGTGTTCTAGTTCTTCCTCTCCCCCACTTTTTCGCCTGTCTTCACTGAAAGAAATGTGTCTCTCTACTAAGTTAGCTATTTCACTGTAAATTTTAGAGGGGGGCAGGCATTGGTGTTTTACCTCAGCGTACCTTGTTGTGATCAATCATAGCTCCGCTAACTGGGGATTACTTCAACTAGCTGAGGTCTAAAACTATTTGGCTGCATCTAGACTGGCATGATTTTGTGGAAATACTTTTAACGGAAACGTTTTTCCGTTAAAAGTATTTCTGCAAAAGAGCGTCTAGATTGGCACGGATGCTTTTGCGCAAAAGCATCCGTGCCCAGTATAGACGCGCTTTTGCGCAAGAAAGCTCCGATGGCCATTTTAACCATCAGGCTTTCTTGTGCAAGAAATTAAGGTGCCTGTCTACACTGGCCCTCTTGCGCAAGTATTCTTGCACCAGAGGACTTATCCCTGAGCGGGAGCGTCAAAGTATTTGCGCAAGAAACACTGAATTCTTACATTAGAACGTCAGTGCTCTTGTGCAAATTCAAGCAGCCAGTGTAGACAGCTAGCAAGTTTTTGCGCAAAAGCGGCTGCTTTTGCGCAAAATCTTGCCAGTCTAGACGCACCCTTTGTGTCTTGTCTCTACTACAATTTTGCATCAAACTAGCTATGTTGATGTGAAACAAGACATATCTTTTACAACAAAGATAAAGGTTAAGTTTTAGGCAACACCTTCTTACATTCCCACCCCCATAAATTGTGTTCCCCTCCCCATTTCAGTATTTATTCATTAACTGTCTCTCTCACACACACTCTTTTTATTAAAATAAGATTAGAAAGCCTCTTTAAAGACTGAACTTATTTCTGTAGGTGACATGTCATAATTGTAAATCATTAAAGTCCTGAACCTGTAAACATGAGGGGTGGTTTTACTAATGTGAGGAGCTGCACATGTGAACACCACCTATTGGGTCAGAAAGAAACCTTCCCCCAGGTCAAATGGGTAGTGACAATTTTTTTCACCTTCCTACAGTATGTGGGAACAGGTTACTTGCCAGGATTATCGGGGTCTACCTATCATTTCCCTGCCAATGCAGGGTCTTTGAGCATTGCTGCAACTCAGTCCCTCCTATTTTCTGCCTGTACCACCTAACAGTATAGCTTCCCGTGGACAGTAATACTTTGGTCATTGGGTTTAGCATGTGGCCACTGGATGGTGTTGGTGACCTGCGACTGGGCCATCCTTTCTGGCACTGAATTCTGATTGGCTGATCCTGTACGGCTTGGACTCCCAAATCCTTCTGCTCCCTGTCACTTCACTTTGTGCTTCACAAAAACACTGTGAGGCAGCCCCTTCGATAAGCTGTTGGGCCTGTTCTGCCCACTGAGTCAGATCAGTGACTTGGTTGTTAACCCTCTCATGACGACTCAGCTTTTCTCACCATGATATCAACCATCCAAAGTGACAGTGGATGCTGGAGGGGTGGGGGCAGTGCTTGTGCAAAGTTACTGGCAGGATCAGGCTTCACTGTGCCATGTACCTAGTGTAAGCTGTAGAAGGTGGTGGCTGGGGAAGGGGGGCGGGAGAAGAGGAGCAGGAGGCAGGACAGCTGTGTGTTTGCGTGACTGGCGCATCGGGAATGACAACACTGTCTTAGCACTGGGGTAGCAGTAAGGGTATGGGGGTGGTGGTGGCTGGGGGCAGGAAGCAGACAGCCCATGGGGGGGGCGTAGGTGGGGATAACAGCGCAGCATTAGGCTGGGGGCGCAAGGTCCGCGGGGGCAGCAGTGACGCTGGATACCTCCCTCCGCCGCGCGGGCGGGCAGGGACAGGCTGAACCCAGCCCGGGGGCGCTCTCCCAGGCCTCGCTCCCCCTCCCCCGGCCCCGGCCCCGGCCCCGGCCCCGCGCTCACCGAGCGGCCAGCAGCCTCTCCTGGCGCCTCAGCATCTCCCGCAGCTCTTGCGGGCTCCGGCCCCGCAACTCCCCGCCTTCCCCGGGCGGCGCTGACATGCTGCCAGCCGGCTGCGACGGGTCACGTGCCACTGCAGCGGCCTCCCCAGCGCCGGCTCCGCCAGCAGCTTCCGCTGCCGCCCGGAGGCCGCCATGTTACCGGAAGGGACGGCACCGCCGAGGAGTCAGTTTTTGTTGAAACGCGGTTGCGCTAGCTGCTGAAGATAGCGCCCGGTCCCGGGGCACTTCGATTGTTGCCCCGCCCCTCGCTAGGGCCCGTTCTTCCAGCCAGCGCGCGCCTCCAGCCCCAGCCAGTTGGGCCCTGCCCCCCACGACCCTGGCGTCTTCAGTCCCTCCGCTCCGCGTGCATCAGCCAGTGCCCTGTGTGGTCACTCCCACCCCAGCCTCTATATAGCCCCAAGCCCCACCTTTCTGTCTCAGCTCTACGTAGCCCCAACCCGCATCCTTGCGCTCCAGCTTTATAGTCCCAGCCTCTATATGGCCCTAGCCTCCACCCCTCATCCTTCCGCCCCAGCCCCAGCCCCCGCCTTCTCACCCATCCAATCCCAAATATAAACTCATAAACTCATAAACTTTAAGGTCAGAAGGGACCATTATGATCATCTAGTCTGACCCCCCGCACAATGCAGGCCGCATAATCTCACCCACCCACTCCTAGAATAATCCTCACCCCTATATCTCAGATATTGAAGCCCTCAAATAGTTTGAAGACCCCAAGATGCCGAGAATCCTCCAGCTGTGATCTGTACCCCATATGCATAGAGGTAGGGGGGTGGGCGACAGAACATCTTTCTCCCCCCCTCCCTTCCCTTCTCCTATTTATTTCGAGTTTCCTTATCCTCTAATCATAACTCCGGTCATCTGAAGAAGTGGGCTGTGCCCACGAAAGCTCATGATACCATCTACATGTTTTGTTAGTCTATAAAGTGCTACCAGACCATTTGCTTGCTGTTACCACTTAAGAAAGACATCTTGGAATCATTGTGGATAGTTGCCTGAAAACATCTGCTCAATGCGCAGTGGCAGTCTGAAAACAAAAAGGTAACAGAATATTGGGAATCATTAGGAAAGGAATACATA
Source organism: Pelochelys cantorii (assembly GCA_032595735.1). Taxonomy (NCBI): domain Eukaryota; kingdom Metazoa; phylum Chordata; order Testudines; family Trionychidae; genus Pelochelys; species Pelochelys cantorii. The sequence goes on from CM064338.1 coordinate 17,801,351, forward strand.
GAAAATATCACATTGCCTCTACATAAAGTCATAGTATGCCGACATCTTGAATCGTGTATGCAGATCTGGTCAATCCATCTAAAAAAAGAAATACTGGTTTTGGAAAACATACACAAAGAGCAACAGAAATTATCAGGGATAAGGAACAGCTTCCATATGACAAAATATTAACAAGACTGGGACTTTTTCACTTGGCAAAGAAATTACTAAAGACTATGAGGATATGTTAGATGTCTAGAAAATCATGAATGGTGTAGAAGATAGAATAAGGAAATGTCATTTATTCCTTCACTAACATAATCCAAGAAGTTAATCCAATTAAATTTATAGGCAGAAGATTTAAAACTTACTAAACAAATTATTTCTTCTCAGTCAACTTGCGGAACTCTTTGCCAGGAAATGGTGGAAAGACTCAAACTATAACAGGGCTCGAATAAGAACAAAATAAGTTCAAGGAGGATGGGTCCATCAATGTCTACTAGCTAGAATGGGCAGGGATGGTGTCCCTAGCTTCTGTTTCCCAGAAGCTGGGAATGGGTAAGAGGGGGTGCATCATTTGATGATTGCCCCTTCTGTTTATTCCTTCTGAAGCACCTGACATTGGCCATTGTGGGAAGACAGGATTTTGGGCTAGAATGACCTTTGGTCTGACCCAATATGGCCATTCTGATGTTCTTATGTAGAATTGAAATGTATCTGCCCCTGTAACCCACTAGACCCCACTCTCCTTCCAGAGCTGAGAGAGAGCCTGGAGTCCTGACAGTGTATCTCCCTCTCTCTCTCTCCCTGCAAAGTTAGTAATAAAGTAAGAATATATATTCAAACGTTAAGGCTAACCAGTGTCTCTTAAGTGACTTGCCACAAGCTGTCAGAACATGTTAATATTAGAGCTGAGTGGATCAAATATTTATTTAATTTTCTTTCTTTTATATAGGAATTAGATACAGTGCTCGTGTCAGCTAAGTTATCTGCCAAAAAACCCTCCACATCCTAGCATTTCCAGTGCCTTAGCAGTCCTAGAAAGCAATGATATGTGTGTGGAAGAGAAGGGGTGGGGGTGAATGGCATTGCCCCCACCTTGCTGCTTTGCTTGTTATGTGCATGCTCAGTAACACCGCTGAAGCTACTGTTCTTAGTCTGCCCCCCCCATCATGGTACATACAGGTCACTCCCCCACCACCAAAATCTAAAATAGCACTGCTGGTATTGAACCTGAGATCTTAGGGGTTAAAGCTATGAGCCTCTATTTCAGGGTTTCCTAAACTTTTTAAGACCAAGGAACACCAAACAATAATTTTTTTTTATGAGGAACACCTAGGATATTTTGTTGAGCAAAAAAAAAAAAAGTCGGGGGGGGGGGAGGGAGTTATTGAGGCCATTTTGAATTCTGTTGTTCTCCACGGCACACCGGTGTACCACGGAACACAGTTTAAGAAACACTGCTCTATTGCATGAGCTAAAAGCCAGCTGGCTCTTGGCTAATGCTTTAGAGCAGACTTCACTCTCCCTAGTAGTTTCGGGGTCTCTGGGTTGCATACAAATATACCTGCTCATGGCCAAATGCCTCATGCGCCTCCTCTTTTCATGGCCTTCCTTATCTCCACCCACAACTTCTTTGGGGCCAAATATCCCATGCCCCTGACACTGACTGCACTCCCACTTTGTACAGAACTCCACAATCGCCTTCAAATAACCATAGGAAGAGTTAAACATTGGAATGACATTGGAATACCAATGTACTTTTTTTTTTTTAAACTATAGATAAAACCTTTGGGGGCATTGTGTCTTTGTAAAAGATGATGTCGAAAGTAAAGCCAGTTGTGAATGCAACATACAGTCAATCGTGTTCTGCCTGTTCAGGCCAATGATGCAACCAGTTCGGGGTCTGAAATATTTCTCTACTGAGCTCCTGATGTCCCTTTTTTCAGCACAACCAACCCACAATTAGATATTCATGCACTGTTTTAAATTCTGCTCATTCTTTCATGACTGCTCAATGACTGCAAGAAGGAAGACACAGAGGAAGCATTGTGGTTTCACTAGAGGGCAGAACTGGGGTAATTACTCAAGTCAATTTTGGGGACTTTGACCAAGCCTTTCCACACCCGAAATTAGCTCCTGTGAGTGGCTGAAAAAGCAAAAATGATGGGAAAGGACAGCTTCTATGCCCTGTGCTCAGCACTCCTAGATGAGTGTATCAAAGTGGTTCTTTTCACTCTCCCAGCCTTGGTGTTTCTTCAGTTAGGGTATGTCTACACTACAGCGTTATTTCAAAATAGCTTATTTTGAAATAACGTGTCTAGACACAAAATGCATTTCGAAATAGCACGTCCACACTGATTGGACGCTGAATCACATTTAAGGCTGGCCGAAACCAGTTATGGCAGGGCATCAAGTCAGGAGTTAGCTTCAGGCAGCAGCCACACAAGGTATCTGAGACCTGTGCTTACAGGGACCACCCCCCTCCCCGACAGCCAGTTCTAAGGTTTCCCTGCTTGCTTGCCTACCTCACTGAGGGACAGCAAAGCATTTTTTTCTCTGCGTGCTCTGGTTGCCCTCACTCAGGACACCACAGCACTCTGCAGCATGGAGCCGGAGCCGCCCCTGGACACTCTAGTGCTTCTCCTGGACGTGTTGCTGCGAGCCCTGGCAGCCCGTTCTGCAGGCAGTAACAGTCTCCCTGGTGGGCCCCACTGGGGGCTTGTGCCTCATTCCTCCCTCACGTCCTTCCACTTACCCCTCCCTAACTTCCGCTGTACAATAAAAGACACGTGTTCATTACAACAAAGCCTCTTTATTGAACAAAACTGGGGTGGGGAGAGAATGAAACTGAGGTGAGACCGGGGAAAGAATGTGGGAGAGGGGAGGAGGGAGGGTGGGAGAAGGGAGGGGGAAATGTGGGAGGAGGGAACTGGCAGGGGAAGGCAAAGGGAGGAAGGGGGAGGAGAAGCTCAGGGCTCAGGGTTGGAGGTCTCACCAGCACTGTGGGTGCAGGGGCCTCGGCATCCCTGGGGGTGAGGGGAGGAAGAAGCGGGAGAGGGAGGAGGAGTGGGAGGAGGAGCGGTAGCTGGGGAAGCAGCAGGGGCTGGAGCAGCAGAAGGCAGCAAGCTCTGCCCCAGGTTTGATGACCACCTGGGGGGCATGGACCGCCATGCCCCCCCAGGATGCGGTCTGCAGCATCAAAATAGGACAGGGGTCTGGGTCTGCCCCTGGTTGGGAGCCGCTGCTTGTGGCCCTGGCATACGCCTGCTGCAGCTCCTTTATTTTCCTGCGCATCTGCTCCTGGGTTCGCATGTGGCCTTTGGTAGGCAGCAAACCCTAACCCTAATGCCTGTAGACAGTTGCATTCCTCCATTTAGTGCAGAGATCATGGATGTTGGAGGCATCCCCCCAAACCTGAATTAGGTCCCTGATCTTCACACTGGACTAGGCAGGCTCCTGGGAGCTGGCAGACTGGTCCTGGGGAGCGGTGGAGGGCTGGCTGGCACTGGCTGCCTGGCTCATGCTGGAGCTACTGGGTCAGCTGCAGCGACTGTTGGCTGTGGGGTGGCTGGCTTGAAGCTGGCACAGGCACTATGTCCAGAGTCTACCCCTTTAAGGGCTCCAGGGAGAGGGGGGAGGGAGAGGACTTTTTTTGGTTGTGGCCAGAGTGGCCACCAGGGCACCCTGGGAAGGGCTGGAGGCCCCCTATTTCGAAATAAGCATCTACACAGCGCTTATTTCGAAATAGCAATTTCGAAATTGGTGCTATTCCTTGTGGAATTAGGTTTACCAATTTCGAAATAAGCCCTCTGCTATTTCAATTTAATTTCAAAATAGCGGTTTGGCTGTGTAGATGCTGGTAAAGTTATTTTGAAATAACGGCAGAGTAGACATACCCTTAGAAAGCAGGCCCAACAGCCAGATAGAAAAATTCCTCATTCCTGGAGCACGTCATATTGTTAAACTTTCAAAGTACTTTATATAAACAGGAATAATAGAACTTAGTGGTCTACCACCCCCAAAGCAATGTTTATATAATGTCATATTCAATTATTGTGCAATGGAATAACTCTATAAAGTGACTGGTGTCCAAGAACAGATACCAGGGTGAGACTCATATGGCAATTTTCAAAATATTAACAAGACAACCAGAAAAACAAACACACACTCAAGACTACAGGGAATGGGACTTAAACAACAGGAATAGGAAAGAGAGGGTGGGTTAAGAGGAGGAAGAAGGGAATTGAATGAGGATAATAGGGTGGCGCCAGTTTCCTATTTCAAGCTGAGCAGTGCAGATGTTCGGAAAGATCTGACTAGCGAACCACAGGTTGCTGACTTCTACACTAAATAAATCAAATTATCCAATTGAGGCAAAGCGCTCTGGGCCCATGAGAATTCAATTCTAGATGAACCCCCATGTCACAAAGTCTGCAATCTTGAAAGTGGTCATTATGATCATCACAAGAAACACATTTTGTAGTAAGCTCAGTGAAAGAAATTGTAGAGAACAGAAGGAGATAACCTCCATCTGGTGTTCAACAATCTCATCTTACTGAAAAAGTAATGAGGGTCTAGATTTCTTACTAAAATTGATTTTTTTTTTTGCATTTTCACTTATAAAAAGGTAGTCATTTATACTTATTTCAATGGATATCATGTTTTAGTTAACCATAATATTTTATTAGAACTCAAGATTTTTAACGATCAGGGATTGCTTAGTAAGGGTAAAAGTGCAGATTACAGAGGTATTAGCGAATTGACATTTTCTATTGACTATTTCTAATTTGTCCACAAATTTATCTTTTGAAATTGCAGCTTTTTACAAAATGTAGAGACAATGGATTCATTTCTGCCATTCTTTAAAAAATCCCAAATGAGAACAGATGATTTGAAGTAAATAAACATTCCTCTGCATAAGGCAAGAACAAAACCTTACAACACTTAAAACAAAAACCAAAAGTAAAATGGACTCCATTGGCTTTCATTGTCCAAACAGAGAAATACAAAATCTAAACAAAGAACATGAGACAGTGTCCCTTTTATGTTAAACTTCTTTTAAAATACACAATATATAATACACAAGGTAAATATAGAACTTCAGACTCGGTGGGTTTGCTTATTTTGTTTTTTCTCAACTGGTTGTTATAAGTGCCATGAGCTTTATTAAACCACTCTATATAGTAGTAATAATAATAAAGCCATTAGCAGAATAGTGGTTCCCAGGTGGCATATTTGGGCCTTTTAAAGTTTATCCCAATAGAGGCCGCTTAGCCCAAGTAACAGTAAAGAGACACATTTCTCAGAGATTGTTAAAACAGTTGTTTTATGAACAGGATGAACTGAGGCCAATCCCAGAGGGATTGAGGGAGGAAGCATGTTAAAATTACTATCCACCCCTTTGTTTGCTCAGCTGGAAGGTGAATGGAAAGGCTGAGGGCCAGGGGAAATGAGATTAATCAAGTCAGCAGCTATCCACTGGAAAAAAATACCATGAACAGGGCAAGAAAAGCCCAACTAAGTGACTGTTGAGTATCAGTGCCTATTGCTCCCAATCCATTATTATCCCCTAATGCAAAAAATCTTACAGGAGAGGGCTCAGAAGGAAGAAATCTGTTTGCCCTATTTCTTTCTGACCATTCTGTCAGGTGAAGCAGGTTTTGCCTTTGACAAATAGGCAAGAATACCCTCCCCCTAACTTAGAAGAACCCATGAACCTGTAATCGGCCAAATGAAGGCTCTGTTCCCTGCATCTGCTCTGAATTTTAGCTCCTCCTCTGGACAACTAGCCCCAGTAACCTTTGAAACCTGTAAGTGGAACATTTTTAGCTGACTCATCACAGGGCCAAAGGCAGGATGATGCCTAAGTCTCAGCTCATCCCCTCCTGCCCTGTCTCCATCTCTGACCTTTGTGCAGACCACAGAGGAGGGGTGCAAATGTCATGGAAGAAGAATTCCCCTTTTTCTGTAGGTGAATAGGGAGGCTCACATATGCACAGGTGTAAGAGGGATAATCTACAGCTCAATCACTATTATACACTGAGTTGCTGCTGTGCAACTTCAGTTCAATCATTATTCTATGTGCAGAATGGTAGTAGCTTTTACAATTTATATTTCTAACTCTAAACTGCAACAGTAGAACAAAAGATGATGAAACTGAAATCTCATATTCTAAATTACCAACATGAATCATCAGTGATGATGTACAGGATACAAAAACACACAAGAGTTCCCTTATGGCATTACTCATGAGAACAAGTACTCAATCTGTGGCATTCATCTGTCTTTAGGAAGAATACTGAGTATATGATGTCTGTATCAGAATAAGATTTAGAATTCCCTTTATGGTTTAAGTATCATCAGCAATTTAGCTAGAGGTCATCAATGATAGACAGGAACAGAGTGAATATATATTCTTGGTTGAGTCTGATCTTCTCACTTCTTCAGCAGAAGCCATTCTGAATATCTAGGCTGGAGAAAGCAGGCACAAATGCTCAAAGGTAGAAGTGGATCTGAAACTCCTTCCCCACCCCTACCTCCTCTTCCATTTCCCTGCTATGAACTGGCATTTAGAGCAGTTGTGGGGAAGGGAAAGGTCATGCATTCTCAGGCCTTGTCAGCTGGAGGTACAGGAGGGAAACCCTCCAATATAGCTGTTCCAAAGACAAGCAATTGTCAGAACGTGATCAACTTAATACAGTCTAAGGACCTTGGCCACTTCTTTTTCTACTGGGGTTCAGATGTATCAGATTTTTATTGCTCACTAATAGTATTTTCACAGCTTGTTTCAAAGAACATTTTTGGTGTATCTGAGCATGTTTTTCCTCCAAATTAAATGGGACAATTTCTTCCATTCACCTATTATTTTCTTTGAACACTTTGTTCATCATTCATATAAAGTGCTTAGTATATTTCACAGGATTGATCATTTTGTTTCACTTGTTGTGGAAGCTGGAATACCAGATGTTGACAGAGGCACCTCTGAGTTCGATTTAGTGAGTCTTAACTAGACTTGCTAAATTGAACTCCAAAAGATCGATCGTGGCAGCATTGATCTTCCATTTAGTGAAGATGTGGCCAAAGTGTATGCTCCTCAATGTGGATATTGTCTCAAGAAAGGGTGCTAACAACAGTTGATAGATGGCAATAGTCTGTTTTCTGTCATGTCTGAACTCAAATGCAATTTTTTCCTCAATAGCATGAGAACAGTTGCTATGCAATTTAGTATAATTTTCATGGCAAATATTGTGGAACCTATAAGAAAATTTAATTATAAAAGAGCAGCACAGAAGAAAATCCACTCTTCTGATAATTAAATGAGAATATATGATGTGATGAGGTGACAGATGAGACAAGAATAGGAGAGAGGAATACTGTTCTTTATATAGGAAGATTAAACTTTGAAGTAATTAGGCAATGCATCCAAAAATATTTTTTGATATATTATACAAGCCATTGGGGACATTCCAGTAGAGCTAGATGTTTATATATGGGAATTTTTAATACTTCTGGAAGGTACCAAACTGAAGTTCTCTATCCACACCAAAGGACTCCAGGAAGGGGGGAGAACATATAGGATAAAGCTCACAAAATTGTCAATTAAAATTGGTCAAAGTTTTTCAATCAAAAAGTTTTCTTATTAGAAAAATGTGGATGCATTAAAAATTTTGATTGACCAACTGGGAAGTTCTAAACAAAAAATGTCTGAAATATCAATTTAAATTAAAAGCAAAGCTAAAAATTTAAAATTTTGATTCAAAATGCCATTTACTTCTGAAATGTTTCCAAAACCCAATTTTCCATTAGTTTCTTCTGTTATAGCCTACTTTAAAAATTAAAATATAGGTTTCCATCCTTCCCTCCCGCCCCAATTGAAAGCTGGGTGTGGGGAAGAAGTGGAGAGGAAATCTACGTTCATACACTTTCTTACTGCTTCCAGATTGAAAACATTTAAAAACCTTAAATTTGTGTTTAAGCATGATATAGTTATCATGAAGGAAGATAAAGAGAAGTTCGCGAGAATGGTTCAGGTGCTAAATGAGGAAGGGAAGCAGTATGGACTGATTATGAATATCAATAAAATGAAGACAATGGTATTTGGAGATAAAGAAATAGGAAGGAAGATCAGTGTAGATGGGATTGAACTAGAGAACAAAGAGAAATTTACATATTTGGGGAGCAACATGATGTATGATCTAGACTGTAAGAAGGAAATAGCGACTAGAATAGCGAAAGCAAGAGCAAGCCTGAAGGCGATGGGACAAGATCTGTAAAAGTAAAGCGATTAGCTTAGGAATGAAGCTGAGCATCTTGAAAATGTGTAATCAGCATGTTGTACGGATGTGAGACATGGGTGATAATGAAAGATTCGAAGAGAAGGATATTAGTGTTCGAGAGGAGTTGTTATAGAAAAATCCTGAGAATAGAATGGATGCAGAAGGTCACCAATGAGGAATTATATAGGAAGTTACAGCTGAAAGAGAACCTACTGCAGAAGGTTATACAATGGAAGTTACAGCTATTCGGGCATATCTGCAGAATGAACAAGTTAAGACCCTGGTATTCAGCATAATGGATGGTCCGAATAGGAGGGGCAAACCCCACAGAGAATGGGTAGATGATATACTAGATTGGTACGGAGCTTGTCTACAGAAACTAAGCCACTCCGCACTGGACAGGGAAAGATGGAAGAAAATAGTGAGGGCGGCATCAGACACCAACAGGCGTTGAGCCCATGGTTGTTGATGACGAGTAGACCCATATGTGTAATAGACTTGGGAATAATCATTTAATTAAAATTCTGTATGTGCTTAAGCTCTTCACTGAATTCAGGGCTTGAGTGCACTCTTTTCTGGAGACTTTGGTGTTGTGTGTTGCTGCAGTGATAATGGTGATATCTCCTGCACAGCTTATGGGCTTAGGAAAAAGCCAAATCCTATACTCCTAAGTTTATACACTTTTTTACCTGCCCCTCCAGTCATAAAAACCCAAATGTCAAATCATGGATTTAACTTCCTCCCAAAAATATCCAATCCTTCACTCAGAAAATCCTGGAATCCTTCATGAAAGCTTAGAGACATTAAATCTGACAGATATTAAAAATATTTTATTAGTGCATTTTGGCAATTTACAGAAAAACCAGAGTCAAAGTTTAAGAGGCACTCCAAAGCTATCAAAGATGCCCTTACAAAAGTATATCTAAGAAAGTATTAGGTAAGCTATAACACTTTGCTTTCTTCTGATGAGTACTATAAACCAATAACATTGTTCATCATTGATTAGTCCCTGTTTCTAATCTTTTCTATTATTTGAATATTTATAAGACTCGACACAGTGATCATATTTGCTTCATTGTAAACGTGCTTTTAGCGAGATAATATATCAGGCCCATACACAGGAATTTGTGTGTGCTTTTTTTGTAAATGTAGACCGCAAGGGTGTGAACGCTTACTCTGGGGACCATAGGGGGTGCATTCACACCCTTCATGCACCTCCTGCATACAGGCCTGTACTTAAATGATTTTGAGCATTAACTATTAAAATAAAAACAAATACTGCCATGACATGCATTGCACAATGGTAATACAGATAAATGAGGAAATGACACATTCCATAATGATATTACAGATAGATGAAGTGTTCAGAGTAGTAAGAGAAATAGAAGTAACATTTGTAAAGGAGCAAAACTATAATTAAAATCGATTACAGGGATGGGAGTGCAATTTAGGGAATCACAGCAGCCAAGACAAGACAAATTTGTGAACTGTTATGAGACTTCACATTGACATATAAACGGATACCAGACTTCTAAATCCTCAAAATGTGTTATACGCTCCCTCAAACACTGCATGTGAGATGTTTTACAGCATTCAGTCTCCTGTATTGTAGCAGTGCAGGGAAAGAGGCGCTGCGGGGACTAGCAGGGAGAGCCAAGGCATTAAGGAAGCTGTACCTTTAAGAGAACAGTGAGGAAGCTGCGCTGTGCTCCTGCGCTGGTATGTTTCACCCCTGAGGGGGGAAATAAAAACCTCTCTCTGCTCCCCTTTGTGCCCCGCACCTCTGCCTTTGCACACTTGGCAGGTGGTTCATGCCCCTGGGTAACTGTTACCCCCTTCGCCCCTCCGTGTGGGGGCAAAACCCCCGTGCAGGAACTGGCAGCGCCTCCCCCACCCCTCCGAGTCAAACCCCAATTCCAATCATCCCCCCCCGCCCACCTGATTTTTCCCTTCTATCCCCTCTTCTGCCTCATCCTAGTTACCCGACTTCCCCTCCTCCCCCGGTCAGTTAATTTCTGCCTCCTGCTCACACCCTGTCCATCCCCCCCACTGTGGTTTGCCCCCAGAACTCCTTTTTAATGCTTGTAAAGAGCCAGCAGCAGCATCTGAATCCACAGGAGGACAGCAACAGCAGCTGTTACTGAGCGTGCTGCGTTCCAGTGCTCATGCTCAGTGCACCCTAATCAGCCAATTCTGAGACGCCGTTGCTTCTGTTGCCACACTGGCGTAGGGGAGGGACTGACATGACTCTCCCCCTCACCCCTACTTGGGGGACTATTCGGGGTGGTGTTTGCACCTTTCGCAACCCCCCCCCCCCTCCCGCATACGGGCTTGGATACACTCACTGCTTAATAATGGAATCTGTCTTGGTAATGTATTTTATCTGCGCTTGCTTTAGACAAAATGGATAGTTCATTTTTTAAATAGTTTTTTGGGTGTGTTTGTTTTTTGACGGACAAGGGAACAATAAACTAGTTATTGTGTATCCAAAACAAGTCTACAGTTCTCTTTTCTTTAATTAAGGGTCTCATCTGCTTGATACTTAGCTCAACGAGCAATTTTGGGTCTTAAACAAGAGAATGATTTCCTGTTCTCAAGATACATTTGCCAAAGGAAACATCAACAAGAAGGACCAAGAGCCAAACAAATCATTTAAAAATTCATACATGTTTTGAACCTAGAACAGTTTGTAGATTAAGTTGTTTCTATAATTTTTATGGCAAGCTAATGTTATATTTTAATTAGTGTTGAGACACTAGAGTATAAAAATTCATATAAAATATACAGTATTTATTGCAGTTTATCCTTTTCAAATACAGTAGATATTAAAATGTACAATGTAACTTATTTATACAGTGTATATACAAACTGAATCCTAAAATGCTTTTTCAAGTTAAATACTAGACAGCTGACAACGTGGTTTAAATTACAAAAGAATATGGGGTACAAACACTGCTTTGTGAGCCAAATAAAGTGATATAATTTACACCTACACATTCAATGCATTTTATAGGACTTAGCTACATGGATTTCATTGACTATTCCAGTAAAACCTAATTTCCAATGTTGTAAGGCACAATTATCCAAACCAGTACGGATACACAGGATATTGAAATGTGAAACCATTTGTATAGTTTGACTTAGGTACATATGAACTAAGGCTAGAAGGATCCACTGATCATTTTAGTTTGACTTCCTCACAATGGAAGGAAGCGCATCTACATTGGCCATGGACGCTTTTGCGCAAAAAGTGCTTTTGCACAAAAGCGTACGTGCCAATCTAGATGCTCTCTTGCACAAATACTTTTAACGGAAAACTTTTCCGTTAAAAGTATTTGCGCAAAATCATGCCAGTCTAGACGTAGCCTAATTGTTCTCTGAATAACACAAACTTCTTTCCCCCTAGCCTTCCTACTCCTATCTTCAGAATCAAGACAAGACCGTATTAATCAAGTAAGTCTGAACAAAATGTAGTTACAAAATCCCTGTCTTTTCTTTTAGTCAGTGATTTTCATGTAGCGTATCAGATATTAAGATGTCCTTAACTAGTATATAGTTTCTTCAGTCCTTCTAATTTAGAAATTAATCCATTTTTATACTGCCAACATTTTCCCCACTCTTTCACAAGCTCCAAGCAAATGTCACTTGCCCTCTAAACAACTGACTGTTGTTTCCAAATCTTTGCCTATGTAACTGCATTGGGCTCTATTTTGACTTAAGAGGACAAAAATCCAAAAATTAAAATTTAAAAATGTAATCTAGGCATCTTTTGTAACTAGGCACCTATCCCCCATCTTTTAATTCAGTCTTCATCCAACCATCTGAAGTTTAAAACTTACTCTCATATAATAAACCAGCCTCATCACATCATCAAAAACACTTGCAAACCTTTTTGTCATCTAAGATATCAAGAGATGCTTGTGTAATGAACTGTGACTCTGTACCCATGGGATACCAGAATCACCTGTGGGGATCAGTTAAAAAATCTTCAGCATCAAGAACACAAGCATTTATCACTTGAACAAAGTAAAATCATGAGGGCCTATTGACACTTGAAACACTTCAGCGGCACACCTGCAGTTTTAGAGCGTTTCAGTGTAAGCATTAACTGTGCGGATGGGAGGGTTCTCCCATGGGGATAGGTAATCCACTTCCCTGAGAGGTGGTAATTAGGCAGATGGAAGAATTCTTCCATCAGCCAAGCACTGTCTACACCAGTGTTACGTTGACTTAAATACACTGATCAGATGTGTGGGACCAGGGAGCTTGCGAACAGGAGCAGCTAACAGGGAGTTTTGAGAGGGAGTTTAGAGGGGAAGGTTAGAGGGCACGAGGGACTTCTGACCTTGTTTAAAACATAACTCTTATAATAATCGATATTCCAGAGGTTTAAAAAGAATCCCAGTTTCTGCTTAAACTTATTCATTAGAAAAATGGAGACAGAAGCCCAGCAGCAGATTGGGGGCTATCCTGTTTATTGCGTCGAGTGTAACATGTATGATTACCTGCCCTGTGGGCGGGTGGCGTATGTGTGCACCCGTTGCAAGGAGCTCCTGACCCTCAGAGACCGGGTTCGGGCTTTGGAGGCCAGGGTGGCTGAACTGGAGGAGCTAAGGGAGGTAGAGAGATATGTTGATGAGACTTTCCGGGACATTGTAGTACTGTCCCACCTGCAGTCTGAGAGCCCCAGTGCTCTTAAGGGAGGATGAAAGTCTCAAGCGAACAGAGCATTCAATGGGAGCAGAGGGAAACCATCCCGTAGTTGGGACCCTCCTCCCAGAGGATGTTGCGGTATCCTCTCGCACTGAGGATACCTCTGAGGGGGAGGGAATGCCAGTTAGGAAGAGGCAGGTGTTAGTAGTGGGTGATTCGATTGTTAGAAACATAGATAGTTGGGATGACCGGGAGAACCGTATGGTCACTTGCCTGCCTGGTGCGAAGGTTGCGGATCTCTCAAGGCATCTAGATAGACTTATGTGTTGTGCTGGGGAGGAGCCGGTGGTCGTGGTACATGTAGGTACCAATGACGTAGGGAAGGGTAGGAGAGATGTCCTGGAGGCCAAATTTAGGCTGCTAGGAAAGAGACTGAAATCCAGGACCTCTATGGTGGCATTCTCGGAAATGCTTCCAGTTCCACGTGCGGGGCCAGGTAGGCAGGCAGAGCTTCAGAGTCTCAATGCGTGGATGAGACGAAGGTGTAGGGAAGAGGGGTTTGGATTTATTAGGAACTGGGGACACTTTTGGGAGAGGGGGAGCCTATACAGGAAGGATGGGCTCCACCTAAACCAGGGTGGAACCAGACTGCTGGCACTAAACATTAAAAAGGCTGTAGAGCAGTTTTTAAACTAAGAGATGGGGGAAAGCCGATTGGTGCGGAGATGCACGTAAATCGGAGGGAGACTTCTCTTAGAGGAGAATCCATTGATAGAGATTCTCTAAGCTGTAGTCAGAAAGAGAGGAGGGGAGAGGGCAAACCATGGGCCAGAGCAGACAAACAACCGCATACAAAGGAATCCAATGCACCAGGAAAGGGCAGACAAATAAGCAGTGGCAAATTATTAAAGTGCTTCTACACAAATGCTAGGAGTCTGACTAATAACATGGGTGAACTAGAGTACCTAGTATTAAATGAGGAGATTGACATAATAGGCATCACTGAAACCTGGTGGAATGAGGAAAATCTGTGGGACACAATCATACCGGGATATAAAATATATCGAAAGGATAGAGCAGGCCGGGTGGGTGGCGGAGTGGCACTGTATGTGAAAGATAATGTAGAATCAAATGAAATAAAAATATTAAGTGAATCAACATGTTCAATAGAATCACTATGGATAGTAATTCCATGCTCCAATAAGAAGAAATTAGCAGTAGAGATATATTACCGACCACCTGACCAGGACAGCGATACTGACATTGAAATGCTGAGGGAGATTAGAGAGGCTACCAGAATAAAGAACTCTATAATAATGGGGGATTTTAATTATCTCCATATTGACTGGGTACATGTCACCTCAGGAAGAAAAGCGGAGATAACATTTCTCAATGGCCTAAATGACTGCTTCTTGGAGCAGCTGGTGCAGGAACCCACAAGGGGAGAGGCAATTCTCGATTTAGTCCTGAGTGGAGTGCAGGATCAGGTCCAGGAAATAACCGTTACAGGACCGCTTGGGAATAGTGACCATAATATAGTAACATTCAACATTCCTGTGGTGGGTAGAACACCTCAGCAGTCCAGCACCCTTGCATTTAATTTCAAAAAGGGGAATTACACAAAAATGAGGAGGCTAGTTAAACAGAAATTAAAAGGCACAGTGACTAGAGCCAAATCCCTGCAAGCTGCATGGAAACTTTTTAAAGACACCATAATAGAGGCCCAACTTAAATGTATACCCCAAATTAAAAAACATAGCAAGAGACCTAAAAAAGTGTCACCGTGGCTTAACAACCATGTAAAAGCAGCAGTGAGGGACAAAAAGGCATCTTTTAAGAAGTGGAAGTCCAATCCTAGTGAGATAAATAGAAAGGAACATAAACAGTGTCAAATCAAGTGTAAAAATATAATAAGAAAAGCAAAAAAAGATTTTGAGGAACAGCTAGCCAAAAACTCAAAAAGAAATAACAAAATGTTTTTTAAGTATATTAGAAGCAGGAAGCCTGCTAAAAAACCCGTGGGTCCCCTAGACGATCGAACTATAAAAGGCGCAATCAAGGACGATAAAGCCATTCCGGAGAAACTAAATGATTTCTTTGCTTCAGTCTTCACGGCTGAGGACGTTGGAGAGATTCCCAAATCTGCACCGTCCTTTGTGGGTGATGAATCTGAGGAACTGTCCCGGATTGAAGTGTCATTAGAGGTGGTTTTGGAACAAATAGAAAAACTTAATGTTAACAAATCTCCGGGACCGGATGGCATTCATCCAAGGGTTCTAAAAGAACTCAAATGGGAAATTTCTGAACTGTTATCTGTGGTTTGTAACCTATCCCTTAAATCGGCTTCCGTACCTAATGACTGGAAGGTAGCCAACGTGACACCAATATTTTAAAAGGGCTCTAGAGGCGATCCGGGCAATTACAGACCGGTAAGTCTAACTTCAGTACCGGGCAAATTAGTCAAAACAATAGTAAAGAATAAAATTGTGAAGCATGTAGAAGAACATAATTTGTTGGACAAAAGTCAACATGGTTTCTGTAAAGGGAAATCCTGTCTTACTAATCTATTAGAGTTCTTTGAAGGGGTTAACAAACATGCGGACAAGGGGGATCCAGTAGATATAGTATACTTAGATTTTCAGAAAGCCTTTGACAAGGTCCCTCACCAAAGGCTCTTGTGTAAATTACATGGCCATGGGATAAGAGGGAAGGTCCTTTCTTGGATTGAGAACTGGTTAAAAGACAGGAAACAAAGGGTAGGAATAAATGGTAAATTTTCAGAATGGAGAGTGGTAACTAGCGGTGTCCCCCAAGGGTCGGTCCTAGGACCAATCCTGTTCAAGTTATTCATAAATGATCTGGAGAAAGGGGTAAGCAGTGAGGTGGTAAAGTTTGCGGATGATACCAAACTGTTTAGGATAGTCAAGACGGAAGCAGACTGTGAGGGACTCCAAGAAGATCTCACCAAACTGAGTGATTGGGCAACAAAATGGCAAATGAAATTTAATGTGGATAAGTGTAAAGTAATGCACATCGGGAAAAATAACCCCAACTATACGTACAGTACGATGGGGGCTAATTTGGCTACGACAAATCAGGAAAGAGACCTTGGAGTTATCGTGGACAGTTCTCTGAAAACTTCCACACAGTGTGCAGCGGCAGTCAAAAAGGCAAATAGGATGCTAGGAATTATTAAGAAAGGGATAGAAAATAAGACCCAGAATATCTTCCTGCCCCTGTATAAAACTATGGTACGCCCACATCCTGAATACTGTGTACAGATGTGGTCTCCTCACCTCAAAAAAGATATTTTGGCCTTGAAAAGGGTTCAGAAAAGGGCAACTAAAATGATTAGGGGTTTGGAACGGGTCCCATATGAGGAGAGGTTAAAGCGACTGGGACTTTTCAGTTTAGAAAAGAGGAGACTGAGGGGGGATATGATAGAGGTATATAAAATCATGAGTGGTGTGGAGAGGGCCGATAAAGAGAAGTTATTTATTAGTTCCCTAAATAGAAGAACTAGAGGACACCAAATGAAATTAATGGGTAGCAGGTTTAAAACTAATAAAAAAGTTCTTCTTCACACAGCATGTAGTCAGCCTGTGGAACTCCTTGCCAGAGGAGGCTGTGAAGGCTAGGACTATAATAGAGTTTAAAGAGAAGTTAGATAATTTCATGGAGGTTAGGTCCATAAAAGGCTATTAGCCAGGGGATAAAATGGTGTCCTTGGCCTCTGTTTGTCAGAGGCTGGAGAGGGGTGGCAGGAGACAAATCGCTTGATCATTGTCTTCGGTCCACCCTCTCTGGGGCACCTGGTGCTGGCCACTGTCGGCGGACAGGATTCTGGGCTAGATGGACCTTTGGTCTGACCCAGTACGGCCATTCTTATGTTCTTTTCATATTCCTGAGGGCCCGTCTCCACTACCAGGAGATCACTGCTGTTGTGGTTGATCCACCGGAGGTCAATTTAGCAGGTCTACTGAAGACCCACTAAACTGAGTGCAGATTGTTTTCTCACTGACTCCAAAACTCTGCCGGAATGAGAAGCATAAGGTAAATCAAAAGGATAGTTTCTCATGTTGACCCAGCGCAGTACAGACACCACAATAATTTGACCTAATCTATGACAATTCTTTATGTACTTGGAATTGTGTAATTTAAATCATCTTAATCCCATAATGAAGACTCGCCCTTAGTGATTTAGCTGAATTGACCTAACTTTTTAGTGTAAATCAGGCTAAATTATGAAATAATCTGAATGGCTGCTTCTATCAACCACTAGAGGGAGTCATGATCACACACAGTAGACAAGAATATCATATATTGGATATACAAAAATCAACCACCATCAGAATAGCTCTGAGTAGCTTGAAAGCTTGTCTCTTTCACCAACTAAAATTTCAATATAAGATATTCCCTCACCCAGCATGTCTATAATCTCTGGTACATATTAATGTATTTGAAAACCCTGCCAATAAGTTTCACTCCTCACTTATAAATATGATAAACTTCAAACTAGCTGTAAGGTGGTGGAAACCCAGTTCAGCTGGCTCAGACACTCAAACCACACAGGGCCATCCTAACATATACACAGAATATGAAGCTGTGTAGGGGACCTGAAAATTTGGGACACCATTGGATCCTAATGTCCACACACCCGCCTCTTCCTATCCTTGTTCTATGGTTCTGCTTTTCTCCTCCCCCTTTCCCCACCCCCCAGATACTCTAGTTAACTTAACCTGCGAGACCTGTTAGCAGAATATTGAACCTGTGAAAGAGTGATTCAAAGTGGTAATGAAGCCATTTAACAAGTATTTTCTATTCCCAGGCATACACTATCAGTTTCTGAATAATTTACTGAACCTTCAGAGTTAGTCTGTAACAGGAAAAACTTAGAAAACAACAAATAGTCTAGTAGCACCTACTAGACTATTTGTTGTTTTTTAAGTTTTTCCTGAATAATTTACTGTTAGTCTACAGGACCTGAGTTTAAAATGTGTTTTAAAAATATGTCATTAGTGTGTTGCTGAAGATTATAAAATCACATCTCCAAAAAATCATCAAACCTCCCTCCCAGGGCTGCTGTTGGGCACAGAGGCGCCAGTTTAATAGTGTTGTGTACAGCCCCATAAATCCTAAGGACGTCCCTGCCACCAAGCTTCAGGCACCATAGCTTAATTCAAGTAAAGATTCTCCACACAAGGTTAAAACAATAGTTATCATTGATCTCAGGGTGTTAGTAGTTTCATTGTACTTGCTACTTGGTCACAAAACAATTCCTCTGGTTTATAGTATAAAAATAGCTCCTTTCAGGGGTCCGTAGACAGTAACACAGAGGGGAGGGTGGGCGGGCTGTCCTCAGGCCCTTTCCCAGAGAAGTGATTTCTGTGTCTTTTCACTAGGAGAAATAGGTTTATCCCATCTCTCATATTAATGCTGACTTAGTATTTTAGGATTTTTTTTAATGAAACGTTTAACAGCTACATCTATATTAGCACAGATTATAATAAAATACTTTAGATATGCAGATATTACACAGCTCTCCAACTGTATTCAAAGTAATTTACACATGCCTTGATTTTTTTTTTTTTGGTGGGGTTAGAGGGAGGAGGGCAACAAAACAAAACAACTTACCTTGAATTTTGCAGGTAGTATTATATTGTACTTTGCATCTTAGAAAATGAACATTTTCAGAAGTTGAAGTCCAATTTCACTGGACCCTAACTCTGCAGCTTGATACACAGGCACAGTGCAATCTGTTGTGCATATGAGCTTGCAGAATTGATAACTTAGTTCATATCCCATTTCATTTCTTTGGTCTCTTCGAACACTGAATGTTTTTGTAAAGTGTTCCAAACTATCCGCACCAATGCAAGCAGTGTGTGTGCTATTTTATTGCCACTTAAAAAGTGCAATTTAAAGCACACTTCTTTAACATTGAAAAATATGAAATACCTTTGAAGTAAGCAAGGCATGTTAGATGTAGATTATTGATCATTTTAATTAAAAACACAACATCTTACTTTGTTTTTACAGCTTGTGCCACAGCTTAAAATCTTCGGTTAAGATTGGGAAACACATTCATTTTGAGAAACCCTGAGGCATGGCTAGTGTCCTCCAGTAATAATATGAAATGCTCGAGGAACATTAAATAACAGTGCATTTTAAAATAAATACAGTTGTGACTGTAATATAAAGTTACTCTTTTAAAAACTAATTTTAATAAAACCATAAGAAAATATTTAAAATAAAATTAGCATAGTTTTAAAAATTCTGGGATTATAAACAAGTTTTAAAATCATCCTGGTATTAAAATACTTGCAGGTAGAATAGATGTAGTAATTTCTGTCTGTACATGGAAAGTGGGCATGTGATATTAAGACAGATTATGAAGAAATAGTATTCTGATTAAAAAACCTAAATCACAAAATAGAATAATGTACAGGTAATATCTTTGAAGGCAAAATTCTGCTTTGCAGTTATCCATACCTCTTCCCGGGCAAAAAAGGACAAGAACTAATCCAAATACCAGTGGTAGAGCCTTCACCACTAGACTTGGTCCTGAGTCGACAAACATTTATCACTGAATGTATTTCTTACAGCTAACAGTACAAACAATGGTCTGAATCCAACAATGCAGTAAAGCTTCCATGTTTATACTGAGAGTAGTAAGCAATATGTTCATTAGCAAGTGTCTGTAGGATCAAGGTACACAACTCTGCTGTAAATATTCTGCAAAAAAATACTAGTACACCTTATCTGGGCAAACACGAATCCTTGGCACTATAACAGGTGATCCACCCAAGAAGAAAAGAGCTTACTTGTAAATCAATGTCCTTTCACAGGAGAATTATAGATTTTATACCTAATTATATTACATTGAAAATAAAATAAATTACAGCTTAATTTTACAGAAAGAATTACAACACGCAATCAGAAAACTATAGAACAGTCTCTCCTTCAATGTGTGTGAAATATGACCAATTGCACTATACAGCTTCCCCACAAGAAGCAATATATATTGCATTTTCACTCTCAGCTCTTCTTCCACAACCCCATGCAAAATGCTAATGTCAGTAGCAACTTCAGATATGAAGATACTAAAAAGCTGCACACAGAAAATGTTGATCAAGACTGTCGGCTATGGTCTTCTCTGAGGCTGCTTAGCTTAATTCTTATCAGATGTCAAGCTTCACAGGGCGTTTGCTTATTTGTTAAGGAGTGCATTGACTTGTGTGTTTAAGATGTATTATTTTTCATAGTAAACTCCAGGACTCTCTTGAATGGGATGTATGTCCTCACAAGTCTTGAAGGTTCAGGAGACCTTCTGCTATCAATGTCTGTACTACTAAGAGAGAAGAAAGACATTTTGACTGTCAAATTCTGCAGGGCTCGACTTGTTTTGCTTGACATATCAATTTGGGCAGCTGTAAACTTTATCACAAATAACTTGAGACTTAAAGGTTCTTTTTGATACTAGCTCTAGAACCTTAAGCATTGGATTTATCCTCAATTGTAATGCACATTATATACATGCCAGATATTTTTTTAAATGTCATGAAGAACTCTTGACAATTCTTATGCCAGATACTATCACATTTGAGATGTAAGCATCATCAAATCACATATTAGAATATATAGCAACCCAAGTTCTGATTTATAGCCTTAAAAACCAGTGACGTGGATTGAAAAAAATAAAATTGACTATAAAACATAGTTTCATAAAAACTAAACTTGGAAGATGTCTTGATAAGAGTCAAGAATGGGAGAAATCTGAGAGGTAGGCAAAAACTGCTTTGAGATCTAAAGGGGCTCCCAAAAAGCTCCACAAAGAAGAGTTTCTCAGCTTTTTCATAATGAACACAATTTTTGAAGTTTCATAGTGCCATTAAATTACTCTATAGGCTGAAAGTTGCCAAACAAGTTGAAAAACTGCCATGGGGTTGTTTTTATATTAGGAGGGCAAATTATATTATACAAGATAGTTTACTGATTTCATGTAACTATTTGCATTCCTCAAAATTAAAGATTTATTTTGCAGGGCCGTTAAATGGATTAGTGTACTGCTGGATATTTTAAAAATGGCCAAAATATTGGGGTTTATTGTTCGTGGACAATTATTACTTTTTATTTTAAGTGCGTTCTATCCCACTCCTAATGCAAGTGCACAGAGCCTTGGTTACACCAGAACTAACATGGTTCCACTGGATCATGTAAGAAAGACATTGCAGTCCATGTAAATGGACTGGGAAGACACACTTCCCCTCAAAGCAGGGAAAGTGGTTTAGGTAAAGGCTAAGGAGGGACAAACATAACTACGTAGATTCACTTGCAAGTCCCCATGCAGGGCTGGGAGCATGCAGAAAAACTATGGCAGCCTTTAAAAAAAAAAAAAAAGCTGTAGTCACTACTCAGCCTTCAGAAGGACTCACCACTTTTTCCTCCCCTCCCTGAAGCTTGTATTAGTCAGGCTTAGAACTGGATTTGCCTAGTTACATGTACATAGTTCTACAGTTAATATGTTAATAGTGATATTGTAAGAGCTCTTACAACAAACAGTGGTCAGCAATAAGTTACTTCCTATATTAGATTCCTGTTGCATCTCGGATAATATCTGGCAATTTTAAGCAAATGCGACTTTTTAAAATACTGATGGACCATGTATTTTATGAAGACATAACATGAGTCTGATTCGAACTAGAATTGCAGCCTAATTTTAGTACTGCCTAACATATTTATGCAAGTCAACTATTGTGCTAATGTTCTGCTGTACTCTCAGTAGCAAAAACTTGAACATTAATTTTCCAACAGGTCACAAGAACAGTTCGTTGATATTCGTCCAAAAGGTGGAACTCCAGGGGACTAGATTTAACTCTCTGCTCATTTTACCCTTTTGTAGTTAAATACTCCAGGAGTCTCTAGTATGCTCCATTAATTTCAGGAAAAAAACGTGATTGTTGTAGGTGACCAAAATGAAGTCAACGGTAAATATCATTTTAATGCTACACGCCACTCTGTATGCCATGAAGAAAAAGACCATTAAATAAAAATACATTGACTATTAAATTGCAGATAAGTTCTCGAGAAATTACAGTTTGTAGAGATATAAACCATTGTTCCAAATCCATATGCTCTTTTAATGGACAGGTTTATTGCCAGAGTGATTTTCTGTAGCGAACCCTTCCCAATAAATTAGCCAAAGCTCTGAATACCTGGATGGAAGATCACAACCTATTCCAATCTCTCTTGTTTCTACATTCATCCTTGGCTGGGTTTCCATTAAGTAGTCTAACCTGTCTTGTAATTCTTTATTCTGGAAAAGAAGAATTCTCTGCATGACTTTCAAGATGCATTTTCCCAGAAGACAAATATGTATACATGATTTCAACTCATTAACATTATTAATTAAAAGAAAAATATATTAAGTCCAGCATTAGACTTCTTCATTGAGATTCAAAAATATTATTTAGAGTACACACATTTCCTTATTTTACAGTTACAGCAATCGTAAAATAAAAGTCAATCTATGGCCTACATTTAGAATGCTAGGGTTTTTATTGTTATCTTTTTGGTGCATATGCATAACTGTATGCTACAGAAATTCAACAAAAGTGCAAAGGTTATTTATTACATGCATTCATGTTGTTCCTGATATCACAACTATTTTTGTTTCCATATTCAAGACCAGTTAACTTACTACAGCCATTGAATTTACATAAAGAAAATATCAGACAGCATGGTTCTAACTAACACTTCTTATAAAGCACATCAAAACAATTTTAACTTTTAAAAAAGTATAGCTAATTTAAGTCCTTACCTCACATTCTAGGAAAGAAATTTTTTCTAGAAGCTGCATTATAAACAATTCCTTTTGCTTGATCTTTTTCTTTAGTATTTCAATCTATAAATGACAAAAATAAAGAGTACTTTAAGAAAATGAGGTGAAAAAAGACTTTTTGCCATCAACAAAAACAAACACTCATTGATTTCAGTGTACAGCCAATATTATACTTTCTGTTCTAGAATGTGCATATATTACAAAACACCCTGAATTCAAAAAGGTCACCTTGGATGGTTCATAGTTGGGAAAAAATGCCATTACCAACAATTGTTTGCCAGATTGATGATAAAATAACAGTAAGAGACCACTCAATAGTAATGTGACATTTTCTGTGCTCTGTAGGGAACAATATTTACTGTAACATAAATACAGTATTAATAGCTTCACTTTCTCTCCTTCATTAGAGCAACATTTCACAACTTAATTTGTGCAAACTTGTCCTAAAGCTAAGTTACTCAGCTACAAGAGGATCTCCCCTGAGTAGTGGGATACTTGCATGTTATAGAGCCATTACATCAATTTTTATTACACATCCCTCCCAGTAGGTTCTGGCCCAATATGTGCATTTCTGTCTCTCGTGAATGAGTATTTTGGGGGAAAAAACCCACTGTGGACTTATTGCTTAAGTGAGTTCTGCTGCAGTTGATCTGTATGTTGTTTAGAACAGAGCACTAGTATAACAGCTCAGAACACAAAGTGGAGAAGACAAAGTTGAAGATATGAGCATTGCAGGCATAAATATAGTTTTTAATTTCAAAATAATATATTTTAAAAGGGTACAAGTTATGTCCTATGTGTAGCAAAAGGGGTAAAAGCTAATATCCGATAGCATGTACTGAATTCTGCACTCTGAATGAAGCTAAGTTATGTCAGTACTCATACAATTAAGTTCCTGTCCACCATCACTAAATAATCAACCAATTAAAAATCAAAAGATCACATTAACAATTGGATTCTGGTTTCACTGAAGTCAGAATGAGTTTCGATGCCGGACTTTTATGGAAGTGGAATCAGACATCAAATTGGACTTTTGGCAAACCTAGGCTCCATTCCTCTGTACTTCTGTATATAGGAATATCCTTCCACTCAGAGAGCTCTGTAAGCCCTGGTCTGCACTAGGAATTTATTTCAAAATAACTCCCTCCTCTCCAAGGTCGAATTTGTAAGCGGAGCATCCACACTACCAAGCCTGTTACTTTGAAATAATGGGCCACGGAATTTGAAATCTGTACTTCTGCTTTTCGTCAGGAGCAATGCTAATTCAGAAATAGTTATTTCAAAATAACTGTAGTGTGGATACTCCAGTGCCACTATTTTGAAATAATTACTCCCCAGTGCTTCCTGGGGCTCCTCAAAAAATGAGTACGGGATCTTTTGAAAAAGGGGTTTTTTTTTCCCCGAAAGAATCTTGTCTAGATGGCAGTTTTACTTTTGAAAAACCCTTTTTCGAAAGACTGCGCGGCCACCGTTATGCAAATGAAGTACGGGAAATTCAAATCCCGACTTCATTTACAATTTCGATCTGTCTAATTTACATCCCTCTTTCGAAAGAGGGGTATAGTTTAGACATACCCTAACAGAGCCTGCCTCGGACTAATTTCAAGGCTTCCCTGTAGTGGGGACATGCTAGTTCGATTTTGTTAAATCGTGAGTTAAGTCGAATGTAGTAATTTTGAAATACTTTCCTAGTGTAGACATGGCCTAAGTGATTTTACTATTATCTGTTGGTGCTGAAATACAGCATATGAAAAAAGTCATGCATGCAGGTTCTTCTTTAGACTTGCTGTGCTTGTATACAACTTAATACTATGCAGATGAAGCAAGAGGAATGCTACAGGAGTTGCCACTCAGCAAAATTGGATATGCCCAAGCACAAAAACCTAAACATTTCCCCCCAATTAAATTCAACAATTTGGGCTGTGAGCCAAGAAAAAAAAATACATAAATGCTTATAACTTGCCACAAGAAAATTATAAAAATACCTTGGAGTAATAAAAATTGGTATTTTCTATAAAATTTTCATTAAACTAATTGGAGTTTACCTTGTCAGATTGCTGAATAGCTTTGACCTTTACATATACAATTTTAAGGAAAAAAAGTTTAAAAAATGTATTCGTGAAAGTGCAATAAAGTTTTATATAATGTATTAAGTTTAAAAAACAGCCAATCAACTGAAGTTCCAAATAATTCAGTTTTCCACTTATATCTGTCACTCTGGTACACTGGAGAGTCGAGGTGTGTTAGATAATATTACTGAAATGCATCAGAGTAAAACAATTTCTGAATTTCTGGCCAGCTTTCTTGCTCTTCATTTCATCTTTTTTCTTAAAAAAAAAAAAAAAAAAATCTTATTAAGCTGCTTTTTGCAGTTAAAACAACCTTCTATGCAAAGTTCACCAGCATATCTGAAAATAATAAATAAAAAAAGTCTCAAGAAAGAGGGAAAGAATTAAATACAGGGGCCATCACTTTCACAAAAATTCACTACAAACCAATATAAAAAAATTAATGAATGCAAAAAGCCCAAAAACTGTTCTAAAGAGAAAGAACCTGGAAAAGGTTAGACTAACACACAAATGAATAAAAAAGTGCAGAGAACTTAAAGGAAAAGATTTGTGAAGCCAATAATAAAAAAAAAGTACAGCCATAATGGGTATTTATCTTAATAAAAGTGACATGCCCCATTTGCAGTTTTAATAATTTAACTTCAATAAATGTCATAAAACAAGGTGCCAATTCAGTTATTACTGAAAAAGGGAAGAGTAAATTCCATTCTGTAAATTTTTCAATTAAAAGTTAGTGATAAAACACATAATGAAGAAATGCTATGATCAGCTCATCCATTTCTTTGCAAACAAAGGGGTTTGTTTTCAGTTCAAGCTAGTGCTCCATCTGTCTTTCACTTTAAATAGCAGAGCCTTGTCTGGCTAAAATATAGTTCCAGTAGCAATATCATTTAAAACCACACTTGAAGTGATCTTTTCAGCTTTCATAGCTTTATAGAAAAGTAATCCTTATATCACCGGCAGACATTTGACAGCTATTGATCCTGTTTTTTATTTATTGCTCTGTTTAATGCTATAATTTATAGTTCAGCCAGTATTTTTATTATAAGTGGGTTTAGTCTTTCCATGATTTTGAAAGTGGAATATACTGACAGTATAAATTGTTCTCTCATGGTGGTAGTTGGCATTAATAATATGTTCCTCTGTCATGCACAGAAGGAAATCATTTTGGTATCAGAGCTCTGTATCAGTAGCAAGAGTAGAAGTACAGCTTTAAACCAAATACAGCTGTGTGATCAGAGGACAATTTTGCCCTTACTTAGGCAGAGCCTGTTTACTGGAGATATTATACAGTAGTTGGTGCCAATTCTGTTTTTTAAATTAATTTGGAAGACAAATGTTTTTATTTAGAGTAATAATCTAATTACACACAAACAAACATTTCTGAAAGCCCACTAAGGTCTTACATCTTTACCTTTTCATAATAGCTCAATTTACTGATTAAATAGAGTAAATATAATTCAAAGCCTTTAGACCATGAAAGTTAAAATTGAGCAAAGAGGCTGGTTTACTATCACACTGTCAGGTACAACTAGATGTAGTATGATTAAAATGGCATCATCATATATATTTATATATATTCCACACCTACTCAAGAGTTAACACTATAGAAACATCTGAATGATTTGAAAATGGTCTAAGAAGATTATACTTAGAATAAAAATGGAAATGCTAGAATTAAAATGAAGGCATTGAAACTCAAAACAGAACACAAAGATGGAAAATGGATTCTTCCACCTCCCTCCAACATGATATTCTATGATTTGGTATCAGATTTACTGCATTTGTGATTTAAAGCGGGAACCACTAATGGCTCTGTAGGCTGAACCATACACACCATAAGCAACGTCTTGGCTCATTTAAGCATGGCTTTATGGTTGCAGTTCAATTCTATTCATTCTTTTCTTTGGTTCCTTTAGAGGGTTATTTATTTATATCAGTCAAAACAATATGAGGTAATATCAATAGAGGATCTGATTAGACCATGTGTATTACACTTGCAGTGTGTTGTTACACAAAACATCTGACTCCTCAAATCCTGTAACACTTAAAAAGTGACACTTCATTCAATCCAAGGCCTAAGCTTTGTTGACTAAAATGACCAAACCCATTAGGGATGACACACACGCAGGAGTGGACAAGCCACGGTCATCTCTCCAGTGTGCAGAGAGGAAGACAGAAGTGCAGAGACATTTTATATCCCTTGAATGTAGCAGAGCTATTCTCAGTGCCAAATGCACATAGGCCAGCATGGAAGATAAGCAGGTATATAGCCAATAAGCCTGCAAATATACAGAGTCTGTCAAGCAGACAGTCAGTCAGGTTATTGGCAACTACTGCAGTCCAGAAGCTGGAGTAGCCACCAAAAACAGCTATGGAGCTGCTGAAACCTTGTCCATAAGCTGACTGGATTTAGACCTCCTCGTCCTCTGAGAATTCTCCACTAAAGGCCACTCACTGCACCTTTGGATAGAGATATTACATTCCTAACCTATGGCCTTTCATGTGGCAAAAAGCCATTAAGAAGCAATCAAACCCGACTGTATAAAAAAAAACTTGAGAGAACTATGTTACCCTTAATAATGAGATGTGATATGTAAAGGAAACAGGGGAAAGGAAGCAACAACTTTGGATGAGTATAAAATATATATTAAATAAAGCATTAAACATAATACTGTACATAGTTACAGAACATTGTCATAAGTAACATTTGCATAAAGTGAAAGTGTGATGATCTTCACTATGTGAAGAATGTAACAAGAGTATTGGCTCATATATGCATTCTTTCTGTAAAATGTTTTTAAAATAACTGCAGTAATATTATAATCTTCCATAATGCTTTACATTTTGCAAAGTGCTAGACAAACATTAATTCATGGAAACTAATATAAAATAATGAACAGTAGTATTTAGAGCATTACAAAAACACACACAAAGAAGATCTCTGTCATAAGGTACTGCAATGTGAAGTAAACACTCAGTATATGGGGCAAAAGACCAAAGAGCCATGAAGTCAGAGTCTCCATGTAGGGATGGATGCCTTGCAGAAAGAAGTTGGTTTTAAGCAGGCTGATCAAGGCACAACTTGATATGGATTGGGGGGAGAAGGAGCATAACAAGTTAAAGATGATAATCAGGCTCAGAGCCTGAGAGGAAGGTTGGCAGAATTATCCACAATGAAAGGTGTGGGCGAGAAGTGGATCAGTTTGGGACAAAAATAATACTCAAACTCTTCTTAGACTCACTCCTGTATCCACTGCAATCTGACTTCTACCCTATATACTCCACTGAAAGTGCTATCACTAAAATCTAAAAGGATATCTTTTGGCTAAGATTTGGAGCTTCCAATTTGTTCTTGTCCTTGATCTTTACCTGGCCTTCAGTACCGTTATCACTCCCCTACTCGACATCTAGGCCCTCCAACTAGCTTTCATGGCATTATCCTCTCACCATTCTCCCCCTACTTCTCTGACTGCTATTTCAGTATATTCCTCTCTGGGAGAACTCCACAGGGCTGTAACTTAGCACTTGCCATAACTCCTTTTATACCTTACCCAGCTCTTATGTTTTTTCAAAGGTTCCACCAATGTCTCTACACAGAGTCACAACTGTTCCTGTCTTCACATCCATAATAGTCTCTAGCATACCCATTATTTGTATTGCAGTAGAGCAGGGGTAGGGAATCTTTTTTGGGTCGGGGGCCGCTGACCCCCAGAAAAGAGAATCAGGGGCCGCACACAAGTAAAAAAAAAAATCCTCACTGACATGACGCCTGGGAGGATGGGCACTCTATATTTTTCTTCTAAATGCTTGCTATCTTACCTTATTTTCTGTTATCATTGACCACTGCCCCATCTTCCTTATCTCTCTGTCCTCCAACATAAAGGCATCTTTAACTCTCAATCTCCCACCACACATCCAGATCAGAATAAAATCTTGTGTCTCCCTCCAATACTTAGAAAATCCAACCCTTCTATTTTATCCCATCATTTAAGATGTTTGATTATGCTCTTCTCTCTCACCTTGGTTACTATGACCTCCTCAAATTCCCTTCCTTACTGAAACAGCCTGTGTCAATTCTCTCTGAAAAATTGTTCCCCCAACTTCTCTTGGCCTTGTCACCAAAAGTTTAAACTTTCACTTTTTGCTTCAAGACCCTACAATACTCCACCCAGACTACATCTAGGAACTCTACTACTTTGCTCTCTTAGGGTGTGTCTACATAGTACCCTTACCTCAAAATAAGCTATGCAATTTGTGCTACACAAATTGCATAGCTTATTTCGAGGTTATTTCGAAATAGCTTATTTTAGAATTTGGTGCTGTCTACACAGCACCAAATTTCAAAAAACACCAACTATTCCAACAAGTCCCTTAACCTTGTGGAACGAGGGTTACAAGGACGCTGGACTAGCATGCCCCCTTATTTTGAAATACATTTTGAAATAACAGGCGTATTTAAAAACACAGAAATGCTATTTTGGGATACTTCTAGTATCCCAAAATAGCCCCACTGTCTAGATGTAGCCTTACATGGCAACAGAGATATTGGTTTCCATACCTACTTAATTTCTTTTGCCACTCCTGTCTTCCTCTATACTGCCCTCTATGCATAGAACAAACTCTCAAATTCAAGGCGTTAGATTCTCACCCTTTCCTCTTCCTAATCTTTCACAGACCCACTCTTTCTGAAGCTCTACATCAGATTATTTTTCTTTTAAAATATTCTCAATCTAATACAACTTCTTCCCCTGGATTTCCCAGAGCATCCCAACTGTACCAAAAAGATATTCATTTTAGACAATTCAGTCTTGAGACACTGAGAGACATTTGAGAGGAAATATTCAGAAATGCAAGATTAATGGTAGAAAATTAGATTTGGGAGTCACCAGCATAAAGCTAGGTATCTGAACCTATGGGGATGAATAAGATCATTAGAAGAAGAGGAGAAAGCAAAGAACACTATTCTGGGACATAGATGCGAGAAAGGAACAGAAGATGATCTCCAAAAAGAAATGCTAAAGAATTAAACATTAAGATTAGAGGATAATCAGGAGAGTAAAAAATAACAATAAAAAGCCAAGGAATGAGAAAGAATGACAGAAAATATTAAAGAGAATAAAAGATTGACATGATTTTATCAGAGAGTTGTGTCAACAGTACAATTTTTACTTTTTTGGCTAAATATGATCCATTTCAGAGCTGGAGGCTTGAAAAGATGTATGGATTTATTAGGTTGGAGTCTATCCAGAATTTATTTAAATTCACCCCAATTTTACCACATGATGTTGTCGTCCAGTTGAAGTTATTTCTCACATTGTACACTTACTTGGGTATTGTATATTATACAAATCATTTATATTTTACTCTTTATTTGCCATTAGTAAAATTGACATTTGAAACCTAGTGATGCATGACAAACAAATATGGACAAACCAGTAATAAACATGACTAAGCTTATTACATTACAAACACACAATGGACTAAACAATACAGGACAGACAAGACATTACAATACTGACTAGAATGCTAAGACTTTGTCATCCTTTTAGGGAGACAGTTGCTGTACAGGAAAGACCAGATTTCATTGGAATCTGATGTTTCATTCAACTTTAATTTTTAAGTAAGTCATATTTATTGTATTCTAGGCAGTAGAGCTCATATTTTTCCATGGGGCCCTGACAAAAATCATTAAGAATTGGTACCTTACTAGCTTAGGGCTCCATTAAAAACTCCAGACTCAGATAATATCTTATACTCCTTTTAACATCACAGTCTTAATTTTATATATATATATAAAATAAATCTATGTAAAACAGATTTAACATATTTGTAGTAACAGATATTATTACTCAAACTATGTTTAGTGCAAGTTATTGTACTAATTTAATTTGCCTAGCTCTAGTAATATTATATTAGTCTTTGATGCCAATCTACTGCTCCAGGAGATATAAGGAATCACTAGTGTTCTAGTGTGTTAGAACTGTTTGCAGTGTCTAGCATAACCGAGTACTGGCCACCTTGATTAAGAACTACAACAAGAGTTAAAAAAATGTGGGTTTAAGTATATTAGTTGGTTTGCTATGCCAAGAACAGACCATTCAAATCTAAGCAGCAGAAATCAATGCAAAATGGACTCTATAGATGAAGCTTGACTAGGAGTGAAAGGTTGACTAACAAATACATGAATGAACATTCCCAATAATGATCTGTGGTGGTTCTGTTTTCATAGTCTGTAGTGGTCCAACACATACCATGTAGTATGTTGGCAGGCATGGCTTTATTTCTTAGATTCACTGAGGAGGCAATCTAAATGTTTATGATTCTCTGCCATTTCTGCTTTGCAGTTTTGCTTCTTTAGCCATGTCCCCATATGGTTTTTCTTTCTGTGTGTGGGCTCCTTTGTTGAAAAATATGTAGATGATATATCCCGCACAAGCATACAGTTTTATTAGTAAAAATACAGAATCCCAGCTCAGATGGTGACTCCATCCTCCATGTTTCTTTGTTGCTTCTTTTACAGTTTTAAATGTATTTCCATATTAAAACTGATGATACTATGTTACATGCCTGGAGTTTCTGAAATGTCTTGATTAAGCAGTTTTCAGCTGGTTATATCACCTTTTTTGTCAAGATTTGTTCTCTTTTCCATTTGTTCATCTTTCAGGTCAGGATTCACTCTTTAGCAGATGGTATACAAATATTCTCCCTTTCATCCCAATATCTGCTACAATTAAAAAAAGGATGTAGCTTCTTTCTCTTATACCTGGCCGCCACTTATCTTCCAATGAATCTGAGACTAAATGTGGAGAACAGCTCGTGTGCCATGACCTGGAGATAGTTCAATTCAGTAGGTTAGGGGAATGTCATTCTAAATTTCTATTCTGCAGATAATTTCTCTAAGAAAAAAAAATACTTTTTTTCCCTTTAAATCGCTTTCCCAATATATTCAGTTTCAAATGTTAATGTCTATTTCTTCCCTCTCTCCGTCAAAAAATGCTTTATTATGCCTAATAAAGTCCCTGGCATAATGAAAACGTGATCTTGTTTTTAGTACATAAAACTCAAAAGCAAAGGAATGAAACTTCAGATCTTTTAAATCTCACCAGGTGGAAATATAGCACATAGCCATCCAGCCTAGATGAATACTTTTATTTGTTAAAAAAAGTAAAACTATTATTTAAATTTTTATGTTTCATTTTAAGTTCTTTTAAATTGTTGTTTTTCTTAACTTTAAGTGTCTGCATGAGGTTTTTTGGGGGACTGAGATATTTATATCTATCATCCACCATAGAAAGAGAAGAAAAAGATCACTTTAAAACGCAAGATTTCACCCATGAACCTTAGAAACCTTTTTCAGTTTTAAAGCAGAAAAAAAAAAAAAAAAGAGGCAAAAGTTTGTCAGCAACACCATTACCAGGTAAGAAGCACTGGCTCAAGTCTCAAATCTGCACCTCCCTGTTCACTTCTGTGTTATCTGACTGGTGGCTGATCACTCCAGTGAAAGCGTTCTGAAGAAAACATTTCTGCCCACCTTGATAAAGTCTCTCAGAGATAGTTCTGCTTAAGTGTTTCACCAACTTTGACCTTTTTTACACTGCGTCAAGGAGTCCTGTCCTGCTATCAACTAGGTTGTAACTTTAAGATGAATACACAGAAGGAGAACAAGAAGCAGACTATTGGTAGAGTCTTACAAATTTCTCCCATTTAATGCTCACTTTGATTTATCCACTGAAATCCAGATGATCGACCTCTAATAGTCTATCTCCTTTCACTTTCTTTCCTATATGTACCTGCACGGTAAACTTCCTAAAGTTGGCACAATTTATTTTTTAAAATATGAATATGCCATGCCACAAAACATTTAGATTCCCCACCTGCCAGGGAGATGGGGAGTTTCACATGCAACCATTGGCATGGTAAGTAAAAACACCATATTGTGTATTGGAAACACATGTATTTAACAAGCAAGTTTTGCTTTGAGAAAATATGTCAGTGTTAAATCATCTGCAATTCTTCCTTAATTATAACATCAGACTTTATTAATATGCAACAACAGTTGGCAAGAAACTTCTCTAACCAACAATTATCTTTGTGTCTCACAAAGCAAAGAAAACTTAGGAGACTGCAAATTGCTGTGTGTGGGATCTAATGCAAAGAGATGTTGAAGGTCACAGTCTCTAGTAAACTTCCATTTCATCTGTCACTTAAACATTTATTTTCCTCTGGTAGTTAGTTTCTATACCTCTGTTTAATTTGTGTCTTGAAAGTACAGCTAGTTTGTTTAGCTCAAGATTACCAAGCTTTTACTAATTCATGTAAGATGAGAGTTTATTTTAAGATAAGGAGAACTTTGGAGAAAAAATGTCTCCTGGCATGCTGAATAAGAGAGGTTGATCTCAGGCTTGATTTTTGGTTCCACTGAAGGCAATGGCAAAACTACCATTGAATTTGATGCCAGCAAGATTAGGGCCTGTGTGAAGAGCTGGGTGTAACAGCATTGTCTTATGTGATTCCTTCTGCATCAAGTCATAGTCACTCTGTACATCTGTCCTCACCTGTCTCTTACATCCCTGCTTCACTTTTTACTGCTCCTTTTGGACATGTCTAGAGTAGGGTTGACTACAACCTGCTAGCACTTTTTAAAAAAATGTTGGACACTGTTTATGCTTTGTTTAAAAACATATTACGTGAAATTGTACTAGCTTGCATAATTCCTAATCTAGACAGAGTGTCTTCCTTTAGCCCCTTTTAGTTTCATGCGACCCTTCAAGTTTGTAGCATCCCCATTATTATTGTTTGCCAAGTTTCCTCTGTGTCTTCCTCCAATGGAACTTTTTAACTGGAAGCTTTGATCTACAGAGCTAAGCAAGAAACTCAGGTAAACATCTGCTCACTTGGATACAGAATAAGCTTCTGTTAGTTACTGCTCAACCTAGCAACACCCAATGCCATGGGATTCATTTCCATATGGAGCTCCCACAGAATGCTCTCAAATCCTATACTACATTAGGGAGGGTGTGTCTGGCTAACCACTAGGAGAGCAAGAAGCAGTATATTCGGAGAATCTTACTAACTACTACCACATTAGTGCTCATTTCAATTTATCCAGAGATCCAGATGATCTATTTGGAGCATTCTCACCATAAAAATTTCTTGTTCTGTTTTGGATGGTTCTGTACAGAACCTGTATTTGCTTTTAAATTATAGACTCTCTGGGCTAGGGTTTCTTATTTATTTGGCACCTTATATACATGAGAGACAGAACATATGGGATTACACTCAAACTTAGTACAAAGGTAAGGACTAGCACAAAGCTGACTCTATAAGAATAAGTATTGTACTACAATGGAGCTAGGCTGCAAAATTGTTAAAAGAAAATAAATTAACGTTTTCATAAAGGGAAATCTTATGGCAGAGAGAACAGGAATTGGGAGAATATATAAAAAGAAATTAGGTAGAGGGGTCTAAGTTTTGATGTTTGTCCCTCGAATCATGGTGTGCGCAGTAAAAACAGATCCCCACAGGCTTAACAGTTCTGTTGGCAAGACTGCACCCCAACTTTGGGGCACCTAGTACCAGATTTATCTCCTGTAAGATCCTATAGGAACTGGATCAGGCCAAGATGAGGCGCTGACTAAGTAGTAAAGTCTCCTGGGATCTAACAATCATCTAGTTGGAATAGTACCTTCTTAAGATACTTATATGGCCCTCATTACCATAGTATCTGAGCACCAGAAAAACTTTAATGTATTTGTTCTCACAGCACCCCAGTGAGATACAGAAATACTGTTGTAATAAAGCTGTTCAATTCAGACCTCAACTATCTCTCATTTTAAAGGACACCATTCATCTTAGCTCTCTCACTACTTACATTCCACCCAGATTTGTTGCTCCTTGGCTTTTATTGCTGAAAATAATTTATATCAGAATAAATAATCAAACTTGAGCTTACCAGTTACTAGTTAATTGCACTGAAAGAATGAATCCCACAGCATTTGGGTGTTGGCAGGTTGAGTAGTAATTTACAGAAGCTTATTCTGTACCCAAGCGAGCAGTCATTTACCTAAGCTTCTTGCTTAGCTTTGTAGATTAAAGCTTCTTGTTAAAAAACCATATATTTTGCTTTAACATCTGATTCAAGTATTGTTGATATTTCAACAATTCATCTAATTTAGGTACCACATATTCCTGTTGTTGGTTTCCTAAAGTAGCCTGTTTTCGCACAGTCATGCGAACATACATTATAAAATAATTTCCTAATTATAAAACACTTTGTCATTCTTTTCCAATTATACTATTTAAATAGAGGTTATCATTCTTAAGATGAACACATCCCTATAAACAATAGGATGGGTTTTTGCTTTTGAATATAGTGCAGTAATGACTAATGAGATATCTTAACAAATTCTACATTCCCAATTTATCAGCTATTTCTTTTGCATTATCTCTATATTTTAAAAGACTAACAAAGGAAGTAATTCTGGCTATATTCTATTGAACAAAATTTTTTAACCTTACTTAACTGTGGAGCTCAAAAATCTCCTATACTCAGGAGATACATGAAGTAGGTTTGGTACTATCTCCCATTATTGAATTTATTTCCAAATCAGTGATGCTACTGTCTTCATAGGCACCAATTATGGAAATACATATTTCTTCAATATCCCACCAAGAGCAGAAATTCTGGTGCTGACATCTCAGGTGTCTGCCAGCAGCACTAACTCGCTTACACAATGAAATTCTGTTTGAAGCTTTGCTTTCAGAATGGGATGTAAAAGCATGACACTTATTGTGCTTTATCCAGAGGTAAAACAAATATTTAATGGGAAATCACAAAAAACTGGGTAGGAACATTAATCCCACCTCTTTCTCATTATGTTCCTTGTTTGCAACAGCTCTAGTTTCTATCATTCAGATGACTGCTTTACTCTAGTTTTTTTGAATAAATAAAACCTTTTGAATAGAGTAAAAAAAAAGTAGGCTAACATCAATTTACATGTAGCTTGAAACACAGTAGTTCAGAATGCTGGGAAAGCATACATTAACCCATATCCTTGTGCAGTGAAAAAATAGGGTTCTCAAACCTACTGCAATTTATCAATCTGCTGCAGAATTCATGATGAACTGCAGAAAGTGGGGAACACAGCTCTATTTGTGCTATGGGATATGAACAGAACCAGCACTGTAATGTGGGCATCACAATCCTTCCACACACAGTTCATTGTAGGTTCAAAGCCAAAGCTTGTATTTGGCATTATTGAATTTAATGAGGGATGACCAATCACAAATCCCTGTCTTGGGAATGCCAAAAGAAAATGAAAAAAGAAGGGGAAACCAATTAACAAAGACACCAATCATTTCTTTTAATAATGAAAACTATACATTCTTTATGGCTGTGTGACAATATGAATTTTCCCAATTGCTATACTTTTAAAAACAATTCAAGTCACACCTGCCTTTTATCTTAACTAAGTGGAAACTTGCACAAAGCTTTAAAAAAATGAGTTAGTAGGCGTCATCTGACTTTCTATTCTCTAGGAGGGTGACAGTGATTAAATTATATACCTGACAGTAATTAAATGATACACCTGAGCAGATAGCTTGTTTAAAAACTCTAGCAGGGATTAAAAAAAAGGAATTCCAAGATGAATATATTCCTTTATAAGCATACAAGCAGATAAACTCACCCTTCAATTATTTTACTGAAGTTTATAAAGTTACATGAGGAATGAATTTGGTCCAGTATTTTTGAATGCTTTTGCCAAAGCACTCAGTATTGAAAGAAAGTAGTTGTGGAACCTCTAGTGAGCCAAGTAGGTACAACTATGTTGAATCAAATTACTAACAAGTTACGCCCATGCAATTTAGTACAAAGTCCATCCTATTTAGCATGTATTCACAAATATTCTTAGAATTATTTTGCCTGCCCTGCATGTCCTGGCTGAAGAGCTAATTCTAGTAGATTTGTGAAAAAAGAATCTGCAGGGTGCTAGTTTGCTTATTTATACTGAAATGAAATTCTAGTAGTAATTCTAAATTTGTTCTACCAGACATCAATTAAATAAATGAGCACTGGAGAGGGAGACAATAAATCCGCACTGGAGAGGGAGACAATAAATCCTGTTTATGCCATAGTATAAAGTTTTTATTGACACAAGTTTGGAGTGGTTGCTTGATGTGTAGGTGGTGAAGCCATGAGTCATCCAAGCAAAGGTGTCAATAAAACAAATTTTACACCCAGAAATAGACATTTTTTGTACCCGACAGAAGTAATCTGAGAAAAAGAGGAATTAGTGATAAGACCACACGAGCCAGTAAAAGGTGCATGATAAATGCAAATAAGTGCATCACGTTACAATTTAGTACACGAGTATCACCACACCACATGCAGCGTGTACATACCTTTGCATTATATATACGTATGTTGTATATTAATGCCTTTTACTTAAAGTTTTCAATACAACATCAAAATATAAATATTAAATTCTAGGTTTGATTTGAGAAAATTTTCAGACATTAAAATTATGGCTTGACATCTGGCTAATGTTCCAAGAACATGGGCAAAACATCCCTATCCAGAAACCTCTGCAGTCATTGTGAGCCAACTCCTAATCAGCAGCAGAACTAAGCACTGTTTTTAGCAGCAGTGTAAAATAATACAAGAAGTTAAAATGAATGTTCTCATCTTTGGAAGTAGGAAAGCAAACCAGGATAGAGAAACTTTCATAGCAAACCAGTAATACCACAATACTGAATTAAGGGAAATTCCTATTCAGATCAGCAACAGCATCCATAATAATTCTCCATCATGTTGAATGTTAGTCCACATATAACTGAAGCTGAATCTTCAGAGTCCTCTCTGACTACAATATCTGAACTAGTGCAATTTGGCTGCAAATTAGCATCCAAAATCCTATGTCATACCTACCCAGTCTGGCCTCGCTGGGACACTAGCTGGCCTGGCTGCTGAAAGAGCACTGTGGGTACAGGCCACTGGTAAATCAGAGCAGAATTCACATGGAAGACTGCTTTACCTTCTATTGGAAACAAACCCAGTCTCAGCTGGCTCCAGGACTGGAGAACTATAAGGGTGGATTAAATCCACCTCTTCTGTACACCGTCTTTCATAGATATATTACTAAAAGCATATTGATATACATACTATATAGCCTGAGAGCCACTGGTATAAACTGCTTTCACTTCCACTTTGTGCTTTGCAATATACAAATACATAGCTCATGCACTATTGATGCACAGTAAGCATCATGTTATAAGATGGTAACATACTAAATAAAGCAGCAAACAACATGCAGAGCTTTTGGTTGTGGAACAGGCAAAAGGATGTAGAAGAGATCTCCTTCCTGGGCTATGTATTCAGTTTTATGGTATAAAGAGTTTAAACCTCCAAGTAGCTGTTAAGGGAATATATTGTTTTTCCTAGAGCTTACCTCTTCTACCATATGTTTGACTTTCTTCTGTTGGCAATGAACCATATCATCCAGATGTTTGATACGTTCTCTAAGACCAGCTGCAACCTCTTCTAGATGCTGTGACCTGATACAAGTTATAAGAACTAAGTAAATATATAGGAAGCCATAATGTGTAAACAAAAAACCAAACAACCTCACACACACAAGCCCAAACTAGAAAAGGATACAAGGATCCCACTGGCCTTATTCTAGGGGCTCAGCACTTCTGAAGAGAGTCAGGGCTTTGTCTTTTATATCTATCTTTAAAAAGCACCACAGATGTGCATGAAACTATGCTAACCTAAAAAACAGATATTTCTCAGCAACGCAACGTATTCTATGCAATCCATCACCATTGAAATCAATTTCTCTCACAAATAAAGCTTAGAAGGATGAGTTTTTGCAAAATAAATTCTCTCACAGTTTTCCTGCATAACATAAGACAAATATGTTCCAGTTGGATAATTCCTTCTCAAATTATATTACAGTCAATGTTAATATAAAAGATTCAGGCTTGAATTTTTTTAACAATGCTTGAAATCTCAGGAAGGAGTAGCAGCTCACCTCTGTCTGTCTGAATGGGTTTGAGATTTTACTCCCGATATCTGGGTTTCATGCTGTACCAGTTGTTTTTGTAGGTGGTGGCGTTCCTAAACAAGAAAATATAATTTCTCCATTTCTTCACAATGTAAATTTAAACTCCATTAAATATATTTTATTGTGATTTTAAAAGGCCTATAGTATGTTAACTAAAAACAGAGGCTGATTGAGATACAAATTATTACTAGAACCAAGAAGCACAGAATGAAAAAACCGCAAAAAACTTGAATAATGAGAACAGGGATATAAATCACAATCATACCGGGATATAAAATATATCGAAAGGATAGAGCAGGCCAGGTGGGTGGTGGAGTGGCACTGTATGTGAAAGATAATGTAGAATCAAATGAAATAAAAATATTAAGTGAATCAACATGTTCAATAGAATCGCTATGGATAGTAATACCATGCTCCAATAATAAGAAATTAGCAGTAGGGATATATTACCGACCACCTGACCAGGACAGCAATACTGACATTGAAATGCTGAGGGAGATTAGAGAGGCTACCAGAATAAAGAACTCTATAATAATGGGGGATTTTAATTATCCCCATATTGACTGGGTACATGTCACCTCAGGAAGAGAAGCACAGATAACATTTCTCAATGGCCTAAATGACTGCTTCTTGGAGCAGCTGGTGCAGGAACCCACAAGGGGAGAGGCAATTCTCGATTTAGTCCTGAGTGGAGTGCAGGATCAGGTCCAGGAAATAACCGTTACAGGACCGCTTGGGAATAATGACCATAATATAATAACATTCAACATTCCTGTGGTGGGTAGAACACCTCAGCAGTCCAGCACCCTTGCATTTAATTTCAAAAAGGGGAATTACACAAAAATGAGGCGGCTAGTTAAACAGAAATTAAAAGGCACAGTGACTAGAGCCAAATCCCTGCAAGCTGCATGGAAACTTTTTAAAGACACCATAATAGAGGCCCAACTTAAATGTATACCCCAAATTAAAAAACATAGCAAGAGACCTAAAAAAGTGTCACCGTGGCTTAACAACCATATAAAAGAAGCAGTGAGGGACAAAAAGGCATCTTTTAAGAAGTGGAAGTCCAATCCTAGTGAGATAAATAGAAAGGAACATAAACAGTGTCAAATCAAGTGTAAAAATGTAATAAGAAAAGCAAAAAAAGATTTTGAGGAACAGCTAGCCAAAAACTCAAAAAGAAATAACAAAATGTTTTTTAAGTACATTAGAAGCAGGAAGCCTGCTAAAAAACCTGTGGGTCCCCTAGACGATCAAACTATAAAAGGCGCAATCAAGGACGATAAAGCCATTGCGGAGAAACTAAATGATTTCTTTGCTTCAGTCTTCACGGCTGAGGACGTTGGGGAGATTCCCAAATCTGCACCGTCCTTTGTGGGTGATGAATCTGAGGAACTGTCCCGGATTGAAGTGTCATTAGAGGAGGTTTTGGAACAAATAGAAAAACTTAATGTTAACAAATCTCCGGGACCGGACGGCATTCATCCAAGGGTTCTAAAAGAACTCAAATGGGAAATTGCTGAACTATTATCTGTGGTTTGTAACCTATCCCTTAAATCGGCTTCCGTACCTAATGACTGGAAGGTAGCCAACGTGACACCAATATTTAAAAAGGGCTCTAGAGGTGATCCGGGCAATTACAGACCGGTAAGTCTAACTTCAGTACCGGGCAAATTAGTCGAAATAATAGTAAAGAATAAAATTGTGAGGCACGTAGAAGAACATAATTTGTTGGACAAAAGTCAACATGGTTTCTGTAAAGGGAAATCCTGTCTTACTACTCTATTAGAGTTCTTTGAAGGGGTTAACAAACATGCGGACAAGGGGGATCCAGTAGATATAGTATACTTAGATTTTCAGAAAGCCTTTGACAAGGTCCCTCACCAAAGGTTCTTGTGTAAATTACATGGCCATGGGATAAGAGGGAAGGTCCTTTCTTGGATTGAGAACTGGTTAAAAGACAGGAAACAAAGGGTAGGAATAAATGGTAAATTTTCAGAATGGAAAGGGGTAACTAGCGGTATCCCCCAAGGGTCGGTCCTAGGACCAATCCTGTTCAACTTATTCATAAATGATCTGGAGAAAGGGGTAAGCAGTGAGGTGGTAAAGTTTGCGGATGATACCAAACTGTTTAGGATAGTCAAGACAGAAGCAGACTGTGAGGGACTCCAAAAAGATCTCACCAAACTGAGTGATTGGGCAACAAAATGGCAAATGAAATTTAATGTGGATAAGTGTAAAGTAATGCACATCGGGAAAAATAACCCCAACTATACGTACAGTATGATGGGGGCTAATTTAGCTATGACAAATCAGGAAAGAGATCTTGGAGTTATCGTGGACAGTTCTCTGAAAACTTCCACACAGTGTGCAGCGGCAGTCAAAAAGGCAAATAGGATGCTAGGAATTATTAAGAAAGGGATAGAAAATAAGACCCAGAATATCTTCCTGCCCCTGTATAAAACTATGGTACGCCCACATCTTGAATACTGTGTACAGATGTGGTCTCCTCACCTCAAAAAAGATATTTTGGCCTTGGAAAGGGTTCAGAAAAGGGCAACTAAAATGATTAGGGGTTTGGAACGGGTCCCATATGAGGAGAGGTTAAAGCGACTGGGACTTTTCAGTTTAGAAAAGAGGAGACTGAGGGGGGATATGATAGAGGTATATAAAATCATGAGTGGTGTGGAGAGGGTGAATAAAGAGAAGTTATTTATTAGTTCCCTAAATAGAAGAACTAGAGGACACCAAATGAAATTAATGGGTAGCAGGTTTAAAACTAATAAAAGAAAGTTCTTCTTCACACAGCATGTAGTCAGCCTGTGGAACTCCTTGCCAGAGGAGGCTGTGAAGGCTAGGACTATAACAGAGTTTAAAGAGAAGCTAGATAATTTCATGGAGGTTAGGTCCATAAAAGGCTATTAGCCAGGGGATAAAATGGTGTCCTTGGCCTCTGTCTGTCAGAGGCTGGAGAGGGATGGCAGGAGACAAATCGCTTGATCATTGTCTTCGGTCCACCCTCTCTGGGGCACCTGGTGCTGGCCACTGTCGGCAGACAGGATACTGGGCTAGATGGACCTTTGGTCTGACCCAGTACGGCCATTCTGATGTTCTTATGTTCAGGGAATATTAATCTGAGCACAAAGATAAACAGCAGTGTTTTCAGTCTTCAGCACCAGTCTGCTGGTGTCAATGGCAGTTTTGCCTGCAATTTTGTATTTTGTAAGTAAATGTAACTCTGAAAGGATAAAGACGTGTGAACTGAAACACAATTCTGAAAGACCCACAAAGGGACTCCATCCCTCTGAAATTATTAAAGAGTGAAGATATGATTTCATTTAAGGTCTTGGATGCAGAGATTAAATGAACCACATAACCACTGTTGATTATATGAAAATGAATTTTTCCATATTGTTTCTCCAAAAGGATCTCTTGATTCAGTGTATTTTGCCAGAAATCAGAGGAGTCTTCTTATTTTTCTCCCAAAATGTCCCTGCTTGTACTAGTCAAATGTCACCCAGCATGAGTACTGAGAGGATCCATGCACATGTAGGGGCTGACCCTACTCCACTTCTGTCAGTGCAAGTGTTGCCATTCATGTCAAGGAAAACAGGATTGGGGTCTTAACCAGCAAAACAAGCACAAGAGCAGGAGATTAGAGCTGACTACATAAATTAAAGAACCGAAGTAAATTACAAATGCATTTCCTAACACCAAAGACCATAATGTACCACCTTCACTCACTGAATACTACCTTGTAACCATGAATAACTCCACTAAAGTCAGTGGGATATAAGGAATCAGTGGCAGGCAAATAATGGTCCGCTGGCCAACTCTGGTTCTCCAGGGTTAACCCCGGTGGGGCTGCCACCACTATATTTACCTGTGCCTCAGTAGGTATGGACGATAGCAGCTCCTGTTGGCTGCAGATCGCCATTCCCAGCAAATGAGAGCTGTGGGAAGCTGTGTTCTGGTCCACAGCACTTCTTGCAGCTCCAATTGACCAGGAAAAGCTATCTATGGCCAACACTTCGCCCATACTGCCGAAGGCTCAGGTAAATATAGTGGTGGCCTGCCAGGGGCTAACACTTGTGAAATGCCACCATTTTATTGCTCACCCCTGAATTACAATCTGGTGATTTCTCCAACATTACTGCTAACTGATAAAATAAATGAAGCCATGTTACAGCTAGATCTTAAAACTGAGAAGAGTCTACCTAAATAGTTACAATGCAATCCACTTTTGTTAGCTGGGGAAAGAGGACATTAACATACCACACATAAATTAAACCAGGGTTAGTAATCCCATCTAGCCAGCAAGTTTGGCCAGTGATGGCTGTTTCAGTGAATTAGCAAATAATTAGTGATGTTAGATTTAAATGGAAGCTGAAGTGAAAGCACAACAAGAACATAGCTTGCAAGTATTGAGTTTTAGTATGTTTTAGGATTAAAATAACCAAAATCCTAAATTTTTGTCACCACTCAGGACTTCCAGAGAGTCCTTACTGCTGCATTACTGTCTTTCAGACAGTAAGTTCTTTGCAGGGATTGTATTCACTTTCATATATTGAACAATGCTAACGATGCTGAAGGCACTAACAAATAAAATTGCAGATTCTAGTACTGAATATAATGGAATCACTGATAATGTCAGATCAATAATTACAATG
The DNA here is from genome assembly GCA_032595735.1 of Pelochelys cantorii. Taxonomy (NCBI): domain Eukaryota; kingdom Metazoa; phylum Chordata; order Testudines; family Trionychidae; genus Pelochelys; species Pelochelys cantorii. The sequence goes on from CM064338.1 coordinate 17,844,908, forward strand.
AAATTCCCTTAGTTGACACCAGGGAATAAACCTGTTTCAGACATCACAGAGCTTCCATCAGACAGGGTCAGATAATACAGGTTGAACCTCTCTTAACCAGGACATTCTGGTCTGGCATCATTCCTGGTCCAGAAGTACCATGGATGTTCCAAGACAAGAGAGTCCAATGGAGGGCTGGTGGCAGGGAGCGCTGCAGTGGGGCTGGAACCCAGTAGCGGGTCTGCCCTGTGACAGCGAAACTGGGAGCTCAGCAGCAGGGCTGCTGCCTGGTGGTGACATGGGGTGGAGGCCAGGAGGCAGTGAGGTTGCCTGGCAGGGCTGCAGCCTAGCAGAGGGGCTGCCGCCCTGCAGTAAAACAGCCTGACAAGACCTGGAGGCAGGGGATTGCCTGGTTGTGGGGCCAGAAACCTGGCAGCAGGGCCATCTGGCAGCACAACCAGGAGCCTGGCAGCCCCCACTGCCAGCCAGTGGGGCAGCAGCGTGCTGGGACTAGGAGACAGCAGGGCTGCCCTGCGGGACTGGGAGCCCGACTGTGGGGCTGCCTGGTGGCAGGGAGGGGGGCTATTGGGTGGCGCAGCAAAGAGTCCATCAGCCCCACTGCTACTTGGTAGACCTGCTCAGAGAGGCTGCGAGGTAGCAGGGCTGCCCAGTAAGGTTGAAATGCAAGCAGGGCTGTCGCCTAGCAGCAAAACTGGACCCCAGCAGGGGGGCTGCCTCGTGGGGCCAGGAGCCCAACAGCAGGGCTGTGCTTGTGACAGTGGGGTTGCCATGGTGGAAGCAGGAGCCCTGTGCTGAGGGGCTGGCAACGGGGTGGGGGATTGGCAGCAAGGCCATGGCTGGGGGACTAAAGAGGGGGGCAGAAATGACCTTCTCTGGTCTGGCAAAATCCCTCATCCGGGATCCATCAGGTCCTGACGGTGCCGGATCGCAGAGGCCCAACCTGTAACTGTTTGAGTAGAGATACTGCACCACGACTTCTAGACTTCCATTATAACAATTATCTCAAACCTGTATGAGTTTTGCCCTAGAATAAAGTCCACAAAATAGAAGGCAGGGCAGGAGAGATAAAGAAATGACAGAAAAACTGCTACAACTTGTTCTACAGCAGTGCTGCTAACGTCACAAGAGATAAGTGTCTCCCAGTATTTCTGCTTTCAGGGAGTTACAAATCAATTGTAAAAATATGCTCAAGGCTGCACTAAAATAGACAATATCTGAGCTAAGGAGAGAAACTTTTGACAATATTGAATGCAGAAAAGATTTTATAGATGAGAAGTAGATCTAAAAACTAAAAATAAGGGATCACTGTCAGAGTACTCTGAAAAATAACCTAAAAATAAGTTATGTGCCTAGAAACATAGATGATTGTTACATGCACAGAAAGTTTGAAATCAGAATTTCAGAAGAATTTTAGTCTAAGTCTTAAGAGTCTCATTCTGATGTGCAGGAACGTCAAGGTCCAAATCCATTAAAAACTAAATAGTGTAACAGGTTCTCTCTCTGATGCATTTAGGTGAACATGTTTTATACACATACTCGTTAGTCAGGTAAATTTGTACATTATAGACCATTGAGAGATAAAGTGTGGGGTTTTTTTTTTTAAACTGTCCTTTCAAAATAAAGATTGCTCCCATATGTCTCTGAGCTCTGAAGCAGCCCTGAAAGTTTTGGCAAGTATCAGCTCCCACAAACAGTAGAGTGGGCAAAAGGTGCCAATTTGCCATGGTGTGCTCTCCCCAGTCCAAGCACTAAGAGCATGGATGGATGCAATAAAGGGTTTTTTATTTTATTGATAGGAAGAAGATAGAAATGGCCAGTGTGGTAGAGGCCATTAGAAGACAGGAATGTTGACCTGCAGTGGACTGAAGAATCAGGTGCACTCCTATACAAGTCTTGCATTTCTGCTAAAGAGAGTGTAGATATTTGCATCCATACATTAACATTCTGTGAGCAGAAAAAGTTACCTCTTCCATGCACTGAATGAGCCGATCCAGCTCTCCAATCCTCTGGTCTTTTTCTTGTATACTTGTCTCTGTAATTTGCATCTTCTTATTTGCCTCCTCAATGGCCTTCAGAAGTCGATTTGTTTCTGCCTTTGAACAAACAGGATTACGTTCATATCCACAAACAACCAATAAAATTGATGAATGAGAAGGAGCTCATTTCTGTGCTTTACAATAGTGTTGGCTTTTTTTAAAAAGTAGACTTAATAAAGCCAATAAATCTATGCGCCCAAAAATGCAGACTGCATTTGTAAACCAAATAAGCATCTAGCTATAGCTCCAAATGTGTGTTTTGTGGCACATAAAATTTGGGTTCTCAAAATTGACGCGTTACTTTTAATTTAGGGCTATAAGACTTCTCAGCTATCAGCTTCAAAAACAAAAAAAATATTTGCACATTCCATGAATATTTGTTCTCCCCTTAGTGGATATAAACACACTCGGTATTGAGAGAAGAAAATGTGCTACTCCCAACAACAGTATGTTTAGTTACCAAAGCCTGTCACTTTTAACTGCATTTACAGCTATATCACATTAAGGCTTGAGACTAACTTCAACTGCAGTGACTTCTTGTTATTGACCAGAATGTAGAAAACAACAGGACCAGAGTGAGCTTTTGTGAGAAAAAAAAAAAAAAAGCTCTCTCACAAGATTTCTTTACCTATTAATATCTCAAGAGAAAAAAATAAATTAAATTTAAGCCAGAGTATTTATGATTTGCATTTTCTTAGACCAGCAGTAGAAAAACTACTTTATTTTCATTTTGAAATTTAAATTATTTTTACTGTCCACTATATTTAGACACCTTCTTTCTTCAGCTATAAAGCTCTAGTGACGATGAAAATTAAAAAGCGGCTGTGACAAGGCATGAAAGGAAAAGAAACTGGGGTGCAAATAAATGTAAGGCTTCAATTCTGGTGTTACATTTGTCAATATAATTTAAGGACTGTACTTCAAACACTAAATGAACTGAATGGAAGAACACTCTTAGGCTAGCTGTACATACTATGAGAGTTTCTCTCTCAGCTATATGTTTCTGTTCTTCTTCTTGTAGTTTTTCTTCATACTGACTGTACAGTCTTCTTGTCATCTCTCTCATTACATCAGCATTGGCTTCCTGAGAGCATTCCATCTATAGCAGTGAACAAAATAAAATTTTTAAAGCTGAAACATCTCCAGGTTAGACATTACCAGAGACAAGAAAAACTAAGTTCAAACAAACCGAAAGGTAAAAAAATAATTGATGTTGATAGTTAGAGCCCTTCACTAATATTGTTATAAAATATACTCTACTACTAGACCTGAGTCTCATTTACCCCAAGTGCATATTACAGCATAAAGGGGCCTTTAAATGGGCGTAAGTTACATTTATACCATCTTTAGAGCCCCTTCACAATGCCAGAGTTAAAGTGCCATTAGTGTAACTGAGAATCAGGATTGACTTTTTATTAAGTTCTCTGATAACACCTGTCACACCAAGAAGAACAATTTAAAATTCTCTAATTTTACATGAGTTTAGCTTAGAAATGAGCCTGAACCAAAACCCATATCCAAATGCCTATGAACTTTGCAATGATCAAAATCCAAACCCAATATTTAAAGTTTGAGTACATCTGTGGTGTGTAGTAAAATAAAACTAAACTGAACAGTTTTGTTAGGATAGGATTCTCCTTATTCGCTCTGCTACAAATCTAGAGTTACAGCTTTAGAGTCATGCGAGTTATGCTGATCTAAGTGAGAAGAAAATCTAGGCATACAAAACTATTAACTTAGTGTTATTTATATAGGTATAAATCAGGGTAATAAAAGAAGAATCAGGCACCTAGTGTTTAATGATGGAACTCTTAGTGTTCATGATTATAAAAGAGTTCTGTTTTGAGCATCTGGGTTATCTTGTTTCAAGGACTCCAAGATTTATCAAAACTCAGTAGGAACAAACTGTTCAAATTTTATTACTCTGTATACAAATAAAAAAATATTTTGTCTTCTAAAGAGGGACAGAGCTCTCTGAAAGATTCCATTTGCACTGTAGATGCCTTCTATGGCATCTCACCCAGACAGATATTTACATTAGGAAAAAAGTGCAAGTTACTGCCAATGCAATCAAAAGGAAGTGAAATTAAATTAATTTTCATTGAAGTATACATGAATGCCCACAGTAACAATAATGTGGCTATAAACAACAAGCTAGAAAACAGTTTGTCCCCTACCCTCCCTAAAAAGTGTAAAAGTGGAATATAATTCCCTGTACCACCTCTCCCATATTCCTTTGTCTACAATTTGGGTGGCCACTGTAATAGCTAACAACTTTGTCAAGTGAGAATATAAAAGAAATGATTCTAGTAAACAGAGAGGAACAAACCTAACTGTCAGTAACAAGGGTAGTTGGCGATTTTTGCCTTTTCATAGCCAACCACCACAATACCATATCCTCTTTTTATATTGCCCCCCTCCAAATTAAAAATCAGATTCTGTGGATGTTTCTGCATGTGACTTAACAAGCAACTTCCTCTATGCCAGCATGTGCTTAAACTTTTAATACATACTGACATTCCATTGATGTCAATGTGCTTGATTAAGCACATGCGTAAGCGCGTCACTGAATTGGGGACTACAGGCTGAATTCTGCCCTCAAACTCACTTCATTCTTGGAAAGGACATGTCCTCAAAATAGGATAAACTACAAGTTTATTTTGAAATCCCGATTTCTTTTCCTCTACTCTCTTCCTTTGGATATCCTTTCTTTCTTTTTATTCTCTACCGACCATAGCAGATCCAAGCAACACCGCTAATTATCATAAACCTTGTAATAATATTGTTGAAAGGAAATTAGAACATAAAAATACATTAGTAAGCTGGCACCCTTCCTCCTTGGTATGATGGATTTTGGCCAGCTATCACTATGCACCAATGCAAGATACAAGAGTCGTCAAGAAAATAATCTGTTTCTGACTTATTTAAAATGTCAGTAAGTCAGTAGTGACCTAATTCCATGGAAGGGGCATAATGTATTTTTTAAAATATTTCTGATGCAGCACAATTGTTCCAAGTTATTTGAAATGCTGTTAACTGCTCTGAAATTATTTAATGGAAACTTCCAAATTAAGACAGTTAGCTTCATTAAAAAGATCCATATGGTGATAGCTCCAGCTTGTGTTTCAGTCTCTTGTATTTACCTGAAAACCTGTCCCACAACTAACTTCTCTTTTCAAAAGTAATTTGCTGTTAGGGTGAACCTCTGTTGCCCAATCAATACTGTACATGTGCACAAAACAAAACAGATTTCTGATGAAAAATTGTGAAAAGTACCATACTGGCTGTCAATTAACATTCCATGGATGGATTGGTGAAGAACTCTACACAAATATGGCAAAATCTCTTTTTTCCAAGCCATTAATCTCATTGCCTCAGCAATGTCCTTATTGTACAACGTGAATAAGGGGAGTTAATATACTGTACCTTTAGTTTCAGAAGCTGATTTTCAACTTGAGCTGTTTCTAGCTGTTTCTGTTTTTCTTTCAGTTTTTCCATGGACTGTTCATGTGTGCATTTTAAATTCCTTATTTGATCCCTTATATCTGTGTTCTCCAAACTAACATCCACTAAAGTTTTCTAAAATACACACAATGAAACACACAATTTGAAGTAATAAAAATAATAAAAACATTGTGTTTTGACCAACCTATCATAATAGGATTTCCACAACATTTAGAATATTGTAGAGTTTAGTGTTTTGCTGACAGTGTTAACATAGTTAATAGCTTTGGCCCTTCACAATTATTTGCTTTAACAAAAAAAGTCTCTTCACAGGAGAATGTTCATTAAAATGCAATCCCAGATTGCTGTAACCAAGAGAAAGAGATATACACGCCTTACAGTGCAAATACCACTTACATTTCGCATAGTAACACAACTCAAGTGAAATATACTTTTCCCTACATTCTTCTCCTTTCCAAATGTTAAATTTTAAGCTAATATACCAGAAAACACTGATGTTTGAAATTTAAAAAAAACCCTGAGACATAGGAAGAAAGGAGAATCATGGAGGCTAGCTGGATTGGATGCCCAGCTGAAAATATTTTTTAAACAAGAATAATGACCTTTGTATGTTTACAGGCGTGGCTACTAAATATTCGTAAAATTTTTAAAAAATTGAAATTTCCAGCAAAAGAAAACAGTGGGATAAAATGATATGATATGTCATAGGTTTGTGAAATATAGGGAAAAAAATCTCAATTTCATATTTCATTTTCCATTAGACAAAGGCCAAGGACTTTCACCAGCTACAGTGGAGTGAAATGACTTTACTATATATTATAATGTAGCCTTTTAGCCAGCAGAACTCCTGAATCATTTTTAAGTTAATAATTTATCTGTTTTAAATGTTCTTAATGACATTTGATGGTTAACATCCAAATGTATATCTAACCATCATCAGCCCCTCATGTATACTGTTAACTTGAAAGTACTAAAAGGAATCTAGGTGGCTGTCGGATGAGGCCGTCATCTGTGACTGAGCTATTTACAGCATACCTGTAACTCAATTGATGCTGTTGTCAATGAGGTGTTCATTTCATTGAAGCTATTCAAGGCTGCTGCCTGCACTTCCATGTGGCTCTCTAAGGAATTCTTTTCAGCATTTGCTATCTGAACAGATTACAAAAAGATATAAAAAAATTCTCAAATTTTAAAATGCTTTCAAAAGGATGATAGCTGTCACCATCTTAACACCGAAGAGAGGACACATTAAAACCAATAGGATTTAGAGGAATTTGAATCTTTAATTAAAGTTTTCTCTATTGAAAAACCTGTTTTAACCAAAAGCTCATTTTAAAAGCTCTGATGTTGGCCTCGGAAGCAAGCTATGGTAAAATATAGAAGCAGTTTTTTTAGTGTCTTCTCACAGTGTGTGCCATCATGCATATTAACTACAGCAAGTACTCAGGCTCTAACTCTTGTGGTCATGAAAAAAGAACTTCCTTGTAGCTAAACTTGGTAGAAAAAAATTCATCCCTGTGCAGAGGGAATTCACCCCTTTTGATATTTAACTAGGACTCAGACAGCACAAAGTACTGACGCTGGGCACAGGGCCAAGTGTTACCCAGGAAGACCTCCTGCAGAATTTGTCTTTACCTTGAAGATATACTTTGCATACTTTTAAATTTTGTTAAGTTTCAAAAAGAAAAGATTTTGGTTTATATAAAACATTGTGTGTCTCTAGAAACTGCTTTGAGGTTCTGCATCAGGGGTGGGGAACCTTTTATGGGTTGGGGACCACTGAAAAATCAGCAAGGGGCCTTACACAAGTGAGAAACAAACAAAACAAAACACAAACAAAATAAAAAACCCCCAAAATAACAATAAAAAAATCCCACCCAACCCTCACTGACATGGCTCCCAACTGAGGAGAAAGATACTCCCCTTGCACACCAGAGCCTAGGGGGAGCCCAGCCTCGTAGATTTTGTGTGCTCCAGCCCAGTGGTGGGGCAGCAGCATGCTGAATGCCAGTGCAGGCTCCCCAGTATTGGGGGCCGGATCTAGGCAAGTTGGGAACCGCATCCCAAACATGAGGTTCCCCACCCAGGTATTACATGAAAGATGAGAAATGCAAATGTATATAAGAGCATTCCAGCAGGTGAAACAACACTAGCACTCATTTATTGTTATTTAAATAGCACAGTACATTTTCACAATACTTTAGAGCAATTTTTCTTAAACTTTTTAAGACCAAGAAACACCAGACAATTTTTTTTTATGGGGAACACCAAGAATTTTTTTGTTGACCCCCCCCCAAAAAAACAAAGAAAACACACCACACAAAAAAAAGGGAGGCCATTTTGAATTCTGTTCTCTCACGGCACACCTCCAACTGCCTCTTTAAGAAACACTGCTTTAAAGTATCTAAAATATGCAGACCCCAAAACTGACAAAGCTTCTGCCACAAACAAAAACCAAACATACACATAAACAGGCACAGGTCAGCTGTTTATTAGTTATGTGTGGTCTTCAGTGCACAACTGGACAGGCAGGAGTGGGAGGACACTTGGCAGCAGTATACTGGAAAAGCTGCTTGAGGCATGAGAGGTGAAGAGCAAGGGGACACACAGGGCATGTGTACACCGGGAAGTTTTCAAAATAGGTAGAGGCGGCATTGTGGATATGGTGCTGGGAGAAACCAGCTTTTAAGCCAGCTCATCCCCAGCATCAGCTCCTGCTCCCGTCCCCATTGCTGCCTCTCATACAGAGGCAGCAAGGGGGGATGGGGAAGCGAGTAGTCTACTACTCGCTTACATCACGAGTTAGGAGAGGGTAAAGGAAAGAAATGGAGCAGCTCAGAGAGAGGCTTGGGTGGAATGCAGGGAGCAAGGCATGGTGTAGGAGGAGATGAGATCAGGAACACAGAGAAGTAGAAAGCTTTGAAGATAAGAAGCATGAGCTTAAATGTTAGCGTGAGCAGTGGGGGAGGAGCCCAACATAAATATTTACCGTGTTTGAATTTTTCAAATGACATACAGAAGAAAAGATAAATCAACCAACCATAAGGTGTGTAAGAACACAAAGGAAGATACAGCAGACCAAACAGTATCAACGATTATTAATCAAGGTCTAATCTTATAATTCACACAAGCAAACAAGGTCAATGTATAAAATACACAAGCACTGTACACTAATCTTCGTAAGTATTTAACGATTTGCATTTACTAGCCAAGCTACACACCAGCTGAGCCAGAGCACACAGTGGAAGCCAGTGCTCAAGGCTCACTTCTTAGAGGTGTGTGCACAGATAAAAAGCAGCCAGAGAAAGACAGTTCTGGACAGATTGCAGAAGAGACGTGAGACGGGAAGGACCTAGAAGAAAGGTTCAATGACCAAGGTCAGGATTTCATGTGTGCACATGCAAGAGTTTTAGTGATAGGGACAAGAATAAGAGGCAGCTTTTGAAGATGCTACAGAGAGAAAATATTTATACCAAGAGCCGAGAGGTGATGGGAGAAGAAATAAAAGGATTCTAAAATGTTGTCAAGTGTGGCAGCCTGGGTGCCTAGGAAAAAGGTAGAGTCGTCAAAAGTGACACATAAGATAGGAGACTTAGGGATAAGAAGCTCAGTCTGGGGCAGTGTTCCCTCTAAGATTTTTCATCCTTGGGCAGGTTGAATTTTCTTTTGGGTGAGCTGAAATTTCTTATGTGCAACACCAATATTGAGGTGTTGTATGGATGTGCACCAACCAGTACAAACAAAAACCGTAGATATAAATATATATTTTAAATAGTCCATAGGTGTGGAAGAAAATATATTAGAACAAGCCCTAGTGCTGCCTCCTCCCACCACAGCCTAACCTGCTGCCGGGGATAAGGAAGGGCTCCAGTGGCTGCGCTGGGGAGGAGGGGCGGGGCTGAGCTCCCACCACTAGTTGGCTTGTCTGCCACTTATGGCATGCATGTACCATAGGCTGCTGACCCCTGCTACAGAGATTAGGCACACTCTAGGATAATGACACTCAGAAGCTAAAGGCTCCATGAGGTTAGCATCAGAACACATATTTAAGTCCCACTAACGTAATATTAAGCATATGCTTATGTGTTATTCTTATTAACAAGGCTTTTCTGAATCAGGGCCATAGAAAATAATGTTGCAATTGGCATCTATATCTTAATTTTTTAGCCAACCAGTTTTCTGAACTAAATAATTCTGTTTGTATGGATTCAGGTAAGAACAAATTGAATTTTAAGAGTTACCTCCTGTAAAGCAATAGACATCAGAGTCTTGTTTAACACAGTTAATTTTTCAGCCCCAGGACAGTAGCTTTCTATGATAAACCCTATCCTCCAGTCAGTATTCAAATATTTATCATACATAATCACACAGGCAATACAATCAACAGTAGTATTTATTTACAAAAAGAGGGAACGGGGTGGTTCTTTCCTGTTCCTTTTATATGACCAGACCTGAAAAAGCACTCAGCATAAGCTGAAAAGCTTCTCTCTCACCAACAGAAATTGGTCCATTACCACCTCACCCATCTTGACTCTCTAAATGCTCCTTTACAGACAGAAAAAGCCTCTGCCCTGTTTTAATTTTGCTTGAAAAATACAAAGTACTGACAACATGAAAAATAAGGAACTTAAATGGCACTAAATCATTATTTGTTTCCTGCCACATGCTGTCTTTCATAAAAAATATTTATAGATAACCTTTTTTAGTTCACCTCTTATAGCATCATTACAAATAAATGTGAACTTACTGTCAATTCATTTGTAAGTTGCTGTATTTTCTGTTTCATTTCACCATACTCGCCATACATTTTCTCTCTTACTTTTTCCAAAGTTGCTCTCACCTGTAGCCAGACAAATTCTTTGTTATTCAGCTTTTATTACAAATATAATTTAGATTAGAAACCAGACAATGATGTGCTCCAAAGACCAAGATTACATACTGTGATCACCTTTGCTAAGCCAACATTTGTCCACTGTGACGTCTCTGATACTTAAGTATTTCCCTGGTTTAAGTATCTTATATACAACTGTAGTAGCCAAGGGTTAATTTGACTTTTTAAAGCATGAATTTAGAAACATAATTCCATCACTAGATTCTGAAACATAGGCTATTCACCAATTTGATTTTAATATTACAAATAAATGTAATTAAAAATAACTGCAGGTATAAATTAGAACCATCCGATACTAGAAGTGGAAGGGACCTCGAGAGATCATCAAGTCCAGTCCCTGCCTTCATGGCAGGACCAAGCACCATCTAGATCCATGGTCCCCGCCATGGCGCCCGCGGGGGTAGTTATGTGCGCCTGCGCCAGCGTTTTAAAACTACTCACATTCACCCCTGCTTAGAGCAGGGTTGGCAGCCTGGGGCCCATGAGGAAGCCCGACGCGGCGCTTTGGAGGCTTGAGCCCCGCCCCCACCGCAGCAGGCAGCCCACGCAGGCGCTTCAGTAGCCAGAGCAAGCCCCACACTGGTCGGGTCCGGCTGCAAAGCAGCAACAGTCTTCTCCCCCCCCTACGCAAAACAGCCGTGGCGGGGCCCTTTGTGGTGCAGGAGCTGCAAGCCGGCAGGGGAGGGTCCCTCATGGCCGCTTCCGCCCCCCCGCACAAGCCCATTGGCCGGACCTGGACAATGGCAGCTGCAGGAACCCACCAATCCCCAAGCACATGGCCAGGCAGCTCCTGTAGGAGAAACAGGAGAGCAGCGCATCTCGCTGGTAAGTGTCCGGCCCCCCAGCTACTCCCACTCCGATAGCTTCACCCACAGAACTCTTCTCCCAGACCCTGCACCCCAATCCCCTGCCCTGAGACACAATCCAAACCCCTGGCCTGACCCCTCTCCCCCAGTAAAATGTCTGGTATTTTCAGTTTCTCAGCTGGAAAGCCACTTGGGACATTCTTCCCCTGCCATGTAGAAGGGAGTGTGAAATTTAAAGGTGCCATGATTTTGGGGGGGCGGGGGAGGGTGCTTTTTTGCTCAACATTTGTACATCCCCCCTTTTTATTAATGCAGAATTTTGTTTTAAAATGAATTACAATATAATTAAAATAAAAATTATCCAATTCAATTAAGTTTCTATCAAATTTACCCAATTCACATTTAATATGAAAATAGCCTTCAATTTCACATTTGACGCATTTTTTCTATTTTTTCTCCAATGGGGGGGGGCCCACAAAATTGACATTCTTCCCCCTGCCATGGTGGGGATGGGGAGTGTGAGATTTAAAAGTGCCATGGTTTTTTTGGGGGGGAGGGTGCTTTTTTTGCTCAACATTTGTACATCCCCCCTTTTTATTAATGCAGAATTTTGTTTAAAAATGAATTACAATATAATTAAAATAAAAATTATCCAACTAAATTAAATTTCTATCAAATTTACCCAATTCACATTTAATATGAAAATAGCCTTCAATTTCACATTTGACGCCTTTTTTTGTTGGCGCCCGCCACACTCTTCTGAAAACATGAATGTGCTATTGGCCACAAAAAGGTTGGGGACCACTGATCTAGATCATTCCCTGATAGAGGTCTATTTAACCTACTCTTAAATATCTCCAATGATGGAGATTCTACAACCTCCCTAGGCAATTTATTCCAATGTTTAATCACCCTGACAGTTAGGAAGTTTTTTCTAATATCCAGCCTAAACCTCGCTTGCTGCAACTTAAGCCCATTGCTTCTTGTCTATCACCAGAGGTCAAGGAGCACAATTTTTCTCCCTCCTGGAGAAAATCATGGTTTTCTCACAACATTCCTGTTAATGCATCCCAGAATCATGGTTTGGGTTGTTGTAGTAGTTGTATTTTGGGGTTTTTTTGCAACAGTGTCACACTATTGACTCTCATTTAGCTTCTGATCCACTATGACCCTTAGATCCCTTTCTGCAGTACTCCTTTCTAGATAATCACTTCCCATTCTGTATGTGTGAAACTTACTGTTCCTTCCTAAGTGGAGTATTTTGCATTTGTCCTTATTAAATTTCATCCTATTTACCTCAGACCATTTTGCCAGTTTTTGTCCAGATCATTTTGAATTATGACCCTATCCTCCGAATTGTTATTTCCTACATATTTTTCCACACTGGAAACAAAATTGAGTTAGTTACATTAATCAAACATGAACAGACTCAACTTCCTAGCTCAAGATTAACTAATGTTTACAAAGGACACATCTAAATATATAAATGTTTGTTTGCATGCTACTTTTCAGACACATAGTTAGAGGTCACCCATATCACTGAGTCATATGATTACCTACCAGACTGATTAGGTACAATACTATAGTGACCATAGTTAGACCTATACACAGCTGGAGTCAAGAGGCACCTGCATTCATATATATGTATCTAATACTGCTTCAGGGGACTTTAAGGGATGCACTCTCAGAAAGGGGTGATTGCTATAGGGCTGCACAAGGAACAGGCATGTGTCCACACCCCAAACCATGTCATGCCCTCATTGGAATGTGCACAGCTCAAGTTGTAGAAACTGAAACTGTTAACTCCAGGTTACCCAGTTCAAGCCCCAGGGTCATCCCACATGGCAACCATCCATGGACAGGTACAGCTTTACATAAATAAGAACATTAGAAAACGGATATTTGAGAACATCCTTTAAAATAAAAAAATATGACTCACCTCTTTAATGTAATTCATCTCTTCTTTCACCTGGTTAGCTGACCACCCATAAACCACCATTTCTTTCTTAAGGTTATTGTCAGTCCTGTGCACCACACCATACACCATGCCATCAGAGAACTTCCCTGTAGACATTCCATTTGGTACGTGGTAGGGTTGCTATTTAAAAACAAACAAACAAGAACACCCCTGCCTTTTACCCTGAATAATACCAAATACAAAACCAAGACATTCAAAATAACAAAAGGGAGCATGCTACAGACCTGCACAGAAAGATATAGAAATTCCTTAGGTCTTTTGTTATTCCTTAATGATACAAGTATATATGTCACACTGGATTTCTGTGTGAAAGGGAGTAAGAGGCTATTAAAAAATAATTAATTATTCAAGACAATGACTTACTCAAATTCATCATTGGGCTTGCTCTTATACACTTGTTTATATGTATGGTTAAGTTTGGCAGCTAGAAGTAAATAGATGTGCAGACATAGCCCATAACAGCTGTTTTCCTAAGTCCTGAGCTACTGTCATCTTTTGTTTATAATTTACTTTCAGTCAAAATGTTTCTTTATGCACCTTTTAAAATAAAAATATCCTGGAGGAAAATCTAGGAGACTCAATATGTAAGATGTTTTGTTGTTCATTTTAAATTGTTTTAATGAAGAAATACACAAGAGGTGCAGTTTTTACAACTCTCTTAGGTTATGTCAGTGCAAGTCTCAATATTTTGCACTATAATTAAACTTTTATGAATAAATGTGGGTCATCTATACATATGAACTCTGATTTAATATAATTCTAAGGAAACATCTGAAATTGTAACTTTCAATGGAAAAAGAATTCTAGAAACTGCATTTGGACACTGACAGGAGGGGGCAAAAGAGAGGAGGCAGCTGCCCCGGGGCTCAGGATTTTAAAAGGGCCTGGGCCTCCTGGCCACCACTATTATGACAGCTAGAGGTCTTGCCCCTTCTGGGGGCCCACAGCAATTTGCCCAGGGGCCCAGCCATTCTGTTGGCAGTACTACAGTGGTTTGATATTTAGAGCTCAAAAAAAAAAAATTAGGACTTGTACTATATTTTGTTTACATTTTAAGCAGTTCAGTTCACATTTAAAGCCATTTTTAGCATAATCCTATAGTATCCCAATACTTTACTTCAGGTTCTATTTCTTGTGTAGGATTTAGTAACATCAGTACTCAAAGATGGGCAAGGAACTGCATGGAATTTGCACTGCATGTGTGTGTTAGGAATGATACAAACTCTTGTAAGGGGAACACAGAACTCTGAACATGTTCTGGTAGGTAAAAGTAGAGAGGAAATTAAACTTAAAAAAAAAAAGTATGTATGTGCATGCCTCAATTTAAGACAGTGTGTCCCCCAATTTAGGTTCTCAACGCTTTTGAAAAAATTTAGGTACTAGGTGTCACAAACCAGGCACCAAAAACTGAAGTGCACAAAATTAATGAACACTGCTGAAAAACACTTATGCATCTGCTTAACAGTATGTGCATGAACAGTCCCATTAAACTCAGAATATAATGTGTTTGCAAGATTGGGGCATAAATCATTTAAAATTAAAAATGCATACATGTTAGTTTTTTCTTCTCTCTATAACTTAGCAGACCCTGGACGGAGCCCTCTTCCAGACCCAGCCTTGAGCAGAACCTGGGGCACTTTACATTCTGTTTCATTGTGAACAACTCTACTTGGGGAGAACACTATTCTTGGAAGATGAGAGTGAGGGCCACCTCAGGATGTAAAGCCCACTCGTGATGAGAGACAAGAACTCTATGCTCAGGCAGTCCGCGATCACGTGCTGGGTTCCTGGGAGATGCTGCACTTCCAAGAAGACATCATGGAGAATGCAGAAGTCCCAGAGCCGAACTGCTTCCTTGCAGAGAGGTGCAGAGCAGGATCCTCCCTGTCTGTTGATGGTGGGCCTGTTGTCCATTAGAACCCAAACCATCCTGCCTGACAGGTGAGGTAGAAATACTTTACATGCATTTTGTACCACCCTGAGCTCCCTGATGTTTATCTGCAAGCTCCTTTCTTCCATAGATCATTATTCCAGCATCTCAAATAAGCACCCTGTCCCTGGTCTGAGGTGTCGGACAACAGTTCCCTCGAGTGCAAAGGCTGCCGAAAAGGAACTCCGGACATAAGATTGTCCTTGGTGGTCCACCATGTCAAGGTCTTGAGGATGTGTGTCGGTACCATGACCACCCAATCAAGTGTGTGTTGGGTTAGGGAATACACTGTTAGCCATTGCTGAAGCAGGCCCACTGTGATAGCCCTCCAGGCTGGGAGGAAGGGATGGAGGTGAGAGGCAAATAAAAGGGGAGAATCCAGTGTGGCTGCTATGTTGCCCTCAGGCGCACCCTCAAAAGATGCGCTTGCCAGAAGATTGGGAAGTAGATTGGGACTGATGGCTCTGCCTCCTGCGGAAAGGCTTTGGATGTCTCTGACTTGAGTCTTGGGGGGAAACAGGGCCCTTTCGACTGCAGCGGCTAGGACTTAATGTTCCTCCGCTCAGGCCCTGGGAAGTACTACCCCAAAGTTTTTGAGATGTATGGGAGTCTTCAACCCCGTGCAATTTTGTGTCCATCTGATCCGCAAATAGGGCCACACCATCAAACAAGAAGTCCTGCATTGAGCTCTGAGCCTTCAGAGACAGGCTGGACAGAAACAACCATGCCGCTCTCTACATCGAGACTGTAGAAGATATGGAACATGCAGCCGAGTCTGCCGCATTAGAAGCCGCCT
The DNA here is from genome assembly GCA_032595735.1 of Pelochelys cantorii. Taxonomy (NCBI): domain Eukaryota; kingdom Metazoa; phylum Chordata; order Testudines; family Trionychidae; genus Pelochelys; species Pelochelys cantorii. The sequence goes on from CM064338.1 coordinate 17,860,810, forward strand.
GCAGTGCCTCCCTAGCCAAAGAAGCTCCCTCATCTGCAAGAGCCTTGAACTCTTTCCTAGAGATTTCCGGGAATGAGGCCTCAAACTTGGACATTGACTGCCACATATTGAGGTCATGGCGAGCAAAAAGAGTTGGAAGCTAGCTGAGGAATAAAGCTTATACCCAAAGAGATTCAAGCATTTGGAGTCTTTATTCCTTGGGGTGAGGGCAGGCTGGCCCTGCTGCTCTCTGTGGTTGACCGACTATCACCAGGGAGTTAGGTGCAGGGTGAGTATACAAATACTCATGGTCCTTGGTGAGCACAAACGGAGAGCTGGAATAATGGATGCTCGATGAGACACAAACAGCAGCTTCCCTCTGTGCATGGCTTTGATCGATGCCAGAGGAGGCAGTACCAGCATGATCAAAATGTCCTGTGCTGCCTGGAAAGCCTTCTGTGTGGAAGGGACTTGAAAGTCCAGGGCAGGCAGTGGGGAAGGGGCAAGACTGCTATGGTCAGCCTGCATCAGGGTTTTTTCCTGCAGGCGGTCTCTCACACAATAAGCTTTTGAGGAGCAGGGGACTCACCCTTGCCCAACTTCTTCGTCCTCTTAGCAGGAGCCAAGGACAGTGACCAATGCCTCACCAACCGCGCCGGGGGGAGCACTCCACATCAAAGTGCTGGTGCTCAGTGCTGAGTATGAGTGCTGGTCCTGAGGAACAAGGGTGGACTCCATTGGCCGGGCTTTTAAATGTATACCCCTATCTTTTATTGTGCTGGGGCAAAAGACCTCCATATCTGACACTTTGCCAATGAAGATGGTGCCATCGATACAGAGGTGGATTTTGCCCTGGGAGGCCTTTTCTTTTGAGAGCTGGTCACTCTGCAAGGGAAGACTGCTGTTTTTCTTTAGTGGCTTTTTTAGCTAGTGGGGGCTGATGCAGAAGGAGGAGGACGACCCTGATCCGAGGCTGCTACCGGGGATCATTGTGGAGATGGGGTGTAAGACTCAGGTTCCGATGAGGGTCTGGGAGATTTCTCCACGAGGAGAAGTTTTAGTTGGAGATCCCAAGCCTTGAGTGACCTTGTTGATAAAAAAAAAAAAAAAAAAATTAAGTGGGGGCATTTTTGTGGTACAAAAGGAACTGAGGGATGATTGATGGCATGCACTGGTTGAACGCTCGCAGTGTCGTACACTGCCACCCTGGGTACTGCTCTAAATCTACAGCTATAAGTGCAGGGTGCCAAAACACCTATAGAGAAGCACCACAGAGACACTCTTTGAAGAACCTTAATTCAGACTCCTGCTGTGTATGCATGATGATATATTGTTTGATTACATGCTCTTTTTTTCAACAGGACCTCTATCTGATTCATTGCAGAAGATGGACATACTCTGGGGATGAATCAGGATTGTGTAATAAAGGTGACTATTTTCTATAGGTTTACTGCCTCATTTATTGTATAAGTTGGGAGATCTGTAATGAATGAGGCATGGCAGGAAGAGAAGGATGGTCACATGCTACCATAAGTTGAATGCTGCCCTGGACAACTGGATTCTTTTCCTCTCTCTGGCACGTGCAGTACTTACATGATGCTGGACAAGTCACTTAAAATCAAACATTTCATAGGTGGTATTACTTGCATGTTCCTCATTTTCTGAGTGCCCAGCCTGAGAGCCTGTAATCTGAGGTGCAGAGCATTTACACTCTGATTTGCTGAACAGTCAGTGACAATTGAAGTCAAGAGGAGCTGTTATTTAAAAATACTGAGTGCTGTATAATGCTACGTGCCTGAAAAATCAGATCTTAAGACATTTAAAACTGACTACTGCCCCATTACCAGTCTTAGTCTCTCTGCCCAGCCAATCACAGTTTTCCCCGTGAACATTTTGACTCCTCATCTCTTGCTCTCTTCCTCCCCCAACTCTAATTCACCCCTCACTGCTTTCCAATCCAAGTCTCCGCCTTCAACCACTGCCAGGCTCCCTGCCTCCTCTGATCTCAGTGTTGTTATTCCCCACCAAATGGTTCCTAGATCCCCAGCTCTTAGTCTCAGCCTTTCCAGGTCTCATCTTCCTCTTTATTCCAACCTCTTGCTCCCACCTCAGCCCCACAGCACAGCAACTCCGTTTCTCTCTCCTCCTTTCCTCCTCCAGTCCCAAGAAGGCTCTTTGTCCCAACTACTCCTTTCCCTCAAACCTGGTCCAGGTTTTCTCCTTTCTGCATCTCTCTTCCATGCCCCCTAACTGCATTTTGAGAAATGGCTGAAACTTATGAAAAATTCAGAAAGCCTTTGACAACATCCCTCATCAAATGCTCTTAAGCAAAGAAAGTCGTCATGGGACATGAGGAAAAATCCTCTCGTGGATCCCTAACTGGCTAAAAGATAGGAAACAAAGAGTAGGAATAAACAGTCAGTTTTCACAGTGGAAAGAGGTATATAGCAGGATCCCCCAAGGACCTATTCTATCCCTCCCCCCTCCGCGGAGCCCTTAAAGGGGTTGACTCTGGCCACAGTGCCTGTGCCAGCTCCAAGCCTGCCAGCCCAGAGCCAGCAGTCATTGCCCCTGACCCAGTGGCCCCAAAACATGAGCCAGCAAGCCACTGGCAGCCAGCCCTCCACCGCTCCCCAGGAGCAGTCTGCCAGCTCCCAGGAGCCTGCCAGACCCCAGAGAAGGCAGGCGCCTTCATGGTCCAGAGTGGAGATCATGGACTTTATTCAGGTTTGGGGGGGGGGGGGGGGCGGGGATGCCCCCAACGTCCATGATCTCCGCACTAGACGGAGGAACGTGGCCATCTATGGCAGGATAGCTGCCAGCCTGGCCACCAAAGGCCACATGCGAACCCAGGAGCAGGTCTGCATGATAATCAAATTGGTCCGGCAAGACCCCCAACCCTAAGCCCTGAGCTTCCCCTCCCCCTTCTTCCCCTTGCTTCCCCCTTCCAGCCCCCTCCCCTCTCCCGCCTCCTTTCCCCAGTCTCACCAGTTTCATTCCCTGCCCCCCAGTGTTGTTAAATAAAGAGAGTTTGTCAAATAAAATACACGTATTTTCATGAACACATCAGGAAGGGGGCTTAGGAAGGGGTAAGTGGAAGGACGTGAGGGAGGAATGAGGCACAAGCCCCCAGTGGGGCAGACCAGGGGAGGCTCTTGGTGCTCCTCAGGGTGGAAGCTCTCCCGCAGGCCCTCCTGGATACTGACAGCCCCCCCATGGACCTCCCGGATGGCAGCCTGCAGAAAGTGCAGCCAGGCTCGCAGCAGTGCGTCCACGAGAAGCACCAGAGTGCCCAGGGGCAGCTCTGGCTCCATTCTGCAGAGTGCTGTGGTGTCCCGAGTGAGGGCAACCAGAGCATGCAGAGACAAAATGCTTTGCTGTCCCTCATCGAGATGGGCAAGCAAGCAGGGAAAGCTGAGAACCGGCTGTCAAGGGGGGGGGTCCCTTTAAGCACAGGCCTCAGATAGCCTCAGGCAGCAGCCACACAATAACTCCTGACCTGATGCCCTGCCAGACCTGGTTCCAGCTGGCCTTAAACGCGATTCAGCGTCCACTCAGTGTGGACGCGCTATTTCGAAATAGCAAAACGCTATTTCGAAATGCATTTTGTGTGTAGACACGTTATTTTGAAATAAGCTATTTTGAAATAACTATTTCAAAATAAGATATTTCGAAATAATGCTGTAGTGTAGACATACCCTAAGATCTTAACAGCCACCATATTGGGTCAGACCAAAGGTTCATCTAACCCTATATCCTGTCTTCTGACAGTGACCTATGTTCTTATGTTCTATAAAATAATGAATGGTATGGAGAAATGAATACGGAAATGTGATGTAATCCTTTACATAACACAGAGAGCCAGGAGTCACCCAATGAAATTAATAGGCAGAAGGTTTAAAAGCAACCAGCAGAAAGTATTTCTTCACACAAAGCACAACCTGTAGAACTTGTTAACAGGGGATGCTGTTAAAGCCAAAAGTACAACTGGTTTCAAAAGAAAATGAGATAAGTTCATGAAGTACAGGTCCATCAATATCTATTAACCAAGATGACTGTGTTCTGGATATCCCCAAACCTCTGAATTGCTAGAAGCTGGAATTGAACAACAGGGGATGCATCATTAGATAGCTTGCCCTGTTCATTCTCTTTGAAGCATCTGGCCTTGCCCACTGTCAGAAGATAAGGCACTGGGCTACACTGACCACTGATCTGATCCTATATGGCCCTACTTATGTAAATTCAGCACAAGATAACACTGAGCATGGAAAATTTCAATCCACATGGTAAAAGTTTCACAAAGTTATATATATGCAGATGGAGAGTCTTATAATGGAAAATGTTGGGCAATCTTACTAAAAACAAACAAACAAAAAAAACAGTGCTAGCAACCTCATCTACTACACAAACACACATGTATGTTTATAGTTGCACTACACTGTGCAACTATAAACATACAATTCCACACTTAAAAAAAAAATCACACACAACTTTGTGTCTTGATAACCAAAGCTACATAATCATATACTACTGTACCCATCATTTAAAACACATTTGCTTTGTTGAAAACACAGAGAAATCAAGCTTGTTTTACAGGAACTGGGTGGGACATGACTCAAGACAGGCTTTTAATTTCCTGAGTTGTACCATTCATTAGGTTGTTGCATATCAACTACACCCTTAAATAATTACTTGCATTATTACATTAAAGAAAAATTTCCGTCTTCCAGAAACCCAAGACAATAATCATTTCAATTATGGCAAATTACTTTAGAAAGTAATACACTTATAAGGATCTGAACATTATCCAAGGATCGGATACTGCCTAGCAATTGCAGTTTTCAAAGTCACACAATTGGTTCTTTATAAAATTTCAGTGGAGCTATGGTAGCTTAACTTTTGAGCTCCAGCAACAAAATACTTCTGGTTCTCCAAAATGGTATAGGACTCATTTTAAAATATTGCTTATAGGCATTAACATGGAGATTATACATAATGCACTACAAATAACTGATTTTTTTTTTCAGTTTGCTGGTAGTCCCAAAAAGATAGGTTTGGCAAAGTGAAATATTAAAAAAATTGCTGAGTTTTAAGATTCTTGTTTTAAAAATTAAATAAAAAAGGATATTAATATGAAATTTATGAATATGAAAGTGTGGAAACAAAATGTTTAGACTTTTTTCTTGCTTGCTTGTTTTCAATAGAAACAATTCAGCAAATTCAGCACAAACTCATGAAATGTTTGGGTTGATCCAAATGTTCATTTTTGCTGAAAACATTCTCAGTTGGAAAATTTCAACCACCTCTAATTATAAACTTTCAGGCCGCAAGTAGCTTTTTCCTATGCCATGCAATATATTTGTGCAGAATACCTTGGAGAGATCTTTTCTGCAAAATATGAAGAAGTTACTTATGCAGTAATGATGATTCTTCAAGATGTGTGTTCCTGTGGATGCTCCACTCAGGTGTTGGTGCATCTTCATGCTGGCAATCAGAGTTTTTTTCCCCTAGCAGTGCCTTTCCCACCCTGCACATGCGCAGCTGCTGTCTCATGGCACAGACCCCTCCATTCCTTTTCTACCAAGGAATCAATTGACAGACTCCAAAGTAGAGGGGAGGAAGGAGGACCTGTGGGTCGTGGAGGAACCACAAGGACACACATCTTGAAGAACCATCATTATTGCACAAGGTGAGTAACTTCTTCTCCTTCAAGTGGTGTCCCTGTGGGTACTCCACTCAGGTGACTATAGAGCAGTATCCGCGCAAGACAATGGTGGGATTTGGAGTTGTGACTGGTAGCAAGGACAGTCGGGCCCACAGACGTAGCTAGAACTGGTCCCTGTTGTAATGCATAGTGCTGGGCAAATGTGTGATGAGATGACCAAGTAGCCGCTCTGCAGATGTCCACCAAAGGTATATTATGGAGGAACGCTGTAGAGCCGCAATCGCCTGGGTTGAATGTGCTGTGATCCCTCGAGGGAGGCATTTGTTGCGAAGATCATAACAAGCATGGATACAGAACAATATCCACTTAGAGATTCGCTGTGCTGACACAGCTGACCCTTTAGAGGGGCCAACAATGGAGATAAAGAGCTTGGTGGACCTACAGAAAGGTCTCATCCTGTCAAGGTAGAATGCCTTGAGTTAGTTATGAGGATTAGGGAAAAACACAGGTAAATAGATGGGCTCATTAATATGACAAGTAGAGATGACCTTTGGTAAAAACCTGGGATGTGGTTGTAATGTGATCTTGTGCTTGGAAAAATAGTATAGGGTGGGTCTGCTATCAGTGCTTCAATCTCACCTACTCATCTGAAGGAAGTGATTGCGACCAAAAATGCCACCTTCACAGACATGTGATAGAGGGAACATGTTGCCAAAGGTTAATACCGTGTCACGGTATTAAGGACAAGGACTAAATCCTATGGTGGCACGTGTGGATGTAAGTCAGGATGCATCTTGTATAGTCCAGAGAGAAAGTGCATAGTAGTGGAATGAGAGAAAAATCGAGGTGCAAGACGGCAATAGCCGATAAATGAACTTTTATAGAACTGAGGGACAGTCTGTCTTCCTTTAAATCCATTAGATACTTGAGGACAGTGGGTAGGAGGATGGTGGTGGGGTGTAAATTACTCTGGTGACACCAAGCATGAAATAGGCACCATTTATTTTGCTACATGGGGAAGGGCAATGGCTATTTAAAAGGAACCATTTAACCCTGTTTTTTTACCCTGTTGAAACAGGTGTGTTCTTCATGTTGGAAGCATAAAGGAACCACGCCATGAGCCGGAGTGTCCACGGGCTAGGGTGGATTATTCATCCTTGATTTTGGGAGAGAATGTCAGAAATAACTGGAAAAGGAATCAGGTCGCAGGTTGACCGGTATCAAAGGTAGAGATACCATGGCTGTCTGGGCCATGATGGGGCGATTACAATGACTGTTGCCCAATCTGTGCATATTTTGTGGATTATCTGGGAACTAAAAGAATGAGTGGGAAGGCATAAAGGATAGCACCATCCAAGATAGGAGGAAAGCCTCCGCCAATGAATCCCTGCCTAGACCCGCCCTGGAACAAATAGTATGGACATTTGTGGTTGGTTCTGCTTGTTGGGAATCCACATTGGTAGAATATGCAATGAAGGACTGCCGGATTGAGTTCCCAATCGTGCCGCTCTGAGAAATGATGGCTCAGGGTGTCAGCCATGATGTTCTGATGGTCTGGTACGTATGTAACTGTTGGAGTTATGTGGTTCATTATGCACCAATTACAAAACCTGATCACTTCAGCACATAGCAACCATAAGTAGGCCCCACCCTGTCAGTTGATATAAAACAAGCACGTTGTATTGTCTGTGAGGATGCGGATGGTTTGCTGTAAATCATAGGGAGAAAATGGAGATAAGCGTTGTGAACCTCTCTCAGTTTGAGAATGTTGATATGCAGGCATGCTTCCCTGAATGACCATCTGCCCTGAACTCTGAGGTGTCCACAATAGGTGCCCCACCCCATGAGAGATGTGTCAGTGGTGATCATGCATGATGGACTGCATTGCTGGAAGGGAACTCCTTCCAAAAGATTGCAAGGCAGCATCCACCAGTGGAGGGAGGTAAGAACTACAAGGGGAGCGACAATCGTTTGTTTAAATTGTGTCAAGTGGGAACGTACAATGCTGTCAACCAACCCTGAAGGCAGCACATGTGTAGTCTTGTGAATTGGACTACGTAAGGGGTGGCTGCTATATGGCCTAGGATTTGTAGGCACATACGTACGGTCATAAACAGACTGTGCAAGACTGAGCTGATGAGGTCGAAGAGCATGATGAATCGATGATGAGGGAGGCTGGCCCTGGCTCTGGTGGAATCTAGTAGGATTCCTGTAAGTTCTATCGAACGCACAGACTCCAAGGTGAATTTCTGGAGGTTCATTAGTAGATTAGTGAAAAGGTCTCGAGTGGCATTGATCACAGATAACGTTTTTTGGCATGGGATGCCCTTGATGAGACCATCATCTAAGTACAGGACTATAATCATGCCTTGGTGTCTCAGGTGGGCGTTGACAATTGCTAGCATCTTGGAAAAGATGCAAGGTGCAGTTGAGAGGCCAAAAGGTAGGACCCGGTACTGGTAATGGTTTTCCCCTACCGTGAACATGAGGAATCTTCTGTGGGAAGGATGAATTGTTATATTGAAATAGGCTTCTTGAAGGTCGAGGGCTGAGAACCAGTCCCTCTTATCCAGTGCCAATATAATAGTTCCCAATGTGGCCATCTTGAATTTTTGGTTGCAGATAAACTTGTTTAGTTTTCTGAGATTCAAGATAGGCCTCCAGCCTCCTGTTTTCTTTTGTGAGAAGAAATACTTTTAATAGAACCCTTTCCTATGGTATTGTTGAGGAACTGGTTCTATAGTGCCTAGATGGAGGAGGTTTTGTACCTCCAGCTGTAACAGGTACTCGTGGTAAGGGTCCCTGAGGAGAAACAAGGAAGGGTAGGGGGCATAGACAGGAAGGAGATGGTGTATCCCAAACTCAGTATTTCTAGGACCCATTGGTCCATGCTAATATGGGTGGTAGAAGAGGTTGTAGACAATGGCCAAAAGGGTGGCTGGACTGGGAGGGTTCCAGTGGGAGGTTGCTCAGATCCTTGACTACACCTTCAAAATTGTGATTTTTTCCACTGGTGATTGTGGCGCAGTAGATTGCATGTTCTGGCCCATCTTCTGCCAGAGCACTGTTTGGACTTTTGGTCAAAGGGTCTCTGATAGCGTCTTTGGAAGGGTGCGTCTCATGGCCTTTGGTATGGGGTGTAACACCTTTTCTTACTGGTTGGACTGTACATTCCCTATGTGTGGGGTGTTGTGCGGGAGTCCTTGTCCATCTTCACAGCAAACAAATGAGCTCTGTCAAATGGGAGGTCCTCCACTCTAGTTTAGAGCTTCTTCAGAATTCCCAAGGATTGGAGCCAGGAGGTGCAACACATCATAATGGCCAGGGCAGTTGTTCTGGCTGCTGTGACTGTCACATCCATTACAGCTTGTAGGGCTGTACAAGTGATGGATTGACCCTCCTGGATAATGGCTTGGAGCTGTGGTTATCTTTGCTCTGGAAGATCATTCATGAGCTCTTGCAGTTTTAAATAATTTGTGACTAGTGTGGTATAGTTAGAAATCTGAAATTGCAAGGTTGCAGAGGAGTAAACCTTCTGCCCAAACAGGTCCATTCTCTTATGTTCTTTATCCTGTGGGGTGGACTTGAATTGTGGGAGACTAGCGCAGTGATGGACCACATCCACAACCAGAGTACTGGGTTGGGGAAGGGAAAATGCCTTTTGCAGCCATGCCTTTTGCTAGTACAAAATACTTTCTATCTGCCCTCCTGTTTGTAAGGGGAATGGAAGCTGGTGTTTGCCATATGTTCTCAGATGGTTCCATTATGGCCTCATCAATTGGTAGGGCAATTTTTGTGGAGGAAACAGGTTGTGGTATTTGCAGCCATCCATGTTGCTTCTCCTGCACCTCCTGGAGTATGATGTCTTGTGAGTTGGTGACCCTCTTGAACAGTACTTGAAACTGTTTCAGGTCATCTATTGGAGGCGAAGAGGAAGGAAAGACTATCTTGTTGGGGGATGAAGAGGAGTGAATCACCCAAGAAGGGTCCTCATATCAGACTGAGGTAAGTTCTCCTCCTCCTCCATTGGGTCCTCCTGTGTTGTGGCCGTGGGTGACTCGGGTAGACATGTTGGTGGCAAGTGAATCACTTGGTGAGCTGGTGTGAAAGGTGCTGTTTGTTATTGTTGTTGCCAATACTGCACCCAGGGGGGCCACCGAGAAGGATAAGAGTGAGGTGGATATGGCCATGGGTGGTTGAACCGCGGGTATTGAGGTGGCTGTTACCTGGTCTTCTGTCTGGTGGAATGCCAGGATAGTGCCAAGTAGGTGGGAGAGGAATGTTGTGTGAAGAATCTGCTCCCATGCAGGTGAGAATTAGATGTCCTTCACCCGGTGCTGATGCAGGGGAATGTGGGGGTGTCTCAACCCTAACATCAGGGAATGAAATATCCTCGCACCAAGCAGCACAGGCTTCAGGCTTCTTCTGAGCCTTTTCAACTGCTATGTCCGGTGCCGGTAGCTGTTTGGTTGTCAGTACCAGAGCCCACACCAGAGCTCGGGCATGAGTCAGTGCAGCGGTGTCCAATGTGCCAGAGGAGGTGGCATGTCCAGCTTAGCCTTCGGTGCCAGCCGTGGTCCTGGAATGGATGGTGTTGAGGAGGCTGGTTTTCATTTCTGCTCCAATTCAGCATTCTTGGACGGTGCTGCCTTGCGTTTTTCAGCAGTGCCTGAAGTGGTAACAACCATGCTGTTGATGCCCTGGACTTGCGGGAGTCCTGGGGCAGAGATGAGAGTGCTCTCTTTCTTGGAGCTGAGGGTTCCACAGAAGCAGACTTTTTCGAGTCTGAGATGGGTTTTTGTGCCTGGCTGAAGGGACTTCTCCCACAGAATATTCTTCAGTCTCATTTCCCTTTTCCACCTGGTAATGCTGGCATTTCTGGGTGATGTGGCCCTCGCTAAAGCACCTAATACAAGAAGCATGCCCTTCAGAGACAAGCAAAGAATCCCTGCAGAAATCACACTTCATGAATCCAGGAGAGCCCGGCATGGTGAAAAAAAAAGGGGGAAGGAAGAAAAGTTTGAGAAAAAAGAAAAAAAAAGGGGAGGAATTTTTTTGAGGCAAAAAAAAAAAAAAGGTAAAATAAGAATAAAGAAAGGACAATTTTGAAAAAAATTGGTCTCTTATAGGAGAAAGAGCTCCTCAGCAGCTCTCTGTCTTCTGCTGAGGATGGCAGGAAAGGAAGTGAGGGGTCAGCATCACATGTGCGGCTAACAGACATATGCAGCTAATAGATAACACGAGGCAACAGCTGCATATGCATGGCACAGGAAAGGCATTGCTAGGGGAAAACCTCTAATTGCTGGTGTGAGAATGCGCCAACACCTGAGCAGAGCACCTATGAAGACACTACTCAAAGGAGAACTAGTAGATTCAAACTAACCAAGATCCATATCCATCAAAACCACACAGTAAGGATGTTAAGAGGTGGGTAATTCACTAATCGTGTAGTTGATAAAATTTTTATTGACTACTCAGTTAGTCGATTAGGGTAGACTTGCTCAGTCCTGGCTTGTGCCAGGTCCAGGAGCTGCCCCTGCTGCAGATCTGCAGTTTAAATGTAGTAAGAGCAGGGTTCAGGGACACCCTCCACGGACAGGCGGCACCATGGAGATGGTGCTAGGGGGAATCGGCTTTTAAGCCAGCTCCCCTCTGCACCAGCTCCTGCTCCCCCACCTTGCCGCCTCTGATACAGAAGCAGCAAGGGGGAGGGGGAAGCAAGTAGTTGAGTAGTTGACTCAACTACCCGATAACCTTAGGCTTATCGGGTAGTTGACTACTCGCTTACATCCCTACTACACAGCCCCCCAAATATGCTTATTTCCCATTACATACACCAGAGAGCAGACATACATTTACACCACAGTGGAACTGTACATGTAGATATATACATTACACAACCACTGCTTACACCTCTCTAAGCATGGCTTTTGTTACCACCACCTGCTCTGAGGTTTGTGCATCCTTTCAGGTTACTCTGTAGGTTTAGAGTAGTGTCCCAGGCTGCTTCTTTCTCCCTCTCCCTCACAAAAAAGAGTTTAAAAGTTCCCACAGAGAAGTATTCCAGGTGAAATAAGAGAAAGACATTATTCATTTGTTCTCTGCTTTACACTTAATTGTTTTGGTACATGCAGTTCCTTCATATCATGAACTCCTAAGGAAGTTCGTGAACTCTGTTGTAGTTTTAGCTGTTTTCTCATTGTTCAATGCTGTATACATTTGACAGCACTATCTATGCTATATTCTCTCTTACTGTCATTTTTCTTCAGTCTTTTCCCTCCTTCCATCCGCGCAAATCTCTTCCCACTCTCTCTGCACCTCCCCCAAAACAGTTCATAGTTCCATCATTTAAAATGTATTTTTTCTGAATTATTTGTAGCAGGATCTAAGGTGGACTAGGGTGTTAATCACAATTCAGCTTTCTGCTTCCCTTGCACAGCTACTCAGGGGAAGGGCAAGGGGAGTGACAAGCTTAGAAGGCAGAAAGGGAAAAAATCCTTGGGGAAGTTCAGACTCACACCCAGGGTTCAGGGAATGAAAACTTTTTCTATTGTCTTACTGATTACTTTGATTTATTTTACATTCTTGCTATGAACACTTACCACCTTAGAAGAGGGGGTCTTGTTGACTGCAACTGGTTTCTCTCCTGTATTCCACCAGCATTCCCCTGACATTACACACCTCTTCCAGTTTGCATTCTGAGCACTTACTTACCCCTACTTCTGGTCTATATTTTTTCATCAGTATTTTATCTTTTTTTCTCCCTTTCTTTCTTGTTCTTCTTCACGCACCCGCCCTAACATGTTCTCTTTCTCCCAAATCCCTGGGGGTCCCCTGCTCCCCAAACCAACTCCATGAAGTACCAGTGCCTTCACAGTCAGTAAAATCTGTTCAGCATGTTTACACCTTTTCACCACTCTAATACCAAGAGCCAGGGTGGTAGATCCTTTCTCTGTGCTCATGTACTCAGTGATGGGGGTGTGTGTGTGTGTGTGTGTGTACACACACCAGATGTGTGTGTGTGTGTGTACACACCAGATGAGCACTGGCTAGATCATTGCACTCAACTGCTGATTAGCTAAGTAAAGTTGTCAATCTTGGTGGATTTTAAAGCCAAGATCCAGAGATGCAGCTTAACCATCCCTATTTTTGGTCAATACCAAATTCCCAGCCAGATATCCCGGCAAACCAGAGTGGCCCCAGCCAGGAACCCCAGGGAACACCCTGCAGTAGCGGGGCCAGCAGCAGCCAAGCAGTCCCCACTGGAAACTCCAGGAGACCCTGGGACAGCAGGCAGGCAGAGGAGTGGGGAGCCATGCCGGGCCAATGTTAGGGGGGGCCAGCGGCAGGGCAGGGAACCCCAAGAAGAGGAGCTTGGAAACAGGAAAGTTAGCAGGGGAGCACTGACCTCCCCTGGTCTGGCAAATTCCCTGGTCCAGGGCAGCTCAAGGAGGTCTAACCTGTATTCAATTCCTTGCACTATTTTAAATAGATGTATATACATCAGATGTTGCAAAATTTCTGATAATTGTCAGGTGTCGTGTTTACATCTCCACCCAAATAATACACAGTTCGGTATGAAGCCAAGTCACCATAAAAACCATCTGAAGGAGGGAGGTTAACTATCAGGTATTTGTGTAAACATGTAACCGCTAGCAGCAAGGAGGAGGGCAGGCAGCTCCACAGAGTCGGTTCCCTGCATGTAATAGCTCCCACCTCCCAGCTGCCTCTGTATCAGAGGCAGCAAAGGTAGGGGGAGTATGTGTAGTTAATAGGATTAACCGATAAGCCCAAGTTTATCGGTTAATCATGGGGATATGAGGGGCTCAGGGCTGGGAATTCAGGTGTATGATGGACTCAGGGTTGGTGTGTGCGGGAGTGCAGGAGTGTTATTACGCTGCAACCAAATGGGAGGTGGGCCCCAACTGGAGGCTGGTTGGCCAGGCTTCATTTTTAAATGAAGTAAAATATGTCCAATATATAAGGTTTCAACATTGTCTTGATTTATGGCAGGGGTGGGGAACCCTTTTTGGGTCGGGGGCACTGACCCACAGAAAAATCAGTCGGGGTTCACACAAGCAAGGAAAAAAAAAACACCCTCCAAAACCCCCAACCCTCACTGATGTGGCCCCCACCTGAAATACCTCACTCCCCTGGTGCTCGAGCCCCATAGTCGGGGGAAGGGCAGGGAGGACTGAGGTTCAAGGCTTCAGACCAGATTCACTCTTCTGAGGTTCCAGGGCTACTGAATTTTGTGCAGCCACCTAGGCTCTGGGGTAGGGTCAAAAATGAGGGGTTAAGTGTGCAGGACAGGGCTACCAGTGAATGGGATAGGTATGAGTGTGCACGATCTTGGTGAGAGGAGGTGGGGTATAGGAGAGGGTGAGAGTGCGAGGTCTGGCCAGGGGGCAGGCTGCCTGGCCGCAGGGCAGGGTGCCAGGCAAGGGGGTAGGGGGGATTCTGGCCAGGGGGGCAGAGGGGAGGAAGGGGCGATTGTGGCTGGGGGGGGGGGGGAAGGACAGAGGAGATTTTAGCCAGGGGGCTGGAGTCAGGGGGGATTTTGGCCAGGGAATAGGGGGTGTCTGGCCAGGGGGATGGGGTAGGGAGGATTTTGGCCAGGGGGCTTAGCAAGTGGGGATTCTGGCCATGGGGTGAGGGGGATTGAGGGCAGGGGGTGTCTGGCCATGGGGCTGGTGGGAGGATGGATTTGTCAGGGGGCTTGGGGCAGGGAGTATTCTAGCCAGGGATGTAGAGGGAAGGCGGGGGTATTCTGGCCAGGGGGCAGGGGAGATTTTTGGCAAGGGGGTAGGGATCTGGGCATGAAGGGGTGGAGGGCACTTACTTGTTTGTCCGCCACGTGGCAGGCACCGGGTAACACGCCTGCTGCTCCTATTCCCCGGAAGCCTCCAGGGAAATGTTTCCCAAGGAAAGGGCGGTGTGCATGGAGCCATTTTGGCTGCTTGTTTCCCGCATGCGGAGAGTAGTGCACCGAGATATTTTTTGCTCCACTTGTTCCCTGCATGCCGGATCCGGCGCAGAGCCTCAGGGCTTTCTCCTCCCATTCCCCCTCCCCGCCTCCAGGAAGGCAGTGCTGATGCTCCTGTCTTGTGGAGGGGCCGTAAGGTTGTAGCGCCAGCTCAGGCTCCCTGCTGTGGGGAGGAGCAAGGAGTGGGTGAGAAGGGACTCCAGAAGAGCCATATCTGGCTCCCTAGAGATCCATATCTGGCTTGTAAGCCATAGGTTGCTGACCCCAGGATTAACACACAGCTTGGTGTGTGACAGTTCCCCCACCATGCTTTATGAAATTGACTTATGAATACCAATATGAATAAGCTGAAGATGCTTTGGACAAAGCACTTCATGTAACCTATCAATTTTAATGTCTCAGTCTGCTGGACCTGTTGATCTTATTTTGGTGTATGTATCACTCATCCATGTAAAGTTAGATATATGGAGTATGGAATGCTTTATGGTTTTAAGTGTGCAAATGAAAGCCATCAAGTGTGTTTCCCTCAATGTCTGAGTGAACACCTGTAAACAGCCTCTTTTGTCCTTTGAGTCTGAGCAGTGGTTGGTCTTAGGAAGTCATGTGACCACTCCAACTGGTAGGGTCTGACCAAGTAATTTTCCATCTAAGGGTGGAATGTAGAAACAGAATTCCCACCCAAAGTGGAATCTATAAAACAAAAGGAAGCTAACAGTTTCTTTGTCGTTGGCTGGTGTGGCACACCCAAGAGGATAACTAAAGACCCCAGAGAAAAGGAGACTTCCCTGTTTTGGAGGTTTAGCTGGAATAAGAACAATTTTAGTGTGAGTTTGCAATAAGACTGAGTGTATGTTAGAATTAGTTACGCTTTTTCTTGTTATTTTAAGATTTGTAATCTACTTTGCTCTGCCTGTTCTCACTTTCAACCACTTAAATCCTACTGCTTGTACTTAGTAAATAAAAGTGATTTTATAATCAAGCCCAGTGTAAATAATTGTTATCTGGGGGAGCAATCCGTGTACACATCCTCCTTTCACTGTTAAATAAATAATTCATTTTGAGTTCTGATCCCATTTGGGGAGTGGTATCCCAGGAAGCTGGGCCCCAAACTGCATTTCCCTCGAACCTGAAGAGTTTCAGTGTCTCTATTGCTCCTCTGGGGGGGAAAGGTGGGTGATCTCAGCTCTATGCCTTGGCTGGAGGAGACCCGGTGAGCTGGCCCAGTAGGACAGGATGGTGAGAAGCCCCAGAGAACAAGATGGCGAGTGTCAGTGGCTTTGTCAGCACTTCGGGAAGCACCCCTAAGAGGGTCTTTTGTGACCGCCCCCTGTCACATGGTGTACTTGGATCACTGGTTCTCAACCATCATGGGCTGCATCGAATACTATCTATATGGCCCTGAGAATCTCACACGTGCTGCAACTGTGCACTGATTGGGCCACAGCTGGAGAAACACTGGTTTGGATACACAAAACACTGGATTCATGTATAGGCAGGTGGGTAAAATAAAAATGTACAAGTTTTAGCAAAACCTAATTGTTAATTACCTACAATATCTTAAATCACTTCCCTTGGACAGTTACTAAAAATGTGTTTCTTATTTCTAGTGGCTAGCAGAGATGGGAAGGAATCCTGGGGGAATTATCCATTTTCTATTCAGTGTTCATGTGGCCCTGTAAAATGGAAAGCATTCTGCTGATGCAACTGTTGTGTTTTCACTAAGAGCTCTAGTCAGATCTGTAAACGCCACAAGAGTTACATGTGGTTCAAGTCAGGTGGAGTATCAAAGCTTCATAAATCAAAGTACAGCAGTGTCATGGGTTATTCTCCCTCATCCTCTCTTTGCGAGCAGTCCTCACACCACTAAGTTCTCCACAGCATATTTTATTTATGTCTTACGCAGTTTCCGGTCCCATCATCATAAGGCTCTTCCCAATTTTCAATGTACTCCTTGACCTATGGTTGAGGGAAACAGGTCTCATGTCTGAGATCCTGAGCTTCTTTGCCCTTCCTTCCAGCCTTTGCCTCATCTTCCTGTTTTTATTTTTAATACATCAGCTAATGAACTGAATCATCTTGTTAGTCATTCAGTCCCTAAACAATTATCTCCTCCATTTGACCCATATGGGGATGTTTGCAAAGTGTATAGAAGGATGAGTCAATCTTAAACAACTCAGTGTCACAAGTTCTTAGGCCTTCTCCTTACTACATTGTTACCTTGAACTGTAACTTAAGTTTTGCACTTAACCTGACTCCAGTCCACATAAAAATCTCTAGCTCAATTTAAGAGGTGCTTGAAGCTCATGCTAGTTAGAATGAGAATGCAATATCTTGAATTATAACAGCATATCAGCTACTAATCCGATAAATCATTGGGTAGACATACCTAGAGTAAGTCCACCTTTGATCTAACCCCCACCTTGTATCCACACTGCAAATTCAATAACCTAGCACTCACTTCCTAGGTCCCAGGACCCTGTAGTTTTAGAGAGTCCGAGCCCATATTAAGTTTGGACCTAGGGTCCAAGCCCCATTGATTTTCTGTGTGCACACAGCTCCAGCTTGACTCAGGTCCCAGAAATCCACCTGTGTATCCCAGACTTCATGGCGGCAAAGAAGCAGCGGTGCAGAAGCACCATTACTGTGTGGGCAGGCATGCTCCTCCTTCCAGTTCCTCCCACAGAGGCTTTGGCTGCTCCTCACTGTTGCATGGAGCTTTCCCAGAGTAGGGAACAAATTTGACAAGCAAAAGGTGGCTCCCTGTCACTGGGATGTTGGGTTAAAAATGCAATAGAGATGGTCAAACGCAGTACTCCCTGCCGCAGGTTAGCTGATTTGAGTCCCACTAAGGCTTGAGTGAAGCAAGCTACGTGTACTAACTATTGCAGCAAAGGCAAGCCCTGAGATACTACTGTATAAAACAAAGATGAGTACACAAAATTTAGTAAGTGCTCAAATTAAAATTCTTAGATTATGGCCTTATTTACACTACAAAGTTGTGTCAACATAAGTTATGTCAATGATTAAAAAGCGCTATCACATTGCTATTACACAGTCACACTATGTTCTATCTGTCAGCAGAGCATGCCCACGCTTGATACTCTAAGCACTGACAAAGAGAACAGTGCATTGTGGGTAGCTATCCCATTTCTCCAGCTGGGATTTGTGGGAAAGCAGAGTGGATTGCAGCACACCGTGGATGCAGTCTCAACATCCTGTGATGCATCTTCTTCTTCCCAAGTGGTACATGGTTTTCCAACTGCATTTCATAACGTTTTTCCACAACCCCTGTTTAGTGAGAACCCACCATCTCTGTCTGAAAGGAGAGATCCTGCACTACACTCTCCTGCTGTGGTCACTGTTCTGACCCCATCACGGGTGGTCATGCATTATAACATGAGCTCGCAATCTGAACAGGAATCGGAATTGCCTGACCTGCTGTGTGCCATGGAAATAAACATCACCACATTAATTTTTGGCATTCATGGAGCAGCTGGACACAATGGACTGTCATTTTTGGGCTCAGGAAACAAGCACTGAGTTGTGGGACCACATTCCTATGCGGGTCTAGAATGACAAGCAGAGGTTACAGAACTTCCAGAGACAAAAAGCCACCTTCATGCAACTGCATGAAGTTCTACAGCACAAGGACACCAAAAATGAAAGCTGTTCGTTTTCTTGGTGGAGAAGCATATGGCAATCACAGAGTGGAAACTGGCGACTCAAGGTTGCTAACTAGTCAGTTGCAAAACAGCTTAGAGTTGTGAAGTCCACCATGGATGCTGCACTAACATGTGTGTACAGGGCCATTAATCAGATTCTTCTAAGGATGTGACACTTGGCAATGTGTGCAAACTAGTAATTGGCTTTATGGAAATGGATTTTCTAACTACCAAATGATGATAGATGGCATGCATATTCAAATTTTGGTTCTGGACCATCTAACAGAGTACATTAATCAACTTGGGTACTTCCTCCATGGTATTTCAGGCTCTTGTGGATCACCATGGGCATTTCGCTGACATCAAGACAGGAAGGTCCGAGAAGGTGCATAATGCACATATCTTCAGGAACATAGGCCTGTACAGAAAGCTGCAGGAAAGGATTTTCTTTCCAGATCAGAAGATTCCGGGGGGGGGGAGAGAAGAAGATGCTGAAATGCCCACAGTAATTCTAGGAACCCAACATACCCCTTACTTTCATGGTTCATGAAGCCTGAGAATAAATTTGTTGAAGATCTATTTACTGCTGTCCATCAGACTGAGTAGGTGCAGAATGACTGTGGAATACACATTTGACAGATTAAAAGTGCATTGGTGATGCCTATATGGCAGGTTAGAGCAAAGTGAGAAACACACTCCCCTGGTCATAGCTGCCTGCTGCTTAATCTTTGTGAGGAGAAGGATGAAAAGCTTGCCCAGAGGTTGAATGCGGAGGCAGATTTTGAGCAGCCTGATACCAAGGTTACTAGAGGAGCACAACGGGTCAATTCAAATCAGGGAGGCTTCAAGGCAACATTTTAATAATGAGAACTAAGGATGGTAATTAGCACGTAAATGACTAATCATGTACTCCAGCTATCATTTTAGAAGCAGTACAAAGGGTGGGAGTGAACGAAATACTGACATGTTCCAAAAAGTTGGAAGGATTGTGTGGGAGGAGTTTGTCAAGGGCGTGGAAAACAGGTGTATTTCAGGTGCAGAAGGGGTGAGCATCCATCTAGTCTGACTGAAGTGTGATGAAGAATTTCAGCATCTGTTTGCTGCTCCCCGATTTTTAATGCTCGCTGTGACAAAGCTCCTACTTAAACTCAGTGGGTTTGCTTGCCTCAGAGACTCTCAGCAACCCCTCAACTTTAGACACCACTCCTACAACATTAGTTTGCTGTTTGTTGAGCTCTTTTCATCATTGGTCAGTGTATGATAAAGCAGAGAATAAACTCCACAGTCCTTTTCCGAGTGGAAAATGGGGAAGTGGGTGTTGGGGGGAACCTGGGCCACACTCTACTCCAGTTTCCAGCCCAGGGCCCTATAATAGCAGCTGCCTATGTGAGTGCCCAAAACCTGCTACAAGACAGCTCCAAGACCCCTGTGCTACTTCCCCATGCATCCCCAGCACCTTCCTTTTCTCCGGTTTGTCCTCCTAGTGTCCACTTGTTGTCTCTTTTCTTCCTACTCCTAGCAGTGCTTTTCTTCATCCTCTCAGATAGCTTGCCTGCAGTTGGTGATGGGCATGTGTTTTATAGCCAGTCTCAACTGGTTTCCCTAATTAACCCTAGGTGTCCTAATCAGCGGGTCAGCATCTGGTGGCTCAAAAGGAGGCAGCATCCCAGCAAGGGGGGAGACTGGAGGCAGACAAACTCCGGGAGGAGCGAGCCGAAGGAGGCCCACCAGGGGAGAATGCTGGGAGACTGACTGGTGTGGGACACCCAAGCGTGGACAATGAAGGCCAGAGGTAAGCAGGCAAGAGGTCCTGCATCATTTCTTGTTAGGAAGCGGCTCAGGACAGGGCTCTTGGAAGGGCCCGGGGGGTTGGTGAGTTACGGAGGACTTCCCCACTAATCGGACAGGGCGGCGTCACCCTGCCCTTAGGGCCCTGGTCCGGGACCTGGAGCGGGGGCGGGCCTGGGTCCCCCTACCGCACTTACACGGCGGTGAGTGCGGTGTGATTGACGCCGCAAAGCGCTGATCAGCGAACTACCCTGTCCGGGACTAGTCAGGTGGAAAGATTAACACTTAGGACTTGTAACGAGTGTGGTAGCGGTATGGTGGGCATGGGTTCTGGCACGGTATCGAGCGGTTTGTGATGCAGGGGATTAAAGGGAGAGGGGTCGTCATAGCCCCGCCCCCCCACCCCATATGGGAAACATTGGTTGCCCTGTGTCGAGTGGGAGTCCCATGGGAGGGGCAGAGAAAAAAAATGGGGAACTGTAGCCAGACATGAACCCCATCTTGTTTTCCCCCCCCCAGAGAGCAAGAGAAAGGCAGTCAGCCTTTGATGCCCTGGGAACGCAGGTGTGCTGCCTGTCCCTGACTCTACCATAAACAGCAACCAGACAGTAAATGGGCTAGCTGATGACCCAGGGGCCTCCTGCTGCCCTGATGGTTAGTACCAGTAATTGACACGCCTGCACTGTCCCAGGAGAGGAATCTTCGCCCATCACATACCAGAGGTGCCCATTGTCTGCATTTTCCCAGGTGTGAATTATGCTTTGCACCCTTCGTGGGAAACTTGGCATTCAAAGCCATTTTTCCTAATTGGCCACTTGAGACCAGGAAGAAGACTACGTGACCCAAGGGGTATAAAGAGGGGTTTAGTAGCCCACCCCATTTGAGCTCCAATCATCTACACCTGCTGGCAGGTATTGGTTGTCTCCCGAGGTCTGTGGGACGCCCAACCTCGCCCTACTTCTTCCTGAGGGATTGAGAGAAAGACGCTGGCCATGCCAAGTCTGGAACGCAGGGATGAGAATATATACCTGCTAGGTGTCTATTTTGCATGCATTTAATAAGAGCTCAGAGAACCAAAAGGGTTTCATGGTACCTGTAAGTGACTTATTAGTGTAATTTCTGTCCTGTCCTTTGTAGTGGCTGTGTTAAATGCTGCTACTGTGTTACAGGTAACAGCTAAGTTTACCCTGTAACAATAAAATAGTAACTGTTTAAGCTGTGACCTGACTCCTTCAGTTGCTGTAACAGAACCAAGCACAATTTTAAAAAGAACTCCAGCCGGTCATAAGCGACAGATATAGGGAGAGCTTGAATGTTGGATCATGTCGCTTCCAGGGGACAGATCCGTTGGGGCATCTCTCAGCCTCCCCAGGCTGCCCGCTGCGAAGGGATCGTGTATCCTAGCAGTCAAAATCTGAGGTGTAATAAGCTCTCCCTGTAAACTTCTTGGGGCGCCCATCAACCTCCTCCAGGCTGCCCGCTGCTAAGGGACCCCAGTCCTAGCAGTTGAAGTCTCGGGTGTATAATACGCACACACCACTCACTGTCCTGACCACCGGCTGACAGGGACCAACCCCACAGAGTGGGGCTTGCCCCTTGGCAGGGCACCCTGAGGGGAAGCCCGTGACAGGCATATGGGGGTAGGTGAACAGATGGACTACAGGGGCAGGGGACACCTTGATTTCAGAAGTCCCCTCTTTCCCCTCTCAAAGCTCTGTATGGCAAGGGTTGTTTTAAGGGGATCACTGTAGGTGAGTAGGGACAGTATTGTACATTCTGCTGCCATTTTTGCACAGGTGGAGCCACTGAAGTCAATATGTCACTCCTGAGGGTAAGCAAAGATGCAATGGTACATCTACAGCACATATGCAGATTCAGACCTGGCAGTTTTCCTGCGTGCTATTTTGGTCCCAGCACCAGTGATTACCAATTAGCATGGAAAAGTTTTCCACCACAGGAGAAGGAACAAAACAAGGAGCCTCCAACAGATGATTGGCAAGTACCTCCAGGAAAGTTTCCTAAAGATCTCTCTGGAGGATTCCTGTGAAATCTTGCTGTGCATCAACTCTGTTCCATCATACTGCTTAGTTGCACAGGGAAATGTGAAGCACACTCAATGTAGCTAGTCTTGCACATTTCTAACTCTTCACCCATTTCTACTGTATAGAACAAAGGACATCCATATGTCAAATAACCAAGCAGCATCAGCTCAAAAACAACACTTACCAGAGGTCTTCTCTGGAGCATATTGCTTGCTGGAGACAGACTTCTGGGACTGGTTAAACACCTCAAGAGCTCAGAAGAGTTTCTGACTTGCCACATCACCGAAGAACCCTGACATGGGCTCCACATCGACTTCCAACTCTGTGTCCTGGTTCATGACTTCGCCCTCAGTGTTATGTCCACTGTCAAGTGCTTCCAGCCCCATCCAAGTATCCAATGGACTCTTGGCAATGGAGGTGAGGTCCCCACCAAGGATGGCATCCAGCTCCTTATAGAAGTGGCAGGTTTTCAGTGCAACACCAGAGCAATGGTTTGCCTCCTTTGCCTTCTGGCATGCCTACCTCATCTCCTTTATCTTTGCTCAGCACTGCAAAGTATCCTGATCACAGTCCATACCACATAACCATGAGAAGTCTGCCCATACGTATCCAAGTTTGTTCAGCTGCAGCAGAACTGGAATTGGACAGCCTCCGCTGCCCATACACTGATCCAATGCCATGGTCAAGTGGGGAGATGTGATTTGAGCTCTCCACCCAGTACAAAGAGGAAGTAGAATTTCAAAAATTCTCAGACCTCTAAAGGTGGAGGTGTGGATGCTTGTTTACCGAGCTGCAAGGCAGCAGAATTCAAACTGCTGACTAGAGTGGTCAGGATGAGTACTGTGGGACTTCCCAGAGGCCAAATAAAGTAACAAAACTGAGCATACACTGACATTTTATCTATAAAAACTTTGCTGCAAAAAGTTCTATGTCTCTCAATGTGGTTTTATTTTGTTGCCAAAACAAAATAATTGTGTCAGCAAACATGGCATTGTAGTGCGTACACTTCACCCTTTTTGTTGAGGAAAAAGCTGCCTTTTGCTGACAAAATTCTGTAGCACAGAAAAGGCCTTACTTTCATATTCAACACTAGTATTTTTCTGAATGTTTTCTCCTCAAAATATCCAGATTTGAAGACAATACAACACTGTGATCATACAGCTTTGCTGTCCAGTGACTGTCATGCTGTTCCTGTTGGGTCTTGGCACTGCACAGTTGTATTTGCATGCTTTAATTGTTAAATGCAAGCCTGCAAACTGAGCAGTCCCCCCCCTCCTGTCCCTATTACTCCCATCTATAAGATGACAGAGTTCTCTGTCTCACTAGGATGCTCTGAGGATTAGTTAATGTTTGTAAGACACTTGAAGAATAAAGGTAATTTCATTAACATTGAGTCAGTCAAATGTGGGTGTATCAACTCAGATATCTGATCACAGTATTTCAAGAGATATAAAAGTATTGTATCATTCTGCAAATAAAAAGAGTGAATAAATAGAGTCCTATGTGCATTCCCAGTTAATATGCAGCCAGGTAGAGTTTATGCAAGCAATACATTACAGTGACAATAAAATCTATCAGAAATACCTTAGTTTAAAGGAAGTTTGTAATGCAATGCAATGTAATGTATTAGATGAGTACAAATTCACAGTCAATAGCTTTTCTGTACTTGTTTGTCTATATGGGGATATACATCCAATGGCATGAATAGCAAAATGCTCCATGTGTTTTTTAATATTTAATTGCAACATCAACTACATATCTCAAAGAGGATCATACGGTGTGAATGTTGATATTCAAGAGTATATACAAAACAATAATTATTGACAAGTTACTTACTTTTGGAAAACTATCAAGACTGTCATAACTCAATTCAATAAGATCATTCAATTAGTGGATAATTCTGAATTTAACTAATATGAATCATTAAACAATGTGTAGAAAGAATCCAATCTCTTAAGAATATATAAACAAATTTACCACTTTGCATTCTAGACCCAGAGGATTAATACAGTTACTCCTCTTTAATGCAATCTCTGATGTAAACTGCCAACCTTAACTTGTGTTAAATTTGCTATTTGAATAGTAGTTGGGGGAAGGGAAATCTGATTAAATTCCTTTAAATTCAAGGCTCCACAGTGAAAAAGGCTCACTATAGTAAAGTTAGAGATAAAAACCATTTAGCTCTAATCATTCATGGGTCTCTGACACTTCTTTTCATTATTGTTTTCTGCACAGTACAGTAAATATGTATCCTCCTCAAAAACAAACTAAGACTACTCTTACTGTGGGTGGATCCTACATCCATTGCACTAATTAGTTACCCAAGGAATTTCAGCTATTGGTTATAAAGGGGAGAGGATTTAAAGTGGCAAAAGGTAATACACGTGCTACAACTTCAGTTTAAATATGGGTCTGATTCTAATTTTATTTACAGACACTTAAGATCCTTCTACCAGCACCAGAGTGATGTCAAACAGCCTTAATATTTAAAAAAAAATCCAGGCCTGTATCTTTGCACAAGAGATCTGATAAACACCTTATATTTTGACAGCTCTGAACAAAACTGAATATAGGGAAAACATTTGTTTCTTGCTGAATCAGGTTACAGTTACTTGAGATACTATAAGTAGATGTGTTTTCAGGTGATATTAGTGCTTCATCTCAATTTTGTTTCAGTTTAGTTTATTAAAGTGCTCATATGGTCAAATTATAGAAGATGCACATCTTTATTTTTTAATGAAGACAGGATAAAAATAATTTATGGTGCTAAAAATCTGGCATCAAGTGCTTTTAAAAAGATATTTAGGTGCCTAAATAACTATAAGAATCTGGCCCTGAAAGTTTGGTCTTGCACCTCCGAACTTCAAGTTTTGCCACTGCTTCAGTGAAAAGAGAATTGGAATTCGCCTCTCACATCATTCTTTTCAGAAAAACCTTGATTGCCTTCTTTTGTATTTTCCCATCAGCACTGACTATATAGTATAGCTAACAACTTACACTTCACTTTATTTTTGTCTGTAGTGGTGGGCAAACTATGGCCCGTGGGCCACATCTGGTCAATCAGACCTTTCAAATAGGCTCTCGAGCTCCCATTGGGGAGTAAGGTAGGAAGTCTGTCCCACTCCAGTGCTCCACCAGAGAGCAGGTACAAGGTCTTGCCTTGCCCCACTCCACACAGCTCCCCAAAGCAGAGGTAGCCAGGGGGCTTATCACGCTGCCCCCGCCCCAAGCACTAGCTCTCCAGCTCCCATTGGCCATGGTTCACAGCCAGTGGGAGCTGTGGGGATGGTATCAGTGGATGGCCTCCGCATGGACACCAGACGAGGGACAGGCTGCTACTTCTAGAAGCAGTTTCAAGTAAATGCCCCCTGAAGTCTGCCTCCTTGAGCCCCCACATCATCCCAATACTCTTTTTGAGCCCCAATTCCCTTCCGGCCCGCCAAACCCTTTGATCCCAGCCCCATACACCCAACTTCACCCCAAAACCTTCATCTTCAGCCGCACCCCACAATCTGCACCCATCACCAAAGCCTCGCTCTCCTCCAGCACTCTAACCCTGCCCAAGCCATAATTCCTCCTTCCATCCTCTGAACCCATCTATCCAAGCCTGTATTACTATCCTGAACCCCAAACCCCTCATCCCCAGTCTGACCCCAGAGCCTGAATCCCCAATAGGGTTGCCAGGTGCCCAGTATTGGCCCAGACAGTCCGGTATTTGTGGCCTCTGTCTGATAAAAAAACCCAGAAAATACGGGACATGTAAAATGTCTGGTATTTTCTGTTTCTCAGATGGGAGGCTGCTTGGGACATTCTTCCCCTGCCATGTCTGGGGATTTAAAGGCACAGTGACACTTCCCCCCCCCCCCCAACCAATTTTTTTCCTGCCATGTTCGGTATTTTTTGTGAAAGTATCTGGTAACCCTAATCCCCAGCAGGAGCCCTAACCCTCCCTGCCCCATGCAACCAACGGTCCCAGCTAAGAGCTCCCTCCTCTCCTCCAAACCCCTCAGTCCTACCTAGGAGCCCCCTCCAGCACTCTGAATACCTCATTTCTGGCCTCAACCCAGAGCTCATATTCTCCCTGCACCCCAACTTTGTGAGCATGCATGGTCCTCCATAGAATTTTGATACCAAGACGTGGGTCTTGGGCCAGAAAAGTTTGCTCATCCTTGACCTACAACCTGTGCTGAAAAGCTGTTCTCATCCTTATACAATTTTGCTGCCACCAACTTGGGAGCTCACCCACACCTCAACTTTGAGTACAGTACGACTTTCATGTGAACTGACAATTATCTTTTCTTAAATTTGCTAAGATGTTGAAATTCCCATCAACTTCTGTTGAAGGGATGAAACACACATTATATTGGTTACCATACCAATCATATATTGGTAAATGCCAGCCCACATCCAATTCACTTACTTTTTTTGTTCTTTCCGTTTTATTTGCTCCTTGTTCAGGAAGAGAGCTTTCATCTGGTGGTACTGTTAAGCGTAATCTACAGACGTTCATCTAGAAAAGAACAAAGGTTTTCTTTCAGTTTTAATACTAAGAAAGGTCAATTAATAGACACTCCCTCCACCCTATAAAATAAGATGTGCTTTCATCCATGTCAAATATTGGAAAAAATGTTTTCTAATGGGTATGTTCTTTAGCTGGCAAGAACTCACTCATGGAAAGTGTTACATACTTCACATTATTATATCCTCTTGACTGAAATGAGGTTTTGCTATGTTTCAAGTCTCATTGTCATTTGGGAAATACACACAAACACAAAAAATAGTTTCCTTCAATTTCTCCGCTTTGATTTGGCAAATATTTGATATTTAAAATGGGAGATCCAGTATCTGAAAACACAAAATGCTTTCTAGAACAGACCCTGTTTTTATCTCAAGTTCATACTAATAGTTTGATCCTGGAAACATGCATGAGTTTAGTTCCAATGTATTAAATGAGATAATCACATCAGTAAATAATGCACATGGCCAAAAGTTCATATCTTTTTCACAAAAAACATGCAATCAAGGTTCCTCTTCCTACATGACCGTGGAAAATCCACTTCCTTGTTTGTGAAACTGGGTTAATTATGTTTCCCCTCATACTATTTCCCTTTCTTGTCTGTTTGGACTTTAGTCCCTGCCTAAAGTTAAGTTCTTTGAGGCAGGGACTCGTTTGTTCAGTGCCTAGCATGACAGGGCCTTCCTTGGCTGGAGCCTCCAGGTGCTATAATAAAAAACAAAAGTGATTCATAAGCAAATGATACCAACTGTTGAAATGCAAAACACACGGTCAAAACTAAAATCTCCTTGTGGATGTGTTAGCTTAAGCTCAACATGGCTAAAAGAGAGCACTTAAATTTTCTCTCAAAAGTGCCCCCTTCCTTATGCACACTATTACCATCCTACCAGTCTCTCAGGTCCATAATGTGGGTATCATTTTGGACTCCAACTGCTATGTTTGATTATTCATAATTCATTGGGCATAACATGCCTAAGATACAGCCTATCCATCAACCTTCCAACACTGCTAAAACATTCATCCAGACCCATTGCCTCAATTACTGCAACGTCCTTTCCCCTCGCCTTGACAAATGCAATCCTGTTTCACTCACATACATTGAAATTGCTGCTGCACAGACCATTTTCTTAGCTTGTTGCTTTCACCATTTCACCATGCCTTTCATCCCTCCATTAACTCCTTCTGTTCTGTTACACTGAACATAAACTTCTTATCTTCACTTTCAAGGTACCGTAGAACCATAAAATCGCTGATACTCAGACCTCAGTGGTTCAGGAGCCAAATTAGCAATCAACATCAGCCAACAGAGACACCGTAGCATGAATTTATTGTTTCATTTACTATTGTGCTATATATTCCTATTTCAATCATATGATGGAAAATACTTATGTTTAATAATAATAATACTGACCATGTATTATTATATCAACTACAGTTGATTAACAACGTAGCAAAAACATCCTGATTGGTTAATAATTACAATACACCATATTAAAACACTGTAATTTAAAGAGTCCCAGAAAACGTATTATGTTGTCTGATCTAAGATTGCTTAAGAATTTCCAGTTACCACCTTTAGGGTTGACAGGTCCTTTGTTTCATGATCTGGCCCAGTATTCAATTCTATATTTGGGAACCCTGTTGTGCACAGATGCAAAATGCACACTATAGGAACTCTTGTATATTTGTAAATCTAGTTTATTAATACATTTAGCACAGTCACAAACATCCAATTTCATAAAATAAATAGGGAATGTACATCTGTATTTCCACACCATTCCTTCTAGGACAACCTGAGGTGTTACTAATGGTGAAGTGTCTTTTTCCAATAGGTTATTATAGCATTGTTCTCAACTTATCATATACAACAATTTGTTACCATGCACCTTTTATTATTTCTATCCTATCCAGTTATTCAGTCTGGTCTCAACTAGTTATTTTGGATTTTCTAAGTAATGTTGTACATGCTAAGTTTGAGGGTATTCTTGGAAAGTCACTGTATCTTACCAACATCTGTCTAGGAGGGTGAAAGGTCCCAATCATATGTGACCTAACTGTGCTATTTAGGTGAAAGGTCCCAGACAAAAATACGAACTTTGCCTTAGCTCAACCATGGCCATACTACCAACACAAACCTTCCATAACTTATTATAATAAGCATATCATCAAAACCATAAGGAAATAAACGTATATATCAATAGGCAAGCAAGCAGGTTAGCCATATAGGCTACAATTAAAAGACCACTTACGACAGTGAATGAGCCTCAGTCTGAGTGTCACTGATTTAGATCTTTAGATTCATTTGAAAAGTTTGTATTTTTTAAATACAAAAAGAGCCCAATGTCATTAATCAGCATTCATTATCAAACCTACTACAAGAAGCCAGATGGAGGAAGTTAACTTTGGTAAGGAAACATTTTAATTTCAAGTTTTCAAATGAATTATTATAAACAATGTGATTTATTTTTAATGATAAAAACAGCCTTGACTATATACACGTACACTGCCTTTTAACAATAATTAGGTGACATCTGTAACTGGCATTAGAAGAGAATTCCAGATTCTTCCTTTTGACCATTATAACAGAGAAAATTAAGGCACTTCCTGTTTCCAAGTTAATAACCATACCCTATGCTGCTAAACCTCATTTTTGAGTTTACTGACACAAAATATGATTATCCAGAAGCCCATTATACACATCTTATTTCCCCTTTCACCTCCATCTCTTTAATTTTCATTTCCCACTGTTCTTTTCTCCCATCAGCTCAGTAAGGTTCTTCTCCTTAATACATATTTGTTTACAAGCACAAACCAGAAGGGAGAGGCTGGCAGTCTTCCAATATAAGCAATCAGAGACAAACTTTTATGATAGTTCTTGTGGAAACAAACCTTCCTGACTTGTAGGATGGCAAAGGAAGACAAGGGAATTTAAGGGGTTGCAAGAGAAGGTGATAAAAGAAATGAGACCAAATCTTACTCCCTCTCATTTCAGTAGGTGGTGAACTGGACCGGACAGATTTGATTGCAAAAATCTCCCTTTCAGTGATTAGACAACCTGCATTTTTTTATTTTAGTTTTTTTTTCTTGTTCACTCACAACAAAAGAAACAGAAGTATAGACCATCTTTGAAGCAGGCAAAAAGCTTGGCATTCAATAAAGAAGTCAATCAGCACAGGACTATTGCAGCTGATTTAAATATCCACAGTACAGTTGTATAATTTCAGTATGCTTTAGGGATGTTAAAAAACAGTTGATAATATAACCGTTAAAAAATATTAGTGGTTACAAAGTTACATGCTGCAAGATTATACTGCAAGAGCCCACAGTGCAGCTGGCTCCCCAGGAACAGGGCTGGGAAGTCAGCGTGAAACCATTACGAAAAACTAAAACCGTTAACCATTCAAATAGTTACACTCTTACATCCCTAGTATGATTATTGACAAATAAGCACTGGCTACGCTGAAGCGGCCCCTGTCCGTGTGGGGTCGAGTTCCCTGCGGACAGAGGCTTGTCCAGCATCCCATGGAATAATTTCTGTCTGTGGTGAGCAATATTCCCAGAGCTACTCCGGATATGATCTGATGCACACGCAGCAAAGCAAAGACAGGTTCACTACAATTCTTAACACTAGTTTGCCAAATGGAATGTAAGTTAACAACTGGAGACAAGTTTATCAGTTTTTAATAAGCTAGCTGGATATCATCAAAGTTAGTTTGTTGCAATTTAACACTTAAGAAAACATTAAAGATTAGTTTAAAATTTTAGACTACTTGAAAAAATATAGGGCCCATTTCCACAATCCTTATCCACACTGAGTAACATACCTCTTGAATAAGCAGGGATCTGTTTTACACAAGTAAGAGTAACAGACTCAAACCCTGAATGATTATTTTGACAAATATTCTGTAGACTTTTTTAATAAAGCAAAATAATAGTGAATTATGTGGAGCCAGAATGCCTGCAATAGGGTTAGAATGACTAAAATCATATTTTTCTAGTAACAAAATTAATATTTTTCTATTGATAATCTGTCCTATCCTTAAATCTCCATACTGCTCTCATTGGTGTAAGACACTCAATATTGATCCAACTACTGCAAATGGTAAAATTCCCACTGACATGATAGGGTGTGGGATCAAAAAGCTGGAGAGGTTTTCAGTTAGGACAATAAAGATACAATTGCTTCTGGCACTCAAGTGATATGGGGACTGGAATTTTGTCAAATAATTCCCTGCTGCTTTACTCTATGACCTTTTGTTTTGATCTTTGCTCAATGGCTGAAGCTTAAGAACCACTCATTATGCATAGGATCAGAAATTATTCTAAACTTCTGGAAACAACACACAAGTCTTTAATTTCAGTCAGAACAAAAACATGAATCTTGTGATAAGGGACAACTGACAGTTTGAGGAAAAAATGTAATTATAGCTAGTTGTAGATTCAGCTCTACAATAATAAGATTAATGAACACTTCCTGTGATCGCAAGCGCATTAAGACTATGACATCTTGTCTTGGGTGTAATTTTACTTAATTTGCTATTCTAAGTGTTTTCATTTCCTTATTTGAAAAGCCATATTTGGGATCTAACAAAAGAGAAAGGCACTACTCTAAAAAGAATTTTACTTGCAAATTAATTCTGTTGCCACTAGAAAAAGGCATTATATTCTTACAGACTACCAAAACTACATATTTTTTACTTTGTCCTGGAATGTATGCTAGAGTAGATTAAGTAAAAAAAACACAATATGTATTCTAAAATATACTCTCTTAATAGCAACTGGTTTAGAAGATATAGAACATAAAAATTATGAATAATGAGGATGGGAATCACTTTATTCTAAAGAATTAGGGAATAAGGCAACATTATACTATATAACTCTCCATTAAAACCTCTTATTTGCTTATTATACTACTGCTAATTGAAATTTCTAACATAACCCAAAGTTTTCTAATTTTCTGTTTGAACAACTTTGCTTAGACACCATGAGTCTAAATTTATGTACTTATATTTGTAAAAAAGAATGAATTCAGAGATTTAACTGTCTCTTAGCACATGAAGGCAGAACACTTTGCTCCATCAACTTCATCTGTCTCACTGGTTACTGTATGCAAAAGGTGTCATAACATTCTTCACTGGTTTTGTTTAACCTGATGAAGAGGTGGCTGTTGCTGTTAGATGAATAGAGATAACTATTAAGATTGCAAAAACATTACAGGCTTGAACAATAGCTCTGTGTAAGCTCAAAAAGCTTGTCTATCATCAACAGCAGTTAGCCCATTAAAAAATACTGGTTTTGTCTACACTAGCACTCCCCAATATGTCAATGGGGGAGCATCTATCACCACTCACTGGGAGTGGTTTAATTAAGTCAGTGGGAGAGCTCTCTCTCTGGTATAGAGCAGCTACACAGGAGGCCTTACAGCAGCACAGATGTAGCGATAGAGCTCTGCCACTGTAAGGTCTAGAGTGTAGACACAGCCATTACCTCATCCATCTTGTCTCTTTAAAAACATTACAGTCACACAATAATACTGGCTCATAATAACAAGTTTATCACCTGATTCTTGTTGATTTACTGCTACTGCAGCTGGTAAAAGAATGTGTGCCTTCTCATAACAGCACATGTTGTTATACTACTGTAAGCTATTTAAAGTAGGGGATGTATGGGAACATTCTTATCACTGTATCTGCCAGAATTTTAACAACATTTAGAAGAGTTGCTAGGCACATTAATACACAATCATCACTGATCTTATCTTGATCATAAAAGATTCCAAAATATTCATATATTGCTCTATTTAAAAGGCTTATAAGTTTAACAAGCAACACCCATTCGCTGCAGCATCTAAGGTGTTAATTTAAGCATCCTTAATCTGTTGCCATCAGAATGTGAAAGTCCTTCATTCTTTGAATCCAGCTGGATGTTTACAAACAACTTCACACAGAATCACACACCTCCTATCCTCAGAAAAACGGAAGCCACAATATGACTAGAAAAAGAAAACCTCATTGTAGAACCCACTAAAATTGACCCTGTCCTCAGTAGATAAATAGACTGGAACAGAAACAAAGGGGGGGGGGGAGGAGGAGACAAAGGAGTTTGTCAAATACATACAGGGAAATAGTTTGTGCTCTTAAATAATTAGTAAAGGGTCTTCCTCCCAAATCCAAAACATTATTTTGCAGTATTCGGCAATATTTTCTTTGAACTATTCTTCTTAGAAATTGAGGGTGTCAACCTTGATGTCAAGTATGTTCTGTGTCTAAATCAGAAACACAAAACTTTTTGGGGAAAAAAACCTGTAACAAAAAAAGTACAGGTCCAGATCCGCAGAAGGAGTTATACTCCTAAATACATTTGAGGATCTAGGGTGCAGAGGTACCCTGAGTGTTTCTGCTGAAGACCAATACTCTTGCTTTTATAGTTCTCGTCTTTACCATGCGGTACAATATTCTTTGGCACATTTTTCTCAAGTTCTAGCCAAAAGGGAACTCATTAGTAACTTACATCTTCCCATGCACAAGTACGCCTAGAACGCAAATACTGTTGGGCAAAACCAAGGAGGCACCTTAAAGGCTTAACAGATGCATCTGACGAAGTGGGTTTTGCTCACGAAAGCTTCTGGCCAAATAAACTTGTTAGCTTTGAAGGTGCCACAAGACTCCTCATTGTTTTTGCA
The DNA here is from genome assembly GCA_032595735.1 of Pelochelys cantorii. Lineage (NCBI taxonomy): Eukaryota > Metazoa > Chordata > Testudines > Trionychidae > Pelochelys > Pelochelys cantorii. The sequence continues at coordinate 17,894,130 of CM064338.1, forward strand.
GCTACCGAGTAACACCGCTAATATTAGTCCCTGCCGGGCAAATATACCGTCTGCCCTTTAAAAGCAAAGCCTTAATTTATGTCCAATAAACCAAACCACACTTCGGTCCTGTGCTCCCTGCCCCCTCTGCCTACGCCTGCTAGCCGGGCGCAGGAGAAATGGGGCGCCAGGGGGTTGCCCTACATTGTTAAAATGCTTGTGGCGAAGGGGGAGAAAACGAGTCGAGGCTCTGGCACTGCGCTGTGCACCCCCTCCGCCACCGGACAGCGCCGGGACTCGCGTTGGGATCGGCGCGCGAGGCGCCGGGCAGCGGCTTGAGGTGGGGACGAGACAGCAGAAAGTTCCCTCAGACAAGGGGAGCTGAAGGCAACGGCAGCGCGGCCAGCTCGGACAAGTGGGGGCGCGGGGCAGCGGACCCACCCTACCGACACGCAGGGCGCCAAGCGGCCCGCGCAGCGCCAGGCCCCTCTGGGGTCCCGCCTCAGGAGCGCTTCGTCTTGGGCGGCGCGCGGGAACCAACCCCCGGAGGGACCCAGCGCCCCGCGGCGGGCGAGGTGAGAGCGATCAACGGCTGGAGCGCGGGTCTCCCCTCCCGCCACACAGTGTCCCGCGCCCGGCGACTCACCCGCTTCTGGCCCGAGCCGCTCTCGCCAGCGGGCGGCTTGGGGACCGTGGTGGTGACGGTGAGCGCGGAGCTGTAGCGCAACATCCTCCTCCCTTCCCGCCTTCCCTCTCACTGACCCGCTGCTGAACCACCAGCTCAGGCCCGGGGCGGCCCGGCTCCGCCTTCCCCCACATGGCCCGGCCGTGCCAGGTACGGCTCCAGCCAACGCCCCGGGGAGGGGCCGCCGGCCCTGAGAGCGTGAGCTACTGCTGCTGAACTCGTCAGGCAACGTTCTGTCGCTCTGCCAGCAAGGCCGCGGGGCGGCCAGTGCGTGTTCCCTGGGCACTTGTGGGCCTGTGCTCCGCAGCTGTGTGCCCCCCCGGGGCACTTGTGGGCGTGCGCACCCCCTGTGTACTTACAGCATCTGGGAAAAGGTAGTTGTGTGTGCGTGGCAGGTATGCATAGTAGGTTAGAAACGTCCTGTGGCACTTTAGAGATTAACAAAAAATACATACGGTCTCATGAGCCTCCGTGGGCAAAACCCACTTCTTCAGCTGAGCTTGAGTGGAGAAAAAAAGGTGCAGGGTAGACTCTCGGAATTTATAACAGAAGGAGGGGAGAAGTACATGTCATTTGTAGTGCCAGTGCTCATGAGGCTAATGGTATGTTAGTGTGTGACATCACATGTAATGTCCATCACTGTATGCATGTGTCTGGCATGTTCAGTCATGTAAAGCAATTGTGGGCGTATTTCTGTATAATAGGCATGTTAGTGTGCTTAATTGATAACTCATCATTTTGCATATTACATGTATATATTTAATGTGTATGTGCATAAATATTGCATCTATTTACTTTGATACCAGATGTACAGACATGTAGCAAGCACCTGTATTTTGTCTGTTAGTTATTGTTTGTATTGCAGTAGCATCTAGAAGCCCCAGTCATGGATTTAGCATGGATTTGTATAGAGTGTGTAGTGATTATTCATAGTGTGCAAGTATTTGAATGCATATAATATGGAAGCATGATGTGTGTATGCACAGAGTGCTTGAGCACATGCATGTGGATATTGTGAAGGCACAGTATCTCAAAAGGCACATGCAGTGTGTGCCTGACTGAGTCTGTAGAGCAGGGGTCTCCAGCCTTTTTAAACACAAGATCACTTTTTGAATTTGTCAGTCCAGGATCTACCTCAAACCCAAATACCCCTGCTCCACCCCTTCTCCAAGGTCCTGCCCCTGCTCCACCCCTTTGCTGAGGCCCCAACCTCCTCACTTTGTGAAGATGTGGTACAGGAGAGGGGGACAGAGTGACATCAGTACCCCTCTGTGTCCCACACCCTGTACAACAAGCAGGAGACACCCAGGGGCAGCTCTGAGGCTCTGGGCAGGAGCAGCAGGGCAGTGAAGGGAGGGACAGCTGAAGTGCCAGTGCTTGATAGCCTCCCAGCCAAACCACTCCGGATCACCTGTCAGAGGCTCCAAGATCTACTAGTAGATCCAGATCTACTGGTTGGTGACCACTGCTGTAGAATGTGCATATACTGACATGTATTATATTTATTTGTGACATCCCAGCATTCCATTTTTTACACTCAGTATACACTTAAGTGACATTTATTTGCACTATTGTACAGATGTTGCTCCCAGTATCGGAAGAAAACAACAGATGGGTGATGTAATTTTTTAAAAAAACACCTTCTGTTGGGAAAAGAGACATGCTTTGGAGCTTCACTGAACTCCTCTTTTGTCTCTTTCACCAGCAGAAATTGACCCAATAAAAGATATTACCTCCTCCCCTTTGTCTCTTTCATGAATTATTTATAAGAACATAAGAATGGCCGTACTGGGTCAGACCAAAGGTCCATCTAGCCCAGTAGCCTGTCTGCCGACAGTGGCCAGCACCAGGTGCCCCAGAGAGGGTGGACCGAAGACAATGATCAAGTGATTTGTCTCCTGCCATCTTTCTCCAGCCTCTGACAAACAGAGGCCAGGGACACCCTTTCTATCCCCTGGCTAATAGCCTTTTATGGACCTAACCTCCATGAAATTATCTAGCTTCTCTTTAAACTCTGTTATAGTCCTAGCCTTCACAGCCTCCTCTGGCAAGGAGTTCCACAGGTTGACTACATGCTGTGTGAAGAAGAACTTTCTTATATTAGTTTTAAACCTGCTACCCATTAACTTCAATTGGTGTTCTCTAGTTCTTCTATTATGGGAACTAATAAATAACTTTTCTTTATTCGCCCTCTCCACACCACTCATGATTTTAAATACCTCTATCATATCCCCCCTCAGTCTCCTCTTTTCTAAACTGAAAAGTCCCGGTCGTTTTAACCTCTCTTCATATGGGACCCGTTCCAAACCCCTAATCATTTTAGTTGCCCTTTTCTGAACCCTTTCCAAGCCAAAATATCTTTTTTGAGGTGAAGAGACCACATCTGTACACAGTATTCAGGATGTGGGCGTACCATAGTTTTATACAGGGGCAGTAAGATATTCTGTGTCTTATTTTCTATCCCTTTCTTAATAATTCCTACCATCCTATTTGCCTTTTTGACCGCCGCTGCACACTGTGTGGAAGTTTTCAGAGAACTATCCACGATAACGCCAAGATCTCTTTCCTGATTTGTCATAGCCAAATTAGCCCCCCTCATACTGTACGTATAGTTGGGGTTATTTTTCCCAACGTGCATTACTTTACACTTATCCACATTAAATTTCATTTGCCATTTTGTTGCCCAATCAACAGTTTGGCGAGATCTTTTTGGAGTCCCTCACAGTCTGCTTCTGTCTTGACTATCCTAAACAGTTTGGTATCATCCACAAACTTTACCACCTCACTGCTTACCCCTTTCTCCTCAAGATCATTTATGAATAAGTTGAACAGGATTGGTCCCAGGACTGACCCTTGGGGGACACCACTAGTTACACCTCTCCATTCTGAAAATTTACCATTTATTCCTACCCTTTGTTTCCTGTCTTTCAATCAGTTCTCTATCCATGAAAGGACCTTCCCTCTTATCCCATGGCAATGTAATTTACACAAGAGCCTTTGATGAAGGACCTTGTCAAAGGCTTTCTGAAAATCTAAGTGTACTATATCTACTGGATCCCCCTTGTCTGCATGTTTGTTAACCCCTTCAAAGAACTCTAATAGAGTAGTAAGACAGGATTTCCCTTTACAGAAACCGTGTTGACTTTTGTCCAACAAATTATGTTCTTCTACATGCCTCACAATTTTATTTTTATTTCTCCTTTACCTGGAGTACTCCCTCTCCAAACTCCCTGTTAGCTGCTTCTGGTCGCTGACTCACAGCTTATAAAGCCCTGGTAGCCCCTCCCCCTGACTGCAGCTCAGCCAATTAACGGAGGCTTCTAGATTTCAGACCTTTAGAAGCTCTTTCAAAACAAACAAACAAACCAAACAGACCAACACAAGCTCAGCACACAGCAAGTAACCCCCTACACACAACACACACTGCAGACAGCCACTTACCACAAGGGTCCTGTATTTACTCCTCCTTTACCTGGAGAACTCCCTCTCCAAACTCGAGAGGGAGTCTTATGCAGTCTTATAAAATGATATGGCATTTACAGACAAATAAGACATGATCAGTTCTCCCTAATGAGTGTAGATTCTAACAAATAAGAGAGGGGAGAGAGACACAACAATTAGGTAATATAACTACATGCAGTTGGTTGTTGTAATCACATCTTTATTACAGATTCTAAGAAAATTTCTAAACAGGACACAAGACCAAGATTTCTCTGACTTTCCCAATAAGTAAACTACTGCAATAATAGAGAAAGGGGCATTGTTAATAAATTAAACTATGATGGTCACAGAAGAAACTCTCTCATTGGCCCTAACTGGGGTGCAGTAATAGAAGAACAGTTCATTGGTTGATTGTTTGGGTTTTGCCTTATTTTGGGATTTCAGAAAGAAACAGTTATAAGTAGCTTTGTCTAGACTGAGAGGCATTACCTAGAAATACTTTACATTTGAAAGGCTTTTGCCCAGTGAGGCATTTATTTCCCCCCATACACTATAAAGGAATCTAGTTTCAGTGTTGTACTTAGAGATGTGGAGAGCTTCAAAGAACAGATACAAATACTCCCAAGCTTTGAAGAAGTTGGGATCTATATCTAGGGTTTCAGTTCATCCCTTTACATAGATGGAGGCTAAGCCCCCATTTCATATCTGGACTTTAAGGTGGGGTTATGGTTTTGTTCTCCTTCAACAATATATTCAAAGTGTGTATTTCAGTAGCACTGACATATCATCTGAAATATGGTCAGAAGGGAGACTTAAATCAACATTTATCAATCAGCAATCAAGTGAGTAAACAAGTTACACGGGGAAAATTCACCTTTAACCAGAGATCTAGGAAATGGGATTTCACACCCAAATACTTTTAAACTTTGCCATGTATTTTGCCTGTAAATCTGAACAGCCACTTCCAGGATTTTCAATGCATCATCCTTGCTTGTTCAACTGCTCTGTACATGCAGGGCTGTAACAAGGGTGGGGCAAGTGAGGCACTTGCCTCAGGCACATCATAAATTGGGGCGCAAAGACGCAGTAAGTAAAAATAATAAGCTGCAAAAGTAAAAAGTGCAACGGGTGCTAACCTAAGGGGAGGGGGTGCATAATTAATATTTTTCCCCAGGGTCAAAAATACCTAGTTACAGCACTGAGTACATGGGTTAGGTTTGTTTCTCTTTCAGCATTATAGTGCATCACCCAGGTAGCAGGAAATCAATTGAGGGTAGCACCACCCTGCTTTTGAGCCCAGGTAAAATAGGACAAGGCCCAGTCATTCATCTTCAAGCCTTACTTGGGTAAGGGTCAAGCCACTATCAATCATCAAACCAGTAGGATTAGATTTTCTAACATTCGTAAGATCCAGATAAGCCTGAGGCTTGCGTAAGCAAAACATTACTTTCTGGAAATGACACAGGGTTTGTCTACATTAGGAAATTGACCAAAACAGCTGTTGCAGAATGAACTGTTACACAATAGCTATTTTATTCTGGACTAATTATTATTCTGGTAAATCTCCACAGAAGCAAATGGTGGAGGCCTGATCTAAGGCCATTGAAATAAGCAGAAAGACTGCTATTGACTACAGTGGGCTTCAGATCATGTCTTCAACTTGTTCCCAGCTCTCCTAACCACCAAGCTTCTTTCTCTACCTTACATTCCACAACATTATTATAATGGAGATATAGAGGAAGGGAGCCCATGAGAAAGTTTGCTGGATCCAAGCAGAACACAGAAACAGCAGCAAATATTCAAATCAATATCAAGTGTGATCAGGCTATTTAAAAGGTAACACTTTCCAGGACTGCCTTAGACTAAATGGTGCACCAGGTTAGGAGCATCTGCCGCACCTCCCCCACCCCCATTTGTTAAACTGTTGATAATCTTATGAGAGTCTACAAATGTCCAGAACATTTTAGGAGACTAGTGAAAAAATGAGCCCACATATGGACTACCTGAAACACAGTACTTCAAAACATTCTATTTTCTCTTTTGTCTCTAAGGACAAAAAACAGCACCCCAAGCCCAACGTCCCGCAAGCCCAGTCATCTGGGTCACTTGCCCCTAAATTTAGCCCTGATGCTATCCAAGAATACTTCCTAAAATTCAGGCTTCAGACCCACTTCAGCAGCCTAGAGAAATCCTTACTCTCTCTCATGCCTTTGCTCCAATCGTGTTTCTGATCTAACTGCTTCCTCATCTTTGTGGTTACCCATACAACTTCTCATAATTACAGCCATCTCCTCATGGCACTTCAGTTCTCTCTTAATAAATATTCCCACCGTGCAGTGGTTCTCTTATTCTCTAAAGTATCCTTAAAAGTCACTTCTTGGATGTAGCTTAATCCCTGAAATTAAACAAAATACAAAAATTTCCAAGAAATAGGCTAAAGTTAACATCTTCGATAGTATTAACTAGTAAAGCAATATATATAAAAAAAGCTCTGAATTCCCTCCCCCACTTTACTATTGTAATTTACCTTGTAGACTTTTTTTCTGCCATCATTCCACTATCTTTAAATATTTTGTTATGCTTCTAAGGTATTTAGCATCTAAACTCAGCTGGGCTAGGACATCAGGGGTTCGTGAGTACTCTTATCTATATAAAACTATGTACACCCAGAGTATCTATCTATGTGCCTGGAAAATTTTAGAGTGCTGTTGGATCAAGTTTTACAAAGTATCTTTTTGGACCTATTTAGGATGGAATAATAGGAGAGCAGATCACCTGTGGATAGTTTGGCCCAATACCTCATGTTGGGCTCTTGAAGAAACAGAATGAGGAGTGTCTTTGGCTAGAGACATCCCGGGGCCTAAAACAATGTCTATTGCAGTTTTGCCTGGAGGGGTGTCCATTCCCCCCAGTAGAAGGGATATTATGGTATAACTTTTTTTATTTGTGATGCATGTTTTGGCACAAATAGAGGAGAGTGTTGTATTTACCCCAAGCCACAGGAAAAAACTTCCCCTTTAGCTTTGTCTAAGGCTCATGCGTATATGTAACTCAAATTCATGGCAATTCTATGGCTAAGAAAAAAAAGACTATAAACCTAATACTGTGTTTCAGTTTGAATTGAAATGTTTTACATTTATTTTACAACTACATTGTTATAAGAAGGCAGTAAAAACAGATTGGAGAGAGCAGTTTAAAATAATGAATGGCTTAAAAAAGACCGTACTGGAGCATCTATTTTCCCTTCACCATAACCAAGGGGATATCAGATAACATGAAAAGGCAGTTGGTCGGCTTCTGGTTTCATTTGCATTGATGTAAGTCTGCCAATGGTTGAGAAGTCAAGGGAGTTACTCAGGATTTATGTCAGTATAACTGGGATCAGAATCTGGCTCTGTACATTTAAAATTTGAACAAAGAACTATTTGAACACAACAGATAATTAACCTACAGAATCGTCTACTGTAGATTATTACTGAGGCAAAGAACTTCGAGAACAGGTTAGCTCCCTATGAATTTAGGTGATGGTCCGATAAAAGGATTTGTTTGCCAGGATGAAAATTACCAGGACCATCAATCTAGGCATAACCTGATAGCCAGCTAGAGATAGACAGATATTTCCAGTAGCATAATATTACACAATTGGCATGAGGTGACGTGGGAGGTGGAGAGGAGGGTTTGTCTTCCTGCGAATCATTGGTAATTGGCCACTGTTGCAAACAGGATCTTGATCAGTGAACTATCACTCTGTTCCATCCTGGTAACTTGCACATTTCCTTTTTAAAAAATATACCATTTATATAGTAACACAGGGCCAATCCCTGCTCCCTTTGATGTCAATAGCAAAATTATCGTTGAATACCATGGGAGCAGGACTGAGTTTATAGTGATAGGCATTTTGAGATAAAAATCTAAACTGGAGTGATAGGAAACACCTGGTGTTTGTTTCATTTCTAGCTTATTTTTTGAGTAAATATTTAGGGGAACAATGAGCACTTTAAAAAAGCCTTTCACTTAATTGTTCTTGTAGTATATCAATTGTTTATGTTAAATCATTTGGGACACGAAGTTCAACAAAAAATTCTGACTGAAAATTTTACAATGAGTTCTTATAAAGAAGGCAGGGCATGTTTCTCTTGGTTATTATGATAAGATGTTTTCATATTACTGGAGGATTATGATGCAATTTGTTAATGTTTTGATTTTCATATGCTGCTGCGTAGTTTCAGAATTCATATGAATCAAAAATATACAGAAATTGACCCTCCTGGAATATCCCTGTAGAACTGAATAGAGATAGAGAAACTCTGGAACACTGCAGCATTTAACTGAAGATTATATCTTATAGAATTCTATAAGATAGCATGAAAACCCTATAAAAAGACTCTTCCTCATAAAAGAGCATGAGTAGATAAGGCTGAAGCTACCCTTCCCAATCAAAGGCTGATTTTTAACAGGCCCTCCTTGTTACAACTTCCACAAAAAATAAACTGATCCCTGAAATTTCAGGTGCCACCTCAAATCCTGAGGAAATTTAGTAACAGAAATGAAGTTTCAAAATGAGGAGGCTTCAAAAATGTCCTTGTTCACATTTTCAAAACTTTCCTCCCTTTTGGGGCTCATGTGGTGCAGCTGCTGTGTGCCAGTATGATTTAGTCTGATATAACCAGCCAATTTGCAAATAAGGGTAGCATGTGGCTGATGCAGATAAGACATCCTTATATTATACAGTCCTCTGCTGTTGTTGCTCCTTGTGGCCACTACAACCTGGCATAAATTCCAGTGGTCTTTAGGTTAGCTTAATGCAGTACAGAGGGTTACATCTGCATGTTGCAGGGCCAAGGAGTTTTTTAAATTTCCTATGCTCTAGAAATTTGGTTGTTTTACAAGAAGGGGGACAGAATTTGAATTAATGCATTCACTTTTCACCTTTGGAGACCACCTGGCTTAGACAGTAACTGAACCTTTGACAATCACATTGTAGCCTGAGCTTTTCAAAGAAGCCTTGAGACCCATAGCTCCACATGAAATTCAATGGTAGTTAAGCACTAAATGACATTAATCTAATGTCTATTTATGGGTCTGTCTGCACAGCTGTTTGAGGGTGCTTTCTAGCATGGGTGGACAGACCTACACTAGCTCTACTGGAAGGAACACACTAAAAATAGTGGCATGGCCATGGCAGTGACTTAGGCTAGGTCAGGTGCCTGAATACAATCCTACCTACCCTGGGGTATTTATTCAGACAACTAGCCCAAGTTACTGCAGCACACTGCTATGTTTGCTGTGCTTGCTCAAGCAGTCAGCGCACATCTAGGTCCACCCCATTAGGAAACACCCTCCCAGCTGCTGTCTGAACAAAGCCTGTGACACATATATGCCCACATCACTGCTGAAACTCAGTGCCTCACGCTCTTTAATGGATTTATTCTCCAGACATCCTTGTGAAATAGGGCAGTACTACTCTCCTTTAGGGGAGCCTGGATGGCCCTTCCTTGACAATAAATGATGATGTCTGCCTTGACCACAGTGCGAATCTCTAAAAAGCAGAACCCAGGCAGGTCTCAAGTCTGGTGTGCATAAGCACGCAGGCAAGGCTTGAGGGAGAAGCTTTGAGAGGCAGGAATGTTTTGCATAATAATGCAGATTAAGCGAGACCACATTAAGAACCCACGACAATCAACCTTGTACTGGTACTTCTGTTACTGATAAGCAAAAATTAGAGATGCATATAGTTTTTGCAACATCCTGAGTCGCAAGATGTACCCCAAATAGGGCATTTTAGGTATCTTATGCAATACATAATCAATTGGTAAATATTATTAGAATGACCAAGTCTTGCTTTGCTATGAAATGCTTAGTAAGAAGAATCAATGGGAAGGAGTGAGCAGGATTGACCCACAAGTCCTGCTTATTGTAACTAGAAGTAAATAGACCCTTCACACCAGCTACATGAGTGCAGGGCCGGCCCAAGACATTTTGGCGCCCCGGGCGCGCGGCGCTGCCCCCCCTAGGGAGCATGGGCCCGCCCCCCAAGGCGCACGGCGCATGAGCGGGCCCACCCGCGGGGCGCACGGCGCATGCGCGGCCCAGCTACAGCCACTGGTGCACAGGCCGGGGCCCGCCCCCGAGGCGCACGGCACATGCGCGGCCCGGCTATGGCCGCTGGCATGCGCGCCGGGCCATGCAGGGCCCCGCGGCCGTGGGGGGCAAGGGCGCTGCTGGCTGGCGCTGCGGGGATTGGGTGGGCCGGCGCTGCGGGAGCCGGGCGCGCAGTGCCTGATAGCAGCTATAAGGGATGCTTCACGCCCCTTACAGCTGCCATTAGGCGCTCCCCATCGGTTGGCGCCCTGGGCAGCTGCCCAGCTTGCCCATGCCTCAATCCGGCCCTGCATGAGTGCATGGCACTCGGATGGGTGGGAATCAAAGGACCACGACTTCCTGCCTGGTACCATAGGTAGCATACGGGTGAAGTGTAAGTGAACTAGGCTTAATTATTGTATTATAATAATCTTCTATTAATTGCTTTTGCATTTTTTGTGCTGTATTAATTGCTTTAGAATTTATAGTATTTAATATTTAAATTGTACAGTAATTGTTTTTAAGGCTTGTAAAATTTAAACAACTATATTAACTGCTTAAAGCTTGTAATAAATAAGAAAGTGGTTAAGTCTCTATGGAGTGTCTTGGTTTCCCTTGGATCTAAAATAAATCAAACCACACAACACCTCCCCATTTTATGGGGGGAGCTGAGACAGAGACCAGCTAAGTGACTTGTCCAAAGTCACACGCAAAGTCTGTGGTAGACAGGAAATTGAACCCAAGTTTTTTCCATCCCAGGCTAATGGCCTAACCACGGGACCACCCTGTCCTAGTTACTAACAATAATTTGTCCACATAATAAATCCACAGTTCACTTGAATGGGAACAAGAATGAAGTTCCTGTGATATGGTAAGCCAGTTCTGAGGTCCATTTTGCAGGAGTGTGTAGTAGCTCCACACACTGCCTCCAGCAGGGTTATCTCCTTTCCAAGGTACCAAAAACCTGAGCCAACATTTTAAACACAATTTCCTGGTTTGCTAAAAGATTTCATAGCAGGAGCAAATGGCAGACAAAATATCAGTGTGGATGGCCTGTCTTGGCACAGCCCAGGACAACAATGGATGATTAATTTTTCCCATAGACTGCCGTGGGAGCACTCCACCCATGCAGAGTGTCAAGTCTGATAGGGTATTACCCCCATATAAAATTCAAGTGCTGTTATCAGCTTGATGGAACTAAATCTCCCTTCATATTTCCATAGTGAGAGTGGAGTTCACCCTGGTGCAGAGGGGCAGCACATGACCCTCTGCTCAGTATGAATTATTTTGTAGTAGTAGCACTGTGGTAGCATCTAGAAGCCCTGTTGAGGTAAGGACCCCATGTGCTAGGTGCTGTAAGAACACATTACAGTTCAGTCCTTCCCCTGAATAATCTAATAAATAAGACAAAGGGTAGGAGGGAAAACAAATGTTAAATAACTTGCCTGTGACGACACCCAACAGGTTAATGGCTGAGTCAGGAATAGCACCCACCTCCCCTAAGTCACAGTACCAGTCTTCTGGATCATACTATTTCCCAACACCAGTGGAGCAAGTAGGGCAGTATGGTCCCGTACATCGTACCACTAAGATATTTATAGCCAGTACAGCATAGCAGATAGACACAGAAGGAACCTGCGCACAGCCTGTCCCCAGCTCTTCTACACAGCTGCCTTTCCTGAGACCTCCTGCCTGGAGTGTGTTCAGCAGCCGTGCTGGAGAACAGGGCAGGGGGTGGTATAGCAGCCAAACATGAGGAGCTGCTGCTGCCAGAGTGGGGTTGCCCAGATTCTGCTCCCTGCCCCACTGGCCACTGCACCAACCTAAGCACTGTTTCATAGGATCACGGGTATGGTCTGCAAAACATGAGAGCAGGCTACCGAATGCTTATAATCAAGTCAACCTATACAGAGAGCGTGACATGCTATATGTCAGTAACAATTAGTAGTGATAGGAGTTTGGATTAAGGTTGAACGTGAATGAGAAATGCTTTGACTAGGGATGTAAAATCCCATTTAATTAGTTAACCAGTTAAACATTAGGTTTGACCGATTAACTGATTAAATGGGGATGGCTAATTAAATGGCAGGGGCTTCCCCAGCCTAGCTGCTCCAGCCCTGTGGCAGCCTCATGCTGGCGGGGGGTGGGGGAGAAGTCTGGAAGTGGCAGCGGGGGGTGGGGGAGAGGAGGGGCGGGGGTAAGCGCAGGGGAGAGCTGCCAACTCCCAGCCCACCCAGCCAGCGTGGGCTCATGGGCTGGGAGTCAGCAGGCTCACATGGGCTGGGAGCCGGCAGCCCTCCCTGCCCTTTGCTGCTTCTTTCCCCTTTTCCCCCGTGCAAGGCTGCCAATTCCCAGCCCGCACAGGCTGGAGCAGCCCTCGGCCTGGGTAACTGTCAACTGTTGCCCAGTAAGCATTACCCATTAAGGGTGATGCCTACCTGGTAACCAGTTAACCGGTAACCCATTCACATCTCTAGCTTCAACATTCCACAGATTAACAAAATATATTGACTATGTTTGGTCCATTTATTCCTTTCCTTGCCATCTGTAATGCACAGCCCCCCACCCCTGGGTGAGAGACAACTGTCTGGTTATGTGGTCCTTCACCTGCAAAGCAATTTTCCAACTGACTTATTGTCAAGTAAATATGTAGCATTGCTCTCTGCTACCACCTACTGGATAACCTGCAAGATGACATTAATTTCTACAGAAGGAGATTAGGTCAACATCCAGAACCAAAGTTTAATGAAATATTAATTAACACAAAAAGAAAGTAAACAGAGAGAATTAACGGAGGAATAAATTAGCCTAAAATATCCACCTTACTGTCAACCTAACATTTATTTCTTTCCTTTGATGTTTCTAGAGCTTTTATTTTAAAGATCTGTTCTTTCATTCATACTATGTCTACACTGTAGAGCTTTTCCCAGAAAAGCTTTGACGCATCCAAGGACCGCATCTGCTTTTCCAAAAAAAATTTTGGAAAAGCAGACACATTTTTTGGCATTCCTGTAAACTTTGTTCTACGAGGAAGAAGGGATGGTCTGAAAGAGGGTTTTTTTCTGACATTTGGCGCCGGGTAGACAGGCCAAATGTCAAAAAAAATCTTTTGGAAGAAAAGTGGAAAAAGATACGCAAATTGTGGTTCATAATTTGTGTATCCTTTTCCGACTTTTCTTTGCAGTGTAGACATAGCTATAGTGATGCGTCTCAGAGAGGTAGCCATATTAGTCTGTATCTGCAAAAACAAGTAGGAGTCTTGTGGCACATTAGGTTATGTCTACACTACCACCCTAGTTCGAACTAGGGTGGCTAATGTAGGCATTCGAAGTTGCAAATGAAGCCCGGGATTTAAATATCCCGGGCTTCATTTGCATCTTGCCGGGCGGGCGCCATTTTTAAATCCCCCTAGGTCGAACTCCGTGCCTGCGGCTACACGCGGCACAGAGTAGGTAGTTCGAATTAGGATCTCTAATTCGAACTACCGGTACACCTCGTTCCATGAGGAGTAACGGTAGTTCGAATTAGAGATCCTAATTCGAACTACCTACTCCGTGCTGCGTGTAGCCGCGGGCACGGAGTTCGACCTAAGGGGATTTAAAAATGGCACCCGCCCGGCAAGATGCAAATGAAGCCCGGGATATTTAAATCCCGGGCTTCATTTGCAACTTCGAATGCCTACATTAGCCACCCTAGTTCGAACTAGGGTGGTAGTGTAGACATACCCTTAGAGACTAACAGATTTATTAGGGCATAAGTTTTCATGGGTAAAACCCACTTCATCAGATGCATTGGAGTGGAAGTTACAGAAGGAGTATATAAAAGGAAGAAGTTGCTTGTGTTAATGAAGCCAATCAAGTCAGGATGGAAGTGGGTCTTTCCTAGCATTTGGTCTGCAGATGTGAATATTCAGCAAAGGGAAATTGCCTTTGTAATGCATTAACCAGTTGAGATCCTTATTCAATCCTAAATTGATAGTGTTGAATTTGCAAATGAATTCCAGTTCAAGTGTCTCCCTTTGTAAAATAATTTCAGAAATCAGTTACAAAACTGCAGCCTGGCTCCAGCCAGTCCCCCATCCCAGAGGAGACACTGGGGACATCGGGAACCATGATCTGGCCCCAGCCCTCCCCAGGAGGTGCAGGGGGGTCCAGAAACCACACCCGTTCCCCGGCCTGCCTCTGCGAGTAGAGAGTGGGAGGCGGGAACTACAGCCTGTCCCTGGGCCCCTGGAGTAGAAGCCAGGAGGCCGAGCAACCCAGCACCAGCCCTGCTTCCCCCACAGGTAGCCACTGGAGGGCCGGGCAGCCCAGCCTTGAAGCCCCCCAGGAAAGCTGCCAGAGGAGCCGGACAGCCTCTCTCCCCCACCAAGAACTGCTGACTGGAGGCTGGGCAGTGCAGCCCCGCACCTAGGAGAGATGACCTGGGGGTCAGGTAGCCCAGCCCTGCCCACCCAGGAGTCGCTGGGTGGGGGGAGCAGGCAGGGGGAATGGACAGCCCCCTTCCCTCAGAAACCGCCAGCTCCGGGGGCTGGGCAGTGCAGCCCTGCCCCTGGGAGGAGCCACCTGTCCCCCCCCGCCCTCCTCTGGGAAGAGCTGCCAGAGCAGAACAACTGTTTACCCCCCTCCCCCCCGAGGAGCTAGAGCTGGAGCAGCACCACTCTTGTCACCCCAGGTAGCCCTAGTAAGCCCTCCCCCACCTCCCAGCCCCCTGCTCTGAACCCTCCCAGCCCTGAGCCCCCTCCCACCACCTGCCCTGACTGCTGCACCCTCCCACCCCCAACCCAGAGGCCCCCAAAGACTCAAGCAACGCTGGGTAAATCTTCTTGTATTCCATGTGGTTCAGAGGTGTAGCTGTGTTAGTCTGTTTCAGCAAAAACAATGGGGAGTCCTGTGGCATCTTAAAGATTAACACATTTATTTGGGTAAAAGCTTTCATGGGCTGGAACCTGCTTTGACATATGCATCATTCCTTTTGCTTTAAGTAAATATGCTTTTGATATGAATAGGTCTTAACTGAGGTATGTTTTATACAAGATGGCTCATGTCATGTATCATCATTGGAAAGATTGTGATGTACTGAACATGATTATCCTGTTTGTGTGCATGTCTCGTTTTGTAGCTGGAGTTAGGAACACTAACCTGTGTATCTTTACTCTTTATTCCCTGCTTTGGGTCACTCCCACTGCTGGCACTTCTGGAACTACAATGGGAAAAACCAGGCATGGCTGATGATCCATCAGCAAGAGACAATGAACTGTAAATGCGAACGTGTGGGTCAGCCTGCAAAGAATGGCTACAGGAGCCCTACAGAGACACGTGACCATATCAGCTGTTATTGGAACGCATCTTGAATTCTATGCTTTTCCATTCTATGCTTTTCCAAGGGGTGAAAGGAATCAAACAAAGACTTTTTGCCTTACGAAGATTCTGTGTAAGGCTGG
The DNA here is from genome assembly GCA_032595735.1 of Pelochelys cantorii. NCBI lineage: Eukaryota > Metazoa > Chordata > Testudines > Trionychidae > Pelochelys > Pelochelys cantorii. Next base: position 17,909,759 of record CM064338.1, read on the forward strand.
GGAAGAAACACTGATTGTCTTCAGGTGGTTTTACTACTGCCTTCCCATCCCATAAGAAAACTTGAAAACACCTGAGACCCAAAGACTGGAATGAGGGAGGGAACAGCCGCTGACCCAGGCTGTGAAACAATCTGCCTGGAACAACATTTAAAGTGAGAAATATTAGTTGTAGTTAACTTCTATAATGTACTAAGGGACAGCAAGTGTGATTTGTTTATTTACCGAAGTGGCCATCTTTGTTCTGTTTGTTACCACTTAAAATCTCTTCTACTTTTAGAAGAGTTAATATTTTTTTCTGGTTTATAACCCAGTTTATATCACTTCTAAGGTGCGGGAGGTGAGAAGCTGTGCATACATTCCTTCACATTTAGGAAAAAGAAGACCATCATGTAATTTTGGATTTGTACCCCAACTCAGGGGTGTGTGTGTGAACATCTGGGTGCTGGAGTAAATCCCATAAGCTGGGTTTTCCCAGAGCTGATCTCAGTGTCTGTATCTGCAGATGAGTGTGGCTTTGCCTGTGGGTTTTGCTAGTGGAGGCTGGAGGGCCTGATTCAGCAAGGTTAGGTAACAGGCTGGCAGAGAAGGGAGGGTTAATGGTATCTAAGCACCTCAGGTGATATCTCAGGGGTCTTGACCCATCACATTCATCATTACAGAATCTGGCCAAACAGGCTAAATTTCCATATGAAGCAGTGAACATGCAGTAGTTCAAACACGTACTCACTCAAGTATGCATATATTTAAATTAAACCTAATTAACCTTGAGCATATCTCACCAACCCACTCAAAAGCAGGCAGGATTCATAAGCCATTATGGGCACCTGCCTGTCTTAAGGAAGGATTGGGGCTCTGACTATAACAGCATACCTGCTTCCCAGGGAAGGGTTCTAATGTACACTGTAGTCCATTCTCTGAATGATGAACCAGGGCTGTTGATTCTTCTGTAGCCACATTGTAACAGCTTAGATTTCGGTGATGGAATCCCTGGAATGGAATAGCCCGTGTCTTCGCTTACTTGACAATAGAGCCTGTCACAGTTAAACAAAGCTGGCGGCTCTTTGGCTGTCACACAAAAGGGTCAGGTTTGTTGGATGGTCTCCAGGATAGTGCTCATGTGTCTCTCCAGGACAATCAACTAGAACTGTTATAAGAGAACACTTCATCTCCTCCCCCTCCATTGAAAGCCCATCCTTGAGGTCAGAGCAGTGACTTACCAGCTCCATGGTTATTTTAGAAACTACAAAGGTGTGTTGTTTAAATACCCTACTGGGACTCTGGTGTTAGGAACAAGAAGGACATTTTTCCTACACTGGTCATCTCACACCAGCTTTAATACCACAGCTGGTGGTATGACCAGTATAGGAAAGGGATCACTTTTCGTGTGCACTAAAGCAGCTTTGGCCACTAGTGAGGCTGGTGGGCGGGGGAGGCCAACCCCCATTTAAAGATCATTCTCAGTGTAGGAGTGGGATTTTATATTTATATTTTTAGGTTTAATAATGTAGTAATGTATGACTTAATTTCATCCTGCCAGCCACCCTCTTTATAACCCTCTGGGGCATTGGTAGAAATGCATCTGACAGACTGCCAATGTCTGTACCAATGTTAAGGTAGGGACAGACCATTAGGCCCTTTAGTTAAATATACATTTGTTTGTTTTAAGATTTAGTAAGTAAAAGACAGGGTCTTGTATTATGTCTATGTTAATAAGATTAGAGGAATGTTGAAGGCCCGGGCCACAACGTGAACTGTTTTGATTACAAGATTTAGTAAGGTTTAATTTACAATGCTTTTTTATTGCTCAATATAAAACACTGCTCTTTGTATACCTTTGAAGGTCTTTGTAAAAGACTGTTTGTGTGAATGAGGAATGTATCCATCAGAAAAAGATAAGGTGTGAAGGCCATTGTTAAATCCAGATGGTCAAGAGAGGAGGGGTGAAGAGACTTATCGACACCAGAGAACCATCAGTGCACATCCATGATTAAGGAAGGGCAGATTGATGACCCTAAGGTGGAGCTGGAACCCCTAAAGGCAATTGATTAACTCAATCCAGGACAGGATGACCCTCTCAGATGTTTTGGAATGTTAACATCAAAAGATAACACCAATTAAGGAGTAACCAATCACAAACTGACACAGCAAAATCCATACACTTCAACAGAGAAAAGAGGATTATAAGAACAGGGTGCTTTGCCATGGTACTTCGGGTTCGTCTTGCCACCAATTCCAGGAGCATCAGATCGTGACCGACAAAGCCTGGCTCCCCTCTGCGATCAATCTGGCTGGCCACTAGATTGATCCAGACTCTGGACTGGTAACTATAACATCGACTGGCGGGACTGTGTACATGGTGTATGGGTGACTGAAAAGCATATGTTAACTGTTGTATTCTCAATAAATGCAGCATACTGCCTTCTCCCCTATACAAGATCTCGTGTGCTTTGTATGGGTATAACATCAGGATCAGAGATGGGCTTCTTCTCTATCTACCTCAGATTGTTGGTTGAAAAAGGCTCCTAATATAACTCTGGTTTCTGCCTGAGCAGCTTGACTCTCCTGCTACCAGTTTACACTCATGAGACAGATGGGTGACTGAAAGGAATCACTGTCCTCAAAAGGACAAGAAATTCTGGCTAGACCAGTTAAAGGTGGAGGCAACAGTGACATAGCAGTGGCAGAACAGGAAATAAATATAGCACTGACTGGAAGGACAAAACCCAAGTCAGTGCAGGACAAAGGAGACTCATATCAAGGACAATTTTTCCTTCCTGTAGCTACTCTGCATTGGTTCCAAGTTCAGAATTTCCTTTGAAGTTAGATATCCAATGTAGTTGTAGCTGTGTTGGTCCTAGGACATTAGAAAGACACGGTGGGTGAGATGATATTTTTTATTAAACCAACTCCAGTTGGCCCTGTAGACAAGCTTTCAAGCTTACACAGAGTTCTTTTTCAGATCTGAGAATGTCACAGCTACATACAAGGTGGAACAGATTGTTCAGAATAAGCAGTTAACATATTTCAATGGACTATTAAAAAGTGATTTGGCCCATCTCCATTCATAGATGAGAAAGGGAACAGGTAAAAGGTAGCTGGGCAATGGGAACAGTTAAAGAGTTATAGACTTCTGTAATAATCCATAAAAATAGTGTCACTATTCAGTCAATGATTTTTAATGTCTAACAAAACCATCATCTTAAGTTCCCAGGCTTAAGATGTTGTGCAGGTTTCTTTTGAAGATGAGGACTAAGAGGTCAGATACGGATTGATCTGTTTGTGACAAGTGTTTCCCTGGGTGATATGGAGTTTGTCTTTTATAATTGAATTGTTCTGTGTGAGTTCATTTGAGAGTATAGTGATTGTCTGGTTTCACCCACATACTTGTTATTGGGTTATTTAGTGCGGTGGATGAAGTATACCACATGAATCTTAAAATGTGTGTTGTGGAGGGTTTTGATCATTTCATAGTGTAGCTATTTCTACAGTTTTTACATCTGTTGTGCTGGCAGGGTCTGGTGGAAACTTGAGTCTGATGATGAGCTTGAAGAGGTCGGGGGTTGTTTGAACGCAAGATGAGGGAGCTCAGGAAAATTTCTTTCAGGATGTGGTCCCATCAAGTTTAGGTTTGGATTGTTTAATGATACCTTGTATGGATTCCACTGTATGGTGGCTGATCTCAAATAGGGGTGTAAAAATGAATACAAATATTAATCATGTAACTGATAAAAATTCTATCAGTTACACGGTTAACGTCCACAGAAACCTGGTGGAATGAGGACAATCAGTGGGACACAATCATACCGGGATATAAAATATATCGGAAGGACAGAATAGGTCGTGCGGGTGGCGGAGTGGCACTATATGTGAAAGATAATGTAGAATCAAATGAAGTAAAAATCTTAAATGAATCAACATGTTCCATAAAATCAATATGGATAGTAATTCCGTGCTCTAATAAGAAAATAACAGTAGGGATAAATTATTGACCACGTGACCAGGACAGTGATAGTGACGTTGAATGCTATGGGAGATTAGAGAGTCTATCAAATAAAAAACTCATAATAATGGGGGATTTAAAATATCCCCATATTGACTGGGTACATGTCATCGCAAGATGAGATGCAGAGATGACATTTCTCGATGCCTTAAATGACTGCTTCTTGGAGCAGCTGGTACAGGAACCCACAAGGGGAGAAGCAATTCTCGATTTAGTCCTGAGTGGAACGCAGGATCTGGTCCAGGAGGTAACTATTGCCGGCCCGCTTGGGAATAGTGACCATAATATAATAATATTTAACATTCTAGTGGTTGGAAGAACACCTCAGCAGTCCAACACTCTGGCATTTAATTTAAAAAAAGGGAATTACGCAAAAATGAGGAGGTTAGTTAAACAGAAATTAAAAGGTACAGTGACTAGAGTAAAATCCCTGCAAGCTGCATGGACACTTTTCAAACACACCGTAATAGAGGCCCAACTTAAATGTATACCCCAAATTAAAAAATATAGTAAGAGAGCTAAAAAAGAGCCACTGTGGCTTAACAACCATGTAAAAGAAGCAGTGAGAGATAAAAAGGCACCTTTTAAAAAGTGGAAGTCCAATCCTAGTGAGGTAAATAGAAAGGAACATAAACACTGCAAAATTAAGTGTAAAAATGTAATAAGAAAAGCAAAAAAAGATTTTGAGGAACAGCGAGCCAAAAACTCAAAAAATAATAGCAAAATGTTTTTTAAGTACATTAAAAGCAGGAAGCCTGCTAAAAAACCGGTGGGGCCCCTGGACGATTGAGATACAAAAAGAGCAATCAAGGACGATAAAGCCATTGCGGAGAGACTAAAGGATTTCTTTGCTTCAGTCTTCACAGCTGAGGATGTTAGGGAGATTCCCAAACCTGACCCGTCCTTTGTGGGTGATGAATCTGAGGAACTGTCCCAGACTGAAGTGTCATTAGAGGAGGTTTTGGAACAAATATAAAAACATAACAGTAACAGATCACCAGGACCAGATGGTATTCACCCAAGGGTTCTGAAAGAACTCAGAAGTGAAATTGCAGAACTATTAACTGTGGTTTGTAACCTATCCTTTAAATCAGCTTCTTTACCCAAGGACTGGAAGACAGCTAACATAACGCCAATATTTAAAAAGGGCTCTAGAGGCGACCCTGGCAATTATAGGCCCGTAAGTCTAACATCAGTACCAGGCAAATTAGTTGAAACAATAGTAAAGAATAAAATTGTCAGACATGTAGAAGAACATAATTTGCTGGGCAAAAGTCAACATGGTTTCTGTAAAGGGAAATCATGTTTTACTAATCTATTAGAGTTCTTTGAAGGAGTTAACAAACATGCAGACAAGAGGGATCCAGAAGATATAGTATACTTAGATTTCCAGAAAGCCTTTGACAAGGTCCCTCACCAAAGGCTGTTGTGTAAATTAGGTTGTCATGGGATAAGAGGGAAGATCCTTTCATGGATTGAGAACTGGTTAAAAGACAGGAAACAAAAGGTAGGAATAAATGGTAAATTTTTAGACTGGAGAGGTGTAACTAGTGGTGTTCCCCAAGGGTCAGTCCTAGGACCAATCCTATTCAATTTATTCATAAATGATCTAGAGAAAGGGATGAGCAGTGAGGTGGCAAAGTTTGTGGACAATACTAAACTGTTCCAGATAGTCAAGACCAAAGCAGACTGTGAAGAACTTCAAAAAGATCTCACCAAACTGAGTGACTGGGCAACAAAATAGCAAATGAAATTTAATGCGGATAAGCATAAAGCAATGCACATTAGAAAAAATAACCCCAACTATACATACAATATGATGGGGGCTAATTTAGCTACAACTAATCAGGGAATAGATCTTGGAGTTATTGTGGATAGTTCTCTGAAAACTTCCACACAGTGTGCAGCAGCAGTCATAAAAGCCAATAGGATGCTAGGAATTATTTAAAAAGGGATAGAAAATGAGATGAAGAATATCTTACTGCCCCTATATAAAACTATAGTACGCCCACATCCTGAATATTGTGTACAGATGTGGTCTCCTCACCTCAAAAAAGATATTTTGGCATTAGAAAAGGTTCAGAAAAGAGCAACTAAAATGATTAGGGGTTTGGAACAGGTCCCATATGAGGAGAGGCTAAAAAGACTGGGACTTTTCAGTTTAGAAAAGAGGAAACTGAGGGGGGGTATGATAGAGGTATATCAAATCATGAGTGGTGTGGAGAGGGTGAATAAAGAAAAGTTGTTTACTTGTTTCCATAATATAAGAACTAGAGGACACAAAATGAAATTAATGGGTAGCAGGTTTAAAACTAATAAAAGAAAGTTCTTCTTCACACAGTGCACCGTCAACCTGTGGAACTCCTTGCCAGAGGAGGCTGTGAAGGCTAGGACTATAACAGAGTTTAAGAAAGAGCTAGATAAATTCATGGAGGTTAGGTCCATAAAAGGATATTAGCCAGGGGGTAAGGAATGGTGCCCCTGGCCTTTGTTTGTCAAAGGCCGGAGAAGGATGGCAGGAGACAAATTGCTTGATCATTGTCTTCGGTCCACCCCTTCTGGGGCACCTGGTACTGGCCACTGTCGGCAGACAGGTTACTGGGCTAGATGGACCTTTGGTCTGACCCAGTATGGCCATTCTTATGTTCTTATGTTCTAACTGCTCCTGGGACTGCCAGGGCCCCATAGGGCTGGCATGGCCACCAGGGCTCCTGGCCCCACAAGGCTACAGACTACCAGCTGCCAGCCCCATGCAGCAGCCGGCTTCCAGCTCCTAGCCCCGTGGGGCTGCTGGGGCTATTGTCAGCCCACTGCAGAGTCTAACTGTTAATATAAACCGATAAGCATCGGCTTATTGATTAACTGGTTAACCGGTTAAACTCTTATATCCCTAGTGCGCAGTTGGATGGCGTTTGATTTCTGTTTTGAAGTATGTTCTCTTGGGTTGGCATATTCTACTTCTCTGGAGGGGAGTCTTTGTTAGTGAAGAAGGCTTTAAGGGTATTAAACTTTATATCACAGACTTTCTTCTACATATTCTGTGATCCATGGGTTTCTTGTATATAGTTGTCTGTAGGATTCCATTGTTGAAACTGATTGTGGTATCCAAGAAGTTGGCATCTACTTCCTGAGCAAATTCAAGAAACAAATCATCATCTCCGGAGGTCTCACCATCTATAACCCTCTGACCACTACATGCAACTTCAAATATGCTGAACAGCTCTACTGAAGGACTGCAGAGAAACTTAAGAACAAATGGGCTTCACATACTTCACAAGGGATCCTCTCAAACAAGATATTATCACATGCTCCCATGCCCTGGAAGAATCAGGAAGTGCAAGAAACCCAAAACAACTATAAAAAATTTGATCACAACTATCCAACACAAACAAACAAAAAGCAGAACTACAACTCCTCCTCTACAACTTGCAGAATATCACCTCTGGGGAAAAAACATAGCACCAGGCCCCACCACATGGGCTCTACATAACACTCTAATATCATCAAGACTCTCTATAAGTGGAACTGAATTGTCTGTTCTCGCCACATGATTGAACTTTTGCCCCCACCACAGAACTTGATACCTTATTAACACATGGAGAACTAAAAGAATGCTTCAGCCAACTCCGCTTCAGAAACATTCTTTCACAACAATGATGAAACCACCCACAATAATCAACTCCCACCTTCAGAATTATCTGGGTGGACACTCCATAGCAAATGAAACTCACTCTTGATTATGACATTGATTGCTTCCAGACAAAAATTCCATGTGAAATTCTTAACAAATATCACACCCACCACAATCTCTTCACTGTAAGAGTACAGCTATAACCCTAGAAATCCAGCCACCAGATAATGATCAACCACCACCCATCAATAAAATGCTGTCTAGAACACTCCCACATTTTCATTGACTTTCTGGATACCACAATCAGCTTCAATAATGGAACCCTACAGCCAACAATCCATCACTCACCACATCTACCTTTCATTGACCTGGTAGCCACCCCAAACATACCACCTTCCAAAGAGGAGCCTGGCAGTTTAAGTTGATAACTTTGCTAGACACTAAAAATCTTGGAATGAACAGGTGGGTGATGGGTAATGCAGGCAAGGGAAGGCATTGCCTTCCCAAAATTGCCCATGCTGCAGCCAGCCGGCTGGTCAGGAAGGATCAGGCTGAAGCATGGTTGCCTGGCCAACAGGTGCTCCAGCCAGCAGGAAAAGCTGGGGCTCTGTTGCCTGCTGGAAGGAGGGAAGTTAGAGGGCTGAGTGTGCTTTGGAGCTGGGGGCAGTACTCTGTGGTGGGCGGTGGGGCTTGGCTCTATGGAGATTGAGGGGGGGTGGAGTGCAGAAGGGGCAGAGCCGTGGGCAGATGGGGCAGGGCTGAGGCTTGCCTTCCCTACCTGGGCATTCACCCACCGCCCACGGGGACACTAGATTTATGGTTTATTACAACAATCACTCCTCCCACAGGCGGCTTCATTCCCCCCCCCCCTTTTCCTTTCCCCTACATGACTGGAGAGGTGTTAATAGGTCACTTCACCTCCAAGGATATCTTAGGCTGGGTTTCAGGAATGTGGTAGGACAGAATATGGAACAGATGCCCAGAGCCTGTTTCCTGCTGCAGCCCCTTTGCCATAGTTTAGAAAACTAGCCTGCTGATTATTTCCCCAGTTCAGAGGAAATTCTAGGTAGTATAGACTGGCTCAGTTCTACTCCCCCTTGAAGCCCCCAATGACATGGCTGTGCCAGAGAACTGCTGCACTCTGATTAATCCCCAGCCAGGTAGTATAACAACCCCCTGTGTGCTTGTGGGCTGTACTGGTTGTTGTAAATAGAAGAACCCTGGAGCTGCTCTAAGCTGTACCAGAAACTAAACAGTTGTAAGAGCTAGGGTGCTCAGAGCTCACTAAGCTCAGCTTATCTGAACCCAAGATTCAAGATCAGAGTGCAGATAAGACTTCTGAAGTGCATCAAGATTAGAAGAATTCTGTCTCTACCTTTCAGGAAGCTGGGACTGCCCAAGGAATGGTGAGGATTTTCCTCAACCTGATCAATGCACAGACCTTGGCCTTTCCATTGTGATCCCTTCTCTCCTGCAACATTTAATAAACTCATAGTTAAAACCTGGATTCTGAGTCTAATTTTATCTTAAAAATAGTTGGATACTACAAGTAATATTTTCTGAAACAACAAGGCACAGTTAGGTTTAATTTCAGCACCAGCGCCCATACAGGAAATGCCCTGCTTTGGTTGGCTTGTGTTACAACTTTCACATTAGTTTATTGTCCTTTTCTAATTTTCCCCCATTCCTCTTTTTATAGCAGTTATGACAACCAACCATTTGCTTCTTACTTCGGGAAAAACAAAGACTTCAAATTCCCAGTAAACCAGGAAAATCTAGTCTTAAGTCTGCAGTTCTGTCTTTAAAACTCTCTCTGTTGTACATAGGATATTGCCTGGATCACCCAACACTGGTTTGACCTCTTAGGGGATGATGTGTCAGATCAGCCACCATTTGGAAACCAGTGCAACATACCACTGAGTCACTGCAGAGTGAAGTGGTGAGTTGTAGCACAAACTCAACAGGCTGATGTTCAGAAAAATCAGACTCTAAATTTCCTTTACTTATTTTTTTATGAAGTTGTTTGCAGAGGAAAGCTCAGTCCAGATACAGTATCTGGTTTTCAAGGAGCTTTGGTTTTAAGTTCTGTTTTCTAATCATGTTGACAAAGGCAGAAGGAGGCCAGACAGTGAGTCAGTGGCTCAGCTGGGATTAGAAACCAGTATCCTTCTCGCTCTCACGCTCTGCTGTAAACTACTGGACCACCCTGTGATTTCTCTGTGGTCCAACTTCATTTGTTTTGTTTTTGATGTGTTCAAAGAAAGAATTAAGAGAAATCTAGGAATACTATAGTGGTAGCTCCTTCACGTTGGATCTATCCATGGACCTATCAAGATTCAGATGTTTTCTGCTACGTATTTATACTACACTCAGCACCACTGCCACTGTTTATATAAACAATTGTATTTTCTTTAAGCATCTAAACAAGATCTGATCTTGTGCTAGCAAAAATGCACACACAAATATTTATGTTGACACCATTCTGTGAGCACCTGAACTTGCATGCTTAATCATAGGAGCTGGATACCCACAATGCATGTCTTTTATTAAAACAACCCTTGCCCTGCTTCTTGAATTGAACAATGAGGGAGAACAAAATTAAAAACATGTCATCCCAAGTTCCTCAGGATTACAAATGTATATGTCAGAAAGGTGCCAGCAGGTACCCAGCCCTAGGAATCAAGTGCATGGCTTCAGTTGGTAACTTCAAAGTGAAAAATGGCTGTGGCCTAAAATATTTAAAACAGGGGTGGGCAGTAGAACAATGGCAGTTCAGCTGGGTTAGTCCCTAGTGGGTTGCTGCCACTATATTTACCTGCACCTCCCCAGGTGCAGGCTATTGCAGCTCCTGTAGGCCACAGATCGCCGTCCCCGACTAATGGGACATCACTTCCCACAGCTCCTATTGGCGAGGAATGGTGATCCATGGCCAACAAGAGATGCAATCACCCTACCTGTGGAAACAAAAGACAGGACTATGCAGCACTTTAAAGACTAACAAGATGGCTTATTAGGTGATGAGCTTTCATGGGCCAGACCCACTTACACCATCTTGTTAGTCTTTAAAGCGCTGCATAGTCCTTTCTTTTGTTTCAGCAAGATCAGACTAACACGGCTACATCTCTATTACTATCCTACCTATGAAGGCGCAGGTAAGTAAACCAACAGTGGCCTGCCAGGGGTTAACCCTGGGGTACTGGATCCAGCCTGTGAGCCATTATTTCCCCACCCCAATGTAAAAGATCATCTAAAGCTCTAGGATTAGAACTGTAGTTACTTTGCCCACTGGCCCCCAACAGCAAAGATCTTTTGGCTCAGGGGAGCTAACAGTCTTGCCAGGTCCTTGGGCAAGGTGGAAGGGGGCAGCTCCACATTCCCAGAAGGGTAGCCAGCCCTCAGCACCACCTGGACCACGGCATGTCCCCCTCCCTCCTGCCTTTAACACTGCTTGGAGCATGTGGCATGCTCTGATGGTGATTTTTAAGGATTTGGGGCTCCAGGTGCTGCAGCTGTTTCTGTCACAGTTGTAGGAGCCAGGAGCCCCAGACTCTTTTCAATCACTACACTCTGAGGCAGTTACTCCCTTTGCTCCCCCTCCCCATCAGTGGGCCCTATCTGGCCTAGCAATAGAACCTTTGCAGCGGCTTGTCCCAGACTATGAAACAAACTCCCACAAGAACTAAAACAAAATTATTTAAAAAATAAATAATAAAAAAAATTATTAAAAAAAAATCCTTCTCTGACAGAACACTACACTGAACACAGAATTCTCATGCTGGGAGGAGTGATAGATGGTAATAATATTGCTTGTGTTCTCACTCCTGGCAGACACTCAGGTTTTTCGCTGAGGAGGATGGTATAAGAACCTATCTAGAACAGAACAGACACAATGTGCACAGAAGCATGCAGCAAAACAGTACACATAGGAGCACATGGCAAACCAGCACTCAGGATGAGCAATATTTGGCTACGACACAGCCGCTTTTCTGGGTGTTCTCAGGTGAATTTTTGCTAGAGAAGCATGAAGGAGACAGGCCCAAAGAGCCTGGGATACAAGCTTAGTTCAGTCCCTGGTTTTCTTTCCCATCCAATCCGACACCAACTCCAACTTCAATCAGATCTGTAGGAGCAGGCGGCTTGATGACCTCCACTCTGGTTTTCCCTTCCAGGCTCTTTGAGGGGCAGAGTGGAGATAAAACATGCCAGATCAGCGCTTCTGTTCTCCTACCCCATCCACGTTCTTCTTAACTCTCCATATTTGCTCCTTTGTCATTCTTTGCCTCCATGTCATGTTTCATCCTAAAGGGAATGTGCATAGCCAAGAGGGATGCAAGAAGAGTTTAGTATCCTGAACTAGAGAAAGAACAGCTTTTGTAATCCAGCATGTAAGATGCTATGTGTAAGGAGGGTCTGAATCAATACTTCCATTACAGCCAGCTGGGATGGGAAAGGAATCCTGGGTATGGTTATGTAAATACACTTCACTCAGGTTGCTTAGGCCTGCTAGATATTCAGTTGTTAGAATGATGTTTTGCCCATTGTAACCAATTTGGCTGTTGTGGGGGGTCAGTAAATGCAGGAATTGTAAGATATGGCCACCAATGCTCACAGTTATTGTGGGAATGCACAATGCAGAAAAGTCAGACTGTTTTTAACTCAGTTAGAAAGAGATACCCTGTCAGTGTAAATACACTTGGATGGACAAAGGCTGCTCTTTCAGAGCCCTATATATTAAGTGGGGGAAGGAGTCAGCGAGCTGCATACCCTCCAGGCATGAGCTATAAGACTGGTTCAACCTGTTCCTCCCCACTGTTTCAGTGAAAGAGTTAAAGAAAGTCTCCAGAAGGGGTCTCTTTTGTATGTAAATGTACTCTAGCGTATGCTGGAATCTCTTGTGGCTGGACCGTGCTTTAGGCCAAAAGCTGAAATCACTGGGAGCTGAAATCACTAGGTTTGGCCTAGAGCCAAATCCACCACAAGCCAGCAGAAGATGCAATGAGCAGCCAGCAGGGCGGTGATGGAGAGGTGTTCGGAGCAACCAGCAAAGCGGCAGCAGCAAGGGGCGACGGAGGTGTGAGGAGTAGCCAGCAGAGCGGTGGCAGCGAGGGGCAAAGAATGGCTCACGGAGTAGCACCAGAGAGCAGCGAGCAGGTGACCAGCAGAGTGGGTACGATGCCTTCTACCTTCCCACTCCTGCAACTCAGGAGGGGAAGTGAACTCTGCAGATCACCTCTGAACTCTGGTTTGCCCGGACCAAGGGCAGTGACTGAATGAGGTGCAGAGAAGAGTTAGGCAGGGGACATCTACATTGCTGGACTTGAGAGCCGGAGAGGAAAAGGACATTGTCCACCTACTTTGCCTCCCAGAGGTGCCCAGGGGTGTTCTGTGAATTTCCCAAGTCACTGGGGGGGGGGGGGGGCTCAAGCCAGTTCTGTGTTGGATGGATGGAGAGGAACTCCTACGTATTGAACCCGGCTCTGTCTGCTGCTGCTGCTACCGAGCAGAAGGGTTACGTATATATAAGGGCTGCTGTGTTAGAGGAAAAGATACACAAAGGAAACACACAGAAAAGCTCTTCAGGCAAATACCTGCAATGAGTCCTTTTTGGGCACTGGGTGCCACTGTTCACCCACACTGAAGTGTTAACACTATCTTCCTTACCTAAAAGCAGGCAGGCTGATGACTCAAGAGGCTGAAATCTTCACATTCTCCCCAGAACAAATTCAAATGAACTTTCATTGCTTGCTTTTGTTGTGCTGGTAAAGAACACTGACCCGCTTAATCTTAGAATTGGTACCTAGTGCAAGGGAAAGACAGACATGTAATGTTCCCATTCTTGCAACTAGCAGACATGCTGTATCTTCTGAAACTGTGTGCGGTTAATGGCTACAGGAAATGGCTATCATATGGATACATTAAAGTATGTAAATCCGAGTGCTTTGGGCTTCTGCATGGAATAGCTTCAGCTCAGTGCTTAATTTTGAATAGTGTCTTTGTCACACAGGCCATTTGTGTGAGGTCACACCTTGCATGCAAATGCAGAACTGTGTGCCTTACTAAATGCCATGGGCAGAGTTGCCAGAGCTGAGTGCCTGCAAGCCCCAGCAAGCCCCAGCACAAATCAACATCTGCTGCAGTCACACCTGGCATATTATATTCTTATCTCGCATGGATATTTGTCCCAGATGAGTTCTGGAGGATTATGTCCCCTCTATAATCTGTGTCTGCCCCATCATTTAAAGTCCAAGAAAGAACTTTTGCATTTATTTAAACCCAGCAGTAAGGGGGCAAGAGGTGAACTCCTGGAATATTCCTTGAAGGAGGAAGATATCTTCCAAACAGAAGATTCTCAGGAGCAGTGGGAAAAACAGGGTTAATAACATGAAACCCTTAATGACAGGGACCATCTTTTTGTTCTATTTGTACAGTGCCTGGCACAGTGGGGTCCTCATCTATGACTAGTGCACCCTGGGCAGAACAATAAGAAATAATCATTCATATTTTCCCTTCTCCTGTCTCCCAGCATGCTGTGATCACTGGCTGCACTGCTGAGAGAAGTTCTGGGGTTGAGGTGCATTATACAAAACGGCTTATTCCTGCAGAAAGCCAACTATACTATGAACTTGAGAACATGCTGAGACCCACACTGCAAGTGGCTGTTGGGGAGTAGCAAAGGCAAGATTTCAGGAAGGTAATAAATTATCCCTCTCCCCCAGTGAAATCTGTGAAACTCTACAACTTTATACAGGGTGGGGATTCTTCTTTATTATTTCCGCCCACAAATGCCGTTCTTGGAGTACTGAGCCCCAGGATGTGCTACAGCCAGCAGGCAGTTCAGTAATGCCTGTTGTGCATTATAATAGACTTCAGCTTTTCTTAAGACAGAAGAGATGAGTTGACTGAAGGCATCTTCTTCATCACCTCAGGGTGGTCAGTGCTGGGACCATTGTAATTAAGTTTCAAGATTTCTCTTAACTTGCCCATATCACAGACATGTCTAAGTCAGGGCAGTGCAATGAGAAAATAAAATATAGCACTATTTAGTCGATGTCTCCATAGCATTTTCCTCCCAGGCCTGTAATTTCTCTGTCCATTTGTTAGTCTTTATAAATTAACTCTGTATGGCCCACTTTCATATCCTTGGCTGCATCTAGACTGGCAAGTTTTTGCGCAAAAGCGACCGCTTTTGCCTAAAAACTTGCCAACTGTCTACACTGGCTGCTTGAATTTGCGCAAGAACACTGACAATCTAATGTAAGATTGTTAGTGTTCTTGTGCAAATACTATGATGCTCCCGCTCAGGGATAAGCCCTCTTGCGCAAATGCTTTTGCGCAAGAGGGCCAGTGTAGACAGGTAAAAACTGTTTTGCGCAAAAAAGCCCCGATGGCGAAAATGGCGATCGGGGCTTTCTTGCGCAAAACTGCATCTAGATTGGCACGGATGCTTTTCCGCAAAAAGTGCTTTTGCACAAAAGCATCCGTGCCAATCTAGACGCTCTTTTCCGCAAATGCTTTTAACAGAAAAACTTTTCCGTTAAAAGCATTTGCGGAAAATCATGCCAGTCTAGACGCAGCCCTTGAGTCTTCATATTGACGTCAGTGGGCTTTGTACTAGCCCAGAATTTGTCATCTTTTACTGTGATATCTTTTGCATAGAAGAGGCTTTTTCCTGAGTGAGAACTGTAAGACTAGCTCAGCGTAGGATGGCACACAGGGTTGGGAGTCCAATAGTCTTGAGTTCGAATTCTAGTTGCATTGCTATCTTGCTGTGTGAAATTCATTTCACCCTTCTGTTTTAGTTTCCTTGTCTGAACAATGGAGACAGTCCCATGTAATTCAGAGGGGAGTCCTCAAGATTAATTAGCAAATGTTTATAAAGCCCTTTGGAAAAGTCAAATGTTCTATAAGTGCTAAGCATAGGTAAATTCAATCTGCTTGAACTGACCCATTGCACAGTGACAGACTCTAGCTCTTGCTCTCCCTTTTCTCCTCTCTCATGGGGGTCTCTTCTGTCTCAGTACCTTTAGAAAAATCAGCATTTTTCTATAAGCCTTTCATTAAAAATATATTCTGTGTGGGTTTTTTTCCCTGGTGGCTAAATCCCCTCAAGCAAGCTGTGAAATGTGATTCTGAAATTCTGTCTGCAAAACTGGGCCATAGCTTAAATAAGTAACTTAATCAGCACATTATGAAAATGTGAACAAACGAAATGCTTTATATGTTGCTCAGTCACAGAGAATATGTTACTTGATGAATCCCGTTAGCAAAAATGAAGTAACTTAAATACGCCGATCTACCAGTGAGAAAGTTCAAGCAGGCTAAAAACATCAACATTTAATTACTGAAATACGCTTCTTGATCCTAAAATGCACAAAGACTCAACTAGTGCAGAACTGTGCTCCCTCACGAGAGCATGTAGCTGGCACTATACAAATGAGAGCTGCACACATCATGTTACAAAACCAGCTATACATCGGTACATACCATTTAACTTAATCAAGAGAGGAGAAAAGCATTTCAGTTGAAAAGCATGAAGATAAATCAATGAAATACACAAATTAATCAGCAAATTATACAACCCAATAACCAAGATACAGTACCTATAGAAAAAACATTTTATAGAGACTGTGTGTTAAAAAGACACATCTGCTAAACTAGGAAAATATTTGCCCACTGATTGTCAATAATTTGCATTGATCTTTACAACTTAGCACATCAGATGGATAGAACAAGGGCAAAATAAATCAATATGCATTACTTCAAGGAAATAGTTCATCATTTCCAAAAAGTCATTCACTTTGAGACCCCGTGGTCTTATAAAAACAATGTCAGTCGGTGCTCACCTCCAAGTCCCAGAAAGGGAAGCTTTCTACATCATTAACATCTTTATTTCTTACTATTCTATATGAACTCTATATTCAGTCATTTTCATTTTACTTACAGTGGATGAGTGAAATCCTGAGTCCATTGAAATAAGAGGGAGTTTTCCCATTAATTTCAAAGGGGCTAGGATTTCACCCTAATAATTCTGAAAGGTATATTTTAATTCATAAAATTATCTCAGGTAAGGGGAATTAAAGCCTAGACTCCTCCTTAGGCATCAACAGAGTTTTAAAAAAACTGTTTTATTTAAATCATGCACCTTCTCTTTTAACATTTTGTTTCTCATCTTTTTCTATATGACAGTTTATTTAAGGCTCTCTCTAGACTACATGCCTCTTTCGAAAGAGGAATGTAAATGAGGCAAATCAAAAGTGCAAATGAAACGTGGATTTAAATATCCCACTCTTCATTTGTATATTTGTGTCCGAGCGTTTTTTGAAAAAGGGTTTTTCGAAAGTGAAAGCACAGTTTAGGCAGGGTTCTTTCGGGAAAAAACCCTTTTTCAAAAGAACCCGTACTCCTGAAAAAATGAGGAGTGTAGTTTAGACATGCCCTGATTGACCTACAACCTCATTCAGACATCTCTGGTCTGTGTAGCTACCTAATGAGAATTCCTTCAGCTGAACCTGTGAATAATTTGTCCCCACCACCCTTTGAAAATGAGACAGGCTTTAATTGTAACCTGATCTATGAAGTTCACATCTGGACAAGAAATTTCTCAATTGCTGGAGATGGGGACCTGGCTATTGACCTGTGTCTAGCTTTAGTTTCTCTTTCTCCACCCATGCAGGAAAAGGATGGCCTTTAAAATGTTTACATGTTTTCCTGACAAGGAATTCCCTCCTTAAAGTGGGGGTTCTGTATGTAGGCATTATAGTCTGATAAAGAGAGTGTTGAAGAATATGGGGGTAATGAATTTAATTGGTATATTTTTACATTCATAACCAAGGGCAGTGGGTGAAGGCCAAGTTGGGGAAGGCAGCCAAAGCCCTGCCCTTTCTGTCCAAAGCCACACCCCTTCTCTTGAGACCATGCCCCTTCACAATCTTTCCCCCCCCCCCCCAGCCAAGCCCCACCCCACCCCAGCTGTGGGCTGGGGCTGCATTGCGCAGCAACCCGGCTCCCTGACATCCAGGGAGCTGGGCTGTACCCCAGCCCTTCCTGAATGCTGGGGAGCTGCTCAGCACAGCCCCAGCCTTTCCTGGTTGCCAGGGAGCTGGGCTGCTGCACAGTGCAGCCCCAGTCCCTCCTGGGCAGCTGGGCACGGTAGGCAATTTTGGGAAGGAAAGGTCTTCCTTTGCCTACATTACCCGCTGTCCATGATAACAACACTTGTAAGTGAAAGCAGCGCTGTGGCAGCCGCACGGCAGTTAGGCCAAGTCATCCATCATCTGGATGGTTCCTCATGGAACCAATGACATTTTTTAATGCAAATTAGCAATGGGATAAAGCTGGTGATGGCTTGACGTGCCACTGATCTCACAGTGCTCTAGAACTCTTGGCTTGGCCTAGACACAGGCCTTACTGTAGCTGGTGTAATTTGTGAAGTTCAAAAGGCTGAGCACTTATATGATGTACTAGACTGCAAAGCTCAGTGGGGACTGAACCTGTTGATAAACAAAACAAAAAACAAACCAGCCATGCTTGTAGCTGCCTCCATTGTGTCACACTGACTCAAGGCATTCTGGGCTTTAGAATGACAAATCTTATTGTATAGGCACTTTGCATGTGTATAGCACTTCCCCTTAAAGAACCTTAACATTCTTCATAAATATCAGTAAATTAAACCATCACAATCCCTTTGTGATACAAGATTTACAATTCTCATTTTACACATGAGGAAGTCAAGGCCCAGAGAAACTAAGCGGTGTAGTCAAAGGTTCATGGCCTGTTAGTGAATGAGCCAGAACTAGAAACAAGATCTTTTAAGTCTCAGACCCATGAATTTGCAGTTAGACCATCTGTGAGTTGCCAGAAAATGTAATATGTAAAAGGTACATAGAGGAGAGAATAACCACCGCAATGTGAGTTTAGTTAGGCAGAATGTAATTCAAATGACCATGGAAAGTGACTAGGTTAGCAGTTTAATTCTTTTGACAGATCACATGCCATCTCTAAATGAGCACAAGCTTCTAGACTCATAGACTTTAAGGTCAGAAGGGACCATTATGATCATCTAGTCTGACCCCCTGCACAATGCAGGCCATAGAATCTCACCCACCCTCTCCTAGAATAATCTTCTCACCTATATCTCAGATACTGAAGTCCTCAAATGGTTTAAGGACCCCAAGATGCAGAGAATCCTCCAGCAAGTGATCCGTGCCCCATGCTACAGAGGAAGGCGAAAAACCTCCAGGGCCTCTGCCAATCTACCCTGGAGGAAAATTCCTTCCCGACCCCAAATATGGCAATCAGTTGAACCCTGAGCATGTGGGCAAGACTCACCAGCTAGACAACCAGGACCAATCCCAACTAGATCAACCCAGTCAGGGCTTTGTCAAGCCGAGACTTAAATACCTCTAGAGATGGAGACTCCACTACTTCCCTAGGTAACCCATTCCAGTGTTTCACCACTCTCCTAGTGAAATAGTTTTTCCTAATATCCAACCTGGACCTTTCCCACCACAACTTGAGACCACGGCTCCTTGTTCTGCCATCCGTCACTACTGAGAACAGCCTTTCTCCATCCTCTTTGGAACCTCCCTTCAGGAAGTTGAAGGCTGCTATCAACTCTAGAAACTCAGCTGGACATCTCACCTGAGCAACACCACCTCAGTGCTCTCTAATCCCATGCAGAGCTGTAAAGTACTGATACGGACACAGGAAGAGCAACACCCACATATCACCACTGCCTAGATTCATCTTGAAACTGATCTGGCCTGGCCTGTTTATTTTGTGAGATATGCCAGGATTAAAGCAGGTCTAAGGGCTGATTGGGAAAAGTTTGACAAATTCAGAATTCAGACGAAGTGTAATCTCCCAAAACCTCTTAGGCTCATGTGTCTGTACAGACGTCTTCACTTCAAGCCAGGAGATTTAATTTCAGCTCAGGTTGCCCTACTGGCTTTATCCCCGATTGAGCTATTGCACTGAAAATAGAAGTGTGACCACTCTGGTGAGAAGGGTCAGCTGCCCCGAGGATGACCCCATCCAAGACTCTAGGTACATACAGGGTGAACAGATGTCTCATTATTTGGGACTTCATCTTATATATAAGTGCCTATTACCCCCAGCCCTGGGGCTGGTGCCGGGGCCTTAGAACCCTGGCAGCCTGTGACATTGTGGGGCTGCGGAATCTTGGCTGCCCACAGCAGCGTGGTGCCGGGGACTGGAGAACCCCATCCACCTGCAGCAGCATGGGGCTGGGTGCCAGTGAAACCTGGCAGCACGTGGCAATGCTGAGCCAGGGAAACCTGGCCACCCACAACAGCATGGGGCTGGAGGAACTAGAGAGCCCCATTTGCCTGCAGCAGTGCAGGGCAGTGGGACTGGCGAAGCCCGGCAGCATGCGGCAGTGTGGGGCCGGAGAACCTTAGAAGCTTGTGCAATGCTGGGCCAAGGGCGAAGAAGCCCAGCTGCCTGCAGCAATGCAGAGCTGGGGGCTGGAGAATCCCAGCTACCCCTGGCAACCAGTGCCAGGGCCCGGAGAACTCTGGCCTCCCATGGCAGCCTCGGGGGGGGGGGGGTGGAGGGGGTAGCAGCAGCACAACAGGCCGTTTGGGGAGGGAGTAGAGGGGGCCAGAGGCAGAGATCAGCTGGCTCAGGGCAGGTGACAGGGGACACCTCTCCTAGTCCGGCAGATTCTCTCGTTCGGGACCGGTCAGGTGGCAAGGGGGAGTCGACCAGGAGGCCAGTGGCTGGTCCAGGGCTAGGGGGAACCGGTAGCAGGGGAGCCAGATATGACCTCTGATCCAGCAAAATCTCTCATTCAGGACTGGTCAGGTCTCAGTGGTGCTGGACCAGGGAAGTCCAATTTGTACTACATGTTGAACCTCTCTGAACCAGGAGTCCCAGGTCCAGCAACATGTTCCAGGACCAGAGAGACCCAGGGGAGGGCTGGCAGTTGGGAACCCTGCCGGCTGGCTGGGCAGTGGATTGAAGGCAGTGAGCTGCCAGTAGGGCCAGGAAAATCAACATGAAGATCTACTTTATACAATGGACAATCAGTGGAATTTGTTGCCAGGGGATATTGTGACGGTAAAACTATAACCTGGTTAAAAAAAGAATTAGGTAGGTAAGTTCATAGAGGATCAGTGGCAGCCCGTCAATACAGGTGAACTAGGTGGTCACCTAGGGCGCCAAGATAAACAGCTGTTGAGGGCTTTGGAGGCGGGAGCACCGATCGCACACCGATTGCACATTTTGCCTAGGGCTCGTCTAGGGCCACTCCTGTAGAGGATAGGTCTATCAGTGGCTGTTAGCAAGGTGCCAGCAATGCAATCCCATCCTCTGGGTTACCAAGAAGACCGGTGGATCCAGCAGGGTGGCTGGGCCAGTGGTATGGGGGGCCAGAAATGATCTCCCCTGGTCCAGCAAAATCCCTCATCCGGGACCGGTCAGGTTCCGAGGGTGGAGAACCTGGGAGGTCCAGCCTGTAGTGTGAAAAATGGCAAGGAAACTTTCATATGATCCTTTTTGAGATTATGAATCTAGAACAAGCTTTACATGAGTTGGATAGAGAAGAAATTGCTATACTAACCAATTTGGACATTCCTAATCAATCTCTGTGTTTATTATGAAAGCCGCTTTGATTGGAATATCAAAGGTTCTCAATCTTAAAACCCAGGAAGCTCCTGACAGAAGCAAATTTTTTTTTTGTTTTGTTTTGTTTTTGTTAAAATTAAATAATTTAGTCATGGAGAGTATAAACTTCTGACCATGATAAATTGTGAATAGATTCTGGGTTTTGCTAGCCAAGGATCTGAGACATGCAGAAAGTTGCACTTTAAATAGATACTCAGCTAATAACAGCAGATTAATTTCCAAGCTAGAATAGAGAAGTGTTGTTTGTTCATGTTACAAAAGTTTAATTTGCAGATGAAATCCCAACAATTATGGATATGGTGCAAAGACAAGTGGCAGACATTTCTCAAGGGATGATACTATTCAACTTCTCTGTGAGAGTTGAGGGAAAACTTACCTTGTCTGTTGCTCCAGTACAGACATTTAAGGATTTCTATAACCTTCCAACAATATTTGCAGAAATCCAGAGGAAGACCCCATCATTCCCAGGCAAACATACTTGTATTAATTTAGATGCAATAGATGGTCCCAAAGAATCAAAGAAGTGTTAACATTAAATAACAATGTTAAACAAGGTACAGGGCTTGGTACACAGACCCCTCCGGCTGCTTAGTACCAGGGCAAACACACTGTTAAACATTATTTTAACCTTGTATTAAAAGGCACAGAAAAAAGAAGGAAAAGCATTTGAAAAGTAAGGCTTTCATTTTAACATCCTTTGTTCCCTTCTCCTTTAGCTGGAAAGAGATTTTAGAAGGAAAAACCCTTTGCCTGGCAGTCTTGTAGATGGAATTACAGATGGTAATAACTGCCCTTTGGGGGGTGGGGGTGGGGGGGAGAAGTTTGTCAAAATGGTCTGAAACTGCTGTTATAGCCAAGCCCGTTTCCAAGAAGATAGGGCAAATGCATGCAGAAGGGGAAAGCAGAGAACAGCAAAGACAGAAAATGTAGCTTCTGTCTCTAGCATTGATGTTCATGTTCAACCTGAGTGCTGGAAAAAGCAGGCACAGAACCTGGTCTTATCAGCCACTCCATTCACCAGCATCAGGCTAGCTAGGGCATTGCTTTTGTCTTTTTCTGGTCATGGGCTTATAGCAGTACTGCAAAAGATACAGACTTGGCCAGGTAAGCCATATGCTGGCTGAACAGAAGCAAAAACAAAAGAGATAGGGAAGAGAATAAAGTGGAGAAGGACAAAGAGACATGTGCAGGGAGAGTACAAGAGACATGTGCAGGGAGAGTAAGGCCAACAAAACCCCACATTCCAGATTATATTCAGGATTTAGCTATAGCGGATGGAGGTGGCAACATCATCTGGGTCCCCCTCTTTGGCCCACTCTTGTCAGGCCACGCACTTGAATTAAAGATGATGAAGGCCCAACAATGTCACAGTAGATCCTCAGGTCCCAGGAGACGGTGGGGGTGGCTGTCATGATGATAAAAGTTGCTGCAGTAGTAGTTGGCAAACCGCTTCTCCTGCTGCTTCTAATCTTTTGTTTTGTTTTTAGGATCCAAAAAGAGTGCTGGTTGAAATTGCTCAGCCCCTCATTTTGTTCACCAATTTGGACTAATTTATGATACACCAATTTGTGGTCCAACATTTCATTAGTTTACAGATATGATTGTAACACAGTCCTTGAATTATATTAGTAGGTCCTTTAGTTTGGACTAATTCACTCTGACTCCCTTTTGCACCATTTCCCATCCATATTTATTATTAGTGTTTATTGAAGGGATGTAATAGTGTAATCGATTAACCGATAAGCAAAAGCTTATAGGTTAATGCTATAGACTATACACATTTCCCTCCCTCCACCCTTGCCAGTAAATTTTTTAGCAGGCTGGCCAGCAGCCTGGCTCAGTTCTGGCTCGTGCTGGGTTCAGAACCTACCCCTGCTACGGCTCTACATTTAAAGTGTATTAGGAGCCAGGCAGGCAGGCAGCCCTGCTCAGTTCCAGCTCGCACCGGGTCAAGGAGCTCAGACCCCCCTTAGACAAGGGCTGCTGCCACCCCACGCTGCTGCCTCTTTATCAGAGGCAGCAGCTCAGGGCAACAGGCAGCTGGTCCACAAGGGGAGCTGGTTTTTAAACTGGCTCCCCTCATGGACCAGCTCCCATCTGGCACCCTGCACTGCTGCTCTGATATAGTGGCTGCCGGCCCTGCCTCCAGGGACTATAGAATAGTCGACTAACCGATAAGAATTCATGAGTATCAAATATCAGAGAGGTAGCCGTGTTAGTCTGAATCTGCAAAAGCAATGAGGAGTCCTGTGGCACCTTATAGACTAACAGATTTATTGGAGCATAAGCTTTCTTGGGCAAAGACCCACTTCATCAGATGCATCAGAATTCATGAGGTTATTCGACTATTCAGTTAACCAATATTTAATCCCTAGTTTATTGTGACAGTTAATGAAATTGCACTCACTTCCTTCAATTCAGATTATAATTAGGGTAAAGTTATAGGCACAATTATTATAACAAGAGCTAACTGTATGGCTAAGGGAAATGTCAATGTCATCCATACTTTTATTAGATTTTATAACACATATGGCTCTTTTTTCGATATTATTTTTATAAGCACAAATAAATGAAAGAAAAAAAACCTTTTAGATTTTCCCATCTTCTTATAAAACAGAAATGTTCTGGATGAAAACTACCTTTCCATGTGGAAGGAAATATAGAAATTTGCTTATACGATTAATATTTCCAGGACAATTTTTCTTAAAATATTTTAAATGCACGCATTCTGCAGCATGCAGTTGAAATACCAAATCAACCCAAATGTGACACAAAAAGTAGAAATGAATGAGTTTGGCCAACAGAGTTTATTTTAAATGATTTTTCTTTTACAATTTAGTGTACCTGGAGGCAGCTGCAATATTAACTGATCTTTTCTCAATGGCTTGAAAGAATAGTGTTTTATGTACATTAAAAGGTGCTGAAAGTGAACTGAAAATTATCATCTGTTTATAGTTATGTCCATGAAATAAATCACAACAGGATATTAGATGATTGTCAATACAGCGTAGCACAGATTTTTTTAATGTTTCTGAAGAGTACAAAGGAGATCGCTGAAAAGCGATGAATTTGTGTAAGGGAGAACACCAATTAACTGGAAAGTGCATGTAAATTTCAGAAGTAACAATCTGGACAACAGTATTATTTACTATAAATGTCAAATGCTATTGAAATCAAATTAAGAAGAAGAAATGGGCTCAGATTCTGCAGTTTACAACAAAAGGATAGATTGTTGCACCCTCACATTGTGAATAGCGGAGGGGGAGCTTATTTCATTTCTATGTAACCATGTTGAAAGAGATACAATATTTCCTTGTTGGGGTAGCTGTTTACCTACTTTAAAAAAAATAAACAGCTGCTTCACTTTCAGAACAACCAAGTTAACTTCTTCTGTAGGTAAGTCTGCAGGAGTGAAGGAAGATTTTAACACCCCCAGTTCTAATAATTTCAGAATTACAATAAAATAATGGTTATTTGGTCCATGCAGCAGAGAAGTGCTTAATATCATTTGAAAGAAGTTGCTAATCAGATAGGATTTAGCTATGGCTTATTATCAAAATTATTTGGCAACAGATTTCCAGAAGAGCAAAGCAGGGAGGCATGATGCAAATTACACAGGTGATAATACCTTTAGTAATGAACTATAAAAAGTTTAAAATAACCCCACAAATTTGCAATTCACATTTTTCAAAGTTTCTTTACAGGATTGATCAAAATAATCTCCAAAGTGCCATAAACTGAAACACTGCATATATTCATGGAGATTGCAAAATGTTATGAACAGACACTAAAGAACATGGTAAAAATATAAAATCAGATTATAGTGTGTGTGTTAAATATTAACTCTTTCTCCAGCACGGGTTCCAGTCTCGTAGGTACAAAGCACTCGGGACCTGTTAAAGCACTTAAAAATATGCTTAACTTGAAGCCCATGAGTAATCTTACCAGAATCAATGGGAGTACTCCTAGATACAAGTATTTTGCTGATAAGGCCCAGAGTGCTCTGCACTTGGCAACAAAAAGCCATCTTAGGGAAAAGACGTTGCAAGTAATAATTCATCTTGTTCTCACTGTTCTGGGCTTTGTAAACAAAAGAACCCTATAACCTCAGGACCACCTCTTGCTCTCCATACACAAGTATGGTCTCTGAAGTCCATAAGCAGGATTTGGACTTTAGAGTTCAATCACACAAGCCTGTATATGAGCTCTAACTTATAGATTACGTATAGTAAAATGTTTATACTGAATTTAAAATTCAATTGTTTTTCTTGCCTTAAAAAACAATGAATCTGATCCCAAATTTATTTTCTTTTTTTTTAGTTAAAAACGTAAAGTTCAAAATAGATTTAAGTACTTTTCAAATGAAACTGATCTATACAATTTTTGAACCTTTACAAAATGGCACTAGAGTAGTCAATAAAAAGTCTAAAATATTTACATTCTATACATCAGTTTCCCCTACTTACAATTATTAAATAATCTTTTTCACTGTTTTCTTAATCTTAGGGGGGGAAAAAACCTTTAGGAACCTCAAAAAAACTAGTCTTTAATGACTTTCAGATGGCTCTCCTTTAGGTTTACTTAATTTAAATAGAATTGTGAAACATCATCCCAGCTATAAATGTTTTCTCAAAGGTGACAGGTACATATCATATTTCTAAATGTTTTACAGTGCAATCTTGCTTTCTGTTTTCAGTTTACACAAAGAAGATCTAAATATGGAAATGGCACAATATAGTTGTAAAGATCTTCAGCTTTCAAATCTGTTTAGTCTTTTGGCTCTTGGATTCTGTAGGTCCTTGATAATAGATCATCCTAAATGAGTTTCACAGTATCACAGGTTTGAGTCAATTTTAGCTTTTTGTATCATTGTCCTTTGAGGATTTATATCCTGAAGGTGCTTCATAGAGACTCTCTCCATCTGTACTGAAATCATCTTCATCGTCATCATCATCTTCGAGGTCAGTCAATACTTTAGTTGATGACTTCTTCCGTCTGCTACAACAAGAATATATACATGTCTATACAGTGATATCATTTGGATGCATGTGTAGCATTTACATGTACTCAGACTGTAAAACTAATAGTTAGCACTGGCTGTATTTATTCTGGTTGGGATTAGTGCCTATATTACTTTAAGTAAGTCACAGGGACTTGTTCTCCTAAACTAGTTAGGGTAGGATTTTCAACAGCACATAAGGACCCCAAACTGTTATCTCTATATAACTGTATCTTACATACATGTGTGCAATGAAACCCATGTATTACATTTATTTACCATATAGTTCTGCAATTTATTATGCATCTCTGAGCACCTCACCAGTCTAATGATCTACCATAGCTGGGACCTATTCAGACATTTCCAAACCTCTTGGCAGCTCCAAATGTTTATCATTTTGAAATGTTTCCTCTAGCATATGTAGTTTACACAGAATACAGGATGGGAAGGGGTGAGCAACATTCCTGAGTATTCCACCCAACCCCAGCCCATGCTGATAAAATGGTACTTGTAATACACCATAACACATCCCATACACATACATATGGACATATGCTATGTATGTGTACAGACACGCACACTCACTCTATATAGTAAAATGTGTTTTTACTAACTTCAGCATAGGAAACCTCTAAAATTGATCCTTTTCTAAATCTCTCGTGAGGTTAGAATATTTTTTCAGGGCCTTTTAGTTAACGTACCACAGCTATGAGAATCTCCAAACTTTGCACCCAAACACCCACGAGCAATGGCTCTGATTAAAAAAAAAAAAAAACACTTTTATAATTTAACACAGAAAAACTATTCCCCTCAATTTTTATAAATAAATTTCTCTGCGCAATGAAATTTATAATTATTCTGTTCTCTGACTATTGGTGCTTGTTCCTGCCTTAGCAGCTCTGCTCAGCTCAGAGATCCTGGTAAATTGGGGAAGCTACTGAAGAATGGGGGTAATTTGCAGAGAAAGGTATTGCAGGAATATTGCTGCTAACTCCATCTGAGGCAACAAACATCCTAAGCTTCCAGAGGCAGTCCCCATCTGACAGGCTGGAGCAGTACGAGATTAGCATTTTCCAGTTGTTTATAAGTCCAACAGATATAAACAAAGATCTGGAATTACAATGTCCTTGGTTTTATGTTCCTACAGTATAATTTAAAATTAAATTTGACAAAGAAAAGCATTGTTCACAGGTTTAGACTATGTTAGCCAAGTTAAGCATTCAAGAAAGTCAGGAAAATAATCAATTACAAGGGCAGACAGGCCTTTTATTTTTGCACTAATTCTCAATGCTACTGTAAGACATCCATAAGTACTCTGTCAGAATTGCACTGAAGTGTAATACTGGGTAGTGTATGGGCCTTGCTTTCACAAGAAATCCCACCTTAATTCCTTCTTCATAGAATTAAGCTGTCCTTGCAATTGATCATTCATATCCATTTGCTCCTCTAATTCCCTCTGAAGTTTCTTCTTGGCACTTTCCAGTCTGTCTATTTCTTCTTCGGCTTCTTCAACCTGACGTTTCATTGCTTTCAAACGCAAACTCAACTGAAATATTAAAACAGCAGCTGATTAGAGGAATATTTTGATAAAGGAATTCTATTCTCCCAGGATCTGAGAGTTTGAGGAAGGAAGTCATAGCTTTGCCAATGTCACGGCATTGCAGAACTGTACTTGAACAGTAGTTAAAGTCAGCATTAGTCTTTGAGATTAATGGTAAATGTAGTTTCTGAAACTGAAAAGAACAAAACAGATGCCTCCTAGCTATTGTGAAGATGTAAAATTGTAGAGGGGTAGCACCCAGTGTTTAACAAGGAAAAATGTGTGCCTGGGTCTACTGGAGAATCAGAGTTTAAGTTAGATAAGGTGGGTGAGGTAATATATTTTATTGGATCAACTTCTGTTGATGAGAGACACAAGCTCTCTCAAACTTAGTCCAATAGAAAATGTTACCTCACCCACCTTTTCTCTCTAATATCTAGTACCCTTTAAAGGGTACTACACTGCATACACAGTTTAAGGTACATAAACAGATTTTATACTATTATATTTATTTTGGTACATACAAATTATTCTAAAAGGAAAGATAAATTATTGTTACACAGCAAACATTCTGGAAAGTGTAATCTGCTTGTTCAATAGTCAGGACAAAGATGATTTTACTAAAACAAATGATGTTGTAAGCAAAGAATCAAGAAAAGTCACATGAAATGGTAATGCCATTGCTACAAGTAGCAGTATATGCTTACAATAAAAAAAAAAAAATCTAAAATCTTCTTTCTTTAGAGAGGATATTTTGTAGGAGACAGTATAGATTGCTTTCTTTGCATCTTGTTGACACTTTTTGGTGTTCAATTAAGTTTTAAAAGTAAACATAAAAACAAGGAGTAGCCCTGTGGCAACTTAAAGATGAACAAAAATATATAGAATCATGAGCTTTCAGGGGTAAAACCCACTTCATCAGATGAGTTAGAGCACTGCCAGTAATCTGTACATGACATGCCTTCATTTTACTAAAGTCTTAGGAAAAGCCTAAAATGTCATATTTTCCCCATTTGTTGCTAGTAGGCTGAGGAACATAATGATATTGGAACTAAAAGAATCTTGTAAAATCAGTTCACAAAAAAATAACAATCAAGCATTTATCTGTATTCTAAACATTGATTATCCTTGTCTGTTGAATGCACATTAATTTATAGTTACAGAAATAAATAAACTGCTTATGTATAAATCTTTCCCTTTACCTGGTCCTTTTGGTCAGTCAGTGAGAGATGTTCATCATCTACTTGCAACATTAGTTCCTTCACTTTCCTTTCAAGTCTGCGATTGCTTAGCTGGAGATTAGCCCGATCTCTTAAAAAAAACAGACATGAAGAAATGTCAGCTGGAATCATTCCCAATTCTTCCGAGCATACACCCTTGTGAGACTGTAAGTGAAAAATAAATACTACCAGCATCTGCTTTGATATACAAATTCTGTGCAACATATTGAAATTTTGTTCAGTGCCACACTGAGAAAATGCAGAAGATAAGAAGCATTTCTCATAAAAAAGCAACTCGGAAATGCATCTGCAAACAGAACTGTTTAATTACAGCTGGCATTTCTGTGACTGTAACTGATGGCAGCTATTGATAAAATAAGATATAGGTCTAATGCTGCTAGTAGGCAGCCCAGTGTTATAGGTTGTACAACTCCCATATTGATTTTGTTTTGATGTATCAATCAAAAAGAATATATGAAAATTCTGTGCTTGTGACCTTTTTTTTTTTTTTTTTGCAGTGATAGGCCTGGAGCTCCCACACAGGACTTCACCAGACCTTGGGCTTGATTTCCAGCCCCCTGGAAGGGGTGGGGCCTTGGGTGGAAGAGGAAGAGGTAGAGGAAGTCAGCCCTCAGTGCTGCCTGGACCACGCTGCACCTCCCCCAGGCAGCTCTTAGCGCTTCCCGGACTGCGATGCACCAGGCTCCGGCTGCCACAGCAGCAATGGCAGTGGCCCAGAGCCCCAGGCCTTTTTAAATAACTCCATGCCTCCTCCCCTCTCCCAAGGAGCAACCCTGATCACACAAGCTTCCAAGCTGCACTAAAATTAGCAAGATGCCACCCGGCTACATGCCCACATGCCTTCCAGGCTCTGAACTTAGTTTGTTTTACCTCTCTTCATTTTCTAGCCGTTCCTCTAGCTCAGTGATTCTGTCTTCCATCTGAGCAACAAGTCCTTCTTTACTGGACCTGTAAGATCCTTCAAGGTGAAGAATTCGGCTCTTCAAATCTTTGTTCTAGAATTAGAACTTACATTACTACTACATAGATAAAATCAGCATCTACATATTAACAAACATACACACCACCGTAATACAAAACAAGTCCCTGCAGAGAAACGCAGGGACTAAGGTGCTTTTACATTCAGTGAATAAGCAAAAGAAAAAAAAAAGGTCAATCAGTGCGGCTTGTATCCCGCCCAGCAAACCCATCTTTGTGCTTCATAGTTATGCTCTGGAGAATTTAATCAAGATTAAGAATTAGAAACAGGCCTGCATTAGATTTCTTGGCTTGAAGTCCCCTGAATCTTGGGAAATTTGGCAGTAGCTCTGTGTTTTCTAGATTGTGACCCCTCCATTCATCTGTACATAGGGCATTATTTCCTACGCCACACTAAAGTTTTTTTAATCTCCATGATAAACTGTTTTATCTAAAAGAACACCAATGTCCAGCTGCAGCATATATAATAAAAGATGTCACATACATGTGAGAATTGTTATAGTGGTGTCCAGTGCCACTGTCGTGGTCAAAGATCTGATAATGTTTCCATTATTAATACATCTACTCTTGCTTTAACAAGCTCTGTGGTTTGGTCATGCAATTCCTTTGCACTGTAAATCACTCACGCCCTGTAGCTTTTTCATTATAGGATTGGTCTGGCAGGTGGCCCACATGGGGTTTAAGTTTCAGGTGCACAAAACAAAGAAGGTTCCTGGCTTGGGTGATTTTTTTCTTAATCCTTAAAAGTACTTTTTAAATGGAATGAAATATTCCATGCAAAACCTAATGTAAGCCAATCAAATGTAGTGTTTTGAACAGAAAAGAACAGCAAGATAACTTGTCTAAAATCAGCAAGATGAAATTCAATAAAAGACAAGCGCAAAGTAGTTCTCTTGGGAAGGAAAAATCAAATGTAGAACTACAAAATGGGGAATAAATGGCCAGGTGGTTGTACTGCTGAAAAGGATCTGAGGATTATAGTGGATCACAAATGAGTAAACCACATGATGCAGTTGTCTAATATTTTTAGGTGCAGTGTTGTTATAGTTGTGTTGGTTCCAGGACATCAGAATGGGTGAGGTAATACTTTTTATTGGATCAACTTCTGGTGGTGAAAAAGACAAGCTTTCAAGCTTTCTTAGTTTGAAAACTTGTCTCTTTTATCAGCAAAATTAGTGTAATAAAAGATATTACCTCACCTACCTTGTCTCTTAGGTGTACTAAAGAGAGTGTGGTATGTAAGACTTTCTTTCACATATAGTGTGACTCTCCTACCAGCGTGACCTGTTCTGTTTTTACGATACATTTTGTATCCTGCTATTACTGTGTCCCATTGATTATCCTCATTCTACCAAATTTCTGTGATGTCATTATATCAATATTGTCATTTAATACGAGGCACTCTAGTTCTCCCATCTTATTATTTAGACTTCTAGGATTGGTATATAAGCACTTTAAAAACATGTTACTTTTTAGCAGTCATTTATTTTTCATCTCAACTATAACATGCATGATGAAAAATACTGCACAATAAACTAAAAGACAAGTCACTGTATTCTATTCATATGCAAGATCATTATGTTCCGAACAATCCATAAACTGACTCAGATATATATTAACTAATCTCACAAAATAAGTCACTGGGGTTTCAATTAGGTTTCTTTCCCCCACCAAGGACCCTCACATTTAAAAAATGTACCACCAGCAGTGAGAGATAAGCCACTCAAGTTTCATTCTAAGTTTTCATGTGGTCTCTAGAAACTATCCATGGATTTATGTATCTCCTCTTGTTTTAACAATCCATTATTTGCCATGTGACGCCACATGGAAATATTTGGTCTCTTAAAAAGCAGAATCTCTACCACCAGCAGTGTAAAATAACCTTACAATTAGAAGCTGTGAGACACGCTGGGTGAGGTAATATCTTTTAAGCTTTTGAAAGTTTGTGTCTCCGACCAGCAGAAGTTGGTCCAGCAAAGGATATTAGTTCACCCACCTTCTCTCTCTAATACCCTGGGACTGACACAGCCACAGCAGCACTGCATACAACAATTAGAAACTATACCACTGTGTATGATTTTATGAGTTTCAAAATACACTGATCAGCAAGGTACTGAAGTTATACTCTAGTATACCGTTTGCATGAAAATCTACAGACTGTGTTCATTTATTTTAAGGCATATGCTTAATGTTTTCAAAGTTTCAACTTAGTAAACTTATGTCACAGTTCCCTTAAAATCCTTACAAAAGAAAGTTAAAAATCAAGCAGCTTTGAGAAGATTATATGAAAATCAGGGTAATACTGAAAAAAAAATTAAGTTATGCTGCCACAAGCTGTGAACTCCTCAAATCTCATAAATTATAATTTACTCTGGGTTATACTGAGATATATAAGGGTTGTATCTTCTCAACTGCTGATATATCAATAGGTGGCACTCTTTCCTTTAAGCTCATTGCTGAGGTGACTCTACTATACCTATCCTATAGCATTACATTGGCATGGCTGACTGACGGGATGTCTCAGATGTGTCAGCACTGCAGGATCAGGTTCTAAAATGGGTGAAACTGCTGCATTGCACTTTTTGTAAGACAATGGGCAGGAACTTTGGAATGCTGTCCGAATTCTAATTCTGATAGTTACATTCTACCTATCTAAATATCTCTGTTATTGCAAGGGAATAAAGTATTGTTCATCTCCTTTTATCATAAACTATCATGGGGCTGTATGTCTGCAATTCATGGCATATGTCTGTTTATAAATTGCCTTGCAAGCCCCAGGATGAAAGGCACAATAAAAATGGAAGATTAGCTATCTTCAAGGGAGAGCATGATAACTGTTTCACAGATAGTATCAAATAGTTTTAAACACTTCCCATTGCATATGATAAAAATGTAGGCAACAGAAAGTAGTATTTTTCTATTAATTCTGTACTTTTTCACAATAATGCTATTTTGCTGCAGGTATTATTATTTCTGCAGAAGCAAATATCAGACCAAAACTGTGACTGCTTGAAATCATTATTTTGCTAATGATATGCAGGACACTCTAAAATTACATTTAAAGTTGGGAAGATCTTTCCCTACGTATCTGATGAAAATTTTTATATCTAGGCCATCTGACAGTATTTTTTGACATTTTACTACCTTTTACCTACATTAGTTTTAAAACCAGCCAATATCATTGGTAGTTCACTTTTCTTAAACTAACAATTATAAAAAAAACCACAACTCTTATATGTATTATTTAGAATGTCTTTCATCTCAAAACATATAGACAGACCACATATGGTATAGAGAGACTCCTTCCCCCTCACTGAAATACTGCCATCTCAGAGATGAAAGCACAAGCTGATAAACTACACAACACTGTACAGTACAATGGTTAGGAAATAAAAGTGACAAATGTTGTCTTTAATTAAAACCACAGGAGAATCAGTGATGGAGAATGTAATTACAGAGTTGGAATTCAGCAGGGATATTGGGAATAGCATCTTTACTCTTATGAAACATGAATTGGGATCTTTATTGACAAGTGGTCAGAAATTTACTTTCATCTGGTCTCTTCTAAAGATGGTAGGAACTTCAAGCATCTCACTAAGATGAGTTCACATAAACTAGTGAATCGCCAGCACGATTTCCCACAGCCCTTAGATGCTTCCAATCAAACCACTAATCTAGCATAGTCTTGCTCAAGTTGTGAGATCTGGAGAGACCACGGATTAAGGTGGCGTGGCTGCAACTGTTACCTGTCTCTCTAATGAAATCTTGTCACACTCCAAGTCCTGTCTTGTAGCTCTTTCTTGAAGTAATTCATTCCTCATTTGTTCAATCTATTATAGAAAGAAAAGCCAGAAACTTCAGTAATTCAGAATCGATCTTTTTTGATTATTTATTCAGAAGTACAGAATTCCCCTCTCTATAAATGGCATCTTGAAGAGATATTACAATTACAATCCTGGATTAAAAATACTGATCCCTTCCAGAAAGATATCTTCCATACGTCACCTGATAAAACTTCCCTATCAGTAAAGAATTAACACAGGTCTGTACCATTCTTCAGCTTTATCTGAGTACTTGTTTTCACTGAAAAATCTTTCTGAAGATTAAAAAAATGTAACAGTCACTGGGAACCCTATCACTTCACCCACAGAAGAAAATCAATATGGCAGCTGTTACTAAGCTACATCCATACAGGGCAACAAGACAGTGATGCCCAAATAACTCCTGCCCCAGCTCTTTCAGGGGTTCCCATCAAAAACTTTGTAAATATCTTTGTAAGTAGGTAGTGTATTTCCAGTATTTACACTATTCTCTAGATTGGGGTGGGCAATAAGATGGCAGCGGTTCGCCAAGATTAATGGCACGGACCGGGACACTGTTTACCGCAGCTCCCATTGGCCGAGAACGGCAATCTGTGGCCAACAGAAGCTGCCAGCACCGGTTCCTGCAGAGGTGCAGGTAAATACAGTGGCAGTGCTCCACCAAGCTTTCAGTAGTGACCACCACAGTATTTTCTACTTGAGTCAACTGGGGGGGAGGGCAGAATGAGGGCAGCCAGCTTCAGCAGTGTTACTGAGCTCAGCACAAGCCAAGAAGAGAACAGGGGGGGGATACCCCTTCCCACCTTGACTCTATAGTTATGTATTAACTCAGGCTGAGTAAACATACTAACTTTCACTTCAAATAAATCTGTAGCCTATGAGTTATCATACAAAAACCTTTCCGTAGCCATCAGGGAATCTTGCATACAAATGAAAGTAAAGATGTTGGGACTGTGAAGGTTAAACAAGCAGAGAACATGAAACAGTTTACCCTGGGTCACTTTCACCACATTATCACCTTAAAAACATATTGTTAACTAATCACATGTTGAAAAGGGTCATTTAAGTTGTTCGTATATGTTTTATATGAATACAAAGAGCACTGGCCATGCATGCGCTTGCATATGTTTTATCCAAGTAGTATTTCACAACAGCAGAAGACATTCCTGAAAACTAAGGTCATATTAGTTTCTGGACTACAAATGATAGCACATGGCTCCATTCTGGCAACCACTGAATAGAGTTCTTATGGATCTCATTGTTGCATATAGGCCTGGAGTTGCAATAATCTCTCTGAGGTGGTTTTTTCCCCACCCCCACCTTTAAATACAGCAAACAAACATTTGCTGAGTTAAGATTTAATGAAATACTGTTTTAGTACTTTACCCTTTTATGCTTTATGCAGATATCTTTAAGGAGGCAGTTATAAGCCAAAAACCAATTCAAGATGAGACAAGAGTATCTAGGTTAACTAAAAAAATACTTAAAAAACCAATGAACTAAGGATTTAAAAACAGCCTAACATTAGGAGTAATTTCAGTGCCCCCACAAAAGGAGGACTAATAGAGTGAGTAGCAAAGCTTTCTTAAAGTTTGTTTTAATGCACAAATGAGCATCGTGTATATCAGAAGTCCTGATCTTTAAATGCAGAGGTACTGGAAGAAGTTGTGTAGTGGGAGTGAGGGAAATCACTTGAAGCCAAGGGTACAGATGCATCCCCGGCACCCCTAGTTCCAGCACCTATGTTTACATCTATCTACCTGTTAGTATCTCAGAAAAAGGCCTGTGATCAGGGTCATGAAGAAATTATTCATTGTGCTGTAATTGCTGCAGTGATACAAATAGGCACAGGAAAATAAAACAAGACCTGAAGTAAAATGAGTGACTAATTAAAAACGCAACTGTTAACTAGAGAAAGGGTTTTTGTTAGATATTAGAACTTGCTTAATGGGCCACAATATAGCTCCACTCACTAAAGCACTATTGTGCTCTTACTGGGCTCAGAGGCTGTGACAAATATGCACAACCATCACCAGGTCTTAAATTAGGGAACTATTTGAGGATTATTATATTGCCAAGATAATTTCTGCTGCTGGATGCTTCATAGTAAAAAGTAGAGTCACAAAAAAAGGGAAAGGGGAAGAAAACAGTCTGATTAGGGAGCAGAAAGAACCCCAGGAAGGAATTACATACAAATGACTGACCCCCCCCCCCAAAAAAAAAGTGTGACAACAAGATGCAAATCTGTTAGAGCCCAGCTCCCCGTTATCTCCCTGCACTTACCATTAGCAAATATACAAAACTAAATACAAAGGAAAAATGTGATCTAAAACAGTGTGTCTCAGCCTTTTTTTTTTTATAAAGTAGCCCCTTAAAAAAATTATAAGTACCCCCAGTACCTATAGTTTTCAGACACACACATTTTTTTCTACCATTGCAACACATTTGTGTAAACAACTTAATTGTAGCCAGGTGGGCAATGAAATTTTTGGGTGTAAAAAGTACACAAATAATAAAGCACTGTAAAACTTAAAACAAAAATTCAGTTTTCTCCAAATTTCAGTTGTGTTGACATACCCCCAGACTTCGTTTGAGTACCTCTGAGGGTGCTCATAACCACTGGTTGAGAAACACTGATCTAAAAGACAACATAGCTACTAAAACATACTGTAGGTCTGTAGCAGGCAGTGCTTTGTGCTCCAATTCTACTTTTTTAGCATATATAATATATTCTAATTACATCCAAAGAATAAACTAACTGTGCAGCTTAAGGCAACAGTTATCTCAGCTGGATTTAGAAAATGCTAAAAACAAAACATTGTAAGAAGTAATAGTATCAGATTCTACAAAGCGGCATTAGACATAACAGCAATTAGTGCCAGCTTTAGGATTAGAAGCAGCTGTGGAGTTTGAGGTTAGTGAAAAGTAATTTGATTTCTAATAACCTTTTAGATGCTATCTCTATTGTTTACCATCTCCCACCGGGTACAGAGTCTACATTTCTTGAGCAAGAAAAAGTGGAAAAAATGAATATTGACCTCCTATACTTGAACAATTCTTAACAACAAAGATAGCTAACTAAGAAAGCTAACCAAAGATTTCATCCTTCATCATTGAAAAGAAACCTTCATTTCCACATTTTCATTTACTAGCTTTGCACACCTGATGCCAACTAAGGAGCAGGTGCACAGCAATCCTTTGGGACTACTCTACCAAAAGGAAGTGAAAGACACAGCCAAGGCAACTTTATCCTCCACAATTTACTCTGCCATTGCCATGGAAACTGAGCTCTCTCTCACGGTTACTGGAAACAACTCTGATACCAACAGATTCATGTTTATATTTTTTTTTGTGCACAAAGATTGCTGAAGCCATGTCAAATGTGTTTCCGTTACGTTAGCAAAAACAAGTAGCCCAAATAATTTTCTCTCTCTGCAGACAAAAATACTGTATACTAAAATCTTTGGGCCCTTCAAAAGGCAGCAGAATGGCTCCCTACTTCCTCTTGTGTTTGTTAAAGTCCTCAATTTTAACAGAATTGGCAGCAATGTATCACAGATCAAAATGGGCCAAATCCATAACATTTGTATCCGTATGCTATGTTCCCCAGTACTTTAATCTGTTATACTATCAGGTTTTAGTTAGGTCCAGCCATGAAAGTAAAGTCTGAATGCAAAGTTTCCCAAGGTTTGGAGCTCTCTGGAAGTAGAGTTTGGATTCAGGCCTATCTTTTGCTTTACAAATTAATGAACAAACATTTTCGCTTTTGATTCTTTAAGAAACTGATCCTGGTAGTGGTAGTCTATGCAGAGGACTAACCAAGCTAAGATTTCTACTTTGCAATGATCCAGTACTTCGTTCTCAAATATTCTTTGCAGTTATTTCTGGTAACTGCACGTATTTTTGCAGTGGAAATGGATCTACTCTGAAGGTGCAATCTGTTCTAGACAGGGCTCACAGTAGAAACTGAAGGTGCATGGCTGAACCAATTCAGGAAAAATAAACTTCTTCAACCTGTAATCTGAAATTACTCCAAATCTTTTTTTTTTAAATGTAGGGCTGATAATAAGTCCACATAACTAAAGAAACCATTTTCACACATACTTCTTAGTTGCATTGCAGAGCTCCCAAAGACTCTCAGCTTAAGGCAGCATCTCTGCAACAGATGCTATAGAAACACATAATAAAAGACAGCTCCCTACTTGGAAGAGTTTACAACCTAGAAAATAAAAGGCAGATAAAGGAAGGGAGAACAGGATATAACATACTGACAGGATACAACATACTAACAAACACAATCCCCGTAAGCCTATCAGCTGGGTAATTTATTGTGGACAGAGGCAGGTGTAGAGGTAGGTGATATAGGGAAGATGGACAAAGTGGAACACATGGGGCTGCTGAGGGAGTCACTTAGACTGGGGGATCAGAAGGGCTAGTGTGTTTGAGTGGGGGAGGAGGGGGTGGAGGAAGAAGACTGAGGCAGGCACACTAGAGCTAGGGGGTGACAGCACTGAGCCAGAGACTGAATAGGAGTGAAGATGCATGGTCACAAGGGGACAGAAGAGAGAGGGTAGCTGAGTGTGGGTGAAGGGACACATGGATGCCAGAGGTGGAGAATGCAAGGACACATGGGAACAGGAGATGTGGTGCCTGCCTGAACAGGAGAGGCTAGGGGGCAGCCAGGGTCTGCATGGGATTGGCTCCCTAACTCCCTAACAATTCTCCTACCCCCATCCACAAAGAAATGGTTCTGTACTTCTTTCATCCACACTCAAATAACCATCCAGGTTCACTTCCAGTCTCTTTTTCAGCAATTACTTCCCTTCCCTCAGTTCCTCCATTAATCCCTGACTCCCCCAAGCTTTTGCACTGCTTTTGAGGGGTTCAGGAAATACATTTCTGTATTGCAGTTTGAATGAATTATTACTCAAAGTTCTGTACTAATACGTATCGTAAGGAATCTATTTGTCAAAACACATTTCCTGAATTTTTTGTTGGCTGTATTGTTACAGGAATTCTTGCTGACGGTATTTTGAAATAAATTTCCAAAATAATTGAAATCAGCCTGATTAGACTGTGGTATTTTAACAAAGAAAATATGCAGAATTTTAAAATTTTGCACAGAATTTTTCGGCTTAGAATTACCCGAGGAATAAGATGTGCAAGCATTCCCCTGCTGACCTGCCGAGACCCCTCATTTCTGAACCAGAGGGGACACCATGAGGGGCTAAAGCAGTTGTAGGCAGTAAGTGCCCCTCGGGCTGGATGCAATTCACCAGGGTTAGCCTTTGGCAGGCCCATGGGCACTTTGTTTACCTGTGCCTCTGTAAGTACAGCCACTTGTAGCTCCTGTTGGACCAGTGATCTGTGACCAATGGGAGCCACAAGTGGCCATACCTGCCGACGCCCAAGTAAATAAAATACATCTGGTGGCCTGCCAGGGTCTAACACTAGTGAACTGCATCTGGCCCATGGGCTGCTTATTGCCCGCCCCTGGGCTGAAGTGCCCATGCTCATTCAAATCTTTGACCTCTTTGCTGAAACCAACAAGTTCGTGCCACACATGGCAGAGATTTTAGCGACGAGGATATTTGCCCATTGGGAAGCAGATCTCTTACTGCACTGCACACAAGCACATCTGTGTACAAGCAGGCAGATTGTGACTAAAGAATAGAATTCCTGTGCAGTTCAGTGCTCACACAGCAGAGTAGTAGGACAATGTGGCATATTTGCATCACATATACATCTGCAGTGGCAGCTAGATATTTGTTATTATAAGTAGGTGACCTAGCTAAGAAACTGAGATTTTACTCTGTTACAATCTTGAGTTGAGGTTGGGGAAGGGATGACAGAAAAATCAGTGTCTTCTGCAGCCCCATCTCAAATTCAAGGCAGTATTGAAATAAAAAGTGCGGGGGGAGAGGATAAATTTTAATCGCAAGTAACATTTTTTATCTGTCAAACTTGACAATGATAACGGGATATAAAAGGTAACCAGTAATGCATTTTTCCTATATACAGGAGTATTAGTCTTCATGATCAGTATATTAAAATAATATATTCATAATAAAAAAAGACATTTACAGACCAAACAGATATTACCAAAACAAATCCATTATCTTTCCTCACACCATAATTGATGTTTAGCAGACCCTGAAATACTCTTCAGTAATTTGACAACTTAGCCACTATGGCATAAACTCAAAACAAAACAACCTTTGTAACTCATGCATGAAATGAGAAACTCTGGATCTCAACACAAACCCTTTTGCCTTTTATGTGGCTTTCTTGTTACCCATCTGTATTTTAGGTTTCCATTTAGCTATTCCATTAAATATTAAAGAGCCCACTAGTACAGCTTTGGCTAAGGTTGTTTCAGCATAGACTCACAGCACATGCATGGACTCCAGCATTCAAAGCTTCCTAATTAAGCAATGACATGACTTCCAATTATAATGGGTCCTTTACATTCTGAATCACTGAAGATAATAATGAGAGCACCCCCCACATACTGATTCCGAGGCTGTATGATCTCAGTGAAATAATGGTAAAAAGACAGTATTGAAATCAAATAAAAATCTGAGAAACTGTAGGTCCAACAAATTACTAACAGAATGCATGGGGTTTCAATGATGCATAAAAGCAATTTGAGGCTTAACTCATTTTAAGGCACTTCAGCCATCTCAGTGGGAGATACCACTTCACTGAAAAGATATGGAAAGCAGGGTTTTATTACTGTGTCTTCCACTGAAATTGAAGCTACTCCAATCTCAGCAAGTCTTTTCTTTAGAAATTAAAACAATATTTTATGAACACTTCACCAAGTAGTATATGACTGTGCAAGCAGAATTTCAAGGAAACTCCTCAGTGAGTGAGGAACTTAAAATAATAGTAGTAATGCCCAAGTCTTATATGGCAATTCTCATCAGTGGATTTTAAGTGCTTTATAAATAAGGGCAATATGCTTACCCCCATTTCACATATTGAGAAACTGAGTCACAGACTATTGAAGTGACTTATCCAATGTCAATCAGCAAGCCAATGGCAGAGCTAGCAATAAGACCCTGGTCTCCTGAGTCCCAGTTCAGTGCTTTCTGTGCTAGGCCACACTGCCTCCCTCAAATGTAGCCCTCTGTCAAGGTAATGATGATCCAATAAAAACAAAGCAATTTATCCTTACTACATCTGCTGCCATTGACATGACATATCTAAAGGCTAGAATAGTGACTTAACTTTCCCTTGCTTTTTAGATTTTACACCCTTAGTGTTTTTTCTAAACTTTGGTGAAAATTTTCAAAATGGCCGCAACATCCTGCTTTAAAAAAATGACTGTTTTGCAAAATTACAGGGTTTTTTACACCAAACGTTGGCATGCCTAAGACTTGTATGCAAACCCTGTGCTGTCTGTCTACTTAGTTTGTGTGCATACATGCAGTCTGTGCACACGGGTAAATTTCTTGCATGCACAAAAACCCAAGCCAGAAAATATTATGTCTGGGGAGAAAAAGAAAGACAAACTGCACCTGGAATTGTGGAGGATTTCTTTGAAAATCTGTGTAATAAATAAGTAATGTCTCATTCATAATTCATTGCACAACTAATTCCAATAGAACAAAGCAGCATATTAATAGGTAATCTGTTTAGTGTAAACCATAAATAAAAAGCTCTATCCCACTCTAACTACTTACCATTTTGAAACAACAGTCTAAAAATGGAATGACCAGAACACCACATTCAAATGCCTGTGATATGCATGTTTCTGAAAAGCATCTGATTTCTATATATAGAACTGGCTTGACCAACATCCAAAACTGAACAATCCTGAAGTTTGTGAAAAGTTTAAAATGTATGTCAGAATTTTGTGGCTTAGGTCAATTTCTGTTTGCAGTGTTTGACAATCTAATAGGACACTTCATAGGACAGGAGTAATAAAGGGTGTGTATTGCTAAAGGAAAGACAAGTTAAAACACACAAACAGAAGTCAAAAGATTATGGTTCTACCCATAGGTCTGACAAAGATTTAATAGGTGAACTAGGAAACTCACAAACTCTTATTGTTTCAGTTTTCCTATGTATCAAATGGGGAATACTACTACTTATTTCAGGTGTGTTGTGAAACTTAATTCATTAATGTTTATAAGGGACTAAGAATTCTTGCATTAAAAGCTCTATTGTTGGTGAATCTAATTATGATCTGGCCTGCATGCAAAACAACAAGCATCTAAGACCAGGTCTACACTGGAAAAGAAAATCGATGGAAGGTATGCAACTCCAGCTACATGAATTGTGTAGCTGGAGTCGATATACCTTGTATCAATTTTCTGGAGCAG
The DNA here is from genome assembly GCA_032595735.1 of Pelochelys cantorii. Classification (NCBI taxonomy): domain Eukaryota; kingdom Metazoa; phylum Chordata; order Testudines; family Trionychidae; genus Pelochelys; species Pelochelys cantorii. The sequence continues at coordinate 17,951,946 of CM064338.1, forward strand.
CCCCACAGCAGTAAACAGGAGAAATGCTCCCATCAACTCCCCTTACTCCTTGCAACAGTGAGAAATATGGGCACCAATGGGGTGCCCTCAGTTTTCAATTCAGTGGGTCTTTACTAGACCCGTTAACTCAAACCCTGGAAGATTGATTGCCTGGTAAGTGGAGACATGGCCTAACTTAAAGACTAATATTTAATGGATTCATGTTACTCGTAACACTCTTCTTCCTCATCACTACACTATACCTAGACAAAGTAAACTTTGATCACTGGACAAGTACCTGTTCTCTGCACCTACAGATCCTCTCAGACAACAAATCTGAATTGCTTCTTTCTTCATCAAGCTCCAGTTCCAACTGGGACATCTTGTCCTAAATGAAAAAGCAAAAGTAGTTCAATCAATTAGCCTTCAATCTCTTTACACTGCTCCCAAGCATTTCTTTTTAGAACTGCCAAGGATCAATTTGGCTGAAGTATATGAGTGTGCATATATGTGTTTTATCTCTCTCTCTCTCTCTCTCTCTCTCTCTGTGTGCGTGCGTGCATGCACGCGCATTGCAGAGAGATGTTGGAAAAATACATTCTCTGTGACAATTTACCCAGGAAAAAGCATCTGTATTGTACTAGAAAAGTCTACAGGAGTTTAATAACCTGTTCGCTATTAACTTCATTATTTAAAAAAATCAAAACTTCAGAACTGCTTTCTGCAGTGCAGTTCAACAGCTTGCTTCCAATTTGAACCTGACTTTCCTTTTCACTGCAGTAGCAAACTGAATAAACAGAAAAAAATATCTTTGAGAAATTCCACCGGGAAGGAATTTTGTAAACCTATCACAAGCTGAATTAGGCAAAAATGCTTTTTATAATTTATTCAGTGTCCAATAACTTATTATTAAATATTCATTGATCAGGTACGCTTGCAGTAATTCTATGAGCATAAGAATTTGCAGATATATAATTATAAGCAATGTAACAACAATAATATTTCTAGAAATACCCTAGAAATGTTACAACAGAGGATTTTCTTTAGAAATTACAAATTAAAATTAACTTCACAGCTATAAAAAGAGGCCATTTATGAAAGCAAGTTGAGGGCCTAATTCAATGCCCACTGAAGTTAATGCAAAGTTTCCCACTGATTTAATTGGGAGTGGATCTGGTCTTAAGTGCCCTGAAATTAAAACTTTCTGATTTCCATGCCTGATGAATTCAAGGAGAATTATAGAGGTAACTGACAAGAAATTCCATTTGTCACATGAGAAAAAGAAAGGAAAGTATTTAAAGGGCTCTCAAAAGATAAACCACCATTTAGAACATAATATTCTGTTAGATTTGCTAAAGGCTCACCTTTGGAAGATGCCAAAATAGTTTTTACGTTACCACTGTCCTAACTCCGATTTTTCCATCAGATGATATCAAAAAATTTTGTTGCTTCCAAGGCACAACCACAATACAAAAAATTAAGTGTTTCCAATCATCTCTAGCAACAAATTATTATACATAAGCACCACGCATCCAAAGCACACCCCATCAAAAAGCACCTTTTACCTCCATGAGTTTCATTTGTCTCGCCCGATCATCTTTCAAGTGATTTTTGGCTTCCAGTTCATATTCCAAACCTTTTACGGTCTGTTCCAGCAGCTGAGTTTTTGTAATTGCCTCATCGTGGGCTCTCTGGTGGTCCCGTAAACCCTCTTCCATAAGACGCATCTGAAACAAAAAGGCAGGTGGCACAAATTTATAATATATTTCTTTGTAACAGTAATGCCAGTAAATGAGCTACACTTCTGAAAAGACTTGTTTTTAAAGTTCTTTAAAAACCAGGACGAGAGGTAGAACTCTGTGCTTATTAGAGCCATTTTTTACTTCATCCACAAGATGGCACCAAGTAAATAATTTTGGATCAGAGTTCTCAGCGAGGATGATACCCATCAGTTTACATCTTTCACAGTAGTAAATAATACAAATTGGAATTTATATTTAATTCTCTTTTTCTTAGCCACACATAGTTGGCCGCTTGTCCTATAGCTTTGTGGGTGATTACATCCTTGGTAACTCTTTCCATCCGGTTTGCTTGCTGTTCATAACATCACTTCAGTTTATTGGTGCTGTTTATGCCTCTTACTCTGGCACTCAGTCAATATTATGTTTATGGGATAATTGCTATTGTATATATTAACTATAGCTCTATACATATACAGTAGGAGGTTCATCTCATCGGGAGGGTTTTCTCTCCTAACCACATTAGGAGTGTTTCATTATATTCTCTCACTCAAGCTTCCACAGTCTCATTAGAAAACATAGTTAGCAATGAGGCTATTAGCTTTTGTTCGGTGATGAGGCTCTCCGATTTGTCAGGTGTTAACATACCTTTCAGTGCACATACTTGTATGACATGCTCCGAGTTTCATTTTCAGTTCTCCCTCACATTCAGGAAGGTCAACAGAATGGCTGGGACTCTGGGCAAGGGGAGTGTGGGTTGACGGGCAGCTCCACACTCCCAAAAGGAGAGGTACCTTAGGCAGATGGGGCAGGGCTGGGGGCTGGCCATAACTGCCAGCCATTCAGCGCAGGCTGAAGCGTGCTGCACAGGGCTTTGCTGGTGATTTAATGGGCTGCTGCTGCTGTTGCAGTAGTTGGAAGGCCAAATGAGAGAAGGCTGGACAATTACAAGCCATACATTATACATCAGACATCTGCATATTGACAGAAAGCATTCAATTCTGTATGCTAAATGCAAGAGTGTGACACTAAGCACCCCCGTGTTCACACACTTGTACTAATCTTTGTACAAAATATGCCTTGTGAAGTATTATTTGAAACCTTATGATTCACTGGTCAATAATGCCATGGTGAAATGTATGTAGCAACTTTGTAAAGAAAGTTATGAAATCCCCATGTGATGTTATTAACATATGTTCAAAACCAGAAAGCCCCGCCAAGACAAAAGTTGTTAAACGGGCTGGTCCTAAATAAACGAATGTGCCTTCATTGCAATATACAAGTCAGTAATAAACAGTGAAAGAGTAGGGAAGGAGATGGCAGGAAACAGAACAATTTGGATTTCAGCTCACACACACCTCGGAAAAGAAAGGGCATGGAATCTCCTCCACTTGTCGCCTTCTTTACTGTTTGAATAAACCTTCTTTGAAGGATAACCCTTGGAAGAATCCACTTCATGGGTTCATTGGACTATAAAAGAAAGAGGCAAGAATCCCAAGTTCTCTCTCTTTCACTTAAGACAAAGGCACCAGCATGTTTGGGCCTCTGGGAGCGATCCTGACCAAGGAATGGGTCAGTCACTATCATAGTGAACGGCAGGGGTGAGAAAGGCTGACTTAAGGCCTTAAACCAAAACTTGCTAGACTAAGTTTTGGACTTTTAAATGCATTTTTTCACTTTCATTTGCTTGTAACCATTTCTAACTATCTCTTATTTCTGAATTCTCTTAAAACCCTAACTGGTATTATTAATATATGGGGGGAGGAGGGAGAGAGGGAACCAATTCAGTGCTGTGTTTAAACTGTACTGTTTGGTAACACCAGTTACAATACACTGCTGAATATTGACTTCACACAGGAGAAATGAACATTAATATTGGAACTCTCCAGGATATTGCAGAACACATGTATTTGTGGGACTGGGATCACCCTGCCAGTAGTAACCAAAGATGGTGGCAGCCAGTGTGACCAGTGTGTTGCTGACAGGCTAATGGGATCAGAACTGCTAGACTAGTGCAGAGACCTACATATTGGTAGACTGTTTCTGAGCAGCCCAAATTGGGAGCTACAATAGCAAAACACTATGAGGTACCACCCAAGGTTAGTGGGACAGAAAGTGACAAAACCTCTTTCTGGTCTGGATTGCACCCTGAAATGTGACAATATTTCCAATTATTTTAGTGTTTATGAAAGATGCTAGACTGACATCCCTGAAATCCAATGTCTTAGGTTTTCACCTACAGCATGGACAACAGTAAAGAGGAATTCCTACACTGCCTAGCCACATGCCTCAAAACGGATTTAGGAGGACCACTAAAATGAGCAAGAGATAATGGACCCCCGCGCTTCCTACTCCTACCCCTTCGCCCCAGCACTTCTGGAGCGTGCAAATCACCTGATTCGCATTCCATCCCCTTCCTCCTCCTCCTTCTAGAGTTTGAACAGCCACAAACGGCTGATTTGAGGCATTCCAGCTCTGGGAGGGAGGGGAAGGAGCAGAGATGGGATGTGAATCAGTGGATTCATAGTGCTACAAAAGTGCTGTGAAGGAAGGGAAGAAGTAGGAAGTGTGGGGGTAAACAGGAGTGCGTGGGCCACAGGTGGAGCCTCAGTGGGCCGCATGCAGCCTGTAGGCCTCAGGTTGCTGCTCTGTCTCATCAAAGAGAAAGAGAAACAAATTGAATGTTCCAGCCTGAAAGGTCAAATTGTTAAAATATATATATATATATATATATAACACTGAGAAGCTCTATGGTCTGTTCATTCTCAAAGCTTTTCCAAATACTGAACAAGTGTCGTTAGAACCCTGAAGAGGCTGGACTGATTTTATGGTAGAATTTACATACTAAACAGGCAGAGACTTCAAGGCTGTGGCTGATTCTTGGCTGCATAGGCCTGCGGAATGGGGGAATATAGAGGGCAATTGCTCTGGGGCCATTTGTCTATTGTATCCAGTAAACCCCACTGCCCTTGTAGAGGTACCAGCCTAATGACCATCCTGGAAAATCAACACAAAAACTTGATGACTGAGATCAATCTCTCCTGATGAAGTGCACAAGAGCATGATATCAAAGAGTCTTAGTTCTTAATAGTGTCTCAGGAGGCTAGTTAGGTCAAAGGTTAAATATGTCATTCGACTTCTGAGCCAATACCTCATCCTGCATTTTTGTGGCTACGAGGCGTGACTTTTCTAACTCAACATTTTTGTCTTTTAATTGTCTCTGCATTTCTGCAAGTTCCCTGCGATTTTTCTCCTTGTATTCATCAAGCTGGTTCTGAAGCTCCAGAGTGGATGACCGGGACACTTCAACAATTTCAGCCATCTGGCAAAACACAAACACAGACACATAAAATTCCTTACAAGAAAAGCAATACTAGAAAGGAATCTGTCTTCATTAGCACTACAGGAAGATGTTTTTCTTCCTAACTCCAGTCTCTCCTATGTAAAATTAGGGCCATAATTCTTTGTGTGGAGAACATTTTCAAATTGGTATATTTTCCTAGCTGAAATTCTATGCACCAGCTTAAAAATACACAACTCTAAAATACACAATTTCTAAAATGTGGGATAATACATTCCCCATACTATCCTATTTGTGCCAGAAGCTTTTACAGGTGGCTTGTATTTAAATCTGTACAAATTAGGATTTATTCTATGAAGCCATCACTGAATATTTTATCATACCAAAACTAAGCTGGTTACTCACATGTAGATGGCAAAAATAAATATAACTATGCAGCAGCAACTGGAGAAATCAGCTGCAAGTTGTGCAAAGCAAGTACTGACTGCAGTCAGTTGTACATAATAGAAGAGAGCTCAAGTATGGCATCTTATTTTAACAAAGCAGGAGTGTTTTACCACGGTATTTTTACATTGCACCTTTCCAACTACTGTTCCAGTCCAGAAAGCTTTTATTGATAGTCACTAGGTCAAATACACTAATAGCAAAGTTCACATTTCACTTTCATTTACACTTCTTTTAAGCTCTTTTCTTTGTAATTTGGCAGTTTATTTGCTTTTTCCCCATTAGATATCTAATCTGTAGCTCTTTTTCCTGCAACCTTACCTCCTTGTGTAACTTCTCAATAGTCTTGTCTAGTTGCCATCGCTCATTTTCCATTTCATTCTTTATCCTCTTTAATTGTTCCTTCTGATTAGTTTCATCTTTTAACTGTTCGGTTAACTGTTGCTGTTCTTGAATAAGCTGACTGAATTTTTTCTGCATTGGATGGAAAAGTTACATTGTGAAACAAGACAGCCATAACCCTCTGAAAAGTCAAAGGAATTTGATGAATACATTAACAGTGTTTCCCAAATGGTGTTCCGCGGAACCCCGGGGTTCCGCAAAGTGAAAATAGGTGTTCAGCGAGACAATTCCATTACAATAACATTTTATGATTTTTTTAAATTAATATTATGTGATTTTTGTTTTTAAATATGTGCAATTAAACTAAATGTTGATCTCATGACCTTGTTTAGCATTTGTTTATTATTATCCTTACTTATTTGTGGTCTACTTTTTCAGCTCCATACATTAGACTGTTATTAGGGGTTCCGCAAAATACTTTCGAGTTTAAAAGGGTTCCGTGGTCAAATAAAATTGGGAAACACTGCATTAACATATCGTATGAAGCAACAATAATACAAATCATAGTATGCTGTAACACAAAATAAAAAAGAAAGTTGCCACATCAAGCTTTGACAATCCATCTATGACATATAAAACACTGTACAGCCATGTAATATTTTCTTATGTCTGCAAGTTCCTGAAATGCTGCACAATTCTGAGGACCTATGACCATCTGTCTTGTTGGCTCTATTACATGCAATGCCCATAGTGAGCGGAAGTTGCACAGTGCCTAGCAATTTTTATCTTCTGCACAGAATTCAATGTGTTATTTCTGGTTTCATATTTCTGTTGTTGTTGCTTATTCTAGCTGAAAGTCACTCTTTCACCTTGATTTGCTTAGCCTTTTCCTCAGCATTCAAGAAATGTGTTTGAGTTGATGTAATAAACCAAAGTACTCTTCCAGAAAAGCATGAAAGAACTATTTTTATTAATGTTTTAATTATATTTCCATAGCACCCAAAAGCCCCAATCAGGAATAGGCATAATTGTCTCAAGTGCTGTACAAAGAGAACTAGGCAAGGGTCCCTCTCCTGAAGAGCTTGCCAAGTTAAATAACCCTTTTATCAAAACATTTTACATTACTGTTCAAGCTGGGCCTCTTTTCATGCATTAAGGATCACCCTTGAATGAGATGCAGAGCTGTACTGTATAGTCACACAGGGTGCATCTACACAGTACCCTAAACTCGAAATAAGATACACAGTTTGCACTATGCAAACTGCGTATCTTATTTTGAATTTCAAAATAGCATATTTTGAAATTTTGGCACGTCTACACGGCGCCAAATTTTGAAATAACTTGCAATTTTGCGATATTCTATAATCCTTATGGAACGAGGGTTACATGGATGCCGAAATAGCGTGCCCGTTATTTCGAGACCTCTCTCAAAATAGCGGGCACATTCAAAAGATGCAGAGTATCTCAAAATAGCCTCGCTGTGTAATTGTACCCATAGTGGGCTAGGAACTGCAGAACACCAACTACGCATGAAGACCAATGAAGATGTTCAAGAAATTAACCACTTCAGTCAGAACTATTTGGTATCTTCAACCACATATTTTATCCCTAATTAAAAAGCACACTGGACACAAAATTATCAAGACACAAAGTTAAGAGCTTGCATCCATTTTTTACTGGCTGCCTTTTTAAGGTGAAGAGATCGATGTCAAGTTGCTCCTTTTTGAGGTTTAAGGACAGTAATAGAGGTGAGGGGAGCCTAGCTGTAGTGAGAGCATGAGTCTCATGTTGGTGAGTTTCAGCTCTTTGTTATCCTCACCCATTAGAATCCCAACAGAGGGAACCATGGCAGCGGCAGCATCTGAGAGAAGGAACCAGCTTTCCTTAGAGACCCCTCTTCAGGCCTCTACTTACACTTCAACAAATCTGAAAACTTCTTCAGAGGCATTTTCCGTTTTAATCATTGTGGCTGGTAATAATGGTCTCTCTTTTTTCTGTCAGGTCACTTGGCTTTTCGAAAGGTTTGCTATCAGGTTTAAACAGGGCTGGCTTTTATCAAACTGAGGTGTCACTGAAATGTTTCCATCACATTAAAAAAAAATCCAAATTCAATGAGAACATGACACCAGAGTCACTAATCCCCAGCATATGCAACACAAATAGTGCAGCATGTGCTAGTTCATGCATGAAAAACTGAAATCCACAAAAACAGATGATACAGAAAAGGGAAACCAACTCATCTGCTTTAATTACCCAAACTGGAGAAACACATACACAAAGCAAACAGCAGAAATAGTCAACAGCAATTTAAAATTTAAGAGTCGCTTTTTAAAAACCTATGTCCAAAAGACCTGGGTTCTAGTCCCAGTTCTGCACGTGGCCTTCTGGATGAATTTAGGCCCCTTCACCTTTGTGTGCCTCACATCGCATAGCTGGGGGAAGAAAAGGGGGAGGGACCTGCACGCACTAATCCTTTTGTAAAGCTCTCTAAGGATAAAATGTGCTATAAAAGGACTAAGAAATATCTGCAAAATAAATAGGTTTTTCCCCCAATGTACAAGTTTTTACACAGCAGTGCCTTTTTAATATTATATCTGGCATTTATGTGGTTTGCTTGATTATGTTTGAAGATATATTTTAAACACATTTGTGAGCACTTCCACAGGCACTTTATAATTAACACTCTAACCACAGCTGTGGTTTGCATATGGAACAAGAAAAAGAGTGTCAATTGCTTTAAAAAATGATCTCTCCGTTGAGGTCCATGGCATCCCTTACAATTCCATATGCTGGTGTTTATCACATATGAACACAGACATTTCTAATGTGTGTGTTGGAGTTACAGGCAGATGCCTAAACAACGTACAGTGATAAAGCATGATCATCTAGGAGCTACTAAATGTTGTTCAGCCCTTCCCAGTCTAGCTGGCAACACAGAAATTTAAGAATCACAAAGAGGTTTATTTTAGCATTGTAGTGCTAAAAGCTGGAAAATCCCTGGGTCCCTGCTCAGGTGTCATCTTCCAAGAGGCCATAAAAATCTCTTCTCCCTTCCCCCTCAGTCCTTCACAAACCATTTGGTTTTACAGACTGTTTACACATGCTTGAGAAACAAATCCCACAGACACAGATCAGTGAACTATACTGTGGCAGAATGATGATGCCAATGGAAGCTGTTCTGTGCTTGCAATGTGCTGAAGCGGGGAGGGAGGGAGGAGCATGGCTTTGTAACAAATCTGTTTAGTTTCTCAGCTTTAGAATTATCAGCAGAAATCAGAAGTCCTGACACTTATCAATCACCAACTTCACCTGGAATTCTTTTCACCAATATAAGTTATTTTTATATGTGAATAGATTGTATTGTTCCTGGGAGCTAAGGGCAGGGGCTACATGTTAACACTAATCAGAGGGGTAGCCATGTTAGACTGGATCTGCAAAAGCGACAAGGAGTCCTGTAGCACTTATAGACTAACAGATGTATTGGAGCATAAGCTTTCCTGGGCAAAGACCCACTTCGTCAGATGCATGTAGTGGAAATTTCCAGAGGCCGGTATAAATATGCAGGCAAGAATCAGGCTAGAGATAACGAGGTAAATTCAATCAGGGAGGATGAAACTATGATACCCACATGAGGAAGTAAGGAAACAGATCAACAGAGCCAGACGTGTACCCAGAAGCCTCCTGCTGCGGGACAAGCCCAAAAAAGAAACCAACAGAACACCACTGGCCATCACCTACAGTCCTCAGCTAAAACCTCTCCAATGCATCATCAGTGATCTACAACACATCCTGGACAACGATCCCTCACTTTCACAGGCCTTGGGAGGCAGGCCAGTCCTCGCCCAGACAACCCGCCAACCTGAAGCATATTCTCACCAGCAAGTATACACTGCACTACAGTAACCAATCCCTGCAACAAACCTTCATGCCAACTCTGCCCACATATCTACACCAGCAACATCATCACAGGACCTAACCAGATCAGCCACACCATCACTGGCTCATTCATCTGCATATCTATCAATGTAATATACGCCATCATGTGCCAGCAATGCCCCTCTGTTATATACATTGGCCAAACTGGACAGTCCCTACGCAAAAGAATAAATGGACACAAATCAGATATTAGGAATGGCAATATACAAAAACCTGTAGGAGAACACCTCAATGTCCCTGGACACACAATAGCAGATTTAAAGGTAGCCATCCTGCAGCAAAAAAACTTCAGGACCAGACTTCAGAGAGAAACTGCTGAGCTGCAGTTCATCTGCAAATTTGACACCAACAGCTCAGGATTAAACAAAGACTGTGAATGGCTAGCCAACTACAAAAGCAGTTTCTCCTCTCTTGGTGTTCACACCTCCAGATCAGCTGCTAGAAGTGAGCCTCATCCTCCCTGATTGAATTTACCTCTTATCTCTAGCCTGATTCTTGCCTGCATATTTATACCTGCCTCTGGAAATTTCCACTACATGCATCTGACGAAGTGGGTCTTTGCCCATGAAAGCTTATGCTCCAATACATCTGTTAGTCTATAAGGTGCTACAGGACTCCTTGTTGCATGTTAACACTACTGGATTGCAACACACTGGATCAACTACTGAGTCATACAAATGTTTGCCTGGTGTTCAGATATGCGGCAGTGTTCAGAAAATGGTAATTTCAAATACAACCTTTTTTCTATTCATTATATTGGGCCATACTCTTAACATCCTGAAATGAAAATGAGTTTAATTCCATATACCTGTGTGTCTACTCTTTTTTCACTCATGTTCCCAGACTAATAATTATTTTAAATTCAGGATAACAAACTGAAATGAAACATTTCAAATTTAGGAATGTCAAAATATTTCATTCCAATCAAAAATTTTTTAACAAAGTGTTTCTAAATGTCCATTTTTGTAAAAACTTTTAGTTCTGTGAAAAGTTTTGCTTTTTCAATGTTCTATCCCAATTCAGGATGGAAACAAATAGCCAAATATTGCAATTTCCCAGAGGGTGAAAATTTCAATTTCCACTCAGCTAACAACAAACTGGAATACTTATTTCAAGAATGTCACTCCAGACCATTCAATAAACAGGAAGGCCTACTGATCTGTCAGGATTGCTCTCTCTCTTATATTCCAAATCCCTACATCTAAAAGATACATTAACTGCCCTACCTTGGAGTCATGTTAGGACTTGGTTTTCTTGGTCTGTAGCTACCACAGCATAGAAAAACTGCTCTGGCAGTCTCTACTCTCTATTTAACGTAGGGCCTGACAAAGTCTGGAGGTGTTACAGAGGAAGGAGGTAAGATCACAGCAATTCTCTTCCAGCCATTTGTCTGAGAAAAGGTGAATAGTAAACTAACCATACCCAATAAAGAGTTCCAGCTGTGAGTACTCAGACTCTGCACTAATGGTGCTCTCTCTGTAGCAGTATGGCTCTACACATGTCCCCCTACAGGACTGTTGTTAAGTGGTAATTAGGGAGAAAGCCTCCATTATAGAGTTTGATTCAAGATATAGTTCCTCTTTTTAGAGATTACATTTCCTATAATGTGCCCTCAAACTTAATAGTTTTCATAGCAATACTTTAGCAGATAGATTTTATGATAACCAATGAGAAAACATTGTGAGTGGAAGAGTATAAACAGTGTACCATGAGGTATTCACCAAGTATACCTACCACAGATGATTTTACAGCACTGCTTCCAAAAATTAACACATTTGTATTATTCTGAGCTCTATTAGTCATAAAAGGTTACATTTCATATACAAAAATATATTTTAAATGTAACAGAAGTACTGCTATTACTACTAGCAGTAGTGCTGAAAAAAGTAATTCCGCTTCATGGAGCATAACAATATTTTCAACTTTGGTTTCATTCTGATTCTAAACAAAAATGTCAAGTTCTCTGCAATAGAGAATGGAGTCTTGGTTCCAGGGCAGTCTTCCTGACTGGCTACTCTACATCTGTGGATGCTGGAAGCCCGGGGGTCTCTGACTATGAAGCTTCCCAGGCATTCTATCAGGAAACAGGAAGGGTTCTGTCAGAACTTTGTCAAAATAAACCATAAAACCTTTAGATTTTGCTGAACTAGCAACTGCCAACAGGAGAAAAAAATGTGTTGTAAGATTTTTTCTGACCAGCTCTAGTTATTCATTGCATTTCTTACTACTTTCAATCTGACTCCAGGTCTACACTCATATAGGGAACCTCGAATCAAGATACGCAACTCCAGCTATGTTAATTGTGTAGCTAGAGTTGACATACCTCGTTTCACAATTCCCTGCCACCCCCACAGCAAGAGGCCAACTGGAGCAAACCTTCCCATCAGCTTTCCTTACTCCTCGCAGAAGCAGGAGTACCAGCAGCTGTGGAGGCTCCTTCTGATTTCAATTTAGCGAGTCTTCTTAACTAGACTCACTAAATCAAACTCCGGAAGATTGATAGTGGCAGCATCGATCTTCCGTCGAGTGAAGACATGGCCAAAGGATCTCAATGCACTTCACCAATGTTAATAAATTAACTACATGAGCTGGGATTGTTCCCATTTCACAGATGGAGAAATTGAGGTAGAGAAAGGTTGCATAGCCTAACAAATTCAATTGATAAATGAGTGTTAGAATCATGGCTAGAACCTGTATCTTCTGATTTCCACCCATGGCATAACCATTAGACCAATGTTCTTGAACTGTCAACTATTGGCAGCAGAACCAAAGGCTTCAGCTGTTGAAACATTATAATACATGTATGTATACAGTATATGGCTGTAAAATGCACTTACGTAATTTCTAAGCAAGACTAACAAATCACAGATGAAAATGGGTAACCCACAACATGCATGGCCATTGCTGGCAACTGCAGCAGTTTACATTTTTTTCAAAGAAGTTTTGATATATTTAGAGCATTTTACTTTTTTGTTTTCTCCCCAGTTCTACACATTTCATCCTCAGAGTTCAAATAAAATACACTTTTCAGATGTCAACATTACAACTGAATTCATTCAACCATCCAAATGCCTCAGTGTCCTTTAGGCTGGCAGTGTGAAAACAAACAGAATAAAAAAAGACTAACATTCATTATAGTAGGATAGTATTTTAGATGTGGTATTCAAAATTAGATACTACTTCGGAAGAGAGCACTGCAAACAAGTTTGAGATATCCTGCCTATACTTTTTTATATTGCAAATTACTGTATTTCTACTATCATTCATGGAAAGACAGGCATTCTATATTCCATTTGATCATCCTTATGCAGTATAAACCATTAATTCCTTCTTAGCTTTTCCAGAATGGGGGAGGGAGGCAGAGAGGAAAAACAGTGACAAACAATTAAGCATTTTGAATCTGAGAATATATTTTAGAGACTAACCGTAATATTATTCCAGGAAATGGAACAACTGACTTCCCACATTCTCATTGTCTCTCTTGGCTCAAAGTATTAAAAATATTGTTGAATATAACAAATCCAACTTTACTACTGAGTATCCAAATGAGTAAATAGCTCAATCTCATATGCATGCTTTATAAGAATGCAGTATTTGAAAGTTGGGAATGCTCTTTAGTACATCTAGGGGCTTGTCATCACTGCAGTTGCTCAAGTTACAGTTTGAGCAATTATCCCAAACTTGAGTCCCATCCACACACCAATTTACATGTGATATTCTTTTATCTTGAGTTGGCTGGTCCTCATGGGGGTATAGGCTACAGTTCAAGTTAATAACTCACCAGCTGCTAACACAATTGCTCTGTGTAGCTCAATATTTCATAGTGTAGCTGCTCTTACTCAACCTAGGCTAATACTAGAAAAGTGGCCTGAGTCATGGACACATTTTTGACTCATGACAACAAGAGCTTTATATGTTTTTCCATCCATGGCTAAAGGGCCAAAGTCTGATTCCTTCAAAGTTAGTGGCACAAGTTCCATCCACTTGAGCAGGATCGGTTGTTCGCCTGAAGTTTTGAATTCATGACGCTCTGTTTTGCAATGCTGGCAAAGGATTTAGAATAATCCGTTTCTGTTGGTTTTTTTGTCTTTTTTTTAATAGCCTCTGAGTTCTGTGATGAAGGTGAGTAATGGAAAGAGTAAGCAGCTTTCTTTGAGATAGCACTAAGGAAACTCCTAGAAGTTCCTGTTCTCAGGGACTGTGTAAGACCCTGGGGAAATTTTGGCATATGTTTGGTTTCTACAATGCTGGAATACAGAAAGGTGGTTAAAAAACAAAAGTCATACTACACACACAAAACCCCTGTTTGTCTGAGCTTGTGTGGCTGAAAACTGCAATAAGCTCACATCATTCTAGCTAGTGGAGTCCACTTTGAATGAAACTATTCATTCCAACTACCCACAATAACCACTTTGAAGTGTTTTGCAGCTTTAACCATTTTGAGTAGAAATCTGGAAAGGAGAAGTATCACATCTTGCTGTTTTGCTGTAATAGGTACAGCTTTATTCAGTTTTATTGGTTCTTGTGCTACTCCATTATTAGTTATTTGTAGTGTGAAAGCACAAAATCAGGAATTAGAATCCTACTGTGCCAGGCACTGAACAGAAATAAAAAGAGATTGTCCCTACCCCAAAAAAAGCTAACTCTAGGACTCATTTCACATCATTAATATGGTCTCTTTAGAAATAGGCTACAGTTCAAATGTGTACAAAAGAATGTAAATTAAAACCCTGCTCACAATGAAGCATCAGACCATGCTGGCTACCACTGTTCAAAAAACTATTAAGCATGGTTCTGCAGGAGCAGTGTTGCAGTATGGACAGAACTCTGCCACAATCAGTCAGATGAACCACTCCCATCTACTTCTCCTTCCTTGAAATCAGGATTATTCTCAAACTAGAGCCAACCAAACAGTATATAGTAGAACATCAGTTCAACAAATTTAGTCCATCTTTGTGTTTGTGAATTATCTTCAGAGTTTGCCTGACTAGTTATTTAGAAAATGATTTGCTGAATGGCTTTCTGAACGTATTTCCCGCCCATGGATTGCTCATAAACAATTTTCCACAACTACTGCTTCAAGTATTCACTATTCATAATTTCCTGTTTGTGCTGTGTGATTGGATGCCTAAGTCAGATGACTATTCGTTAGGATGGGTAGGAATGGTATCCTGCCCCTTTGTTTGTCAGAAGCTGGGAATGAGCAGCAAGGGGTGGATCACTTGATGATTACTTGTTCTGTTCACTACCTCTGGGGCATCTGGCATTGGCCACTGTCAGAAGACAGAATATTGGGCTAGGCTAGATGGACCTAGTATGGTCATTCTTATGTTTCTACTCCCTGACTGAGTGACTGCCATCCCAAGCCCTTTCAAAATGACCACATAAACTCTCAAAGTTACTGATGAGAATAAGTTTTTATTTTAATTAACATCATAAATACATTTCTACCATATTTAAGGGTCTAATAATGACATGTTTTGTAACTGTGATAAGCATAGATAAGTGTCACACTCTTACTGTGGGGCATTAAAAATGTATAAAAATAGATTACCACATTATTAAAAGTGCTAATAAGCCAGGCCTAGAGGTAGTGGTCAGGCATCACAAGAACAACACTGACAATGCATTAGCTAAACAACTTGGAACAAATCAAACCATGAAAAGAGAACCTGAAAGCAGAGAGATGATTTACTAATTTGATTTAAAAAAATTTTCAGATTAAAAATCACATTTTAAAAAACAAAATTTCGTTACTCATGTAGTAAGTAACTTAAATTCCTAAAATGGAAACAATTTTAAAAATCTAACAATCTCCACATTGAATTGAACCCTGAGAAACAGACTCATCAAGAAAGTTTTCCTTTGCCGTAGAACCCATCTGTAGCCACATTCACTTTGTGGTTTGTAGTACAGTGGAGTAGAGTGATACCCGAAACCCATATATTTTAGGTGTGATTTATCTTGCAGAATCCCTTTAATCTTTCCTTCTAGACTTTCTCCAAGGTGAATTTTACAATTTACTATTTTAGAAACAAAAGACAGGACTATGCAGCACTTTAAAGACTAACAAGATGGTTTATTAGGTAAACCAGAGGGTCTGGCCCAGGAAAGCTCATCACCTAATAAACCATCTTGTTAGTCTTTAAAGTGCTGCATAGTCATGTCTTTTGTTTCAGCAAGACCAGACTAACACGGCTACATCTCTATTAGTATTTTAGAAACACTGGTGCTTTTATAATGCACACAAAGGTAACGTGCCAGGGAAAAAAAATTGGGTTTGTGCCCTTTTGAGCTGCTCTCGGATGTATTCTATTAAAGGATATGCCTGCCCTGTACTATCATTAGTTGGCCAAGCATGGCTCTGTTGACCCTTGCCTCAGTTTCCCCTTCACTCAAGGCCCATTAAAAAATCCACACAATCCAGACATTCAAAACATCCACTTTGTGGGGTGCAATTTATAATTTATTAAGTCTTGCACAAAGTCTTTCAAAATAGAACTCAATCCTACAGTTTTCAATTCAGTTTTAGCTGGGCCACAGCCCTCCACCCTGTGGGCTTGTCTTCCTGCTTTCCTCGCACTTCTTACCTGGATTTGATCTTCTACACAGGCCTTCCCGACTGATGCAGGGTCCTGCAGGAGCCTTCTAACCCCCTACATTGTTTGCAGGCATCTGCCTACCACTACCTGCAGCGGTATCCCCCTTTGTAAAACCTAGGTGGCTTCCTTTAAGCCCAATCAGTCCAGGTAAAATAGATCCCATTCCCTCTTAAAGAGGCTAGTGACATGTCCCTATCTTTCCAGTGGGGCACAAGCCATCTTTACTAATATCTGCCCATCAGAGAAGCCTCCAAGTTTCTTCATATTTGTTTTCCTGCTGTGAGTAGAGCAAGCTGGAGGTTTCTCACCTGTAGTAATTCCTCTCTCCATCTCTTCTCCTCCTCAACTCTGTAACTGAGATCTGGGATGGGAGGGAGAACTGCCATCACCCATCCTATCTCTCACCAGTGACCTTTAATTCTTCCTGCTCCATTTCTCTTACTTATATGCCTGCCAGGTTACAGCCTCTTCTTCACACATGTAAAGTCTAGCTAAAACACAACCAGTGCTAACAGAGAGTTTTAAAATGCTATGTAGATTTGTCAAAAACTAGACCAGTTCGCTGACAACTGATTTTCCCTCCACCAAAGATTTTTTTGAAAGGAAGCAAATTTGGTTAGATGAAGCTTTGCTGAGAGGAGAGATCTAAATACAGCTGGGAGAGAAAAATTTAATAGAATGGGAATTTAAACAGGGCCAGAGAAAGTCACTGCTGCAGAAGGAAGCTATGATTACTCAAGAGAACAAACAAGGACAGTTAATATTTTGACTAAGCTGTTGTACTTACCTGCATATCCTCCAGCTGGATTTCCAAAGATTTTTTCACCAACACCAATTCCTTTCTTTCCTTCATAGCATGTGCCAGGACACTTTCTAACTGTTGCTTTTCTTTCTACAATACAAACGTTTGACAGACTCAGGAACGCTGATATTGCTGTCTCCCTAGCCTGCCTCTGGAAGATCTACAAACAAGCATAAAGCTGCAAACACTTATAAAAACACCGTCACTGGCTTCCTCTTGCCTTCTATATCACCAAAACTCCACATTGCACTACGCCCTATCTACAGGCTCCCATTTCCTCTTATACTCGCTCAGGCACATCACTAACATGCCCATCTCTCCCTTTCAGTGTTATTTTTACACTGCCATTTTGGCGAAGCATCCTCCTGGTCATGGGCAGCAGGTTTGTATAATTTTTGGTGGTACCCCATTTGCCCCACTCCCTGACCTGTTAGCCACGTCCCCTGGCCCCCCATTAGCCACACCCCCTGCCTGCCCCCCCCCCGTTAGCCACGCCTCTGGAGGTAACACGCTCGGGGCAAGATGGACACGTGACCAGAAGTAAAAGGTGTCATGTCACCCCTCTTGAAGGGCTTTTCCCACCATCCTCCTACCAACAGGGATTAGTTTGGCCCCCACCAAACCCCCCCGCATGCAACTATCCTGCAGTTGCATTAACCCAACATGTGTGACATTAACTCGGGGGCAGAGAGGCTGGGGGAAGTGTTCCCTCTAAGGCTATGTCTACACTCGCGGCTTCTTGCGCAAGTACAGCCGTTCTTGTGCAAGGAGCCACAGAGCATCCACACTGCCCACCTGCTCTTGTGCAAGGAAATTTACAGTACGGCGTGGTAAGAGAGGGCATCTTGTGCAAGAGCTATGCTCTTTTCTAACAGGTGTAAGCTCTCTTGTGCAAGAGGGCAGTGTGGATGCTCGGCAGGGATTTCTTGCACAAGAAACCCCTATGACTAAAATGGCCATCGGAGCTTCTTGGGCAAGAGAGCGTCCACACTGCCATGGATGCTCTTGTGCAAAAGCACAGCTCGCACGTGGCAGTGTGGACGTGTTCTTGCGCAAGAAACCGCCAGTGTAGACATAGCCTAAGAGTTTCCTCCCATGACCAGAATGAATTTTGTGTTGTGCACCAGTACTGAGTTCATGTGGCTTGTTTGGATGTGCCACTGTGGCACCCAAGTTATTAATAAATATTTTTAAACCTCTACCTTTTCCCTCTGCTGCCATGTCTGCTCCCCTGGTGCCTGCTGCCCCCCCAACTTCTCACTCTCCTCTGCTGTCCTGACTCCTGCCCTTCTCACTGCCGTCAGCCCTCCTGCAACCTGCCCCCCTCCACCAGCCCGTCTCTCCCCCTTGTGCCCACTCCTCCAGTAGCCCCACTCTGATCATGTGAGCTACCCCTCCTCATCCCCTTTTCTAACACCTCCCTCTACAAACCTGCCCTGCCTCTCTCCTTTAGTGCGGGTCCCTCCCCTGCAGGTGTCTGCCCTTCTGCTTCACCCTCAGAATCCCCTGGCACCCTCCTGGTGCCTCCCCCTTCCCTCACTACCCCTGCCCCCTTTGCCCTCTTTTTCCCTGATGCCCACCCCTTCACCACCCTCTGACCCCATTCCCCTCATGCCCCTCTGTGCCCTCACACATGACTTGCTCCATCCTGGCCTTCCTCATGCCCACCCCTTCTTTCAAGCCTTCTCCCAGCACCTCCTCCTCCAGCCCCCAATGCCCTTACCCTCTCCTCTCCCAGCATCACCCTGTCCTCCTCCCACTGACACTTCCCCTCCTGCCCTTTTCCTCATTGTCTGCACTTGGACCCCTGGCATTTGTCTCTCCTCTACCCTGTCCCTTTGGTACCTTCCCCTTTCTTCCCCCTCTCCCTCCGCACAAGCCCCTTCCTCTCCCAGCCCTTCCCCTAGTTTTCTCCCTTCCCCTCTGCACAAGCCCCTTCCTCTTCCGACCCTTCCCTTTTCTTCCCCCTCCCCCTCCGCACAAGCCCCTTTCTCTCCCAGCCCTCCCCTACCTTCTGCCTTCCACTTTGCGGGGCCGGAGTCTGCGCTCCGCCCCAGAAGTCCCCAAACTCCGAACCCGCAACTCAGCTGCGCGGCGCCGATCAGTTTTAAAGTCCTGGGCCGTGACGTCACGTCACGCCCGGGCGTCTCCCCGCCCACCTGTTTGAGCACGCAGCGCATGGGAGCAGCAGCCGGCAAGGGGGAGCTGATTGAAGGCTGCGCACAGCAGGGACAGGACGGGGACAGGGACGGGGAGAGACGCTCTGGGGCCAGGGGCCGCTCCAAGCAGAGCCGGAGGAGAGACCCAGCTCCAAATATTGGTGGAGCAAGGCCCCTGGCTCTAAATATTGCTGGAGCATGGGCACCACGAGCCCTTTTAACTCGCTGCCCATGCTCCTGGTACCTATAGATGAGGCTCCAACCTGCTTTCTCCCTAAAGCCCACAGGCTTTGCATAGGTCTCTCTGCACCAACGACTTTGCCTGCCTTCATCTCATCTTTTATTTTTGTCAATGTGCCCACCCAATAACAAATAGGAATACTACACCAGTTACATGTCTGGTTTTGTAACTTACCTCATATCTCTTTATTTTTTCCTTCATTGTATCATCTTCTCCTTTCATGTTATCAATCTGTTGAAGAAGTTGTTTAATTTTGTCCTCTAGCTCTTTAATTGTTCTCTTCAGTTGTTCATTTTGCTCAGCCAACTCCTTCACTTGATTTTCTGCACTATTTTGCATCCGTTCCGCAGTGTCTCTTTCACTGGCTGAGGCAGCAGCATTCTAGTAAGAAAAGAGTAAAAGTAACAGTCACACAAAACCTCCATTTTTAAAGACAACTGTAAAAACAGCTCTCAGTCCATGTAATCCTGGATGACAATTTTAAAGATGGAAAACTTTTATGATGCATCTAGATTAGCGGTTCCCGCTGGCCCTGGGGTACACATGGAGTTCCGCATTCCTCCTTTGAAATGTACAAGAGCCCCAGCAGAAGGAATGCGGACATACCTATCAACTAGTTGAGTAGTCGATGGAAATTCCATCGACTAGTAAATTAATCGTTAGTTAACATCCCTAACTCAAACCAGCAGGTGTTCGGGGGCTAGTATCACCCAGCTGTTGGGTGGGTGCCATGAGCCCAAGACACACACGGGCTGAGTGACCCTGCACCTCTAGGCCCCAACTATTAACAGCCTTGGGAGGAACTCTCGAGCCACCAGAAATGTGCACCCGCCCCTGTCGCTTGTGCCTCAGACACCGCTGATCCCGTGCACGTATTGGGGGCTGGGCTGTCACCAGGCCTGGCAGGGCAGCGACAGGGTCTCTTCTCAGCCACGGAAGAGAGGTTTGCTGTGCAGCGGGACAGCTGTGCTGAGCCCGCACAGAAGCCTTAGAGCAGGCCTGACCCAGGCAGCAGCACTCAGCTGGCAGCTGGGAGGCAGTGCAGGGCTAGGTGAGGGGGGCAGGGAGGCACTGGGAGTTCCGGGGGCAGGGCTAGTGCTGGGAAGATCTGGGGGTCGGGGGTCTCTAAGAGGCGGAGGCTGGCACTGGGGAGCTCTGGGGACAGGGCTAATATTGGGAACTGGGGGCTGGGAGTGGGGGAGGTTTGGGGGCGGGGTGCAGCGGGGCTCTGGAAACAGGAAGCTGACCCTGGGGGGTCTGGTGGTGGGAGGGGGCTGGCACTGGAGGCCTCTGAGGGCAGGAGGCTGGCACGGGGGCAGGGTGCAGAGGACTCTGGGATCAGTGGCTGGTGCTGGGGGTAGTGGAGGGATGGGGGGCTCTAGCAGTTAGGGCTGGCACTGCGGCACTCTGGAGGCTGGAGCTTCTGGTGAACTGATAACATTTATTTGCATATTTATTTGCATAATGAATATCCAAATAAAATGTTACCAGTCCACAGAAAGTTTGTAAATGGGTTTACGGTCCCTGGTATCAAAATGTTGGGAACCATTGATATAGATAAAGCAACAGTATTAACTGGAGTTTTCGGCCTTTTGGAGCAAACCCAAAGCCAGAGGGAATGAACAGAACAATCATCAAGTGATCCATTCCCTGTCACCCATTCCTCAGGCTAGGGACACCATTCTTACACATTCTGGCTAATAGCCATTGAAGGACCTATCCATCATGAATTTATCTAGCTCTTTTTTGAACCCTGTTAAAATCCTGGTCTTTACAACATCCTCTGTCAAGGAGTTCCACAGGTTGTGTGAAGAAATACCTTCTTCTTGCATTATGGAAACAAGTAAATAGCTTTTCCTTATTTCCTTTCTCCACAGTCATGATTTTATAGATTTCTTAGCATCCCCTGTTCTAAGCTGAAAAGTCCTAGTCTTATTAATCTCTCCTCATATGGCAGCCATTCCAGAACCCTAATAATTTTTGTTGCCCTTTTCTGAACTTTTTCCAATGCCAAGATATGATGGTGAGATGAGATGACCACATCTGCATGCAGCATTCAACATGTAGTTGTACCATGGATTTCTATAGAAGCAATAAGATGTTCTCGGTCTTAGGCTACATCTATGCTGTTGCATCCAGGGAATGCGTTTGTTCTTCCGCTTTTTTGCAGAAGAGCAAGCATGCTCTTTCAGGGAGCCCTGTATTCTTCGTTTCACATCTAGATGGGGCCAAATGGCAGAAAAACAATCGGAAAAAGCTATGCAAATTGCGAAGCACAATTTGCATAGCTTTTTCCAATAAATCCCGATAGTGCAGACCTAGCCTTATTCTCTAACCATTTCTTAATGATTCCTAACACTGTTTGCTTCTTTGACTACTGCTGCACATCAAGTGGATGTTTTCAGAGAACTATCCACTAGGCATGTAAACATGCAGTTAAAAATATAACCACGTAACCGCTAAAAAACATAGCAGTTACATCAGTACTCGCGCTGCAAGTTCTGCAGTATCAAGCTTATTTACACAAAGCTGCATCCCCGGGAGTGGAGCCAGGGCTCCTGCCAGCCCTGCTTCTGGGGACAAGACTTTGCAGGGGGCACTGCCAGCCCTGCTCCGAGGGAGGAGGCCCCTGCCAATCTTGTTCCTAGGGAACCAGCATGCTATGGACAGGGGCTGCTTTAGCCCCTATAGGTTAACCAGAAACGGCAAGCCTCACCCATTAAAGGTGAGGTTTACAGGTTAATCTTTTACATCCCTACTTTCCACAGTGACTCCAAGATCTATCTTGAGTGGTAACAGCTAGTTTAGTCTCCACCAGTGTTCCCTCTAAACTGTGGGGCAGCACAGCTTCACAGGTGATTAATCAGTCCAGCCCAGTCAGAGGCTCAGAGGTCCCCACAAGGAGCTGACTGACTGGGCGGGGCTGATTAATCACTTGTGAAGCTGTGCTGCCCCATAGTTTAGAGGGAACACTGGTCCCCACCCTTGTATACATATAGTTGGGATTATTTTTTCCAATGTGCATTACTTGCATTTATCAACATTAAAATTCATCTGCCATTTTGTTGCCCAGTCACTTAGTTTTTTGAAGCTCCCGTGAAGCTCTTCACAGTCTGCTTAACTATCTTGAGCAGTTTGGTATCATCTGCAATTTTTGCCACCTCACTGTTTATCCCTTTCTCCAGATTGTTTGTTAATATGTTGAATAGGATTGGTCCCAGTATGGACCCCTGGAGGACACCACTAGTTATCGCTCTCCAGTCTGAAAAATGACCGTTTATTTCTATCCTTTGCTTCCTGTCTTTTAACCAGTTGTCAATCCACGAGAAGACCTTCCCTCTTATCCCACAACAGCTTATTTTGCTTAAGAGCCTTTGGTGAGGGACCTTGTCAAAGGCTTTCAGGAAATCTAAGTACACTATATTCACTGGATCCCCTTTGTGCACATGCTTGTTTACCTCCTCAAATAATTCTAGTAGATAAACGAGGCATGATTTCCCTTTATAGAAACCAAGTTGACTTTTCCCCAACAAATTACGTTCAGCTATGTGTCTGACAATCCTGTTCTTTACTATAGTTTCAACCAATTTGCCTGGTACTGACATTAGACTAACCAATCTGTAATTGCCACGGTCACCTCTAGAGTTCTTTTTGATAATTGGCATCACATTAGCTATCTTCCAGTCATTGGCATTACAGTAGCTATCTTCCAGTCACTTCTTAGGCATTACTACACTTTTAAATAGTAGCCACTGTGTCACAGCAGCCTTTTGTCTGTCATCTATTTATTTTACAGCATCCCATCTTATGCCCCTAGGTAAGTGTAATCTCATACTTAAGCATTTTTTGAAGTTACCTTAGGAAAACCTAATAGACCTCAAGAGCAATGCAAGTCTTTGAAGAGGAAGTGAGTGTGTGTGTACTCAAGAGGAGTTTTAATCTAACTATAAGTGAGTTACTGTATGTTTTACTGGGAGATAGGGGCAGCAGTGTTGGGAGTTTAGCTTCTGAGTTTTGTTACTCTGTTTTATTAATATATGTCGGGTTGCTTAAAGTTTTTAAAGGGGAGCTTTTGTATACTTGTTTAGAAACAAAAATATAATGCATTAAGACAAAATTATAATAAAGCTGCTTTGGCTGTTCTCACATGACATGGCATTACACTGTGCATTCATAGGGTTTGGGGGCTTTTTGGCAATGTTCTTGGTTGCAGCATTTGAATCTTCAGAGCTAATCTTCGCTCTGTACGGATCATATGTCTTGTTTAAAATTTGTCCTATTGTTTATGTGTCTATTCAGTGAATTTCTTTCAGTTTAGAATCTATAAACAGAATGCCTACTTTAATACTGTTTTGCAAACATGAATATAACAGTGTTTAAAAGTAAATGAAATCAAGATAATCTTGTGAAACTGATAAAGAATTGGGGTTTGTTAACATTCAAAATTAAACCCAAGTTAACAAAAGAACAGAGGGTCAGACATAAGTCTACCAGTAGGGGGGGAGATATAAATGAGGAGGAGATGCTGGAGGGGGTGGTGTCATTGTTATCATTATATGTGGTGTGGCAGGTTGTGGAAGGAAGAATCAAATAACAGAACAATCCTGAAAAGAGCTGATCAAGCAAGCCTAAATGTGTATGCAGCATACACATTTGTAACCTCTTCAACTCATAGGGGTGACCCCTAGTCGGACCTGAACCGTGGCTCTTCACTTATTTTTCATCCAAAACATCCACCAGGCACGTAAGACTGCTCCGTGATAAAAGGTTTTATTCTTGATCCTGGCATTTAGGCCCTAATCTTACAAAGGAATCCCATCAGCACAGATCCTTATTTCCCATACAAAGTCCCACTGACTTTTGCACTAGTAACTTCAAAAATATAGAAGCACGACATCATGTAGATTATATTTACATTCATCTCAGAAATACAAAATGAATTGCCTAGTGGAAGTGAAATGAATTCTTTTGTAGATAAAGTGAAAAGAGGGGTGATAACTATTTTATAGTATTTTTGCTCTTTTGACAAGAAAGAGAGATAAGCAGTATTTCATTTGTACACTGAAACAAAAGCAATTGCTTTTAAATGGAGATTTCTCTCCATGTGTAAAAGGACATACCAGCAACAAAGACATACAGTGCTGTATGCTACTGGAAAACCAACACAGAAGAAGGGGAAAAAAGGAATACAGTACTGAAAAGTTACACAAGAGGCTCTTATTCTACAAAGAATAATTGTTTTCACTAATTGTTTTCTAGTAAGCAATAACAGAAATATGCAAATTACTCTGATAAAGCTGTAACTCGGAAATCACTCAGACTGTACAATTGGGTTAATGAACTCTTTATACAAAAACTGACAACACACACAGGATGAAAAGTTCTAGTCTTTTGCAAGTACACAAAAAGGCAATCAATTTTTCTGAACA
This sequence comes from Pelochelys cantorii, assembly GCA_032595735.1. Classification (NCBI taxonomy): domain Eukaryota; kingdom Metazoa; phylum Chordata; order Testudines; family Trionychidae; genus Pelochelys; species Pelochelys cantorii. The sequence goes on from CM064338.1 coordinate 17,976,920, forward strand.
TACATATTGGTTAAAGAGCTTTGAAATGAATTTCTGCTGATGCTGTAACTTGACATATACTTTGCGGTAATATCCTCGGTCTTCATTTATTTTTGCTTTTTGAAATGCAGCATAGAGTTTTACTAATTAGCAGGCACTCTAACAGTGGCTCCTTTTTGTTTTATTTTCCCCCCTTTTACTAGCTGAGTGAAAGAAGCTTAGACATGCTGGGGAGTTTAGTGAATGGAATGTTGATTTGTCTGTTCTTTCTCATCCAACCACCTACACACGGCCCCACAGTAGAGAACACAGAACAGAAGGCCCAGGCCCATACTGTACCTGAAGTATCCAGCAAGTCACCTTGTGTGTTTGGGCTATTTTCTTGTCGTATCAATTTTTTTTCATTGGAAGCATTATTCAATTAGTCCCTGTCTCCACTAGGGCTTTATTTCGAAATAACCCCCCTTAGGTCAACTTTATAAGTGGAGCATCCACGCTACCAGGGACGTTATTTTGAAATCTATATTCCTGCTTTTCTCAGGGAATAACACTAATTTCAAAATAGCGCTAGTGTGGATGCTCCAGTGCCACCACTTCAAAATAATTATTCCCCAGAGTAGGGCTACTCAACTTTGGAAGCCCCAGGGGCTACAATCATACTTACAGTACATGCCGAAGGCCGCAACTTAAGGGTGGTTGCATGTACATGTAAATATATATGCAAATAGCTTCTTCCACACTCATGGGCATGAATACAAAGCACTTCCCACAATGCCCCGGCGCTCCCAACACCTCCTCTCTGGGAGCTAGAAAAGCCAATACCCTGTTCCAGCCAGACCGTACGCTTACGTCTTTTAATCCTCACCCCGCCTGGGAGACACCTCACCATTGTGGAGTGTTCCCAGTGGAGGCCATATTCAAAGGATCCCACCTGCAGGCCGCATGTTGAACCCTGCAAAAAAACTGCATCATGGCCACAAACAAATGGGCAGCATGTTGAGTAACCCTGCCCCAGAGTAATTCAAACTAATTACTCCCTGAACTTCAGGGGATAGCCGAGTTAGTCTGTTACAGAAAAAAACAACAAATGGTCTGGTAGCACTTTATAGACTAACAAAACGTGTAAATGGTATCATGAGCTTTCCGGAGTTACCGGTCATCTGAAGAAGTGGGCTGTGCCCAGGAAAGCTCATGATACCATTTACACGTTTTGTTAGTCTATAAAGTGCTATCAGACCATTTGTTGTTTAATTATTCCCTGGTACTTCCTGGGACTCTAAGTCAAGGTAGCACATCCACATTAACGGAGTCTGCCTCAGACTACTTTTGTGGTTTCCCTGCAGTGGGGACATGCTATTTCAATTCTGTAAAATTGGGAGTTAAGTCAAATTTAGTTATTTCAAAATAGTTTCCTAGTGTAGACATGGCCTTAGAGCACAGAACCATCATCAACAAGAAGCAGTACATATGAAACAAAAGTGATAGAGATGCAACCGTGTTAGTCTGGTCTAGCTGAAACAAAAGACAGGACTATGCAGCACTTTAAAGACTAACAAGATGGTTTATTAGGTGATGAGCTTTTGTGGGCCAGACCCTCTGAGGAAGTGGGTCTGGCCCACGAAAGCTCATCACCTAATAAACCATCTTGTTAGTCTTTAAAGTGCTGCATAGTCCTGTCTTTTGTTTCATATGAAACAAAAGGAACTTTACCCACCAGAATTAAAAGTTAAGTTCAGCACCCTGTCACAAAGACTTAATACAGTCATATCTTAGGGCAGGGGTGGGCAATAGGACCTCTGTGGGCCGGATCCGGCCCACCAAATGGGTTGATCCCACCCCCAGGCCAATCAGGGCCTGGAGGTGGGGGGGACGTGCGCAAAGTCTCCTCCCACCCTGCGAGGGGCACGACTCTTCTAAGAATTGCACGCTCCTTGCAGGATGGAGGCAGGGCAGGAGGAGACTTTGAGTGTTCCCCCCACCGCCAGGCCAATCAGGGTTTGTTGGCGGGGGGAGCACAAGGGGTTCAGTACTTAAAGTCAACTGCCAGTGGCTGCTCAGCTGGTGGTTGACTCTAAGCACGGCACTCCCTTGCAGGGTGGGGGTGGGGAGCGAGAGACTGTGTGTGCTCCCCCTCCCTCAGGCCCTGATTGATCTGGGAGTAGAGGGGGAGCGCACATGAAGTCTCCTCCCACTGCCAGGGGCACGGGTGCCTAGAGGGAACTGCCAGCTGTTCAGAACAGCTGGCGGTTCTCTCGGGGGGGGGGGAGGGGGAGGGGCGCAAAGGCTTTGCCAACTCACCCACCCCCAGACCAATCAGGGTCTGTGGGTGGGGAAAAGCAGGAAGTGTCCCGGCTCTGCCCCTTCCACCTGAAGTCCCGCCCCTTCCGGTGTGGCCCGGGGCCACTTCAAAAATTTCTCAAGTGGCCCCCCGTCAAAAATTTTGCCCACCTCTGTGTTAGGATCTGCTCAGCCAGCCTTTTGCTTTATGTGTATTATGTATCTCACAAATTCAACCAAATTGGTATTCTCCCTTCTCTTCTGCTGCATGTCTTCAGAAACTGGCCAAGGTTGAGGTCAAGCATGTTTAAAAGGGAATAAAACTTAGAAAGGAACCAACTCCAATGAACAAGTTCCAAGTAGTTTCTTTTCCAACATTAGTTAAAACTGGGAGGGGGGCGGGTGCAGAGAATGGAAAAAGCTGGCTCAGGCAGCCTAAATGTGTGTGACCGGCACGTAATCAGCAGGTCACCACAGGTCTCCAATGATCCTGGCAATGTTGCAGGGGTTATACTCTCACTGTGCTGTTCCTGAACAAAGCCTCCAATGTATTAAGTACAAAACTCTTTTCTTTCCCAAAGAGGCTTGTCTTTTTACCACCGTCTCCCTACCCCCCTTCCATGTTTTTTTCCCCAGTATATTTAAGAAAATTTTTCTCTGCACGTATTGAAGTTTACAGCACAGCAATTGAACAGCTGTTATTTTCCTCACACTTTTTATTAATTCAAGTGCCATACATACTGCACTATTAACTACTGCTTAGTGATCTTTCATAATAGCTAGACTGGATTTTTAAAGGTGATGTCAGGAGACACAAGAGCAGCAATTGCTTTGGAAAGAGCAAGTCCACCTTTGATCATCTCCAGACCATAGAATTTAACCTGGACATTGAAACTCGCCATGAGCCAAACCCTACCTAGACCTCTTCTGAATATTCTTTCAGTAGAATGAAGGGTAGGCAAGAGTCCTTCTCCCTGGGGGCCAAATGCTGCCTCATCCAGCACAAACAGCAAACAGAATTTATGCTGGAAATCCTAAGGGGCAGGAGAGACAAAGCCCTCTCTCCTCCCATGGCAGAACTGCTAAATCGACCCCCATAGACTGATCACCCCAGCGTGGATCCACCTGATAGTGGAGACAGGCCCCACAGACCTCCAGACACTCTCCATTCTCCTTCAGCAGCTCTCTCATCCTGCCCTCTGCATTCCCTTCACCCCCCGTCCCCTCAGTCTTGCCGGCTTCACAATTTTTTCTGTTCACTCAGTTCCCAAAACAGGAGATCACAGAGGTCAGCACTCTTGTCTGAGGCAGCCTCATTTCAACACCATTGAAAACACTGGGGGACAAAAGCCATTGTTACCTGTGCCTTCCGTCACACTCCCAGTGAAAATAATGTGTGGCCGCAGGAAAGGGCTATGGAAGAACAAGTAGCAACACAAGCAACTGCAACAGGTTTGTTAGCCCATCCCACTTCACCAGGGCCAGCTCTAACTGGAGTTTCAGTCGAACTTAACCACATTAGGTCAATTTTCTAAACAGTAAGTCCACACCACCAAGCCCGTTCTGTCGACTTTAAGGGCCATTAAAGTTGATTTTGGTAACCTGCTTTTCACAAGGAGTAACAGTAAATTTGACCTTGCACGGTCAACTTTAGGGCAGTGCAGACACAGCACTGTTAAAGCCAATGTTCTTGGCCTCAGGGAGGTGACCCACAGTGCTCTGCTGTGACAGCTCTGGCCAGGACTTTCAACTCTGCTGCTCTCCTGGTGCACAGGAAGAGTCCTAGAAAAATATGAATTTCATTTCCTGTGTGTGGCCAGTGTGGTGAGTAGACCTCAGAGCAGGCAGCACGCCTCAGCAGCACACCTGACCATGGATACCCTGGGATGCAAATAAGCACCAGCATGGAGTGTGCAGGAGATCCTGGACCTCATTGCTGTGTGGGGAGAGGAATCTGTTCTCACAGAACTACGAACCAGCAATTAAACCACAGATATCTATGCCACGATTGCAAAGGGCCTGAAGGAGAAAGAATACACCAGGGACACCCAGCAGTACCATGTGAAAATAATGGAGCTGAGGCAGTCATACCAAAAGACAAAGGAGTCAAAAGGATGGTCTGGATCATTGCAGCAAATATGCTGCTTCCATGAGCAGCTGCGTGTGAGGGGGATCCGACCAGCTTCCCAAGCCAGTCCCTGGATTCCTCCCAAGACACTTCTCAGGTAACAGTACGCAGGATGATATGGATGAGGAAAAGGAGGAGGAGGAGAATGGTCAGCAGGTAAGCAGGACAACCAGTGTCACAGCGAGCCAATAACTTTTTATAATTTTGGAGATAATCCCCTTCTCCCAGGATGTTTCAAGGCTGGGCCATGAAGGCAGGGAGGGCGCTTCTGCTGAGTTCATATTTTTTATCATGCTACAAGTGGTTAAGACAATAGGGTATGGTCTATGGTGGCCACTTTGCCTAGAAATCAGGGGCTCCCTAGAACAGCTTGTTAATGTGTTAGGAGCCAGAGAGGGGAAGAAATCAAGGGCAGCCTCACACTCAGCTGCCAGGGATGTCCCCCAGAGCAAAAGGCTGTCCTTCTCACATCCTTTTCTTCTCCTGCTGTGTTCCCTTGGGAAAAAAAAAAAAAAAAGATTGCTTAACAACAGTCTCCTTATTGCTTGTATTGAAGGTGGGAAGGTTACCAGGGTTTACAGGCAAGCACACTTAATGCAGCGGGTACATCATTAAGAGCAACATGCATGACTCTCATATCACTGCCAGGCCATTCATAAAGTTGTCGTTCAAAGCATCTCTGACTGCAGTGCTCCTCACTGTGCTCTCCTTATTGACCTGGCTGCTCATAATTACTGGCTAGGCGCTCTGCCTCAGCCTTCCACCCGCCAGATGACTTTCCCCCTCGCTCTCACAGACATTATGGAACACACAGTAGGCTGCCACCACAAAGAGACTATTGCGTTTGATGAGGCCTAACCTAGTCAGTAGACTCCTAAACCTTTCATTTAAACATCCAAAAGGACATTCTACCACCATTTTGCATTTGCTCAGCCTGTAGCTGAACTGCTCCTTACTGTGGTCCAGTAAAGCTTCATGAGCTGGGTCTCCAAGGATCACTATTGTCATTTCAACACCTCAGATGTTAATTTTCTGGTCTGGGAAAAAATTTCTAGCTTGCAGCTTTCTGAAAAGACCCGAGATCCTAAAGATGCACGTGTCATCAACCTTTCCCAACCACCTCACGTTGATGTTGGTGAAACGGCCCTTGTGATCCACCAGAGCCTGCAATACTACCAAGAAGTACCCCTTGCAGTTTTTGTACTCTTTGGCAAGGTGATCGGGTGACAAGGTAGAGATGTGCATTTTATCAATTGCTCCGCCAGTTAGGGAACCCCATCATGGCAAAGTCCTCCACTATGTCCTGCATGTTTCCCAGAGTCACTACCCTCTGCAGCAGAAGGGCATTTTTTCCCTTGGCGACTTGGCTCACTACAGCCCCCACTTTAGATTTCCCCACTTCAAATTCATTCCCAGCTGACCAGGAACTGTGTCCACGGGGCTATTGCCACTCACTTCTCCACTGTCAGGGCAGGACTCATTCTGGTATTCCTGTGCTTCAGGGCAGGGGAAAGCAACTGACAATCTTCCATGAAAGTGGCCTTAAGCATGCGAAAAGTTCTGCAGCCACTGTTGATTGTCCCATACCTGCATACCCATGTGGTCCCACCAGTCTGCGCTTGTCTCACAGCACCAGAACCAGTGTCAAGAAGATCAAATGCTGGCGGCATTTACAAATCACACAAACTCAAGTGCTTTACAAAAGAGTATGTTCATGGCTTCCTGAGATTCTTCCTCGATCTGGTGGGCACTGGAAACACCCTAGAGAAGTGGTCTCCAACCTTTTTAACCACAAGATCACTTTTTCAAGTTAAGTCCAATGTAAGATCGACCTCAAACCCAAATACCTTTGCCCTACTTCCTTCCTTCCCTTTCTTTGAAGCCCTGCCCCTGCTCCATCCCTTCTGCAAGACCTCACCCTGCTCACTCCATTCCCCTTCCTCCCCCATCCTCACTTACTTTCACCAGGCTGGGGTAGGGGGTTAGGCTGCAGGCTCTGGTCTTGGGCCAAGGGGTTTGGAATGTGGGAGGGGCTCCAGGCTTGGCCCAAGGCAGGGGATTGGGGTCCAGCAGGGGTTTCAGGGTGCAAGCTCTGGGAAGGAGTTTGGGTGCAGAGGACTCACATCTGGGGCAGGAGGTTGGGTGCATGAGGAGAGTCAGGGCTGGGACAGGGGTTCAGGATACAGACTCTGGCTGGGCACCGTTTAACTGAGATAGTTTCCAGGTAGTGGAGCAATGGGGTTGAGGCAGGCTTACTCCTGCCCTGGCCCTGCACCATTCCTGAAAACAGCTGGCTTGTACAGCAATGGCTCCATGGTGCCATGTGCTGTCCCTCATCTACAGGCACTGAGCCCACAGCTTCTACTGGCTACGGTTCCTCATTACTGATCAATGGGAGCTGCAGGAGTGGTGTCTGCAGGCAAGGACAGCATGTGGAGACACCCTCCCCCCCACCACTCTGCCTTTCTCAGGGGCTGCAGGGACATGCCAGCCACTTCCAGGAGCAGCAATTACCACAAGGATAATTACTCAAGGCATGACAGGTTTGGCATTTTAGAACTCACTACTCAAAGAATTAAAGCTTTGGGGGTAGCCGAGTTAGTCTGTACAGGATAAACTTAAAAAATAACAAATGGTCTGATAGCACTTTACAGACTAACAAAACATGTAGATGGTATCATGAGCATTCGTGGCACAGCCCATTTAAGCATAAGAGAGAAATGAAAATTATGAAATGTACAGACCAGTCACAAACCAAGAATAACCCAGTTTTCAAGCAGTAACAGTTGTAACAACATCCTTCCATGTATGTGTTGGGTCAGAAGATGAGAGGGAAGGATGGTGTATGTTTGTGAGAATCACAGACACACACATAGTGTGTAAGTGACAGAGATTTGCATTGCCAAGCTCCCTCCATCCCCTTCTCTCTGGGTGGAGATAGGATACAGAAGTGGGGGGAGGAGGGACACCCAGACATCAACCCTCCCTCTTCTTCCCCCCATATCCTGTACAACAAGAAGGAGGCTTCCAGGGGGGCAGCTCCAAGGCAGAGGGCAGGAGCAGCATGACAGCGGGTGGTGGGGCAACTGAAGTGCTAGCGCTTGATAGCTTCCTGGCCAAACCCCAGTCAGGACCACCTGTTAGAGCAGTGGTTCCCAAACTTTTTGGCATCATGCCCCCTTTTTGATTTTTGAGAAACCCTCATGCCCCACCCCTCCCCAAAAAAATAGCAGCAAAACCTGGGGTGCGATTGACAGGGGGGGGAGCATAGGGGCACGCCCCCCAGTTTGGGAACCCATGTGTTAGAGGCTCCAAGATCTACTAGTAGATCCCGATATACTGGTTGGTGACCACTGCCGTAGATATACTCCAGCATAATGTGCACCATGTTTATCCTGCTATGGCGTCTGCACAGATAACCAGGGGGAAAAGGGCACAAAAAGACTGTTTGACATGGCTTTCAAGCAGGGGGGAGAGCTTATGGGATGCTAACGACATGAACCCAGAACCACTCCTTTCACAGTGTATACTGAGAGCAAAATCCAGAATGCAAATAGGCAGCCGGAACTGTGGGTAAATTTCTCACAGTGCATTGTTCTCAATGTCGATGGTAGCCACCCTAGTGGGCATGCACTACTACGAACCCCGTCGAATTCCTGTGCACAGTGGGGACAAGCACCTTTAACTTTACAAAATTGGATGCTAGAAAACCAACCTTAATAAATTCAACCTTATCTCTCTGTGGAGACAAGGCCCAGATTTTGGTCCCAGCCCTGGAATGGACAGTTACATGCGTAGCATAACTGAGATGTCTTAGTCTTTGCCAGACTGCATCCATGTGCTCTGCATGATCTGGTTCTCTTTGGTGACTGGAAACCAGCAAGAGGAAATAGTCCTTAGAACATGGTTCCAGTCATGGATCCAAATCTTGTGTCACTGCCATGAGACTTCAAGTCCAGAAATCCACTCTCTGCTTGAACCAAAGCAATGAAAAGGCAGAGGAAGACACACCTAAAACCCTATAAACAAGGATGATCGGATTCAAGATATGCATCTCCATTAGCATACAGAATGAAGAACAGCACTTCCAAAGCAAAAACTGCATTGAACAGTGGGATAGAGAAAGCAGGGAAGCACTGCCTGCTGGGAAATCCCTGCTCTGGGTGCTAACGAACCCATGCCAGCCCACACCCAAACCAGTAATTATCAAATTCCAGCAAATTCTTTTTATATTTTGTTTAATACTAAAATGTTGGATTTGCATATCTGGCGCTTTGTGTTGCTGCATAATTCGAGAACCCAGTTTCACACAAGTATGTGCTGGTGAATGTTAACAACTGACGAACTGCACGTCTTGATAAAGCTCAATATTCTTGACATAAGATGCCCCAAAACGTAATCAGAGAAACTTCTTTAAATTTTTGTATTAATTGGCCATCTGAAGTGATTTCGATTAGGTTTTCATAATCTTGCATAGAAAAACTAACTGGCTTTCCTGTTATACTTAATGGATTTCAAATCCAGTTATTTTTGTCATTTATGGTTGGAAAAATACTTCATGATGTTTGTGTATAAATCACAAAGATGATCTGCAATATCCTGGCCAGGAAGAAGAGTACAGGAGAAAGCTTGGGGCAGAGTTGTCTGGCTAGGAAGGAGGGTATAGGAGGGGGACTTGGGGCAGGGTGCCTGGCCAGAAGGGAGGATACGAGAGGGGACTCGGGGAAGGGTGTAAGAGCAAGCTGGGAATGCGGGCTCTTGGTGGGGGGAGGGAAATATCGGTGCGGGGTCTGGGCATGAGGGGGAACGCTTACCTGACTTGGCACCCTGCTACAGCAGGGAAAGCCTCCAGGCAGCATGCTCTTGTTCCTGGGGGAGAGAGGGAGCTCAGTCCCCCTCCCCCCCCGCCCATGCGGAGAACCCAACGCAGCTGCAGCACCAGGTCATGCTTCCCACTGCCAGGGCAGGAGAGAGGGGGAAATAGAAATCCTGACCTTCCCCGCCAGATCAAACTCTGCCACTTCCCCAGCAGGCTGGGGAAAGAAAGCAGCAATGCATGGGGGGGCAGCAGAGCCCAAGCGCGCCCAGAGGTGGGGGGGGGGGGACAGCAGAGCCCAAGCGTGCCCCAGGTGGGGGGAGGGGAGCCAGTAGAGCCCGAGTGTGCCCCAGGTGGGGGTGGGGGGGCAGCAGAGCCCAAGCTGGGTTCCACGCAGGTGGCAGTTTTAAAATGCACCCGCAGTCCGAGAGTGGCTCCTCGGCTCCGTCCACTCCTCCCCCTCGCAGCAGCAGTGGCCACTGTAAAAACTGCTGCCTGCACACGAGGAGGAGGAGGCTTCAAGGCACCAGGACAGGGCAGTCCTGTGGGGTGAGGAAGGGCTGTGCCGTGTGTGGGGGTGGGGTAGCTGCAGTGGGTAGTGGAGTGGCCAAAGCCGCGCGCCCCCAGAAACCCGTCCCCTCCGGCAAAGCCCCAGTGGGAGCTGCCTACGGGTTCTGCAGGGGGAGGGGGAGCAGAATTTTTTCACGGAACCCCAGGGTTCCACAGAGCACCATTTGGGGAAACACTGGTCTAGCCTAAACAAAATCACTTTACAACACTCCCTTGAACCATCTGCTTAAACATAAACAAATCCAGGGTTGCCCCTTGAACCACTGCTGTGTTCCTAAAAAAACCCTACCCATGCTCAAGAGAAGTGTTCTGTTGCCTGATGTCAAGTCTGCATCAGTCCGTTGGGAGGGACTTCACTGTCTCGTCACTGATCGTGCTGGGGGGCTCTGCTCCACCTGTCTTCAACACTCTGGCCTCCCCAGCTACCATCACCATCTGAGAACCCTGATCTAGGGATGTTAAGGACTAGTCGACTATCCGATAAGTCAACCAGTCGCTTCCCCCCCGCCTTGCTGCCTCTACCAGATAGAAGCAGCAAGGAGGGGAGAAGAGAGGGGTAATTCAAAGCGGCAATGCTGCACAGAGCCAGATTCAGCTGCTCCATGCGGCAGTGCTGCTTGGAGCCCAGAACCAGCTGGGGAGTTCCCAGCTGACCCTAGGCTCTGTGCGGCGCTGCCACTTTGAAATGCCACAGCAGCGTTTCAAAGGGGCAGTGCCGTCCTATCGACTATTCAATTAGTCAATTACACGATACTTAACATTCTTACCCTGATCAGTACAAGCTTCACAGTAAGGATGTTAAGGACTAGTTGACTATCCGATAAGCAAATGCTTATCAGATAGTCAAGCCAACTAGTTGATTCCTTCCTCCCCCTCCCCCCCCCGCCTCTGTGTCTATCAGATAGAGGCAACAAAGGGGGGGGGGAAGGGCGGCGCAGAAGAGGTACTTCAAAGCAGCAGCACCGCACAGAGCTGACCCCAGGCTCCATGCGGCGCTGCTCCTTTGAAACGCTGTGGTCAGCTCCGTGCAGCACCACTTTGAAATGCTGCCACAGTGTTTGCATGGAGCCCGGGGTCAACTGGGGACTCCCCAGCTGATCCCGAGTTCAGGGAAATGCCATGCAGAGCCAAGCTCTGCATGGCATTTCAAAGCAGCAGCGCAGCATGGAGCCTGGGGTTAGCGGGGAACTCTGAGTCCCCCACTGACCCCGAGCTCCATGAGGGCACTTCCACTTTGAAATGTAAAGAGCTCCCACTGGGGCTCTTGTACATTTCAAAGGAGGAATGCGGAAATGCCTATTGACTAATTGAGCAGTCGATGAAAATTCCATTGACTACTCGACTAGTAAATTACTCGATATTTAACACCCTTACATCACAGAGTGGTGAGATCTCTCTCTCTCTCCCCACACACACTCTAGGTATTGCCTCCTGACCTTGCTTTATGTAATCATAATGGTTTGCTAGCCCTAACATTTGTACTCAGATTTCAGTTAGATTTAATACTGTGATTTGTTTTTGTTTGGCTTCCCTGATGTGATTACTACCTACAAATAAATAACACTCATTGTTAATCTGGTTGCTTTTCTCTTTTCCTCCTCCCTCCCCTGCCCCAGGGAGTGCTGGTTTGGCTTCTCCATTCATTCTGCAACAACACTCCTTGTATCCAAGCTAAAGATCCTTGCATTGCCCAAAAATCCTGTGGGTTTGCTCACCATGTGAGTTACTTACTAGCAGAATGGTTGTGGCGTGAAAGTGGGATAGGGAGGTGCTGAACCTGGGGAGATATGAGAGTGGCAGCTTAAAGTGCTGTTCAACTCCACCCACTGAATCCAAGGGCACATGAGGGTCACAGCTTGGCACTGCTGTGCAACCCAGCCTACTGAGTCCAGGGACATACAAGGGGTCAGTATGTGAGTGCTGATTAACCGCTTCTCTCAGATGTGCTCTTGTAGTGGATGTGAGCACACGCATGTGTGTGTGTATTCTACTGACTCTAGGGTGGGAAGAACCCAGTCCTGGGTGGGGGAGGGGGACAGTTCCTGCAGGAGAGCTCCTTTGGGTGGAAATTGGCAGAAGGGAGAAGTAAAAGCTCCATACGAGAACACAAGTAACACAAGCAGCACACTGAAAAATTATTAACTTAATAATCCCCCATAAAAGTAACCCTAATAAATGAGCATACCCTAGAGTAATGGCAAATCTGGTAACAGGCTGCATGTAACCCCTTGAAGAGTAACTATGAAGGTGTGGTTATCTATGTAAAAACATGCATGGCATTTAACAGGTACAGCTGGTTGGGTGAGATTCCTGAAGAGACAGACTAGAACGAATACATCCATATTTAGTATATAAAGAGTTGGGGAGAACTTTGAAACTGTGACCTGACTACACCTGAGGGCTCAAGAGTCAGAATGCAACTAAAATCCCCAAATTTATTTTTAAAATTCATAATATTGAAGCCAATCTCATGATTTTTAGGGGACCTAACACTATCTTTAAGCATTTGGTGTTGGCAATAGTGATCCTGCTACCACAGACTTAAGAGCTATGGCTAATGCAATACTGTGTGGTGGTACTCTAACCATCTCTTCTTGGCCACAAGGACCTGAAACAATAACCAGTGACTGGCAGGCAGATCTGGGGCCTGGAAGTGGCAGGAAGAGTATGTCAGACGAGGCAAGGAGCAACCAAAGAATTTCTCAGTTGATGGAAGGAAGGAGCTAAAGTCCACTCCCAGCCCAGGCGAAGAGCAAGTTGTTTCATAATTGTTTCTATAGGACATCTTGTACCTGCCTATCAAGCACCTGGTATTGGCTACTGTCAGACACGGGACACGCTTCTGACAATTGCTAACTATTTTATTATGGCATAAGCTTTTGTGAGCTGCAACTCAGAAGGTGCTACCAGACTCCTTGTTTTTGCTGAAACAGATTAACATGGTTTTGCTGAAACCCGACAATTTCTGTCTTGCTAAAGCTCATTCCAGGCTGCAGCCTGGTCAGATTTAAGTTCTGGTCATCAGGACACTTGTAATAAATGAAGTAATGCATATTTAAATATATGAATTAGAATATTTCGTAATTTAAATGAAATCAAAATATCTGGACCTCCAGCATTAATCGGTATATATTTCTAGAAGGTTTAAATTATTAGAATCATGGTTACTTTTTATAGTGCTGGATAATAATAAATGAGTGATTTTAAGAACTAATCCAATCACCTTGAACCACATTATCAAAGTAACAGATAAAGCCAGCCCTTTAGTCAGTCTCTTCCTACCTCCTGCACCAAACTAACAGAAGTCCTTTAACTAACAGATATATGTGTGCAAATAAATATAGTTTTATAGACCTGTCTGTCCCTTTATTCAGTTTCAGAGGGATAACCGTGTTAGTCTGTAACTGCAAAAACAATGAGCAATCCTGTGGCATCTTAGAGACTAAAAAAGATATTAGGTCATGAGCTTTCATGAGTAAAACCTACTTCATGGAATTTCTTCATGGGTTTTACCCACAAAATAAATGTGTTAGTCTCTAAGGTGCCACAGGACTGCTTGTTTTTCCTTTATTCGGTGTAGCACATCCATCCCCTGACAGTACTGCGACTTAAAATGTTTCACACCATGAAGTGCATAACTGTTGTACTCCTGTATCTTCTAATACTATGTTAATCTAAGTGGTACTGGCATCTCCATTCAGAGAAGACTTAGATAATTTCCCCACAGACTAGTGCAGACCGATCCAGTTAGAGGAGGATGGATAGGGTGAGGAGGGTCAGCTACATTTCTCATTCTTTTTGACCTTGCTGATAAATTTACAAAACAGACTTAATGCCGACTGCAGAGTAAGCAGGTTATCTCACCAGGAGATAAAAATCAATGTCTGGGACAGCATGCACAGACACACACGCAGGCTGCAATAATTTACCGGGTCAAATTCTGCTCTCTGTGTCAGCACGGTAAATCCAGAGAATCTTCAAATCAGCTAGCAACCTCTTCAGTAAAAGCAAAGAGCTTTTTAGTGCCGGAATTACTTTTATTTAAATTGAAGATGCTAGCATGGCACCCTTTTTAGTCTCCTGTATAGTTATTTGGTTGGTTTGTTTGCATTTTTATTTGCATGGTCTTCTTCCTACTGCCATTTTGCCTGACCTCACTGCTGCTCCTTTCACATCAGTTAGTTCTTCTACCTTTCTGTTTCCCTTCTGTCCTATCCCTAGCTGCTCTCAATAATGATTTCTAGTTTACCCCTTGCAGACCTCCCCTATCCACTGCACCTTCTCACTTGATACCTACTAATTAAAGGTCTTTCCTTCTCTGAAACACTGTATTAGGAAGTCTCTTGTTTATAAAAGAGTCAACAGGCCCCATCAGCAGGACTGAGCTGTAGGTATGTGTTAAAGAATCGTAACCTGCTGGGGGAGAGAGTAGGTAAAGGAAGGGAGGGCAATTGGTATATTTGGGGAAAAGATAGTAAGGAGAAAAGACTAAAGTAACAAAGCGTAAGGGGCTTGTCTACAGAAGGGAAATGTATAGGGCTGTAACTACACTGATGTTGCAATACCCATGCAACCCCCTCGCGTAACTCACTACATCTATATCAATGTTTTTACATAGGTACCTCTACGAAATGGAATGCTGAGAAATAAAAGGTTAGATCAGTGGTTTCCAAACTTTTCAGCATCACTCCCCCTTTTTGATTTTTGAGAAACCCTCACGCCCCCCCTCCCAAAAAAATAGCAGCAAAACTTGGGATGGGATTGACGGGGGTGTGTGGGGCTGGGTTTGCCTCACACCCCCCCTGGAAATTCTTCACGCCCCCCAGTTTGGGAACCCATGGGTTAGATCAGTGGTCACCAACCAGTAGATCGGGATCTACTGGTAGATCTTAGAGCCTCTGACAGGTGATCCTGACTGGTTTGGCTGGAAGGCTATCAAGTGCCTGCACTTCAGTTGCCCCTCCCCCCACTGCCCTGCTGCTCCTGCCCAGAGCCGCCCCCTAGGAGCCTCCTGCTTGTTGTGCAGAGTGGGGGAAGACAGGCAGGGGGGCATTGATGTCACTGTCCCCCATCTCCTGTACCCCATCTTCACAGAGTGAGGAGGGTGGGGCCTCAGCAAAGGGGTATTTGGGTTTGAGGTAGATCCTGGACTGACTTAAATTGAAAAAGTGATCTTGTGCTCAAAAAAGGTTGGAGACCCCTGGGTTAGATGAAGGTGGTGCTGACTGCTTCCTTTCTCTCACCAAATATCGTTTCATTGCCAAATATAAAGTAGCGAGGATGGTGTGAGAGGACCAAATGGAGGTATTAAAAATATGGTAGCAAGTATAAGTTCACTATTAAAAAGTCAGAAATTAACAAAAGTTACAGCAGCTGCAAACCTTTATTCTGAGGGTTTTTTAAATGATCTTTGGATAATCTGTACCTTTTTACTGTGTTGGTATTATCCAAATTCCCCAGTGATACGTAATTAACAAAAAAGTCATCCTTGGAAAGGCTTATTAATTCAACAATGGGGTAACAAGGGATTCTAAACTAACTTTATTTCTTTAGTGAATCTAATGACTCTCATGTTTCTCTCACACGGCCACAGTGGTTTTATCTGACTTTATTTAAATGTCAGCAGCTTTTCCAATCACCTATTTTCTGTTTGCTATTTGTTTAAATACAATTTACTCAGTTTCCTTCAGACAGCCTAATAGGAGTTATTTAAGAATGACAGCAAGGTGAGAACATTCTATTGGAAGCATCAATTTAAGAGATCCTATATGAGGGGACTGCAGTTCTGTTTGCTCTTCAGACAGAAGCAATATAACACCAACATACAGAGACTGCTGCTATTAAATCTAATGGGCCTTGAGAATTTAGTACAGATCATTTAAAAGCTCCCTCCTTTTTATTGTGGTCATCCAAAATGGGAAAAAAAACTTCTGAGCCTGAGTCATGGAAATTTCCCAATCACCTCTTCCACTAAACTATAATGTAAACTTATTTTTTAAATAAAAGTTCATCAGTATTAGGACTGGTTAAAAGTTTTCTATCAACATTGCTTTTACAAGGAAAATTGGGTTTTCTAAAATGTTTTTGGTAATTATAATCTGCTTCTATGGAAATTTTCAACTTTTCATAGCAAAAACTAACCCAAAAACATACATTTAAATTTGTGCATACTGCCATTGTGCACAATGGGAGTTGTCTCTCTAGTCTTCTCTAGGAGCAAGATTTCCTAGCTGGACTGCATCTTCCATAATGCACCATGGCCTGAGACTACCTGGGAAATGGGGAAACTGTGGTGTATAATGGGAGACACAATCCAATTAGGTAACCTGGCTCATAAAAGAGAATAAAGGCATGAGGCACCCAAATGACAACTCCTGTGAGACATCAGATTGGCATTTTTAATTTGACATTCTTGGTATTAAGCTTTCTTTTTTTTTCCCTTTAATTTTTTCCACTGAAATTCCCTGACCCCAATCATATTTACAAAGTACATTGAACATAAGATACTACTACCTTAGTGTTCCCACAGCAGATTTGGGGACAAAAATATTTTTTGCAGCTTTTAACACAATTATTCCAAATGTTTTATTAAATCCACAAAGGGTGGATTAAATTATAGTTGTTAATTTCATTTGCATTTGAATGTGAAACTAACAAGTATACCCCTGTGTGAAGTAAGAGACATGTATTATCTGCAACCTTGTCTTCCTCACATATGGACAAACTTGTGTCAAAGGAATATTTCCAACCATGTGCCTACATTATAATAACATAGTCCCAAATACCATAATATTGTAATCATATTATATAAATTGATGCTCAAATTCCACAGGGGAAACAATACCCTCTACTTTCATGATGCGTCATTTTGCCATGTGGAAGAAGAATTTAAGCAAGCATCTTCTTTCCCCAGCTACACTAGCAGCTCACATAAACTTGTGTAATAGCAAGCCCGGCTCCACACCCACATACAAATGAACCCCTATTCGAAATCCTTGGATCTAAATTCAATCCTAGTGCAAACGTCCACTAACACCAGGACTGAATCTGGCCTTCTGATAAAGTACTAATAGCACATAATATGATGACCACAGACGCTCTAATGAGGATCACTTCATACTCAATCTAATCAGTGACAAGCACGTTGTTATTAAAAGAACATGGCAATTGTATTAATATATTGCCACTCAAATAGAAACAAATTATTAATCCAATTTAAATATGAAACATTGTGTATGTTGTTCTGAATGATTTTATAAAACCTCCACATCAAGGCAGTAGTTTTATGTAAGTGGATTCAAGCCAGCCTACACAGAACAAGTGATCAGACTCTAAAAGGAAAGACCAAGTGTGAAAAATCAATGAGGAAAAGGTCACATACCAAAGAAAATAATCTGTTTGCACAGACCAAAACCACTGGAATCTTTACTAAGTTCCCATGCACTTTAATTCTGGAGAAATATCAGGTCAACCTGTAAACCTTCCACAGATGGTTTAGAGGATTAGCCAATCAGCTTTGTAGGCAATTACAAAATTTTAAATGGCTGACTTGACATTAGACATAAAGAAGAACAAAAACATGCCTGCCAAAATCAAGTGAAAAGCAGATGTGAGCCTTGGTCATTGTTTTCAATATGAATTTTGAATGTGAGGCTTTAAAGACACAAATATTTATTGCAGATTACTGTCCACGAATATCATTACTACTCTATTTAGAATGGAACTGTATCTCAACTAAAAACAGCCCAGTTCTACAATTCCTCCGAATACAGCTTTTACACAATTGTAATGAAGTTGCTTTTCAGTACAGAAACAATTACACCTAAGCCTACATTTAAATTCCTCAACTCCACAAAAGAACTCCATGAGGACAGCACTGCTTTTTAGTAGTAGTCCTCTCCGGTGGGAAAATTCTTATCAAACATTAACTCCCTGTTTTGTTTTTTGTTTGTTTTGTTTTTTAGAAGATCGACTTCCTGCAGAAAACAAGGAATATTTACAGAGCAGGAACTTGCATTGTGGTAAGTTTCTGCTGTGCCCCCTCCGGGCACACAGCACATGTTCAGGGACAGTACTCTTCCTCCCACTTCCACCCTGAAAACATACAGCATAAAATAACGTGGCATTTTGTACATATAAATTTGCACAAGTATGTGTAAACTGGTTTAATTAAACCAGTGCGAAAGGCTCTGTGGACACTTATTTAAACTTAACAGTGGCTTATTTTTGGTTTAGTTTAAATGTGCTCCAAATTCATTTAATTTAAAACGGAAATAAGCCTGGGTTAAACTAAATTAAGAGTGCCCACAGAGCCTTTTGTACCTGTTTTAATTAAGAGGTAAATTGGTGAAAATCTGCATGTAGAAGAGTCCTCAGTAAAGGTTACAGGTAAGAACATACTTGATATTTCTTTTGTCCTGCATAAGAAGTAGAACTTTGGACCCTGGGCTACACTGGCTGACCCAGGATACAAGCATAGGACTTGATAATGTTCCCCTAGAAGGTTTTGGTCATTTTACCACTAATTTCACTTGGAGCAAGACAGACTTTTCTGTGAGCATTTGGAGTCTGCTTTAAATGGTTTTCATTGACTACACTCATTTTCATTATGTAAAGATAACTGAAAACCCAGTAGGGGACAACTGTACAACATACTTCTCACTAGTCCAGACATCCATCTGCTTTTTGCTTCCCATAGGCAGGGCCGGTCTTAACCAATTGGTGGACTCGGTCGACCACCCAGCTCGCCTGTAGGGTTGCCAGATGGTTTCAAAAAAAGGGGGGGGGGAGCAGGGAAGGTGGTGGGAGTTGGGGAATAACCAGGGAAACCTGAGGGTAGAATTTGGGAGGTCGGGCCAAAATGCGGTCGCTGCCCTCCCCTAAGACCGGCTCTGCCCACAGGGCAACTGCCTTATTCTCTGCACAGGACCAACCTGCTCTGGTAATGAATCAGGACTGGAGAGTGCAGGAGACTTACTCATTGGACTCCTTCCTTATCTGGTGTGCAGGGTCCCCCACCTCCCTCACCGCTGTGCACCAGCCTTTTAAATACATTGCATTTAAATACAAATGTATTTAAAAGGGTGGTGTGCAGCAGGTGGGGGGAAATGGGAATCAGCTGTCCCGGCTCACACTGGGTTAGCTCCCGGGCCAGAGGTAACCCTGCTGTGGCTCCCCTGCTTGTTGACTAGTCGATGGATTTTCCATCAACTAGTCGATAAGTTGATTAAACTAAATTTAACATTCCTACTATAAATTACCACATCATCCAAGTAAGCAGCCGTGTACTGCTTGTGGGGGTGAAGAACATGGTCTATTATCCAGTGGAATGTGGCAGGGGCGATGTAAACCAAAGGGCCTGGATTGGATCTGGAAGAGCCTGAAGGGGGTGGAGAATGCTGTCTTTCTCGGATTCAGGTGTGAGGGGGATCATCTGCCAGTACCCATTGGTTAAGTTCAGGGTGGTGATATAGTCTCTCTCTCCAAGGTGGCTAAGCAGCTCATTAACCCAAGTTATTGGGTATGCATCAAATTTTGATATGGTGTAAACTTTGCAGAAATTGATGCAAAAGCAGGTATCAATGCAAAAGCCCCCATAGGGTTTGGGGAATATTACCACTGGTCTTTTCTTGTCACTGAGGGGCACCTTGATTAACCCCAATACCAACACTGACTGGCGTTCCTGTCTCATGGTCTCTTAGCTTCTGAGGAAGAGGCCCAGGGTTCTCCTGAACCCTAACTCTTGGTTCTGTTTGGGTATGGTGGGCCACTAGGTGAGTACGGCATGGTCTGGATGAAAGGACAGATGACACAGTCGCAATCAGTTGTTCTGTTCAGGGTTGAGATCGGGAAAGTCCAGAATTGAGCCAAAGTTGACTCCTTGGTCACCTGCAGGCCTGTGATTAATGGGAAGAGTGCCACACACACCCCCCTTCCTTTCTCCTATTTATTTCAAGTTTTCATATCCCCTACTCATAACTCCGGTCATCTGAAGAAGTGGGCTGTGCCCACAAAAGCTCATGATACCATCTACATGTTTTGTTAGTCTATAAAGTGCTACCAGACCATTTGTTGTTTTTTTCTGTAACAGACTAACTCGGCTACCCCCTGAAGCTCCCTTTTCTGGACATCCCAGCTATTCAGTTAATTAAATTGCCTGTAAGGATTAAAACCATAGCGAGTGGGTCCTAGAGCGTCTCCAAGAATGTTAGGGAAGCAGGAAGTGGGTTGGCAGGAAGCCAGTAGAAGCAATGGAAACAGAGTGCGGGTTTTTTAATTGGAAGCAGGTGACCTTCCTGTCCCAGTTTGTGTGTGTCCAGAGGACAGCTGGGAGACAGGAATTGAGTCAGGGAGCCAGGCAAGGAATATCCAGCAACATCTATGCTTAAGGAAGGACTAAACTTGGAACAACAGATATACAAGTAGAAAAGGGAATATTTAGTCTGACGCGATCAGGTTATTTTCTTTATTTTTGAGTTTGTTGAACTTCTCTGTGCTGAGCAATGATATGATCTCCTGCCCTCCCTACACTGTAACTTTCCAAACTAAATCCCAAGACAGCAATTCTCTGTGTTTTAATCTTTATTTTTTTCAGTTGCTCTGTAACACTTAGCAACCAAGGAATATTAACCAAGTATGTTTTCTTTGTTTTGTTAAAAATAATCATCTTTTTTAGACCATAATCCAGAGGCGAGCAAGAAAATGGTGGCAATTCACCAGGGTTAGCCCCTGGTGGGCTGCTGCCGTTGTATTTACCTGCACCTCTGCAAGTATAGACCATCGCAGCTCCCATTGGTTGGTGTGACGGGGCGGGCGACCTCCGCCCCGCAGAGGCAGACCCGCCCCACAATGACCCTGTGGTCGCGCTCGCGCTCCTGGGGGCAGCCCAGGAAGTGCGGGCGGTGGGCGGCCCCTGTACCGCCGCCGCCTCTCAGCTGAGAAGCGGGGGAGGGGCCAGAGAGGAGTACTGGCTGGTGTGCCAGAGCCGGGTGCGCTGCATGTGAGCCGTGACGTGCGTGGCGGCTGACGTCACGCCAAGGGGACGCCGGCGCGGCCCATTTTAAAACCCGGGAGAGGAGGATCCTGGGGAAGGACGCCGAGGGAGGAGGCAAGGAGAGAGTAGGCTACCCGGGGAGAGGAGGATCCCGGGGAAGGAGCCCGCTCTGGGGAGGGGCCGCCCTGGACTGAGAACCGGATCCACGTGGATGACAGCGGGTCTAGGGAGTGACTGTGGAGTAGGAAGTAGCCCAGGGCGGGGCGTGGAGCTGGTGTGTTGCGGGTGTTAGCCCTGCCAGCTGGACAGGTTCCAGCGAACCTGTCCTTAGGGCCCCCCTACCCCCGTGCCCCAGCAATAATGGGCAAACAAAGCGCCTAGCAACAGGCCTGAGTGCACGAGGGACACTAAGGACCTACCCAGGGCAGGGAAAACGCAAGTGGGGGCATCTAAGTACGTGCCTGACTGGGCAGGGCTGACACCCCGCTTGTACACGAGGTGGAGAATGTGGGCACAACCCAAGACCCCAAAGCACTAGGAGGAGGGGAGGGACGTTTAAAAAAAAAAACTGGAAAAAAGAAGAAAAGGAGGCTCGCCAAGGAGGAGCCGGACAGGGCCGATACCCCAGTAGGGTGCGAGGAGCGAGCACGCCGGAAGATGGAGGTCGCAGACGTGTTCAAGTGGTTAACTGAGAACCAATGGCAGCAGCAGCAGCAGCAGCAGCAGCAGCAGCAAACGGCCCTCCTGCAGCAACTGTCCGCCCAGCAGCAAGACCAGCAGAGACAGCTCCTGAAGGACCTATCGGAGCAGTACCAGGCGCAACAGGAGCAATGGGTGAAATAATGGGGGAGCCTGGGAAGGGGGCAGCCCCTGATGCAGGGTGGGGAGATGGCTGAGGGAGGGGCCCTGGCTCAACTGCCGGTAAGGCTAGCCAAGATGGGACCCTCGGACGACCCCGAGGCGTTTCTGATCACCTTTGAAAGGGTGGCCACCGCAGCCAGGTGGCCAGAACAACACTGGGCCACACTTCTGGCTCCGTATCTTACGGGTCCAGCTCAGCTGGCCTATCAGAGCTTAGATACGCGCGATGCCCTACATTATTTTAAAGTAAAGGAGGCCATATTGGACCAACTAGAAATTACCCCAGAGACATACCAGCAACGGTTCCGGCAGGAAAAATACCCTACTGGGGCGCGACCCCGGGTGGTGGCCCAACGACTGAGGGAGGCCAGGTGGCACTGGCTGGAGCCAGACCAGCATACCGGACCACCGGTGGTGGAGAAAGTGGTGTTGGAGCAGTTCGTCCACATTTTGCCAGGGGAAGGGCAGCGCTGGGTCCAGCAGCACCACTCCTCATCGCTTAGCAAGGCGGTGATGCTGATGGAGGACTACTTGGCGGCCGAGGTGGGGGAAGGGGGAGGCGCAGGTTGGAGGGAGAACGTCCCCAGTGTGGGTAGGGGGGGTCCGCCCGGCACGTCCCGGGGACGGCAGGGAGACGGGAGGCCCATGTAACCCTGGAAGGGGGGGTAGGAAGGCAGCAGGCCCCCGTGTGGAGCAGACCCGTGAGGGAAGGACCCGCGCCACGGGAAACCACCCCGAGAAGCCCTGAGGGAAAGTCCACCCCTGCCGCGGCCATCGACCGGAGGATGTTATCAATGTGGCCAGGAAGGACACTTTAAACGGGACTGCCCATACATGGACTGCTCATATGGACAGGTAATGGTTGGACGGTGCATGCCGGGGACACGGGATCAGGGGAGGATATTAAGGGAAGTAGAGGGTCACCGCCCTGGTAGATTTGGGGTGCAGCCAGACACTGGTACGGGCTGACTTAGTGGGAGTAGATGGTCCCCGAGGACCCCCGGTGCTCGTCCAATGCATGCACGGGCGGGTAGAATCGTACCCCACAGCGTGGGTACGCATTAAGGAAGGGGGTCAGAAGGGGTGGTCTTATGTAGCCCTTGTCCCGGGGCTGGTCTATACAGTCCTCCTCGGCCGGGATTGGAGGGGTTTTGAGAAGGCCCTCCGAGAATGGCCCGGGCGGGAGCCAAGGGAGGGGAAACCGGCCCTGGCCGCAGACTCCGCAGGGACCGGGGGGCCATGGGACCCACTGTCCATAGGACCCCGGCGAGAAGAAGCCAGAAGAGTGGAGGAGCCCGGCATGGACACAGGAGAAGAAGAGTGGTCTGCGGACTTCGTGAGGGAACAGAGAGAAGACCCTCTCCTCCACCAGGCCTGGGAAAGCGCCGCCGCCAATATGGAAGCAGAAGACACCCCGAAAACGGCACTGGCCTACCCGCATTTTGAGATCCAAAGGGACCGTCTCTACAGGATCAACGAGGAGAGAGAGGAAGGGGAAGTGACCTCCCAACTGCTGGTACCTGGCAGGTATCACCAGAGATTGCTGGAGCTAGCACATAGTAACCCCTGGGCGGGGCACCTGGGGTACGAAAAGACCGTACGTCGCCTGCTTCAAAGATTCTACTGGCCAGGTATTTACCGTGCCGTGAAGGACTTCTGCGACTTATGTCCGGAGTGTCAAAAGACTGGACCAGGGCGGGTACCCAAGGCCCCGCTGGTGCCACTGCCAGTGATAGACATCCTGTTCCAAAGGCTAGCGATGGACCTAGTCAGCCCATTAGAGTGGACCCGTAACCGGTACCAGTATATTCTTGAGGTGATAGATTACGCAACCCGTTACCTGGAGGCCGTACCCCTGCAGAACACCACGGCCCCCACGTTGGCAGGGGAATTAGTCACGATCTTCTCAAGGGTGGGCCTACCGAAAGAGATCCTCACAGACCAAGGGACAAACGTCACGTCGACGTTGATGAAGGAACTATGCCGCCTACTCCAGGTGAAAACATTAAGAACCTCAGTTTACCATCCACAAACAGACGGGCTCGTTGAAAGTTTCAACCGGACACTTAAAGGTATGCTTAAAATATTTGTGGAGGAAGAGCCTAAGGAGTGGGATCGGGCCCTACCCGCACTGAAGTTTGCAGTGAGAGAAGTACCGCAAGCCTCAACGGGCTTCTCACCCTTTGAATTGCTGTATGGTAGACAGACCCGGGGAATCCTAGACATTATTAGGGAATCCTGGGAGGAGCAGTCGACTAGGGTCCAAGGGTCCGTGCCGTACATCCTCAAGTTGAGGGAAAGGTTATGTCGGGTCTGGGAGTTCGCCAAGCAAAACCTAGTAGAAGCGCAGGAGCGCCAAGCATGATATTACAATCGAAATGCCCGGGTACGAACCTTCCAGCCAGGGGTAGGGTCCTCTTGCTGCTACCCGAGCAGGCATCCAAGCTGCTGGCCCGTTGGCAGGGTCCATTCGAAGTAACCCATCAGGTGGGGGAGGTGAATTACGAGATTCGGATGCCCGGAAGGAGGAAATCCATGAACATTTACCACGTTAACCTCCTTAAGGCATGGTGGGCAAGGGAAGGGTTGACCGGGTACATGGAAGGACCAAGAGAGGAAAAGGTAACCCGTAGTCTACGGGTAGGGCGGGACCTAGCCCCGGATCAGCGGGACGAGCTCCTAGGCACTTTAGGCAAATTCCCGCAGGTTTTGACGGCAACCCCGGGTCGGACTAGCGTGACGAGCCACCACATCGCGAAGGAACCAGGGTGTACAGTCCGCAACCAGGTCAGACCCCTCCCACGGAAGCTATGGGGAACAGTATGAGTTGACGTAGAAAAGATGCTGTGCCGGGGGGTGATCGAAGAGTCACGCAGTGCGTGGAGAAGCCCCATCATATTGGTCCCCAAGTCCGATGGAACAATCCGGTTCTGCATTGACTTTCCGAAAGTCAATGAGGTGTCACGGTTCGACGCATACCCGATGCCCAGGGTAGACGAGTTGTTAGAGAGGTTAGGGGCCGCCCGGTACTTGTCCACGATCGATCTGTCAAAAGGGTATTGGCAAATCCCGTTAACGGCGGAGTCCCGTGAGAAGACCCCATTCTCAACACCCTTCAGGCTATACCAGTTCGTAAGAATGCCGTTCGGACTCCATGGGGTGGCTGCAACCTTCCAGCGGCTGGTGGACCGGGTACTACGGCCTCACGAACGCTACGCGGCCACACGCATAGACGATATAATTATCTATAGCGCGATGTGGCATGAGCACCTGCAGCAGGTGGAAGCCGTGTTATCCTCGCTGCAAGAGGCTGGACTAACCGCCAACCCGGCTAAATGTCACTTAGGCGAGCGGGAAGTGTCCTACTTGGGCTACACAGTGGAAGGAGGTAAGATCCGGCCCCAAGTAGGTAAGATCGAGGCCTTGCGAGACTACCCAGCCCCAACTACAAAGCGGCAGGTCCGAAAGTTTCTGGGGCTCGCCAGCTACTATCGACGGTTTGTCTCGGACTTCGCGACCCTGGCCGCCCCATTGACAAACCTAACGTGGAATACAGCCCCGAAGAGGGTACAGTGGGACCAGGGGTGCAAAAAGGCCTTTAGGGCCCTGAAGCAGCGCCTGACCCAGGCACCCGTGCTATCTCAGCCCGATTTCACCAAGCCGTTAGTTCTGCAGACGGACACTTCTGAGCTAGTGCTCGGGGCCGTTCTCTCCCAGGGGGAAGGGGGGAAGGAACACCCGATCGTATACGTTAGCCGTAAACTGCTGCCCCGAGAACAGAAATACTCTACGATACAAAAGGAGGCGTTGGTGGTGAAGTGGGCGATTGATATGTTACGATATTATCTTCTAGGCAGCCCCTTCAAAGTGGTAACCGACCATGCCCCCCTTCGGTGGCTCCAAGCCATGAAAGACTCCAATGCACGAGTCATGAGGTGGTATCTGGCATTACAACCCTACCGCTTTGAGGTCAGCCATCGGGCCGGGAAGGCCCACGGTAATGCGGATTTTTTTTCCAAGAATTATGGAAAAGGATCGGGAAGATCAAACAAGGGGAGTGGGGAACTTAGGGGGGAGGCGTGTGACGGGGCGGGTGATCTCCGCCCCGCAGAGGCAGACCCGCCCCGCACTGACCCCGCGGTCGCGCTCGCGCTCCTGGGGGCAACCCGGGAAGTGCGCGGCGGCTGACGTCACGCCAAGGGGACGCCGGCGCGGCCCATTTTAAAACCCGGGAGAGGAGGACCCGGGGAAGGACGCCGAGGGAGGAGGTGAGGAGAGAGTAGGCTACCCGGGGAGAGGAGGACCCTGGGGAAGGAGCCCGCTCCGGGGAGGGGCCGCCCCGGACTGAGAACCGGATCCACGCGGACGACAGTGGGTCTAGGGAGTGACTGTGGGTAGGAAGTAGCCCAGGGCGGGGCGTGGAGCCGGTGTGTTGCGGGCGTTAGCCCCGCCGGCTGGACAGGTTCCAGCGAACCTGTCCTTAGAGCCCTGAGCTGGAGCCCGTGAGAGGGGGCGGGCCTGGGCCTCCCTACCCCCGCGCCCCAGCAATAACGGGCGAACAAAGCGCCTAGCAACAGGCCTGAGCACACGAGGGACACTAAGGACCTACCTAGGGCGGGGAAAACGCAAGTGGGGGCATTTAAGTACGTGCCTGACTGGGCAGGGCTGACGCCCCGCTTGTACAGTCGGGAATGGTGATCCGTGGCCAACAGGAGCCGTGATCCACATCTCTTTGAATACACAGGTGAATATGGCAGCATGAGGGCTTGCCAGGGGTTAACCCTGGTGGACTAGATCTGGCCCATGGGCTGGTATTTGCCCAACCCTGCCATAATTATTCCTGTGTCCTAGAAGGCAGAAGGTTCTGTGTGCACATGCCTAAGACTGCAAAGCCAGCTAATAAGAAAAATACAGAGGTTTTTTCCCTCAGCTCTCCAGAGAAAGGGGGAAAAGAGCTTGAGGGTACTCACTTGGACTTTACTTAGTCTAAAATAGGACAACTGAAGAACAAATGTTTTAACTAAAATCAGACACGTACCAGGCAGTTAAAAAAAATTGTGGCCAGGAACACATTCACTGTTTCATGTTCTATACCCATTATAATTTTCAAAGCCACTTGGATTTTCATGTGGGAAATGAAACAAAAGGTTCAAGCCCTACATTCAAGTACCCTTGTTCATTATTTTTTGTTATACAGAACATAACTAAACAAACAATTTTATTTCATAATGTAAATAGGACCTAACACCGAGCATTTAGCACGGTTACAATAGCAAGATCAGACAAAGAATTAACCTTTCAACAAATAGTTATTTCAGTGTCATTATATCATCCTAGCTGTGTATCATGACATGCTCCAATTGGTTTATACCAACAGTTTTGTCAAGGTCATACGCAGATGCAAGGAATATAGTAAAATATTAACTAATGTTCTGCACTTGTTCTGTAGCTTGTTGAAAATGTTTTCTCTCCATCCCCATCTCACCAAACTTAAGGAGAATGAGCCATAACCATTTGAGAGCCACTTAAAAATCAGCAAGCACGCACTGCTACCCTACTGATAAAGCTTTAAGGGCCTCACTGAAGCACTATTAGAGAGACACAGGCACTGGACTTACTTTCAGATAATATTCCTGCAACAAAACTAATTACAGTGCTGCCCGCTGAAACTAGTTTACAATAGGATTGCCAGGTTAAGAATTATCTATAGGGATAAAGCATATGGTAACTTAGGCGAGGAACAGAGGGGGAAGATGCAGTGGAATCTACTGAGAAGATGTACTCTCTTATTTTTAATAATTAGATGACAAAGGCCCTGGGGTCCAAGGAACAAGTGCAGGTGGAAGCCATGTTGGTGAAGTTCACACTTGTAGCTTACACCTGTTTTTGTCAATTTTCTCTCAACGTTTCTTTTATAAAGGACTCAAAACAGGAGTGAAGGGTGGAATAGCCTCTCTCCTCCTTATTTTGTCCATCAATTATGCCTAATATGCAACACACTGATTTTGGTCACTGAAAATCATGTGTGGTAAACACAGAAGCTATGGAACCAGAAATTAACAGTCCTTAAACTTTACCAGTAGGCCTTTTTGTTAAATTAATTCAGTTTTTCTGTCTCCCTTTCATATCTTTTCCAATCAACATTTGCTATTCTAGATTACTACATGATTTACCTCGTGTTGCTGCTTAATTCAATTAATGTTTATCATTTTATTTTCCAAAAAACAATGTGCATGTTTCACGCAAATCATTGCTCTGGGGTGGGGCTGAGGGGTTCAGTATGCAAGCTGCCCAGGGAGAACAGCTTGGGGACAGGTGAGAAGTGCCTCTCCATGGCTGCTAAAGCTCTAGTAGGCACAGTCCGGGAGGGAGATCTGTCCACCTGGCTGGGGTACGTCCAGGTTCGTCTGCCCCCCACGCTTCCCAGTCACAGTGAGGAATGCAGCAAAATGTGCACTTTCCCCTCATTCCGTG
The DNA here is from genome assembly GCA_032595735.1 of Pelochelys cantorii. Taxonomy (NCBI): domain Eukaryota; kingdom Metazoa; phylum Chordata; order Testudines; family Trionychidae; genus Pelochelys; species Pelochelys cantorii. Next base: position 18,005,018 of record CM064338.1, read on the forward strand.
ATCAAGGGGAACAGCCAGCCATGTTCCTGTATGTATAAAGGGTGCCTGGGAAGTGGAAGGCTGGGGCCTTGGGGCAGTCCCGGATGGGGGAAAAGGGAAGGGCGTGCCCCCAGCCAGCCCCTTTCAGCTGCCTGGTGATTGTCTCTTTTCTGTATGGTTTTATGAGAAGCAATCCCAGTCCAGGCACATCCCATTTTCCTGGCACAACCAAACCCTGAGCTTGCTTTAAGTTATGATAAGAGGAAGCTGAATACTGAATTTGGTGGTCCTAGCTCTTATAGTTTAGGAGTAGTTCTTAGATAGAAAGACTCGCTCAAATATATAGTAGATTGTGACACTTTAGAAACTTTCACCTACTGTTTACAGTACAGCTCACAGATAGAAAGCTGTCAACTTTCCAATTCCAAAAACACAAATATCCTTTCCCCACCCCACACTCCCTGCCCCTTTCTCATTCTCTCCAAAGGCCTCATCCTTGCTCACTCCATCGCCCGGCTCTCCATCACTTGCTCTCCCCCACCTTTGCTCACATGCTCATTTTCACTTCTAGGCTCAAACAAGCATATTTATTGTGCGAACAGATGTATTATGCTAAATTCAGGTTTTATTTGTTACAGGTCACTAGAGTCGGCAGCAAAATAATGAAAAGGGCTAATTTAAAAAAATGAAATGTCACAGTTTTTCATTATTCTTTCCCTACCCGCTTTCCATTTTTTCATAACTAACTCCATGTGTCTTGTCCCTCAAGGTTAATATAATTTTAGGCATGGAATTAGGGCCACACATTATCACAGCTGCAATATATCCATTAAAGGCCCACTCTCTAAACCCAAATACAAATCAAGAGAGTACAACCACAGAAACCGCCTCTCCCTGCCCCTGCTTCTCCCCTGCCTGTCTCTTCCCCCAATCAAGGTGACCTAAGGGACGAGTGGGGCAGGGGTCAGCACCGGCAGTGGGGTTCCTCTCCCCACTGCACTCACCAGCAACGGCAGGGCAATCAGAGCAAGGCAGCCCCCACCTGCTCGCTTTGCTACCCCAGCTGCAGCGCTCCGCTTCCCACCTATGACTGCCCCCATCCTCAGAGGAGCGCACTTGGCCCCCGCTGCTGCCAGAGTGAGCAGATTGGAGGCTGAACCCCTGCTGAGGGTGCCAGGCCCCTCCCCACTAACTTCTCCACTGGCTGCTAGCTGGCCACTCCTGGATATGGCATTTGAGGGCATATGACCCCTCATGCCCTCCCACGCATTGACCCTGACCGTAGCTCAATACCATTTACAGTGTTTTAAACTAAGTTTACTTAAGCTCTGTTATAAAACATATGGCTGCTGATCTACATGGAAAACATTACTCATTATCTTTGATGAGAGAGCCTCATACAGTCAGGTCACGTCAGCTATGACCCTTGCTTTCATTTTAAACGTTCTCTATGGCAGTAGTTCTTAACATTTCCAGATTACTGTACCACTTTCAAGAGTCTGATTCGTCTTGCATACCCCAAATTTCACCTCACTTAAGCTATTTCCTTACTAAATTAGAAAGTGTCACAACATACTATTACTGAAAAATTGCTTACTTTGTCATATTTACCATAGAATTATAAAATAAATCAATTGGAATGTAAATATTGTACTTCCATTTCAGTGTATTGTACATGGAGCAGTATAAACAAGTCGTATGAAATTTTAGCTTGCACTGACTTTGCTAGAGCTTTTTATGTACTCTGTTTATGTACATCTAGGCAAATGTCTAGATGAGTTGATGTACCCTCTCTGCTGCTCTGCATACACTGGTTGAGAACCACTGCTCTACAGCTCTAGGACTGTTGCGCTTCAATTTCACAACTATAGGTTGAATCTCCCTGGTCCAGCACCCTTAGGACCTGACCAGTCCCAGATGAGGGATTTTGCCAAACCAGGGGAGGTCATATCTGGCTCCCCCAGCCACGGACCAGCTGCCGGACTCCTGGCCAACTCCCGCTTGCCACCAGCTTCACAGCCCTGCCAGTCTCCCCAACTCCTTCCCTGCTATGCCAGGCAGCCCAGTTGTAGCCCAGCTCCCTGCACGCCAAGCTCCTGGCCCCACCACGCAGCCCCACTATGCTCCTGGTCCTGCTGGGCAGCCCTGCTGTGGCATGCTGGGTTCTTGGCCCCATTAGGTTGTGCCTGGCTGCCCAGATGCAGCGTGCCAGCCAGCCCAGCTACAGGGAGTCCAGCCACCAGCCCTCTACCGGATAAGTGCCCCATCCCCAACCCCCTCATGCCCTCCCTGACCTGGCAAAATCTGTAATCCAGAAAACCTTGTTTCCCTGAGTTGCTGGGTTAAAAAGGGTCAAATGTATCTATAAAAATGGAAAACAAAGTAGGGGGACAGATTAAGATTGGTGAGCTAGGAATAGGTTGAATTTTTAAACACATACAGTAGGTGAAGGAGCCTCAAAAAAGATTACACTGTCTGTACTTTCACAGGGTGTTTATAAAAAGACTGATCCTATAAGCTGTACTGAGTAGACTTTGTCTAATGGCTTGCCAAGTTCATTAAGTAGATTGCTACATGTGCAAAAACTTTGTTTCATAGTGATGTACTTTAGAAATTATAAAATTCAATAACAGTCATAGGTTTTGCACTTTAAAGACTCAAAATAAAATGGTGCAGAATTTTTAGAAAAACATTTTGCACAGAGTCTTCAAAGGCAAAGTTAATATAGGTGCATCAATTACAACAGATATGAATTTAAAAAGCTGTTTGTTTTCAGGGGTATTTAAATTTCATACAAAACAAGTGAGACCCCCCAAAAGTGAAGAGCCATTACTTTTGTCTTAGTTCAATAAACATTACCTGGAGATACGTAGCATTTCTTTTCCATTCTTTGGCTACTTACATAACGTAATTCCAGCCTGAATCAAATGGTATTTGGTACTTTGTAAAATGTGACTTGCATTGGTTAGCAGGGCTTGAAGACTACACCTCTGGATTTGCTTTTTAAAATCAAGCATTGCATTGCTCAACTTTCTTAGAAACAGTGATCTCACAAAGTAGGCAGGAACATGCCTACTTATTTCTTATTTAGACTAAAGACGCTTCTAAGGGACAGCAGGTTTTCAAGAAAGTAGAGATTGTGGCATTACAGCTTCTCAATCCACATGCAACTGATTTCTCCACACAATTCTCAGCAGCACATCTCCCTCTCCCGCCCCCCGCAGAAGTGTAAAATTTTGATACCATAATTTCACAAAATATGTCACACATCCAGTATCAAAAATTCACACTAAAAAGAATACTTAGTTAGAAGAGACCCAAAAAAGGACTCTGTTTTTTATCTTTTCTGTGTAAGATTGTAAACTCTTTGGAACAGGGGTTCTCGTCTTCTGCCATGCCTCCAATGGAACAGAGCACACTGGTGGGACTTACCAGTTAAAAATAACAAAGAAAGGGAATCCACTGGAGGTTTTGTCTTTGAAAAAGTGTCATAAAATATACTTGACCTGCCAGCTTGTGAACATTACAGATTCCATGGGACTTTTCAATAGAGTAGCAACGTTGTCGTATCTGAGTTGGAAGTTGGCCAGCACAATTACATGCTGCTTCTTCCAACTCCAAAAATTCTCCACCTTCTTCCCTAAGCTGCTGTAGTAAAGTAAGCCTATAAACTTCATCTCCAATAGTGGAGACATTTCTATTGATAAAGGATTGTTTTCCCTGAAAACAGTTCCTTTTATGACCAGGACAAATTATTTGGTACAGTGAATGCAAGGCCACAAGTGCAACAGGGAAACAAACTATCTTGTGTACAGACTGATGCCTATGTAGCTCCATTTACGGGATACCAGTATTCGTTCCACCTGTGTGTAAAATATTCCTACAGTATTTACACATCTGCTTGATTCATTACATACAGTAGAATGACTCTCTTCAGCAGCCTTTAATATAAACTTCCTGTGTCCTGTCATACAATGTAAATCTTTCCATACTCAAATAATGCAAACAACTCTTAAACAGGTCAACACAACTTCTTTTATATAAACTATGCTTTTCATATTAGATGGTTGTGTATCCACTACAGAGCTGTGAGACTAATAAACTATACCATATATAAGATAATAGTAGTCAAGATGGAAACAACCCATTACAAAAGAGTCTACTCTGCCTTGAAAGACAAGTTAGAGTTAAAAAAAAAAAAAAAAAAAGAGAAGATGATCTGTCAAATGTAATTGATCTTAGTCAAAAGGTCTTTGCAGTGTCTGGTTTTTGATTGAGAGTCATTTGAGGAATAAAAATGCATTATGACAAACTGTTTTATTTAAACAGAAAATCACTGGAAGTAAAAAGAACAGGAGATGCCCTTAGAGCAATGAAAATTAATCTGATATATAAAAGTGAAACTTAATTCAACTCACTATCAGAGTCTATGCCACGCAATTAAAGAATGGCTATTTATAACTACCTCTTAGCCACAGCAACCCAGTCATAGAACTGTTTCCCAGACTGCTTTATTGTTGTACCAAACAGACTATTCATTCATTTCCTGTCATTTGTAATTACAGCTCTGTAACTGAAATACAGTAAATTACTATGGAGTACCTTTGAAAGATGGTTCATTGGGGTTCAGCTGTCACAACAATTACTGTATAATAAAAAAAATTATTTTAAGTGTTCCAGTTCTCTCCCTCTCCTTAATAAAAAGGAGTAATTTACTTGAAGCTGCTCACTGTGAAGCAAATATCACAATATAAACAGGCAAATACAGATAAAGGAAAATGACAAAATTGGCCTTTCAGACAAACTCAGCTAAAGGTACTGCCCTCTACTAATAAACTGATGTGTATAGACATCTAAACTATTCTAATAAATTGTATTTGTATCAGAAATAACAAATATACAGTGTCTTTCACATCATTTTCTATAAAAGTTCTTTCCCTCACACTAGACAAAGTGGCAGAGCCTTCTTCCTAAACCCTAATTTTATTTTCATTTTTCAGTATATTTTGGGTTAGTAATATCAAGATACCCACAAGTCACCTAGTACCAACAGGTATGCAGATCAAGTGTGTCATTCAGAGTTAACCTGAGCATTTTTGGTTGGACCTGTAAAACTATTTTGCAATCCATCGACTCCCCAAACAACTGATTCCTGTCTACTATGATCACAACACTATGCGCATGGTTGGGTGTACCATTTTGGGAAAGGTCAATGATATGTTTCATTTCAGAACTCCCAAACTTAATTGACACATTTGACATAAAATGAAAGGAGATATCTGAGCCCGCCAGCCTCCTGCCATAAGAACAAAATTCAGATGTTGTGAAAGCACTTAGAAAAAGCATACAAAGAATTCCCAGTTGCTTTCTCTTGAGAAGTTTCTGGAAGGATCACCATGGAGAACAGCCCCACATTCACACTTCTTAAAAAGGCTTCAGGTCCAACCCAGAAAGACCACCTTATTATCATCATTGGTGAGCAAGATGCCCTTGACAATCTAAAGGCAACCTCCAATATTTCAGTCATGCTCTTGGGTCTATAACACCATTCTGTCATACACTCTCTTTCACAGTCTACAGAAATGCAAAATGAAGCAAGTGGTAAATAATTATTTGACTCTTGGGTCACCATTTCATCTACTGTAAATCAGCACAGCTCCACTGAAATTAGTGAAGTTACACTGATATACACCAGCTCAAAACTTTGGGTACGGATTGTGCTGAGATCACAGCAGGATTGGAAAGCATATTATCAAAAAAGCCTAGCACAGTTTCACTTTTTCTCACACAGCTGCATTTTTCACCATTAAGCTCACCTTCGTTGCTTCCTCTAGAGCCTCTCTTACATTGTGAAGTTCTTTGTCATGTTGTTCTTTAAGTTTATCTATCTCCAGGTCATGGTTAGATACTTCCTCTTTCAGTGCTCCTTTTAAAGCAGTAAGTTCCCTCTCTCTTTTTCTCAGTATTTCTTCTTGCTGTTCTTTTGCCATGAATATTTCTTGCAGATCCTGCTTCATTTGCATCAGCTCCTAAAAAATATTTAGAAAACCCCCAAATTAACCTCTCTCTTCTGTAGCTGGTATTAGCAGCTAGAAATTTGGAAGCACCTAATCAGTTTCTATATAATTATAGTATCTTCAGTTACAGTATGAGATATTTTATAGCTTTTTTGTCATCTCAACTGGCTCTCCTCCTTCTCTCACAGGCCTTGCTATTGCTCACCCAGAGCAAAGTAAATCTAGATTTTTGTTGATGGTTGGATACTGCTCTCCTGATCTTTTTCCTACTCGTGCTGCATGATATTGTTCTTAAACATTTTTGTTATTGACGCCTCTGTAGTAACATTTTCATGTATTGCTCTACATGCACATTTAAGCAATAGTGTACATATGTGCTTCACACTTGCTCTGCTGTGGTCAGCTTTTCTTCAGAGTCTTGAATGAGAAGAAATGAGCTCTAATAGGTAGAACTTTATTCCTGGATCAGCTCCAGACTCTCTGTCACTTTGGAGAAGTCACACTCAGCACCTTTTTATTCCATTCTGTGGCCCTCGTTGTTCTACTCTGTAAAAGTGGGATAAGGCTTACCTGCATTGCAGGGGTGATAGGAGGCTTCATTCATATTTGTAAAATGTTCATTCCCTACGGGGCTGAGGTAGGATAGCCCAGATTATAGGTTTCTTTGTTTTCTTTTCTATCATTGTAAAACTAAATGCTAAAAATATGCAGAAAATATAAGCCATGATGAAGGACACAATTGGCCTGAAGGACGGCTCTTGTGTATGAGTCACACCACAGACTGCATGTGTGTTTTTCAAATTGGTCAAACCAAGGATATCTTTGGCTCCCAGGAGTTTTACTCAAGCCATTCTCTGCTCATCAGAGTCTTTTCCATTGAGAACTCTGGCAGATTTGTTGGCAGGATTTTTAAAACCGCAACAAAATACTTTACATGAAAGTCACTATGTTTTCTTAGTGAGCTCTGTCTCAATAGTGTACTTTCATGTCCAACAAAGAGAGCACTGACCACAAGTTGAAAGATAAACACCAAAACAGCTCATATCTCATCCCGGGGCTCTCTACATAAAAGGGAAGCCAGTATCTACTAGCTGGCAATCTTTAACATTAGATGCTGTCTTGTCTCCACAACTTCCATTCAATGGGACACAGATACAGCTGTTCAGGATATTCTCATGCACACTATTCTTGAGCTTTTCTTACTAACCTCAATCAGGACCTCTTTCTCCCCATCCACAGCATGTTTTGCATTATCCAGTTCATCGTGCATTTCAGATAGCTGGTCTTGCAGGTCCCTGATTTCAGTCTGGTGTTGTTCCCGCTCCATCTTCACTTGAAAAAGTCTTGTCAAGGGGGAAAAGAAATGTTTAGGATTATAGTGGTGTTAAATTGTTTTCCAAGTACAATAAGCCTCTGAGGAATTGTTCCTGCTCTCCCAGCATGGGATAGGATCAAATGAGGCAGTAACAGTGGAAGCTGGGGAGGGGATATTGGGCATCATCACCCTCACAAAGGAAACTATCTTCATTCAAATGGTAAACATATATAGTCTCTTATGCAGCAAATATGCTCATATTTATTTATTTATCTAAAAGTACCTGCCTGTACTAGATGACAATGCACTATAAAATCTACCCGCGTTAGGACAAAAACATTCAAATTACAAAATTTTAGTTTTACCTCAAATACTCCTAGCTGCCAGTTTTGAAGTAGAGGTTCTAACACTTCAGGTAATATTAAAAGTAGCACTACTTGCTACTGTATTAGGTTAGTGTCTTTTAAGCATCAACTTAGTGTGGAAAGGGAGTGACAGATAAATTTAATCCGTAGTATTTAATAGGAATAAACTCCACAAATCGATTTTGTACAAGAAACTCACTCCTCTAAGTTTTGCCTGAGTTCCTTCTCACTTTCGCCTAGACGCTTTTTTAAGGCATCTTTTTCTTTCACACTTTTGTCAAGTTGCTGTTGTAGATCTTTCAGAGTTGCTCTTGTAGTGTCTCTCTCTTCTTCGGCATTTTGCTGATTCTAAATTGTACACATTGAAAGTATAAAAAAGCTGAGGTACCATGCGAACAAAAACCAAAGGCCTTGTTTTTAAAAAGGTCGGAAAAGATTCACTCAATATTTCATTCTCTCTCAATTACAGTATTACATTTCTTAGACTATGAATGCTCATAACAGGACCTGTACTGGAGAAAATAAGCTTGGTTTCTGGACTTGTATTAGAAATATGAAAAGGAAAGGTTCTCAGTATTAGCCAGTCTTTACTACACTGATCGCTATCACAGATTTCAAACACACTACACGGTCTACTATAACTAGATTGCCTCCAGAGCCTCTTCAAGTGCTTTTTAGCACATAATCATTTTGAGTTCCAGATTGAAAATGAATGCTATACCTGTTTTATCAGCAACTACATGAACTGTAACAGTATTTCTCCTACTCAAAATATGTCTCACCATAATTAAAGATTTTTAAGCTCTACTTTTGCAGCTATTTAACAAAGTTTCACCTATGTAATTCTCTATCATGGCATCCCAAAGGGCTATGTGAAGCAAACAATGGGGTGAGATTATTTTTAGAAAAGCACATTCTTAAAAAAGAAGAATCACCCATAAATGCAAAAGTGTAACCATATGATGCAAAATGATCCCACTTGTTTTATATATATATTAAGGATGTACGCAAATTCCACCCACTAGTATGAGAACATTAGTATGATTTAACATATATTTACGGATACATAAACAATTATTTCTTTTTGAATGTAGAAAATATGAGAAACCCACAGAATCGTCTACGTTTTGTGCTCCTAACCCCATCAAATAATCTCTTCACATAAAAGGTCCAAAAATCAGAGCCCTGAATTATATATTCACAATCATTATTTAGGGACAGAATGTTTACTGAGATGTTTAGCATTGGAGAAAATGTTGGCTTTATCAAGACGATTGTCACTTATTTAGAACATCGCATTTGTAATACTACAGGTTGAACCTCTCTACAGCAGCACCCTCATGACCAGGTGGGTCCAGAAAATAACTAGATTATGCTAGAAAAAAAAATAGAGAATTTGCCAAATCACAGGAAGTCAATATTGTAATGAGTGGGTTTCTTTATTTTGCCCAGGTGAATAAACAGAACAATGCTTGCAATACTGCTTAATAATGTATGACTGTACTGATACACCCTATATAAGCTTACACCTAGCCGGTTTATCAACTCTCTTCATAACAAAGTGTTAGTGTTGTTACAAAATGTTACCATATTGGCACAAGGATATAAGTAAATACAGCATTAAAAAAATGCTTATACTTAGCAGCATTACCAAAATTTCCACTGCTTGTCTGATTCTAAGAAGATATTTAGAGGTAAATTAGAGCTAAATAACACCACACACTACTTTTTTTTGTTAAAAAAAAAAAATGGTGCCAGTACTCCAGGGAAAAAGTTGTTGAGCTCTAACTGGAGGTGTCCGTACTGCGTCTGGAGGTGCTGGTATTGCGTACCGGGCAGTACTACCACAAAAAAAGCACTGACAACACAGAACATTGAAAGCCAGGACTAGTGGCTGCAAACAAACTTTACTGGACAATGGGAAACTTGACCTCACCCACAATAAGCAAACATTCTGGTAACTAAAATCATGTTGGACTACGGATGTTGCCGGACCAGAGAGTGGCAGATTAGGGGGATTCAACCTGTACGTCTCTTCTTTATAATGCAAATAACAAAATATAAATACCCTAATTTCTAGATCCAGCTTTTTCTGTAGCTCTGCAACCTTGCTCTCTAGTTCTTTTTTTTGTTCCAGCAATGCTTTGACTTCAGATGAAGAATCAGAAACCTATAATTAAACAGAGAGGTTTAATCCTAAACATCCAAGATATTATTTTCTGATTTCCTTTTTAAAATTAAATTAAACCACAGACAGAACTAATAAAAAGCAGAGTGACAATCTGTTGTGTATATTTAGCCAGAATTACACAAGTCACCGTGGGATGGTTTTAATATGGCTTGAGAAAACCTAGTATTTTCAAAAACACTAGGATGTAATACTTATTCAACTTCTTGCTGCTTGCTCAAGGCATATGGCCAGTAGCATAGAAAACATCTAAAAAAAAAAATGTGTTGTGTAGCTCTGAAAAAATAAAATCCAATAAACAGAAATGGAATAAACCACTACTACTTCAGGCCAAATTCCACTCCGATTACTTTGTGCACCTTTGACAGACCTCAATGGGAGTTGAGTATGTGGTTCTGAGGGCAGAATTTGGACAGATACTTTTAATAAGTATTCATTTGTCTTTTATATTTTCATACTGATTCCCTATAATCAGAAATAAAATAAATTGATAAGGTACGTCACCTTCAGTCCTCTGATCGATTACATGGTAGCATAAAAGCTTTTTTCAGATTTCTTTTAGAATTTAAAAAACACAACTGATAACTTAGCAGGTAATAGCAACATTTATTTTTTTGAATATGCAGTTTGTCAAATTATAATACTGTACTCCCCATATCTCCGTAACCCTTCCTTTTCTGTTTACTTTTCTCTTCAGCATCTGAGGGAGTGAGCTGTAGCTCACGAAGGGCTATGCCCTAACACGCTAATAAATGTGTTAGTCTTTAAAGTGCCACTAGATTCCTTGTTGTTTTTGCTGAAACAAACACGGCTACCCCTCTGAAACCCATGTGTATTAGGCACACCCTTGTCTTCTTTTATACAACATGTAAACAGAGTTAGACTATGATCCACAGTTCTGTACTCCAGTATTTTATAGCTATGAAACACACAAACAAAAGTGATTTGATTATTTACTTGTGCACTTCCAGCAGCTCTTGACTTTAATGTCTGGATCTTCTCAAAAACCAAGTTGACCTTCCTCTTTGTAGCATCATCATTATCAGTGCTTCTGAAACATGGACACAATGTATGTAAAACCATGCAGTGATTTAGAAAACCAATTGTTTTGCTCCTGCTGAAATATACCTCAAGCATCAAAATTACATAAACAATATGAAAATCAATTTGGAGGAATTACAAGTAGATTTTCTTCCACTATTCCATGAAGACTTTGAATAAATAATTAAAAAAACAAATTGCAAATATTTTCTGGGAAATTACTTGGCTCTGATTACAGTTCTGAGCTGAAGGCCGGTATAGCAATGATGGGCATTCTGCACAAATTATTGAACAAGATGCCTGAACTTTAACACAATTCAGCTTAGGCCCCTGATGGTCCTGCCTGTTATGTTCCAATTGCTGTAACATGCACATTCTGGGATATCACAGCTACCAAAAACTCTGCTAAATACTTCAAATGACCACATAATCTCTCCTCAAAAAATTAAATAAAAATCCTCACGCTGATTCAATCTCCAAACTTCTGCTATACAAGTTAATGATGTTTACTAACCCTTCCTTTAGGTAATTGTAAAGGATCTGCTTAGCTGTCTCCTCATTTGTCTGTTGTGCAATGTCTTGCTGGCCCCTTAACAGATCAGGAGTTGCCTAAAAACACAAGACTGGATATCAAAATACAGACTCTTTCAAGAATTTGCTTCCCGCTTTTGCTTCTGCTTTGAAATTTTCCATTGTCTATATAGTAGAACCTCAGAGTTATGAACACCCCAGGAATAGAGGTTCATAACTCTGAACAAAACGTTACTGTTCTTTCAAAAGTTTACAACTGAACAATGGATTTAATACAGCTTTGAAACTTTACTAATCAGAATAAAAATGCTTATTTTAATCATCTTCATTTAAATGAACAAGCAGAGAAATAGCTTACATACTTTGTCAAAACTTTAAAAAACAAACAAACAAAAAACCTTTTCCTTCATATTTTAGTAGTTTACATCTAACATACTATACAATATTTGGGGGAAGGGGAGTTGTTTGTTTTTGGGCACTGGTGCTGATTACATACTTCCAGTCCCAAATGATGTATGTAGCTGACTTGTCAGTTTGTAACTATGAGGTTCTACTGTTGCAATTTTATTACCAGAGAAGCAGTTCATTGAAGAGATGGGTCAATGCTCACTGAAGTCGATGGGAGTTTCCCCATCAACTTCAGCGGGTTTCAAATCAATCCCTATAGGTGAAAGATAACAGTGTGCATGTTCTTATTCTAAATAAATAATGTCACTAATCTTACTATAATCTTAAAATTACCAAGTGTATAGCTGGGGCCATTGAAAGAAACAAGTGTGCTACCATTCAGCAGACAGGAGATATACCCTGTTTAAAAATATGCACATTGAGACCTTTTCTTTATGTTCTCATTTGCTGCAGTGAGTATGTTTTAGGCATTAATAACACATTCTTTTACAATAACATTCCTAATCCCCACCCTTCTCCCTCCTCCAAGCAGGAATGTGACTCTGTCCTTAACCTTGGCTTTCTACTGCCTCACCCAGAGAATAACTGTTTATCCTTCCTGAGATCAAACTTCCACTATACACCATGGGAGTTTGGTCTAATGTTAAAATGCAGGATTTGACCCATAAGAAATGTGCATCCTACACACTATAAATCAGACAGCTTTAACTTACACAGTGCAGGGAACTTAAAAGACAATATGTTTCATATTGAAAGTTACCTGTGTATTTGGGGCAGAAGAAAATGTTTTTACTAAAATTTTCTTTGTTCCTGGGTCAGGTGGAATTGTAATTCGGTTTGGCAACACGAGAGTAGAAGTTACTATCTTAATGTCTTCTTTTTTATTCTGTACTGGAAGCGTGGATGATCTATACATCAAACTCTCTCCATTAACTTTATTTTCTTTATGATGTTGCAATGATTTGTAATGGCTGTTTTGAACGATTGGAGCAGTTGATTGCAATTTACCAATAGTTCGAGCAGCAACTTGTGTATCTGTGGACAGTAACTTTTGTTCAAGAGATAATTGTTTCTGAAAGCAAAATTTTGAGGGCCTTAGCAAGTGATCTGATGATTTACCCAAATTGTTGCTCAACTCCTCTAAGTAATCTGAATTCTCCTCTAGGCCAAAAGATAGTACACTGTCAACACTTCTTGATCTTTTACGATCATCCGGGTGAATTCTGTTCCTTTTTCCTGATCTACCTCTTCTCTGTGGTCCAATTTTCCTATCAAACTTTTCAATTAGTTGATCAACTGCAGGAATAGACCCAGTGTCAATATCACGGCCTGTTCCAGGCAAAAATGGGATATACCTTCTGTTTTCATGTCGATTAACATTGTCAGCATAAATAGCATACTCTTGGTCATCCAGTAAAAACTTATACAAGGAATTTGCAGAAGTTGGGGTGGTTGACGAAGATGATGATCTTCGTGACCCATCCAATACTGGTCCGGCTGAATCTTGTCTGCCAAAAGGAAGAACATCTGGTCTCGTTTTCCTTATTTCTGGATGGCCTGTTGGGCTAACATATGGGGATTCATCACTACATGAAAGTGACTCCAATACATGCCCTTCATTTGGGCTGCCAGTAACACTGTGGCACTCGGACACATGCTTATTTTGGTCTTCCATTGCGATGGACCTGTTCAAATGAATTGTTTTCACATTTGATTTAGCTGACTCCAGAAGCTGTGGCTTTTTCTGTAGGGTCACTACTTTAGATGAAGAAGTCCAAGCCTTTGTTTCAATCTTGCCTTCATCTGTAAGAGATTTACGCTTATTGCACACAGAAGATTGGTAGCTATCCAAGTTCAAGTTATTTTTTTCAGGATCATAAGGCTGTAAAAGCCCAGGATGCCTTTGAAAGTTCAACAGATTGGATGGTTTTAAGGGTCCAACTTTAGAATCTGAGACTCTAGTCTCTCCTTCATTCATATTGGTTTGTTTTAGGCTTTTATACCTATAGGGCTCCGTGGACTGTGTTCCAGGAAACTTTATTTCTTCACTATTTTTCTCCCCCAATTTAGGAGCTGATTTGTTAATTGTCTGAGATGTCAATTGTGGCCCATTTTCAGATAACGATGGGTTTTCTGACAAACAGCCCTCTGTATTGTTTAGTACTATGTAGGGATGCCCATCAATTCCTTGGACCCTAATACTGACACCATAAGATCCAGGCTTGGAGTTTTGTGTATTTCTAGCCGTGTGTCTCTCGTCATTTGCAAGCTTGAGATGAACTCCATAGTCCCGTTGCACATGCTTGAAACCAGCAAAATATGGCTCCATGATTAACACAGGTTTTCAGCTATGAAAAAGACACAGAGAATATTTAATTTTGATTATGTTTGGTTATTTGATTAGAGAAAATGTACATGCTGACCAAAAAAATTAACAACATGTATTTTTACTAATAAAAAATAAGGACACTGATTTGCAGAATGCTTCCCTCTGTAGAGAGCTAAAATATTTAAACAGCTGGTGAGAGAAACTATTTAAATATAGAGAAAATGAAGCACTGAAAATTAAATGATTTGCACAAGGTCTCAAAGTAAGTAAATGGCAGATAAAGACTAGAACTCATATCCTTTTACTCTTAGTCCATTACTTCATATTGTGAACCAATCCACTTCCAAAGTAAAATGCCATTAACTTTCAATGAGACACTTATAAGTTTGACATTAATTCCACAAACAAAAGTAACTTATGGTGACAGACCCACTGGACAGACCTCATGGAAAATTCTGAAAAAACAAATTCAATGTATTTATTTTCTGCATATCTCCCCCCCTCCCCCACACACACACACCTTTTTTTAAATCATTCACACATTTCATGGCAATATCTCACCAGAGATTTCTAGATCCAAATCACAACATAAAAGTATTGAGAACACCCTGATGTGCAAGGAGGAAAAGATAATTTCATATTTCTTGGACTAGAGTCTAATAGGCATGATGAAACTTACATATTTTTAGCAAAATATTGCCATTTGCCAACTGTAAGTGTATTGACTCAGAGGATGTGATTATATTGGAAATGGTGTTAATGCTATAAATATCACAATTGATTTAGTTGACACTGGCAAGACTGCTAGTACATTTAACCAAGAATCAAAAATTAATATATTCCAGACCTTTCTCCTGCAAGATGGCCCAAGAGTGCCAGCAACAAACAACAGAGTAGAAGAGAGTGTGATAGGTAACACTGCATTTTTACTGGTTATTTAAAAGTGAATATGCTACTTTCATAAAAATGTGGGCAAGCAGAATGTATAAGGGGTTCATGATTACATCTCATTTGTATATAGGTGAGGTGATAGATCCGAAAGTAACTTCAATCACTAACAATATTTACATCTGTTTTCCTAACAGTTCCATTTACCAATTATAATAACTTGAAAACAGGAGATAAAATACTGATTATAATAAAAGGTAATCTTGCATTAATTAAAAAGGTTTAGGTGCTTTTATTCCCATTTATTCAGTTGTTAAGTTTGTCTGCGAAGTGAACAGTGACATGCAGTGAAATGAACTTACAGGATATTCAAAAGTTCAGAAGCAGTGTGATGAAACTGAAATGAACAACTAATAATGGATGTGGGTCAGAGGTAATGCTGGTGTAGTGAATACTCATGCCACCACTTGTTAGTAGGATTTCAGACATCAAAGTTTTTAAACGATAACCCCTCTACTATGAGGAAACTGTTGGAATTCAAGTATCTTCTGATTTAACATAACTCTTATTCTGGATTTCTCTAGCTTTTTTATGGGGAAGTACATACCCCTCTCACACAAATATTAGACTGATATTAGCTAACAAATATTAGCTAATATCAGCCCTACTAAGAAGAGAATGGTTATACACCTCAGGAGAGGAAACATACATGGCTTTTAGATAACAAACAGTGGAAGGAGCTCCAAAATCCTCATGCCCCCAAGCTCTGCTTTTATCTGCTTGGCTTTCAACATTTGTTTTCAGAAAAGGAAATGTGTCACTGTTTTTATCACCTATCCTGCAAAAACTTTACTATCGCTCCACCACATTTTTGTCTAATTAGTTTCTAAGGATTTCGGATCTATCACCTCACTGGCATAAACTATAGTGCCACAAATATTGATTAACTATATTGTAAACATTAACTAAATAATCCTGCTATTATGGTATCTCTTCTTTTGGCTCGCTCCAGAAAATGCACCATCATGGCCTAAGCCAGGCCCACCAACGGGGGGAAGGATGGGACAAAGAAGGCAATTTTCACTGGGGCCCAGCAATTCAAAGGGGCTCGGGGCTCCCAGACACCAGAGCCCCTGGCTCTTTAAATCACTGCCAGAGCATTGCAAGGCATGCTCCGGGAGACACTGAAGGGCTGGTCGGGGGGTGGAGTAAGGAACACAGCACGCTCCAGGAGGCACTGAGGGCTGGCGGGGCCCTGCCCTGTTCTTTCTACTCAACACACTGCCCCTCACAGCTGTCTCTCTCGCCCTGGGGACTGGGAATTCTGTCAGCCCCCTGGACCTGGCATTTCAAACAGATTCTCTGGTGAGCAGTAGAAATGGAAATAGTGTGACTATTCCCAAATCTGATATTTCAATTATACCAGCAGGAGCACCAATACTACCAACTCCAGGTTACATGCACTAAAGCTCTTTTATTTCAAGGAAACATCAAACTAGAACAAATCTGATTCTTCACAATTAAAATGTGTTTTCTTTCAGAGCTATTTCTTCTCTTTTTGCTTGCATTGTCTCTTTAAATATAAGATGTCCATAAGATCGTCTACTAGAGGAATGGGGACAATAATTACACACTAGAGACAGAGAGCCAAATGCTAAAGTTTGCCAAAGAAAGATGAATTGTGGTAGAAGGATTGTGGGTAGGTCAGCACTACTGAAGCAGTAAAACTGTGTCAGTTACCAGGCCTTTTAAAGGGGATAAGGCTCAGCTGCACCTGTACCAGAGTTTACCTCCCAAGGTGAAAGGAATTAAGGGTAGTTCTGTGACAAGTGTAACCCAAAGAAATCCTCACTGCTCTGTAACCATAATGCCGCACACACTCAATGCACCCACACGTTGCTTTTGATAATGTTTATCCAGGCACGATCAAGTGAGAGCTCTTATAATAGCTTAGCCCATACTGAGCCTCATAATCCTTGAGAGATGTGCATACAGATATTTAAGGAGTTATATCTATACACTGGAAAATCTGG
The DNA here is from genome assembly GCA_032595735.1 of Pelochelys cantorii. Taxonomy (NCBI): domain Eukaryota; kingdom Metazoa; phylum Chordata; order Testudines; family Trionychidae; genus Pelochelys; species Pelochelys cantorii. The sequence goes on from CM064338.1 coordinate 18,022,112, forward strand.
TTTTCAAGTCTTGAATCAAAGCAGGGGTGGCAAGCAGGTTTTTACCAGACAAAGGATGTCTGCCTCAGTTTATATGTAAAACAGGCATTGCACATGAAGGCAACATGGAGCTAGTACATGAGGGAATTAAACAAGGAAGGTCATCCTGATTCTGGGGACAAAAAAAAAAAAAAAAAAAAACTTTGGGGATAAAAGGAGGAGGCAAAAGGACACCTCTTTGTCCTTCACAGAGGAAAGCAAACAGGATTGTGTTTTTGCATTTGTGAAAGAGCCCAGCCAACATAATTGGTTAGAGACATTGAGAGATTCTTAACTAAAGCTAATTACCTTAGACAAGAGTTGAGCCTGTTAATGTTAACTTTAGACATTAAAAGGGGTGGGAACCCTTTTTTGGATCTGGGGCCGCTGACCCACAAAAAAAAAAAAAAAAAAAAAAAAATCAGTCGGGGCTGCATAAAAGTGAGAAGCAAAACAAAAACAAACCCTCACTGATGTGGCCCTCTACTGAGAAAGACACTCCCCACACTCCCCTCATACACCAGAGCCTAGCGAGTCCAAGCTAGTAGTTTTTGTGTGCTCCAGCCCCATGGGAAGACGGGGGGGGGGGGGGTGGAGACGGACTGGAGGGCCAACACAGGCTCTCCAATGGTGGGGGGAGTCCCAAGCCTCATGGGCCAGATGCAGGCAAGCTGGGGCAGGTCCAGCCCCTGGGCCTGAGGTTCCCAACCCCTGCTCTGGGGCCTTGTCTACACTGGCATGGCGACAAAACAATGAGAGCATTTACACTACAATGCAACTTTAAAAAAAAAAATACACCCAGTTTTGGAGACAAAAAACTTCCATCCCTGGAGAGACTTTTGTCTTCTCCCCTCCCTAATTAGGGTTGCCAGATGGTTTCACAAAAAATACCACACTCAAAAAAAACCCGCCGGGGGGGGGGGGAGGGGGGAAATCAGTTGAACAACAACAAAAAAAACACCCTGCTGGGGGGGGGGGCGGAGGGGGAAACAAGGGCCCCAGCATGTCCAAGTAGCCTTCTGTTGTTTTTCTCAGGAAAAACAGAAAATAGCGGACATTTTAGATGTCTGGTATTTTCTGAATTTTTTTTACCGGACGGAAAGTGCAAGTACCAGGCCGTCCTGTTCAATACTGGACACCTGGCAACCCTAATTGTCAGTGAAGAGCCATGTGGATTCTGCTGTATGTTTTGCCAAGAGAACTTATCCTACAATGGTCCTGGTGGCTCTGCTCAGTGTTTGTGATCTCTGCTGCCCTGAAGGCACGCGCTCTCCCCTTCCAAAGCTCTGGAACGTGCGTGACAGCTGAGTGAGCTGCTCCATTTGGGAACAAAGAGCAAATCACTGAAATACTCATTTCTGTTCTGCCCTGCTGCTCCTGGGGGAAGGCTGGAGAGACAGCTGTGTTGTTTTGACAATCCTCAGCACGGAGCACTCGCAGAGCAGCTCTGCCTTCCCACAACACTACACTGTGGGATGCTTACCCACACTGCTCTGCTCTTATCTGTGGACAGGGGAGCTAGCAACAAGGCCATGAAATGTCAACAAGGGGAGAGAAAAACTGGTTTTACCAGTTTTCACTTCTGACAATTTTTGTATGTCGACAGCACTTTTGTCGCCAAACCTTCTTAGTGTAGACATTGCCTAGGAAGCACATTATACTACTTGTTTTATGTGAAACCATTTCTGTTTCCATTGTTATCCTTACTCACTATCTCTTTAAATTTAATAAACTCCAAGCAGGAGCTCAGGGCTGCCGCCCACAGAGCTCCTCTTGCCTCCCCTCCCCCAACTGTGACAGCTCCCTGCTGGGGCCAGAGAAGAGCCACACTCATCTGGCCACTGCACGGCTAGCAGGGAGCTGCTGCAGACAGGGCAGAGATGCATTCCTCTAGCCCCAGCAGCAAGGATGGATTAAGAAAGGGGCTTTAGGGACTGCAGCCCAAGGACCCAAGCTGTGAGGAGCCCAGACTGCAGCCTACAAAGCCTGTGTTCTAGGCCAGCCCTTTCTGGTGGGTGAATGGTGGAGAGGAGGCAGTGCTGCACACTACCGTTCATTCCTGCCCTGGCTGGAGTGCAGCAGTGTCGCTGTGAGTGCCAAGAAGCGCTGCCGTCACCTGAAAATTCTGCCCCCGCCCCCCCACCTGCTGAAGCTCCCATTGGCCAGAAACTGCAGCCCATGGGGAGAGGGGGTGATGATGCCTGCAGGAGAGCATGGGGCAGTATGGGTCACACAGAACTGTTTCCCCTCCACCACCAAATGGGAGCTACCCCAAGTAAGCATCCTGCACCCTGAGTCCTGCCCCATCCCTGACATTCTCTCGCACCCTAACTCCTTCCAAACCATTCATCACAAGCCAGAGCCCCACCCTGAACATATTTTAGCAGCCTAGCTCCCTCCTAGACTCCACACTCCAACGCTTAGCTCCCGACCAGAGCCTACTCCCATACTCCAAACCCTCTAGCTCTAGCCAAGAATCCTCTCACACACCAAATGCCTCATCCCAGCCCCCCCACCAGAGCCCTTATCCCCCCCAACCTTGAGTCCCCTCCCACACTCCAAACCCCTTAGCCCACCTCCATTACAGATCATCCATAGATCATGTGTCGCACATCTCCATACTGGTGCACATAACAAAATTCATTCTGCACAGGGACATAAAAAATTGGACACAACACTCGTGAGGAGGGTACTGTCATTGATTTCTACAGTTATATTACTAGGCCCGCCAACAGGGGGGCAACGAGGGAAATTGCCCCAGGGATCCAGCCATTCAAAGGGGCCTGGGACTCTCTGCTGCCACTGCTGCATGGCATGCTCCGGGCAGCTAGGGGAGGAGAAGGGGCACTCTGCACTCCAGACAGCACTGAGGTCTGGCTGTCCCCCAGCCCCACCCTTTCCATCTTAGCCTCTTTGCCAGAAGTGCAGAGCCTCCCCTCCCAACCCAACCCCCAGCTTGCCCAGGGGCCTGCAGAGGCTGTCAGACCGTAGCCAAACTTACGTGTTGCATATTACACACTCTCTCGGTATGTCCTTGCAGCTACTTGTACCAGTGCTGTTCTGCACCATACCTTGGGACAGTGGTGCTCTCTTCAAAGCATTCTTCTAAAATAGCAAACAACTGCTGTAGATGTCACATAATACAGAACACTGCACAAAGCTACCACAGTATAAAAATTAGAAGGACAAGCATTTGCTGCCTCCCTTTCCTCTCTAACCCAGCACAGACTAAGAATTTATCTGCAGTGAAGACTTCCGCCATTGGTGGCCAGTCAACCATATAGCTGCACATATCTAGGGCAGAGCCATGATTTGCAGCAGTGCTGCTTAGAGCAATTTCAAGCAGACATACCTGAATCCGTGCCTGGCCACTGACTTTGGACAAATCCCGAGTGTAGACGAGGCCTAACATACAGCCAATGTTGATAAACTTTCATTAGAGCACCAAAGAGTTTGAAATCGGTAGCACCACTGAAGGGAGAATATACCACTTGGTCTATAGCAAACATTCCTGCAAACAGCACTTCATCTAGCTTGAGACAGACTAGCCAAAAGGAACTGAACCAAAGTGCCCCAGAACGGAGAGCATGACTACATACTACTCAAAACTGACAATCAATGGGAGAGCTCAAAACAACTCGCCATTCTTCAAATACATAGAGCTCAAATCCCATCAGCTGTCCTGTCCCAAAGGCCCCAAAACTATCTGAATTTCTATTTCGATCTTCGTGGCTCTCTGAGAACAGCATGCCAAGAAACCTTGGGTAATGAAGGGAACGTCTAAACTTGCATCTGATCAACAAAACTTCTGTTCACAGACACTCAAACACACACCCCCAACGGATGTGGCAAGTGCAAGTGTGAATGTTGCTTTCTGGGCAGGAGAGTTCTCTGGGAACAAAGTGAAAGCCGCTGTGGGGTCACAAGGTGACTTTCAGTGATAAAGCTGTATTGGCGCTGCCTTGTCACGAAAAGCTGCACGGTGCAGATAAAGCCTAAAATGCTCACCAAGCCTCACACCAACAGTAAAAGAAGTATGCAGGAAATCCATAGCAAGAACAGAAACCAGGGGCCACCTGAAGAAATGAATGGGAAGAGGGATTCTTGGTTTTTTCCCCCAAGAGAAGCATCATAAGATTTCGTCAGGAATTCAAATGGTCAGAAGGGACACACAATAGAGTCATCAAAACAGAAAACTTTAACAGTTTCACTCACCTCCTGTATCCCAGCAAGAACCGACCCCCTTAAATGTTATGACCAACAGGAGGGTTTCAGACAACATGCAGAATTTGATCCATTTTTTCCAGACTAAAGGGACCTTCCAGCTCACCATTAACCAGCCAGTTCAATATCTTCCCAAAGGCACAGTCCCCTCCCTCCAGTTCCACCTTGCTCTAAAAAACCAACCAGAACTCCTACTCAGTCTCAGGATATTCTCCTAGGACACTGGAAACTTGTTTTATCTAGCAAGTGTTGCTCAACAAAGCCTGTCTCCTAGCTCTGATGCCAAGGGGCCAATTGATGGTCCAAATGACTGAAGAAGAAGTGGGTTTTGCCCACAAAAGCTCATGATACTATATATATTTGTTAGTCTCTAAGGTGCCACAGGACTACTCATTTTCAAATGAACAAAGACAGTCTCATTGCCCAAATTTTTCCTGATCTGCAAAAACATGTGGTAAACTAGCTGCCACTTCTGCCAGATGTCAAGTTAGTTTCAATACAGGGAAATAAAATATACAACATGCAATTTGAATCCCTTTAAGACTTCTGGGAATAGGAAGAGTTATTGAACAAAATAAAGGATGAAACGGGGAAAAATGGAAGATGAACAATGGAAGGAAATGACAAATTCTCATAAGTGTCATTGTTTCAGATCTCAAATGCCATACGTTTCCCATATTATTTGAGTTTCCTTTGTCATTCTGTATGATATCATCTCAAACAGCTACACAGCTTCCAGGTATTATGATTACAGAGATAAAATGACAGATCTAATAGACATTTTCCTCATGTTGAGGCTGATCCAAAGTGCACTAAAATCGATGGGGAGATTCCCAGTTTTCAGTGGGCTTTGGATCAGGACCTTAAAAAGCAACTTTAGCACTGAATACTTGATGGCTAACAAAGCCTGGAAGAAAACTGTGAATTTACTGAGCTGTGTAATAGAATCAAACAGCAAATAAATAGATAAGAGCCAAATGGCAATAACTATGGTAGCAAAACACTGGAAGAACAGGGCAGAATCCAGATGTTCAGGCTCTCAGTCTTCTACTTTAAACTCTAATCCACGTTCCCTGGTTCTGAACTTGTTGTGGTCTTTAAACATACAAAAACTGAAGAATTGCAAGGAGAGCAAAGAGTGTTTTAAATGGTTTAGTTAATATTTTCAGAAAATGTAAACAAATCTACAAAAATCGTTTTCTCTAAAAAGACATCTAGTTTGCAGAAACCAATACGCTGGATCAACATTAATCTCCTCAGAATCAAGCAAGACATATTTGCATGTGACCATTTACACAGGAGAAAATGATTAATATTTAATTAGCAGGATGTACATGTGGTTCAAGGACCAAAGTGTTAGTATGCATAAAACAGGCACTTTGTTGACTTTAGCTAGACAGCAAAAAGCCACCAATGGCAAAACAAAGAAATGTAAACAAAACTACTCAGTACTTGAAAGCTTTCAACAGCATGCTGTGGTTTGATATTACAGACATAGGTTTACTAGTTCTGTAAAAAGAAAGAAAAGTTGTCTCTACTGATAAATTAAGATTAACAATTTATCTCCAGGAAAAAGACAACAGGAATAGATACAAAACTTTTAAGGTTAAGTTTACACTGCACCACTGTAAGGTCTCCTATGTAGCCACTCTATACCAATGGGAGTATTTAGTTCTGTTGTAGGCATAATTAAACCATCCCAATGAGTGGCAGCAGCTATGTCGGTTGGAGACACATAAAAGCTGTCCATACCAGCGTTTCTGTCAGTGCAACTTATGTAAGTCAGAATGCGTGGGGTTTTTTCATGTGCAGGATGAAGAGTTTTAGTGACAAAAGTACTGGTGTAGACATAGCCTAAGAAATTATTATGCAAATGCAACAACAGAAACAACCAGAGCCTAAAAATTCTCAGACCATCACCTACTGGTGGGTTCTGAATATAACATTTGAAACAGAATGTAAACAAGAAATTCAGGGCAATTTCGCAGCTTTTATTAGACTTATCTTTGATCAAAAACGGTAATTAATAAATTACTTTGTAAATTTACAGTTAAACTCCAAAGTAGATTACAAAATTTAAGAGCAGAAAGGCCTATCACCCAATATGCAAGTGTATGATCTTAAAATTGCACAGATGAAAAGGAAGGACAGTAAAACCCCATTAGTCCAGCATCCAGTTGTCCAGCACTCCTGATAGTCTGGCATCAACTGGAACCCGGAACTGCTCAGGTCAGCCGCTCTCACGGCCGGGCCACTATGACCCGCACGGTTCCACTCACAGTCCCCAGCGCACACAGCATCCAGCCTTCACGTGCTAGCAGCCAGCTGCTGAGCACAGGCAGCTGCTTCGGGACCCGGACATAAGGTTGGGGGAGAAGGGGGACTGGGTGACAGCAGGGAGAGGAGGTGTTTGGCTCTGGGGAAGGGAAGGGGAGGGGAGGGGGATTGGGTTGCTCACGGTGTCCCGGCCAGCTCACTGAAAAGCCGGCCACTCAGCGCACATGCCCCAGCACCTGGAGGGAGACGCACGGCTGTACCAGCAGCTCCGGGACCCAAGCATAAGGTGGGGTGGGAGAAGGGGATTGGGTTGGGAGTATGCCCCCTTATAGTACCTCCTGGTACTCCGGCATATCTGATAATCCGGCACCACCTAGGTCCTAAAAGTGCCAGATTATCAGATGTGTACTGTATTTAGATTAAGCATTTGGGGTTCTGTAAATATGACTAAGTAGGATGCAATTTTCTGAATTTCCTACAGAAAAATTCTATGGAAAATATGCACTCATATTTAATGAAATTCTGGGGAATTTATATGAGTAAAATGCTTCATTTTCTTGTCCCAAGCTTCCTTATACAAGAACAAAGCCCATAGAAATAAAAACTCTAAAATATTATAAATTAAAAATAGTATCAATAATATCCTTTATTTATACACTGGCGTAATATCTTTGAAGCTGAGTACAAGCATGAATCCTCACAACACCCATATAAAACAGGAAAAATAACCAGTCAGATCTGGAATACAATTTCCTTTAGATCAGGGGTGGGGAATCTTTTTTTGGATCAGGGTCCACTTACCCACAAAAAAAACAGTCAGGGGGGCTGCACAAAGTGAGAAGCAAAGAACCCCTCAAACAAAAAAAAACCCCTCACTAATGTGGCTCCGGACTGAGAAACAGAAAAACACTCCACACATTCCCCTAACAACAAAGCCTATGGGGACAAGGCCTAGTACATCTTGTAGCCCCCTCCCCACCCCCCAGGCTCTGGGATGAGGCCAAAAAGGAGGGGTTCAGTGTGTGGAAGGGGGCTTCCAGGAAGAAGGCTTAGATTGTGGGGGACTGGTGAGTCTGGGACGGTGGTAGGGTGCAAAAGCAGCCTGGGGCAGCAACAGGATGGGGGGTGGGAAGGCTGCAGGGCTGGAGCACCAGTGCTAGCTCCCTGATGCTTGGGGGTGGAGAAGCCGCAAGCCTCAGGGGCCAGACCCAGGCAAGCCGGGGGCCAGATTCAACCGCTGCTTTAGACTTTTATTTATTGACACTAAGTATATAGTCACCACAGAAATGGTTACATACAAGGTCCACTTAATGCAGTGAAATCTTGTGCCAGAGAAATAGCCTCCAGGTTCCAAGAAATCATTTAAGATCTTTTTTTTTAAATTCTCTTACTGATGCTTCTAGTTCTTTTCCTTACAATAACCTTTGAAGTGTGGACCAAGTGTAAACCACTGCAGCCATGTCTTTGTAAATCTAAAGTCAGTCTGAAACAATGGGTCAGGGGGAAAAAAAGAGAGAGACGCTCATCAAAGAGGGATATTTTGCATTGCTTTTGTTCTGGTCAGTGTAAAGAACTGCTCCTCTTCTAAAAGCTGTGAACCTTTAACAAAAACATCCATCTAATGTGTTTATCCCATAATCCCACACTGCCTCCTACATCTCCCTGGGTACAAAAGGCCTAACTGCCACAACTCGGCTCTTCCCCACTTACCCTCCACAATGATATGGGCATGCAGCATCAATAGGGTTGCCAGATGGTTTCAACAAAAATACCAGACACTCTTGACATTACATCACAATCTACATTACATCTTATTTAGAAAATACCGGACATTTATATTTTCTCATTTATATTTTCTCAAGTTGTTTCCCGAACAGAAAGCTCAAATACTGGACTGTCTGGTTCAAAACCGGGCACCTGGCAACCCTAACCATCAGTCCAAAAATCAGTAACACCCTGAAAAATGTAAATGACACCAGAATTACTTTACTGATTGTATTGCTCCTTTTCATACTTAATTCATTCAAGTCCATTGTAATTTACATGAAGTTGCCGCAGTGCTAAGAGGCCTCGCTGTAAAATGAGTTTCCCAAAGAGTATCCAGAGCCTTGGTTACATATTCTAAAAACAGTATTCGTACAATTAAGATACCCTTCTACTATCTCTTTTGGACTCATTGGATGCACCCCAGACTGGATTTTCTAGGGATATTACAGACCCAGAAAAACAAGATGTTGCATGAAAGACTTCTGGGGTGAAAGTCAATAGGAGTTTTGCCATGGACTTGGTGGGGAAGGGGGCTCAAAATGTCATCCCCGGTATCTGCAGTGCCTCAGAACTCCTGGGATTTCTCAAATGATCCCCAAAGAGCCAGAAAACTTCACAAACACTCGAATCAATTTTTCAAAACTTTTTGTAAACATTGGGAATGACATGCAGACTGATTACTGAAAACACCTCCATTCTGGTGAAAGGACAGCAGCCACGCTAGTTAAACTTCCTAAGAATTTCCCTTAAATCTTCTCCTCCAGCCTTTTATATATTAATTGGGGGGGTTATATTTTAGTTTCTAATAGATCTATAGCATGACAGGTGACATTTACTGGCACTAATGGATACAGCAGCAAAAAGACCAATAACCATGGATGGTGGGTAACCTAAGCAAGAGAAGGCATCACCTTCCCAAATTGCCCACACTCCCGTTGTCAGGCTCTATGGTCACCAGGAGGGGTTTGGGCAATGGTGCAGCTGCCAGGGTGGGCTGGGGCCATAACATGGCTGCTCGGCTTTCCAGACAGCCAGGAAGGATCAGGCTATATGGAAGGGGAGTGCCAATCCACCTGCTGTGATGGCTGAGACTAAGGGGTTGGAGAAGTAATTTGGGGTAGGGACTGGGCTGCTGCGATGGGGGCCAGACTTGGCTCTGGGGTGGGGTGGGGGGGCAAGGATGTGGAAGGGGCATGGCTGGGGCTTGCCTTCCCCAGATGGGCGTTCACCCATTGCCCATGCCAATAACTCAATAGTTCCCTTGTGTAATATCAAGGGACTGAGCCTTTTTTTTGAGTCACATAATAGGATTTCTTTCAAAGGTTTAAAATCTGTTGTTAAAAGTAGAAAATGTTACAATGAATTTTATGGAAAAATTAGATCTGAAACACTGCTCTATTTGGAAGTCAATAGAGTAAACTTGCTCTTGCTTATTTTTCAGCCAGTAGAAAACAAATTGAAGTGCACCAACTGTGCTTCAAATAAATCATTACCTCGAAACTGTTAATAGTTAAAACCAACACCCAAATAATCACAGAGCATGAATTGTACTTAAAATTAAACGTGCATGCATCTTTAAAGTATAGTTGAGCTCAGCAGAATTTGTTTCAAATCCTTCTAATTCACAGACTCAATTAATCATCTTCTTGTTGCATTTGCCACTCTTGTGAAATACCTTCCTGTACGTGCAACAACAATAAATATTCAGATCCTGTGCTTGGTATGTTCTCAGAACAAAAATTTGTATGGAGAATTTGATTAGATCTTTTCTTATCAAAAACACACAAAAATACACCCAATATTATTAGCTTTGTTGTAGAGAACATACAAAAGAAAGGCCTGTGTTATTTCTGGAATGCTGATGACCATAACAAGTTTTTCTGCAATAATTTGCAACAAGAAGTTTGTAACTGGCAAAAATCACAACACATTGAGAGCTACAACAAAACCTTCCTTCATTATATTAGATATTTGGGATGAATATATTTTCCATTCAGAATGTCTCCAGAATATTATGTATATGTTAAACACCTCATAAATATCAAGTCAGAAATTTTAAAATGAATACCTCAGAAAACAAAGCTTTATACAGATTGGTAATTATGGTTTGTTATAGATCTCAAACATAGATTATAGGTCTTTTTTCTAAAAAATTATTGAATCAATTCCTCCATATAGGTATGCATCACTTTAAAATATTCAGAAGTTTTATAGACTTCTTAGAATTTACTCTCAGAAAGAGCTACTATAGCATTTTTATTGAGAAAGAAAAATGCCACATCAATAGCACTGACTGCTAGCGATGTTAAAATGCATTTATTTATGTAAATGTTTTAACTGCTGAAATGTTCAGTGGTTACACGTTTACACGCTGGGCAGGGGACAGGCGACTCACAGGCAGCAGAGGGTAAGAGGGGGACAAGCGACTCCACAGGAGCTGGCTCCCCACGAGCACTGGCTCCCACCTGTCCGTCCCCCCGCCCACACACACACACAATAATGCCTCTGATACAGAGGCAGCAGTGCTGAGGGGAGGGCTGCCTGTAATTATGCATGTTAACTGATGAGCCCAGGCTCACTGGTTAACCATGTGCACCCAACTCAATGCACCAATCATGGTTCAAGAAGGTGCAGTTGTAGTCATATTGTGGTTTGTTTTAATCATATAAAGGTTGGATTTAAGTGTTGGACATTTTTCTTCCATTGTTTTAATGGTATGTTCTTTCAAGATTATATAGATCAGAATCAAAGTTTCTAATTAATGTATGTCCAGAAACAATGACTGTCTTTGCCAGTCTGATAACTAAAATGCTCTGCTTGCAGTGGGGCCAACAGACTCGGGAAAGGCAGACAGAGACTATGGGAGCTCCATGCCACCAGTCCCTACTGGGCCTCTGGGCAGGCCTAGGGATAGCCTTCCCCAGCAGCCCTCAGTGTGCCGCCCGGAATGTGCTGCACCCGAGGCAATCCTCATCATTGCCCAAACACACAATGCAGCACTCCAACAGCAATTTAAAGGGCCTGTGGCTTTGGCCGCCACCACAGCAGAATAGCCAGGAGCCCCAGGCCCTTTTGAATTGCCAGGCCCAGGGCAATTGTACCCTTTTCCCTCTCTGGCCCCTCCAACGGCAGGCCTGTCTGCTTTTAAATTGCATTTTTATCTTGGCATCTGTCAACTGACAAAAACCAAACCATAAAATAAATATAGAAGCATACTGAAATGTCATTAACAAGGTAGGGATATTGTAAATACTGGGTTGTGTCATAAAACCTTTGTGAAGAAACACTCCTTGATACTTTGTGTGATGAAGTTTTAAACAGATATTCTTGAATTTAAACTTTCAGACAGAAACCTAACTTCTAATGCTGATAATAGATTATTTATATTGACAAAAAGTTTGTACATCAAGAGCAATATGACTGAACAATCTTTGGCATTTGGTTTACGAAAGGATGTTAGAAAGATATTTCCTTTCTTTGGTGCATCAGTTGCTTCCTTATAGTTACTTGTTGAAGCAGGGGTTCTCAAACTTTGTAATACTGCGACCCCCTAAAATTCTAAATGAATTTGTGTGACCCCCCCCCCACCCTCACTGCTCCACGAGTAATGGGGGAGTTGGGGGTAGCGAGGCTGGCCTGGGGAGATCGTGCAGGGGAACCAGCTGGCGGGAAGCAGGGCTGGTGCGGGGGGGGTTGGGTGCAGCAGGGCTGGCCAGCGAACATTGGGAGGAGGAGGGGAGAACTGGCCGTTGGAAGCAGGGCTTGCAGGGGCAGCAGGGTTGGACGGGGAAGATTGGGAGGAGAAGTGGGGGAGAACCGGCTGGCTGGGAGCAGGACTGGCCCGGGCACATGCAGATCCCAGGGCGCTGCCCTTCCCGCGCACTGTCCCGGAGAAGCGCGAGTGAGTTCGGCTGCGGCTCCACCACGCGCTTGACCTGCGCTCAGGAGCACGTACAGGGCTTCCCCTCCTCCCCAAGGCGTCACACGCAACCTCCAAGCCACTCCCCCCACCCCTGCCAGGCTCTGTCGGGCACCTAGCCAGAAAACTAGAAAATACCGGACATTGCACATGTCCAGTATTTTCTCAATTTTTTTACCGGCCTGTCCCAAAAACCAGACTGTCTTGTGACACCCCCCCCCAAGTTGCTCGCGACCCACAGTTTGAGAAATGCTGTGTTAAAGGAAAAAAGCAGAGTTTATCAAGAGAGACAAATTCAAGGTCTGAGATTTCTCTAACTACTTTTGGTTTGAGTATCACATTCTAACTGTGTATTTTCAATGAAGTAAAACTGACTGCTGCTCTGTAAGGTACATACATAATAAAATCCTTTTCAAATGCATAGGAGACTTGATTTTCAGTAAAGACAGGAACAGCGCTTTTACACAACTTTTCATGACACTGGTTTCAAGTCATCATTTTCATTACTTAACAATAAATTCCTCTCTCTTGTTTGTGAAGTGAAAACCATCATAAGGGTGCATACTGATTCAGCTGCTTATGGAAAGTAATTTTAACAAATTGTTTACTTTTAAAAAAATTATTGCTACAATTAAATAGAAAATGTATAGCCCAGGATAGACAAGGCCCACCATCCTTTGAAGATCAAAAATGTAGCTGGAATTTAGAACAATAATTTGTGATGTTTTCTGGCTAGAAACATTGTATCCAATGCTTCATGTTATGCCAAATTTGATTGAGCAACACTTTCACCTGGAAACTTTGAAAACAATCCAAGAAAGTAATAGCTTGGCTTTTTGCAGTTGTATTGTATTGGACTAAGCAGCTGGATTTACTCACCAACAAGCATTCTAAATCCAAAGTTCATTAAAAGCGAGTGACTCCAAATTTTACAGGGGCATTAAATGTAAAGATCCAGGGGACCCACTCAAACAAGAGTGAAGCCAGTTCAACTCAATTGATAATGCCAAACAAAGTCATTGCAAAGAGAGGTTATGTAAAAATGATCTGTCACATGCCACAGTTATTTGCCTTTACTTGTAATTTCAGCCAAAGGATTCTATTTAATCAAAGCACGTCAATTTACACTTTGAGGGGGATGAAGGAGATGGATTTCAAACTGAATTTATCACAGATTCAGCCATCACTAGGTATGATCCTGCAAATAGGATCTTGTATATGTCTCTTCCTTCTGCCTCGAGCTCCTCTGATATTTGATGGGAAAGAGTACAGGCATGATTCTGTTTGCAGCATCAAGCCCATTATTTATATATGCAGGATCAGCTACCTAAATACCGGTAGTTCATAAAGTGCCATTTTACCTGCTTCTTCCTTTAGTTCAACTTGTTAGTTGGTATTATAGGAGGTGGGGCTTTAGGACTTTCAGACCTCTCAAAGTGTGCTGGTGGCACCTCATGAGTGTCTCAGTCCCTAGGATCCGGGCCTCTCACTACACCCCTTCTCCAATACAACATTCCAGCCTTGTGACTGCAGGCACTAAGACACCCCCTTCTGAAAGGGTAGTGAGACACAGCAGACAGTCAGTAATTGCCTCCTTCCCTCAGGGCAGTGAGGCCTAGCAGCCAGAGTCAAAAGCAATCCCCCTGTTGCAGGGCAATAAGGCCAAGCAGCAAGATTCAATAATCACAACTGTAGCACCCCCTTGGGAGTTAATGGAGGTGGGGCAGGGGGACCTGGGCCCACCCTCTCCACCGGGTTCCAGCCCACAATTGTGTCAGTGGTGAGCTGACTGCACACCCAGCTCTTACTACATTTAAACTGAAGAGCTGCAGCGGAGGTAGCTCCTACTGAGCGCCTTCCCTTATCGACTAATCGTGTGGTCGATACAAATTGTATCGACTACATGATTACCCAATTACCCGCCTCTGAACATCCTTAGTACATGATAGTTATTTTCAATTCATCTTTTAGCTTTTGAGCTAATTTATGAGAGAGAAAACAATCCACTGCCCATTTATAATTGCTGCAGTAACACAGGATTTACTACATCAGGTTAGACTTGTTCTGATCCATCAAGTCTAGCATCCTTCCTTAAAGAGTGGCCTCTGTTCCATGCTTCAAAGGAACATGAAAAATAACCCTTGATGCACCCAGTCAACTTTGCATGGCTGAGCTGGGGTAAAGTGTTCTTTCCTGACCTTTGCATTCATCAACTGATGCCCTAAAGCATAAGATCTGACTAATCCTATTTTAGCATGAGATTAAAATTATTTTGAAATCCAGCTACAGTATTCACATCTCTGAATCATTATGAATCCTATAGATGGATTAAATAATGTTTGCCTGCTATTCATTGAGTGATTCCTTGTTTTCATATTATTTTGATTTTTTAACTGCATCTAAGACTAACATTAAGACTAACAAGAGAATATGCAAAATTTGTCAAACAAGGTAGCAAACTAAAGACTGTAAGCTGTAGGGAATGAAAAACAAAGAGTAAACAGACTACAACTGTATGCTACAGTGTTTCCCCACACTGATACCCCCTCCCCCAAATTGGAAAATTTGGCCTACTAGCTTTACACAAAATAGCTCTCATCCTTGGAAACTAAGCAAGGGATTCTCCATTCAGCGAACTAACAGGCTGCCATCAATGATGTCACATAGCAACCAACTGTGTGCTAGGTCAATGTTAAAATGGGGTGCTAAGCAAAACCAGACAGGAAATTACTCCAGGAGAAGGAAGGTTTCCTGGTTCATGGTACAAAGCAAAGGAAACAGACAACATAATAAGTGGAAAGGCCAAAAGCTGCACTGAGAACACAGTAAAATTTACAGATAGTCCTTGCAAACACATTAAAGGGGATATATTACTGATCCCACCCAAGAATGTAAGAGGTCTGCAAGGAGAAAATGCATTTGGGTAGGTTGTATATTCCCTTTGGCCTTTCGAGTGGAATTGGAAGTTAGAATTTTCAGGAGCTAGGATGGCCTACAGCGGGACTACAGAGGCAGGTGACTGCATTTACCCTCCTGGGAGCGGAAGTCCCAGAAGGTAGTCAGAACTGTGGAATTTGATGATTGTAGATCTAAGATTGGGCTATTGTGGTACTGAAACATGGATAAGTTGTGATACAGCCAGGCAATTTCCAGCAGGCAGCTAGAATGACTAAATCACCATCTTCCCAGTGCTCCTCTCTCCCACGAGTCAAATATTTTTTCATTCTGCACCTAGTATACTTTTGGCTTCATAGAAATTATGTAAAAAATAGCATCTACCTGCCAAAATTATGAGAGAGGGTAGCACACTGGATTCAGATCAATAATGTTTTAAGAATTCCGGAACAGTACCTCTGTACTAAACTCTGCCCCAACCAGACCTATGTCTTCAGAGCTTCTGCAAACTGCCACTCCCTGCCCCCATAGGCAGAATTAGGGTTGCCAGATGGTTTCAACAAAAATACCGGACACACTTGACATTACATCACAATCTACATTACATCTTATTTAGAAAATACCGGACATTTATATTTTCTCATTTATATTTTCTCAAGTTGTTTCCCGAACAGAAAGCTCAAATACTGGACAGTCCGGTTCAAAACCGGACAGCTGGCAACCCTAGGGAGGATACAAGTTTTTCAAAAGGTGTTTAACTGAGAAGCTGCTACAATATTGCATCTACTGGTCTTTCAAAGAGAGCACCTCTGTCTGCAGACTCTTTGCAGACAACAGTGGAAAGAAATGAAAATGAAACTTATTATATGATAGGACAGCTTCTCTGATGGTGACATCAAACAACTGCTAACGCTTTGCTTTATGAAGAACTGGAAAATAGACCACTAGGTTTAAAAATATTTGCTTCCTTTTGAGAGCAGCCAAAAAGACTTTCACATTCTAGTGTCTTTCCCTACCCAAATGGAATGAAAAACCCTAGGACAGATTTCATACTTGAAAAAATCACATGTAGCCAGGAACCCTGGCTATACTGCATGTGTTATTCACAACTCAAAGCGGCAGAAGTACTACATCACTGAAAGATTTACGGTGGTAGGGAGACCAAAGAAAGGCTGAAGACCACCGTGAGGACTAGGATGGTTTATCATGACAGGCAGAACAGAAGCATACAACTGCTCTACATATAAATTGCATAGAAAATTACATTAATGTTCTATATTCTGTACTAAACATTACAGAGACATGAATGGATTTGCAGTGACCACTTTGAAACTGAGCACCAATGTACCTTCCATCTGCCAGTTCTACATATAAACACTCTCTTCACAATCTTGAATGATCTAGAAAAGGAACACCCACATTTCCCAGCTACCACTGAACTTAAACCAGGACCAGTCATAGGTTTTGCAGGAAATCTATGTAAAGCAACCCCACCCAGAAATTCCTTCATCTATGACCAGGTTCCCCATCTCTCCACAATCACGTTGTCCCAGACTCCAGCTGTATTTTGTAATCCCTCATTGTACCCATATTGGGCTATCTTATCCATCCTCATCCTTGCAAGAGCCAAAAAGCCAGTAGATTGAACCAAAGCTATTTTTCCAGATAGGACGCATAATTTGGAAAATAATTCTCTGCTATGACATGCAGGCATCAGATGGCGCAGCCTGACCTAGTACTTTAGAGCCTGTGGGTGGGTAGCAGTGCTCCCTGTAAGCTGAGCACTAGGGTGGCCGCCCAGTAGAGATTCCAGTGCCACTCAGTTCATCAGCAAAGTGCCTGCAGCCACCCACAGCAGGCAGAATGTATTTCTACGGGTGGTGAACATCTGTAGATGCTTTGGTGCACGTAACATTTATTCTGCACACAGATGGAAAAAATTAGAGGGAAGATTGGGGGTAGCATGGGAACTCTGGACCAGTTGATTCCTATGCACTCAAAAAATGACTATGAGCCACCCTGAATGAAAACATTAGCATGGCTGAAATTTTGTGCAGATTATTTAATAAGAATTTGCATAGAATCATAAATTTCAGCTGTATGGACACTTTGCTCACACAGGCAAAATCTCCCATACACTGCTTTCCATCTTCCTCTACTTCTATAATTAAGTGTGCCACCCTGTTCTTGAAGGAACTGCTCTCATTAGGCAAAATACAATTACTAGACATAGCAAAGCAAATATTAATATAATCGCCAACTTCATCTCCAAATGCAGTAGTTTCCATTATTAAATCAACCATAATTATTCTGAAGTCCTTGCACTTCTGAATTTTCCTGACAGAGTTTGATCATAGGATATTTAGATCATTGCACAGACCTCATGCACTTCAACTATAAGACTGTCACTGGTGGGCTAGACACACAGTTATCGTCTATGACCAACGTATAGTGAGAGACCCAACACGTACTATTCCAGAGGGTTACACAACTGGAATGTTGGGTGTCAGGATTTCTGGTTAGTGATTAGAGACAACATAGCCAAACCCTCTTTGAGTTATCTACGGGAAATGAACCTAGGATCTCTGGATATAGAAGCATGAATCTCTACTACTTCAGCTAGAGAATTAAGTCCATTGGCAAAGAGGCAACAGAAGACATACAAACCTGTATGAATCTAACCACCACAGTTGATCAGGGATTTTCCATCAGAAAATGGTGATTTTGTCAAAAACTTTCAATTTTCAGTATCAAAAATCGAAAGGAAATATTTCATTTCAGGTCAGTTCAACCCAAATTGAAATATTTTGGTTTAACTTATCCAAAACACTGAGTTCAAAACCAATCCAACCGACCAGTGAGCTGCATTTACATATCGGCTTGTTCACGTACAGCAACTGTAGTTCAGGTCCATGTTCTCCTATGGGCTAGGCTCCATGGGGGATGACCTCTCTGAAAATCAGAATCATGGGACTGGAAGGGACCTTGAAAGGCCACCTAATCCAGGCCCCTGCACTCGTGGCAGGACTGAATATTTTCTAGGGCACTCGTTAGAGGTGTTTGACCAACCTGCTCTTAAAATCTCCAATGATGGTATGCTGCTTTTCCTCTGACCGAATGCAGGCTCCCATCATGGAAGTCTCTAGTTTCATTATGAGAGGGAGATAAAAGTCCAGCAATGGAGCCTGACCCATAGAAGAGAATGGGAGCATCAGACTTTGAACTGCATCTCTCTAAAACCAATGTGCCACTGTGGGAACATGCAGTTCAGTATTGAACGGACTGAAAAGAAAATATTTTGGGTCAGTTCAATAAACCAAAGTGCATTAGAATTGGAGGAATATTGAAACATTTCATTTTGGTCAAAAATATGAAAACAAAACTTTTCTCTGATACAGTAATGCTAATTCACACCACCTGAAAATCTGACCCATTTAAATTACTAATTACCAATATTTAATCCATCAACCATAACTTCAGTGCACTTGTCACCTAGAACAATAAAGGAGACTTATCTATTGGCCTAGCTTACTGCAGAAATTAAAGCTTTATTTTTCACTTTTACCGTTCATGACTTTTTCCTACATCACACTACATTATGTTATAGTACCATCATACTATTAATATTATGTTGTTAAATAAAAAAGCCATCATTTTAATCCAGAAAAAGGACATTTTCAAATATACCATCTGTTAATCAAAAGTAAATCTGCAATTAAATTAAACTCTACCAATTTATAAACCATCTTGTATCTAAATTGTAATTATTCATGTGTAATCTTGGTATCTCGATTCATCCTGATCTACATATGATTTTGTTATCGATATAATTATGTTGGTTAGGGATAGTTCTTTTATTAAAATAGTTATACTGTACTAGTACAACCTCCAGTGTGCATGCAGTTATACCAGGATCATTGTGCTTATATTAATTATTTCCCTTCCACTACACGATAAGCTACAGAAGTATAAAACACTTTTATTTCAGTATAATTGGTTCTACATTGCCACCACTTTAGCTGGACCAGAGAGTTAAAGTAGTACAAGTTCTGTGTATGTACAAGGCCCCACTGATCTTTAAATACTTTTAAAAAACCAAAATACCTCAATTAAATACTTATCTCAGTATTAATCATATACACATGCTCACATTCAATTTCTCCTTTGATTTTCTGCCAAATTTACAAAAGAATTGAAGAGAAATATCTACCCAACTATGCTACTGAGTATAATTTTGGCTTGGCTATATATGTTGATTTTGTAGGTTCCTGTTAAAGTACAACAAAAATGGCAACAACCACAACTGAGTAATACAAAGACACTTAATAGGTTCTAAAAGAAGTCTGTGCTTTCAAATACAATAGCTGGTTTGTATCCAAACATCTGATATGACCAAACCTTTCTCCACAAGAGGTTTTTTGTTGTTTTACTACATTTTCCTCCAATTGTGAATCTTGGCAGCTTTTTATTTTGTTCCAAAAGAAATTTTCTTAATACAGAAACTCAATGATATCATTATTGTTTAAATAAAGAGAGTATCCAGTACATATTTTTAGAGGCCCAAAGGCAAATATCTGAAGTTTGTAAAAGAAAGTCTTTCAGAGAATATTTCTTAAAGAGATATAAACAAGGACTGCTCTCTGGGGGCATGTTGTTGTGCTTCAAAGAAGCACCCAGGATCTTTTTCAGGGGGATAAGGCAACACGCCACATTTATTGAACATACATAGATCAATCAATACTTTATCATATGTATGAAATACATTACATTCATGCACTCTCTCAGACACACATGCACACTCCGTCTTGTTACTAATAGTTGCTCCCCCTAACTACACTGGCCAAGTGAGTTAGATGGGGGAGGGGTGGAGCCAGGCTTCTGCGGATCCGGATCAATGCTCCCATGTTGACAAGACGAAAACCCAGAGTCCCTCTGCAAGATGCCTCATATTTATCCCCCTCATTCAGCCAGTTAGTCATCACCTTGCCTTTTTTAATGCTGCTTCAAAGAGGGTCCTTCCAAGGGCAGGCACTTGCTGCATGACTCCCAAGGCTATCTATATGTCCAGTCTTCTTTTCAATGAGCTCACTTCACAAGTTTTGTTGTCTTTGGGTCTGGCTCCCAGCCCCTCTCCACCCTTGCAAATGCTGCTGGAAGTGCTCACCTCTCAAGGCATCTCCATTCACACCTCATTCATTTCAGCAGGGCAATCAATGAAAGGGGAGAGATCTATTCTACTCCTAGAAAAAAAACATTTTCCTATTCCTAAGGCCTATAACATAAAGGGCTTAATACAAAGTTTCTATGGTCTACAAGAAGCAAAGATCTATACAAGATCTATCTATATAAAGACTTACAAAGTTTCTCTTAATACAAAGTTATATGAGAATGATGCGTGATTATATGGAAATGTTGCAGAAGTTTATCCACAATGTCTACACTGTAGGGCAAAATTCGAATTAAAATACGTAACTTCAGCTATGTCAACTGTGTAGCTGAAGTCAAAATAGCTTAATTCAGCTTTTGATGCTGTCTACACAGCAGGAAGTTGAAGGAAGAACACTCTTCCTTCAACTTCCCTAACTCCTCATGAAATGAGGGTAATAGGAGTTGGAGTAAGAAGTCCTCCATCTTGAAATTACTTCGAAATAACAGCTTGCTGTGTAGACGTGCACTTTGTTATTTCAGAATAAAGTCAGTTATTTCGAAATACAGCTGTTGTGTAGATGTATCCGGAGTCTGTTTAGGGTTGGCTTTGCCAGTACTGCAAGGACACAAAACCTCTTTATATTACTTTAAGGATGATAAAAAAAGTCCCCTCACTTTGGGTGCTATCATGAGCTCTTCCACATAACTTTCAGGGTATGTCTAGACTACATGGCTCCGTCGACGGAGCCATGTAGATTAGGTTTCTAGACACAGGGAAATGAAGCAGCGATTCAAATAATCGCCGCTTCATTTACATCAAAGTGGCTGCCGCGCTGTGCCGATCAGCTGTTTGGCGGCACAGCGCGGTAGTCTGGACGCTCTGCGGTCGACAAGGGAAGCCCTTGTCGACCGCCCCATTATGCCTCGTGGAATGAGTTTACCGGGGCAGTTGACAAGGGTTTCCCTTGTCGACCGCGGAGTGTCCAGACTACCACGCTGTGCCGCCAAACAGCTGATCGGCACAGCGCGGCAGCCATTTTGACGTAAATGAAGCGGCGATTATTTAAATCGCCGCTTCATTTCCCTTTTTCGAGTACACTAATCTACATGGCTCCGTCGACATACCCTCAAAGAGAACATACGGCCTTGTCTACATACAAAAATGGTACTGCTTTAATAATACTGGTTATTGTTAAAGCAATACAACACCCTCATGTGAATGCAGTTATTCCATTATAGCTTATTCACGTACAGAAAGAGGAATATAGCACATCAGTAGAAGGCATCTTTGTATTCAGATACCTATGTTTACACTAGGGGATAAACTGGTATAACCATATCACTAAAAAATAAAAACATTTGCTACCCTTATCTGACCTAGTTACGCTGGGACAACAACTGTGTCTAGATCAGGCTTTAAAACAATTGTTTTATAAAGACATTCATATAAGGGTACAAGGCTGATTCCTTGGATAGAGAATAAATGTTTGTAGCCTGGAACAAGTGAATGGGGAGTATCTATATTAGACTTTTTATATAAATTTTGTACCTCGAGTTAATGGGTTATCAATTAACTTAAAACACAAACATTTAGTGAAAACAAGCCCACTAACCTATACAAATAGGTAGTTTTAGTACTCAAAGTACTCCACCAATGGGCACATAATAGACATTTTTTAAAATCAGTAAATGCAGATTAGGTTGTTGTTTCCTCGTGTTTATGCTTATTCACTGTCAGGTCAAAACATTCTACACTTTTTTTTTCATTTTGCAGAGAGAATCTTTATTTTTCACTTCAAAAAAAAATCAGTTAAGGTTTCAATGAAAAGAAACCCAAACACGTTTAGAAGCCTTAACTATGCATATCCCTGTTTTAATATGTTTGGACAACTTTTACCTGTTCCTAATTCTGCATTCCCTTGGATTTGTAATGCTTGGTTTGGGTTGGGGATAATTACAATATCCTAGTAATGATTTTTACCTTTAAGTTACTGATCTTGACTCTCAACATTAACTCCATTGGAATGTAGTTTGTGTCTTGAAATTGCCTTCTTTTTAAATTCATACACAAACACAAAACAAGAAACCCCAAAATAATTTCGACCATGTGTTATTCTAATTGAAACAGGCTAACAGCTGCTTTGCCCATCATCAAAGTAGGACAAAGTAGCAAAAGTGTACCAGTAAATCTGGCCCTTAAATGGCATCAGGTACACTTATACAGAAAACTGTGTAGTAGAGAGACAAGGAAGCCTCATCTCTGCGCCCCAAACCTCTGTGTGTTAAGACTCCCCCAACACATCTCCCTCTGTTTCCTCAGCAGTGCTATCTCTGCACACACAGAAGTTGTGGCTGCAGTGCCATAGGATGCCTATGAAGTACTGGCAGCCAAGCTAGCATGTCACTAGAAACTCTTAAAGAATAGCAATAGTTGGGTCAAGTAATATGCCAGTGCGACAAAGTAAGGATTGTATTCGCTCTGTTTGCTGTGTTATGTTGCATGTGACTTTTGTCCTGTAGAAACCCCACGTGTGTGTGCCTCAGTTTCCCTGGGCACTACACCACTGTCTAGATGGGCATGGGAATTCTGGGTGTGACTCACTGAGGGAGGATGCCCCATCCCAGCATGTACACAATGGCCCAGACTCATGGTAACCTAAGCCTGGGTGGGGGTAGGACCAGGTGACAAAATAAAATCACCCCCAACAAGGGCTGGTAGCTTCGTTGGTGGGAAAGCATCTCCCGCCAACAAACTGCTGTCTGCACTGGCACTTTTCATTGGTAACATTTTTGTTAGTCAGGACAGGAGTGTGTTTTTTCACACTCTGACCAACGGAAGTTTTACTGACAAAAGTGCAGTGTAGACACAGCATAATTCAACCAGAAATGTCGCAAGGTAAGTGGACATAAAAAGGCGCTCTTTTTACATCACATCTGAAATCAAGGTTTACAGTCTATATTGAATAGTGTGTCTCAATAGGACAAATAAATGGAACAATGTCATTTAAATATAGTGGATCCAATGCTTGCTTACAGGCACATGTGAAATAAACAAGTATTTAAAGTGCATTTAAAATGTCTGGCTGTGGATTTCATCACCCATTCCATTTCTCTTAAAATAGAATGCACTTGGATAAATTCCTTCAATGAGACTGCCAACCCTGTTGGCAGAGATGTTACAAGGTCAGAGCAAATTCACTGTGCTCTAATCCCAAACACTGGTGACTCCATGACTACCACTTTACTAAATCTTCTACACATGCAGTCCTACTCTTAGCTTCTCAAGTTTAAACATCAAACTGCAATATGCAATCACATTGAAAAAATGTTGCCATTTAGATTTATCTCCACTAACACACAGCTAAAGCCAACATAGATTCTGAAGTTTGCTAATCTGCTCAAATGAACATGTCTGAAATAATTATTCCGTGGGCAAGTAATATACTTTCCACATATGGCAACATAAATAGAAATCTGCAATCTCTGTGGAAGACAGAAAAATCCCTTCACCTGAAGCAAGTAGGAAACTTTTTGGTAAGGTAGCATCTACAGGATCTAAGCTTTCAAGAAAGAAAGAAAGAAACAAACACAACAGCAGTAAATCAATAAAGTGCTGTCTTCCTGAGCCAGCCAGCCCCCGTGCCTCTGCTGCTACTGACTGCTTTACCAACATGCAACAGAGGGGAACCCAACCACTGTTAGTTCTCACTATTGTTATTGAAAACTGGTTGGCATTATACCTGATATTCCCCATCTTTAATACCAGGCTATAGGTAGTAGGTTTAGTCCTCTGTCTGTAAGCATCTAACCTGATTTCCAAACCTTAGGTCTGGATGGGTGAGAGTGGGTAGAAGAAAAACAGGGAGAAACTGATAGGATAAATTAGAAAAGAGTAGCATGATTTGAGGAAGATATGGGAGAAGAAAAGGAAAAAGGGGGGGAGGAAGTAGAGTATAATTAATGTGTTAGGGGGAGATACAAAGGAGTCAGAAGAAAGAGAAACAGGTCAATGAAGACAAAAGATAGAAAAAGATACTCCATGATCTATTCTTGGAAAGACAGAAATGATAAAGAATGAGAAACAGACATCCCTAGGGTCAAGTTCCAAAGGGCAGGCACTATGCCTTCTCACATGTCTGAAAGCCCCAACAGATAGTGGGCACTAAACAAACAAAAAAATTAAACTGGGATCATCAAATAGTCACCAACACACATCATCTGAGGAACTGGACCAGTATTAATGATGAATGGTAAATCAACATTTGCTTTTTCCACAATATTCATCAACTTCTGTAGCTGGTTCAAACTAGTTGGTGAAAATTATTATTGGACAAATTCTGAAGCAGGGATTTGAAAAATGTATTAAAATATTTTTCTACCTGTAGTAGTACTGACAATTTTTCAAATGTGTTAAATAGAGAAAATGACTGAAAATGGTACAATTATACACAGGCCACTCCTGTCACTTTAAATTGCAGAATGCATAGCTTCACAGAGGGAAGGCTTTGGAAATTACAGCACAGGTATTATTCACTCATGCTAAAAGGCTTAGTCCTCTGTTTAGTGTCAAGGTAAGGCATTCAAGATGCGCTCCATGACTCCATTTAGTGACAATGATCACACACCAAAGACAATGCACCACAACTGGAAAGCACCTTTCCACTCACCCTTTAACAAAACTCCTTACTACCACCAAACAGGCCACATATCTTCCTTGTTATCCTTTTTGCACAGTTCTGGAAAATCCTGTTCACTCACTTTTGGAGCAGGAGATGCAAGAAGTCTGGCATCCCTCATCGGATAAAGTTAAGGTTTTGACGTGCTGTCATCGATGTATGGCAGTGACCCTGGCAATCAAATGTGTGCCTGTGAATGGAGGAGCAGAGGGCCATAATTTTTCAAGGGTTTTTGTACTTCATTACGTTATTTATAGACCAGACTTAATTGACAAACAATGTAATGTTACTGTGCATTAATTCTCTGGGTTTTTTAGACTACTGTACAAAAAAACCTCTTCAATGGTTCCTAGAGATGACAATAAGATCTTTGTGAACATATCCAACCAGCTCAGGAGCTCTGCTTTCATTTAGATACTTTTCTTCATGAAAAGTCACTGCTCTGTTGAAAATCTTCATCGACAACTAACACAAATGCTTTTGGCTTAGAAAATTTACTCTCATAAACCATGTTAGACCCTGAATCACTCAGCACTTCTCAGACTCAGGCTCATAGGGTACGTCTACACTTCATTCCTCTCCAGAGAGAGAGAGGAATGCAAATGCAAACACCCGAAATTGCAAATGAAGCAGGGATTTAAATATCCCACGCTTCATTTGCATAATCGCGTTATGGTGCTATTTCAAGAGAAAAATCGGAGTTATTTTGAGATAAAACCCTTCCCTCGAAATACACCTGAGAAGTAAGGGTTATTTCAAGGGAAGGGTTTTATCTCGAAATAACCCCGTTTTTTTCTCTCAAAATAGCGCCATAACGCGATTATGCAAATGAAGCGTGGGATATTTAAATCCCTGCTTAATTTGCAATTTCGGGTGTCTGCATTTGCATTCCTCTTGAGAGAGAGGAATGAAGTGTAGACATACCCATAATGTGCCTAGTATTAGTGGCCTATTTTAAGATTTCCATCACAGTACTGGCTGGGAAGACTGGCAATGCTATTAGGTCATTATCACTATGGCAATGGATTTAGAAGCCAGATTGGTAAAATACCATGGTGTATAGGCTGAAGCTAAGCCAATTTTTACTTCTGGCTAACTTCTAAGAAAAAGAAAATGACTTTGCCCAAAAGAACACAGGGCATTCCTTAATACTACACTTTATATTAAATCTTCAGCTCCATAGCAAAGCTTAAAAATTGAGCTGATTTTAAGCCAGACTGCATTAATAAACCATGAAGCAAACTTAATAATGCACTGAATGTGTTACTTATTAATATTAGTTGTTAGGTAATCACAGTACAATAGACAGCAGTAAATATTACAGTAAAACTAAAAAGATTCTCTCATATATGTTACTAAATTAGCTCTTTATTCTCTCCTTTTTCAGTTCCCCAAACTCTCATGTGATGGATCCATAACATATGCTATAATAAACATTTTATGTCTTACAGTTAGCAAACAAATTACATCTCAGTTTTCATTTGAACCCTTTTCATAACTCTTTTGGGCTGAAGCATCCTGCATCCATGCTTGACTTTAGATCAAATGTTCCTGGAATCTGTGAGCAAAATCTTTTCAATCACAAAATGAAAACGAATTACTTTCTCCCTTCTATGTAAACATACATGAACAAGCAACTCAACATGCCTGAATTTTTTAGAAATTCAAATTTCATTTATAGTTAGTCCTCAAAAAGAAACAATTATCTGAAAATTTTGAAAAAATATTTTAAGTGCATTTATTTGTGCACAAGTGCAGTAAAAAATTTCTATTAGGTTTTTCTTGTACAGTGTTTGTCAACTGACAACAACACAACTCCACAGTGCAACTTCCAGGATTTGCTACAAAATCTTTTGTGAAAGCTGTATGGAATTTGGGGACCCTTTAGGATACTATGAAAATCAATATTGTAGAATTGCAATGTATTATGCCAGAGAGATATGCCATGCAAGATGTCTGCAAAAATGTTATCGCCTACATATGATAATTCATTGATATGTTTGTACCACCTTTCTATTTTGAATTATGGATATGTATATATGTCTATATTACAAAACTTGTGCTATGCTTCTCGGTGACACTCACAGACAGTTTCATAATGCACCGCCAAACCTGCTTGATGGCCCATCAAGGATCATCAACTATTCAATTGACCCAGTGAGCGAAGGCAAAGGATATGCCTTATGGATTGGCAAGGCATGTAGGGGCATGCCTATGGACCAAACTCTATGGCTTCCAGGCCATATGCTGGGCAGCCTGTGCTTGGGATAGAGGAAGTACAAGACACATGTCAAAAGAATATAAAAGAGAGCTGCAATCTTCTCCATCTCATCTTTAGTCCTGCTTCTTGTCTTCATTCCTGCTTCTTTCCTCTGGAATAATCTTCCTACAAATGAAGCTCTGAACAATGACCCTCCACACTGTGGATGTGTTACAGAGGGACTTTCAAGCCAGCAAAGTCACCTGTACCACTAAGAACCTTATGGACTTTGACTGACCATTTGAGATTTCTCCTATTTTTTTTTCCCCTTTCTTAAAAATCATTTTTAACTGTAGACACTAAAAGGTAGCAGAGTATAATTTTGGGTAATATCCAAACCTATGCTGACCTGGTAACATGGCTGACCCTTTGGGGTCAGGAGAACATTTTGTACAGTGAGCAGAGTTTTTTTAAGTAACTTTTCACTGTACTGGACCTATGTGCTGGTTGAGAGCCAGAGAAATGGAATACAGTACGGTGGCTGGTTGATTTGATTCTTGATAGGATAAGAAGCAGAGCTGGTGACTGGTTGGGAAGTATAACTTCAATATTATCCTTCAGTCTTGAGAGTATCTGCTCTCCCTTTGCAGCCTGCCTTGACCTTGGCATTTCTAGTGAGGATTGCCCCCTACAGACCCCAGGTCACACTCTACTCCTTCTATATTTAAGAAAAAAGTGTGCATTAATATAGTCTAGGTAAAAACCTTGAAAATGTAAATGTGGGACTCATGTTTGTAAATGAATTTTAAAAATCATCCGAAAAAAAGGATGTTAAGGATTCTTTGTTCCCATAACACAAGAACTAGGGGTCACCAAATGAAATTAATTGGCATCAGGTTTAAAATAAACAAAAGGAAGTACTTTTCAATGCAGCACACAGTCAACCTATGGAACTCCTTGCCAGAGGATGTTGTGAAGACCAGGACTTTAATAGTGTTCAAAAAAGAACTAGATAAATTAATGGAGGATAGGTCCATCAATGGCTATTAGCCAGAATGGGCAGGAATGGTGTCCCTAGCCTCTGTTTGTCAGAAGCTGGGAATGTGCGAGAGAAGATGGATCGATCACTTGACAATTGCCTGTTTTCTTCACTCCCTCTGGGGCACCTGGCATTGGCCACTGTCGGAGGACAGGATACTGGGCTAGATGGACCTTTGGTCTCATCCAGTATGGCCATTCTTACGTTCTTATTACCATGGTCATATGCATCATTTCAATCAGTAGGCTGTCAGTGTATATCTTCTAACTATATATTTTAGAAAGGCACATCTGCTCTATCTGTCTGTGAGTCTGCTTGTTCAAGAACTCCCCCAAAATGGTGAAAGCTAGGACCATCAATTTTGGTATGTAGCTTCTTATCATAACTTAAAGCACCATCAGGGTTTGATTGTGCCAAGGTAATGGGATATACATGGAATTTGATTGGTCTCATCAAACAGACAGGGAGGGGTCTGGTAGGAGGGAGTTATACTGCAGAATGACCACAAGTCATTGCTCTGGGTTGGGACTGGGGATGACGGTGTTCAGTATGCAGACTGCCCTGGGAAGAGAGGAAAAACCTCATCCCTGTCTGACCACAGCAGCAACGGGCCAGAAAGGGGGACTGGAACAGTTATAGCCCCATTGGGCCACAGGGGGCAGTGCTGAAGAAAGGGATCTACTATGTATTTCAGAGAGTTTGTCATGGCTGTTCCCGCCAAAGTTGCAATGGCCATGGACAGGCGCTTCTCACCTGGCCCCAAGCTGCTTCACTGAGAGAGGGATGAGGTTATCCTCTCTCCGCAGGGCAGTCCCAACCCAGAGCAGGGCCTTAAATGAAGAAAACCAATTTATTTGAGTTACGCCAGGTAAATCTTCTATTTTAAATTATGTATTTACTGGAAAATTAACTTTACTAACACAACCTGATCCTTCCATTTATGAACTGTGAGAGTCTGACTTCGCAACATTAATGCCACATAAGTTTTTGCATTTCATATAACAGTTATGTGAAGCTGGAATGAAATTCCTGCTGAAAAGCATTACATTACAAAATTAACTTAAAAAATAAGAACATTGACAGAACAGATCATAAGATCATTTAATGCTATAGGAACTTACGGTTCCTAGGTGCTACAATAACACAATAATTTAAATAATATCACTAATATTATTTGTAAGGGAGCTCATTCTATATTGAAAAGATTCTTCTTGTCATCTACTGTCACGATACTGCAGAGTAAAGACATTACACTTAAAGTTTTGCTGGTGTTTCAATTGTAAAATCCTTGTTTTCAGATTGTTGTACACCATTTCAAATTACAGGTTTCTGCAGGTTCCTCGCCTTGATATATGTGATCAGTTTACAATACAAACAGCTTGTTTCCATAGTAGAAACAAAAAACAGGAAGTGGGGGGAGCTTAACTCTGTAGTCTGGACTAACTAATTGGCTTACTACCAGTTAGTAAAAACATTTATCTCATGTTGTTTTATGGCCAAAGGGTTAAGCATTCAAGTCAGAGGTCATGCCATTTCACTTATACATTCCAGACATCACAGCCTCCAGGCAAACTAACTTTAAATTTGCTCCCAAATAGATCCATTTTATAGCAACACAGTGTGGGGTAGGAACTCCATTATATTCTGATTCGCCACAAAACTGATCTTACTATTAAGGTAAACTTCTAGGACAAGGCAAAAATGAAAGTGATTCCATTCATGGCCCACTTTTAGGCTAGGTCTATACATTGTTTTAAAACCTTGAACAATCTGGAGCCCAGGGGAGGAAGTAGTGTTACCAGGTAGACGCCCCCCAAAATACCAGACACACTTGATCGTGGATGGGGGGGGAAGGGACCGGCCAGGAGGGGGGCAGGGCTGGCCGGGAGGAAGGGGGGCAGGAGGCGGGGTCGACTCAGAGGCCACAGGGCTGGCCGGGAGGAAGGGGGGGTGGGAAGCAGAGCTGGGGGGGGAAAATCAGCGGCCGGGGGGGGGGGGGCTGGACGGGAGGAAGGGGGGCTGGAGGAAGGAGGGCGAAAGGCAGAGCTCGCCGGGGGGGGGGGGGTGCAGCCACTGGCTGCAGCCAGAGTCCAACAGGCTGCGCCCCCGGCAGACAGTCCCTCTAGTTGCTAGTAGAAGCTGGACGTGGGCGGGGGGAGTGGCTCCCGCTGCCCGGCTTCTGCACTCAACCAGAGGCTCCCAGCTAGGAGGCGGGGCCGCAACTGGTGCTGGGAGCCTCTGGTTGTGTGCAGAAGCCCGGTGGGGGGAGTAGCTGGGAGTCCCAGCCACTGCCCCCACCCCGCCCTGCCCCACCTGGCTTTTGCACACGACCACAGGGCTCCCAGCACCAACGCGGCCCACCTCCCAGTCGCTCCCCTGCCCCCACCAGGCTTCCGTCCAGCGCCCAGCCAGAAATTCAGAAAATACCGGACATTGCACATGTCCAGTGTTTTCTGAATTTTTCTACTGGACAGAGGGCTCAAAAACTGGACTGTCCGGTAGAAAACTGGACACCTGGCAACCCTAGGAGGAGGTGGGCTTCAGAGCCCAAGTTCCAGTCTTAGTCATGTCAACCCTGTTGCTTTTAGCAATACTGCAGAAGTGGGCATCTGTAGCTCCAAGCTCTGAGACTCGCTGCTGCAGGTTTTAAAATAGTCTACACTAAGAACTATTTTGAAATTACTAAATTGGACTTAAGAACTCCCAATTTAACAAATTCAAACTAGTGTGTCCTCACTACAGGGAAGCATTGAAATTACTCTGAGGCAGGCTCCATTAATGTGGACGTGCTAACTCGGACTTAGAGCCCCAGGAAGCACTCTGGGGAGCTGTGAGAAGCCTTCCAGAGGCCAATAAGTTTGAATTAGCAGTACCAGAGCATCCATACTAATGTTATTTTGAAATTACTATTTCAAAATTAGCATTACTCCTCAGGAAAAGCAGGAGTATGTAGTTCGAATTGCGCGGCCTGTTATTTTGAAATAATATGGATGCACCACTTATAAATTAGAACTTGGCAGGGTTATTTCAAAATAATGCCCTAGTGTAGATCAAGACTTAGAGAATTACGTTCCATTTCTTCCAAATGTTCACTGTAAATTGAAACCGACTTTCTATTCACAAATTCAAGTTCAGGAACTTTAGTGCTTTTAGACTATCAGATTTGCACAAGTAAAAAATATGATACATGCTGCTTTGCTAGAAATTAATTCGGATAGTACAAATTATACCATGTATTAGTATAACAAATATAGGTATTATAGTACATAATAGAAGCTACTAGTCTGTCACGGAAAATAAGAGCATTTATTGCAGGGGTGACCAACCCATTCCAGGAAAAGAGCCAAGATAGCAGTGGATCCAGCGAGAAGAGCCGGGCCAAAGTTGTTGAGAATAAAAAAAAAAGGACTGCCCCTTTTGCCCCTTTAAAAGGAGCCCCTGGTCACATTTGGTCGAACAAAAAAGAAGCCGTATTTAAACACGTTTTGAGGCTTTTTAGCCACAGCAGCACAATCTTTATTTCTGAAGCTTTCATGGCTGCACCAGACGGCTCCCCCTGCCCAGGTCAGCACAGGGAGCTGAGAGGAGAGGGCCATGTTTGAGAGCACAGGGGCAGCTTTCAAGCCACGGGTCCCCCAGAAGCAGGGTGCCAAGTAAGTGCCCCATCCCCATTCCCCTCATAGCCGGACTGCAGACTTCCTCCCACTCATGTACCCTCCCTTCCTCCCAGACATAGGTGATGTATGAGGGTGCATGTGGGGCCACACGCACTGCCCCCCCAAAGTGGGAGGGGCCAGCCAGCAGGGGAGCTAGTGGTCGGAGAGCCAAAATAACAGCAGGAGTCTGAGCTGCGTCCCTCAGCAGTGGCGGGGATGGTGCAGGCCTGGTGCCTCTAGATTATACGGATGCTGCTCTCTAGCCACACTGTTCCTGGTGAGGGATGGGACCACCGCAGCACTCCCCAGAAGTGGTGCCGCTTCCATTTCCAGGGAGCGTCAGGGCAGCGTGGCTAGAGAGTGGCACTGTGTGAGCTGGAGCTACCTGGCCAGCACCCTCCCCGCCGCCAACAGGCCTCACCACCAGTGCCGTGACCCCGCTGGTTCTTCAAGGGTGGAGCAAGGATGGGGCAGAAGTTAGGGAGAAGGAGTAGAGGCAGGGAGAGGCTTGGGGCAGAAGGGGGTTGTCTCGGCCCTTCCCCAGGCAGAGCCAGGACACCTGGCTTGTCCCCCCCTCCTTGCCCTGTCACCAGTCACCACTGCTCCCAGATCCCACACCCCAACCCTCAGCATGTTACTTCACCCTCCCTCCCAGACCCTGCACCCCTAGTGCCCTTCATTATAGTGAACATCCATGGCCCAGAAAATTCCATAATCCGGCAAAACCTTTTTCCAAAATATGCCAGATTAAAGAGATTCAAGTGTATTCAGTCAGTATGACTTTATATCACCACTTAAAATATAATTTTTCCACAAACCCTTTCAGCAATAATCTACAAGTGGACAATATGAAATGTGAAAATAAAAAACATATGCTTCCTGAAATTCTGTTCTGTGACTAAATTAGCAAGCAATAATTAAACACACACTATCCAAACAATATCTTAAAAGAATGGAAATAAGAACCTAAAGGGAAAGACTGTGTATTCTTTCTACCTTCACATTGTCTGCAAAGCTACTGATAACATATTCTACTCTCTACAAGATTTTCATTTCCATCTCCAACAGATGCCCTAAACTGCAATAAGTACCCGTATGTAATCAAATATGCAGCTTCTTAGAAAACCTTTAATAGTGACCTCACATACCTATCAATTAATATCAACAAATCAACACATCTGGCTTTCACACATTCTATGTGTTAAGGAAGTTATTCTGTGTTTTAGCAATTTTTTACTGGACTGTCTCATGCAAAAGTAGTGATTTTAAAATCTCTATTTATTCATGTTTTACTCAAACCACCCTGGAAAATTCAAATTGTGCTCAAAGTTTATATTCTATATTTTGGTGTTAGCCATTTAAATAAGATGTTTACAAAATAAGGGTTTAAAGCTCCTCTTAAGTTAACATTACAAAGTTTAGTGTAACTATGCTGCAGCTATTCCATATCATTGCACTGATTAGTTAGGGTATGATTTCAAAACTAATCCTGCCAACGGATCCATTCAGGCATACTTACACCCATATGGAGTCTAATATAGTTCTTGGGAGAGAGACTATATCTTCTACATTTGTACAAGTCAAGCACACTGGAGATGTTCAGATAAAACAAAAACAAACACAAAAAACAAGTGTCTCCAAGTATGGGTTTCCACAGCTTCCCCCTGAATACTATTATCTTCAGTGATGATCCTTTTAAAAATATTCTACCTTGCACAAAAATTCAGCTCATACGGCAAGAAAATTACATGTTGACAGGAAGTACAGGAAAGGGATAAAAGCTGTGACAACTTGTTCTTCAGCCAGATGCTGACACTAATACATATTCACCAGAGGCAGCACTCATCTCTATAAAATTGTCAGCATATAGAAACACATACAACCTATCATTCACATGGTTAACTGGAAAAAGGAATTAATAGGAAAATTGTCTTCTAAGAATGCAAGTGAACACACAAAACAGGCACAATCGCGATCCCAAAAATAAGTTAATTTATATAATAAAAGGGATATGAAGTCAGAGGTGTACCCTCCCCCCCCCAAACACACACACACACACACACACTTTTCAGGAATCCCTGGAATCTGCTGAAGAATGTGTATCTACAAGTTGACACATCCCCATCTCCACCAAAGGGTCACAGTTTGAAGGGGCTAAAATTATGCCCACACTAACTCTAGCCAACAGACAACCTAGCATGCAGCTCCACACACCATCATGTGAATTCATCTGAAACCACCCAGTGCAATATTTGCTATTATAAGTATCAACATGAGCTAGCTGCACAGCAGGCAGCAGAATACAGTTCCCGCCCAGAGGACT
The DNA here is from genome assembly GCA_032595735.1 of Pelochelys cantorii. Taxonomy (NCBI): domain Eukaryota; kingdom Metazoa; phylum Chordata; order Testudines; family Trionychidae; genus Pelochelys; species Pelochelys cantorii. Next base: position 18,056,254 of record CM064338.1, read on the forward strand.
TTACAACAAGGAAAAGTTTGAGACACACAGGCCTGGTATGCACTGATTTTATTTCCCCTAATATTCTCTCTACTTCCCTTGCTATGACTGATTGAGCTCCACCAGTGGCAGCAGAAATCAAAGCTTGATTACTCTCATTTAACAATTTTGGTGTTAAAGCCCCATTGTGGGAAGCACTGAAGGGACACAGGGCAGTCCCTGCCCCAAAGAGCTTGCATTCCAGCACAGCTGGGGGCCTGGTAGCTTATCAGCCTTTAGCCCCACAGATGCAATGGTAGAAACACCAGCCTCAGGCTACACTAAGGATCCTACCTTTGCAGCCCAGGTGAGCGGACCCAGCAGTGCTCACTGGGCATCAGGAGGGCAAAGCTGCTGAGGCGCTCCTGAAGCAATGCTGCCACGCCTGTCATTCGCAGGCTTTGCGTTTCGGGAGGGAGGGAGCCTCCCCATTTTCGTCAGACGATGTTACAAGGAGCCTTATGCTGAGTAAGCTTGTTCCTTCCGGGGAGGGGGAGGAGGGGAAATCCCTGCCCTTGGCCTTTGGGAAGCAGCAGCTCTAAAAGACCGAAAACCAGTGAGCAGAGCAACTCGGCGCCACACAGCGCAGCGTCCCGGCAACAGCCACCAGTTCAGGCGGGTCAGCCCCACGGTCTAACGCGCCTCTCCCCCCCGGGCAGCCCCGCCGCCCCCTCCCCGCTTCGGGCCTGGCACCAGCGCCCAGGCCAGCCCCGCGCCCCTGCCAGCAGCCCGGCCCGTGCCCCCCGAGGCAGCTCCCACCCGCCCCGGCCAGCACCGCCGCGCCTCGCTCCCTGCCCAGGGCTGTCAGTGAGAGGAGCAACTCGGAGCTGGAGCCCCCCCAAGGCCAGCAGCGCGCCCCCTGCAGGCACCAGTTCCCGGCCAGCAGCGCGCCCCCTGCAGGCAGCAGTTCCCGGCCAGCAGCGCGCCCCCTGCAGGCAGCCGTTCCCGGGCCAGCAGCGCGCCCCCTGCAGGCAGCCGTTCCCGGGCCAGCAGCGCGCCCCCTGCAGGCAGCCGTTCCCGGCCAGCAGCGCGCCCCCTGCAGGCAGCAGTTCCCGGCCAGCAGCGCGCCCCCTGCAGGCAGCCGTTCCCGGCCAGCAGCGCGCCCCCTGCAGGCAGCCGCCGGGGAGGGGAGCTGCGGCCGGACACGGTCCTTGCCGCTGGGAGCCGGGGACAGAGGCGCCCCGCTCGGGCGCTGCCCGCTCTCACCTGCCCGCCGCCGGCTCCCTGCGCGTCCTGCCCGCCGCACGAGCCAGGCACCACCGCGCCGCGGGCTGAGCAGCGACTCCCCGCCCCCAGGGGGGAGGGGGCCAGCCCGGCCAGGAGACCCCAGCCCCGCCCACCGCGAGCCGGGGAGGAGTCGGGGACGCCTGGGGAGCGCGGGCAGGTGAGCCGGGCGCGGGGCTCCCCACTCGGCCCGGCGGATCACAAGCCCCCCGTGCCGCGGGCTCTGCCCCGCCCCCACCAGGGCTTGGGCGCTGTTGCTTGCGGTGCCCGGGGTAGTCCGTGAGCGCCTCCGGCCGGAGCCCGAGGCTGCTCCGCGAGCACCGCTCAGCCCTCGTTCGCCCCCGCCGCGCCTCGGGCTGCAGGACCCGGGCCAGAACAAGCTCCGCGTGAACCCGAGAGGCCAGAGCTCCGGCCAGGTGCTGTTTGGTTCCGTTCCGTGGATTTCAAGGAATCTGAGACCCTGGTCAAGCACCGAGCTCACGAGGGCAGGGGCCGCTCAGCAAGAAGAGAGTCGGGGAGTGCAAAGCAGCCCTTTAGCAACAGCTGTAGGACATTATTCACCTCGTGGTGAGATGCCATGTAAAGTGAAACAAACAACACAAGGAGGGGCATTCTCCCACAAGAACAAAATAATAATTTTAGGCTACGTCTAAAGTACAAGGTTTTTGCGAAAAAACCCAGGGAACATCCACCCCTCAAGCATGCTTTTGCTCAAGTAAGTTAACAGTAAAAGGGTAGAACAGAGGGCTCTTTGCGGTGTAGGTAAACCTCCTTCTATGAGGCATAACTCCCTTTTGCACTACAACTATTGTGCCAAAAAGGCACATGTGGATGCTCCACAGGGGTTTCTTGTGCAAACAGAGCCTATCCGAAAAAGCACAAGTGCTCTGATGGCCATTCTGTGAATGGCCATCAGAGCTTTCTTGTGCAAGAGCATCCATGCAGCATGGACACTCTCGCGCAAAAGCAATGAGCTTTGAGGCATGGACGTGCTTTTGCGCAAGAAGTTTTTGCGCAAGAAGTTTTCCACAAAAGACTTCTTATGCAAAAACCCTGCAGAGTAGACGTAGCCTAAGTGTTTGTGGGGAAACCTGCAAAGGTAGATGCAGGTAAGCATTTAGAAGATTTTCAGAACCACTTCAGCTACACTACAAGTTGCATAAGGTTAAGCTTCCATAACATTTCCAGTGTTTCCTGCCTGGTGAGAAAGAATTGAAGTGAGACATAACACATGCTATGACATTTCTGCAGTGGCTCCTTGCAAAATGCTAGGGTGACCATATTTTCCCAGAGGGAAAATGTGACACTTCATGGGGCCAGCTGGAGGCACACTGCCCCTCTCCCCCTCCATGTAAGTCTGCCTCCCAGACCTCCCTGCCACCCATGTGGCCAGCCTGAGGTCCTTCTCTCCCTTCTGAATCCCCGTATCGCCTGTCCATGTGCAGGGCTATCCAGAACGCAAGTACTGCCTGCCTTTGGCAGGCTCAAGGCATCCCTCTCTCCTACCTGTGTTACTGGCTCCAACTTCCCCTGCCTGTGTGGAGCTGGCCTAGCTCAAAGTCTCCCGAGCCCCCTCTCCTGCTCAGGGCTGGTATTGCTGCTTGCCCCCCTCACCCTTCATGTTCTTCCGCACCCTGCTAGGAGTTGCACCCCACTTTTTTTTCCCCAAAACTGGACATTTGGTGGATGATGATCAGTTGGTAAGAGCAAATAGGACAAATACCCAGCTTTGCCAGAAAAGGTGGGATGGCCAGGACAGGGCTCAAAAAGTAACTTAAACTCTCTCCCCCCCCCCCCCAATTCTAGAGGAAAGTTCTCAGAACACTAAATGTACTGTGTCCTTAAAACTTCTATAACTAGCTCTTATTTCCCAACTCTCACTGTTACTTTGATGCAGTTCTGATTTCAAGTTGCCAAAAAAGCTAAGACTGACTGTGCTTAGAGTGCACTTAATTTTGAACTAAGTCCCACTGAAAACAAGTATTGGATGGGGTTCCTTTGGGAAAGCCGAGTTATGCTGAAGTAAAATAGGGAATAGACTTACAGCATCACAATTATGGTCTGTGACCATGATGTTCCAAAAAGTGGCACATGTTATGTAAGAGAATGACATTCACTGGCAACTCTAGATTTCTCTTACTGCAGCTTTTTGTGCTGTATATTTGGTTAGAATCTTTCACCAGTTAACTAATTAAACAAGCCATAAATATTAGCTAAGCTAAACTATTTTTCTAGCAACATCCAGCATAGCAAATAGCTTGGCAATTTACTTGTTAAATCAGACTTATACTAAAAGGCATAGAGATAGTCTTGAAGAATGATGCATTGCAAAGTTAATCCACATTGTTCTTCAGATATATCCATATCATTTTCTCCCAATAAGTAGTTTTCCTTGTGATGGTTCATTCTTAGAGCAAGGCCCTGCACCATCTTCTTGCTCGGCTTACACTTGCCAAGTTTTCCTTTTTTACCCAGTGAACAAATTTCTTCAAAATTTGTGCTGAATAATGTCTTCTGTTTTAATTTCCAGTCCACTCTGATGTTCCTTTCTGTGCTGCCTCCCTCCTTTCCTATATATTGTCTCTTGTGTCTAGTTTAGACAATGTCTTAACTAACTCTACCATGCTTGGCCCAGGTTCACCACCACATAAGCATAGAACAAAAACAGTCCTATCCAGCCTGTGTTTGTCTCTGCACATGCTACTCAGCAGACTAACAGAAATTGAAAGCCCAGAACATTCAAAAAGCAAAAGCTGGTTGTCAAGCAGGACAGAGCAGAGCCATTTACTCATTTTAGGAGACTGTCAGGAAATGTCTAGACTACATGGCTCTGTCGCCAGAGCCATGTAGATTAGTTTACTAGACATACCCAAATGAAGCTGCGATTTAAATAATCGCGGCTTCATTTACATGAAAATGGCTGCCGTGCTGTGCCAGGGATCAGCTGTCCCGGCACAGCGGGGCAGTCTAGACGCGCCGCGGTCGACAGGGAAGCCTCTGTCGACCGCTCTGTTATGCCTCGTGAAACTAGGTTTACCGGAGAGGTCGACAGAGGCTTCCCTGTCGACCGCGGCACGTCTAGACTTCCCCGCTGTGCCAGAACAGCTGATCCCCGGCACAGTGCAGCAGCCATTTTCATGTAAATGAAGCCGCAATTATTTAAATCACGGCTTCATTTGGGTATGTCTAGTAAACTAATCTACATGGCTCTGGCGACAGAGCCATGTAGTCTAGACATACCCTAAGTGTAGGAATAGAATGTTTGTGATAAGATTTGGTTGTAACTTATTTTTAAAGAAAAATTTAGTATTTTATTGATTATTTTTAAAAAATCCAAAAAAATCTGGTTTACATTAAAAAATCTGATTTTTTTTTTTAATTTAAATAAATTTTTATCCACCCTGATTAGACATTAAGGGTTAAGGTGGTTTATTTGGGGAGGAAAAATTCACCATATTTGTGACTATAGAACAGAAAACTGTCGGTTACAAAACTGAACAACAAAAGTGGTTTAGGGATGATGGACAATAAGGTCACTTCTCCACTTGCCAGAGGATCAATGCTCTGACAATCAATCTTCCAGGGTTTGATTTAGGGGGTCTAGTAAAGACCCGCTAAATCAAATGCTGAGGGTGCTCCCATCAGTGCCGATACTCTTTGCTGTCATGAGGAGTATGGGAAGTCAACGAGAGCATTTCTCCCCTTGACCTCCTGCTGTGGAGATGGCACCAACTTGGCTTAAGGTATGTCAACTCTAGCTATGTTATTAATGTAGCTGGAGTTGCGCACCTTAAGCCAACCTAGGTGTAGTGTAGATCTGGCCCCAGATGAACAGGAGTATAATGCAGCTGTAAAGAATTTGCCTGTCTTACTAAGATGTATAAATAGGTATTTTTGCCGAAAAAGTAATTCTTTTTTCGCTGCTATATTGATAATTTCATTGCTGAAGCACTGCATGTAGTATCAGGTTCTGTACTTGAAATAAAAATCAGTAAAACTAGGAGGAATCCAAAATAGTTTTGAAAATTAAAACTGCTGGAGACACTTTTGAGTGAACTAGTTTTCTGTAGTGTATAGAAGGAGTGTGCCAAGTTGGTCTATAAGTAGCTGCAAAGAATAACCAAAAGGAAATTGAGAAGGTGGAAACCCTGATGAAGAAGACTTTTCTCTCAATACAAGTAAAAGTATAGGTTGAACCTCTTTAGTTCAGCACCTTCTGGTCTTGACTGGTCCTGAACCAGAAAATTGCCAAAGCACAGGAGGTCGGTATTGTCTAGCAGCATTGCCAATACTACCATTGCTTACTGGACTCTTAGAAGACATTTAGGGGTAAAATTAGAGCTAAACAAAACAGCACAGAGCACTTGAGAACCAGGGCCCTTGGTAAGCAAGCATCCAGCTAACTAAAAACATGCCGGACCACGGAAGATGCCAGACCAGAGAGTTCTGGACTAGAGAGATTCATCCTGTGGTGATGGCCTATAATAAAGGAAGCGTGTAGGTTAATTAATAGAAAGTACTTTGTATAGCAGTAAGGTCAAATGGTGAAATACTATCCAAATGCTATCACTGGAGGAATTCAAAGTAGTGCGGACACTAGAAAACAAAGTAGTGAGGACAAAGTGTGCAGAAAGCCAGCAATGTTCTGCTGCATTAGGAAATAGTTTCTACAGAGTTTATAATTTTAAAAAAATCTTCTTCTGCCTTTCAAAAGGAATCCCAAAAAATAAGACTAATCTTGCATCCATATAAGCTAGGTACTTATATAGCCTCTCTACCCACATCATCCTTGTGTCTGAACACCTCACAGCAGCCCCTAATGTAGGGAAGTAGTGTCATCCATATTTAGAGATGGGGAACTGAGATACAGGGTGCTTGAATAACTTCTCCAAGGTATTAAATGAAGTACATGGGAAAGCTAGATAGAATCCTCAGGTATCTTGGCATGGTAACCTTTTATAAGAATTGCAATATGAAGAAATATTAAAATTTGTCAACATCTTATTTTCTTGTAGTTTAGTAAAACATTTGATGGGCTTGTATCTTGAGCTATCTCTGGGCATTAGAGAGCTATCACGTTCTTCACTAAATAGGCTTACGTACCCATTTAAAAGAGTTACTAAGGTATAATCAGAGGTAGACGTAACAAATAGATCACCAATCATCCCAAATGACAATGAATTTGGAATAGATGTTTTTCCCTGTGTTACTTGTAAATGACTTCATTTTAGTTGGACGCTGTTGATACAAAGTTTAAAATAGTCATATAAAAATTTTACTTAAAAATTCTAATATAAATTCAAGAGATTCTAAAGACCTATTATAAGTGCATATAAAAGTAAGGCAGCTACTCCTAAAACATTCAGCAGTCATGACTACCATTTATTAGCATGAGTTTATTTAATCTTTTCGTGCCAATCGTTCACTTTTCATTCTATTCTTGTATTGCATGGTAAGTAATTTAGCATTCCTTTCGCTATTTCAAGTGTGTTAAGTGAGATTCAGCACCATCAAATTTGTCTCATCCACCCTATGATGAGTTCTGTTGCTGGCCTTCCTTGGGACTGTTACTTGATGTGCTGAAATATCACTGAGCCCACCCTCCTGCCCTCATGGGTGCCTCTCTACTCTGTCCAGCTAAGCCAGACCCTCAGGTCTTCTCCAGCAGTGACACAGAGATAGGGTCACAGCACTCTGCAGTATAATACAGACACTGAGATCAGATCAGCTCTGGGATGGCTCAGCTACCGGGACTTGACTCAGCACCCAAATATGCAGCCTAAGTGGGCCCTGAACCCCAGATAAATACATCTTATTCTGTATAAAGTCAGATGCAGGGTAAGCTCATGTTCTCCTCTCTCTCCTAGGTAACAGTTATTTACAAACAAAAGTGAATTTATTAAGATAAATGGTAGGATTTAAGTGGTCATAAGAGAAAGCAGACAGAACAAAGCAAATTACTAAAAAAAGCAGAACCTGCAAGCAAGCTAAGCTTAATACATTAAAGAGACTAGTTACATGTAACACCCTTATGCATGGGTTCCATTGTTTGAGAACAAATAACTGTTCGTAACTAATTTTGGGGTGCTGAGTTCAAAAATTATATCCATTTTTGCCCATGGCGTACAGATTTTTCTGAAAACTGGAATCTACTTTTTCAAAAAATGCTATTATAATGTGTTATACATTATAATCTGTGACTTATTTTCAGGAACTTAAAACTATATGCAGTGACTTATTTTCAGGAACTTAAAACTATATGCAGTGACTTATTTTCAAGAACTTGCATGCAAAAATACCTATAATTGGTTGAATTCATCAAAATGAATGCCATCTAGCTTAATTTAATTTACACGGATGCTGATAATGTTGGAGGAGATACTGAGTATTGACCAGAACATGCCAGTAATGAGCCATTACTTTTTACCCAAAGTGAATTGAATGACTTGGTGAGAGACCTGGATCTGCCTAAAGATGCTGCTGAGGTTTTGGGATCCAGACTTCAAGCGAAGAATTTGCTTTCCTCTGGGACAAGTTTTGCTTGGTACAGGAACCACAAGAAAGAGTTTGTTCCATATTTTTCTATGGATGGTCTGTTGGTATACTGCCGGATTAATAGAAAGCTTGGGGACAGTTTACCAACCAGGTGACTGGAGACTGTTTATTGACTCTTCAAAGAAAGCCTGAAAGGTATTCTACTTCATAATGGCAATCAATATGCCTCTGTGCCTATTGCCCATTCTGTTCACTTAAGAGAAACCTATGAAAATCTGGAGCTTCTCCTTGAAAAGGTGCATTATCCAGAGCATGAATGGACAGTATGTGGAGATCTGAAGGTGCTGTGTATGCTGCTTGGTCAGCAGGCTGGTTACACAAAAATGCCATGCTTTTTAGGCGAATGGGATAGCAGAGCAAGAGATCTTCATTGGGTAAGGAACCAGTGGCCACCAAGGGAGAGTCTGACTCCCAGCTCCAAGAATATAATTAATGAAAAACTGATTGAGCCCAACAAGGTACTACTACCTCCACTCCACATCAAGCTAGGTTTGATGAAACAATTTTGTGAAAGCATTAAACAAGAATGGTGACTGTTTCAAGTACATTTGCAACAAGTTCCCAGCTTTGAGTTACCAAAAAGTTAAGGAGGGTCTCTTTGTGGGTCCTCAGATCAGGAAACTGATCCTTGACACGAACTTTGAAGAAACCATGAATGACATAGAGAAAGAGCTTGGGTGGCCTTCAGAAATGTCATACAAAACTTCTTAGGGAATCACAAAGATCCTGATTATTAAAACATTGTTGGCAATATGCTAAACAAATTTGAAGGACTTGGATGCAACATGAGCTTGAAAGTTCATTTTTTGCACTCTCATCTGAATTATTTTCCTGAAAATCTTGGAAGTGTCAGTGAAGAGCAAAGATTTCATCAGGATATCAAGACAATGGAAAAGAGATATCAAGGATGCTGGGATGTCAACATGATGGCTGATTACTGCTGGTCCCTGAATAGAGAGACTGATGGTGAAATGCATAAAAAGTTGTCAAAAAAGCATTGATTCAGTCGCATCTAATCATTTAAAATTACTCAGTTGTTAAATTTCACACTTGCTCCTTTGTTATTAAACAAGGACTTACAACAGACCTTCTAAAAGAACTATAACTTACTATTTACCAAGTTTTTAATGCGTAAGGTGGAATAAAAAGCATGAAAAATGTCCATTTTTTTCTTTTTGATTTGTGAAAAATCCTTACATGACAGAGCAAAATGGATGCCATTTTTTAAATCAGCATAGCAAAATTATGTAAAGTCACCAATTTTTATCAAAACAACTGCAACTTTATTTCAATTTGCAGACCAATGTAATATCTCACCCCCAAAGTTGTTCTAACTGGCTTCTTTCACAGACTGAAAAGCATTTCTACCTGGGCCCAAACTTTCCCTCATGTTGGTCTAAGACATTTCCAGCAGTCATGTTGGGTGGGGTAACCAGGGAGAATTGATGACCTGGATTACCTCGCTCCTCATCCTTAAATAGGATTTACATAATGTGGAAGTCCATTGTTTTAGTTGGACTCCCTCCCCGCTACTAATGGAAAAGTACATGGTTTAACATGGATTCCAGTATCGGGTGACATGGTCACATGTCTCTTCCAGACCCTTGCCTCCATACTTCACAGGCTGACTCACGCATCTGCAGGAAGGCTAAGCTTCATTGTCACTTTGTTAATGAACCATTCAGGGGCGGATGAAGGTTTTGCGGGGCCCCTGGCAGCCCAATTTCATGGGGCCCCCTCTTTTGACACGGCGTATGCGCCGTGGCACTACGGTGCATGCGCGGGGCCTCTGGAAGTGCGGGGCCCGGGGTGGCCGCCCTGCTCGCCCTGCCCTATATCCGCCACTGGGGCCATTAGAGCATTGAATCATCATTAGCACTTAACCTGACTACATTAATAACACTCCATATTCCTAACTTGATCTACAAAGATGATAGATGCATACACACAGGAAAATCATATTCAGTAGAATATAACTTTTTCAGTAATACCTCACATGAAGTATTTTGCATGAAGAATATTCTAGTTATTTCATTCATTTCAGAAGCATATTTTCACAAAGCATATGGAATACACCATCATACATCCCTCCATTGATGGGAAACTGCCAGGCAGAAAGGCTAAACTTGAGTGTTGCTGTGACTTTGTGTGCTAGATTACAATGCCATTTGGTTTGGGGGCCCTCTCAAACCGGGGCCCAGGGCAAATGGCCCTTCAACTGAAATGGGGGTTTGGAGGTTCAAAGTGGGACAAGCCCTGAAACCCGGGGCTGCTTGAAAGTAAAGATTTGGGAGTACTTGATTTAACAATGCTAGCAAGGCAGAAACCTAATTCAACTAGACCCCCTAAGGTATATGGATGAGACAGAGTCAAAGGAGTGAATAAAAATACAGTGACAACATAATCTTGTGCTAAAGGTAGATTTTCAGTTCAATATATATAGCATATATCTCAGCTTCCCCGTGTAAACTACCATATCCTGCCTCACCCTTTTCCCCCCTCTAAACTGAGGTGTAGATCCTTATTTACAAAACTGACTTAACATTGGGATTCATGTTTTACAGACTGCACAGTTCATTAGCTGGCAGTTTTAAAAAACAATACAAAATGTAGTAAGCAACAAAAGCAAAACAAACAATAATGGCCTAGACCACTTGCTATGGATTACTTCTAACTGTCAGGTGCTCTAACACACTCCAAACTTTGTTCAACATTCTCCAGATTCACCTGTCTTACTGACCTAGGGATGTTAAGTATCAGTTAATTAACTAATCAAGTAATCGATGGAATTTCCATTGGCTACTTGATTAGTCGATGCGGGGGCACTCCCGTTGTGGCTCTGCACTTTAAATGTAGTAAGAGCTGGCTGAACAGTCCTGGCTCACGCCGCCCCCAGGACCACTGTTGCTCTGCCTCCTTTCTCCTGCCCTCCCTCCCCCCGCACCACGGAGATGGTGCTGGGGAGAAGTGACTTTTAAGCTCTGGACTCCACGCAGCAGCGGTTCCTGCTTCCTCTCCTTGCTACCTCTGATACAGAGGCAGCGGGGTGAGTGGGAAGCGATTAGTCAAGTAGTCACTCAACTATCCGATTAGCCTATTCTTATCTGGTAATCGACTACTTAACTAGTCGCTTACATCCCTATACTGAACTTCTATTTATTGATCAGCATTGAGGTTAGACCACTTTGAAAACTTGATTTTTATAAACAAAATTAGGCTTCATGTGGTCCTTGGTTCCCAGCAGATCTTTCCTCTCACCATAACTAACCAATGTAGACTTACACTTTAATAAACTGAATTGAGGCTTTACATTTACATGTCCTTTCTTAGCTTCTTTATTTCAAGAGATACTGAATAACAAATTTTACAGTAGAAAAAAGTACATTTCACAACATCACAAAACTACTTCTAGATGCAGCTTTTAACTTGTCTCTTCAAAATGTGACCTATAAAGATTTGGCTGAAAACTAAAACTTTGTTATGAGATTACAAAGGATAAAAGCTTATTGCTTTGGTTAAAAAACCACTAACACTATTTAATACAGTCTAAAACTGAAATTTGTTCTTTTTTATTTCCAGGAATACAACATCTAAACCCCTAATTTTACCCACGTGGTATTCTTCAAATCTTTAATTTTAAGCAGAATTTTTTTTGAGAATGTTGTCCATGGGTGAGTTACTCTTGAAATATTTTAACAAATTTGAGTCGTTTTTGAGTTAAATAAGTGAAAAAATAAAACACAAATCCATGCATTTATAAAAGTCAAAATACTTTTGGGCTCACATAACTCCAAGAAATGGTTAGTTTGTAAACTTCAAACTTGCTATAGAGTTGGTTCTTGAGGGAAATGAGTAATTTGAAGAAATGTTTCTTGTTTTTACCTAATGCTTCCCCAATGGACAACTTAGCTTCTTCTTATGATAAAAGGAAGATAGAGGACTTCCCTAAATGGTTATTCACTTAGGGTGCATCTACACTGCACTGTAACTCAAAATAAGATACACAATTTGAGCTATGCGAATTGCATGTCTTATTTCAATGCTATTTTGAAATAGCGTATTTTGTCATTTGGCGCTGTCTACACGCGCCAAATTTTGAAATAAAGTGCTATTCCAAAACTTCCCTTACTCGTCATGGAATGAGGTTTACAGGCAAGTTGGAATAGAGAGCCTGAAATAACGGGCTTGCTGTGAAGATGCAGCATAGCGATTTCAGGATACTGCCATATCCCGAAATAGTGTTGCAATGTAGACGTAGCCTTATTGGTTTTTTCCCTTTCCCCCTTTCTTGTATGTCCTGCCTCACAGCATTTCTCCTATTTCATTCTGCCTTGTCCTGGCTGCATGGGAGCACTTCTCATACAATCCATAACACTTTTGATCCTTCTAGCTATATCAGCACAGACTGTGGAAAGGAACATCATACCACTCTAAGAAAATTGAATGATCCCAGTAGTTCAGGGGCTGAGAAGCATTCTTGCACTGCAGGACTTTCTGGCAATTTGGCAGGACCATAAGAGCACTCATGCTATGGGTGCTATACTGGTATATCTTCTCCTCCTAGCTGTGCCGACACCACTCCATGATGTCAACACAGCTGTAGACAGAAAAGGTTTTTCCATCACTATAGGAACACCACTGAACAATGGTAGCTACAACAACAAAAGAATTCTTCTGCCCACATAATTGTGTCTACACTGGGGGATATGTGGCATAGCTATATCAACCAGGGGCTTGGTTTTTTCACACAGCCCCAACCAACAAAGCGATTTCAACCTTAGTTTTAGGAGCAGACCAACTTTATGCTGTGGCAAGTGAAATGGCTGAAAAAAGGGGATGAGACTATAGTACAGCTGAGATACATGTGATCTTAGGTGCATTTTCACTAGAAAAGAAGGTGTGTTCTTAACTTCATGTTAGCTAACAAAGCGTAATTGGCCTCAGGCAAATATCTTAGCCATTTGTGGTTTAAACACAAGTTAGGAGGTCAAGTTGATGACTATGGGTATATCTACATTACAAGGTAAGCCCAGAATTACTGGGACTTGTGTCACCTGACCTGTGTTAGGGAACCCTGGGTTTGAGCTTCCACATTGTATTTAAACCTTACGTTAAGACTCTTCTAATCTGTGCTTAAACCTAGGGCTCTGTAGTACACAGACTAGAATCAACGTAACCATATCCCAGAGTCCCTAGCACCCCCAACACCAGAAACATGATCACTCTGGCCCTAGGACCATGGTGCTCCGGGGAAAAACTTCATTGTCCATCCTGTACTTTACCAGGAAGCAGCTTACTTTCCAAAGGCTTAGTTGGTTTGCTGTCCATCACAAACCCAGTAAGCTTTCTGATAATGTGCTTGCAGATTGGCAATCAGAACAGAATAGGTGCATGCTGACCTAAATTGCCACTTTTGCTGGGGAGCGGGCCACAAAAAAGGGGGAACTTGCATTTTCAACAGAGTGGTTTGCAGATTGTTGGGATATGGAGGATTAAGGAAATTGTCCCCTGGAATTGTGGGACACATGCTGTTGACTACTGAGACATGAGTCAGCTGGGGCTGTGGCTACACTGCAAAGCAATAGGGATGGGTCCAAGCCCTGGGTTAGCACAACTGCAGTCGTAGTGAAAACATAAAGCAGGGTTAGCTTTGAGCCTGGGCTTACGTGGCCATGTAGACATACCCTGTCAGATAGCCTATGGTTTACCTTGACCTCAAACTTGTGTGAGAGCTACAAACTGCCTTCTCTTCCCTAAGGTTTTACCTTATGTTAGTTAACTTAAGAACACACCTTGTTTCCTAGCAGAGACAGCTCCCTTGGTCATTTGACTTGCTACATAAGGCTGTATACACATGTGGAAGCCAAGGGAAAGGTGTGGGCAAAGCTATAGTTAATTCACTTCTGTTCTCTTGGGATTCTGGGTTGGCTGTAAACCAAAAGATCCTGCATAATTTAGGCATCCCAATAGGCTGCTCTGATTTGGAGCTGTCCAGTCTGACTCTAGATTTCTGCACTACATAGAGACCCTGCCCTTCACAAACCCCAACTCTAGAACACCCCTTGTACTGAGGTTTGCCAAAGGCAAGAGCAGAGGGAATAGTTGTGCCCAGGAGTAACTCCCTAGATGCTAAAGGATTTTTGTCCGTGTAAAACAGGAGATCAGAGTCACATGCTTAGTCATCTCTATTCTGGGCCAGTACGATACACCATACCGTCAAGTTATTTTTAGCCAATACAGCGTACTGAAAAGACTCTCTGCCAGCCATCCCTAGCTCTTCCACTGGCTGCTGTATTTCTGTATACAGCAGGGACAGGTAATAATTTTTTATGGGGCACCACTACAAGAATTTGGTAAGTAGTCAAGGGCCACACTCTTTCATGATATTAATGGAGGAGGTGTGGGATCTGTCATGTAGACTGAGAGCAAAAGGGAGTTTGGAGTAAAGGATTGGGGAGCAGGAGGAGGTGTGGGATCTGGGAGGGAGTTTGGGTGCAGGAGAGGATTCTGACCTGGAGGTGGGGTGCAGAAGGGAGTACAGAATCTGGAAGGGGGCTGTGATCTAGGACAGGAGTACAAGAGGGGGTGCATGGATACATTTTATCAATCCATGATATGCCTGCATCTTGAATACTGCGTACAGATGTGGTCACCTCATCTCAAAAGAGATGTATTGGCATTGGAAAAAGTTGAGAAAAGGTAGCAAACGTGATTAGCGGTTTGGAACGGGTACCATATGAGAAGAGATTAAAAATACTGGGACTTTTCATCTTAGAAAAGAGGAGACTAAGGGGGATATGATACAGCTGTATAAAATCATGACAGGTCTGGAGAAAGTAAATAAGGAAAAGTTATTTACTTGTTCTATAACATAAGAATGAGGGGGCCACAAAATGAAATGAATAGGTAGCAGGTTTTAAAAAAACAAAAGGAAGTTTTTCTTCGTGCAGCACACAGTCAACCTGTGGAACTCCTTGCCAGAGGATGTTGTGAGTACCAGAATTTTAAAGGGTTCAAAAAAGGGTTTAAAAAGAACTAGATAAATTCATGGAAGTAAGGGTGCATCAATGGCTATTAGCCAGGATGAGTAGGAATGGTGTCCCTAGCCTCTGTTTGTCAGAGGCTGGAAATGGATGACAGAGGGATCACCTATTCTGTTCACTCCCTCTGGGGCATCTGGCATCGGGCACTGTTGAAAGATAGGATACTGGGCTAGATGGACCTTTGGTCTGACCCAGTGTGGCTGTTCTTATGTTCTTATGGATCTGGTTTATGACTGGGGTTAGAGAATTGGGTGCAGGGTCTGGGACGGAGTTGTGACCTGGGGCAGCGGTACAGGAGGGGGAGCAGGGAATTGGGATGCAGCGTCTGGTGGGGGTAAGGTGTACTTCCCATGTCAAAAAAGGTACCTCTGCACAGAAAGGAAGTGGGGGCACATAATCCCATATTGCAACTCATCTGCCATACCTTCAAAGTAAATCATTTTGTAGAGAATTCATGAGATAAAATTACTTCATGCATTTATTTAGGTGACTGGGGGCCCTACTGGTTTATGCGTGTACATAATAAACTATAATTGCAACAACGGTGTGTTTGGTACAATATTTCTCGGTGGCTTCAGGATATAATTACAACTAATCTTTTTCCTGAAAAATACCTGTAAAGAAGGTAACTTTACACTGAAGTACAGACAAAAAATAAGTGTATAAATTTAACTTGATGAGTTGCAATAGTCTCCTGCATGTCTTCCTTGGGCAAATCTGTGAAAACAGTGGAAGTTTTGCCCAAGAAAAAAACTGTAGGATCCCAATCTTGATTAAGAATTTTGGTTGAGCAGGGCTGCTGCGCATATTCATAATTAAGTATTGACAGTCAGCAGACTCTGCTCGTCTGAAGTGATAGAATTCCCATCTTTACAACTTCCTACATTCCTTACTGCTATGTCTGCTCTCTAGTTCTGTTGGTAGAATGTATGTCGCTCAGGGGTCTGAAAAAATCCACACCCTTGAGTGACATAAATTACACCAACGTGAGAGCCCATGGGGAGCCACCACTGCTCATTAGGGGTAGTTTAAGTAAGTCAGTGGGAGAACTGTCTCCCATCAGCATAGAGTGGCTACACAAGAATTCTTAGAGGGACACAGATGCATCAGCAGAGTTGCGCTCCTCCTAACTGTCTAGCGTAGACGTAGCCTAACGCTGTTGAGCAGATTAGTCCAATATTCAGCGTGTTTGGAAATCTCATTATGAGGCTAGGGCTACACTGCCATTTTTGGGGGGAAGAAGATATGCAAATCGCGCTCGCATTCTTTTTGTGGAGGGGGTTTTGCTGCTATTTGGCCTCATATAAACGGGGCCAAATGCAGGGGAAAAAAACTCTTTTGCAAGACCCCTTATTCCTCGTAAATCGAGGTTTACAGGGTCTTGCGAAAGAGGGGTTTTTTCCGACATTTGGTCCCAGCTACACGGGGCCAAATAGCGGCAAAACCTCTTTCGCAAAAAGAATCGGAAGAAGATATGCAAATATGAGCGCGAGTTGCATATCTTCTTCCAAAAAACCCCCCAAAAAAGTCAGTGTAGTCGTAGCCTAAGTGTCCAAGACAGAACTCAGATCTGTTGGTTTTGTATTCCTTTTAGTCCTGTGAATTTAACACTAATACACTGAGTTAATTAATTGCCTATTAACACAAGGTAGTTAATATCTTTTTAAAGGGTAATCTAGACATCCCCCAAATGTTTGTGGTTTATAGAGGGATAAGCCTATATTGAATGTTTTGCCCAAAATATGTGTGTCACTCAGTTTGATGAAATTAACAATTTATGTATTTGAAGAAATTATATTGACAGCATTGCTTCAGTCTGTTTGTGTAAACGGCTGTGTTTATTACCATGATGACAATGCACAGTAAATGAAATCTGTTTCATTTCCCTTGGGCTGCATCTAGACTGGCAAGATTTTGCGCAAAAGCGTCCACTTTTGCGCAAAAACTTGCCAGCTGTCTATACTGTCCGTGAGAATTTGCGCAAGAGCACTGACGTTCTACTGTGCGAAATCAGTGCTTCTTGCGCAAATACTCTGATGCTCCCGTTCAGGAAAAAGCCCTCTTGCGCAAATGTTTTTGCACAAGAGGGCCAGTGTAGACAGGCAGCCAAGACGTTTTGTGGAAAAGCAGGCTAAACGGAAAAAAGCCCAAGTGGCCGTTTGCAGGCTCCGTAGCTGCAAGCAGCTCCCGGACTTCCTGGTAACCCGAGCCCCCTTAAAGCAGAGGCAGGCTGCTAAGGTCACGAGGCAGAAGCCCTTCTCGGACCTCTGGCCAGAGCTCTGCCACGTGGCCCCTGCTGTCACCAACGCCACCCAGAGCACGATGGCAGCTCCAGGGGGGGATCAGGCACCCGCACCCCCAGCACAGGAGGCCCCCAGGGCCAGAAAAAGACAGGCCCCATCCTGGTCGTTGGGGGAGCTGGAAGCCCTCATGGACCTCTGGCAGGAGGAGGAAGCCCTGCACAGCACCCGCTCCCGTTGCCACAATGTGGACATTTTTGCCCGCATGGCCCAGGCGCTCGCCCAGCAGGGCCATCTAGCCCGGACCCTGGAGCAAGTCCAGACAAAAGGGAAAGAACTGCGCCTGGGCTATGTCTGGGCCAGCGAGGGCCAGGGGGCAGGAGCCAACACCTGCCCCCACTACCAGTGGCTCCATGCCATCCTGAGCCAGCCAGCACCGCAGGCACCGGACGTCGCTGTGGACAACAGCATGCGGCCCCCCCCGTCACCAGGACCGCCGAGGCGGTGGAAGGAGACAGCAGCAGTGGGTCGGAGGACGAGGCCAGCACTGCCACCTTGCAGGCCCCCTCCGGCAGCCCCGACGTGTCCCGTGCGTCCTCGGAGGCCAGGGAAGGATCCACCAGTGAGTGTTGCACTTTGCACTCACAAGGGCCGGGGGGGCCTCATCCCCTATTTCTACAAGGCGCTTACTTTGTTGAATAATGTGTATTTCTTTATTTTTAATTTGTTGTGCCACAGCTTTGGCTTTCTTAAGACTATGTTGGGCATCCTTTTGTAGTTCAGCCCAAACAGTAAAGTTAATGCTTGGGGGGGGGGGGGGTCGGTATGACCACATAACTGCTTGTACAACTAAATTCTCAACTGGGGGAGGCAATAAGGCAGGTGAAAATATCCCATCCACAACAACCCCGATAACGTTAGATACACAACAAGTATAATTACTGTGTGCGCACCAAGATGCATTGGAAGATGGGGTCCACATCTTCAGTAGATAAGTTTGCAGTAGATAAGTTTGCCCGAACCACGCACATAAATAGTGGACTGGGGGTCAATACCACAACCAGTTCTTGTAATCGCTGCAACACACACATAGTTTCGGCATCCCATGGGGAATAACAGTCATCTTCGGCTGGCGTTTTGGCAGGACATATCCATCAACCAAAGCTTGGCCTTACACACTCTTTGCCTAAATTTAAAAATCCCAGTTGTAGGTGGTGATGGCTGTGAACACTACAGGGAATCCATAGAGACGGTCCTAAAGCTTGGGGCATAGGAACCAGGGTACACAGGGTAAAGTGTGGGGACTTTTGGGGAACTGCCAATAATGACAAAACTCCTGTCCAGGGCCCCTTAGGCACATAGGATATACGGTGAGCATATTTCCAATCGATTTCAGTAAAATGCTGTTGCACCACCCCTGGAACCAAACCCTGGTCTAGGAGGGTACGTTGCTGAAACCAGCTTACAAACAAAACTTGCTGAACTGTTAAACACTGTTCCGCCCAAAATGATTGACAAAAGATTTTACCAAGGCCGAAAGGGTATTAGTTAACAGATGGAGGGGTAGAACCCCCATTGAGGCAACAAGACTCTGCCCAGCTGCCAAGTCCTCAGAAATACTAGCAGCCGTCTTTTGGGCCTTTTGAAATAGGGACCCTGTGACAGATAACTTGTTGGCCACCACTGCAATGTCTACAGCATTTAAAATGCCTACTCCCGTGCCCAAGCCTCCCAAAACCCACCCTCCCAAATCCCGCTTAGCGCGGTAAGGGGGGTTAAGAGCCAATTTCAACCATGCTTCTACCAGGCGGGAACAATTGGGCCACACGGTGGATACATTAATTAAAGACATGTCAAATTGAATCTGATACAAAACCAACTGAGCCACCGTAACCGCCTCTGCCTGTAGAGAGGGAATTTGGGCACAAATTAGAGGTGATGGCGGGGCCTGCGGGACTATCCGGCCAGGTTCCCATCCCCCCCGCAGTTGCAACAGCCATCCCCTAAATCTGCGGTTCTGGCCTCCACAGTTTACATATAAGTTTAGAATGCCTTTGAGACATGGCTCTATCACTTGGACAGTGCTATCCCACCATTGGGACCACAAAATCACCCGCTGCTGTGAGCTCAAGTTGGTGGAAAGAAAAATGGAGGAATTAGTGGGATCCCACCTCTGAAGCCGGGCTTGAAGCCGGTTGAACCAATCGCAAGTTGTGGTTCATGCAACCATATTAGTGTGCTTCCAGATTCCCTCCCACCAGGCAGAGTTGCTTGGGTCAGCTAAAGACCCATTGCCATTCCGCCAGATCAGTTGAAGGGTTACCGGGCCTACCTATGGAACCCAAGGTGTACATCGTGTGTGGAGATGAGTATTATAATAATCTCCTATTCTTGATGGGTTCCCTCCCCGATTTGGTCCTAAGTGGCCACATGGGTCAATTATGGGTAAGGAGGTTCCATCAGCAGCGGAGGCAATAATTTGCAAAAAAGGCCTTGAAGGAATTGAGGGATAATTGTCTGCTGATTTACACCACAGAGTTGAATTAATGTTGGAATGGTTCACATGCGTGCCTGTTGTCTCATTCCACTATGGGGTCCGTTCTGCAGGTGGTGGGAAAAACTGCAAGTCCAAACGCCCCTGAGCTCCAGGATATTGGCACCATCTGTTTTAAAAGAAAACTCACATAACCAGATTAACATAAAGCATGGTAGTTTTCTTGAATCGCTGACACTCACTTCAGTTGACCACGGTGAACCCATTTGCCCTCAGGGATCTTGTCTATCATATACACTGTGTCCCCGGCCCGATTTACAATGGTGAATGAGCCCTCCCACTTGGCCTGAAGGGGTCGGGTTGAGAACTTGCAATACATAACTCGAGTACCAACATCCCATGGGTCCACCTCCCACCGCCCCTTGTCCATTCGGGCTCTTGCTCTGTTCAGGGCCTCCTGTAGCTGATGGGTTATATAGGGTTTTTCCTCCACCAGTGTCTTATACCACTGAATCCAGTCCTCAGGGTGATCCTCCAGGGGTTTATTGTCCCCTGGAGCTGATCGGAGATGGATCATTGGGGTACCAAATAACAGCTGATATGGGGACAAATGGGAATTCAACCTGGTTTTGCTCCTAAGAACTGCCAGAACTAAGGGGAGCTCTCCACCCATGATCCCTTTTGCTCTTCTAATACCTTCTCCAATGCCTCTTTAATAGTACGGTTCATTCTTTCAACTTATCCCGAGCTGTGAGGATGGTGTGAGATATGCAATTTGCGTTTAATACCCAACGCCCCCCAACAAATTTTCCCACATCTCTGAGACAAATTGTGGCCCTCTGTCGGAGTCAAAGATTCCCAGAGAACCAAATCGGCAAATGATTTCTCTAAAAACTAACTTGGCAGTGTCTGCTGCGGTATGTCGCTTCATAGGAAAAGCCTCCACCCAGCCGCTGAAGGCATCTATAATCACTAGACAACAAGTTTGCCCTTGTGGGCCAGGGGGAAGACCCTCAATAAAATCAAGCTGAACATGGGACCATGGCCCCTCCGGAATGCGCTGATGTCCCAGTGGCAGCACTTCCTCTGACTCGCCACCTGCTCGGGCATTATACATGGCACACACCAGACAGTTGCTTACCCAGTCCTCTACTTGTTTCCTCTGACCTGGCCATTGGCCTATCTCCCGCACTCGCTGGTATGTAGCTTCCAGTCCCTCATGTCCCAAACTGTGAGCCCAGCATATAATATCCTGCCAGTCCCATTTTCCAGGAATTGACACTGGGAATTCAGAGGTGTCGCCTGCTCCCTTTAACTGCTTACGCAGAGCACCTCGGGTAGTAACAGCTGACACTACTGGTGACTTAGCCAGTGCATCCTCCCTATTATTCCAAAGGGCCTCAGGGGACCCTTCTGGATCTTGATGTCCTCCTACATGAGTCAGATATAATTGTCCTGGATGTGCCTGGATGCATTTATACACAACCTGCCAATCTTCTGCATGCGCTAGTGGTTTCCCATCCACACTTCTCCACTGATCATGGGCCCACTGCCACATCCAGTTCCTGGTCCCTTCCACTACATACTTTGAGTCACTAAAAACCACCAATGGTCCCAGATTCTCAGACCAAAGTCTCAAACACTCAACTAGGCCTTTAAGCTCAGCAAGCTGAGCTGATCCAGTGGCCCAACTGCGGACCAAGCTGCAATCCATTAAATTAAGGCATGCTGACTGGATATGAAGTTTGCCATCTATTCGGGTTGCTGACCCATCGGTAAACCAAATATTTTCTGGGTGAGCGATTGGGCTTCTTCTAAGGAGGTGGCCTGCAGAACAGCCTGTTCTGGTGCCTGAAACGGACATTCATGGGTCTCTCCTGTACTTGACAGGAGACCTGCGGCTGCCGTAGCTGCTCCTGGGGCGGACTGATACTGCACTCCTCTGTTGACTAAGGCTAGGGTCCACTGTGCCAATCGGGGGTTGCTCACCCCACTCCCCATAAGTTTACCCCACAAAATGTATCGCAGAGGTGTATGGGAGCTCTGAATGACAATGGGACTATCCCCTACCATGGCAGCAGATACCTCCAGGGCCCACACAGCTGCCAGACACTCCCTCTCACAGGGACCGAACTTCTGCTCAACTGGGGTCAGAACCCGGGAGTAATAGTCAATGGGGCGAGCTGGTTCTGCCCCTATTGCTTGGAACACTGCCACGGCCAAAGTCTGGGGTGAGGTGGCAAGCCTAAATTGAAAGGGGAAACCTACCCTGGGGGTGGCCAGCACAGCTGCCTGTAGGACCCTTTTTTTAATCGCTGCAAAAGCTTGGGATTGTTTTTCCTCCCACTCAAAAGGCACACCCTCTTTTAGAAGGGCATACAGGGGCCGGGCCAAATTGGCAAAGTCCCAGACATGTGTACAAACAAAATTAAAGGAGCCCAGAACCATCTGAAGCTGGTGCTTATCAGAGGGCACTGGGAGAGTCTGCAGTGCCTGCAGCCGTTTTTGACACACCTTCCGTCCCTTCTCTGATATTTGTACCCCAAGGTATGTGACTTGTGGCTGAACTAGCTGGGCCTTTTCCCGGGAGGCTTTAAAACCAGCTTCCTGTAAGACGTGCAGAACCCTCTCTGTACGTTCTTGGGTCTCCTGCTGCTCTGTCCCCATGGTTAAAATGTCATCTACATAAGACACCACCCAGGGCCGATCTAAGGGTCCCAGGTTATTAAGAGTGGCTGTCACAGCCTGGTGGGCTAGTGTCGGAGAGCTGTGAAAACCCTGAGGGACTTGGATAAATGTAAATTGTCGGTTCTGAAAGGTGAAGGCAAAGCGGTCCTGGCTTTCGGGTGCTAAAGGCAATGCAAAGAAACAGTTGGCCAGATCGACCACCGAGAACCATCTCGCCTCAGGTGGCATGCTTTCTAATAAGGAGGTCATATCTGCCACTATTGGGGCTCGCTGTGGGGTGTTTGCATTAATTCGGCAATAATCAATGGTCAATCGCCATGATTTGCCATCTGCCTTACGGACAGGCCAGACAGGGGAATTGAATGGAGAGGTGGTTTCCCTAATTACCCCTTGTTTTTTCAAAGCCTCAATAATTTCCCCTACTGCCTGTTCAGCTTCTACTGGATATTTATATTGCCGCTGTGGAGCGACCAGAGGGCCTTTAATCACAATGGGTTCTCCCTTCCATAAGCCACAATCATATTTATCTGTAGCCCAAACTCCAGGGACCCTGTAACACCACTCATCATCCTCTGGAACATTCACAGAAGCAACTCCCAACACTGAGTGAGTGCTTCTGGATTCCAATCTCTCTTAGGGACCTGCCACAAACCTCAATTAGCACAATCTACCACCAATTGCATTTCCTTTAATTGATCTATCCCCACAATTGGCTCTTTTATTAAGTTAGACTGGACCCAGGGTAACACCGAGATGAGGTCTGCCACCTCCCATTGGGTGGGAGACAAGACCCGTCCTTTTTCTTCTTGACCCCCATAAGCAGCTAAAACAACTGACTGGACTACCAAACATTCAGGAGGTCTGAAGGGAAGAAGGGACACGGCGGCTCCAGTGTCCACTAGCGCTGCACAAGGGGTTTGTGCCATTCCCACCCTCATTTGGACCATAAAGCGTCCCCCTGTATCGGTGGACAGAGTGGCAATCCATTGCCATCTGCCCTCCGAACGCCGGTCCTCCTGTGGGCTTCCCTATGGGGTTGGGGTCGGCCAGTGGCTCTCGGCTGACCGGATGTCATCAGGGGAAGAAACCCTTTTAGGGTCTCCCCGGGGAAGGGGAACTCCTAAATGGACGCATCTCAGCATCAATTCCTCTGTTGGCTTCCCATGCCAATTGTCCATATTTTCCCCCTTTTCCAGTAAAGCCCGCCACAATTCGTTACGTAGGTGGGAAGGCCCTTTTTGGGTCCTTGGACGGGGGTCCTGTGACTTATGCTCTACCGCTGCCACCTTAGAAGGCTTGCCTGTCGGTGTTGGGGTGACAAGAGCAGCCTGTCGGACGGCATCCAGTAAGGCTTCCACGTCTGCAGGTTCCCCAGGCCTCCATCTCCCTATTGCCTGCTGTATATACATTGGGAGACCCTGTGCGATTAGCCTTAATTCGTCCACAGGAAAAGCTATTTGGGCTATGGACGTGGGGATACCACTCCTTGCTGCAACAGGCACACCCTGACCACACAGACATGCCAGGAGAACCATCCTTTCCACAAACCTAGTGGGGTCTTCCCCTGGTGCGGCAGCTGCTGAAACCAGCTCTGCCAGCAATGCTCGTGGTCCCACAGCTGATGTCATGCCCATCAGCATCTCAAATATATCTTTATGTGTGGTATCACAGGCCTGCTGTCGGGCCACCCCCACTAAGTCCCCTCCCAATCCGGATGCAGCCTTTAGTACCTGCCGAGCCTCCGTCATATTTAGGCTCTGATCCAGGCACAAAGTCACCACATCTCGGGACCATCCACTGAACCCAGAACGAGAGGGTCCTCCTAAGGTTTTGGCCAACTCCACCACCTGTGCGGGGGTCAACTCGGTCTCTGCCACCGTGTGCCCAATATTTGGGGCCTCTCCTCCCCCTTGGGGGGTGGGCCCATAAGTCCGGACTACCCTCCGGATCGCTGCAACCCGATGTCTGAGATCTGGCCCTCCAGGGTCTGGATCTGGGTGATCCAGGTTACCCCAAATATCCCTATCCCAATCTTCACCCCAGTCTAGGTATTGATCACTTCTCTTAGGAAGCCCTACAGCCGCTACTCTTCCCTTAGAAAGGAGCCTTCCCTCTGGCCTACTCTCTCCCAAAACTAACTCCTTGAGACACTGTACCCTTTCACTTAAAGTTCTATTCTCCTCCTGGACATGCTCCCGTTCCTCTTCTGCAGCTGCCACTTGTATGGCAGCAACAGAAAGAGACGCTGGCTGTAAGCGCCTGAGCTTTCCACATATCTCGTTCTGTCTCCAGTTCCTTCTTCTGTTCCTTCAACTGCTCCACATCCTGTGCTAGCTGACTCTTAGCTGCCTGCCACTGATGTACTGCCTGCCATAGCAGCCAGGCAGCTGCTCTCTCCTTACCTCCCTTGTCTGGCTTATACAGTAACACATATTTTTCCATCATTAGTTCCAAATCAGTCACTGAAGCACCAGAGAACACCGCCCCTTGAGTCCAGGGGTCAGCCCCTTTACTTTAGATCCATTCCCTCAGGAGTCCGGGCGTAGGTGCTGCACTCCACCCTTCTCCTCCCTTCTGGGAGTCCTTTACACCTCCCTTTCCTTTACCCCAAATGGGCATCTTGTTGTTGGGAACCTGGACTATGTGCCATGGGTTGCTAGCCTACCACGTTTCAACGCACCCCAGTCCTCCAAAGTTCACCGTCTCAACTTCCCGTGGGGAAAGGACTTTTACTTATCCCCTCTTCCCCGGCATCTCCACCAAAAATGTTGCAAGGGGATGTGGATTGCAACTGCTTTAAACACTAAGAAGAGGGGATCACCACATAGGAGTGCAAAGGGTTTGTTTATTCAACTAAAACTGGGAAGGGAGGGGAATCTCATTCATACACTCAATCACACTTACAGTCCCAGACAGGATGATAAGGCAAGCAGAAGGCAGTTCATATTGTTTGATCTTCCCAAGTTGACTCCTAAGCTGGTCCGCTGGCCAGGCGATCCGAGCAGAGGGCGTTCTGGGAGGCTCCCCTTGATGGTCAACCCACTGTGTCTCTGTCCTCTCTCTTTTTAGGATCAGCCACATGCAGCCTCTGAGTCTGGGCCTCTTGGGGCCGTGTGCACTCCCTGCTGGAGCCGTGTGTATTGTTGTTTACTCCTGCTGTTTACCTCAGACATTCTTCTGCACTCACTCAGGGAAGGGATAGGGGTTTAACAGACAACACTCCAACAGTTTGGGGAACCAAATAACATCATTAACAGGTGAGAAAGAACAACCACCATTTTAACTCTCCCTTTGCTCCTCCTTTGCCTCCAACACTTCAGAGTTCTGTCACTGGCTCACACTATCCCTTTCTCTGCTAGACTGATGGCACCATTATTAAATGTTTGTTGCTTATGATGATATTTATAAACTGCAATCAAGTCACCCTGAAACATCTTTTTGTTAATCTAGTGTAAGCAGGGTCAGGATAAGCTCTACCCTGACATCTGGTGGTGAACTGTGGCGAGTGGTGCAAAGAGACTTCAGGGGCTGATCTCATTTGCGTAGATACACCCAATTTGCATAGACACACCTACCCCACCTAGTATGTGCTCACAGCAGCCCAAATGGTCACTTTGGCCACTGTGGGATCCCCAGTCTCTCTGTTATTGAGGCAGGGGGGATAAAAGTGTTGTTCCCCTGATTATGTGAATCAAGGACAATGGAATGGTGGAACTGTTTATGACAGAGGGATTCGCCATCAACTAAGTAGCACTCGCTAGACAAGGGGCATGGGTTCCAAACCCAGTCAAGTTGAGAGAGGCTGGTGACAGGTCTTTATACTGGGTGGTGGGGGTTCCTGTTTGAGGGCTTAAACAACACCAATTGCACCCCTTCTTTGCTCCACTGTGGAATATCAGAACTAATTTGGATTCCATTAGGAGTCTAGTTGTGAGCTACTGAGTTGACTTCACTGTGGGCCAGTGGAACACTAGCACTGAGGCTCCTCTATTATGAGCTGAACTTGCTGAGGAGCTGAAATCACTGTGTGCTGTGGGGAGCCTGGTGCTATACTGTGGAAGAGCTGAAATCACTGTTGCTGTAGGGAGCCTGGTGCTATGCTGAGCCACTAGCAGAGCAGCTTGCAGGGACAACCAGTAGGCGGACAGCAGAGCGGTTTGTGGGGGTGACCGGTGGCTGGTAGGAGCGGCAGCAGACAGCCAGTGGAGCAGCTGCAGGAGCAACCAGCTGGTGGCCAGGGGCGTGGACTGAGACGGCTGGCGGAGCCGGACAGTTCGGGGGACAGCTGAGATGGCTCACTGGACAACAGGTGGAGTGACTCGCATTGACGGTGGCAGCAGAACCCTACGGAGAGGTGGAGCCATTGACGGACCACGTAAGGTGTATCAATCCCCTACCAGGTGAAATTTTGAACCCTGGGGCGGCACTGACCCAGGGCAGAGACTTTTGGGGTGTTGGACTTTTGGGACTTTGGGTGATTCGTGGCTGGGGGGTGGGTCTTTGCTCATGTTTGGTTTATGAATCCGAGTTGTGGTGTTTTCCCAATTTAATGCTGATGTCGGTTACCTCATGTTATTAAAGGTTTGCTGCTATACTGAGCCTCTGTGCTTGCGAGAGGGGAAGAATTGCCTCTTTGAGGCGCCCGGAGGTGTATGTAAGATTTCCCAGGTCACTGGGTGGGGGCTCGAGCCGGTGTTGTATTACCTTGTTGGGAGGAGACCCCTAGATACTGAACCCGGCCCTTGCTGCTATTAACTCGGCCTAGCAGAAGGGTTACACTAGTATCAGACATTCCCTTCTCAACTTCAACAGGAAAGAGAAACAAAGGGAGAAATTAAAATGAAATTTGCTGTATTATAATTTCCCCCCCAGTATGTTTGCAATACTCAGGTAACGCTATCAGAGGCTGGTGTGGATAATCTAACAACGAACACAGTGGTTTTGCAAATGTACCTAAAGATTTAAAGTGAAACATGTGTACATATTTGCAGGCTCGGGACCTAAATCCTCAAGACAGGACTGCAGTCCAGTTGATTAAATATCTTCTTTATCATTCAGAGGTATTTCATTCAAACCTTTTTTGATTTCTTAATTTGTATATCAGTGGTCAGGGATCATGAGCTGCACATATTAGATTATATATGCAACTTGACCTAAATCCATATACCAATAGTATCTAGCACACAGGTGCCCAATTTAACAAATACTACCAACTTCATCCCCCACCACACAAACACTAAACCAGGAAACAAACCCTGTTGCAAACTCTGTCCACACATCTAGCCTAGTGACACCATCACAGGACCTAACCACATCAGCTATACCATCAAAGACTCATTCATCTGCACATCTATTAATGTGGTATTTGTCATCATGTGCCAGCAATGCCCCTCTGCCATGTGCATGGGACAAACTGGACTGTCCCTATGCAAAGGACCCAAATGGACACAAATCAGACATCAAGAATGGTAACATACAAAAAACCAGTGGGGGAGCACTTTAATCTCCCTGGACACACAGTTACTGACTTGCAAATTGCCATTCTGAGGCCAAAAAACCCCTTTAAAGACAGACTGCAACTTACTGCTGAGCTGGAATTCATATGCAAACTTGACACTGTCAGAATAGGTCAGCATAGGAATAGGAATAGGAATAGGAATAAAAACGTGGAATGGCTCTCATTACAATAAATTCCCATTCGGGTACTCTCACCTCATCACTGTTGAAGCTGAGCCACATCCACTCTGATTTAACTAGCAGTGATGTGACACTCCCATCTCTGTAACCCTGCCTTTCTTTCCCTTCCAGCATCTGAGGAAGTGAGTTGTATCTCAAAAAAGTTTATGCCCTAATAAATATGTTAGTCTTTAAGGTGCCACTGGACTCTTAGTTATTGCTGAAACAGGCTGATGTGGCTACCTCTCTGAAAAATGTTATTTTTACAGCTTATAAGCGTATCTAGTCCTACAATAATACAAATAACAGATTAACACCACCATCTTTTTTAGGAGAAAAGACTGTGCGCCAAAATTTGGTCCAGTATATTTCTATTCTAGTTGCAGCAATATGGACACTTTTCTAGGTTAACCAGAGACACTTTGGGTCAGATTTTTAAATGTTTTTAGGTATCTAAAAATGCAAATAGGACAACTGTAAGATTTTTGGTATTACCTCACCTCCTCATGGGGCCCCAGAGCCTGGGCTCCAACCTGAGCTCAAACCTCTACACTGCAATTAAACTTCCCCTTATCCTCCTGAGTGGCTGCCCAAGCACTCAGCTTACTGGGAACACTGTTCCTCACCCCAGCCAGAGCCTACCCCCCCCCCACCCTGCCCACAGCGAGCCCAAAGCAGTGGACATGGGCCAGCTGCAAGTTTTTAATTGCAGTGTAAACACACCCTTAGACTAGGGTTCCCAACTTTCTAATTGCACAGAACTGAACACCTCTGCCCCTCTCCTCTGTTCCACCCCTTCACTGGAAGTCCCATCTTGACCCATCCCTTCAGAGGCCCTCTCCAGCTCACTCCACCCCCCTCTATCTGTCACTTGCTCTCTGCCACCCTCCCTTTCACCAGGCTGGGACAGACGATTGGTGTGCAGGAGGGGGTTCTGGGCTGGATCCAATGGGTTCCAAGTGCAGGAGGAGGCTCAAGGCTGGGTCAGAGGGTGGGGATGCAGGAGGGGGTGTGAAGTGAATATGCAAATGGAAACTCCCAGAAGGGAGCTTAGGTGCATGGTGGGGCTAAGGGCTGGGGCAGGATGTTGGAGTCAGGGCTCTGGGAAGGAGTAAGAGTGCAGAAGGGGGTTCCGACTTGGGTCAGGGAGGAGGAAGCGTAGGTTCTGGCTGGGCAGTGCTTATCTCAGGCAGCTCTCAGTCTGCAGCATAGTGGGTCAGGCTCCCGCTATGAGCTGGCTCTGTATGGCTCATAGAAAGGGTGGCATGGCCCTGTGGCCCCTAAGAGCCTGCAGGCACTGTCCCCACAGATCCCACTGGCCACAGTTCCCAGCTAAGAGAAGCTGTAGAGGTGGCACTTGGGATGGGGACAGCACGCAGAGTGGCCCCCAGGCCACTCTGTATGTAGGGGACAAAGGGACATGCTACAGTTTCTGAGAGCTGCACAGAGCCAGGGTAGGCAGGGAATCTGCCTTAGCCCTGCTGTACTGTAGCATGGACTTTAATTACTGACTGGAACCTCCAGGGTCCCTTTTGACAGGGCATTCTGATCAAAAACTGGACACCTGGTGATCCTACTTTAGACATTTAGGCTATGTCTATACTGCACCTCTCTTCCGCAAAAGCTGATGCAAATTAAGCACAGATTAGCATATTGCATAATTAATTAGGGGCCATTTTTGCACAAGAGGCTTTTGCACAAAAAGGAGCTGTGTAGACGGCCCCTTTTTGCACAAAAACCCCCTCTTGAGCAAGAGCCGTTCTTCCTGAAAAAATGAGGCACAGGCTCCTAAGGCCCAGGTTCTTAAAAGTAGTTAACAATATGCCTAGTCATCATTTTGGAGCATGTGGGAGTGAGATGTCGAGCTTAAGTCCAAAGACTCAGATTAGCAGGGCACATGCTAATGCTCTAAAAATAGCTGTGTAGACAGCTCCCTGAAGTTGTAGCTTGGGTCTTCTGACCCAGGATGGAAGGCTTGCTCCCACAGACTCCAAAATGCTGTGTAGACATACCCAGAGTTCCTAATTCCCACTTGAAAATGGGACTTAGGTTCCAATGACACTTTGGAAAATTTTGCCCATAGGTTTCTAAATGCCTACCAGACAGATTGTTAAGCTATCTAGTCACCTATAGAGATCTACTGGGAATTTCAAAAGTGCCTCACATCTTACTCCTGTGCAGGTCCCATGAGACTCCTGCATAGGAATTAGGTTGTGAGGTCCCCTAATACATTTGAAAACCTGTCCCTGAATCATCTTTGAAAATGTGACTTAGGCTCTGAAGTCACTTAGACATTTTTGAAAAATTGATCTTATGTCCAGTTTTTATAATAAAAATATGCATGTGCCTTGGCATGAACTAGGCAACATTTGAGATTTGTTTACATTTTATAGTTTGTACTGAAGTTTTGGCCTGTGAATGTGCATTTCATTTTATTAGGTGAAAAATTAGACCTTTCATTGAAGAAAAATAATATTTTTAAACTCTAACAGGTGCAAGGCAAAGCTTGTAAACTTTAGGATAAAAGCACTTTCATGTTTCAAGGACAGTAAATTCAAATCCTGTTATTTGTATTTCATTATTTCTTTTTTCTATAAACGGTATTGGAGGTTGATTCTTCCACTTTTCTAGTTTTTAAAAGAAAGGAAATTAAAATCTAAAAAGAAATATCTCATCCAAAATATTTCACCAGGCTAGCTGTAAACTAACTCTTAAGTTTGGTGCATATTGTACAGTCACTTTTGCTGATGTTGTGCAATGGCACCACCTGGTGGACATGTTCCATTTAACTGTACTGGTGCTCAGACTGGAACAAATCTCAGCAACAATAATATAAAAGCATGGGAACATTAATTTTTTAATATATTGGAGAGTTTTTTTAGCTTTCATTCATGCAATGTTTATTTTGTGTCAGTCAGCTGAGGAAGCATGATAGAAAGATAGTCAGCTCTGTGGAGCCAAACTCCAAACATTTGTAGTCTCATAACATTTAGGCCATCATCATACAAAGATTTAAACACATCTAACCACACTGTGAGTAGTCTTGTTGAATTCAGGAATATGCCTAAGTCTTTTATGGACTAAGCCTTTACATTTCACCTTTTTAAAGGGTTCTTAGTTATCTGTATTTGTTTGAAAAGTTCACCAGAGTAAAATGAAATCCTAGGTTTGCATTATCCACTGTAAACCTGTTCGAAGCCTTGGCAGTTTCTGATTAGGAATTCACTATTAATGCTACCATACTCAATTGTATCATAATAAAACTGTACTAAAAGGTAGCCACATTGCTAGCAATTGATTTGTTGCTAAGGGAGCAATTCCAGTAATTTCTTTGCCAAAGAAAAACTTCCTGCGCTATTACATAAGTAAGGTAAGCAAAAGTTGTCTCTTAAAATTAAAAGTACAGTTTTAATTCCCTTGCATTGTTTAACTATCAGCATTCATCAGAGAGAACACCAAAACTTTTGCAACTTTATGCAACCACTGAACAAGCTAAAATAGGTTAAGAGTTAAGTCTTAACCTGCTGGAATTCTTTGCTTTCATGGACTGTTTTGGCAAGGGCTAATGCCCGGATTCAGGAACAGCTCTATTGAGGAATGTTCTTAAGCATGTGTTTAACTGCAAACATGTGCTTAAATCCCAGTGATATTTTCCAGAAAAGGGATGTATTTAAGTACATGCCCAACTGCTGGCTTGGATAAGAAGGCTGATGGTAAAATAATAACCTTTTTTTGTGCTTTACTAATGCAGTTGCCCTAATTTAAAACATCACTTTGGGAATGAGAAGAATTACAGAGAACCCATCTCATCCTGGACTTTTCAAAGGTATGCCATACTTTCTATTTGAAAATTGCAAACATCCACTTCAGACCTCTTGTTCAGACCCCACAACTGTTACAAGAAAGGAGTATTAAAGCCTGAGTCAACCAGAATCTTTCAAGATGATCCAGACCCAGGAATATAAGGCATCAGTGCTATAGTTGGATCAATGTTGGTAGCCCCTTGTACGTATAAGAACAGCCATGCTGGGTCAGACCAAAGGTCCATCTAGCCCAGTATCCTGTCTTCTGACAGTGGCCAATGCCAGATGCCCCAGAGGGAGTGAACACAACAGGTAAGCATCACGTGATTCCTCTCCTGTCATCCATTTCCAGACAAACAGAGGCTAAGGACACCATTTCTACCCATCCTGGCTAATAGCCATTGATGGACCTAACCTTCATGCATTTATCTAGATCTTTTTTGAACCCTGTTAAAGTCCTAGTTTTCACAACATCCTCTGGCAAAGTGTTCCACAGGTTGACTGTGCACTCCATGAAGAAAAATTTCCTTTTGATTGTTTTAAACCTTCTACCTACTAATTTCATTTTCATATGTGAAGCTCCCTGTATTTTCAGTGGAACTCTGTGCAGTAACAAAGGTCTTCCCCTACAAATCAGACAGCAGTATTGGGCCATTCTTCAAAAACTCTCTCAGTGAACCTTCCCAGGATTTTTAGGATGTTTATGCTTAGCAAGGAAAACTGTTGCATGACTAATCTGTTATATTTTGGAAGTGGGTGAAAGTTACCACCTGTATATGTAAATATGTCTCTGGAAACTTCTTGAGTTAGTTTATTTTTTGGAAGCGTGTTTCTGCCAAATACTGATATTATCTTCTGAGAAAACTTTTGGTACTAACATGTTAAAAGAAATACTACATAGAACATATTTTCAGTTACAAGGCCATTGCAGAGTTGGATAAGGCTTATGTCTTACAGGGAGTTTATACACTCCCAACAATGTTATTGTGAAGAGAAGATAACACGGACACTGAGCTAGCTAGAACTTGAACTAGTTTCTGATTCTGGCGAGGTCCATACTGTTGTGAATTGCCTCTGTGTGTCCTGAACTGCGTACCCCTTGCATAAACTATTAACTCAATATTCCTGCGTGGTGTACACTAGGAAACTATGGCATTTAGGAGTGTGAAAACCCCACATTCCTGAGCAATGCAGTTGAGATGACCTAATCCCCTGTGTAGCTGGTGATCAGTCAACAAGAGGAATCTATTCTCTCAGGCAAGCAAATTACCTTTGACAGGGATGGGGAACCCCTCAGTCCATGCACTGGATCCAGCTCACTGCCTAATTTCATCTGCCTCACAGCAGGTTTCCACACCATGGGCCAGAAGCCCGGAGCCTAGGTTCTTCCTCCCCACCCCCTGCAGTACCAGTTCACCTCACTGTGGGGGAAAGCTACCATTGTCAGGCCATTAAAAGTCTGGTTGGCTCCGCACAGCTATCAGAAGCGGCTGGTGTGTCCCTGTGGGTTGGCCTTTTGGTGCAAAGGCAATCAGGGGAACTGCATACTGCCCCTGCCCCCAGTGTTGGCTCTGCAGCTCCCATTGGCTGGGAACCACGGATGATGAACACTGTGGGGGTGGTACCTATGGACATGGGAAGCATCTGGAGCCTCCTGGCCAGGCCTCCATCCAGGGCCCAGATGTGCTGGCCTCTTCTGGGAGCAGCACAGCACTAAGGAAGACAGGGAGCCTACTTTAGCACCGCTGCCCTGCAAATTAGGAGCCACCTGAGGCAAGCGCCACCTGGCCTGAGCCTACACCCCAACCCCCCCACCCCAGATCAGTAACCCTTCTGCACCCTAACCCCTTCCCAGGGCCTGCATCCCCACCCCTGCCCCAAGATCAGAACCTGCTGTGACGGGGTCCAGTCACAGACGACCCCTCTGGAGTGCCTCCCAGGGTGCTGAAATGGCCACTGCCACTCACCTTCCCACCCTCTGGGGCTCCTCACTGCCTGGTGCTGCTGGGGCAGCTCCGCTTGTCTCCCCCAGCCAAGGCCCCGAGCTGAGGTCCCTGCCCCCGCCGAGAAGCAGTACAGACACTGAACCTCTTCAGGTCCAAGGAGAGTGCAGTTTAGGGCCCAGCTTCCTGGGATACCACTCCCCAGATGGGATCAAACCCCAAAGAATTAGATAAGGATAAGCCACCTTTAACAATGAAAGGGGGAAATGTGCACACTGGTTGCCTCCCCAGCCGCCCCGGTAACAATTATTTACACTGGGTTTGATAGAAAATAAAAATGATTTTATTAAGTGGAAGCAGTAGAATTTAAGTGGTAAGTGAGAACAGGCAGAACAAAGGTTATAAATCAAAAGAAACAAAACACTTGGCTAATTCTACACTGAAACCTCAGTACAAACTTACTCAAACTCACCCTAAAACCTCTTTTCCAGCTGCCCCTCCAAACAAGGGCTGTCTCCCCACCCTGGGGTCTTCGACTCCTTTCCTTCAGGTGCTGCCCAGCCAAAAGACCAAGGCCTCGGCTTTCTTATTCTTTTTGTTAAAGATTTGAGGCCACTCTCTACCAACCCCTGCTCAGACTTAAGGACAAAAGAGATTGTTTAAGAGTTGCTCATCATGAGAGTAACAGCCTCCATGTCCCTCATTCAAACATTTGAAACCCACAAAGTATTCCCCACTACATATGTCTAGTTTTTACACACACAAATGATACATACATCAGAACCAGTGGCTCATGACATGAAAATTGTTGGGTTACACAAAATGATTCACTCAAAACTCCTTTGAATTATGTATATTCATGTCCATAAGCCCATTTCACATAGTATGGGGGGGGGGTGATCCGTCACACCCCCTCCCACACCCTAACTCCCTCCCAGACCCTGCAACCCACTTCCCTGTCCGAGCCCTCCTCCCACTCTCACACTCCAAACCCTTTAGCATCAGCCTGTAACCTCCTCCTACAGCCTAACCCCCTCATCTGCAGGCCCATCCTTGAGCCCACAACCCAAGCTGGAGCCCTTCTCAACCCCCTGCCTCATCTGAGAGCCTCCTCCTTATTTCTGGACCCCTTATTTCTGGCCACACCCTGGTCCTAGAGAAAGTCCTGAGCCTTCAAGACCCCCTTGTGCGGTTGGAGCAGTGTGCGCCAGCTCACTCCTCTGCAGAGGGGAGCTCCAAGCCTCCATGCTATGTGAGAACCACTCCCATCAGCAAAGGTAGTGTCTTCACTGAACTACGGCCGCAGTGCATTACAGCAGTTTAAGTGTAGTCAAGCCCTCATTCATTGATAGCACTGAAGCGAGGGAGGGCACACCAACTGAACAGAATCCTTCTTTCAACTAATTTAGTTATTTTGCTGCAGAAACATAGAGGTTGTCTACAATGAAAATGCTGCAGTGGCGCAACTGCATAGATGTGACCTGTGCAGACAGGCGGACTTCTCCCATCAGTGCCACTAATTCACCTCTTTGATAGACTGTAGCTAGGAGTTCTCCCCCCAACAGAGTGGTGTCTACACTAGGGGCTTGGTCGATATAACTACACCGCTCACGGGTGTGGATTTTTCACATCCATGACTAATGTAATTATATTGATATAGGTCTGTAGTATAGACTAGATTTAAATTACTTTTGAAAATGGGACTCAGACTCCTAAGTTATTTAGCTGTTCTGTAAAATGTTACCTGAGATAATTCTATGCCACAAACTTAGTTTGCCTCAATTGATTCAGTTTTAAAAATATTTTTCCAATTCTGATAGAAGCTTAAAAGCTCAGAGGGAAAGTCCTGCATTATACTCATATATTCCACACACTGGACATTGCAAATGAAGCCTTTCATTGAAGACATGCAGGCCAGATGATTGTCAACACCAAAACAAATTATCGAAGTCTGAATCTTATCATTTAAACTAGAGGACCTCTCTTTTCATTTGAGGCCTCTCTATACCTGATTAAACGGATACCTAAAATCCTTCCCTTCAGTTTGGGCCAGAGGCAGGCACTGTAGATACTGATCAGGATTGCTTTCAGGCCCCTCTTCCAGCCTGAGTTGAGGCTGGACATGGGAATATGTGAAATAAAATCATTTATTGTATTCTCTGCTAAATCTGACAGTACTTTATGAGGGGAAATTACATTAAATATAAATGGGTAATATAAAAAATTGTCCACTAGATCAAACTGGCGGTGGGATGGGAGTTAAGTTATATTTCTTTTTTGGAGTTTCAGAATACAATGGAAATATTTGTCTATCTTATTGGAATGGCAGGGGCAGCTAGGGTGTTTGCATTTGTATTTCTTGCAATGGAAGAGAGACTATCCAGTTCTTTGAGGAAGAGATCAAGATCTAGTTTTGCAAATGTTCTGTTCCTAATCTTACACTACAGTTTGCTTTGAAAGAGAGCTGACTCTTTCCATCAACTATCAGTGATAAAACGGTAGCCTGGCTCTCACTTCTGTAGAAAAAAGGAAGACTGGGCTAGCAGAAAACAGATACAGTGCCAAGCATTAGAAGAAAAAGTGTTCATGTATTTGTTTTTCTTAAACACTACATTATCTTCTACTATATATTTGAGAGAGTTTGTCTGTCTGTTCAAGAACTCCTTCTAAACAGTAAGAGCTAGGCCCACCAAATTTGGTAGGCAGCTTCCTCTTACCATAACTTAAAGCAATGTAAGAGTGTTTGTGTCATGAAAATAAGATGTGCCTGGAATGGATTTGCTTCTCATAAAACCATACATTCGTCTATGCTGAATTTAATTTGCTTTAACATTGCTCAGTCATTTGCCTTCTACTCATACACCCTACTACCAAAGTTCCTCGTGACCCTCCCTTGTCTTGAGTAAACTACGTGATTTTATGTTGCAACTTATCACAAACCATTTCTCAGACAGTAATGTTTCCCAGGCTTCTATCACGATAAAAAGGGTCAGCAGATAAATGGGTATTACTGTCTGAAGGTTTGATTCAGCAGAATATTTAAGTATGTGTCTAAATGGAAGTAAGGGACTACTCATATACCTGAAGTGAATAGAACTGCTCATATGCTTAAGGCTAGGCAAATGCTTAAAGCACCTTGTGGAACCTGCATCTCACATGGAGATGGACAATTGATGAATTTTTTAAAAAACAGTGTAGTATATTACTTCCTTTCTCTTCCCCTTCCTTTCCTTCCTCTTCTCCACAATGAAATTAGATCTTTCTCCGCTGTGCGTGGCTAGTGCTTATCTAGCACATTCTCTCTCTCTCTCCCTCTCATTAGCCTATTCTTAATTCTAATCCCTGTTAAAAGCCTTGTCTGAAAATTCTGGTCAGGCTTCCTATGAGAAAGAGTTACTGTATCTAAGAAGGCAAATGAATATTAAGTTGTAATATTGTGCTTAAGAGGCAGTGTCTATGTTAAGGATAGGCGTTCTGTGATTCACGGTTGTTCCAGCTATTACTGCTTCTTGCTATGAATGGAAATTCGCTGATTGAGAAAAGTGTTCGGCTGTCGCATTTTATCTGTTAAGTGTCATCACAGTCACAGCGTCCGGCAAGGTAAAGAGTCAGAGACATGCCTTCGAATAAATACGTTCTTCAGGCATAAAGGGGCAAGGAGGAAACAATTCCTTCTAATTAGGAAATACTCTGTAAGCAGTGAAAGAAGTAAAATCTTAAAGACTGTGCTTGTCAGGGAGAGATGTTTTCTGAGAAGAATTAGGGCAACGGAGGATTATTGTTAAGCCCTTGATTGAGATCTTGGACTTTCATCAGTTCTGTAGCAATACAAGCCTAAAACCAAAGGCTCAAACACATCTCCAGAAAAGAGATCTTGGAGAATGCAAATACAAACAAACCTTGGACTTATCTTTTGGATATTTATAAATCCCAACAGGAGTTGTGGAGGTGATATGTCCCTATTCAGCCAGTTGGCAGCAGAGAAAAACAACAAGGCTATTATTGCTTTTGGTTTTGATTCCTCAGTTAAAATCCCAAATTATATGAAAAGTTCCGGACCAAACTGTGAATTATCTGTTAGATGAAAGCAACCCTTTTTAGAGCTTTCATGCTGAACGAAGCCTCCATGAATATAATCAGGGTTAGATCCTTTAATGTAGGCAGAATTCTCAATTAACCACTCAGATCCTAGCATAATGGTGCTAGTGCATGACATCCTGAACAAGTTGTATACCAGTGTTTCAGAAACAAAGTGTCTAATCGGTGTGTGTGTGTGGGAGGGGGGTACCCTAAAGTTAATGTAAATAGCTTTAACCATTTCAGGTGTATGTTAATTGGTTTAGAGCTAAAAGAAAGTTCATTAAACATTGTTAAACAACAAGTAGTTCATACCTTTTTCAGTGCAATGATTAACAAATGGGTAGGATGGAAAAATAATAAAAAGGATCAGGGAACCCAGTAATAAATGCTGACACTTTAAATTCACAAGCTATGACGTGTAAGCTTTATGTTTGTGTATTTGCCTGTAGGACTCGCTCTCTCTCCAATAAATACTGGAGATTTGCACTTGTACTTGCAGGTTTTCAGCAAGTAATGTGGATACATCCAACCATTTATCAACCACAACACATTGAGGTCACAAGTCCCCAGCCTCATTAAGAAACAGTGAGCCAATTGAAAAACAACTCCCCTCCCCCCCAGGGCATCTGAACATATGGTGCAGGAGTAATACAGTTAATTTTGAAATACTCAGATCTAAAGAGGAGGTTAAGCAGTTAGGCAACATGAGGGTAACATAAAGGGTATTTGGAGATCTGGCACAAGTGTCAAGCAATTTTGTTGTTTTGAGTTGTAGTATCTGTAGGCTAAAACTTCAAAAGAGTGCATATGTTCTTTAAGGCTTTTACAATGAAAGATCAGGATAACAAGTAACTATTAAATTGTTTAATTTAATTATATGAACAGGAATGAGACTGTACTTCAAGGTGGAAACTGCTCAGAGCTTCAAAAAACCATTCCTACTGAGTAGAAAGTGACAACGCTCCCAGACATTGTAACACAAGACAGGAACATTACATCATCAAAGCTCTTGTTATTGCCTGAAAACATACTACCTAGCAACTGCAGAAAATGAAAGCTGTGGGTTAACCCTTCTAAGCATGCACCGTTTTCAAATATACAATTGCTTGTGGACCCAGGGAGACTGGCTTTGTTGTGCTCTGCCATCCCAAGCTTAAAGACCACCATCAAGGTGGACACGCCAGCACTGGACAGTGCTGAGTGGTGGTGTGCTGTCATCCTCACATGATTTGTTCATAAGACTGACATCAAAATTTGGTAGCAGCAAGCCTAGTGTCTTAGAATATCTGTCCTGTATGGGAGGCAGCCAGAAGCCAGCACCATTAACCCCGGTGAGGAAGAGAGGCGGTGCTAGTGGTGCTAGAACAAAGGCAGTGGGACAGAAAAGGGCAAAGGCCCCATTCCTCCTCCTGTACCAGTGCTGGGCTGGGTGGTGAGAGCATGTTGTGTCTAGTTGTTTGGAGTACACGGGGTCCTCACTATAAGTCCAAGATACGTTCCAAAAAATTTGGACTTATAGCGAAACAACTTAAAGTGGGGAATTTTTTTCCCGTGTCTGACTTCCATTTAAGCAGATTGTGGGGGAGTGTTTCGCACGACTTATAGCAGGGAATGGGAGGACTTATAACGCATCAGTTCCTACAAACGTCAACGACTGTAGTGTGGAACAGACGTATACCAGGGTGACTTACAGCGGGGACCCCCGTATCATGACTTCCTGTGGCATAGTGGTTCTCAACCCAGGGTACTCAGAGGCCTTGCAAGGGGGTACATCATCTAAATATTTCCGTAGCTGTGCAAAGTGGACACATATTTTGCACATGACACCATCCATGAATGGTGTCTCTTTTGGCAGTCTGGTTTCTCTCGTGCCTTGTAATTTTTTCCAGGAGACACCTCCTGACTTTTTTTTTTTTTTTTTTTAATTTTCATCTGGAAACATTTATTTTAATTTGGCAGCATGGTCCCTCTGTTCTAGCTATTGGGTGAAATCCTGGCCCCATTGAAGCCAATGGGCATTTTGCCATTGGCTGCGATGGAGCAGGGTTTTGTCTACTGTGTTTAAAAGCACCTAAATATAGAAATATGGAAAACTTGTTAGTTTCAAAATGCTGCTGCCTTTTATGACTTATTTTTGTTAAAAAGTCAGAGTGGGAAAATGAACACTAGTATGGAGTGCTCATTTTTATCTCTGATGTAATTGTACAAATAACCTCTGTCTCATTTATTCCTCCTTTCACTAAAGGGATTCTCAGCTTTGAGAACTGGCATTTATATAACTTTTTGAAAATAAAGAAAATGCAAAACAAAACACCATTCAGCCAAAAGTTAGGAAGCCAATACAAATGTTTGTTTAAAATCTCACTCAGAATTCCAGTAATAAATTTTCTTCAAGGCTTTGAAGATTTTTTTTCTAAACACATCTGTTCAAATTTAGAATTCAGCAGTTTCATTGGCTCCTTTTCTTTAGTGCTACAATAATTGTAAGACTTTCCAATTTGCTTTTATTCGCTTCACCAGTCATTCTGCTGTAAAGCAGAGATGGGCCAGAGCTTCAAAGTATGGACCCAGGTATAGTTCTCAACTCTGACTGAGTATCATTGTAGAAACATCAACTCAGAATGATAGAATTGTATTCACTTAGCATGAATTTAAATGACAACACAAGGTGCAGGCCAGCGGAGAATCAGACCCTGTATTTTAATGTATAAGCCCAAGGGAGAGAATTATGACTGAGCTTTCAAACATAATTATTTTTCCTGACTTTTGAGTGCTTGATTTCTCAACCTTGGTATTATATTAATGCTATTTTTGGTAGAATTTATAAATAATCACAATACATTACATGAGTGACTTCAGTTTGCCATGGTTATGTTATTACTGTGTTTCAGATCATCTGTGTCCTAAAGAATTTCTAAGGAGAGCTCATATTTTCAGTTCCTACACTAAGTAGTTATGGCTACTCCTGGCGTACAAGTTCTATGTTAGTTTTGACACTTATATTTAATTCCTTTTATCAATGCAATTAATTTATTTTTGGATCTCAGAGCTTGGTTGATGCTTTTATACTTTTGAATTATCTTTTTTGATTATTAGTCTAAAGCCTTTCAAAATGTCCCCATTTATTAGCAGTTAAAATTATGAAAATATATTCACACTTTCTTTCTCACAGGCTTAGAATTGCTATCACAAAGTTTCAAAGCACCAGATTTCTGAAGAACCATTTAGGATTCGCCTTCTGATAACTAATATTTCCTTTATCCTTTTCCCAATTAATGTCATACACACAGAGTCTCGTGTTCTGGGACAACAGAGTAGGGTAGCAGCAGCTTTTCAGCATTCAGCTTATTACAGGCAGTCTACACCAGTGGTTCCCAACCATTTTTTATACCGGAGACTGGCAAACCCATTCACAAACTTTTGGTGGACATCATCATTTTATCTGCATATTCATTATGCAAATAACAAATATGCAAATAAAATGTTAACGGTCTGCCAAAAGCCCCAGCACCCAGAGCCAGCCAATGACCCCAGAGTCCCCTGCACCCAATCCCCCCAGTGCCAGCCTCTTGCCTTGAGAGCCCCCCAGTGCCAGCTCCTCATCCCAAATGCCTCAGTGCCAGCCCTCTGCCCCTTAGAGTCACCACCACCAGACCCTTCCAGTGCTAGCCTCCTGTTTCGAGAGCCCCCCTGCACCCAACCCCCTCAGAGCCATCCCCAATGCCAGCCCCCAGTCCCCAATATTAGCCCCATCCCCAGAGCCCCCCCAGGTGCCATCCCTGCCCCCATCATCTCCCCACTACTAGCCCCACCCCCAAAGCCCCCCAGTGCCAACTTCCCACCCTGGACACCACAGTGCACCCAGTGTCAGCCCCCTGCCTCTTACAGCCCTCCGCCCCAAGAGCCCCCCAGCACTAGTCCCACCCCCAGGGCCCCCAGTGCCTCCCTCCCCCCCCCCAACCTGGCTCTGTACTGCCTCCCAGACACTAGCTGAGCACTGCTGCCCGGGTCACGGCTACTCTAAGGCTGCCATGCCGGGCTCCATGTGGCCCTCCCACCATGCAGCAGAGCGCTCTTCCATGTCCAGGAAGAGACCCTGCCCCTGCCCAGCACTGGCTGGCTGAGAGGCAGGGCAGGACATGCCTCTCCCAACAGCCACTCAGTGATGAGTTCCCCAGAGAGATACGCTTGACCCCTCCTCTGACTATGCCAGTATTAAATAGAACATGGGAATAATGAGCACTGGTCCTGAGTTCATATGGATCCATTATTTGGGAACCCCAACACAGGGCTCAGGGCATGAGACAGGACATCTGCCCCACACTGGTCCTTTAAGAGTTAAAACCCACCCAGGAAAGGGCTAGAAGGGTGAAGCTGTGGAGCCAGAAGCTGTGGCAGGTATTAGTCAGTTAGGGCCCAGCTGAGGGCAGTATAAAGAAAGGCTCCTGGAGTGGAGGAGAGACTGGGACTCACTCTTGCTCCAGCTGTGGAGCAGGAGGGACCTAGCTGCCAGGGAAGCTAGAGGTTTCCTGACATAGGAGCAGGGCTGGGGAAGCTCTGGCCAGACAAGTTCCCAGGCTGCAGAGCCTGAAGCAAGGCTTGAGTCTACTAGGGGTAGAGAGGCAGCCAGGGCAGGCAAAGG
Source organism: Pelochelys cantorii (assembly GCA_032595735.1). Taxonomy (NCBI): domain Eukaryota; kingdom Metazoa; phylum Chordata; order Testudines; family Trionychidae; genus Pelochelys; species Pelochelys cantorii. The sequence continues at coordinate 18,098,660 of CM064338.1, forward strand.
CAGCAGGTTCACACCCTCTTGCCAATGATGAGGGGCCATTTCAGATGGCAGTTTGCCCCTGTGTCAGAGCTAGATGAAGACTGGCAGTGGGTCACTGAGGCAAAGTGGGCATAAGTGGTTGGAGGTTCCCAGAGGGGGAGGACCCCAGAGTGTGGGGGCACTGAGGCAGGGCAGTACCCAGAGGGGAGGACACCATGGTCTGGGAGGGGCCTGGGTCCTAACACGAAGGTGGAGGAAAAATAGGTAACAGCGGATAAGACGCCAGCTGGAGGGGGGCACTCTGAGCTAAAAAGCTAATTCCCAGAGTGTCCAGCAGGAGGCGCCTGTGGCAGTAAGTCACCAGGGCACAACAAAGAGGGGAACTAAGGGGAACAGCCCCTTCATCCCCTATAGACAGTACAATACATTCACGGTCCTGGTCTCTGATGGGAGAGGCCCTGGCTAGTCTCTTTCATGCAGTGCAGTCCTTAGAGATGGGAAGGGAATGGCAGTTGAAGCTGTCAGTGATCAGCAGAGTCTGAAGTGAGGATAGTAGCTCCTTTTGGGGCTCCATTCCCCTGAGACCTGGCTCCCCATTTCCCAGAAGTCTGGTCCACCATCTCCTCATGCTGCCTCCTCCACCTCTTCCACTTCCAGGCCTGATCCAGAAGGAAAGATGGTGGCTGGCGAGGACATCCATGTGTTGTGCAGCAATGCAAAGAGAGAAGATACCTCATACATAGGTGTACAGCTCTCTGAACACAATGCATGCTACAGTGAGATCCTGTCAGTGGGGAAATTGCTACTTGTCTGGTAATATGGCCCTTCTCCTTTGGAAAATCCTGGTGCATCTATGACGGGGGTGAAGCAGGGCAACAGCTACAATTTCAAACAAATTGAAAGTGGGGCTTTATCTTAATTCATCAGTTTGTCTTTGGGATGGTGAATTACACACATACACACACACACGTACACACACATGGCAACTGCATTAAAACCAGTTGTTTGATAACCCAATCTCATTTGGAGATATGGGTGCAGGTGCACTTGATGCCATTGGAATGGTATAAAACATGCCTAGCCAAGAGAAACACAACAGACATGTGGCCGACATCTTAACTCCTCTGCACAAACACCTACTGAACCCTAATTAACTCATTAACTATTGCACTGAAATATTGTTCACACAACATAAAACGAAACCAAGGCAAAAGAACTAGGAATGAGCAAAGCTTTCTGAGACCTTCAGTAAAGGAAGGAAGAACCACTTCAGAAACTGCTCTGGTGTCATGCTGAGTTCTGACATCCCTAATAATAATGTCCCAGGCCTTAGACAAGCTGGAGGTAGCCTGGTAATGGAATGCTACAGCCATAAAATCCAAAAGAGCAGGATTCAGGCCCAAGGCAAAGTCAAGGGACAAGTGAACACAGCACTGACTCACTCAAAGGAGCTGCAGCACACACCCGGGAGGAGTATCCAGTTTAGTGCACTGAATGAAAGGGTAAATGAAGGGATTAGAGGAATGAACTCAAAAGCACTGGGATGGATTCAATTCCCCTTGATTGTCAGGACAATGTCAGAGCTGAATGTCTTTGTCTCACAATTGTTTTGTCTATCAAAGTCCCCCTCCTCCAACACTCTCACCCAACCCAGTTTTGATATGACAGTACAGTACTTCCATTTATAAAAGCTGCTCTTGTCTATTTCTGTACCTTTTTACATCTTATCTGCTTACAGGGTTGAAGGTCAACAGAGCTCAGGAAGCAAATACTGTAATTTGTATTGCTACCAAGCTAGTCGTTTGCCAGAGTCACATCGAGTACCAGACTGTAATAGTAAATCTGCCTTGGCTCTGGCATGTGCCTCATGAATTTTAACCTGCAATTCAATTCACAGTGCTGAAAATGTAACTCTGGGCTAGCTGGAAATGTGGGGCTTGTGCTCTTTTGAACTAAGTTTAAGCAGCTGGAATGTTGTTTTCACATCCTGCTCTGTAACAGACATTACAATCAGTTTTATTCTCCTCAGCTGTTACACATCTCATGTGTTTTCTCCTGCACAAGCCCTCCTTCCGTTGTCCTTCCTGCCTCTGCTGCAAAACCCAGTAATTCTCCAGTCTCTCCCAGGGTGCCTCAGACCTTTCTCTGGATCCTCTCCCCAGATCTAACACATCTCTGCCTTCCCCCTTTCTGTACAGGAACTAGGAACCTTCTCTACTGGGCCACAAAAAGGGGGAGGGAAAGGGAGCAATTGCCCAGGGGTTTGGATGACTTAAAAGGGCCCAGAGCTCTGGTGGTGGTAGCAGCAGCAGGGAACCCCCTGCCATTTTTAAATTGCAGTGATTTAATCACTGGACAGGCCAGCAGCAGCTTGTGGTACCCAGGGCTGCCAATGGGGGAGGAGGAGCAGCTACCCCAGACCCTTTAAATCATTGTCATGGAGCCCTGGGCAGCACAGGCCGGAAAGGTTGGCTGGAGGGAGTCTAGCCCCACCCTACCAACCTGGGGTCCTGCCCCTTCTGGGGGCCCAGAGCCTCTGTCAGCAGTTCTGCTTCTCTAGTCCCTGTGCTATTCTCTGCTCCAAACCCAACCATTCACCAGCCTGCTCCGCCCTCCCTCCATGGGTAAACATGACCCTTCCTGCCCTCCACAACACATGGCCTCTGGCCTGAATTGTGGCCACCAGCCAATGCCCTTTGACATAAGGAAGCAATTGTAGTCCCTTTTAGGCATCACTGATGTTAGCAGTCCAAATCTGCAGTTCCCTCTCCCTCTCCAAGCTTTCTCCTTTCCTTCCTTGCTTCTGTAGCATCGGGGATCTTCTCATTAGATCAGAGAAGGAGCCATGGGAGTTAAAGTCGTCAGAGCTGAGCGTCAGCAATGAGATGGGCTACAAGGAAAAATACGATCTCAACTGAGCCTCCCCTTGTCAAATGGACTCTCTACCCAGGGGTTTTCAACCCTTCCAGACTACTATGCCCCTGCAGGAGTCTTATTTCTCATACACCCCCACATTACACCTCATTTTAAAACTACTTGCTTATACCATGAGACATTAAAATATAAAAGTGTTCGGGGAGAGAGGCTTCCATTGATTTCTCTCTGGAAAATTGAATTCCAGCATCAGAATATATTTAAATATTGTTCATATTAATCTCAAAAGATAAAATAGAACCATAGAAATGAAGGACTGGAAGGGACCTCACTAGGTCATCTAGACCAGTCCTCTGCACTGAGGCAGCACTAAGTATCATATAGATAGATGTTTGTCTAACCTGTTCTTAAAAACCTCCAACAACACAGATTCCATAATCTCCACAGGCAATTTGTTAGTGCTGAATTACCCTTACAGTCAGGAAGCCTTTCCCAGTATTTCATCTGAAGGCTATGTCTACACTGCACTTCACAGGCACTGGTGCGTAGGATATGTGCAGCTATATACCACAATGAATAGCAAGCTGCACCATGCTGCAATGGGTAGTTGTGTGTCAGTGAAAGACTCTAGCAGAGGAGACAGAGGGGAAAGGCTGCTGGATACAGGGAGCTGCTAGAACCATGCTCTGCTATTTCCATCTTGCCAGAGGCTTTTCGTGCAGCTGGAGCCTTTCCCTGTGGCCAGAGACATTTTTCACTATGGAAAGAGGTAAATAGCACAGTCCCCCAAAGATTAGTACAGAGACCTGCATTGTTTAACAGTAATAAATGATTTGGAAAGGGAGTAAACAGTGAGGTGGCAATGTTAGCAAACAATAGAAAATTACAGAAGGAAGCTGCCTCTGAAGAGTTACAAACGGATCTCCCAAAACTGGGTGACCAGGGAAGAAAATGGCAGATGAAATTCAATGTTGATAAATGCAAACAAGTGCTCATTGGAAAACACAATCCCAGCTACACATACAAAATACCATTAAAAGTAGCTGTTACCACTTATCAAAGAGATCATCGAGTCAGTATGAATAGTTCCCTGAAAATAGCTTCTCCATGTGCAGCGGCAGTCAAAAAGCTAACAATGTTAGGAACCCTTAGGAAAAGGAACCGTAATAAGACAGTAAATATCATAATGCCACTATCTAAGGCCACGGTACACCCACAACTTGAATAGCGCGTGCAGTTCTGATCACCCCATTTCAAAGATATATATTGGAAGAAGTACCAAGAAGGGCAATAAAGATGATTTGGGATAGAGAACAGATTCCATACAGAGTGAGCTTAAAAAGATTGGCACTATTCAGCATGGAAAAGAGACAGGAATGTGACAAGGTCTATAAAATCATGAATGATGTGGAGAATGTAAATAAGGAAATGGTTTTTATCCCTTCATATAACACAGCTGGTCACTCAATGAAATTAATAGGCAATAGGGATGTAAAATCCTGTTTAATCAGTTAACCGGTTAAACATTCACTTAACATTTACCTGGTTAACCAACTAAGTGAGATCCCAGGTCGGGGACCACTCCAGCCTGGCTGGAGAAGTCCCCAATCCATGGGGCTTCCAATTCCAGCCTCAAGTGGGGCCGGCTGCTGGCTCCCCGCTCCTGGCCCCAGCTGCACAGGGTTGGCTGGTTGCCTGTTCTCAGTTCCAAGCCCCAGACATGCAGGGCGGGCTGCCACACAGGGGCCAGTGGAGCTGGAGCATCCCTCCACCCATGGCAGGCTGCTCCTGGGGAACCAGTTAACCAGTTACCTGTTCACATCCCTAATAGACAGCAGGTTGAAAATAAATATCAGAAAATACTTCTTCACAGAGCGCACAGTCCTCCTGTGGAACTCCTTGCCAGGGGAGGTGGGGAAGGCAAAAAAATATAACAGTTAAAAAAAAAGAGCTAGATAAATTCATGGTGGATAGGTTGATCAATGTCTATTAGCCAAGATGGGCAGGGGCGGAGCTCCATGCTCTGAATGTCCTTAACCTTCTGATGCCAGAAGCAGTCAGGGCATGTCTAAACTACATCCCTCTTTCGAAAGAGGGATGTAAATTAGACAAATCAAAATTGCAAATGAAGCCCAGATTTGAATTTCCCGCACTTCATTTGCATAATGGCAGCCGCGCATTCTTTTGCAAAAACGGGGATTTCATAAGTGAAACCGCTGTCTAGACGCGGTTCTTTCAAAAAAACAAACCCTTTTTCAAAAGATCCTGTACTCCTCGGAAGATCTCTTCCACAAAAAGTTCTTGCACAAGAAGCCTGCAGTGCAGACATAGCCCAAGGAATGGAGCTCTCAATAAATTGCCCTGTTTGGTTCATTCTCTCTGAAGCATCTGGCATTGCCTACAGTCAAAATACAGGATACTGGGCTAGAAGGACCCTGGGTCTGACCCAATATGACCATTCTTATGTTCTTATTACCATAGTGCTTAGAAGACCAAGCAACAGACCAGGGCCTCATTGTGATTGACACTGTACAAACATAGACCAGCCAAAAGCTACAAACATCTCTAGGAATACAATGTTTTGAGATGCAGGAGTGGTGCAGATTTCACATGAAGCAAGCCAATGCATTCAAGCCTCCGGTTGTTTTGCTAAAACGTTCTTTAATTGCTGGATTTTCGGATTATTGGATTAGAAGATTAAGTGGGCTGTCTGAAAATCTGAATTCTGAGCATGAAGTGGAGAAAGACTTTTCATGAATCAAAGTGCAATACCTCTGTAAACCTTGTAGTTTGGATCAATTACAATAAAATTATCCAAAAGATGTTTTCATTCTCAGGCACAGAAGATGCTAACTATCGCCTCTCTGGGAGCAGTTCTAATAGTACTTGTAACTGACAGGGTCCTGTATACCTTTCTTCTAAAGAATCACTCATGGATTTGCATGTTTCAGTAACTGCTACGACTACTGTAAATGTGGGTCCATGGACCACTGAGCTTCCTTGCCCAGACATTACCATAGGAATCTGGTCTTTCATCCGACATTAGATGGTGCCCACTTCTGGATGCGTGAGTACCGCCCGATTTAATTACAAGTGATGAGAACAGCCCTGATTTCTATGGTACTCACATTTACAGCCATGCATGCTGCATTGTCAGGTAAATGACAACACTTTATGCTCCTATAATGATTTTAATTCCTATTAACCTAAAACACGTTGCACAACTCTGGGCTATAGCAGGGGTTGGCAACACACAGTGCTTAAGTGGCACACGGAAGATGATTTTTTGTGGCATGCGCACCATGGCCTAGGGGGCCGGGTGGCTTGGCAAGCAAAGTGGACGGCATGACCCTGCGCTGGGGTTCACGTCCCTGGGGTGTGCAGGTCCTGGGAGTGAAGGGGTTAACACTTCCCGTCCCCCGCTACAGGCTCTGCCGCCTGCTCTGGGAGGGGGCAGGGCCGGGGCTGCTCTGCAGATTGAGGTGAGGCAGTTTGTCACACAGTGCTGCTGCCTCCATGGGGCACTGGGGCCTGGGCTAAGCCAAGGCTGCTCCCTGGGGATGGGGGAGACCCTTCCTCAGTGCCCCGCTATGCCCGGCCGTGGGCTGGAGACAGCCCTGGGCAGCCCCAGGCTCTGCCTGCCCCAGCCCCGGAGCCCCAGCCTGCAGGTGAGCGGCAAGCCTGGGCAAAGGGCTGGGCCAGGCAGGGAAGTGACTCTGCCTCCCTGGCCCTTCCTCCCCCCAGTGCTGCTCCCAGGGGGACTGCAAGTCCCAGAACTGTTGCCCTGCCAGTGTGTGTGCTGGGTGCACAGGAGGGGGGGTGAAGGAGGATGCGGGGGCAGGATGGGAGGTGAAGGAGGATGCGGGGGCAGGATGGGAGGGGGAAAGTCTTGCACTGAGGGGGATGGGAAAGTTAAATCTTGGCACACCACTTCTGAAAGGTAGCTGAGCCCTGGGCTATAGTTTGGTTTCTCCTACGTAAGTCAGCCAGTACGCTAGTGTTTGTGGTCCTTGAGCACAACAGGGGCTGCTGTAGCTTGTCCAGAAGACCCATGCATGCCAAAGAGAAAGTCTTTCTCTGGGTATGACCAGGGCTGTGTGTCTCCCTCCCCCGCTTCCCCCCACCTTTCACATGTCATCTAGCTAGCACCTATCTGGGAGGGACTGAGCGTTGCAGACCTGGAAAGTATCATGGCAGGGGGAATGGCTCCAGCCAGTGCCGGTGCATTCAGCTTTCTGTGGCTCTGGCAGTAATACAAGTATCGCATCTTCAATAATATGCTATTTGCTGCAGGGAACGTGACAGACAAGTTGTCAAATGGTGCACAGCCCATGTGCACCTGTGAGGTAGGGGAGCTTTGAACATGAAACAATGGAGCAAACCCCTGTTCTTATTACAGGTACCATGGGACTGAACATGTCCACAGAGAGCAGAATAGACTTCAACTTTTAACATCCCTCCTGAAAGGCCCACATGTGTAATTGCATGGAGCACAATTTATTTGACTCAGAAGGACGGGCTAAGTTGACCCTGCTGGGATTTGTTGGTCCAGAGAGCCCAAGTGTTTCAAATGTGATGCCTAGCAACATAATGACACTGTGCTACTCCCTCCAGGGCTGGTTTCAGAATTAGAAGGAAGGTGCCTTTTAATCACATACATGAAAGAATCTCAAGTCACTAATTATAATACATTTGGCATCAAGTTCCAGGAAGCCTCAGATAATTCTACAAAACTAAGCAATTCTGTACATCAGCAGTGTTGCAGGAACAGTGCTAGCCACATTCCCGAGCTACTAATTCTTGGAGTAATTGTCAGTGTTTTCTTACAAAGTATGATTCTGTCATAGGATTATTTTTTGGTATAGGAAAACTTGCACTGTAAAAATGATCAGTTCCATTATAAAATCAGGCCTATTGAAGTGGTCAGATGTGATGGTATAATTGAGGCCATATAAATACCTAGAGAAGGGACAAAAACGTGGGTTTTTTTCATTATAAAACATTTAGTTTTTTCAGGGAAAATATGTTGAGGGTGAAATCTTTGCCTTGTTGAAGTCAATGGGAGTTTTGCTAATACTTCAACAAGGCCAGGCTTACACATCTTGTTCAGTTGTAAATCTTGTCCGGATTTAATGTATTTTTGACCGAATCAAATTCTATATGCAACAAAATACATATTTACAAAGTAAAACTGTAGCAGTGAAACAGTTATTTTAGTTGTTTCCTTCTGTGTTTGGCCACAGAGCTTTACTAAAGAGAAGTGCTGTCACTAAATTTCCATTACTAAACAAATTTCATTTTTTCCCCAAACTGTCCTACTTTCTTTAATCTGAAACTTCCCGCAACAATAAACGAAAGTGAACTGATGTTTAAACTAGGACCTGATAAAAAGGATTGCATTACCTGACCCAGGGTAAAATAACTAGTTCGGTGGTGTAACTGATTGGTGTTGGGATACAGCCATTCACTGCTGCTGCAGCTGTTTCTCAACCCGGTACTCAGACAAAACTATCCATTTCACAGAAGCCTCTTTCATAACTGACACTCCCTGATAGCCTTGGCTTTACTAGGCTTTGTGTACACTTCAAAAATAAAGGCTTGTAATTTTCACCCAGTGATAGCAACAGTGGAAGCTATAGTGTAGAAAGGATCTACAACTCTCCTGAGAGAACACAGCCTTTGTTCCTGATTCTGTTGGCACTCCAGTCAGACACTGGCATAGAGAATTAATTTAGGGTAGGTCTACACAGCAGCATTATTTCGGAATAACTGACATTAATAACAAAGAGCGTGTCTGCACTACAAGCCTTTATTTTGAAATAAATGTCGAGCTAGAGGACTTCTTACGCTAATTCATGGTAACCCTCATTTTACAAGGAGTAAGGGAAGTCAAAGGAAGAGTGTTCTTCCTTCGACTTCCTGCAGTGTAGACAGCACCTAAAGCTGAGTTAAGCTACTTCAACTTAAGCTATGCAATTGATGTAGCTGAACTTGCGTAGCTTAATTCGACTTTAGCCCTGCTGCGTAGATGTACCCTGAGAGAATATTCCTCATGTATACCAGTAAGTATGACAAAATCCAGTTTTCCCCTTTGTTGCTCTTGTCATAGATACACCAGGGGATATGTCACCCTTTTATGTATGAAAACATTTTATCAAAAGTTGTACGGCAAAATCTAGGACCCCATGGCTTGAGGGGAAGGTACAAAAGTGGCTTTACTACAACTGTATCTCCAATTCCTGGAGACAACCATGGGTCAGTTCAACTCCTAGCAAAACTTAGAGCAACCGCAGTGTTGTACCCAGTTGTAACAGGCATTGCATTAGCTGGGAATCATAAGACTACACTGCTCCAGGAATATCCCCTGCTCTGGGGGTTATGCATGGGATGACAGAGTCCCCTATATTGCTCTGTCACTCAGTCATTCCCCCCTCTCCAACAGGGGATTTTCTAGGAATCAAGTTAACTTGACTACTTGACTTTATGGCCCCTTTGCACCAATAGAATGGCACAACATACTGTATGGAGCTAAGATTCTAATATTTCTCTTTTTCAGATATGTGGAGAAAAAGACAGAAAATAAAAATGCAGTTAAAATTTTAGCAATTTGTGGCCTGGATTTTGCCATTTACATACACCATGGCAGTAGTTGTAGCAATCAAGGTTATTCTCTCGAGAAACAATTTATGGTTTCTGTAGCATTCTGAAATCCTCAGCTAAACAACATCAAAATGGATTATAAACAAAACCGAGTTTCTTTGTAACAGATCATCATGCAGCTGTACTCCACTTTTACAGCAACCAACTAGCAATTAATTTGAATGACATCAGCAAGCAATCCCCAGATTTCCGTTAATATCATATGACAAGCTCATAATCTCTCCAATTTAAGAAAACTGGCCTTACATTCGTCATCTCTGGTTTCACTTACAACTGTAACCCACAAATACTCAGTACCTGAGATCTGTTCAAAGCAACTATGGCAATTGTGCATTATGAGTCAATTAAAGTATAATGTATTGTTTTTCATTATGTTAATATTAAGGTGTTCCTACTATTAAGCTTTACTATATAGAGAATTCATGTCTATGAAAATACTGTCTATAAGTGGGAGAAGGGGGAACCTTCAGTGCACCAGCTGCATGCAGTTTGTCAGGGTTAGCCCCTGGCGGGCCGCCAGACAGTGTGTTTAACTGAGTGGCCACAAGCTTGGTCGCTCACAGAGCCAAGTGGCTGTGGGTCATAGTTCTCCGTCAGTGGGAGCTGTGGGAAGCAGTGCAGACTGGGTCACCACTTCCCGCAGCTCCCAGTGTCTGTGGACATTCAGGTAAACAAACTGCCTGGTGGCCAGTCAGTGATCTGACCCCTGCTCTGTAAGGATCAGGATAGGTAACATTTTGAAAAGCAGCTATGTGACTCAGCAGCCTGTGCTCCTTTTTCAGAAGAGACTGAGCCCTGGTCTACACTATGAACTTACATCAGTATTGCTGTGTTACTCAGGGGTGTGGAAAACTACTTACCTACAAAATTGGACATTAAAATAGAAAACTGTCCCAGCACACCGTTACTGACAAATTGCTGACTCTCGTTTCTACCATATAATTATAAAATAAATCAAATGGAATATAATTACTGTACTTATACTCCAATGCACACTACATAGACCAGCATTAGAAAGTCATGGTATGAAGTTTTAGTTTGTATTGTGTTTGCTAGTGCTTTTTATGTAGCCTGTTGTAAAACTAGGCAAATATCTAGATGAATTGATGTGCCCCCGAAAGGACACTTGTATCCCTGGTTGATACTTACTGGTGTTATGATCACAAGATAAATAGGAGTCAACAATGTAACACTGTTGCAAAAAAAAGCAAAGATCATTCTGGGATATATTAGCAGGAGTGCTGTAAAAGTCATGAGAAGAAATTCTTCCATTCTACTCCATGCTGATTCAGCCTCAACTGGGGCCTGGGTCCAATTCTGAGTGCCACTTTTGAGTCAAGATGAGGTCAAATTGGAGAGGTTCCAGAGAACAGCAACAAGGGCTAGGTCTACACCAGTGGTTCCCAACGCGGCGCCCGCCGGGGCATTTATGTGCACCCACCTAGTCGGGTTGCGACACGGGATGGCCGGGGGAGGACGTGCCACACGCGCTGAGGGGCCAAACTCGAGCCGTGACGGGGCATGGAGAAGCGGCGGCGGCAGGAGAACCTGCCGGGGAGCACGGCAGGGAAGCTGCGGGAGCAGGGTGGCTGGTCCGGAGCAGCGAAATGGCCACGGTGGGGGGTCTGGCGCTGGCGCAGGCACACTTGGCACGGGGCCGGCCGGGCGATGCAGTGGGGTGACGTCACCCACCGGTGCAGCGCCCGCCACACAAGAAGGTTGGGGACCACTGGTCTACACTATAGCCTTTTTTTCGAAGAAAAAAAAAAGCTACACAAATTGCGCTTTGCAATTTGCATAGCTTTTTCAGATTGCTTTTCTGCCATTTGGCCCCGTCTATATGGGGCCAAATGGCGGAAAAGCCTCCTCTTTCAGAGGAGCTCTTATTCCTCATAGAACGAGGTAAACAGGGCTCCCTGAAAGAGGGCTTTGCAAAAAAAAAAAAAAAAAAACGGAAGAGCAAATGCATTCCCTGCATGTGGCAGTTTTTCCAGGATACTTCTGGTATCCCAGAAAACCCCCACAGTCTAGACGTACCCAAAATTATTAAAGGTCTAGAAAACAAGACCTGTGAAGGAAGACTGAAAAAAATTGGGTTGGTGACTCTAGAGATGAGAAGACTGAGAGGGGACATAACAATTTTCAAGTACAGTAGCTAAAAAGTTGTTACAAGGAGGAGGGTGAAAATTGTTCTCCTTAACCTCTGAGGATAGGCCAGGAAGCACTGGGCTTAAATTGAAGGTTGGACATTAGGAAAAACATCATAATTGTCAGGGTAATTAAGCACTGGGACAAATTGTCTAGGGAAGTTGTGGACTTTCTGTCATGGGGGATTTTTAAGAACAGGTTAGTTGAACACCTGTCAGGACCGGTCTAGTGGTTATTTAGTCCTGCCTTGAGTGCAGGGGTTTGGACTAGATGATGTATTGAGTATTCCTTCAGTGCTACAGTTAGTCAATTCTAAGATTCTGTATGAGTCATATAACACAAAATTAGCCCATATTCAGCACTTAATGTGGGGTAAAATTTTCAAAAATGTCTATGTGATTTATGAACCTATTGACTTTCACTAAGCTTAAAGCTCTTAAGTGCCCAAGTCATTCTTTAAACTTTAATCCTTAGGCTCTTATGACATTTAAATGGTTTTCAGAAGTTTACCCAACTCCATTATACACTCACTGTAACATACACTGAGCATATGGTACTCAGTGTACATAGGGAATAATTGAATATGCATATTGAGAAAGATAATGTATTGATCTTAACTTCCCCAAAACTTTTTCCTGTGCATATTCTGCAATAAGATAATTTTCTGCCTGTTGGTAAGACCATCTCAAACTGCTTTGCTATTCATTTTCCCCTAACCACACTATGAACTAAATGAGTATGATGTAGTTTTATGAGCAACAAGTCTGAACTTGGCATGTCTAAGCTTGCTGTTAATTTAGGAAAACTTCAGTTCCTGGCACATAAGATCCGAGTCTGCCCAGTGATTTTTGCTGCATTTACACCTGTGCAGAACGGAAAGTAGCTTCTGATTTTACTGCTTATCAGTATTTCATAGACAGCTGTGATAAATACCTGCTTAAGTGGAGGATGAGTTAATGTGAATGTATTGCAAATAACTGATAAGAGAGACTAGAACAAACAGCCTTTTTGAAGGTGATTTCGCTAAATGAGGGTATGGCAGTTTTTATCCTGTCATACACTGTGGGGTTTTTAATTGTCAAGTGTGGAGACATTGTATGAAAGACAGGTAAAAGAATGGTTTAATTAGGAAGATAGACAATTGCTTTATAAGATCTTCAGTTTCAAAACTTAAAGTAAAAAGATGTCATTAATTAGAGTAAAAATAATCATGATGACTGAGGAGGCTTAATGGTGTGATGTGATGTAATTGGGAGCGTGAGGAATATGAGCAGAGATGTTTCCATCTCTTGGTCTATGGGGGAGAAGCTTTGCATCATGCTGCCCTCTGAGAGTGGTGACCTAAAATCCCTCCTCCCCTGAACACTAAAAGGGTGTGAAAGTGAAAATATAGCACATACAAAATACTCCAGTGATCTTGAGATAGGGTCCATAACTATTGCAGTACCCATAGTGTAAGCCAGGGCTACTCAACTTTGGAAGCCCCAGGGAGCCACAGTGATACAGCACATGCCAAGGGCCGCAACGTAAGTGTGATTGCATATACATGCAAATATATATGCAAATAGCTTCTTTCACACAGAGTGGCATGAATACAAAGATTAAGGCAAGACTACACAACACGCAAGCCCCATTTAAGTCAGTTCTGATGATATTAATAAAATGCAATATTTACCCAATTTCCACCCATATGACAGCACTTTTAATGAGCAATGACAGTCCAGGAATTTGACTACTAAAACGCATATCAACAAAAGACCGTTATATAGACTCGCCGTTGTGGAGCATGTTCCCATTGGAGGACATGTTCAAAGGTTCCCACCCACAGGCTGCATGTTGAGCCCTGCCTAAACCCAAACCGCACCATGGGCCGCAAACAAGCAAGCCGTGGGCCGCACACAGCCCAGGGGCCGCATGTTGAGTAGCTCTTGTCTAAACTATGCTGTTGTGCACCGAGATTCTGCAACACTGTAACTTTAGTACTATTGATTATTTAAATTTGTCTATTTTTGGGGTTTTTTTACAAACGGAAAAGAATAAAACATCAAATATATTTTGATTTTTTAAAATTCCCTTTTGTACATGGGTGCGCTCTTAATTATACACTACCTATAATAGAAATCTATTTAAATAGGTAAGACAGAATAAGATGAAAAATGTAAAAGGAATGCAAGCCTACAAGGCAAGAGCCAGCTACTAACTGATGAGGGCTTTCTGGATGAGCATGTTATTCTGCTACTAGGTTTCTCGTCCCTTCCTCTGAAGCATTTGGAACTAGCCTTTATCTCACACACACACTCAATTCTGGACTGTATGGACCTGCAGTCTGATTTGGTGGGGCACTTTTCAAGTTCTTGTGATAACAGTGATTGTTGTACACAAACCACTGTTTTAGGAAATGGTTCATCACAGTGGAGCTCCAAATCTGTCAATTGTCATTCTCTGGGCATATAACCTTAATAAGTTCATATATCAAGAATGCAGCCCTGATTACTTTTCTCTGTCCAAAAATAAACATGGAGCAAAAAAGGAAGAGACGGTCAACGGGGCACCCTTAGTAAAACCTCAAGATCCACTGCCTCTCTAGTCAAACCATGGAAATGCTTAGGAAGTGACCCCAGCATGGTGGTCTTATTTTACATTAAAACAAACGAGGTTCTTTCAGCTGCTGCAGATAAATATTTGATGAAAAGAGACAGGGACAGATGTAACAAAAACCCTACAGTAAATACAGATTAAGACAAACAGAACAAATGTTGTAACAGCATGTTATATATACACACACAAAAAAATCACTTTACAGATTTTTGTCAAATACCTTTCCAACTCGACCCTAGTTTTGAAGATCACACTAATGGCAGGATGTGAATTTTCGGCGGGATTTTTATTCATAATCACTCTAATGCAGTATATTGAAAATACAAACACATACCAATAAATAGAAGCTAAAAAGCAATTTTGTTGTAGGTTATGTGCTTAAAAAATATCAGGGTTAGTTTCTAAGCCACAGATGAGACAAAAGTTTAAAATTGTTTTATATTTCCATGTTGGCAATTTATAATATGCTATAATGGTTAATAGGGTTATTCCCTGAATGTGTATACTGTATTAAAGATGGAAGTGTCTTGTGATAATGCATGTATCAGAAAATAAGTTGTCAGAATACTAAGTATAATAGCGCCAGCTTTATTGCAAGGTTCTCTCTCTATATCAGGTCTTCTGTGATTGGTTAATTTTAAAAGGTGACTGTAGTATCACCTGATGTGTTCTTCCAATCAGTTTTGTACTCATTTATGCAGTTTTATTCCTTTTAAAATACTGGCTCTAGACTTATTTTGTCCTTGAGCATGTTAATTAACATCTTACTATATATTTTAGAGCTGTGCATCTGTTCGTCATGTGTGATTCTTTTTCTGCAATAACTCCTCCTAAATGGTAAGAGCTAGGACCACCAAATTCAGTTTACAGCTTCCTCTTATCATAACTTAAATCAAGGTCAGAGTTTGATTGTACCTGGACAATGGGATTTGCCTGGAATTTGATTTTTTTTCTCATAAAATGGAAAGGAAGGTGTCTGGCAAAAGGAACAGTTATACTGTAGAATGACCACAGGGGTACAGCAAGGGGGCAAAGATGGGAACCGGGACAGCTATAACACCACTGGGCCAGCAGGGGTAGGGGTGGAGTAAGGACAGCTATCTGCTATATATGTCAAAGAGTTTGTCTGTTTGTGGTCTGTCTGTCTATCTGTCCCCCAGCCAGGGGACATGCATGCAGGCTCTTCTCGCCTGGCCCCAAGCTGCTGTAGTGAGAGAGAGCTGAAGTTATTCTCTCTCCAGAGGGCATCCTGCATACAGACCCTCTCATCCCTAGCCCCAGCCCAGAACAATGATTTAAATGAAGAAAAACAAAACTTATTTGAGTTAAGGACCTGAGCAACACCAGATAAATCTTCTAGTCCAATGTATATCTTACAGCTGTGGTGACTTAACTGAGTGAATGTTGAAAGTGAACCAAGATAAGCCAGAATAATAGGATGAATCTGGAATAGGATTGGTTCCCAATAATATGTACAGAAAAGATACAATATAGAAATTTGGACTAGTAGTCTGTTTTGGCACAGCTAACTCAATGCTTAAGGTTTGAAAACTAGAAGAAAATGTTATTGGAAACCAAATTGACTATAACCCTTTTTTATTAAAACACAATAAATAATAAGAGTTTATTGGGATGAAGAAAAAAATATACTTGATGGAATTCCCATTCAAAATAACTTACTAAAATAATTAAATGGAAACATTTTAATAATCCCTTTTTTAAAGAAATCCAAAATAAAGAATAACTTCATAAAGATAACATTGTATTGTTGCAATAATACAATCATTTAAATAAAGCAAGTACATTTTCCTTTTATTAAAACAAAAAAACCTTAATTGAGTTAAAGACCTGGGCAACACTGGGTAAATCTGCTAGTTATCCTTCATTATTCATGAAGTCACTCCATAATAGTTCACAGAGAGTTATTAAAGGAAGAAAGAATGTGGCAGTGACCCCTTCTGATACTAACCTCCAACTAGTCACCTATTATTTGTGTGTCTGAAATGTATTGACTGCTAAGTTAGAAGTTGAATCTGCAACTTGTATTCATATTGAGTCATTCTATTGACCTCAATGGGGTTAGGCATTTGAGGGTCACAGAATTACAGAACCTTTCTGGCAAGGAATACGATGTCTTTTCTGTGCTGTATTCGCTTGATCACAGTACACTTGTACTTGAAACTTACACACTCTATATGCAGTTAACAAGAGGCTCTGTCTTACATTGAAAATTCCTGACAATCCTTGTATATACATTTGTATTTGCAGCATCTTATTATCTAGGCATAGCATTAATGGAAGACAGATCTTTTAAATATCTCAGGAACAAAAGTTTGAGGAATTGTAAATCCACTATTAAACAGGGATGATACAACTGTCAATAGTGCTGCAAAAAAGGCAGATATGTCTGTTCTGTATTTGGAAAGAAGATAAACAATGTATTCGTTTCTTATCATTGACAAGGAAATGCTTTCTGTTCCAACAGTAACCAGGCAGGATGTTAAAGATCAACCTCAGAAGTTACATAGTGGTACATCTGTAGTCCAGATAACTTCCACCTATGAGGTTTTTTTAAACATAGTCAGTGAGTTCTGAGAGCCAACGATGCTGCAATTTAACGTATCTTAAGACACTGGGCAAAAATATAATGCCACTATTTAAAAGAGTAAACTAAATGTCCCGGGTCACTCTAGGTTGGTTAGTTTGGTACTGCTCTCAGTCAGACTCATGGAAAAGCATCTGTAGGATGCAACCAGTAAAGAATTAAAGGATGGTAGCATAATTAATGCCACAGAACATGGTTTTAAGGACAATCTGTCTCATCAAACACTTGATATCTTTTTGATCAGATTTCATGTCTGGCTGATGGTTAACTTTGATGACATAATATCCTTAGGCTTCTGCAGGACATTTGTCTTAGTACCACACAACACTCTGATTTAAAAAAATTAGCAGCATACAAAATCAAGGTAGCACATATTAAATGGATACAAATCTGACAAAATGATGGATTCAGTGTATCAAATGGGGTTCCACAGGGAGCTCTTCTCAGAGCAAGGCTATTCAATATTATTATCAATAACCTGGAAGAAAACATAACATAGTTGCAGGGTGAAGTCTGATGACACAAACATTGGTGGCATAAGTCGATTCTGCAGCATGAATTCGATTGCTTTGTAAGCAAAGGTTACTTGGTCAACTTGTGTTTTAATAAAGAAATGAATGTGGGAACAAAAGATGTAAGTTATACGTACAGGATGGGGAAGTGTATTTTGTAAAGCAGTGTCTCTGAAAGGAACTTGTGGGGTCATGGCAGAACATGAGCTGAACATGAGCTTCCAGCACAATGAAGTGATTAACACTGGATTTATAGACAGAAGAATAGGGAGCAGAAGTTGGGAGGTGGTATTGCTACTGTGTGCAGCTTTGGTGAGGACCATCACTGGAATATTGTAGCCAGTTCTGGTATCTACACTTTAAAAAGGATGCAGGGAGGGGAAGCGGGAGCTTTTCCTGCAGCCTCCTGGGCAGTGACTGGGGGTGGGAGGTGCAAAGCCGTGGAGCCTCCCTCAGGACCACCACTACCATCTGCGCCCCCCAGAACCACAAATGCCAGAGAAGCAGGCAGCCAGTAATTTCCCCACAAGGAGCAGTGAGGCTCAAGCTTCAGCTCTGTAGCAGACAGCAGGCTCTGGTCATGAGGCTTCTGACCCTGGATCCCAGCTGTGGTGCCAGCCCTTGGCTCAACGTCCCTCCCCCCCATCACCTAACCCCCTCTGTCTCCCTACCCACCTCCCCATTCAGAGCTTAATTTGTCCCCTGACTTGCCAGGGTTGAGAGAGTCTGCTGTGAAAATTAATATCTGTATATTTGTTAGTATTACTTTTCATTGCCTCCCAGCTAGCTAGTAAGTAAGTGTGCGGTGAAAAGTGATATTAACAAATACACAATTCTCACTTTTCACAGCAACAGACTTCTACTAGCTAGGAAGTCTTTTTTAAAAAAGCAACTGAAAAGTAAAAAAAACAAACAAAACCCAACAAAAATAGAAGAATGGGCAAAGCACCTTATTTTGTTTCTGTTTAGGTCCAGTGAGAATGTTATCTTTAATTATTGAGTAAATAAAATAAATTACAGTGATTTGGACAAATATATATTTTCCACTTAAATATTTTAGGAAAAATTGTCAGAGCAGCCACGAGCAAGAGTTGCTGGCCGCACTTGGACTCCATCAAAAAAATTGTTGTTAGAACCCCTTCCTAGCAGACAAATGCACAAGATCCAATGACTGGAAACTGATAGAAGATGCAGATTTTAACAGTGAGAATAGTTAACCATGGGAACAATGTATCTAGGAATGTGGTAGTGGATTCTTCATCACATGATCGTTTTAGATAATTAAGGATAAGCTTTAGCAGGCTCGTATGTGGGAATTTCCAGGGTGTGTGAGACTTTTTTTGTAAATAGGGACTGCAATTTTTTTAAACATAAGGGAGTTCAAAACAGCCATGTGATGAGTGTGCTTCAGAGGTTAATGAAAAATTTGAGTGGAAACAGTGAGTGGAAAAATGATTTGGTTATAACACACTAAACATTTATACAGTAATAAAGGTTTTATAGAAATTACCTTCTGGGGTCATGGCAGGCAGCATGGCCCCATGGTCCCTCGGCCACCTCTGCCTGCTGCTTGTCTACCTGCTCGGCAAGGCCAGCACTGGGTGAGTGCAGGCAGGGCTTCCAGCCAGTGGGGCCGGGCCGAGGCTGCTCCTCGCAAGTGGGGAGCACCGTTCCCCCAGTCCTGCTGTGCTGCCATCAGCCCCACCAGCCCCCCCCGCAGCACAGCACTCTCTTCTTCCCTTAACAGAGCCCCCTCATGCTTACTTGGAGGACCATGGAGGGGTGCATTCACACCCTTCGCACGTACACACTCATGTACGGGCCTATCTGGCATAGGAAGAAGTTATGGGCATGATGCAGAAACTGCTTGGTAAAATTCTGTAGCCTTTGTTATTCAGGAGGTCAGACTCGTACTGGTCCTATTCTGGCCTTAATACCTGTAAAGCTGTTGTGTTCAGTGTTACAGCACAGACTATCACACAGGGTTCTCCAATCTTTTTAACAGAAGATCACTTTTTCAATTTAAGTGAAATGTAAGATCGATCTGAAACCCAAATACCTTTGCCCCGCTTCTTTCCTGCCCCTTCTTTGAGGCCCTGCTCACTCCATCCCCTTCTCTGAGGCCGCATCCTGCTCACTCCATCCCCTTTCCTCCCCCATCCTCCTGCACTTTCACCAGGCTGGGGTAGCGGGTTGGGGTGCAGGCTCTGGTCTTGATCCAAGAAGTTTGGGTGCAAGGAGTTTGGGAGGAGCTCTGGGCTTAGCCCAGGGTGAGGGATTGGGCAACAGGAGGGGCTTCAGGGTGCAAGATCTGGGAAGGAATTTGGGTGCAGGGAAACTCATGTTGGAGGTAGGGTGCAGGAGGAGGTTCAGGGCGGGGACAATCAAAAACCAAAAATAACACACTTTGCAAGCATTAAAAGAAGTAACAACAACCCCCCACATGTGTGTTGGGTCAGGAGAAGAGAGTGAAGGACAGTGCGTGTGTGTGAGAATGACAGAGACACACACAGTGTATGAGAGTGACAAAGATTTGCATTGCCAAGCTCCCTCCATCCCCTTTTCTCTGTGCTGAGATTGGTACAGAAGTGGGGGGAGGAGGGACACGCTGATATCAGCGCCCCCCCTTCCCTCTTCCACACCCTACACAGCAAAAAGGAAGCTCCCAGAGGGGCAGCTCCATGGCAGAGGGCAGGAGTAGCATGACAGTGGTGGAGGGGCAACTGAAGTGCCAGCACTTGATAGCTTCATGGCCAAGCCAGTCAGAATCACCTGTCAGAGGCTCCAAGATCTACTGGCAGATCCCAATCTACTGGTTGGTGACCACTGGTTTAGTACAACAGAACCTCTAGGTTTTGATTCATGCAAACAGCCGATAATTTTTGCAGATTCCACAAACTGAAAGCAAAAGTTGGTTTGTCCAAATACAGGAGGATGTCTGAGAGGTCGATTTTACTGTGGAAAAAGTACTTTTGCCATTTACATTTTTTTTTATTGTTTATGCTTTGTGAACTCTGCCCAGAAAAGGATATTATGGTGGCTTCCAGAATGTACCGGGCTTTCTTTCATGCTAGCTCCGGCCATTAAAATCAATGAGAATTTTGCCACTGATTTCAATGGAAGGCTATTTGACAAGTAACATGGCAAAATATTTAAACTACATATAATTAAAGGCATGTTTATTGTGGATACAAGCTGTATTATTAATATGAGACTCACTTGTCTTTTTCCTTTGCTGAAGTTTCCAAACTGGATTAATTTGTTATAACCATTGAGGAAAATGTAGCATAATGCACCACACACAGTATTATCAACTGGATAAAAGCTTATCCAGTTCTAGCCCATTAAAAAGACATCTTATTATAGTAACATTTCATCACCACAGATACAGTCTCCACTACCAATGTCTAACAAGCCATTTGATTCCATTGGCCTTTTTAATGACACAGTTAATGACATTTGTGAGCAAAATTAATTAATTGGGTAGAGCCTTTGTGTCGCACCCTCAGATGCGGATAGCTTGGTGATGTATTGCTTTTGATTTTTATCCAGTATGTTGTTAGCAAACTTTGTTGATTCTGTATTAAGGAAATTGAAACTATGACCTAGAGCAACAGCACACTGCTTATATGATGTACCAACCTCTCATCCTTCTTTAGAGCCAAGTGAATGCAGTGTCCTAGTGTTTGTCCAGCAACCTGTTCTCCAATAACTTACAAACTTTGCCAAAAGTCTCTTTGGCAGATAGTCAAACATTTGCATAGTGACCATCCAGTCTGAGCTCTGTGGGAGATGGTTCATAGATCCAATTCTCCCTTCTGGAATTCAGACATCAAATTCAAATCAGGCCATAGACATACACTCAAACTTTTGCTGATAGACATTATTCCATCAGCATAAAACTGCTGCAATTAGCTTATTGTCTGTGTGTGGGCCTGCTTGGTGACTTGTGTGGGCACTACATGAACTCATAAGGCAGTAGCGACTAGGGATGTTAAAATGTGTTTAAGTAAATGTGTAACCATTTTCAGTGGCTACACTGTTACATGCAGGGGAGGGGGCAGGCAGCTCCCTGGGGGCTGGCTCCCCGCCTACACTGGCTTCTGTCATGTCCCCCCATACGCTGCTGCCTCTGATATAGGTTCATTGGTAAACTGTGTACATGGTTATACTTTCACATCCCTAGTAGAGACTGCTAGGGAGAGACCCGGGAGGGGGGCACTGGCCTCATAACCCCCCCCCATGTGACTCCTCCCCATGCCACCCCTGGTCCAGGGGAGAGGCCCCAGCTCTTCCCTCTCCCACTACACTCCTTCCCCTAAGTCTCCCTTCCACTCTGCTCCCTCCCTGCGAGTCTCCTCCCCAGAGCAATGTGGACAGGGAGACTAGTGAGGGGGGCCTAGTGCCGGTTGGGGTTGACCCTCCCATGCTCTCAGTGGCAGCAGGGGGAAGCAGAGCGACCCAGCCCAGCTGGCTCTGCTGCCCCGGCTCCCAGACATGTTGCTTCACTTCCCATCACTGGTGAGTGCAGGAGGTGGTTCCACCTCATCCCTCAGCTCCCCCCTCCCCCAGTGATGTAGTCCCCTGGGCTGTGTTGCTGAGGGAGGGAGCTTGGGGGAAGAGCATGCACTTACCAGCAGCAGGAAGCTGAGCGATGTAGCTAGGAGCTAGCAGAGCGGGCAGGGGCTGGGTTGCTCTGCTCCCTCCTGCTGCCACTTCTGAGTGTTTGTGGGGGCCCTACTGCTGGCTCCAGGTCCCCTGGGCCCTGTGGGGCCCCCCCAAAGCATGGGGCCCAGGAGGTTTGATAGCTCTGCCCACCAGCTGCTGCCCCTACAGCATTGGGGTGGGATATGACCTTCATGCCCCCTGTCATGGGGTGAGCACTCACCGCCGTGGCGCCTCCCACTGGTCACTCATGGAATTAGTGCTCCTGCCAGAGGGCCCTCTGCTGGTCAATGTCCCAACCTCTGCTGCAGGTCTTCTGCCAGTTGAATCCAGTGTCTCTTCCTCCTAGTACTGTCCTATGTCAGTGCCCCTGTACTCTGGGGTCCTCCCCTCCCAGGGAACCCACAATTCCCCCATGTCCACCTTGCCTCAGTGACTCAGTGCCAGTCATCATGTAGCCCCTGCCTCAGGGCCAAACTGCAGTGTGAAATGGCCACTCCTCATTGGCAAGGGGGGCGTGGACTTGCTGCCTTCTTCTCTCCTGGCTGTCTACTTGCAACCCTAGAACCCTCAGGCCTTGCCTCAGGCCCTGCAGCCTGGGAGTGAGGCCAGGCCTGAGCTCCCCAGCCCTGCCTGCCTTTCCCTAGCCCTGCCACAGCTGGAGCAAGAGCCTCTCAGGGGTCCTCATTTATACAGCCCTCAGCTGAGCCCCAATTGACTACTGTCTGCCACAGCTGCTTGCTCCTCAGTCCCAGCCCTCTCCCAAGCCTGGATTTAACCCTTCTTAGGCCGGTGCAGGGCAGATGCCCCATCACCCCCCACCCCGTGTGTTGCCCCTGTGGTTGTGTTGATGCACAGTGTGGCGCACCTTGGGGAGGTAGCCTGCTGTGCAACACACCACCATCTGGCACATGGTTTTTTGGGAAGTTTTGTAGTGTAGGGTGAGGCAGAAATGAGTCATGCTTTTAAAAACTGCACAGACCCACATGGCCCATCTCACTGTCTGCAATCTGTGAGAAAAACGTGCACAGCTCTGCACTAGTCTCCTACATGTTGCAAGCACAGAATGCATGGCCTGCCAAGATCTGCAAAGCGGTAAGAAGAATGCAATCAGTGGGAAACACGACCATTTCTTGGAGGGCAGACTGCTGTGAAACAGTGAGAACCGATTCAAGGTCATTGACATTCACAGAGCAGCTGCAGATGGCAGAACACTGCCTTTGGGCTGGAGAAATAAGCACTGACTGCTGGGATCACATCATAATGCCGATGTGGCATGAGATGATCAGTGGTTGCAGAACTTTTTTAATGTCCAAGTAGTCTTGGATCTGTATGCTGAGCTCATCCCAGCCCTGTAGCAAGAGGTGGTTGCACTTTGGTAACAGGCAGTGCCAAACTGCTACAGGTGAGTAGGAAATAACTTTGGAGTTGGAAAATCCACTGGGTGCTGTTATCATGCAAGCATGCAGGGCTATGAATTGTCTGTTGCTACACAGTGCTGTCATTGTTGGTAATGTCCAACCAGGACATACTGGTTGGATTTGCAGCAGTGGGCTCCCTGAACTTCAGTGGAGCAATATACGGCACCAAACCAGCTTGCCATAGAGTACATCAACAGAAAGGGATACTTTTCTATGGTTATGCAAGTGTTGGTGGATCCCCAGGGATACTTGGCCAGTCAGGATAGGTGCGTGACACTCACAAGTTTAAGAGCACAGGAATGTTTAGAAAGCTGAAAGCAGAGCCTTTCTTTCCCATTGAGGATGTTGAAATCGTGCCTCACCAATCTACAAGAATTCTTTGGGGGTAGGGGAGTGTCATCAAACACGTGAACAACGGTTATTCAGTGGATATAGTTATAGTTGGACTTTCAGAAAGCCTTTGTAAAAGTCCCTCTCCACAGGCTCATAAGCAAAGTAAGTGTCATGGGCTAAGAAGGAAGGTCCTCTCATGGATCAGTGACTAGTTAAATGATAGGAAACAAAGGGTAGGAATTAATGATCTGTTTTCAGAATGGAGAGAAGTAAGTTGAGGTGTCTCTTTGGGGTCTGTATAAGGACCAGCACTGTTCAACATGTTCATAAATAATCTGTAAAAAGGGGTAAACAGTGAGGTGGCAAAATTTGCAAATGATACTAAACTACTCGAGATAATTAAGTCCAAAGCAGATTGCGAAGAGTTACAAAGGAATCTCACTAAACTGAGTGACTGAGAAACAAAATGGCAGATGAAATTTATGTAGATAAATGCAAGGTAATGCATATTGGAAAACATAATCCCAACTGTACATATAAAATGATGGGGTTAAATTAGCTGTTACCACTCTAGAAAGAGATCTTGGAGTCATTGTGGATAGTTTTCTGGAAACATCCATTCAGTGCGCACCAGCAGCCTAAAAGCTAATGGAATGTTGGGAAACATTAAGGAAGGATAGCAAGACAGAAAATACCATATTGCCTTGATATAAATTCATGGTACGCCCACATCTTGAATACTGCGTGCAGATGTGGTCACCTCATCTCAAAAAAGAGATATTAGAATTGGAAGAGGAACATGATTCGGGTTATAGAACAGCTTCTATAGGAGGAGAGATTAACAAGTCTGAGAGGTTTCAGGTTGAAAAAGAGATGACTGTCCTGTCTGCTCTTTCCTTCCTAGGCTGTCTGCAATATTCATCCTGCAGGCCCTTTGCTCACAGTCTGATGCAGCACTGGCTTGCAGAATCTCACTGAACATGTCATCCTGAGTCATCTTCTCTCTCATCCTTATCTGGTTCAGGGGCCTGGAGGCATGCAGGGGTGGGGTGGGGGTGTGTGTGACAATATCACAAGGCTGCCATGACAGCAGCTGCCGATAAACACACAGAGGCACCATTGTAATCATAGGTGCTGGCTTCCTCCAGGCCCAGGGGATGTTCAACCCTCTGCTACACCCCAGGTCCTGCCTCTACCCGTTCCTGTTCCTCAAGTCCCAACTCCTGCCTCTTACCACCCCCTCCCCTGAGTGTGCCCCATCCCTACTCCTCCCCTCTCTCCAGGACCCTCCTGCATGCAGTGACAGCTGATTGTGGGGGGCGGAAGGCATGGGGAGGGAGGTTGAGGAGCTGGTCAGCAGGGCCACTGGTGGGCGGGAGGCACTGCAATGGAGAAGGGAACTAAGCCAGGGGTGCTGAGCACCTGCTAATTTTCTTCCATGGGTGTTCCAGCCTTAGAGCACCCCCGGCGTCAGCACCTGTGAGTAGAGTCACAACAGAAAGTGAAAGTGAAGAACTCCCTTCCCTAGCTCCCCTAAAGTTTTAAACCAGATGCTTGTGGACACTCCTGTTTGGGATTGCTTGTGCATGGAGCCATTCACAGCAGCAGTCCTCGTGAATATTAGCCCACTGGGACAAGTTCAGGGCCATGGCACTGAATATGGCACCATTCTCCACAGACAGTGGTGGTTTTAGCGGAGATCTCACTCTGGAGGATAACAAAGGCAGACAGAGGGCTGGAATCCTGAAGCTGCTCTTCCCCATTTGCTCCTCACCTGTGCACTGCAACGGTGCCTGCTGAAGTACTCACTGACTGGCTGGGGAGGTGTCTACCACAGAGGAAGGAATAAGGCTGCCATCCCTGCAAACCTTCCAGATCCAGGAAGGTGGCCTTGGGCATTAAAAAGTTCCGCAGCCACCGATCATCATCCCACAGCTGCACTACAATGTGATCCCACCAGTCAGGGCTTATTGCTTCAGCCCAAAGGCAGTGTTCCGCCGTCTGCAGCTGCTCTGCGAATGCCAATGACCTTGACTCGGTTCTCACAATGTCCCACAGCAGTCTGTCTGCCCAGAAATTTTCGTGTTCCCCACCGACTGCATTCTTCTTACAGCTTTGCCAATACCGGCAGGCCACACATCCTGCGCTTGCACTAGTGCAGAGCTGTGCAGGCTTCTCTCACTGATTGCGGACGGTGAGATGGGCCATGTGGGTTTGTGCAATTTTTAAAACCAGTGCAAAAAAGATGGGAAATAGATAACATTGTAGGATGGAGACAGTTGCCCACAGGCAAGTTGACCCCTTTCTCCCTGTCACCCCTCCATGACTCATTTCTGCCTCACCTTACACTGCAAAACTTCCTAAAAGACCGTGTGCCAGATGGTGGTGTGTCATACAATAGGCTACTTCCCTGAGGTGTACCACACTGTGCATCAACACAAGCACTCCTGGTGACAGGGGCAACACGTGGGGAAAAGGGGGGATGAAGGGTTATGTACCCTCTGACACTGTGGGGGAGGGGTAAGGGTCAGTAGCTGGTGGGCAGAGCTATTGTCCTGTGGATGATTTGTTCCAGTCTCCTTGGGCTTCACACTTTGGAGGGCGGTCCCATGGAGCCCAGGGGGTCTGGTGCTGACAGCAAGGGCCCCCCCTACACTCACCGGGAGCGTGGGAGGGAGCAGAGCAACCCAGCTCCAGCTTGCTCTGCCAACTCCTAGCGGCATCGCTCAGTTGCCGGTGAGTGTATGCTCTTCCCGAAAGCTCCCTCCCTCAGCAACACAGCCCAGGGACAAGTGGGGGCCTGGCGCAGGCTGCAGAGGTTGGGCCCCCCTGCACTCACTGGGGGCAGGAAGTGGAGCCACCTGGCCCCAGCCTGCTCCACTCCCCTGGCTCTCACAGACGTCACGGGGCGGGGGGGGCGGGGGAAGGAGCTGATGGACGGGGTGGAACAGAACATCTCTCTGAAGTTTCACCCTGATCTCTCCAAAGGATTCAGTCAGGTCAGTTGGCCACGCAGCCTGTGTTAAACTAGACAGCCCTGCTTTTCTGAGTTTGTCCCCAGTGGGGAATCGGACCAAAGTGGATTTGGTTTGGGCAGTATCTGCCCAGAGAGGTTACTTGGAAGAGCATGCTGCTCCGCCCCTGCTGGCGTGAACTTCCACAGACATTTCTGCTGGCAGATGCAGAGTAGCGTGCTTTTCAAAATGGGGCCTGCGTGCCACGTGAACATGGCTGCCGAAGTAGACTGCTCTGTGGACAGCATGGCCCTTGATGTCGCTGAAGTGCCAAGAATAACAGTGATTAATAGAAAAGGAAGGCAAGGACCATGTTACCAGGACTCAGAAAAAAAGATAAGGACTTTAGCAAGGAAATTACAGTGGGCCATGAATGCTGAAGCCAAGTTTGAGTGAGATTAGCCAAATACCTACTAAACATGTGAGAGCAAAGAACCAAGATGAGGAATTGGCCATTTTAAACAGACTCTTGAGGATTAACAAGCTCTCAGTGTGGGGGTAAATGGCCAAAGCGCTGGTGTGAGAAACACTAGTTGCTCTTCATTTCATGGACCCCTACACTGGAATTATTTGCTTCTTGGTCCCTACAATGGAAGAGGCTGTGTCCCTAGCTGAGGGGAAGAGGTAAAATAGGAGGTGGTCCAAATAAGATTAGCAAACACATAAGCCTGCCTCTCTCTCCCCTCAGATGGGAGTTATCAGAGGGGGGAAGAGAACAGGGAGAGAGAAAAAAGTCTCCATCAAAGTAGGGTCAGACATAAAGAACTCAATAGCAACCTTGCTCAGCATAAATTTAATCATGATCTGATGGAACCAATCTTAATTTGACAAGCTCACGGAGATAAGAGTTAGTCAATTTCCCATTTCAACAGGCAGAGTGATAATTGAAAGCTTCCAGATAGATCACATGGAGATCAAACTTGTAGCAAGCAGCAAACTTTCTGATAAAGGGACAAGCTGGCTTCCACTGAAATCAATGACAGACACCCATTGACTTCAATGGGTGCTGGGTCAGGCTCAAGGTAAAAAGCCATTTTGAAATCAGTTACATTCCCCTATGTCCCCAGTCAGGGCAAGAGTCGGGGTGGTCAACCTGTGGCTCATGAGCCACATGCGGCTCTTCATCCCTGAAAGCGCACTCATGAAGCCTCCTCCCCTATGCACCCTTACAAATGGCCCCCAGCCATTTGTGTTTTTTAAAGGGGCAGCGTCTTTTTTTTTTTTTTCGCTCAACAACTGTGGTGCGGCTCTTTGCATTTTTTCCGCCACTGTTTCAGCTCTCTTCGTTTAATGGGTTGGCCACCCCTGGCATAGGTGCTAAAAGTAGAAGAGCTGCAGCACCTACCTCTCCCCCATCCCTCCCCCGGCTTGAAGTGGTTTCCATTATATCAAGGATTTACAGTTTGGATCAGTGACCAAAAGATTTGGCCTGCAGGGATGCTGCTTCTCAAAGGACAGTGGCTGCCCTGCAGCCAAGCTGTGCTCAGTGCAAGAGCTGAGTAGGGAGGTAAGGTGAAGCTAATGCCACCTTTCCCCTCCCCTGGTTATAACCTGAGTCCATTCAATCCCTGGCAGAATGGGCTTCTCTAATTTACATGGGCCTAGGAGGCATTCCACTGACTCAGGATCACTGCACTCCTGCAGCAAACACTGCAACTGCAGCCAAGTCTGGGAAATCCCCTGGGCCAGCTTCCTACCACCTGAGGGTTCCCAGAGGCCTGGGATATTTCTGCCTGCCCAGTAGGGGCAGCTTTACAAGCTACTTTGCTGAACATCTTCCCAGCTGCTTTTCGGATAAATGAAAAGGAGCTGGACAGGGGCCAGGCATCTGGCCTCTTTTATTATTATTATTATTACTTCATATTACAGTACTTCTTGTTGCTCCCTTCTAAGCTCAAGGTCCCATTGGGCTAGGTGCAGCACAAACAGCAGAACACAATCCCTGCCCATAGAGCTTCTATTCTAAATAGAAAAGAGAGACAATGGGATGATTTTACAGATGATGGAAGCATGGAAAATGTAATTACTCAGTCACAATGAAATTAAGTGATTTGCCCCAGGCCACCCAGGAAATCTGTGGCAGAAGAAGGAACTGTGCTCAGAACTTCTGAGGCTCACTCTGGGATTTCAGCTACAAGCCCTTTGCCCCTCTCAAAATCCTCCTGACTTATGCTGGGCAACAAGTATAATCTCATACAAAAATTGCTAAAGTGAGGGACTGGTGCAAATGCATTCACTGGTGGGGGTGCCTACTGTAGGTTCATGCTTCTACACCTCTGGTGAGGGAGGGGTTTCCAGAGAGCAGTAATGGCAGACCTTTTTGCAAGAGATGAAACTGATTTACTGTATAATGCGCTTTTTCTCCACCAGTCTGGGAAATGGAACATGGTCTATTGTGTGCCAGCAAAGAACATCGCTTCACCGACCCCTCAGACATGCAACACTGAAATGCTTTTTCTGTTTTTCAGCCAGACCTATGAAACGACTAAATGCAATTCCATTCTTCTCAGGCACTGCAGCCAACGTCTCAGTTTCTGAAACATGAAATTTCTTCCCTCGAATAGACAACCTTGGAACGTCTAACCCAAAAGAAATCCCATTAGTCATGCACCAAGTCTGTCTCTGGGAAAATTGCTAGTGCAAGTGGGACAAATAGGCCAGGTAAGATGAGTAATGTATTTATTCTGGATTCATAAGAGCTGATCCACCTTTGATGTCTAGTGGGGGTGGGGGAGACATGGAAGGGCTATGAAATGTGTGGTTAAGCAGGGAGCGCATGCTGCTCTCTCTTTGGAAGGGGTGGGAAAAAGGTTACTAGAGAACAATTGTCTTGCTCTCCAGGGGTCAAATTCTGACTGGCCTATGCACAGGGCTTAAGGGAAGGATACAAAGAGTCCTGCCTCCCTAGCCATTTTGTGTGCCCTAGGCCAGGACGTGTTACGACTGCAGTCCCTACACATGGGAGATACAGACATCACTATGTGCTGCCCCCTGGGGATACACATCACTCAAAGGGCCAAAGGAAGTAGAGAAGCTGGGCAAATGGTCCATGGCCACTGCTGTGCCCCTCTCCATTCTCTCTGGCATGCCCAGAGCACCACACACAGAGCTCCCTGAACTCGGGGGCGGCTTGGGGTGAGAGCTAGTGTCAGGGGAGAGGGTCTGTGGGTTTTAGCACATAGCCTTGCTAAATTTCCCTTACCCCTTGAAAAAACATTATGTGAGAAGCTCTGGCTAAAGCAGGCAAAAGCTGCTGTTACGGGATAAACATGCATCCTTCTGGGCCAGGAAACTTAAACAGGGCCTGACCATGTGTCTCGCCTCCAAGAGCAGCTCATTTAAGTTTAGAAATTCCAGATTGGCAGGCCAAAAAATATCAAGCTAACAAACATGCTCTGCTGAGGGGATATGGTAGAAACTGGTTAGGAAATGGTCTCTTACCTCAATTTCTGTCACTTTTGAAGGCAAACATTCCTGGCAAATCACAGTAATAGAATGTAACAACAAAGACCACCCAAGACATTGGGACTCTCCGGTTGCTTGGCCTTGGGTTCCCTGGTTTGTTCTGCATGCCCTCAGGTGCATTCTTGGTTGAAATGCAAAGAAAGATTGTTTTGTTCCTTCGCAACTTGGATTTCTTTTACTTCTCTTCTGGCCAACAGAACATTTAGTAGAGGGTCTGGAAAGTTCCAGAATTCTGAATTCAAATTTAGATACAATAACCAATATTACAAAAGAGCCAAAAATCAGTCGCCACAGCAGCGTGGAGAGGAGGTTCTGTGGGTTTGGCTTTTGTAAATAACTTCTGTCTCTCTCTCGAGGGTAGGTCTGCATCCATTATAGGTGCTCCTGCAACACAGCTACTCTGCTGTACCATACACCCCTTCTGCAGTGAAGGAAGAGGTTTTTCCATTGCTGTAGTAAATCCACCCCCTCCGTGTCTACATTGGGACTTAGGTCAGCTTAACTGTATCTCTCCGAAATGTGATTTTTTTTCACATCTCTGAGCAACATAACTATGTGGACCTAAATTTTATGTGTAGATCAAATCTTAAAGAGACTTTCTGTGCTACAGGTTCTTTGGGAAGCATCTCAGCTTATACACAAAAAATACTTTTTATTCCCTTCTCTGTTCATTGGTTTCCTGCTGAGCTGCACAAATGACAGGCCTCTCTTTACACAGTTGGCAAGGGACAGGAAAAAACAACCAGTCAGAATGAAGCATTTCCACCCACCACAGCAGCATCTTCTCTGCTTTCTCATCATGCTTTGAGCTGTACAAGTAAAGGCCGAGTTTACAGTACAAAATTTTGTCAGCACAGATATGTGGGTGAAGTGTGAAAAGTACACCTACACCCCAGCCTGATACAGCACAGCTGCAGCTGTGCTGACAGAAGAGTGCATCTATCTGAACAGACAATGTCAGTCAGAGAGATGGTGGAAGTTAAATATTGGCAGTTTTTGTTGGCGTGCATTTGGCCACACTGGGAGGTTCTGCTCGGGGCCAGCCCACAACATTTTGGCACCTGAGGCGGGGAGCTCAAATGATGCCCCCATGCCCCCTCGCTTGGGCCAAAACTTTGAAAGGTCTCAATTCTGCCTTCTTCCTGTTCTACTCCTCTCATGGTACTGCAGAGAGACTACATATGCACCAGCAGCAGACACAATTTTCTACACTCTAGGTCCTAGTGGCGCCCCCCCACAGTCTGGCACCTGAGGCGGCCGCTTCAGTTCACCTCATGGTAAGGCCAACCCTGGTTCTGCTGATGATGATATAGATAAGGCCAGACGTCAGCGCACATAAGCACCCACCAGTCTTTACAATTCTGCAAGCCGCAGACCTTTGAGCTGTGAGAGTGAATCCAACAGAAGAATTTCCCCAGCTACACCACCATGGGGCCCTCTCTTCCCCCCTATCCTAGCAGTGTAGGGTGCTGGTGGGTTTTGCTGCTCTAGTGGAACCCCCTCTCCTCACCAGGCTGTGTTTGAGAATTTTTTAATGAAAGCAAAGTGGCAGTGAAATGGTGATGTGCTGAGTTGCACATTGCTCATGACTTATGCAAGACCAGGCTAACATTCAGAGAGCCTGGCTACTGGTCATTTTAACAGCCCCTCTCAGCTGTTGTAGCTTCAGCCCTGGCCTCCCCCAGCTGTGCTTAATTCCTCATGGTTTGCCTGGCCCTTTGATCAGTGATGAGGGAGAATCCATCTCCTCTTCCATCTCTTCACATGTGCCTGCTAATTATTCCAGCCAGAGACACTGTTTACAGACTGTCATTCTGTTTACAGTTGACTACAGTTCAACATTTGGTCTTCGCAAATCCCCTTCTTCCGCTCCATCCTACCCAGTTTCTTCCTGATTTTTCAGAATAAACGTCCCCACACCTGTCTGGAAGGCAGCAGTGAAAGTAACTTACAATTTCTCACAGGCACTTGTCCTGTTGCAACCTGGGTCCCTGCCAGCTCTTTAAATAGCTCCCTGCTGGCTTTTGCCACAGCTCAGCCAGTTCTTGCCGCAGCTGCACACCAGGGCGCACCTGCTTCCTTTCACCTCTGCTGGACGGTCTCGAACTCACTGCTCCTTACCCCCACTCCTGCCCTGGCCCACTCAGAGAAAGGAGCTTCCTCAAAACAGCTGCTTGTCTGCCCAAGACACAAGGGTGTTTTTTCCCCACCAATTCACTAAGGAATAGGCAGCAGTGAGTCTACATCACCCTTCTCTTGCTGGACATGTCCACACCTATCAGGACACACAGAAAAACCTACACACTTTAGGCCTCAAATGGCAAAGAGGTAACGTGCCTGACTTTAAGCTGGTGAGCAGTTCTAGCCAACTCAGTTATCCAAGTTCTTAAACTTAAAGGGAAGCCGGGGCACGTGTCTTTGCAGGATTGGAGGCCTCAGGGGACAGAAGATTGTCCGACAAAAGAAAGGAAACATGCACAGATGAGGAAATGAATTCCTTGATTACTAGTGTTGCTCGGGTCATTAAGGATGGGCTCAGTGCAAGCGGCTACATATGTGAGGGGGTGCAGGAGTCAGGAGAGGGGCTTGGGCCCTGCAGCTGGTCCAGGGGTCTAAGGCTCTGAGGGCTGGCCCCAGCCTGCAGCACCGCCCCCAGCCCTGCAGCTGGTCCAGGGGGGTTTAGGGCAAAGGGCCATCCCCAGCCTCTGGCTGGCTCCCCAAACCCTACAGCTGTTTGAGGGGAAGGGGATCAGCCTCTCAGGGCTGGCCCCGGAATCCACCTGTCCTCCCTGCCCTGCAGCCTGTCCTGGGCAGGAGGGTGGCCAAAGATCTAGGGGCTGGCCCTGTCTTGCAGCTGCCCTCTTTGGCTATGTAGCTGGTCTGGGGGGAGGAGGTGCAAGGTTCCAGGGGTTGGTTCCAGCCTGCAGTGCCCCCATCCAGCTCTGCAGCTGATCTGGGGAGAACAAGGCTCTGGGGGCTGTCCCCAGCCTGCAGCACCTGCCCTCCTAGCCCTGCAGCTGGTTGAGGGGGGAAGGGTGGGGGTCCATGGGCCACTCCAGGCCTCCAGCTGCTTCTCTTCCCTGTAGCTGGTTCAGGGGGCTTGGCCTCCAGTGCTCCCCTGTAGCCAGCAGGCAGTCCATGCAGGATGGCAGCAACCCCCATGGCCTGCAGGCTCTCTCTGCAGATCTGAAGTCTGTCCAGGGCCAGGCCATGGTTCCCAGCCCTGGCCTCTCCTCAGGGAAGGGGATCGCGTCCAGCAGGGCTGGACGTGGTTCCTGGCCTCTCCTCAGGGGGCTGGCTGGCTCCTCCAGCAGGGCTGTGTGAGAGTCAGGAGTGGGGAATCCAGGAGTCAGGGCACTCCCCTGGCACTATTTGGTGCAAGGGGGCCACTCACCCACTTTGTTGGTCCCCTGTGTGCATCTGGCTAGTGTCTTACTGGTGAGGCTGCCTCCAGTGCTCACTCTGTAGTACAGTGTCCCCCCCCCCCCCGGCTGCCCCCATTAGTCACTGTGAGCATCGCGTCCCTCCTCTCTGCCCCGCCCTTTCCATGTCCTGAAAAACAGTCCCATTCCTGGCACTTCCCATTTTCACAACCAAACCAGGACCTTGCTTTAAGTTAGGGTAAGAGGAAGCCGCAATACCAAATTTGGTGGCCCTAGCTGTTAACCTTTAGGAGGGATTCTTGAACAAACGGACTCACAGATAGAAACATGGACTCACAGACAGACACACTCTAAAATATTTATAGATAGATCATGCAGCAATTCAGAGATGGGCTAAAAATGATTTCAGCCTTTTTCTCCTCACTTGATGTGGATTTTTAAAACATCAAAAATGAAATTAGCTTAAGACAAATGTTCAGTTAAAAAAATCTTAATAGTTTCCACTGAACAGATTATTCTTACTCCTTTGTAGTGCAGCTGCACTGGGGAGCTAAGAGTTGGGGCCCTGTTGTGCTAAGTGCACAAGGAAGACATTGTTTCTGCCCCAAATGCTTAGGACCCAACGTAATACAGAATGCTCCATGTGTGCAACCATTGACCAATGACAGCTGAGGCAGGAAGAGGTAGCAATAGGTTCGTGCACTTACCTAATCTAACAATGGGCATAACTTGACTTCACCTAATAATTTGCCCGTGTTTCTGTTGGCAAGCCCTCCTCCTCCTTACTATCAATGGAGCCGATAGCACTGCCTATCATTAAAGCTGCCTGACATGCTCCATTATAAGACGCTGTAATCAGTTGCTTATAACTTCGCCAAGTTTTAATGATGAAAACTGAAATCCTCCATGACAGGTGTCTGTTTTAGGCTGATGTTTTTTGGAAAGTTTCAGTAAAAATGGCTCATTCATTTCCAAAACAGAGATCAGGGTAAGTACGCTGCTTTTCCTGTGTTACAAAAACTCTTACAACCATTTTCTGACCCAAAAGGCTCCCCACCCCAATATGGAGATTAACAAACGACTGCCAGGCCTTGTCTACAACACTATCGTGGGCCCTCAACCTAAGCTGCACAACTTCAGCTACCTGAATAACATTGCTGAAGTCAACGTACTTAGATCTACTTACCACAATACCTTCCTCACGGAAAGTCAACAGCTGATTTTCTCCTGTCGACTCTGCATACTCTTCTCGACTGGTGGAGTACCAGAGTCAATGGGAGAGTGCTTGACAGTCAATAAATCAAGCCCCACTGAATCGATCGCTGCCCCTCGGACAAGCCTGTAGTGAAGACATGCCCCCACAACCAGGTAGTCTATTAGCTCAAATGAGAGGAGTTTGCACTGTGAAACTAAAAGGTCCAGCCCAATTGATGAGCCATCTGGGCATGTATCATGCTACACTAGGGAGCTTCCATTTTTTTCAGGAAAACCTAGAAAAGCAGATACCACAAACTAAACATGTGCGCTTACAAAGTCAAGCATCCAAAAGACAGGAAAAGCCAGAACTAAGGCTGCCTGTGTAGCCTAGGTTATTACCAACCTCTTATCTTGAGTGTGCCAGAAAGCTGAGAAAAAGCTGGTGAACTACAATGGTGCTTTGCAATAACATCGCAATTCCAACTTTGGCTTCAGCCGGGCCCTCACCCCTGCCTCAGCCAGCCCTTGACTAAATATTGCAAATGCTGAATCTATATTTACATTCTTGGAAACCTTATAATATAAACTTTATTGACACGTGTTTGATAGTCCTTTAAAATGAACTGATATGACCATCTGGCTTGAGAGGGACAGACACTCATTTATTTTAGGTTAATACCCTTTTGTTCTGTAGCCTATCACTTGTTATGGATTTTTCATTTCGAGCAAGCTTGAGCTCTGTTGTACTCACACTTTATGATCTTGTCATTTTAAGTCCTTGCCTGCTGGGAGGGGAATGAGCACTTAAAAGCACTGCGTTTAATTATACTCTCAATTGTTATTAATTACTCAGGCAAATTAAGTGGACATTAAATTAGCTATGTTATCACTTCAAGATGGAAGCAGGGTCCAGCCACTTTAAACTGGGTATTGTGTTCATTTAGCTCAATTAGTCAGGTAGTGTTGAGTAAATCAGGTACTTTAATGATACAACTACTTTACTATTTATGTTGCAGTACAGTCCAGAAGCCCCATTTGGATCCATGTCCCAGGGTGCTAGGTACTGTACAAAGACAGCTCTAAAAACCTTTCTAAGATACGGCTTTTCCACGCCATCCACACAGCTACAACACTCATATTGCACCTACTGCAACATCTTCTCTGGCCTTGACAAGTGTGACCTGGCCCTGTGCCTAGCCATTCACAATGCTTCTGCAAAAATTGTTGCCCTAACTCATCATTTTGACCATATCACCCCTTTCTTTGTGTCCCTTCATCAGCTCCACAACATCCAACACAAACTGGTTGTTGCTACATTCTAGGCCTTTTACAGACCTGGCTCCATCCATCATAATCTCTCACATATACAGCTGAGATGTTAACTCCTGTCTCTGCCCTGCCAGCAGTGCTAGTACTTATTACCCACCTGCTAAATTGTCAGGCAGGTACTGGCATATTCCCCTCCTCTCCGTGCTGCTCTCATGGTTCAGACACAAGCCCCACAAACATGTGCAGCATCACTTCATTGTCCCCATTCAGATCTCTTCTGAAAACTCTCCTGTGCTGTGACGCTTACAAAAATCTTGATGTGTAAGCAGCTGAGGAGCTGGGATCCCAGCCTATCATGTTGAGCAGCACTGGATCATTTCTCTGTGCTCTCGTTTGCCTGCATCTGCCAGTTGTCTCTTTTCTGTCTTATGCAGATGGCTTGTTCTACAAGGGAACATTTCACCAGTAAACAAATCATACTGGTGTACTTCAGCTACGTAGTTTTACCAGTACAAACTAAGGTGTGAGCGTAAACCAAGCTAGGTATATCAGCATAACACCTCGTGTGGTTACAGAAGAAGAGAGGGTGTTTTTCCAGTTTCATCTACATCAGTTTAGAAAGGGTTTAAGCTAAACTGGGGGGGGGGGGGGAGAGGAAGGCTATTCCAATAAGTGTGTCTATACGGTGTGTGCATGTGTGTGTTATACCACATAACTAGCCAGGTTAAACTCACACCTCAATTTATACTGGTATAACATCCTGTGTAGACAAGCCCTTAAATTGCAAACTCTGGGGCATGGCCCGTTTTGTGCTGTGTTTGTGCTCTGCCCAGCGCAATGGGTCTGACTCTAGGATGGCACGTCTAGCGCTACTGCAATATACATAGTAAATAAGAGCACAATGGTAAGGAGTCCTGGGTCCTGCCTGAAAACCTTCCCAACTAATCAGAGTGTTTAAGAATGTTCTATTCACATGAATTGCAGATGAGAATTTGATCTAGGGGACACAAGATTTTAAATTACATGAATGTAGCCAGGAATACAAAAAGCATTTGAGGAGCAGCAGCTTTGCAGTCCAGCCATGTCATCGATGATTTAAAGCATCTCGAGGAGCAAGGCACCTGGACTCTTAGGGTGTGTCTACACAGCACCCTATACTCGAAAAAAGAGACGTATTTTGAGCTACGCAAATTGCATATCTTATTTCGATGCTATTTCAAAATTACTTGTTTTGAAATTTGGCACATCTATACAGAGCCGAATTTCAAAATAATGTGCTATTTTGAGCCATCCCTTAACCCTCGTGTAATGAGGTTTACTGGGACGGCGAAATAGCGTGCCTGTTATTTCGAAAAATATTTAAAAATAAGGGGCAGCTTGTGTAGACATAGGGTAGCTATTTCGGGATACATTCAGTATCCCGAAATAGCCATGCAGTGTAGATGTACCCTTAGGATATGTCTAGACAGTGGCACTATTTCGGGATACTTCCGGTATCCCAAAATAGCTATTCTGTGTCTTTTAAGCAAGCCTGTTATTTCAAAATATAATGGGCTCACTATTCCACTGTCCCTTGAAACCTAGTTCCACGAGGATTAAGGGACATTTCGGAATAGCAGTTTATTTCTAAATTAACTCAAAATAAGCGATTTGCATAGCTCAAATTGTATAGTTTATTTCGAGCTAAGGGTGCAGTGTAGACGCATCCCTAAGGAGTATGATGAATTGCCACTTCCTGACAAGTCAGCCTGCCCTGCCCTGACTTTCCAGCCTCCACACTTAGTGAGGCCTATACTGGGATCTAGTTAGCTCCCAAGTTAAATGGACACTTTAGATATCCTGCCTGCAAAACAAATTGGCTTCTGATAAGAGGTCAGTGCTGGGAAGGAAAAGGTTGAATAATGGCCTTATTCACTGAAGCGCATGTTTTTTAATTATAATATATGTATAAACCCATTCCTGAAATGGCAGCTTTTATCCTTTTATCTATAGACACCAGTGATCTAGATTCATAGTTTAAGGCCAGAAGGGATCATTCAGTCATCTAGTCTGATCTCCTGTATATTGCAGGGCATTAGATTTAACCCATATTTCATTGCGTATTGAGTATGAGAGTTTGTCACTAAAGCATATCTTCCAGAAAGGCATCTGGTCTGGATTTGAGGACGTCAAGAGATGAAGAATCCTCCACATTCACTTAGGCCCTTGTTCTGTTTGTCCATCACCTTCACTGTTTATTAATTTGAACGAGTGAGAGAGCTGGAGTGGCAGAGACTGGTAACACTCTAACATTGTGGAAGGTGAGGAATTACCCTGCCCAGGAACATGGAGAGCCTGGATATGCATTTGAACACTGCCTTATGCAGGGCCCCTTATCAACCCTGGAGGAAATGTTTGAGAAATGTGAACTAGCAGGTCTTGGCTGTGGTTGTGAAGTGACAAGCCACAACAATGAGCCACCATTGGTTTCATTAAACTTTTCTCAGCTAAATTAAAGAGCCCTTTAGTTCTCAGTAGTTTCTCCCTGTGAAGTTACCCATACACTATAATCAGTTCATCTCTCAATCTTTCTGATAAAGATTAATAGATAGAACTGTTTAAAGTCTCTCATAGTAAGGCGTTTACACAAGCCTTTGAATTACTTGTACAGACTCATTTAGATTCTCAGCTGTGTGCAAGTATCAAAGAATAAACTTCTAGACAAAGTGGGCGGGGCATGAGAGAAGAGAGCAGCTGGGACAATTGAGACCTACCAGTGTTTCAGAACTTACACGCTTAAGTACAAGTTTCAGAGGGGTAGCTATGTTAGTCTGTAACTGAATTTTTTTTTTAGAAAACAGTGCGTAGTTCTGCAGCACCTTCGAGATTAACAAAAAATGTCGATGGTGTCAAGAAGTGGGTTGTGCCCACGAAAGCTCATGATACCATCTACAGTTTTTGTTATTCTCTAAGGTGCTGCAGGACTAACTCACTGTTTTTTAAACTCTTAAGTATCATAGAGTTATTTTTATTAAGATAAATGAATGATTTAGCATATGCTAGCTCCTATTGCCGAGTTAGACATAGAGGGTGGGAATGTCAGACTAGGAAATAGTGAAATAAATTTTGAGAATATTTTACTCCTGGATTTTCTTTTCTAGCTGCATAGCTGAGCTGACACTTCAAAACAAATGCCTAGTTTCTGAGCTTTGCTAGAAAAAGGCTGAGGAAGAACTTTCACCAGCAGCATAATCTGCATAGTGTACCATGCTTTCCTTTTGAGTCCATATGTAACAAAAGTTATGCCACCAACAATTTGTTTTATTGTTGTTGCATAAAAATAGATCTTTTCCTGTTCTTGCCCTCCTGTTAAGTAGCAGTTACGCTCCTCTGCCTGTTGTAACTTGATTTCATTCCCTTTATGTGGACTTCACACAGCAGCATGAAAGATGCACCGGATCTTCCTTGAAATCCACACCTGGCCATTTTGAAATTCTTTTCAAATGCTCTGCTAGGTCTTTGAATTGTCACCTGAAATTCTTTAGCACCGACCTGATTTTTCTGGCAGTTTTGTTTTCTGTGGTGAGCCATTGCCTCAGCTTTTCCAACTGGTTTGAACTTGGCTGTTGTGCTGTCTATAGCTTTCTCTGTGTCCATTTCATCCTCATATTGATCATCTCTCATTCGGTATCATCAACAGTTGTCACTTTGAAGTCAGTGGAACCGGTAGGGGTTAGTGGATAGGAGACCAGAATCTGATTCTATTCCTAGCTCTGCCAATAACTCACTGACAACTTCAGAAAGTCACATTGTCCCTAAGGCCTAGTCTAAACAGTTTTTCTTAAACTAGAATAACTGTTTTGGATAAGTGTGTTTCTCCCTCACACACTCCAAACAAAATAGTCACACTAGTACAATCCCGAGTGTGGATGCAGTAGTATTGGTATAAAAGAGCCTTGTATGAATATAGCTTACTCCTTTATGGGAGAGGAATAAGCATGCATCAGTAGGTAGCACCTTTTCATGGATGTCATTGCATCTGCACGAGTGGGTGTGGGGACGGTGTAGTACTTACACTGTGCTGGTTGAGTTAAAGCAGGACACCTTCCCCCCACCCTGATAATGCTGGAAGCACCATGGCTAAGGGGTATATAGTCATGGCCCTCGTTTAGAAAAACAAGGACAAAATTGTTCCCTCCTCCATAAAACACTTCATGTAAATGTAAAGTGGGGATGTTACAGATTCAAGAGCCAACTGTATTACCCAGTACCTGGAATTTCTTTGGTAGGCTGAGGGCTTGTCTCCACTTACTGGCAGACCAATGCTGCAGAGATGAATCTCCTGGGGTTCAATTTAGCGGGTCGAATAGGATTGGCTAAATCGACCATTGATGGCACCCGGGTGGACTCCGGTACTCCACCGGGTCGCAAGGAGTACAGGGAGAATTTCTCCTGCAGCGGGTAGGCTGCAGATATCATTGACTCCAGCTATGCTATTTTCGTAGCTGGAGTTGCATATCTTTGGTTGACTTTCTCCCTTAGTGTAGATCTGGTCTCAGTTACATCTCTTTTAAATCCACTTTGCAATGGCTTCAGCAGCTCATAGATAACCAGACTATTTTTCTGCAGTTAGTTTGAAAAGAGTCCAACAGTTTGTGCTGCCTGATCAGAGAAGAGCAATATCAGGTTTTTATTTTCTTGGAGTGAGATAAAACCTTACTCTCAATGTTTCAGGTGCTCTCAGCTCACTAATAGGATTTTGTTTAACAGAGACAGTCCAGCATACATCTCTTCCCCTCTGTGGCCAGACCATTATCCAAACTTACTTCATTTTTAAAGAAAAAATAAACACGACAAAGAAGGGAATGTATCCATTCAAAGAGATGAAAGGAAGATCGGGAGAGAGAAAGTAGATGGAAACAGGTCAGTAGTATGGCAGAAAGAAAAGAAAGAAGAAAGGGTGAGATGCTTAAAGAAATGTATTGTTTTCACCTCCTCACACAGCCCTCACATGGCCATTTTCTGACATTCAGCAGTGGGACAAGGCTGGTGTTTGTCTGATGAGAAAGTAGAGCCCCATGAGGCTGAATTTAGAATTATTATCAGAGTAAGAAAAATGATTATCAGTCAGAGTATTGGGATAGAAACATGGTCTGTGTTGAAGAAAGCATCAGAAAAATCAATCCCACAATCCTCCAGGGTTAGGGGAAAAGTTTACAACTGCAATAAGGGGCTACGTAAGTACCATCGATAGCGAAGGTATTCATCTCCCTCCTCCCCCTGCACTGCACAGGCTGGTTTTACCTGCATGGCAGATCGAGCCTCCAGGTCTACACTAGAATCATTTACCTGTCTAATAATGTCACTTGGGGAGTGATGTGATGTATATTTATGCAATACAGTAGATTCCACATAATAAGCAATATTAGTCATTTCCAGTTTAATTAAAACATGTTTCCAGGAACCAGCCCCATCCCTGTGACATCGTTAATGGGATTCAGATATTAGCAATGCCATGCATGCTGCTTCTTTGCAGCGCTACAGAAAGAAGCACTGGGACATGCCAAGCACCCTGTATGTACCAGGAGGCTTGCGAGGCTGCAGCCAGGGAAGGAAGTATTGGCTGCAGTGCCACACACCTACCTGGGGGTGGTGCACTAGTGCTTCTTGCAGGGGCTGCAGCCCCATGCACCTGCCTGCACACAGAGATCACACAGGGTGCAGGAATGGGGGTTGGAAGGTGGGGCTGTGAGCCAAGCGCTAGCAGGGAGCAGAGCTGCAACCTAGATGCTGGATCTGCAAGGTACCTTCTCCCTGTGCTCTC
Source organism: Pelochelys cantorii (assembly GCA_032595735.1). Lineage (NCBI taxonomy): Eukaryota > Metazoa > Chordata > Testudines > Trionychidae > Pelochelys > Pelochelys cantorii. The sequence continues at coordinate 18,140,586 of CM064338.1, forward strand.
CAAGCTAATGGGGCTATGCACAGTGGAGGAAGTTTTGGTACGTGCTGAGCCTCGACCCCTGGAGAGAGCGCACAGCGGTACCATGTAGCTCTGTGGGCACCAGCATTTGGACTGCAGTCTCCCTTCCCTGCTGCTGCCCTGCCCACAGGTTTGCTGGGCTGCAGCCAGGAAAGGCACATCCCGATAATAGCAACTTTTTGCTGGCAAGTGAGGGGTTGTTAATAAGCAGAATGGCTTTCTATAAAAGCGACAAGGAGTCCTGTGGCACCTTACAGACTAACAGATTTATTGGAGCATAAGCTTTCATGGGCAGAGACCCACTTTGTCAGATGCATGTAGTGGCACAGTCCTGTGGCAGGGGACTCCTCGTCGCTTTTGCAGATTCAGACTAACACGACTACCCCTCTGATACTATGTTTCTATACAGGCAAAAACTTACAGGTATATGCAGTTAATGCCAGCATAGAAGTGCTTTTGCTGGTAGAAGGTACTTTGCTGTAAGAGGCACTATAAGTTATACCAGGGGTGGAAAAGTGGCCCCCGGCTTGCCTGGATCCAGCCCCTGAGACTCAGGGTTCCCCTCCCAGCCTGTTTCTGCGCTCTCCCTCTTGCTCAGATCCCACACCCAAGCCTGGCAGCCCTCCCTCACACACATTGAACCCTTCATTTATGGACCCACCCTACCCACAGAATTTACTAGCCTGGGCTCCCCTATGCATGTGGGGAGTGTCTTTCTCCTTCTCAGTCATCAATGAGGGTTTTTTTTTGCTTTCCACTTTTGTGCAGCTCCTGACTGATTTTTCTGTGGGTCAATGGCTCCCAACCCAAAAATGTTCCCCACCCCTGAGTTATACTGACAAAAAGCATAAACTGCTTTTATGCCAGGAGGGTTTGCTGCAATAGCAAACCTATTCTGGTATAGACTAGGCCTTAGTTAATACAATTATTTTCAAGATACTCTACCATTATATAGTCTGACATGCATCTGATGAAGTGGGTCTTTGCCCATGAAAGCTTATGCTCCAATACATCTGTTAGTCTATAAGGTGCTACAGGACTCCTTGTTGCTTCTACCATTATATACAGAAAGATACAGGATGAGTTGAAAGCTACATTGTAAATAGTAGCTCTAAAGACTGGGAATGAACACACTGACATTGAACTGAAAAAGCATGTAGAATAGCCCACCAATTCCCTGTTATTTTGTAATCTCTTTTTTTTCTTTTTCTTCTACATTTATTGATGAAACTATTATGTTTATTCTAGACCACAAAACAAATAAAATGTAAAAGGGATTATTTAAGGTGTTAGCAGACTAAAAATTAATTGTGGTACCATTTAAAGTATGTGGCTTTAAACAAACTGCAGAGGACAAACTGTAAATAGATTTCCCCACTGGCTGATTGTGATGATTTGTGTATGTGTCTGTTATCCAACTCCTTTTTCATCTGTAATAGTGGGGAAAAGGCTCGCCGATGCAAGTCTCTTTCATAAAACTTGCATAGATGAGCCAGTCAATCTGAAAGTATCTCAGGTACCCATGAACCTTTTCAATGCACAGAGAGGGCTTGGAGCTTGATAACATAAGATGAAATATTTCCTACTGAATTTTTAAACAGAAGGCATGAAGGTAGAGGTGCAAACTATATACAATGCAGCAGCAACTATATTGCTGTTTGCATGCACATACACACACACACACACACACTTTTTTTGGGGTGCGAGTCCTGCTTGGCTGTTGGTCCTATTGAAATTAATAGGGGGTAGGGGTTGCCACTGATCTCAATGGGAGCAGCACAGACCTATTTTGTGCCTGCAATTTAAGCGATGTGCTTTGAAAATTTGTTTGATTTTTACTGTAATAAATAAGGATGCTTTTGTGCCACAGGGTTTCCAAGCAACACAATCTCTGATGAAAGAGAAATTTTAAAAACTCACTGATTTACCATGTTAAAAAAGATGGCACATTTATTGCTACATAAATGTTATATACATCGTGTTTTCTGTTACATTGACAGAAAATTTTTTGAACTTCTTGCTGCTGGTTGAAAAGGTTTTATCAGCAATACCTTGAAATTTGACACAGGGTACAAATCTGCAATAAACCAACAATGGAAACTGGAGAACAAGATGAGAAGCAATTCATCTCGGACAATTAGCTCTTACAATACTCCATAGGTACTACACGGTATGCTAGAACCCTACTATGGTCTTACAATGCTATTGTAAATTTCTGATATTAATGAACATGTTATGGTAAATAACCCTACATTTTTACTACCTAATATAGTAAAATAAAGTAAGAAACTTTTTACTGAAAACTTTTTCGATTTCAAAAATCTAGAAAGAGTAATATTTAGAATTCAAGAAATTTTCTTACAAGATTATTGTATAAAAGACTAGCTACAGTGAAAAATAAGCCAAATGTTTTTTTCTTTCTATTTTATGAAGGAAAGCTTCTGGGCATACTGCAAAGTCTAATATAGCCAAAAAGACAACAAGCTGAGAAGGAAAAAGGCCCGGCAGTGGCACGTGATCACTTTCACACGTCATAAGCAACAAATTTGTTTAGCTGATAAACACTGAAATGAAGAACAAGGCCACAGATATAGTCAGATAGTATCTGATGATATATTCAAATTAAAGTAACAGAATGAAGCCACTAATTTCACAAACAGCTGGTTTGTTAGGAACCATCCAAAACATGATTTTAAATTCGTTAGTCTGTTTTAACGGTCCTTTTTTTGTTCTTTCAAATTAACTGAAATTATTTAAAATGATTAATTATTTTGTTCCTTTTTGTGTGTGTGAGCTGATTGCCACTGATGAAAGAGGCAATACTCAAACAATAGCTAAGACAACCTTGGCTTGATAGTTCCCCCCCCATGGTCATTGCAGTGGAAGACCGTTTCCATGGAAGTTCAGAGGGATTTTAACAATCAACACATTAGTGACAAAGGAATACTTATGGACACTGTACTGGTGGAGCAACATTTAATGGTTTAATGCTAATATGGCTTGGGAGGGGCGGTGTGTTTGCAGTTGACTGAATCACACTGAATTCTTCTCCACTGACAAGCCATACAAAAATGACAAGATAATTAATGTGTACAATAAGGAAAAAAATTGGTGACCATTGCTCTTATATCCCATTATATAATTAGCCCACCACAGCTGTGTTTAGTTCATAACACTACCTGCCATGGTGAATTTAGGATTTACTGTTCACCATAATTACAGCCTGAAAAGTCTCCTTTGTATTTTAATGCATTTTGTGCTTACATACAGCTAACACTTTACATGTACTATATGTAGTACTTACTGCTTAGAAAACAAAGCAATTCTAACAAAGTAAATTCTCCCCACCCAATTTACACTTCACGTTACAAGCTTTACTATGAAGCCTAGAAGCCTAAAAAGGTTTGGTTTATAATTAGAAATAAAAAGATTTATTTGAGGAAAGTCTGAGGGAAAAAATACCACTTTTAAATTCAAGAAATGCTATGGTCACAGTACTGCTCCTGTCCTGCAGTCTTCACTGTTCCTTCTAATGGCTTGACGTATGGAGCTCAGTATGGAAGCTGATGATGACCATAACTGTTCAGATTACCAGAGACCAAACAAACATAACATAACATAACATAACGTAAAAAAAAAAAGCTATGCCAAGGAATATTTTCCTATTGCATGGAAAATACTAGTCATATGGCAAAAGGAGTGGAAAGGACAACAAAAGACTTTTCCCTTCCTTTTTTAAGACACTAATAGGTATGCTGGGAATGCTAAGGGTCAATGGTTGTCACGGCTTTGTTCTCTGAATGTGAACAGCTTTAACAAATGCTGGCATCAGCTGAAATTCTATCAGCTTTCAACATGTTAACTTTTCCCTTTATATGTAGACCTTTACAGTTCCATAACAATAAATAAAATTTGTAGTTACAATGCATTTGTCAATTCAGTTTAGGCACAAGGCAACTTCCACAATGAGTGGAGAGATCACAACAGTCTCTGATTGTGCAGAAGCGACACACTGCTTGCAACAGAATGATATGTTCAGAGTATTTCATGGGCTGAAATTCTATCTGAAGATCTTTGTATCTTCACTTCTGATGCAGGTGTTGACCAGTAGCTTTGATCATAAGATTGCATTTGGGTTTCTTGCTTCAAGTGTTTTCTCCTGTCAGATTTGTGTCTTCATATAATGTTAGTTGTCTGTGTCCTTGTGAAGAAAGGTCACCTTCTATATATCCTACCAATAATTCTGGAATTCTGTTATGGAAATAGGAGAAAAATCATATAAGTAAAACAATTAATGAAAACTAACTCCATTATATAGAATATAGTTGTATCATATTTGCAGTGTTGTTGCAGCTGTTTTGGTCCCAGGATATTAGAGAGGCAAGCTTGGTGAGGTGAAATCTATTGAACCAACTTCTTTCAGTGAAAGAGAAGCTATGGTGTTTACATAGCACTCTTCTTCAAGTCTTTTTTCAATGAATTTAGTGTAAATGAAATGTACCAAATTACTGCAGTTCTGTGTCCTTCAAGCACATCCAGCAACACTGCAAACAATATCATACTCCACTTGTGTCATGAAGATGGCCTGGGAAAAACATCTTTTGGTGAGGTTGACAAGATAGCTTAGTCTCCATGCCCATTCCAGCACAATTGCAAATGCCAACATGCTACTCAGGATGGTGATTCTTACAATGTGGAAACCTGACTACCAGGAACTGGACTGAAACCACTAAACCTGTTTTATCTAGGTAACTATAAAATCATTAGAATCATGAGGTGTCAACAACAAGATATCACTGATTATTGTTATATAGAGAAACTAAAACTAGCTTTCTTTTCCTCAACTCAAAGGAGAACTTCACCTTTAGAACAAAACCTACACACAATGAAACAATTCTTAACAATGCAGAATGGTTTAGAAGCACATGACCACTCTGTCAATGTCTTGTGTAATTTTCAAAATAAATGTTTCCACCTAGCAAAGATGGAAAGAACTACAACCATTCAGAGAAATGGATGTGGGACAAACTGTTAACAGCTTACTTTTTTTCAGAACAGCAGTGAAAATTTCCCACTGTCTGGAAAACCATGATTTTTTAAAATATATTGTTTAGGAGGGAGGTGTATGGATTTGAAACGCTAAATTTGCATGTCTAAAAAACCCAAACATTTAATTTGTCATTGCCAAGACTACCTATTTAATGCTTTTCATCATAGAATTGGGCATTTCTTATCTTTTCCTAAGTTATACAAATGATTATTCATATTCTAACTGGCATCATTAAAGGTGCAAGCCGTTCTATATAACTAGTCAGTACAAACTTTTCCATCGGTGTTCAGATTTTGTTACCCCAATATTGTAATTACTTAAAGCTTTACTGACATTATGTACTTTTACAAGTTCTTTGTAAAAGTGTGCAGAGAAATTCAATACTTATGGTGGCATGAAAATCCACTGTGTTGATTTGACAAGGAATGTCTGTTGACAAATTACAAATCATAGAACACTAGAACTGGAAGGGACCTCGAGAGGTCATCGAGTCCAGTCTGCCTTCATGGCAGGACCCAGTACTATCTAGACTATCCCTGATAGATGTCTGTCTAACCTGTTCTTAAATATCTCCAGAGATGGAGACTCCACAACCTCCCTAGGCAACTTATTCCAGTGTTTAAGCACCCTGACAGTTAGGACCTATCAGGGTGTGAAATGAAAACAAAAATTAGAGGAACTCAATTGGGCTTTTTATGTTTTGAGAATATTTCTTCAATCTAGTTTGCAGAGGAAGATGCTGACAGGGACTGTTATGGCAATGGGAAAAATATCCCCAGAAATACTGACTAATAAGGCTCAATTTTACTGCTGCCTTGATGTTTTGAAAGGTCTCTCAGAGGGTAAGCAGTTACTTTGGGATAAATTTCACGATGCCACAAGAGGATTTGCTATACAACTTTGACCAAAGTGAATAGAAACTATGATACTAAATCCATGGATAATATGTCAAAAATGTAATCTCTTGTCTTTGTAACATACATGTGAAAATAAAGGCACTGGAGCCTGACCGTGGGCATCTTAGCTTTGATGAGCCCAAGTGGCCAGGAAAGTATGTCTTTAAGGAATTTTAATAGGAATTTGCAGGGTCAAAAGCAGTTTTCATTTTTTTACCACTTCTATTGAAAAACACACTGATAACCCAGTACAGAATTGTCAACTGGAACTTTCAAATAAATGATATAGTAACCACCTGACTACATGAGACAATACAAACATTGTTTTTTCATGTATGAAGTCACAAAAAACTGAAATTATAGCCACATAAAATCTTGAAGATGTATAATGCAGACTGCAAGGACAGACAGTCAAGTATTGCATGTCAGACTAGTGGTTTGATTTAAATGATTAGCCTCAAGCCAGCTACCAAACCTCTTCTATTTGAAATGAAAAGTCCCTTCTGACTATTTGAGTTGCTGTGTGAATCAGCACTGGAAAAAAAATATGTTGATAATTAAACAAGTGAGATATTTATACCTCCTCTTGAGAATGCACAATTAATGTCTATTATTTTGGCTTATTTATAGCCTAGTCATGAGCAGTTCCTATGAGGCCACAACATAAGGCCACCTGACCTAGGAGACTATATCCACAGACAACAATGCTGCAAATAAAAAGAAGCTACTTAAAATTCCCGGTCTTTTCGTTTATAACCATCCCATAACTGAATATTCTTACTTGTGGCTCAGAGGTATGGAAGTGCTTAGTGCTCTTTAATGCAGGGGCTCATGTCCAATGGTAGTGCTCATTACACAGAATGATCTCACTGTGTTTTTGTTGATTTTAAACTTCCATCAGTAAAATAAGTTACAGTCATCTCAGCGCATTGATGGGACCCTCTCCCCACATTGATGAACATGAAAAAGAGACATACCTGGCTGGTGTTCACATATGACCCATAGGGTTGGTAGTTTCACTAAGCCCAGGATGGCTTCCTGGGTGTGGTGTTGGTGGCTCTGCCGATACGGCAGAAACTTTTTCTTCTTCCCTTCTCTTAAGGCAGGCTGCTTTGGGGTTTAGGTTCCTCTCTGTTACAGGGGAGAAAACAGCCCTTAACATTCTATGTACTGCTACTAAAAGTGGGCATTTAGCATATTTGCAGTAAGCCAAGGTACTGAAGAAATCTATCCATACACAACTTCTGTTTACTATGGTAACTTAGCAGTAGGATCTGATTTTTGAGGATATTTAGGCTGCTGAAGATTTAAGACAAGTGCCAAGTGGAATTTTCAAAAGTGCTTATTCATTTTAATACAGCTTATCCAATTCCAGTGGGCACAAATCTGTATTTCTAGGTGTCTGAACTAGGAATGTTAAATTTTGATTAATCAGCTAATCGTGTAGTCTATGGAACTACCATCGACTTCTCAATTAGTTGATAAGGGGGGTGCTCACTATCCCACTGCGCCTCTCTCTTTGAAATGTACAAGAGCCATTCACAGCTCCTGTATATTTCAAAGGGAGAGATGCAGTGGTTCCCTCTGCACCCATGGCTCTTGTATATTTCAAAGGGAGAGAGGCAGAGGGAACCTGTGCCAGCAGGGAGCAAAGCGGTTCCCGCTGGCATGGGTTCCCCACTGTACCTCTTCCTTTGAAATGTACAAGAGCCGCAGGCAGCTCTTGTACATTCCAAAGGGAGAAGAGCAGTATTGGGACAAGCAGGAGCAGGACTGTTTCAATCCCCACTCGCGCTATTTCCCCGCTGCCCCCTGCGGAGATGGGGGGGGGCACTACCTGTTACGCTGGCTCCCCCCAGCATGGGTTCATCCTGGCCCCCTTGCTGCCTCTATCTGATAGAGGCAGCAAGGGGGGGAACGACTAATTGTGTTCCTACTCGACTACCCGATAAGTATTTGCTTATCGGGCAGTTGACTAGTCGACTAATTGCTTACATCCCTAGTCTGAACATCTTTGAAAACATGACCCTTTGTTACCACAGAAATTTGCTAAGCTGGAAACCCGTGAGAAAATGCACTTCAGGGTTTTTGATTTCCTTATACATTTCCTTACTTGGACAATGATCATGTTACATTGACTTTTTGTTGGCCCTCACTAACGTTTAGGGCAGCAGCTCCCAACCTTTTCCAGATGGGGACCCATTTTGATAATTCAGGAAGACTTGGTGACCCAAGGCAATTCAAAAACGTGGGGAGGGGAGAGGGCAGAGCCACCTGGGGAGACACTTGGCGACCCTTTTGAAATGTAATAGCGACCCATATTTGGGTCCTGACCCATAGATTGGGAAACCCTGGTTTAGGGCAAAGGCAGGCAGAACTGGCTGGGGTGGTGCTCCTCACCTTTCTTGCATAGTCCTCACGCTATCCACAGTAGGTTACTTTTCAGAAGCCAGTTAGCATTGTTAGGTGACAGTAATGTATTCCTGGCTCCCCACACACTTCTCATGCAACTTTGGCAAGTCAAACTTAATTCCTTGGCTATTATGTCTGGAAAATGGGCCTGTGCACAATTCTGCTAAACCAAGAGAATGTTTGAATGGGTCATCTAGGGCAATGAGTAAACTTTATTATATTTCCTTTCTCTTTAGGATGTCAGCCTATGTTGGTCTGAACCTGGAACAAATATTCCCCTTGTCATGTTTTTTTCCTCTCAATTATCCTCAAAGGCAGAGAACTGGTTCTAGTTTTCAAATCATGGCAATTTATTAAATGTGTTACTTTTCCTGTTCTCAAAAACTACCTCTTCCATGAGCTAAAATCTCTCTATATATTAAAAAAAAATATTTTCTTGAGGGACAACAGAGTAATCTCATCACATCACTCTGCATCCTGCCTGCCTCCGCCCTCTCCCAGCTCAAGCAAGACCTTGCTGCTTCCCCTCGCCACTTGAAATTGCTATTTTAAACAAAGCCCCTACTCCCCTTCCTCCACCCTCACCCCACAGGGCTTTCAACACCACAAAACATGGCACAGTAGCTGGAAGACCCCACATCGCAGCCATGACAGCCCTGGGGCGGAGGGGTGGGGGGAAGGGCATGGTGCTCAGGACAGCAGCCTGAGGACAGGTGCTAGGATCAGGGGTCCCAGCTGGGCTTATGTGCCAGCAGCAGGTTCTTGGGGGCTCCCCCGCCACCAAGCTCTTGGGGAGCCAGAGTGTGGTGCCCGACCACCTGGAGTCTGGCTGCCCCTACAGAGATTCACCCTCTCCACAGCAGCTGCACTTACTGCAGCTGCCAGAGCACCCCCGAGCCACCGTGGGGAGCCACTGCACCAACCTGTCTGCTTCTTCCCTTCCGCTCCGGGCGGGTGGGTGGAAGGGTAGCCCCGGGGCAGTGAACAGCGCAGGTGGGACTGCATGGGGGAGAGGTCAGGACAGTGGCCCCTCATGCTGCTGCTTTCTCCACTTCAGCTGACGAGCCCTGGAGCGCCGTGTGCACGTGGCACTACCTGCACTTTGCTGCACCCCACATGGGGCGGGCAGGCACCCCTATATCTCCCCAGCTGCTGTGGTTAGAGCCCGGCCTTGCGTATGCTACACCCGGGAGCGGGAGGGGTTAGGGTTGGGTGGGGTGGGGAGAGAAAGGGCCTGAGCTGGAGGGGTGGGGAGAAGGGACCCTGGCTTGCTGGGGTGGGGGGAGAAGAGATCCGGGCTGTCGGGGCAGGGGAGAGGAAGGAGATAGTAGGGCCTGGGCTGGTGTGGCAGGGGAGGGAGAACGGGTCTGGGCTGGCGTGGCAGGGGGAGAAGGGAGAATGGGGGCCTAGGCTGGCATGGCAGGTGAAGGAGAAGGGGTCTGGGCTGGCATGGGGGGAGGGAGGAAGGACTGAGGCTGGCAGAGGGAGAAGGGGCCTGGGGTCAGTGGGTGGAGAGAGGGAGAAGAGATCCAGGCTGGTGTGGCTGCAGCCCAGCCCTCCCTGATGGCTGGGGGTGGGGGGAGCGGGCAGGGAGAGCCTGGGTTGCCTACCCTCGTGAGAGGGGGGTTGACGAGCGCAACAAACCCCCTAGTAAAATTTTAAAAACTCTATATGTTTTAAATTTTGTGGCATAATACAATACCATTGGACAAAGGGACAAAAAATGTAGTCACTTTATAAAAATGGAGTAATTTTAAATGTCAGATCACTACTGAATTTAATCAACATTTTAGTTGTCAATGAAATTTAACCAAAAATCTGTAACTTAAGGGTTACCCTCTCTCTCTTTGGGATACTGAGTAGCAATAAACAGGTCAGTTTTTTTAATGGTAGGACTATGGATACAACTGAAAGAATTACAGCTATTTTATAATATGCCACACAGAGCTTCAAACCCAGCACTAGAACCTTTATCACCTTGCTCCATACTTACCGGCTCTACCACTTGTGCTAATTGAAGAACTCTGTTGACCAATAGCTACAGAAATGACACTTTTTTGTTTAATAGTAATAGAGAGGTAGTTGTGTTAGTATGATCTTGCTAAAACAAAAGGAAAAACTATGTAGCACTTTAAAGACTAACAAGATGGTTTAATAGGTGATCACCTATTAAATCACCTATTAAACCATCTTGTTAGTCTTTAAAGTGCTACATAGTTTTTACTTTTTTGTTTATAAGTCAAAATTTGACAATTGCAGGCAATTCAGTATGAACACATGGTCCTGATTCTACTTCTGCTAAAATCTTTGGGAAAAATCCCTAATACAAATAATGAGCAGGACTGGGCCCCAAATTCCTGAGAGCAAAAATTGTTAACAACTTTTCCTTAACACCCTTTTTTTCTTCAAATATAGCTGGACTGTCAGTTATAGGAGGCTCACCTACGTGGAAGTTTTGAGGGATGTTGGCAAACCATTATTTAGTTGGTGGGCAGTAAAAATATAGTAGGCCAAACTCATGGTTTCAAAACTGTGTAATTTTTACTTTTGATTGACCTGTAATCTTAAAAAAAAAAATTTTTTTTTACAGAAATAGTCTCCATTGCCTTCATAGAAAACACAGCAATTTTCAAGTAAAAACAATTTTCCAAGCCAAAGATGCAAAGGTGCTGAAGTCGGACTTCATTTTGAAAGCTGGCTCAATTATAGAGCTCTATTGACTCACCATAATCATGGTGTTCATACAGCATTCTATGAAGGTAACTTAATTCCATTAAAAGCTGTATCAACAAAAATATGCTTTAAAGTAACGTGTCAATTGTTTGACACTACGTACTTATGCTCAGTGTCATTCATGTTGTCACTTCTAACATACTCTCTTCCAGTGATTGTTTTGATATACCATGCAAAATACCACTGAAGGTGAAAATAGTAATGAGGTGTAAGTTGCCAATGTAAGCAGCAGAATACACTAGGTGTCATTTAGAGATACGATACAGTAAGCAAACATGAAAGTTGACATAATCCACACCTGCAAGACATTTACACTCATATTGGAAATGCATCAGATGAAAACTACAATAAAGGACAGTTGTTCAGCCAGCCCAAAGAGAGAAAACATGAGAACACTACGCCAATTCTCTTAAGTATCCACCTAACGGGGGAGTCAGGTGCTTCAGATGTCTGTTTTATCATTTCTTTGACATAAATTTTAAAGAAGCTTAGACTTTAAGGTGAACAGTAGCTCCATTAAGATACAAAAATGGAAGTGTTTATCAAGGACTGTTTATTTTTCAACATGACCTCTACAAGGGGAATCTAAAGGATGCCACAGATGTGTATCTGTTGTTAAGAATTAAGAAAAATGTATACTGCAAAGACAGAAGTAAAAGAAAGCCAAGTTGTTTTCCTTTAAGTCACATCAATTTACAAAGAACTCACTTTTTCACCTCCCTGTGTAGTACATGTTTATTTGTTTGTTTAAAAAAAAAAACCAATAAATTGTGCCAGGCAGACAAAAAGAGGACATATAGAAAATAAAGTATGGAATTCATTTTAAAAACATTTTCTTATGTAAAGTATGTAGTAAGTAGTTACGGCATTACTCATAGTAATATATACTGTAATTTAAACTTAAATAAATCCAATGAATCTTACTTGCCTCTTATAGAAATGTGTAAGACTAACCTTACATTACAGACCTTTTCTTTTTGCTAAAATTTCCATACTGTTAAATGAACATATGTTGCAAATCAAATCAGGACATTCCTCAATCTTTTTTTAATGAGTCTACTCTGGATGCATAATGAAGCAATAGCTAATTGTAAAGAAGCAAACACAGGATCAAAGGATCCTAAACCTATTTTATTTTGAACAGTTCCTTGCTTTTCCCAAAGTATGTTAACATTTTCACATGAAGGCAAATATGTTTCTAATAAACTGTACATCTGGTTAGTTGCTCCATGTGTTGGAAGAAAAATGCAAATGAAAAACATGATGTTTGCAGTAAAGAGGGCTATTTAGGAGTAAAATAACCCCCTAGCTGTGAGAGAGCACTGTGTTGTTAAGTAGCCTACTAACCTCTGACTTGTTGCTCTAGACTGAGGATGACTGCCACAGCCTGGTGAAGAATAAGCAGTTTTGTCTGTGGTTTTTCACTCTTCAGGTGAAGCTGACACATACGGCCAAGTTCTTTAAATGCCTCATTAATATCTCGTACACGCAAGCGTTCTCTAGCATTATTTGCCATTCTCCTCTCTTTCTCTCTTTCTATCTTCTGTTCTGGGTTTAAGTCTTCATCTTCATTAGTACTGCTGAAAAAAAACCCCAGGGAAGATAAAAAGTTTTTTCGATATTTTGGAGGCCAGAATCTATTTTAACATCAGGTATAAGCCTCATAAGTGTGTTTGGCAAATGACATGGGTAAAATATCCATGTTAAATCAAAATTCCAATTTGACTCATTGTATGCTCATATACCCATTTAACAGGGAAAGTATATAAACGATCTCATCTGAAAGAGAGAACCGATTTTGAACTGGCACATATATACAAACAAACTGATATATATATTGCTGCTGCCATTCTTGCCACCATCAGATTTCCCTGAAAATATGCATCGCAATGACTTTTACATAGCTGGTTCACGTCAGATTAAGTAAAATTCATATGTGCAGTATCCATAGCTAACACATGCTAGAATAACAGAGGAATACACTGTACTCTTGGCAAAACAACGGTACATATGTCAATTTGCTGCCTACTCATTGGATGGTGGACTTCCCAAATTCAGAATTTCCCAACCATCTTTTTAGGGATGCATAAGGCATCTGTAATGGATCTTGTAGCTTTCTAACATCTCAACTGCATTAAAAATTCACACAAATAATTTTCAACTTAATAAATTAATATTTTTTGAAAAAAATGGTTCTTTCCTATTAAACACTTCTTTATGCAGTTTTCAGGAACACTTTCCTCCTTCTCTCATCTATTGTAGGTCCAGTGGAAGTTCTGTGGCTAAGGACTTATCATTCCACTTCAAACTGTGATAACTATATAGTTGCACACACTGTTGATCAGACTATGATTATCTTCAAAACTGTGTAAAAATAAAACTTCTAAATCTTCTGCTGTTTCCTCTGCACATTATTAAAAAGCCAACGTGTAAAAATAACATGTTCTGCCTACTGAAATATGCACAGGAAGTCAACATTTTAAAACAGGAGCTCATTGATATAGAACAAAAGAAGATTTGAGACTAAATCTAAAGTTATCCATGGTTTACAAGCTCTCTGCTATTGATAAGGACAAAATACGCAATACAGCCTGCACTTTCAAAAGGAGAGTCGAGTCCTTTGCTGGAATACCAATAACATACCTCGTTCTCCCTCTAGATGAAACTTTGATATCCTTTTGGGAGGATTCATCATCTGATTTCATATCGTCAGATGAGGGAGGTTCATGTATATTTTCATCCTTCTCCTTATGTTCTGACTTAATTTCTGCTGGACCAATAGCCACCGAATGGCTCTGCAAGCCACTTGACAATGCTGAAAATACACACAGCTCAGTGTAAATTACATTCAGGACAGCAGTCCCCTTTCTTGCTGGAAAATATTCTATAATTCACAAGCAGGTTTTCACCTTGTTGTTTATTAAGACAGCAAAAGGCGGTGGGGCAAGTAGATTAGGAGGCAAGCTTTGGAGAGGCCTGGGTAGAGTGTAAGGTTCTCTGCTAAGGAAGGTGAAACAGCAATAGGCAGGCAGTGATAGTGGAAGAGGACTGGAGGCAAGTGGAGAAGGAAATGGGTGAGGAGGCCAATGGGAAGAACTGAGCAGTGGAAGTGTGGGTAATGAGAATGGCTCAGGGGACTTATTGTACAAGCCTTCCTCGCTGTAAGTCCAAGGTATGTTCCAAAAAAACTTGGACTTATAGCGAAACAACATAGGGTGCGTCTAAACTACACCCCTCTGTCGGCAGAGAGATGTAAATGAAGCACTTCGAAAGTGCAAATGAAGTGGGGATTTAAATATCCTGCGCTTCATTTACATAATCGCATCATGGCGCTGTTTCGAACAAGCACCATTTCGAAACCGCAATTTAGACGTGGTTTTTTCGACAACGGGGAACCTTTTTTTGAGGAATACAGGATCTTTCGAAAAGGTGCCCCGTTGCCGAAAAAACCACGTCTAATTGTGGTTTCAGTTTCGAAATGGCGCTTGTTTGAAACCGTGCCATGATGCAATTATGTAAATGAAGAGCGGGATATTTAAATCCCCACTTCATTTGCACTTTCGAAGTGCTTCATTTACATCTCTCTGCCAACAGAGGGGTGTAGTTTAGATGTAGCCTTAAAGTGGGGAATTTTTTCCCGCGGCTGACCTCCATTTTTTTTTTGTGCATGACTGAAGAAGCAGGGAATGGGAGGACTTATAACACATCAGTTCCTACAAGTGTCAACGACTTCAGTGCAGAACAGATGTAACCGGGACAACTTACAGCAGGGACGACCTGTACTTGAATAGTTGTTGAGGACAAGGTAGAAATCCAAAGGCGAGACTACCAGAGGACTGCAGATTTGGTAGTAACACTGTAATCTTTTGATCTGCCTAACTAAATAGGGCACATGAGCGCTTTTATAGAAGAGAATCGTTAACCTTGTAATAAATACATTCCGGTATTTAAAAGACAAAACAAACTCAGTAGTATACTAGTAATACTTCATAAGTTTGTCATTGTATCACTGAACTTGACCAAATTCACTACTGTTTCTTTTTAACTCTTAAGGTGAGATGCAATTGTTACCATATCATTTTCTGAGAAAAACCCTTGACTTGGAATTCACTCTCCATCCTCTTGTTCCAAAGTAGCCTAAAGTTGTTGACCTTCAAAGCATGTTGCAAGATCATTTACTTACTCTGGCCTTTGGGAAGGGTTGAGATATTTGTGGATGGCTGATGAATTTTTTATTCCTGTAGTCAAAGGATTAGCTGCTAGATTTATGTTCATTCAGACTTGATCCAGTTTGGCTATCATGGTTTAATCTTTGAGTTTTGTATATATAAGTTAGAGGCTAGTGCCTAGAGCTTTAAAGTATCCACATTCTAATTACAAACAAAAATGATTTACAGTACTGAACAAATCAGTTCAGTCCACTATTATACATGAAACCTAGGTTTAATTCTCCATACACAAAGTGTGAGGCTTTGGGAAGACTATTCAATATATAGTGAAAAACATATCATTCTATTCTGCAGGATAGCATTTTGAGAGTATTATCTGGCATACAATTTAGAGGTTTGGTGAAAACATATCAGCATGCGAACACTTTGGTTAGTATTAAGGCAGCTTCCTGCAGAAAGAGAAATATACATCAGCTGTTAGTGATACAGCTGATGGTGCTGAAACAGTGGAAAAGAATGTAAGCAGTTACTGATCAAGACTTATGTATCAGCGTGAGTAGCAGTATAACTATTTACAATCTAGGAAGCACAGCTGACAGAAAAAGGAAGGCAGGACCGTATCTACATGATGCTGTTGATCTCAATATATACAGATATAGTTAGTTCAGTAAACAAATCCTGCACATTAAGTATGAAATGCAAAACCCAAACAGTGTAGGCATGCTGGTGCATGAATTAAGGATGTTAAATTGCATTTAATCAGCTAACCAAGTAGTCGATGGAAATTCCATCGACTACTTGATTAGTTGATAAGGGGGGAAACGGCAGAGGCGCAGTGGGGTTAGAGGTGCTGCCTGGCTCTTGTTACATTTAAAAGGCAGAGGTTCAGTGGGGGACTGTAGTGAGCTGGGACTCAGCTGTCCTGATTCATGTCTGGTCCCAGATGCTGCACCTCTGCTTTTTAAATGTAGGAAGAGCAGCCAGGCGCAGTGTCTGGGATCAGGCACGTGCCAGGACTCAGCTGTCCTGGTTCACGCCCAGTCCCCCACTGTGCCTCTGCCTTCCCTGCCCCTCCATGGAGACAGTGCTGCAGGGAACCGGCTTAAAAGACAGAGGCAGCAAGGGGAGGGAGGGGGAGAAGCGACTAGTCGAGTAGTGACTAGTGACTCAGCTAGTCACTTACATCCCTAGCATAAATTGCCTTCTTTTGTATGGTCTACTTTCCAAGCTAAGACTTTAGGAAGCCTCCTGACTTTAAGGGAACATCTACATAGCAGGGCTAAAGCCGAAATAAGCTACGCAACTTGAGCTACATCAATTGCGTAGCTTATGTCAAAATAGCTTATTTCAGCTTTTGGTGCTGTCGGAAGTCCAAGAAAGAGCACTCTTCCTCCAACTTCCCTTACTCCTCATAAAATGAGGGTTACAGGAGTTGGAGTAAGAAGTCCTCCAGCTTGACATTATGTCAAAGTAACTGTTTGTAGTATAGATGGAATTTTTGTCTTTATTGGTCATGTGTTGAAATACAGACTTGTTGTGTTTTATAATAATCAGATGTGTGAGACTCCTCAGACAGATATACAAATGACAACCAACTGCTGCAAAGGAGTTGTAGCCAGTTCACTTCATCTGGAAAAATGGTGACTGTGATGTGAGGTTTCACATGGAATTTGGATCAGGGAGTGGCATGAAATGGTTATTCTTGAATTCCGGTAAGAATCCAGAACTTAGTGAAATTGGTAATCAATAGAAATTAAATCAGGTATCACAAACATACTGCACCATCCATCTTATCTATATATTTATGCTTATTTACCTAGATCTATAGCATTCATGTCCCTGGGTTATTAAAAAGCCTAATTTACCACTGAATACAGTACAGTTACCTCTGTAATTTTCTTGTGTTTTATGATTTAGTTCTGTGCTCTGAGCAGACACTGTACTGGGCAGAACTGAATGGTTGCTGTTGAGGCTGACACTTTCTTCCCGATGAGTTCCAGCCTACATCAAAGAAAAGCAAAGTGTTTCCATCACCAATTTAATCCAAAGAAATAGTCCATACTGTAAATTCACACTCAGCATTGATGTGTAACACAAGATGTTGCTGCAATATAAAGCAACAACTGTAAATATGTTGACAGTATTAACACTTTTAAAAAAAATCAAGATCTGTACTGTAAAATGCTGAGAAATGAGACATCAGTATGCACATACCTCATAAAGAAGATTTTCTTTCATGTAAAATATTTGTAAACTGTTGCCTAGTCCTTTACATAGCATACAAAGTGTTCCAAAATGCTACACTTTGTATATCCAAGATTAGGACTACTGATACATCAACTCATACATGCTTAAGTGCAGGATTGGGGCCTTGAGTTATGGGTCAGCAAAAGAAAGATATAGCTGAAAGGGACGATATATTGGAGCAGGCCACTGGACTAACACCCTACTGGATTAGATAACTGTTCCAGGCAGTGACCAAAATCTGACTATAATTATACAACAACCTAGCAAATTTTTCAGTGTCATATCATGGAACAGTGATTTTTCCCCCTGATGTGTAAGATTTTATTTCTGCTGGATCTGCTTTAGCTTGTGAACTGTAACAGTCATAAAATTTTGTTTTTTAAATAGAGTCCTACTGAATTAATGGTCTTCACCTCATGTAGCAGGGATTTTTTAAAAATCAGCTAAATGCTTGTTCTTATTTTATGAAATAAAATTAAACAGGAACCCCTCCCTCTATTTTCACAATACCATGCCTCAATAAGTACTCTCATTCTCGTTTGCAAGCAAATATGGCACTATCTACCAGTCATATTACAGTATGATATCACATAAAAGAATACCAGTGTCTATCTTCATTGTCCGTCTCAGGACCTTTTCAACCTCTACTCTTTCTTAAAAATAAGGTGACTAAAACTGAAACTACTTCTAACTGCTATGTGCCTAAAGACGAGTAATCTTAAATTTAATTCAAGTTTTGCATGAACTTGGATGAACGCTACTTAACGCTTACGTACATGAATGAAGGATATACATGTTTAGATTTAGCAGGCAAATTCGTTAGAAAACTCTTCACTGCTATTAATTTAAATGTTTTTGCCTTAATTTTTAAAAAATTTATGAAGAGGAGATAATGAGAAATGCAACCTGAGTTTAAAATTGTCTGGAAAACTTGTTTATTAAAGCTTCTAACTCCTTTACACAACAGCTTTGGGAAACATTTAGTTTTAGAACTTAACCAAAATAATGCAATTAATAGTAAAAAACTGTAAGGGAAGACCAAGGATACCGTTATTATTTTATACTTGCAATAAAAAGCCTCATCTGTAGCCAGTTTTTGTAACAGTAGCAAACATGTCAACTAGAAGATTAAGCCTTTAATTAAATAGGTTTATTGCCTGGAGTTACACATGAGAACCACTGTTTTTCAATAAATCCTTCAATCCTAGTAAACTGCTGAGCTTTGAATCCCTCTTGAGTAATTAATGCAGCTTTTACCTTTCATGTCTTAGTTTTATCCAGAGAGAGATAAATACCCTTTAATATATGCTGTTTTTTGTGAGCGAACACAGGAACAAGAAAGGAATTAAAAAAAAAGTAAGCAAGTTAGCTAATACCAGGTCATTCTGGTCTGTTATTTGTATCTATTGTTTTGTATCCAGTAATCCATCACACAAAGCAAGATAGCCTGGTGCTATTTACAGTATATTTTAGGAGAACATGCATTGTCTTTCGTATGTACTAGTGTTTGTTTATGAGAAAAGTTCTGCTACATATACAGTCATCTCAATCTTGTGCACACTGTATGTAGCCAGTGCGAATTTTGTGATTGACTTTTGTGGGAGCATCGGCAGCCTCAGGCTCTGAAAATTCAGCCTACAACACAAAATAACCTTCCTCACAAAAACAGAATGTGAAATTCATTCTTAAAAAAAAAGTTTTTAATATAAGACTTCGCTATGTTTTGCCCTGGAGGTTTTGTTCTTTTTTCATTCCCCTAGTTATGCTTAATCCTAACACATGAGGGTGCTTTTATTCAATCCACAGACCTCAGATGTCTTCAGTGGCGAGTTAGCTCCAAAACCTGTTTACAAAAAAATCCTCAAGCAATGTGCAAACATACCATAACAGCTGCCAGATTCTTGGCAACTTTAAAATCAAGGGATAATCTAAAAATGACAGAACAGCAGATCAATTCTGACAGATTTAGAAAATAGATTGAAAATAAAAAAAAGCTGAATTTAACATAAGCAGTACCTGGTTATGCACTCACAAAACTGAAGCAAACAACGGAGGCTAATGAGCTTTGTAGAATATGTTTACTTGGAAGTATTTCCTATCACTAATGTGACCAGCACATCATTACATTTGTTCATTTTGGTCTCAAGTATGTGCTGTAAACTGAATGTATTAGACAAATTTTAAATTCAAGATTGGTTGTTCTCCTAAAAGATCTGCTCGAGGAATTATTTGGGGGAAATTCTATGGCCTGTGCTATACAAGAAGCCACAGAAGATGATCACGATTCCTTCTGGCCTTGGAATCTATGAAAAATCAATTGAATTCAAGTTAACAGATTTTCCTGTGAGAGATGACAGTTGTACATAGCTGATTAAAACACAAGGTTATCATGAACAGTGCAGGTTGATAAATCTGAACTAACTTTAATTTAAAGAGAGTCTCCAGCAGAAATGCTTTAGATCCAATATAATGGTTTAATTTTATAAATTGTATTCTGCTTCTCGCTCTCATGGCTTTCATGTTAACCAGACAAATCACCTTCACACATCCAAACACTGGAATTCTAATTAAAGGACTGATCCTGGGAGTCAGAATCTCCTATAAAGTGCCCAAAGCCTTAAATTTCCACTGACTTCTATGTCTGCAGTTTAACAAAAGGCTTGGGCCCCCATAAGGAGATGTGAAAAGCTTGCAGACCATTAAACTTTACTTTGTAACTTAATCCTAACTCAAATGATTTCACCTTTTCATCTCATCAGCACTTTTAATGCTTTCTTTGGCTGTGTGTATGTTTCCCTTTCTTTTAGGGAACAAACATTGGGTCCATTTTTATCAATAAACATTTCAAATACGGATCCCTTGTTCAGATTCTGCAGTCCCCCTCCCAAGACTCCCTAGAACTGTTTTAAGTATGCTTTTTGCACTGCACCAGTTACAGAAACACATTTAAAATAATATCTTTGTAAGAAAACCAAAAGTATTTGCATTGCTGTGGAAGTATTTCCCCGTATTTACACATGTATCACAAAGCATAAAACACACAAACAAGCAAACAAAAAAACCCCTCCAGCGATTACCACCCTTCCTGTTACATCACACGATGGAAGAATGGGAATCATTTGAGGCACACAATCTGGACTATTTCAGCATAATGAAGTTAGCAGAACTCTCTCTTTGTAACTTGATTCCTCTCACAAATGTTTCTCTTATAATACCTGGAAAATTTAACTTTCACAGTCACTGTTGTCCCTTTTAACCCTTGCTCACCATATCCCTCTAGTTTATACTCTAATCTTTATACCATATCAAAATGGGACTATCCACACACACAACAGGTGTACAAACAGTTCTTTGTCTCAGTAGAGCGCTTGTTCACTAAGGCCTGATAGGATAGCGTTTTAATTGTTCAGCTCATTAGCATACAGCTGACAGCCTGCTATTTGAGCGAGGAGGGTTGATCCTCATGAAATACTTGTCTAAATTTCAATAACTGTGAACCTTCCCTTCAGAATAAAAGGCAGACACAAAAAATAACATCTTGCCTTGTGAAGTCTCCTTTTACATTGCTGTACTTACACCATGGCACTCATGGAGGGACTTATTTTCATGTAGTTTGACCAATGCGTTTAGTTCTTGTAACAGAAAAATGTTAAGTTTAATCAGTTGCTCTACAGTGAGAAGAATAAAACAATGGCACATGATAAAAAACCTGGACATGAGTAAAGGTGAATGAACAAATTGTAGATCTCATTCAGTCTAGCCATTTAAACAACAGTGCAGGGAATACTGATTATGTCAAGTATGCAATTTTAATCCACATCCTGATTGTCTGTGCATCCAGAGGCAATTCTCTTAATGTACTTTAATGAAAGAGGTCTCTATAACAGTAATAACAGTGGGGCCAGTATTTCTAGTATAATGGATTTGCAGGATTTAATTTTTTTCAAACAAACAACAACAAAAAAAGATTGTTCTGAACTTTAACTTAAACATTTTCATGTTTGCTTTTAAGTAAATCTTAAGTGATATTTCAATTTATCTTTTTTCCCCATTTTTATGCATTGAAATCAATTGACCAATATTGTGCTTTATGACTGTAGCTGAAAACCACTTTCAGTTAAAAAAAAAAAAACACCTGGAAAGCAATCAACCTAAAATGTAATACTGATATTTTAAGATTTTAAGTAGTTTAGGTATTTACCATGTGTGGTAGATACATTAATTACAAAAAAGAAAAAAAAAGAAAAAAAAATCTATTCAAGCACACAATCTACCACATATTTTCACTCCACTGCAAACCTCAAAAAGCTCCCAAAGACATTTTGAACTACTGGGTAAATGAGAGTTTTAAAAATGCTCTTTAAAGTTTTTACAGGATATAGACCAATTATTATGGTTTACGGAGTGAATAATATTTATTTTAAAATGTTTCTAAATACAGGCATACCATGAGTAAGCATTCATTACATGTACGTAAACACTGACTACTTAATCTCAAATTCCTTAAAGGTAAATTTTAAAACATGTACTTGCAAACTGGATTAACCAAATATGATTTTTGAATGTAAATGGTGGGCTGTAGTAATCCTGAAGGGCCATGGAGAAAAGTGGACTTCCAGAGAGTATTTCTAATGATATAATTAAGGAAAAATAGGCAAAACAAAAAACATATTAGACTATCTTAAATAGGGAAGATTTAGAATGATATGTAGGGAAATAAACCCATCTTCTGTAAAGTATAGTTTTGTTTCACGTGCTTCACTCTAAATACGAAATTTAAATCATCAAGAGGTATAATACACAAAAGCTGGGAAACTGAGAATGAGTCCTCACTTACATAAATAGATCAAAGAGTTGAGTTGGACAATTGTACATACGCACAGTTAAACTCTGTTATGCTTAAAGAAGGCTCCAGACCTAAGAAAAATCTGGGCTAAATGGTTTTTGAACTACATGATCTGCTAAATTTGGCAACAACCAAAGTTTTAAATCATGCTGAGTGCAGTTGTTAAACTCAACAAACACACCTGATGGGGGCTCAAGAGTCAAAATTCCACACTTAGGCCCAATTTAACAAGTTATTCTATTTGGATATAGTCTCTACAGTGCTGTACTAACATCAATGGAGACCTGTGCAGGATAGGGGTTGGCCTGGACAGAGCAGCTTGCCAGACTGGGGCCTTAAACTACCTTTGGTGAAGAGGTATTGCAGCAGACATGGTACACTCAGCAAAGATTACCCAACTCTTTGGAGATTCCCGTTGTACCTGGGAACAACAGAGTGAGCTAAGGATTAGTTTTCATCCTTAACTCAGTTTCCTGGCTTTTTATCAGTTCACATTGTGCCTTTTCTATTATATTACAGATCAGTAAACAGAAAAAAACCCCTAACAGGTTTGAAAAAGAGTCGAAGGAGTATTTGTTCCTTGTTATTAGGAAATATTACACAAATTAAAAAAATAGTCCACTGTAGAGGCCATACAGCAATTATAATATTTGATTACTTATTGTTACTAACACATTTTCTTGAATAAAGATCACAGTAAATGTAATGGACAGCCCTGAAAAACAGAAACCAAAAACAGTGAGAAAGCAGGAAAATAAGCCAACTGAAGTTTTAAAATAAACCTGGCTCAAAAATTAACCAAATGTTAAAATAAAACCATGCCTAGGTACACTAATTACATAAAAAGGAGTTAAATTACTCATTTCCTAGCTTCTTCTGTCAAGATCATCTTCTTTAAGATAAACAGAATTTATTATTATTAAAGAACTAAAATGTCTTGTGTTCAGATTTTACAGAAAATGAGATTTCATTTACTGCTAAATCCAGATGAACATAATTCTTTGGCAGAGAAATACATTCCAAACCATAAAAAAAACTTATCAGTGTTGATTTCCTCCAATTACATATGCATTTCGTTGGCTAATATAAGCTCAATATTTCCTTTAGCTTTATGCAAGGTTCCTCCAAAAACATAATAAAGAGATATTTAATTTCTAAACAAAAACAAAGGCCTATATCTTAAATCTCAGTATGCACATCACATAAAACTCTTTCTCTCATTAGAATTCTTCTTCCCATTTACTTGTGTACAGATACCATAAAAAAAAACCCCAAAAAACCCCAGTAAAATAAAACTTTCCAAGTGAACAGACTGGAAGTTTGCATCTATGGTCCTCCTATGGATGCATACACTATGTACATTTTGGTCACTACTGGTTAAATTTTTTAATTTTATTTTTTTAATGTCAAGGTTAAAAAATAGCCAGTCGTGTACCACTAAGCCTAGATGCCAACCTCTGCTATGCACATATGCAAAGGTTCTACTCTGTGACCTGCTGATTGTTCAATTTCAAGAGATGTCAAAGGGCATACTACATACAGGTGGTTGAATCAGCTATAAATGGGCCATATTCTGGTATTTGATGTAATCAATAAGTGTAACAAAGATGGTGTAATCAGGAAACCGATTTGATTAAGTGACATTTCTATTTACCCAATTTTAAAGAGAACCGAAAAGAGAGGACAGCGCTTTGACAGAACTTTGGTTCATAAACTCACACAACCCAGAATACAGAGCAAAGCTCACACTTCGTTATTCTCCTGCCCTAAATTAAGTTTGCTGCTTTACTTTTATTCTTTTGTTTTAGATAGATGGATAGCAACTTTCAATAAAAAATAAAAATGAAGTACAGTACTACAGATCCAGTCTACAATTACCACTCAGCCGTATTTAAACAATTTAAGAAGAATTCCCGAGGAGTGGGGTTACAGCAGCGTTTGGCCAGCAATTTTCCATTGGTACATATTTTTTTTAAATTTATGAAGCTTACTCTAGCTTTGTTTGGAACACAATTAAAATAAAAAGCATCTCAATACACTTTGGTAACATCTACTTGACTGATTTATGTGCTGTTTACTGAGAATGTCAATATGTCTTTGACCCATATAAGGGACCAAAGTTTGCTTTAGGTTACACTAGATTTATACCTTGTGACCAAAAACAGCTCAAGATCTTTTTGTTTGAACCCTATTTTAACCCTCCCCCCCTTTTCTTTTCCAAGTGAAGTAGTTACCTCTCTTGACCCTTTTAAAAGATACCTTCATAATATAGCAGGGACTGCTCTACAATAGCAGACGTATTTTTATATACACAGATATATCCTAAAATACTTTATGATGGTGTGTGGCATTTCAAAGAAAATGCTGATTATTTGAGCATCTTTAATGGGCAGATGTCTCCAAGGCTCATAAATCATGGATCAGCCACAACTCATACATACAGAGAAACAGGAGATATACTAACCGCGTAAACAAATTCAGAGAGAAGAGAAAGATCAGAAGGTTCTGTACCTCAGAAAGAGTATTTTCCTTTACTAAAACAGTCATGTTACTGTGGTTTCAGAGACATTTTTTTTCAATTAAAGGGGCTACAATTCTCCACCATAATACTCAACTTCAGTCTCTATGTATAGGAATACCATGAAATTATCTTTTATAGCATTCCTTAGAAGTATGGGCAACATAAAGAGAGAATTCTAATTTCAAAGCATTTATACATAACCCGCTTCATTACTTAAAGTCTATTGTGAAATGATGTGAATGCCTGTAGTTGCCTATTCTGCTGAAAAATAAAACAACCAACAACAACAAAAAACCTGCTTATAGGAAAGTAACCAGTCTCTGAGATTTACTACACTGGCTCTGAAATTAATATAAATGGATATCTGACACGTGAATAGGAAAACCTGGAACTAATTCTGTTTTATAGAATACAAACCCTTCAGCAATCGGGGTATCTAATTATTTTGATGATAGGTGAAATTTTGCCTTGATCACTCAGCTCCCAGCTGTGAATCTGTTTTATAATAGAAAATTTCCCAGCGTGTAACTGATCTTTAAAATTATACTGTAAACATGCAAACACATGGCACACCAAAATAAGCATTTTTAAAACCTTTTTTTGTTTAACATTTTTGTTGAGAGAGAAATGGCAAAGGAAGCAAAGTTAGAAGCAGATTTCATTTGCTATAATATGTAATGCTTAAAACATACATTTTGGATCTACAATAGTCTTAATCCCATTTTTCTCAGAATGGGTCACAAGTTTAAAAGAAACTAAAAAAGATGGATTGAATTATTTCACTCTTCTTAGGGATTAATTTAAAACTGGTTTCCTCTTGATTGTTATTTACACTACAGCTGTGCTCAAAACCTTTTTTCATTTGAAAAAAAAGTTATATTTTGTGTCTGTAAACACTATGGTTCCACATTCCAACAGCTTCCTTCCAGTCTTCTGCCAGCATCTGCTATTGAAGACTAGTTCCAATTTACAATAAACAGCTTTTCCAGACCAGAACACTTGAAATTCTGTCCTTTCTGACTGCTTTTCCCACTCAATCTCCCTATTCACTATTTCAAGGAGAAAACTGTTCTGCCAATTATTACACATCTGGAAAAAATGCATGTATAAGCTCAAATGCTCTCAGCAGAAAGTCTCAGCTTTCTGCATATGGTCACAGCAGGATTTTATGGGCCACTGACCAGGCCAAAGTCTAAGTTTTTTTTCCTCCTTCCCCTGGTGCTCCACCCCCCAAATCCCTCTAATTGGAAATCAGTAGCAGGTGCAGCAGTCTGCCATTTCTTCCTACATAATCAGTAATGCATCTCAAGAATTCTTGATAAATTTCACTGAAAGTGAACACTGTACAAATTCCAGTCAAACTTAACTTTTTAGGTTCTACTGTGATTTAAAGAGATTGGAATTACAGACTAAACAGCTAATTATTAATGTGTTTATAAAAAATGTTACCATTGAAGCTTGTCGATTGGTTGTTACGAGGCTAGATGCTCCATAATTTGAATTTAGGCTTCCAATTGGCCCGTTATGGGATGGCCCCAACAAACTATGTATATCTCCATGGCCACCTGACAGGCTTGTTGAAGGCCCCACAGCATGGTTTCGTAGCACATGGATGGCATCATCAAGTCTGTCCAAGCGATCCTCCATTCGAGATTGCTGTTGAGAGTTAAGAGGAGCACTAAAAGTCACTTATATACGTCTGATTAGTTCATTATATTGTAATGGTTTCTACTTTGGGAGATATGAAAGACAACAAATGAAATACAAAATCAAAAAGGAAGGCTTCAAAAGCACCCACCAGCACTACAAACAAACAGGAAAAAGAATAAGGTATCTAGAGATGTGAACTGAATGCCATCTCAGAAACAGAAATGGTTGCTTCTTAAAACAAAGCATACCATAAGGTAAGTAATGCTATTTAGTTTCTACTACATAGCCTGAACAGAAACAAAAATAGAATGAGTACCAAAAATAAAAAGCCTTGTAGTGTATAAGAAGAAATATAAAATCAGTGTCACCATTTGTGTAACAATTCCTAATCAGAATTCAGAAAGGTAGTGGCTTTTTTGGGGGTGCATGGTTATAAAGGCTGGGCAAGGCGGTAGCCTGAAGTTTTAAGTGATTGTTCCAAAACTAACTCTTCACAGATTTAGAAATTTTGTTACAAACTTCAGAAATTAAATGTACAAGCATACGTTGGAACATTTGTCCTAATAAATGCATGAGTTCTGCACACTACCACAAAATAGTTCTCTATACCTATCTTTATTGTTTCTTTAAAGAAATAAGCAAAGACGATTCTGATCTTGCAGTGCTCTAGAAAATAAAATGGCAAAGTGTTGGAGGCAAAAAACGTTTTTTCTAATTTAAGATTTTAATAGGAATATGTAAGTAGAATTAACCGAAACACAAAAAGGCACCATCTGAAGAGAAATAGTACCTCGCAGACATCCTTTAAGAAGGACATTGCATCTTGCAAATGCTCGTGAAGTTGCTGCTCAACTCGATTTTTCTGGCAAAGTCAAGACAGAACAGGAAGCAAAGCACAGGTTAAGATTAATTCAAAAAAAGAGGTGAGGAAACAGCTGATGTGCACGTCAGCATAAAATGTTAGTCAAGTTAATGCAACGGAGATCTGATTATGAAAAGACTAAACACTCAAAACTGCAGTTATAATGTTAGCATTCTAAGATGCATTCTTGTTTACATTTAATTGCAAAACGTGTAAAGAAAAGGAAATTGTTTTCTCTTACATTTATTTCTGTTAGTCACAGAAAAAAGGAATTTATTTTTGGAAACTAGAATTATTAACAAATAAAGCCTTGCTCAATATTCTAAGAGTTCTATTTTCCGTTCCTGACATATAACAGCAAAGGGAAGACAGCAACTAAAAGCCTCTAGAGATTTCTCAACCCATTACATACAACCTCCCCTCCATCCCATACTGTTGTTTTTTTCTTGTGTTTTCTTCTATATAGAAAGACTGACCTTTTCAGTTCAATAACAATAAGTACATAATAATTAATTGTTAAAATGTCCAATTTTAATACTTTAGTGATAGGGTAATGACAAAAGCCCACAGGATTACCATGTAAGAAATAAAAAAAAAGTACACAAATGTAAAGATATGAAATATTGTACTTCATCTATACTCTACAAAGTGAGCTTTAGATGAGAATTAGCTATGGGTTTATGAAAAGGTATTGGAATCTCATAGCAGTATTTTAGCACCAGCTGTCCTTAGCATAGAAGTTTTGATGCCCATGGAACAGATGGTGAAAGACACACCCTGCATGTATTGTTGAACTGAACCAGACCATTTGTTAGCAAAGAATTAATTTTTAATGATATCCTACTGTTTTCATTAACGATATGCAGAATTTATACAAAAATGAATCTTCAACAGTTGGCTAAAAAGTAATATGTAGCTTCAAACAAATTCTTACCAAGGAGTGGAGAGAGTTTTCATAGTTTGGAGATGAGGGAGCTTGTCCTCCAGTCCTAGACCACTGATTGGCACCTGTCAAAACTGTACAGGTTAACACATGCATTTATACACCACACACATTTTAATATAGTGAACTGTACTGTAATTTTTACCAAGTCAGGATAATTTAAGATTTGGCAAAGGATATTAAGTTTCTTCATTTTTCTCTATAACTGACAATTTTTAGACACTGGCACCTGCAGGTTTAAATGTTTGTTGTTGATGAAAGACCCCAGCTACTGTAACCGGTCATTATATAAAAAGTTATATATTCAGATTTCCAAAAAAAGCCAGTGGACTAATGCAGTGTATTATACATGTGAAGCTCCTGTCTCTTCCAATATCATGATAAAATGTTATTGAATTTTGTTTTAAATTAATGATGCACAATGATGCCTTTGAAGCAGTTAAGAATATATACTAGCTTATTGATAACTAAAATTCAGGTGGGTGTGGAACTGAAGATAACAATTGTTTTGATGTCATTTCTCCATGATATCTCTCATTAAAGTTGCAAGTGATACTTTGCTTAGTTTTATTCTAAATTAGTTTTTTCTATCTACTCCATTTGAAATTTTTCTGCATACATTATGCATATCACATTTGGGAAGCAAAATTTGTGTGTGTGAGAGAGAGATGTCTGTTATCTCAAATGTGTTTAAGGTAAATTAGAACATATTTCATTTCAGCTGAAGAAAAAAGTCTTTATACAGCAAGCTAGCAATTATATTCAAATTACCAATATTTTATTGCAAATTTAAAATAAGCATTCTAATGTGCCATATAGAATATTCACAATCACGTAAAATTTAGAAACAAATAATTAGATATGGACAGCAATAACTGAAAAAGAACCATCTAAACACAAAGCCTGAAGTAGTTCATATATTTTTCTCATCAGCTCATAATGCATCTTTTACAAAGACACTACATGTATTTCCATGTCCATTAAAGACAGCTTCCTTTTAGCCACACAAATGTAATAATAAAGCAATTACATTAATAAATTATGGAAATGCAATCCAAAACAACTCATTATAGGAAGAGCCTGTGGCCTTGTTTCTTTAATACCAGCCAGAGCTCTGTGCCTGGAAAACTGGGAAGAAGTTTAATAAGGTTATATTTCCTTTGTTCAGTGATACGCAGTTACCCTTTAAAACAAGAGTTTCATGTTGAAAATGACTGCATCCTGTACAACAGCAAAAACATCTCTGACATCTCCTTTCAAAGTTTAAGTTAAAAAGAGAATCTCTGATTTTATATAAGCATAGATCTGCCAGGACTGTCCTAGGATTTTCTCTCAAAATAAATATCAGAGTACGATGGCGTAAACATAAATTTTCACCTCTCCTAGCTATTCTTGGTATTTCATCTATTCTCTCCTCAGCACCACCTGTCATTTCTTACTTTTGAGGATAATATTCAGTTACAGCTAACAAAAATGTTGTCTAAATATCTTTCAGAATCTTTATGCTCAACTCAGGGACCCTACCAATCCAATGCCAAAAAACCATTTTGGTAGACAGTAACTTTTTATGGAAATCCATTAATTGCAGTTTAATGAGCATTAGTTACTGATAGCAATGAATGAGTATACCACTTCCTAAAATAAGTTGTATCCTAAATATTAGTCAAAAAGAAATAAATAAAAGCAGAATGTAAAACTGAAAACAGATGTAAAAAACTCAGAAAGAAAGCAGCTTACTTATCTACTCAGAATATGAAACTTCTGAACCTGCACATATTCATCTATTGTTCAATGTACCACTTCATTTTGGACCACAGAAGTGTTATTCACTATAATTATGCCCAGAGCAAAACTATTTGGCTGGAACCTTCTCACAATAATATCTAAGTGCAACCTGCAGTTAGCTACACTTCTAGTAATAATGGTGCCCTTTTTAAAATATTACTGGTGTATTTTGTTTCCATGACCATGCAGTTTGCCAGATGGCACTAATTTCCTGCTTGCCTCTCCACATTAACTCTTACAGAAGTTTGTTCATTAAATCTATCTATTACATTAAAAAGCATTCTGGCACCACTAGTCCTGCAGCACCCACACAACTGTAGGAAAAAACAAATAAGCCAGAGAAGTGAAGATTGCCAGGAGTCATATATAACAATCGCAGTGCTGTAGTTTTCACCTTCCCAGTCCAGCCTTCACCATGTTCTTACCTTTGAAACATACGTTAGGGCCTGCAATAGGCTTTTCCCTCCTGCTCCCTTAATTCTTTAAGTGAATCACTCTAATCCCACAGGAAGGGATTCTCAAAATGCCAGGGCTCCAATCATGCAAGTGTGTACATGTGTAATTTTATACACACATACAGGTCCCACTGAAGTGCTGTGAGAAAGGTAATGAATGTGTGTAAGGTTTTTCAGGACTGAGATTCAATATAGGCAAGTGAAAGTGAGACAAAAGAGTTACTGCTGCTCATGATTTTATTGTTGGATGACAATATTTGGAGTTTTTCTTAAAGCTCCAGCTCTTAGAGTTTTGTTATGGTAGCCCTCCTTAACAAATGAGCATTTCAAGTCCTCATGCTTGCAAAGAAAAGCTTGAGAAAGTGAACACTAAAGGCTCAAAAGTCAGAAGGCAAATAAACACTAAAGTTATTGTTTTAAAAAGATTTGCAAAGTTTTAAGGCAATCTCAATTTCTGAATTTTTGCTCCCTGATCCCTAATTTGCAATTAAATAATGAATGAATTATGAGTTACCCATGCCTAGAATAACTAGACAAATAAACAAGGCCTTTTAATTATATAAAAGATAAGAGAGATGAATGCTAAGCATTCCATTAAATGTGTCAGCAGCCATTTTAGGTTTGGCAAAAAGCATCACTGGTCACTCTATTTCACTGAAACTATTTTTGGTTGGGGTTTCTTTCAGCCACCAAACACCAGATATATCAAGCGTTTTAATACACTATTCAGAAAATGCTATTTTTATTTTAGGATACTTTATGCGTTTATTTTTTATCACTTTTATCAAGTTAGTAATGGTGGAAGTTTTTTGTTTTGGTCCAGAAGAGGATGGCTGCCTAGAGTAAAACAATAAATATAATAGTAATAACTCTGAATTTTGCCTCATTGAATATCAGTGGCATAGTTGGGAATAAAGCCCAGCATTCCTAACTCATCTGAAGAAGTGGGTTGTGCCCATGAAAGCTCATGATACCATCTACATGTTTTATTAGTCTTTAAGGTGCTGCAAGACTATTTGTTGTTTTTTAAGTTTTTTCCCAAGTGAGAGTAATTGGAAAAACTTATCAAGGATTGCGGTAGAATCTCTATCACAGGTAAATTTAAAATCAAGACTGAAGTTTTTCTAAAAGATATGCTGATCTTTCCCTTGCAGTGGATTCCAGTGCTATTTGGCAGAGCAATTAGTGAGAATCAAGTTGAGAGGTTGGGGAGCTCTTCACCTGTTGAAAAATTTAGGACACCAAGGTAGTGGTGGAGGATGAAAATCAGATGTGCATGGACTCAAGTCTCCATTCCATAAAACTGAATGTTAGTTCCACCAATGAATGTCACTCAAGAAAGTCTACAGTGCTTACAAAGATTTTGCATCACTGAATAAACCTATACAGTCTGACTTGCCACCTTTGCAGAACAAGACTACACAAGCCATTTATCTTCAATTGTAACCACTGAATCAAAGAAATACATTAATCCCTTCTTTATACAGTTCAACATGCATTTTTCAGTTATTATAGAAAAAGAAGCCTAAAGCAGTCATTTAGATATGCCATGCCAGCCTGGAGATGCTCATTCATCAGCTGAAGGCATGGAAAATTAGCACAGCATCCACTAAATATAGCCAAAAGCATGGATGAGGTGAGTTTATTTACTTCTTTGATTTTTTTTTTAAATGCAAAGATATTTATTGATTTACTTGGAGACACTTGGAGTCTTCCCACAACTTCCACTATCAACTAATTTTATAAAAGAAAAGGCCCTTGCTGAAAAGTGCTCAACAAGGAAAGGAAAAATCAATTAGGAGTTTGTGTCAATACATCAGATAACTGTGAGTAGGAAAACAGGTTGATGTGAAAATTATGCCAATAATTTATCAAAATTGTACTACAGGAATGAACAGGGTTAAAATTACATCATCCTGCCCATAATTCCATTTCTTTGTTAAACAACAAATTTAAGTCAATGGGGCTTTCACAATTCTTTCTGTGTACAGAACAGCTGTTCAACTTTTACTAGACAGCTGAGGCCACAGTGTCTGTGAAAGCTGCAATACTCACTAATAGCTCTAAGCAGCTGCTCATAGTTCATCTCCACACTGGAATGCTTATTATCAAATTCACACTACTAACACACAAAGTGTGGGGGACAGAATTGGCTGCAACACTGAGTACATATTTTGAAAACTGCAAGTATGTTTCCTCACATTATGAAAATGTTCATGAGAAATATGAATGAAATCTTGTCCTCACACCAAAATTGAACGATTTCACAGGGTATGCACAACTTGTGTTTGAAAACTACTCCACTATTATCTTGTATTCTGTTCTGAATGTGAACAAACATCCCCTCCCCACAAAAAACCCTTAAACACTGAGTGCTGTTTCTCAAAAAGAGTAGGGAAAAACATTTAACAAAGAATAGACTTTTTAATACAGATCAAGTTTTACCATTCTATAATTGCAAATAAGATTACTTTTATGTGATTTATTCTAAATTCCTAGCAAAACAGCATTTTTTAAATAATTGGCCAAAGACAGTATAAAATAATTATGCAAAATGATATTATACTTATTATAACCCTAACAGCAATAAGTGTTTGTATTACAAACAA
This sequence comes from Pelochelys cantorii, assembly GCA_032595735.1. NCBI lineage: Eukaryota > Metazoa > Chordata > Testudines > Trionychidae > Pelochelys > Pelochelys cantorii. The sequence continues at coordinate 18,173,782 of CM064338.1, forward strand.
GGAAAGAAATACATCAAGGTTTTCCCCTCAAACCTGTTAAATTTAGGCTTTGGAAGATTAGATTTTTAGCAGTCAACATTTGTAAATGTCAATTTCATCACCCCCACACACATCATTTGGAGATGATAATCAAAATTTACAGACAAGCAAAGTAAGAACAATGTTGCTAGAAAACCTCTCAGAGTTTGATCTAAGGATGTATATTTTGAATTTTTGACATGTGATGTTGACAATTTATATTTTAACAGTTTAAAAATTTTAACTCTGAATCTCAATGTCTACTGTAATTAAATCATTATTGTCTGAATTCCTACTGTGACTGTCCCTGTAATTTCCCACAACTGTGAAAATTTAAATTGATAAAAATAAAAAATGCTTCAACTCCAAAATTTCTCACACTTGAAAATTTAAACAGATTAAAAAAAATCTAATTCTGCTAAGATTAGATAAATAAATGTAAATGAGACAAAACGAAGGTTTGGAGGTGAGGGGCTTTTTTTCGCTAAATTTTAAACTAACAAATATAGCAATGAAAACCAGTTATAATCAAGGTGGAATACTACAGGTTGAACCTTGCACCCTTGGACCTGACCAATCCCAAACTAATCAATTTGCCAGATCAATGAATTTGCCAGGGGAGGTCAATGCTGCCCCTCTGCTCCCAACTCCCCGAGCACTCTACCACTCCAGCACACGCTCTCTGGGGCTCCATTGCTTTGGCTCACAGGGCCTGCTGGGGGGCCACACTGGGGCTCTGTTTTTTTCTAATCCAGCAACACTCCTGGCCCTAACCTGCTGGTTATTTACCATCAGTGCTCCAACCCCTGGTTGCCAAAGATGCTGGACCAGGGATGTTGCCTGACTAGCAAAGTCCAGATTAAAGAGGTTAAACCTGTAGTACATTCTACAAATCATAAACTGAAAGATTACTGTCAACAGCCATATTGCCATTAGATATGCACGGAAACTGTCATGGATTTCATCGAGAAGTCAAACCAACAAGGACGTTTTCAAAATAGCAAGTAAATTATTGACAAGCTGTAGATCCTACCTGTGAGAGGTGATGGTGATCCAACTGGTGTTGATGGATTTGAAGGAAAGCTACTGCTGGTATGGTCAGGAGAATAAATCTAACAACAAAAGGATGTACACATTTATCAATACCTATCACAGCTTATGTAAAAATAAAAATCTGTTTATTTGGATTCATTTTTATACTTTCAGTTGAAACCACTGTTAATTTGGTTAAAAGATTGGTTCTTTAATCATAGCTGTTTTAATACTTGGAAGGTATTAAAATAGCCACAGAGTCCACAGAGATTTTGTTTTTAAGTAGTTATCAAAAAACAGTGCCAAATATGCTTTTTACAAACTCCAGGAACTTTAGTATTAAATTCAGGAAGAATTGTGGAAGTCAGGTTAACAAGTCTACAGATACAGGATTGAACTCTAATTACCAGTGTGACCTACCAAAATAAAATAATCAAATTATGCTGTTATTAATCTTAATTTTCACATAAAGATTCTCTCTGATTGATAGACAAATAGCTTCCAAAAAGTACACATAATATTTAAAACTATTACTAACTTGGCAACACTGTAAATCTTTTTCTATGCTTTGTATCAGTGGTTTACAAAGTTGGATCATGGGCCTGCGACGCTTTGTTTATCTAAGCGTCCATAGCCTTGGAGTCTCATAGCTTCTATTGGCTGCAGTTCGCCATTTCTTGGCTGGACACGGCAAACCACAGCCAATGGAAGCTGCGAGGCTCCGAGAGTATGGACATTTAGATAAACAAAGCTTCATGGGCCTGCCAGCATCTTACTCCGGTGGGCCCGCAACCCAAATTTGAAAAACCACTGCTTTATATAACAAGACAGCAGGGTGACTTTAGATAAAACAGCAAATCAAATCTAAATTTCCAATTAATATCTAAAATTCCAAGCTCCTTGAAAATCTATTCTGGACAAGGAACTGGACAGGTCCAGGAACTAGTAATGGGATATGGAATATAGTCATGGAATAGGTCATGAGTTCAAATCTCTCTCACTCTCGGGCTAGAAGAGACAAAAACATTTTATCCTTTAAACTTAAAAAACAACAAATGGTCTGGTAGCACTTTATAGACTAACGAAACATGTAGATGGTATCATGAGCTTTTGTGGGCACAGCCTACTTCTTCAGATGACTGGAGGTTTTTTTTTTCCCTTTAGAAGGGTATTTGGCACTCTGAGACTCCACTCACCACTCTACTCACTGCTCCATTCCATTCAAAGTTATGACTTTGCACAAACACAATCTGACATTTCAGTGGTAAAATGACAATAAGTTGGAAGCCAGTGCATTAGTAGTATAGTTCCAGAGCTGTCAAAAGCAGGACTTTCTACGCTGCATATACTTTCTTGATCTTTCCTACTTATAAAAGTTGATAAACAAAAAATACCCCACACAACTCATTTTGCCCACATGAGCTAGAGAGGAAAATATACGTAAACCCTCCCCCGGAAATATTAAACAGATCAGTGACTTAAATTAAAGAATTTCTAATAAGTATAAAATTACAACTAAGTCTTGATTACAGTGTCTTGCAAAATTTGCTATGTAAACTTTAAAAATTCCAAAGAAAAGGGTGCTATATGCACTACATAAATTCTATGTCTGAACAAAACATGTCATGCCAAAAGAAAATCTGTTCTTATCATGCATTAAATGGTGGGGACAGTTTGGTTTGTTGGAAAAGGTGTATGTTTCTTTAAGAGAGAGAGGGGGAGGGGGAGAGAGAGAGAGAGAGAGAGAGAGAGAGAGAGAGACTGGAAGAGGGGGACTATTGAAGTCCACACTGGTGAAGGAAATGCCCTCTTTTATCTGGACCACATAAAAAAGCACCAAACCTGACACCCATGGGAGTAGATAAATACCAGGGTTTGTTATGATCTGCTGTGTGATTTTCTCTAGTCACTCCCATCTTGGGGGGAAGGAAAGGATTTTTCCTTCCGCATCAGATTGGCCAAAGTGACATGGGGGCTTTTTGCCTTTCCTACAGCAGTTGGAGACTTCATCGGAGCGAACATGAAAGGAAGGGACATAAGGATCAGATGAAATGGATCAGTAAAGGATTTAAAAGGGGGTATTAAAGAAGTGGAAATGGGGCCAGATTGGAACTCCTATCACTGGTATGGCAGGATCCAAACCTGTCTTTATAGCCCCCTCCTCCCCCAGCCTTTGTTCAGAAGGGGACACAATTTGATAAAATCCCAGCAGTGAGTTGGCTAGGGACCAGTATGGGTAAAGCGGGAGGGCTGACATCAACCTCCCCCAGCGGGTGTACGTACAGGATCATGGAATTACCTGCACTGCACATTTTTATCTGCCAGATACATGCAGACATTTAGGAATAAAGTTGAAGCCTAATTAAACCGCATCTAGTGACTCCTGGCCTTCTTCCCGCATAGCCACTTTTTCAGCTGTCTATGTAGCAATCTTTTTAAAAGATCATTCTTAAAAGAAAAAAAACTGTTAAAAGCCGCAGGTTAAATATAAATTAGAACTCATTCTGCATGCAACCCATGGCTGCTATATTGTTAAATGACCAATGATGAACAACTCTGACACCTTCTGCCAGGCTTAAATGGTAACATGACTCGTTTTACTGCAACAAATGAAACTCCTCCTCCTATCAGTCATGGTCCATTCCAATCAGCAGGGTGCCAATATGCCAGTATCTAATGAAAGGAGTCTTAGACAAAAGCTGCACAATTGAGAGCCCACAGCGCCAAACCTCAGAGCTGTTAGTCCAATTTTTTAAACACTACAGTGTACATTTCAGTTAAGCTTTGTTATGTTAATGTTATTGAGTCTAAAGCAACAAAGAAACTTAATTCATGAATTACTTTTAAAAGTCAACTTCCCTACATTTTCTTTTCTTTTCTTTAGATAGGGGACCACTGGCCACTTAACTATCCAGATCACATGAAGGCCTGTACCCTAGTACTGAAGTAGGAATCAAAACATAAGTTATCACAAAGAGGTCTGATATAATCAACAAAGTTAAACAGCCCTCCTGTTTGATCTCCTCTAAATTAAAGACCAAGTGTTTTGATTTGGTATTAGTCACTGAAATAAACCAGATGTTTCTCCCTCCATATAACCCTCCGTGGGCACACTCTTAAAGGGTTATTGTTTGGCAAATGTTCAGGGAAACACATCAGAAATGGCACAAATGCCCAGATTTTCTTTTCTTTCTATCTACACTAGTTCATTATCCAAACTAATGCATAATCCACAGGGCTTTGGGAACTTTGTGTAAATACTTTCATGAACAATTCTCTTTCTTGCCTACCCTGAGATTAAGACCACAATTATCCAGGCTTAAACCTAAAATAAAAGAACCTTTGCAAATGTATTATCTGGCCTTACATGTTTAATCACACAGTATTCTGTATGGTCTTTAATACCTAAATGGAGGAAGAAATGTTGTAGCCTCTGATGTTTCACACATGAAATTTGGCCTTTGTAAGATGTACCTCAACAGAAACTTAAAACTAGAAATTCTTCCTAATAATACTAGTGGGGGTGTTTAACATCTAAAAAGACAGATATTGGCTTTAAAAAAACCAATAGATTTAAGTATTTTAAAAAAGTCTTTGCTAACTCAGATACACTTTCACAAAGTGCATTAGCCTCTGAAATGTAAACACATCATTTTCATTTCAAACATTATTATTCCCTTTCTCAAAAAGGATTTTGCTATATTACTTACTGAACAGTTGTGAAAAGTGTGCTGTGTGTGTGTACTGGGGGTAAGGGAAGCAGATGGGATGAAGCAAGGGATCTGAAGTGTGCAGACTATGGCATGCACTGATAGAGCAGATGGAATGCATCACCATCGGCTATGACAGAAATGATTTATGGAATGACCTGGCTGCTCCTGCTAAGCAACAACATAGGATGACAGAACTAAGTTACTATGACAACCAAAGCCCACCCACCAGTTAGATTAAACATTCCTGACCTGACTTCCACTCTCAGTAAATTTGGAATTTTCTCCAAACATGAGTTTAGTTTTCTCAGCTAGTCACAGTAAGAAAAAATATCTGTGGATCTGTTCAAAAGAAAAACATGGAGAGCAAGTAAAAATTTCACAAGGTCACACAGGTCTGGGCTGGACCGCAAGGCCGAGATTTTAGCACAAAATTTGGCCAGACTGTGGAACCATATATGCCCTAGCAGCTGCACAATAATGAACAGCTAGATCTGTGTAAGAACTGTTATTTCCAAGAAGCTTTTCAGTCAGATTCAGCAGAGCCAAAAAAGGCCCAAATTCTTTACTAGATGGACATTTAAAGATGACAGAGTTCTACCCTCTGCACTCTGATCCGAAGAAGCAACAGGATAATATTCTTCTCTCCAAAGCACGTCAGTTTTAGAGAAATCCGCTACTTGCTATGGATATCAGTAGAGTCCATCTGACATTATCAGAGCTGGTCATTCTCTAATATAAGACAATCGGAGAAAAACAAGACTAAAATCATCTGTAGGAGTTTGCATATTTGCATGAAGTGGGCTGAGATGGGGAAAACAAAGCAGCCCAAAAATGGTCTCTTGCAACTGCAAAGGAGTAATTTTTATCTCTTCAATCAGGATTAGGCTTCCAGTGTGTTAAGCAACAGAAATCTGTAGAGCTTTTCTAGCTATCATCCACAGATATGGAATTTTGTCTATACAGAACATTAAGTCAGACACTGAATATAAACGTTTTCAAAATGTTCTGTACCAGAAACCATTCTATTAAAAATAGTAGCTCCTTTCATACTATTAACACAAACAGCTTTACTGCATTTAATAATAAATAATAATAATAATAATAATAATATCTACAAAAACTTAAACAATTTCAATAGACTAGGAACTTGCAATGTTTCACTTCAGGACTTCATTTTATTTTATTATTTGCAATGCCATCTTCCAGTGATTGAAACTAGCTTAATAATTGCCTTGCACAGTTTTTGCCTTTCAGATATGCAATACAAATACCCCTTTTAAAATGCCCCATAAAATACTGTTGAATAACTTAGAGCACATATAACTTGACATTTCATTTACTAAGTAAAAAATGTTTTCTCCTACAGTTCCCACTGAGCATGCACTTTAAACCTTGTGCCTAATTTTGCCCTCAGATAAATTTCATTGACTTGAACCAGAGTTGTATGTACATCTCACAGAAAAATAATTGCTTTATAATTAGACCAAGTAGCCAGCATCTGTAAATTTTGCTTTGTACACACAACTTTCCAATACGTGTTTATCTGTGATATTCTAATCTTTCACAGAATATGCAAATGCCTAGCAAAAATTCTGATGGGCATATCCCACAAATAAAAGTGATAATTTCCATTTTCTTTCACATGGACATAATGTACACTAGTGTATCATGGAGTGCTATGCTAACACGTTAGGTTACTGTATTTTGGACATATTGAACTGTAGATATTCATAAGTAACAAAAAGTTAACTACGAATAACGGAAACCATGATGGCCATTTTAAACAAGATGTGGTCCAAATTAATCTGAAGACTACGTTAATAATCATTACTTACAGATGCCAATGCCTTTCCAAGTGCATCACCCGTCTGTGAGCTTCCAGTCCCATTTCCTCTGTTTCCTGGAATGGGAAAATAAACACAACATTTATTTTCAGGCCAAAGAACTAAGTTTCTTTACATTTTAGCAAATACAGTTGGACACACTATCACAGCTTTAATGGGACACTGTCAGGATGTCATGATTAACCTCATGTCAATAGAACATGTTTTCATTATATTAAAACAATGTGAGTGAACACAGTCTTGTGTTTAGATTTCAGTAATCTCATTTCCCTGCACGATTTGCAGCTCAAACACAACATCACAAGGATGAGAAATCAAAGCTAGTCAGTGACAAGAGTGAAACAGCTTTGCCTAGTTTCATTATCCAGGCTGAGTGAAACACAAAAGGAAAGCAGACTGAAAAATATTTTTAAATTAATGTTAGTAATATAAAGTAACAAGAAAGGGTCACAAATTTAATTGCTTCCGTAGGCAGGTCAATTCCTCCATTCTCTCCAACAAGATTCCTGTTCATCACCTTCCCAAACTTTCTATTTCAAGAATTCTCTGCCACTTCACCCTGCATACTATGGACTCATGTCTTCCCATTCCGACCTGTGCCACATGCCAAGGTCTCTATGCACCCCCTCATTCCAAAGGCCATCAAGTTGAGCATAAGGCCTCCTCACAAGCTGAACCAATTAGAAACACAGATAAGGAATTTTTTGTTTCAAAATATAAATTTTTACTTGAATATGTCTAATCAAGAGTGCAGATAAATTCTGCACACATCAGGTTCTGCCAGCAAAAAATGCACTTTCATACAAAGCTGTGCAAAATGTTCACCATGAAATCCAAATCATGCATCAATCACCTGATTTTATGTTTTATAATAAACTTCAAATCTCACACTGGAGTCACAGAAAGCTTTATAAACTAGATTCATTTAAGGATCCAGGTCTATGATATGCTCCCAAATCAGGGTGTATATAATCAGCTAGATTAATTTTTACTTACACCAAGACTGAACGCAAAGCTGACTGAACCCATAGCAAACTGAAAAGCTCCTCTGCAATCTCAAGAATGTAAACCATTGTATTAATAACTGATGTTATGAGATACAACATCATTATTCACAAATATCCATGAAAAGAGAAAAAAATATTTATTGTATTCTTAAAACATTAGGGCCCTACAATTGCTTCCTATCTGGGTGTCTAACTGGGGATGAGATAATTACATGGCCCCCTACTACCAAATTGTGTTAGGGGAAGCCAAGAGTCCACATTTGTAGTTTGTGGATAAATGGTGAAGGGATTAAAGAGAGTTTAATCCCAGTGACCTTCTTCCTTTGGCTCTGGCTAGTGATCTGAAGCCAACATAGAGGGAGAAGATACATAAGACACTATGAACAATTTTTGTACCAGGCCCTCTTCAAAGACAAAATGCCTAAAGTCACCACAGCGCTCCATTAATATAGCAATGGTATCTCTATCACAAACCAGTAGTTATCTACATACTGTTTAGGCTCTGAGATCACAAAGGCTGAGAAACCACTAGCCACTTATTAAATGGGTGCAATGTTTCAGTGCGTCAGAAATCAGTTAAATATATTAGAAGCCAACTTAAGCTAAACAAATTTAATACAAACCAGCTTAAAGGTTTACATTGGAGTAATGGGATGGTTGGACTGAGTCAACTAAGTTGGTTTTAAAAATACCCCCCCTTTAGTTAACCAAGCACTAATTTGCATACAGACCAACTCTACCTTTTAGTATGTTACAGAGCTAAAAAAATAATAATAATAAAAAAATTAAAAGGTACCTTTTATCTAAATAACTTCAAATTGTACCTCAAGAATTCTTATTTAATCCTAAGAGCATCTTACCCAGTATATTATCTGATCCATTGATCGGTGGAGTATGTGAGGCAGCAACATAAGGTGAACTACTGGTACTGCCGCGATGGAAGCTGGACATTGGAGGAAGACTGGCATTTATATCTGTAGGTGAGACTGAATGTGGGGGATAGCTCTAGAAAAAAGCAAACCAAATAAGATCCAATTAAGCAGAATCTTTAAATACATTTATATATCTTGGTATGACACCATCACCTAAGAAAGGGACTAGCTGTCCATCAGCTAAACAAGCCATTCCATTACCAAAAACCATAGTAAAATTATACAGTACATAAAAAAGATGCAACAAAATCAAGGTTTTGATTTCTGACAATCTAATTTTGAATTCACAGTACTAGAAGATCAGATGGTAAATTAAACAGATCAGTCTCCAGAAATATATTTACATATGCTACTGTATTAGCCTATGTAACTTACCAAGCGGTCATGTGTGTGTAGACTGCCATAACTGCTAGACTGTGACATGTGAGAAGAAGAGCTTCCCAGCATTCCACCATAACCAGGCTGGCTCATTCCGTTGGATGAATTCCAAAGGTCAGAAGAGTTGTGGGTTCCATCTATTTTTTTAAGAAAAGAAAAGATCTCTCTTATTCGAGAAGTGTAATGAGTTTTTCTTTCCTTTGCATTGCTTAAAAGTACATAATTCACCAACTCAATTGAATATCAGTACTGAAATAGGGAATAGTTACTACAGAATCTCCCATTCTCCTGCACCACGCTGTGTTGCTATATTTAAAAAAATGAGGCTTTATAGCTGAAATACAATCCAATGACAGCTGAGAAAATACCAAGTACTCTGCTAATTACAAAGACCTTCAGTAAGGCCAGATTTACATCAAGAGATGATAAAAATTCCAGACTTAAAAAAAACACAACCTTGATGCTTGGCTAAGTAATGCTCCCCATAAATATACAGTGGGAAAAGATTTCTCAATCCATAATAGGCAATTTATATTGGCTAAAACATTCTAACACTATAAAATAAAAAAGGTTCCATAATAGCAGACTTGAATAACTGATAATTACTACATTATATAAGCCTCAAACCCAAGTGTGTCAGCACTGTTGTCCTTTAGCAATAAAGACTGCAATGACATTGAACACTTCAGCACTTATGATATTTACAGTATCTCATCTCAATACCTCATCTCACCAACAAAGAGCTAAACTGAGGAAATGTGGTCCCAATCTCATGAATTCTGGTCCCTGTTTTTGTGCAATCCAAAGTCATCTGTATTTTTGGCACAGTGAAGACATAAGCATTCACCGAGAACCCAGATTGTTAACAGATATTGTACAACCAAACTCCAGAATGACCAAGAAGCCCACACGTCGTTTATCACTATCGTTCTGGTTCGTTGTTCTGAAACTTCTACAAATCAAAGAATGGGGAATTCTGTCCATCTGGCCTGCTGGATAATCCCTTTAAATTGCAGTCAGCAATTAATGTCACAAACAAACCTTTAAATCAAAGAACACCTTCTTTCATCTAACATTTTGTAGAAGTATACAAAATTCAACTCTAGGACGCAGCACAATATCTTAGCTTCTCTAGAAATGTACTTATTACATTATTCGATGCAACAAATTTCTGCCATTTCTGCCAAAAGGACAAATTACAAAGATTACTGTATTTAGAGGTACCTTACTTACCTTGCATAAAGAAAGTGCTGGCAAACATACTGCTTGGTGGTTTAGGAGATGGGTAAGTTGGAGATTCTCTATTGAAATCATCAGAACTTGGAGATGGTGCATATACCTAAAAAATGGAAAAACATCAAAAAGCATGGATGTAATATTTGGCTGTCAAACATAACAATGTGCTAATACAAAGACTTACATTAAAGAGAACACTACTAGCAACACGCAATATTTAATTCATTTGTTGACATTATTTAGTTTTTAGCAAGTTGCCAAAGTATTACTGTGATCTTAACACCACACTTTCTGGTGTGCCAATTCAACCAGGTGGCCTGATAAAAACCTAAGTGTTGATTCTGCTTATAAAGCACACATCTCACACAGAAACAGAACAGCGGTTCCCAAAATAACTTTCAATTTTAAAATAACTCTATTCTTGGTTGCATATTTAACTAGCTGGAATCCCAACTAAGATAAAACATTCATGTCTAGTGAAACAGTTGGGAATTTAGTGTTACTACACTACATTATTTAATCATAAATCTGTCTAATTTTTTAGGGTTACAGGGGAGGCGGGGAGCAGGAAGGAGGAGGTAATGCAAATCTGTATCCTGCTGGGTGATTTTAAAACTTCAATATCAAATAACCTTGGCAATCTGGCACAGCTTTTAAAAATCTTGTTTTTATTTGGCAGTGGAGTACCAATATCTTCCGGTAAGCCTATGTAACACAGTATGTTAAAATAAAAAGGTTATTTAAAAATACTAAATTTTGCTTCTCCTCATCCCCTAAAATAAACTAATTGATGTATAGGCTTCAAATAAAAGTCTAAACTTAAGTGCATAAAAAGTAAGCCAAAACTGTAAAGTGCATATTTTTTGTGTGTGCATGTATATGCCTATGCACACATACATACAGATAGGTCACTCCCCTATCACTGTAACAGGCTGAGTACCATACAGAAGAAGAGAGAGAATAAAAAAAGTGTCTTTGACTACCACCAAAGTCTAGGAAACCTCTGTTTTAGTTTGCAAGGGTGAATGTCCTGAGATGAAAATTTACAAAGTTAAATGGGTCACATCTTGTATTTATTTGCATACAAATACCCAGAGTGCTTTGCCACTCTGCTGTTGTCAGATCAAATGGCTTGGCATGTGTTTGGAGAGAGTTATTTTATGTAATGTGACTGATTCACCATTACTTTACACAAATTTAACACTGATGCATCTCTAATAAAAAGAGCTGAGCTGTACGAGCGTATGAAACACCGGTAAACAATGGCACCTTCTCTATCTAGAACTGAGTCTCAAAGTATGGGAAGTAGAGAGGGAGGAATACAGTGGATATATTTCACCACTTTTCACATCTCTCTCTGCTTTTGCATTCATATTTTGCAATCAAACTCAAGAGGACACTTTTGTTTGTATGTTTTTATTATTTTGGATACAAAGATAGTGCTTCCAAAGATAGCTATTGTTCAAATTGATGGCTTTTTTTTTTTGGTTACTTCCAAATTTTGAATCCCTGGAAATAAAGAAATTTTACAAGGGAAAATGCATGACAAAATGTTATAAACTGTGTTAAGAGTATGAATGTATTTATGGCACATAAATCTACATATCAACACACACTTCACACATACTCAAAACAAAAGTGACAAGACTGTCACATTTTAAATGCTCACAATCACAAAGCTACGAACATATTAGGTAAAACTGGCTTTAATTTACAAGTTGTCTGTTGTGCAAAATAATGCAGCATATGCTGTAGCTGATGAATAATCTATCACTGTCACAGGACAGCAGAGGAAACAAAGCTTTATGATATCAGCATTGACATGGAGATGTGCATTGATTAATGTGAAAAAATCCACAATGACAAATTATACGTCTTTTCAACTTTGTCAGAGTAATGCTATAAACAAGATTTGTAGTGTGGGCCACAGACTGAAATTTCAATCGCTTCTAATAATTTTGACATTTCATAAGACTGTCTAAACAAGCAAGCACCTCAGAAGGGAAATTTAGCTGAAAAAGTTCAGCTCTAACAAATGCATCATTTATAGTTACACATATACATGACATTAGCATAATAAAATATTATGAAATATACCAATGTCAAAGAGTCCCTTTCAAATAGCTACATGAAAGTTCTAGGGCAGGCACATACGTTTATATAGTTTCTATTTGTTTTTGGTATTCTAACTATAGCTTGCAGAAACATAGCTTCAATATTATGAAGCTGCACTTGTGCCAGTCTAGATTTTTCAGATCAAAGGGCTCTGGCGGCAAAACACATCTGATGTGGTCTCAAAGACTTCATTAACTCCAGATGTGGGGAAATAGTCAGCCAATTCCACAAAAAGAGCAAGTCTCTTTTAGTTACAATCAGAGCTACCCACAAATTAAAACCAGGCATCTTATGTCATCTGATCACCTGCAGATGAATGCCAGGTTTTTTTCTGGTTAATGACCTAATCATAAGTTTTACTCTATGTTATTACAAACAGAATTTAAAAGAAAAAGAAGAAGGGGAAAAAAAAGATTATTGAGATTAGATTACATCTACAAGAAGCAAAATACAAACCTTAATTAAAAAGTTGATAATAAAGGAAACATATTTAATACACTTTCAAGTTAGGAAACGATGCATTAGGTCACCTAGCTCAACCTCTTTAAACACATTTAATGCTTAGAGCCCTTATCTAGCCAATATGGCTATTGGCCCATAGCAACTCTGCAAACTTCTCATCACAAATGATGGAATTTGCTCCCTAGTTAGAAGGTGTTCTCTTTTGCAGCAGCTGCATAATGAGGTTTTAAGTTTGATGTGGCTGCCTAAAATTGGCTCTTTGGGCTATCAAGCTGATGGGAATGACATCTGGGAAGAATCAAAATAGTTCTTCCCTGGCAGACATTCTCAGGGAGCAAAGAAATATTGCTAAAAGGACCATACAGCCCCAAAAAGTCTCCCTTGCAGACAGCTTTGTCAAGCACATAGAAGAGAAATCTATTCTGCTGAAGGCTTCCCCAAATTCTCCTAAGCATGTGGCATTTTGGAGTGATTGAATTGGAGACAGGAGGAGGAGGGAACTTCAGGGGTAGAAAGCTTTGAGGAGTAGGAAAGCTCTTCCAAAACTCCCACTCCAGATTCAATTTTTAAATGGTCCACATTGTGGAGGTCTTGTCTCTCTCCAACCTGTATGCAGACTTTCCACTTCAATTCTAGAGTTGTAATAATTTCTGCAGGCTGTGTGGCCTCAGCAGGAAGGAAACAGGACAAGGGAGTTGCAGAGCACAGGTCACGAACTCCACTTTCCTCCCTTCCCACACCCTAAGCTGTCCTGCATTTCTCCAGTGTGAACAGCTATAGGATTTGGGGGAAGGGTGAGGGGGAGAGGAAAGACTGTTAAACTTTCTTCAGTCTGTTGCTGTACTGCTGCAGAGCCAGCGTTCTTGTCCTTCCAGAGCTTGTGCAGCTCAGAACAGAATGGGTTTTCCTAATGAGTCAGGTTTAAGAAATACTTTTGCTTTCAAATGTGAAGTGATTCTTACTACATTTAATTGATACTATTATAAAAGATCATTTTAAAAGTGCAATAAATTTACTGAGTATCAGATTATGCAATGTCTTTTCATTTACTAATTTTAAAATTTCCAAATATAAAGGCATTACTGTATCTTAAAAGGTCCGAGTTACTGATTTTGCTTTGATACTAGAAGTAAATCTTCACTCTATAAATATCAATTAAAGCATTAAAAATACCCCGTTTGCATATTTTCAACTAGTTTTCTTCCTATTAACAGTTTTGATATTTTTATATTTTCATCATACATACTAAACATAGATGTAAACAGATGAAACATGCCAGTGAAACAAAATATAAAAGCCTATTTTAAAGATGCTTCCACTAAATAAGGAACAAATCTCCCAATGTGCATGTTGTATGTGAAATTATAAATTTTATTATTCATTTAAACCTAGCTATTCAGAAAGTTTCAGAGGTCACAAAAACTGACATTTATCAAGGCATTACATACAAACTTCTCTTTTAGGACAGTAAAAATGGATACCCATAGCTACACCTTATGAATTCTACTAACTGGACTATCCACATTTCATCAGTACCAGTCATATATTATATAAATATGCACTGATGACTGATCCATGGACGTGGCAGGCTTTCACAATATATTATTTGCACATACTGTGACAAAAACTTTTTCTGCTGAAAAGGTATTCTGATAAATGGAAGCTTATTTTAGTGCTCAGCTCCTTCAGAAACATATTGAATATAAAAACGGAATGAAGAATGGCAATTATATTTATACCATCCTGTATTTATAAAAAGATACAAGTACTCACACTGGAAACAAAACACATTATATATTGTCAAATTTTAATGAACACACAAGAACAATATTTAAGCACGACAATAAATAGACAAGACCCGGGAAATGCAAGATTCAAGTTAACTCTGGACTACACTCTATTTTCTGAAAACATCTTCAGACATCAGGTATGAAGTCTCAAACTGATCTGAGAATCCTTAAATACTTTAAGTGCAATGAAAAATACTGAGAAAAGAATGTCAGCCTAAACTATGAACCTGATGGTATTTTTTAATGATAGCAGAAATCTATAGAAATATACTACCACCATAGAAGGATATGGCTCTTTCAATGCCATTAAAGTTCATTTTGTAAATAAGTGTTTATGAAGTTTTTAAGTTCATATAATAAATTCCTCTTTAGGGAGTTCTGAAAATGCCATAATGGTACATCACACAAAACCCTTCTTATTTCCTGGATTAACATAATGTGTTCCAAAATGCAACATCACGTCAAGGATGTAATAAAATAAATTTAGGCCACTAGACTAACTTGCTAAAAATCCTTTGAAGATATTTGAAGATTCTTTTTGTAATAATTTTCTAAACAAGTTGGTTTCTTCCCCACATCCTCAATAAAAGATCAGACAACACTGTTGACTAGGGATATGTATAATTTAATCTACAAAATTCTAGAGTTTTAGCTAAAGGAATTCAAAAGAATTCTGAAATTGGTTAATTCACGTTATCAATTTCTATGAACTGTAACATTTTAGAACATCTTTATGGCTATGATATAAATTACTATATAATATTAATATTGACCACTTTATGCCAGAGGAGTACTGATGTATTTTCTATTGCTTTTAAGTCACTTATCTCACTGGTAATCTTAGTTTCTACAACTCATAGGCATGAACTAATGCATTTCTAGAGGCTGTCTTCAACACAAGTGTGTATATGAAAGTAAATACACCGAACAAATAAGTGTGTGTCACTGTTTGGTGCCCACAATTTTGAGAAATATAGATCTATGCAATATAGCACCTGATCCCCTCCCTAGATGCTTTCATTTGCCCACGGAAATGGACATAACCTTCACACTGAAGCATCAATAAAGCATGCTGTAGACAACATACACTCCTAGCAGGGGACTGCTCCGCAACAGATTGGCAGTTCTGCCCACTAGAGTTGAGCAGAGAAAACTCTCCCGGGCTATCACACTGCGACCCATACTTCTTTAGAGGAAAAAAAAATAAAGGTGACCAGTGCTACAAACTCACTTTATTCAAAGTACTCTACCCCTAGAGATTCCTTCCATGATCTTATATTTGTTCTGACTTACAAATGTTAGCTATGACCTTGTCTGAACTGCTATGGGCAGCATATGGTATAGAATAAATTTAATTGTACTTTTGTCTGTGTGCTAACTGGTCCAACACTAATAAAACTCGAATCAAAATCCCTATGGAAAGCAGAAAACATTCACTTCATTATCACTTTGTGGCTGTAAACTATGCAAACCAAATATGTCTACATTTATGTAAAAACAGGCTTCACATATTATTCCTTATAGAAAGTATCTTCAGAAAACAAAATTGGATTGATATTTCATCTGAAGTAATCTGCAAAATTTTAACACCTATAGTGATATGTACTATTTTAATACTTTAATTCAATGTGCTATGAAATAATACTAACAAGTAAGGTTCCCCCCATGTATTTCTAGTAAATATTTTATACACCTCTCAGAAAAATAGAGAAAATAACTTCACTCAGGAATTAGTTCATCTCACTCACAAATTCTTATTTTCCACTATAAACGTGGAAAAACATGAATGATCTTAAAGAACATACAATACAATTCGTTTGTTCTTTTCTTTTCTATTTATCAGCATTATAACAACCTGCTATGGCAGAAGAAGAAACTGCTTCAAAACAAATGTCTCTCTATGGAATTTTGTCCTATACTGGAGAAAACGTAAGTACTTACATACTTAGTAACTAAACATAACCACTTGGGACTGAGGTAATTCATTCATACTGTGCACAGTACCTGGAATATAACATGCTACTAAATTATGTCATCGTACTGAATAGTGGTATTAAAAGCTGCATAAAATAAATTTGAAAATTAAGCAAAAATGTGTAAGGGATTTGATATTGTTTGTAATAAAATCCTCATATTATTCTCTATTCTGCAAAGTTTTTAAAAAGTTCTCAATCACTGCTTATTTGACTACCTAAAACAGTAAAAACAATCATTAATAATATCCTACATGTTTTTAATATTCAGGTGTTATTACTGAAAAAGCTGAGAAAATTTGTTTGTTTTATCCCAATGGAAACATAAATAAAACCTATCTTTTTTAGACCTCTATTGATTCCCCTTTCTCCTGTACAGAGTATGAACAAAGAAGGACCAACAAAATAGGTTCCTTTAAAAAGTGATAGAAAGCAACTACCTGAAGCCATTTAAAAAGTCTGTCAGTACATGCCATTAATTTTTCCTCAAATATCTGATTTCCCTCCCCCAAAAGGATATGAAGTTAGCACCTAACAGAAATAAAAGGTGCGGTGGAACTTGGATAGCAAACATTAACATTAATTGTTAATCAAACTTTTTCACAAATTGAAAGAAGGCTCTTTTTTACTTAATTCAAACTTTCTTCCTCCCAGCCCCGAGGCATGGTTAGATACTCTTCCCTGACACTAAGAAAAATATTTCTATATATCAACACTTGAAGAAAAAAGTTTTAAAAAATGCTGTTTTCTAGTTTAATATAAATAGCTAATGAAGTCCTTGAACACAGAAAATAAGCTGAATTAGTTTTTAATTTAGGGGACATATTATTCTAAATCTTTCTTGTTTCCTATTATTTAATACACATACCAGTATTGTTTTTTTGCTTAGTGCAGGATTTATATTAAAACTGTAATTTTCCCTACATACCTATCTTTTGTAATATATGTTAAATTACTAAATTAATCCCTTAAAGAGCATGAAAAATCAATTTTAAATTTGTAAACTTTTATTCTACTTCCATGTAAATGCATCTCAAATCTCTTTTGACCACTCATTAAGTATTACCTAGCAGTGTTTGGAAGCATCTTTTTTAATGTAATCTTATTTTGCCTATGTACTCTTTACTTGGCTAACACTTTCCACACTTTTAAGGTTAAAAATATCTTTCATTAATTTAACTTACAGATGAAAATGTAATACTTGTTTCTGTATGTAATTTCCCATTTGCATTTTTTTCAAACAAATCTGCACTTCACACAATATAATAGATAGCAGATAACAGACTGATATCTAAAGCAAAATCACCATTCAAATAAATCTCAAATCATGAGCCAGATGCCACTATCTGCTTAGTGATCAAATGATATACATTCAAGAAGCAGCACTACAGTAAGATCTGACTGTGATCTTGAGGTACAGAGTCTTCTCTAACTGTTGAAAAGTTCACACATAACCCTGGATATCAAGTTAAAATCTGTATCTTCATTTGAAGGTTAAAAGCATTAATGGAAAGCAAAACATGGGAAAAACCAACAATCCAACACACATACTCTGATTACTTATATTTGAATGAAAAATAATTGTGTTATTTATTTTAATTTACAGAATTACTTGGGAGAACAAAATACTGAAAGCTGGGAAGAGGTAAAAAAATTAAACCCAAAAGTTTAGGGACCATGATATAAGATTGTCATGATTTGTCATCTATTTACTAACTCTTCAAGATCATAAAGGTCACCTCTGACCTATAACAGGCACATGCTATCAATTTTCAAGCCATGCTCCCCTACAGCACCAGCACTTCCATCTACTTATAAGCCTGGAAATGCTTAATAAGATCAAAGCTTTTTTTCCTGCTACAGAACAAAGAGAAATGTTGTAATAGGGCGATCTGTGCTCAAGAAAGAATAAAAATCAAAACTCCATTCAAATCATACTCCTTTTGCTTCAGGGATATTGTATAGTTAATTTTACTTAAGTCTAATATATATTGTCACATAAAACTTCAAAAAGACTTAACTTAGGAGCAAACATGAAAGAAAAATCATTTCACATTTGAAAGACAGATGGTATTTATATGAAAGGAAATGAAATAGAGATCATGCAGTTTCACTTATTTTTCCCACTCTCTCCTCAGTATCTTTTCTCTCACAGAAGAAACTCATACACCTGGCTTTTAATGAGTTTAAAGATCCTTAGTTTGATCATCATTGATCAGAAAATCTTTACAAAAAGTTCATTACTAAAAAAAGACAAAACTCATACAAGCTTATGAGCTAAAAAATACAAATGAAACTGATTTACGCTTCTTATCCATATACTTTTTAGGACATGGACAAACCAAAAGCATATACAAGAAATATGAACATAAAAATGTTTAAACAAAATGATTGTGCATACACTGTATAGATGACACTGTTACACATAAACTAGATTTGTGTTTTATATTCTGCCTTATTAATAATTTTTTTTAAATTTAAATTAATGTCAATTATGAAATAATAGCATACCATTTAATACATAACAAATTAAAATATACAGGAATTGAAAGATTCAGTTAATTTTTTCAAAAGCCAGTGATCTTTTTTCTAAAGCTCAATAATATGCTGCAATAATTCCAATAACATTTTTTCATTTTACTTAAAATTATTTTGGGAAAAAATCTTGAACAAGAGCTTAATGCTTGTTTATAATCTGATATGTACTACTTTATTCAAATGCTATCATTCTTGGCCGCATGACACATTATCAATATAAATGCCAGAATTCAAAATTATGAAGCCAGTCACTAAAACACAAGTCTGTTAAGTATAAGCAAAAATGCAATATTTTCTAATCTTCTGGAAGACTGTGGCTTAAAACTGCAGAAACGGGAGTTTAAGGTACAAAATCTACTGAAAATGTTCTAGTGTAAATAGTGATTCAAGTTTGTGAATCAGACTAACTTTCCTGTATAGGGTCAAAATGCAAGTTTGATTGGAAGCAGATGGTGTAACAGTAAAGTCAGTCTCTGAATCTCAAACTCCAAACAGGAAACACAAGCCTTACTGGCTGACTGCTTCCCTAATCATTCCCAGAGATTCATACTTGTTATTTTTATAAATAACCACAAAGGCTTTCATCTTTTCTCCCTGTTGCACAAAACAGCCAATAAACCTAAATGTCATTTTTTGGGTGTTTTTTTTTTAACTAACAGAAATCCCCACCATCACCACACACACCATTTGCAAACACGGAGATCACAGATAGTCTCTTTAAAAGAAAGTACATTAGAAATGTTATGCGGTTCAATGTTAGGTTAACATTTAAAAAATTACAAACTATAAACTTAACTGTACCTTATCAGAGAATGCCAGCCATAAAAGCCTTCTGAAATATGCAAGTGAATTGCACAAGCAATCTAAATGTACTTTGTTAGACTAATCTAAAAACACACGGATTTCAGTAACTGCCTATTCAGCTGCGTCAGCCACTTTGCAACTATATGAACAAAGGAAAGCACCCTTACCGTTTTCCCATTGTAGTAATACATCAAAGAATTGCTGCCCATTCCAGGTACAGGGTATGCACAATACATGTTGATTCTAAAAATGACAGTCTGCTGTTAAAGTACACTGCTTCTCTCCAAGACATCCATCCACCAGATCAAACAGAGTAATTCTTCAGTACTATGTGTACACACATGGATCTACTCAAAAGGAACTTATGCAAAACAGGACTGAACCATCTCATATGGGCAAGCGGGGGGTGTATGTGTGTGTAAGAGAGAGACACTCATTGTAATCTCTATAAAATTCTATCAACCCCCTCCCTGTCTCATTTTAAGTCCGAATTCCAACCAGTAAAGTCCTTGCAAAGCCAGCTTATTTACAACAGTTAAGAAACACAGATTTGAAGCTACCCATTCACTGAGAAATGATTAGCTTTGTCCATACAAATAAAATGCTACAAAGAAAAAAATGGAAAAATCCTAGTTAATCTCCTGGTTTTTGTTTTAATTCAATTAGAGCTCTTGCAGCAGTAGAGTCATAATTTGATGCACCTCCAGTGACACTACCATCTGGCTCTGTCTAAAGTTGCTTCCAACTTTGACAAAACACAACACAGAGCAATCATGAACTGGAAACACTGGATCATATGTAACAAGAAGGACTAGACAGCTAAGCCTGCTACATAATCACTTCCTGGGCCAAAAAGTATTATGTCCCAATTAATTAAGTATCTCTACTAGGCCACAGGTTGTTTCTAACTGGGGAAAGGGTATAGCCTCTTAAACAAGTACTGTATGGCTGCCAAGTAAGCCCCTTTAAAAAAAAAAAAAAAAGAGAGGCCAAAGAACAGAAAAAAAATTAGAGCAGAATCTTTCCCACTCTCTCTGAGTCAAATGCCAAATCTGCGAGTTTGCCCTGCCTTCCTTACTGTTGAGAACAGAGAATATACCACAGATTAAGAAAAGAAGAGGTATTGTTTAATTTAGCAATCTGTAGGGGAAACACTAGGATACCTTTGACAAGCACCTCTGATGATGGGGAAATCATCTAACCACTGTATGAAATTTAGCAGATCATGTAAGACTTCAGGATTTTTGTAGTGTTTGTCGCCTTAGTAAATCACCATTGCAATATATGTAAGTATACATAATATATACCGATTAGACACAAGCGACAAACACAAGCAAAAGGATATAAACATGAGAGAAAGTACTGTGATTATTCCAGTTTCAAACTAGGTGGTATACAGATATTCTGTTAATGAATCGAAAAGCACGTGCTTTTTTACTATTTAACTCTATGCTCTGATCAGATTATTGCTTTTAATACATCCATACATAGCAAGGGGGAAAGGTAGAAAAGAATGCAGCATTTTAAAAGCTAATGAACCAAATTGAACCCAACTCTTCACCAATACAAAAGATTAAGCGGCAGCTGCAAAAAAGAACATCACTGTACATCAGACTATTAAAATGCCAAGCCTGCAGAGTGACTTGCAACTTCCTCCTTCCCATAGGGATCACAAAGCCCCATTTCAGTCCCCAGAGAACTCTGTAAGAAGCTTTGATTTACAATTAACAATGCCATTCCTTAAACCTCATCACTATGTTTAGACTTCTATAGATGTGATAGGTTAAAAGATCTTTAGATCTCTTAGACATACTGCTTTCCTAAGTATACTGTACTCTAGGATTAAAATGAATTATTTAGAACAATATATCTTTTTATATTCAGGAAACACTGAATAAGCTATACAATAAAATTCCAATTTTATTTTGGAAGAGAGGCAGAATAAAATCATTTTCTTTTTTAATCAAATAGTTCAAGCACATAACAAGCTTTTATAGTGGTCAAAATGTTTCAGCAGTGGTTAGACTCAGTTTTTCAAAGCAAGGATGGACATTATGGTGTACCTTGTAAAATTAGCTACTGGGAGCGTACATGCAATAATCTGATTATTGTTGAAACATTTTGGAGAATAAAAGCTCAGTATTTTCCGATGTGGCATGAACTGCAAGAAAGATGAAGCATATCTTCTAAACTTGCACACCAAAACAGTAAAAGTTAAAAATACAAAGGCAATATTAATTGGTATTGTTTGCTAACTTGATTAACATCTGCTTAAACAAATAAACTGCTGAGGTTCATCAATACACAGGTAAGCTATTGTCAAAGACAGCACAAAATGAATAGATCTCATCCAAAATGCTGCCTATGGGCAAAGACAGCACAAACACAGCTACTTCAAAAATATCCCTCCAACTAAAACAGTTTATTCTTCATTTGCCTCTGATAAACCGAAGAAGTAACTACTTTATCATACTTCGTGTGGAATTTGCTATTTTACTGGAGCAGCACAGGCACACCTAAATACACTGCATTGAAAATTACAGCAAATTGTGTTGTATGGTTATAGCACCAAAATACTATTTTCCCAATACACTGTTACTCAGGGTATCATTTTCAGGATCAAATTATTTTTGCTTTCAAGCATATCAGATTTTTATGAGTTTTCTTTAATCTCACAATTTACATTGACAAGTGATGATGACAAATCGACATAACATTTTATAATGTGGCAAATTGCACAAATTCTGAATGGACATGTACTTTTGTAGCCTGAACTATTTCCACTCATGACCCTGCACTGTGTCAAAAACAATAATCTGTGTTTTTTTTGTAACTATATAAAGAGATTATGATCTCTGACACAGAGTGAAAATGCTGACCTAATCATTAACTAAGCTTGCATTTGGTGTTGCATTTATTTTTTGCATTATTGCAGCAAACACGGCTGGATATACCTATGGAAAGCTCAAACTACTCCGACATGGTTCCAACGCCCCTCAAAAGTTCTCTTTGTATGTGTCAGTTTTATTTTTTACTTCACATTTATTCTGATCAGCAACTATGATGATTTTTTCTTCTCTTAAGAAAAGCATGTAAGGGTGAAATGTTTCATATCTGGATCAGTGATATCTTAGTCACTACAGTTGTTTATTCTACTTTTCCTTGGTGACAAATTAAGGGTTAATTTTATGACTCAGTCTGACAGAACTAGTCAGCTGGAGACAGGGCCAATTTTTTAAACTTGATTTCAGACAGACATGCCGTCAGCAGAGGAGCACTGAACGGACATGTACTTTTGTAGCCTGAACTGTTTCCACTCACGACCCTGCACTGTGTCAAAAACAATAATCTGTGTGTTTCTGTAAGTGTATAAAGAGATTATGATCTCTGACGCAGAGCGAAATGCTGACCTAATAATTAACTAAACTACCTGTGTAAGAATCTTCTCAAAGACTCATTCATTTTCCATCTGAATTTTTTTTAAATGAGATATTTGCTCTTTAGAGTCTAGCTGCTTTGTCAAATGTACAATTTAATCTATTTTCTTATCGTTGTCCAATTCAGAGACAAACAACAAAACACAAACAGCAAGAATGAGTCACTCATATTTTAATGAGTTTAAAACCACCACTAAAGTGTCATCATACAAATCACTGGAAATTACCCTTGATAATATACCAGGGATAGGCAGAGATTCTCATCTCCACACCAACGAGGCATATCCTCTATTCAACACTGTTCATAAATATGACTTAAATATCGTATCAATGTTTAAAATATAATGCTGTTATATTTATTGCTTGTTTTGTTATTTAAAGTATTATAAGAACTAAAAACTGTATACTCTTTCCCCCTCCATAAAAGTTATTTCCCACCAAATCACCAGAAACAAATACCAGATAAAACATAATGAGCTTCCTGATGGAAAGTCTGTTTTTCTCAAGGACATAAATAGCAGCGTACAAAGGAAAACTTTGATTAGGATACCATTAGCTCATTATTTCTTACTTCTTTGGTACTAGTTGCTAGTTGAAAAATGCTCTGCAATATTGTGCACAAAATCTTTGTTTCAAGTATTCAGAAACTAAATTCTAAGATTCTCAATGAAAAAAACTCCAAATGTACTTATTTCTAAATGAAATGTTTATGATGATTAACTAGATCAAGCCTAGAGAGATGAATACCTATAAATTATATTGTCAGCAAGCAATTAAAACAGATTCAGACTTTAAGCTGTCTGAGAAATTGCATGTAGCTGCTTCTAGAAGGGAAAAAAGAAAAAATAAGTATTGTCTAAAAGACAGACCTCTACTCATATAAACATTTAAATATCTAGTAAATTAAAAAATCCTGAAAGCATGCCATCATGTTATTAGGCAAGAGGAAATTATCCATTTATCATGTATTGCATAGTGAAAAAATGCAGTAGATTTCAACTCCATAATAGTGCTTTTTTAAAAAACAGCCAAGAATAATGAACCATTATAATCTAAACAAAATTGCCACAAAAATCCTAACATTCAGTTGATAGGGTTTGATTAATTTACACTAATGTACTTTCAAATCTATGTCAAAGTTAAATAGTAAAATGTTAAAAGTTTTACTGTTTTCTAGTTCAACTGGTTGGTTTGTAATTTTAATATCTGTATTTCTGCAAAGAAAAAAATACCTGATATTAAACAAAAACTGTGTACAGTATTCCAAAATATAAACATTTTAAATGGCCTAGCCACATTAAATGTCCAAGCCAATTCCATGATGCTTACATGTGAAAACAGGAATGTTTTAAAAATAAGAAATTATATAGTCAGAAAAACTGAGTTACAAAAGATGGGAATGGCTTTGCTTCTCAAGTCTATACATTTTCAGCATTTGAGTTATTTTATACATTTAATAGAAATAAAGATGTTTGTTACTACATGCATAATTCTAAGAGCTAATGAATAACAGTAACTTCTACCAATTCCTCAGTCAGGTATTGAACAAATATTCTTTATTAGTGATACTTTCTTATGGATTTATATTAAGTATCAAAGCAAGGAATGTATTCTATATGCACCATTATTCCCAGCTTCAGAAAACTTCAGAACTGTGCTGAAGATTGTAGGTATTTGGTTAAAACTAGGAAACAAACAAGAAAGCCAAGCAGTTTAATAAATGATTTGAAATGTCCTCAGGTGTATTTCCCTAGGAGAAGCACTTAGTTACAGAATTTCATTTATGACCAAGTGTATGAATAAATTTGTTTGTTATCCTTGACAGATGATTATGGGATGTTACCAAAACATCAGAACTTCCTGTCGGGCCAAACAATCACCATTCCATAACATGATAAATAAAGGCAGGCACATTATGAAAATCAGATATGAATTAAATAAGAGATTTAAAAAACCCTACAAAGTGAATTAGCATGATTCCACACTTCTCTTATTGAAAGATGTAAAAGATTAAGTGAGTTATACATCTCTTCATATTGAACTCAGTATGACCAAACAAATTTATTTGAGAAATTAAAGGGCGATAAGGGGTCCCTCTGCTGGTCCAACTCCAGTATAATTTTGCTCGTTTTTTTTTTATTTTTTTGCTCTCATGCAATATGTTCAGCATTTCTCATTTACTCCCCACAGTGACATAAAATAGCATAGCTACTTATGCAGTTTTAAAATTTTCCAGTAGGTGGTTCTATAATCAAAACCCTGCTCCATATGAAAAACAGTATTTTATTTTAATGAATTACTATCGGAGAAGCTTTAGGAAACTTTATGTCAAAGTGCAGAGAGCTAGCTATCTATAAAAATGTAAGCTCAGAGAGGCACATTTCCCTCACTTTTTTTGGGGGGGGGAGGGGGGAGAAGAAAGGAGGTCTCTGGTTCGCTGCCTGGCAAAATTCTTCAGCAAACGAAGCTGTCTGGATGATCTGTCAAAAGCAAATGACAATCCTTTTGTCATCTCTAGTTAGGGATCTAGCTAGTACTCCCTTAAGGAAAATTTTTTTTAATAGGCTACCCAAGCTATCACAGCAAATGTCATGAAGTCTTGCGATTACAGCTCCAGGATTGTACAACCTGTTTTTTTTTATGGCCTTGAAGTGCCAGACTTAAACCTCACAAGAAACTCAATGGCACTAAAATGGTAGGCAATTTTAATTCAATTTTAAATTATACCCAGACTAGAACCAACATCTGCATCTTTGTCTCAGGATGACAAGTGAATCAGTTGTCTAGAAAACTTGTCTGAAGTTTATTCAGGAGTTTCAGCAGTTTTTCCAACAGTAGTGATTTTTACTGGCTATTTTTGATAATTACATGATTACAGCACAGCCAAAGTTGCCTGTCTAGCATTTATATTGATCAAGCAACCAAGAGCAATGCATTGATTTAACAGCATGGCACAGACAAAAGTCTTATAGATATTACCTATTAATTTTCTAACAGACTCCAAAAATTTTCAAACAGCTTTCCCACCAATATCACAATGAGCATTATCAAATCACAAACCACAAGAAATAATCTTCTATTTCTAAAAGCTTTCCCCACCCTTTATTGTTGTAACAAAGAGCATAATCAATAATGGGGATGATCCAACACTTAATCTTTGATATAAAGTGGTAGTTACAGCAATGACACATTATCTCTTCATAAAGTTACAGAAGCTGCAGTCTAGTCATGCTGGGTTTTAACATTTTAAAGGTACATAATACATTTAAGACCTTTCTATTCAGATCTCTATTATAATTTAATAGCCCTTAAATACATGCATCTGGGATGCTGTGAAAACTTAAAACAGATGAGCTAATGTCAACAGAAGGTCCTTGCAGCAAGTCCTGAAAATAGCTCTGGAGACTTCTGGCAGATATAACATGGAAGGGAATTCTACAGACATGATCCTTGATTGAAACAGGCTCTGCTGTGGACCTATGCAGTCAGAGGATCAGGATAGACAGCTTGGATAACTCATTTAATTTCAACTGCTTTGGAATGACACTGTTGAGAGATGATCACTTAAGTACCCTCAGCCTAGATCAGTGAGAGCTTTGCAGACTGTCAGCCACAAGTGAGGCACAAGTACAAGTGAATTACAATAACCTAGCATGGAGATGGTGAAAACACAAAAGGCCTAATGAAGTCCATGACAGAGAAAAAAGGGAAGGATGGCTTGGAGAGGGAAACAGCCACCTCTTAAAAAGAATAGAGCCTCAATAGTAGAATTCTTATGGTATTACAGAATTTTGATGCCTGTAGAGTTTAAATATGTACTATTCTTTTGCTGCTTTACAAATAAATAAATACAAGTCCCTGCCCTCAGGAGCTTACACTTTGACTCAGACATAACAAACAAGGCATAACAATGAAAAGTGGTGGTGAGAGTATGGGAGGACAGGGGTTGGAGGTTACCCCTATAAGTAATCACGAGTTCTGTATATTGTTGCCAACACAATGTATTGACTGTTTCAACGTTTTAAATGTTATAAGTTACTGTAGTAGAGTCCAGACCAAGGATAAGATCAATTGTTGTTGGCATTCAAGGAGATTGAGACTTTAGCAAAAGTACAACAGACATCTGAGTGAGAGGACCTGAATTTACCAACTGAGCATATGGCAACATTAGGCCATTCAAAAGTCAGGGAAGTACCCTGAGCAAATTACACATACAACAGTCTCTAATGTGGTGCTCCATGATTCACCACCACCACACTGGCTAGCATAGAAATTAAAAAAATCAGGAAATAAATGAAAAATAATTCCAAGAATATATATCTTCATCCAGAAAGTCACCTTAATCCCATTCTCAAAAAAGGTGACTCTATGTCTTCCAAGTGCTCTAAGTGCACTATAGTTAGGAGCAAAGTCTCAGAAATAACCTTATCTTCTGAGGGTATGTCTACACTGCACGCTTATTTTGAAATAACCTATTCCGGAATAGTTATTTTGAAACAGCATGTCTATACTGCAGGGAAGCCTCAAAATTAGTCAAAGGCAGACTTCCCTAATGTAGACATGCTATCTCCCAGGAGGCACTGGGAGGAATAACTTAGAATGGCCCTGGTGAGGGGCTATTTCGAAATACCAGCAGTGAGCGTCTACACATGCCTTATTTCGAAATTATTTTGAAATAACGGAGTGGCTGTGTAGATGCTCGCATTTTAATTTTGAAATAACGCTGGTTATCTTGAAATAATGGTGCAGTGTAGAGGCACCCTGACAGAGGTCAATGCCTGGTGCCCGAGAGAAATGAACAGAACAGGTAATCATCAAGTGATGCAAGAAAGGCCAGGGATACCATCCTTGCCCACCCAGGCTAATAACCACTGATGGACCTATCCCCCATTAACTTATCTAGTTCTTTTATGAGCCTTGTTATAGTCTGTTAAAACTAGGGCCCTCCGTTTGCTAGAAGGCTGTTACATTCACTCACTATGGTGAATTGTACTTTATTTTTAATATGACTCAATTATCAGAGCCTTATAAGCAGACAGATATTTGGAAATTTATCTGAAACTATGAATAAACTCAAGTCCCAAAATTCTCCATCTCAAAAGAAATTGCTTTCAAGGGGGAAGATGCCCATTGAGCTCTTACCTTCCTTCAGGCCAGCTTTGTATTTATATCTATAGGATTAGGGGGGTGAAAAAGCCATTCCTTTGCATTCAAGCCTACACTCAGAGTCAATGTAAAGACTCAGATTGACTACCATGGTGCTGGATTCAACATTTGTGGTATCTCGTTTCTTCATACTTCTGTCTCTCTTTCCCACCCCACTCACATGAAACAAATAAGGTAATTTTCCTTTTTCCTGTTATGTCACTGCTCCACAAGGGATGTTAAGAAGCATGTAATTTGTTAATCATGTAATCAACAAAAAATTGTTGACTATACGATTAATCGATAAAAGGTAGCACTACTACCACTTAATCCTGGCTCCTGCTGGGGCCACAACTACCCCCGCTGTGGCTCTGCACAAGCAGCACTAAAAGCCAACACGGGGATTGATGCTGAGTCCTGGCGCAAGCAGGGACTGCGCAGCCTGTCAGCCAAACTGCTAAAAAATTTACTTGCAGTGGGCAGGGTTGTTGCGTGTAGTCAACAGTGTTAACCAATAAGCATCCGCTTATTGGTTAATCATTTAGTCGACTACACTATTACATCTCTATGCTCCACTATTGATATTCATTCATAAAGGAGGAATTCTTACAACAAATGGTAAATGTAAGTGGCATACATTCTATAGCTGGTGACATGTCTAGAACGCAACAGTCTACAAAATCTTCTATCCTTATCATGCTTCTAAACTGCGGTGGACTTGAATCTAAAAACAGGACTTTGCTGTTAAAATATATTAATTGATAATTTTCCATTAGGTGGAATTTTAAACTTTATAGAAGAATGTTAAAGTACTGTCTGAATTCTTAGGTAATATGTTGAACAAAGTACATAAGATTAATATCTATTTGAATATTTTAATAAATACATTAACTTTGGGAAGGAGGGGTAAAACTTAAATAATTAGTATACAGATAAAAATCAAGACTCCTCTCAGTAAAAAGACTATCTTACCAAAAAGACAGAGGACCTGATTAGCCTCTTGCATACACAGAAGAGCAGGAGATCTCAGCAAATCACATGACTGCATGTGTGTTTCTACAGGAGCTGATTGATTTTCTAAGATATGCATCAATATATGCTGTGTATTAAGGTCAAAATCTTAGTTAGGATGAAGATGATAAAGTGGCAAAAGAAGGATCTAAAGATATTTCCAGCATTAATCTTCTGATTTTCACAATTAATTTAGTTCTACTATTAATCCATACGAAATGCTGATTATTGTAGTAATTAGAGCTGAATAAACATTTCATGATGAATATTTATCCTCTTCCTCGGCTCATGGAATGTCCAGTATTAGATTACACTTTCCTTAGTTATTCAAATATACTTGATTTATTTTTTAATTATTTTCTCTACAGACTGACCAGTTCACTGCAAGGTTTCAGTAACTGCTCTTTAAAATTTGAGCTGGACAGTGTTTAGTTACAATTGGTCTCCAGTCACATGGCACCAGTTCTATTCTCTTTAGGGCAGTGGAGCCCATCAGCCCCAGGACTGACAAGGGAGCTGGGTACCTGGTGGCTCAGGAGCAGGGGAGCCTGGCAGAGGGGCCGACCTCCCCTGAACCAGCAAACTCCCTCCTTTAGGACCAGTCAGGTCCCCAGGATATCAGACCAGGGAGGTCCAAACCATGGCTGATAAGTAACAACCATAGAATACTGTAAACTTTTTCAATGCAACACAGGCCTTGTCTAAGGCAACAAGCTCAAAAAGTAGGCTACTGTGAAGATTTAATGAATAGGTGCCCTTTTTTCCTTGCCCTATTTGCACAATATGCCTAGGTTTTAAAACAGGGTTACTCAACTTTGGAAGCCCTGGGGTCCACAATGATACTCACAGCACGTCAAGGGCCGCAACTTAATTGTGGTTGCATATACATGAAAATATATATGCAAATATATGCAAATAGCTTCTTTCACACTGACAGGCATGAATACAAAGATTAAGGCAAGACAACACAACATGCAGGCCCCATTTAAATCAGTTCTGCTGATATTAA
Source organism: Pelochelys cantorii (assembly GCA_032595735.1). Lineage (NCBI taxonomy): Eukaryota > Metazoa > Chordata > Testudines > Trionychidae > Pelochelys > Pelochelys cantorii. The sequence goes on from CM064338.1 coordinate 18,204,226, forward strand.
TAAAATGAAATATTCACCTTATTTCCACCCACATGACAGCACTTTTAATGAGCAATGACAATCCAGGAATTTAACTACTAAAATGCAAATCAACAGAAGACCATTATATTGAATCACCGTTGTGGAATGTGTTCCCAGTTGAGGCCATGTTCATAGGATCCCACCCGTGGGCGACGTGTTGAGCCCCGTGTAAACCCAGACTGCACTGCGGACCGCAAACGAATGGGCTGTAGCCCTGTTTTAAAGCATGTAATCAGATCCAACTGCCTGTAGACAAGTACTCTGAGTGCTTTGGGAACCCTTTTCTCCCTGCTGTATCAAGTTGAGTCCCAGCCATATAAAATATACTGTTTTCAATGCTGTCCTGGAGCATGAATGCTTAACATTAACTTCTGCAAACATTTTTACAAAAAATCCTCTACCATGTTAATGTCTGCAGAAAGCAAACACAAAAGTTAGATTCATTCAGATGTGAGTTTCAGATGTCACTCACCAAAATGTTGGAGGTGTTCATACAAACCTAATAATTTTTTAGCTATTTTGGTTGTTCGCTACTAGGACAATCAAGGACAAGTGAAAAAAATCTTCTAAAAACAAATAGTGAGAGAAAACATCTGACATGAGATGTCCACCACAACGCAAAGGAAAAAGTATTTTTCAAGACATAGGAAGATTATTTAAAAATCCTTATCTTACTAAAAAAAAGAAACATTAGTTTTCCATGTAAATGAAGATTATCTAGAAAGTTAAACTACTAAGAAGCATCTATGTTTACATTATGTTTATAATAACTATAAATATTAAAGAGAATCAATCCTTTAGAAGCTCAATTCGAAATGTATTCCTATAACTTATAATATTTTAAGTAATAAAGCCTCTTTCCCCTCCTTTGTTATTTTTCATATAAGAATTCTTTTAATTTACTGAATAGAACATCTGCTAAATATGCTGATTAAATATGCTGATTCACTTTTTACCTTCGCCAAAATACAATCTGACTTGTTAGCATGGTACATTCCAAACAATTTTGTTGTCAGAATTTCAAGAAGACATACATTTCTGTAGTCAATAAAACTAAATTTTGTTCAATCTTCCACCAAGACAAGGCATCTTACATTAGAAATATCAGACTTCTGTTTGATTTTGGTGTCATCCTGCTTAATACATTCAGGACCAGAGCCATTAAAATACTTAGGAACAATGATTTTACAAAATTTATCACCAGCATATTGATGACTCTCAGTATCTGCTTTCTCTATCCATCACTGAGGTTTGTTCGGTGTTTAATAAAATAAGTCTTTTGCAATTCTGTTTCTTCATTTAGAAGACGAAAAATTAAATAAAAAACATTAAAAACATGCTGCTTCTTACCATTAATGCTGGGTAAGAGAAATTAGATGAATTTTTCATTCACTAATATGTTCTCTTTACCTGGCCAGTGCTACTAAATATTAATACATAATTTGACTTTTATGACTCTCCTAGAATTATAGTAACAAATTACACAAAAACTGCATTGTTAAATGTTTTAGCTACTCTATCATTTTAAATATATTTTTGTTAATCTAGAAGAAATCATCTGTTAACTGGAGAGGCACCCCTGCATAACACACAACTGTTAAAATGTAAATTGCCAAACTATTTTTAGCTGCTGCAGAAAAAAATATTCCTGGCCTAGGGAATAATGAGTTGAGGCATTGTGTTCATTTTGTTTATCAAGCAGCTATTCAGCCTCTAGTGGGGCCCAAGTGCTTATGCAAGCAAAAGCTTTTAAGAGTGCCTGCAGCTGCAATCCTGGCTTCCAGGTAGGCTGCAGGTTCAGAGCACAGCTGCCTCAGGCCATCTAAACTATCTCAGTTCCATCTGGAAGTACGGTTAAAATGAGATTTCAGATTCAGGGTTTTGTATATCACAGTGAAGGTAGAAAGTGGAGGAAAGGGGAGTGACTAGAAGACATCATCTATACTTCAGTTTTAATACTAAAATAAAATAAAATAAAATAAGCTCAGACCCTTTTTGCTCCTATTGTATTACGGTTGCCTGTACAGTGCATTCTATTCAGCCTATATGGCTTTGAGTTATGACTCATCCAACTGCACCTGCACCCGTGTGTTAAGTACTGCCAAATAAAAGCCCAACATCCATTTACACAACAAAGAGATATGCCCTGCAAGGCAGCAGAGCTTCTCTCCCCTCCCCTCTTGTTTATTCTGAACAGGGAGAAAAAAATCTTTCCTCACTTCATTGGGGATTTTTCACTTCATGTGGATTTTTAAATGCAGATTCATTTATAAACAATTTTCATCCTTTAAAGAATAAAGTATATTTAATACCACAAAACACCCCTATAGCATTAGATTATCACAGCCATTAATGATTTTTCCACCACAATCCTTCCAACCTTTTTCATCAAAGCCCTTTATTCTCAAAGGATAAATTTTTTAGCAAAGAGGGATCAACAAACTAGTTGCTTGAAAGCCTTCCTGATGGTAGGCTGAAGTTAGGAAAAGCTTAATGAAGGCTTTAAAATCCACCAGGGCTTCACAATGAACATCTGACTTGGTGATTTATGCATATTAATAACCTCAGTCCTACTGAGGCAAGCTGAGCCGTACATGTCCTCCGAATCTTAATGTCTTCAGCTCCATTGGGATTATTACAAATGTAAATTTCTAAGATTCTCAGCTATTAATCTCTGTCTGTCCTCCTGTTCAGCAACATAATGACTAATTAAACATCAAAAGACCTGTACAGGAGATCTTCTTTGACAGCTCCTGGTCCAGCTCTCTTCCCAAGAGGGGAATTCAAATGACAGGGACAAGTGGGTAAGTGCATATGAGTGAAGTACTAACCATTGATATGAAATCTAAAAACTACACATGAAATGTATATTTATACCTTAGGAACTGCTGCAAAATAGCTTGGCTGTTTGTGGTCACTAGATAAAGCCTTCCTAATGAAAACTGAAAAGCCTATGCATCAAGTAAACAGTGCGCTTTGAGCTCAATTTGTTTACTATAAGTTAAAAAATCAGTACTTACAGAAGAAGGCAAACCAGGGGGCACCTTTCTTACTTTCTTTGTCTGTAAAGGATCTGCACACAGAAAACAACACATTTCATCAGCTCTGCTGTGTTAGAAAGGAGTAACAACAAGGAACAGCCACACTAAACAACTGATTATTTTCCCCACAATACAGTCCCAATTTTCTGGCTTTATACAACTTTTCCTCTGCACCAGTGAAAGGTGCCTTAAACACATTACAAGAAGGTTACAATGATTAACACATTTGTGCCTTTTTCTACAATCCTGCCTTGCTCACATTACCTTTGATCTCAGGGGATTCTCCTTGCGGAAATGCAGTGACCCCTGACAACAATAACACTATTAGATATATTGATACCATAGTGCATTCACTAAACAATGGCCTGTAAAGCGTATGAGGTGGAAGGTGGATTAATTGTGGACATAAATTAATCCCTTGCCTGTATTCTTGGTAAAATTAGAATTGCAAACACCTCTATAGTACATTAAAATTGAAATTACGCTAAACTGTGGCTTTTAAAAACAGTAATTTCATCTAAATGGATTACAACATTCATATGCAGAGTTTATTGCAGCACCTCAGCTACCAGCAACAGTGAAGCTGATTAAACAACTAGTTAACACTCTTCACAAGTCACCAAGACAATTCAAACCATATTTTTCAGAATATTTGGAAAGTTGAAAATATGGTACCCACTTCTCTACACCAATAATTCACTTCCATGTCACTAGGGAAGCCAGCTAGTACAGCGGCATACATTAAGAACTGGAAAAAATGCACAAAATAAAATTTAACTCAACTATAGTCAATGTACAAATTAGGTTTCCTGGCATTACAGGTCTGCCACAGTAAAGAATTGATCTTGTGACATCATTATTTGTACTTTGGATTCATCCAGTTTTCCACAATACAAAATGAACTCTTTCCATCTTAATTTAGAACTACAATGGCAAATGTAACATTTGGATGTAGCAAGCTGAAAAGTATCTTCTTCCTCCACTGGCTAATAAAATGGAAAGATAATAAAGGGAACACATTTATTTTCTATTCCTCACTTCTCTCCAGGATACCTCTGCTATGATATGTATTATATTATGCTAAAGAAAAAAAAGTTACTTACCTTTTGTAACTGTCATTCTTCAAGATCCCATTCCATTCATTATGAGTGTGCACCCACAGGCAGAGTTGTTGGAGATTTTTGCCTTAGTGCAGTCAGCTGTGGTGCCCTTGAGTGCCATTCTCAAGCATCAGTACCATCAGGCGCCACAGACCCCATGCCTTCTCACTTCCTTCTTGCTGGCAACTCCAACAGAAGGTTAGAAGGGTGGGTAACGGAACGAACATGAGCAACATATCTCAAAGAACAATAGTTACCAAATGTTTATTATCTGAACGCTTGCTCATGTCAATTCCATTCTAGGTGACTCACAAGCCATGTCTCTGGAGCTGGGCTCAGAGTTCAAAGTTGTGCAGCTTGCAATAATGCTTTACCAAAGCCAGTGTCATCTCAGGCTTGCTGGGTAAGAGTGTAGTGAGATGTGAACAGGTGAATGGATGCCTTGGTGGAGTTTCTAAAGATACCTGGATTTGGCAATTGGGCTCGGAAGGATGCTGCTGAGGTTTGCGCCCTAGTCAAGAAGACTGCTACAATTGCTGGCGAAGGCACTTTTGCCTGATCATAGCAAAACTGGATGCATGCAGTGATGCATAATGAAATTCTCTGAGACAATCCTTCACCGCATCTGCCACCATTAGGAACAGCTGTGTCAACTTACAGACAGGTTTGGTCCTTTCAGTGTAGAAGACTAGTGCTTTCGTAATGTCCAGGGAGGACAACCCAGGGAGTACATAAGCACTCTTCCAGCTTATGATGTTTTGGGAAGAAGACTGGCAAGAATATGTCCTGGCTTGTGTGAAACTGCAAAACCACCTTGTGCAAGAAAAGCTGGGTGTGGCTGCAACTGGACCTGTACTTGAAAAAACACTGTATAGGGCAGGTCGGAGATAAGTCCTCTAATCTCAGAGATCCTTAGGGGAGATATCACCACCAGGAATGACTCCTAAAAAATGGAAATGAGCCATGCAAGCTCTTGAATCAGGTCCCATGAAGGAACACGCTATCCGAATCAGCGATAGAGTTGCTCCAGAACTTTTAAAAGCCAGACCATGATATGAGCAAAGACCAATCTGCCTTGGAATGAGGGATGAAAACCTGATATGGTGCCAAGTAGACCTCCATTGATGAAACGGACTACCCCTGGGGCTTGAGATGCAGAAGACTGATAGTCAGGATTGACTGCAGCAAGGCCTATTCAGGCCTAATACCTTGGGTCAAGGCCCAAAATGTGAAATGCTTCCATTTGGCCAGATAGGATAATCTGGTGGATAACTTTCTACTCTCCAGTAGGACTTGCTGGACACAGGCTGAGCACTCCTGCCTTTTGGCATTCAACCATGCAGCACCCAAGCTGTCATGTGCAGCACTGCCAGGATCAGGTGCAGGATAGAAGATAAGGCCAGAGAAGCAGCTGCAGTGGGGCTGTTACCTACAGGTAACATATTGAAGATAAGGCCAAGCCAGAGTTATCAGGATCATTTTGGTCCTGTCCTGCCTTATCTTCATGAGGACTCTGTGGATGAATGGCACTTGTCAGAAGGCATACATTAGAGCCCCACACCCCGGGAATAGGAAGACATCTGATAAGGGGCTCCATCCACCAAAATGGACTTGATTGGGAGTACAGTGCTAGCGATCTAAAGAGGCAAACTGGTGACCTGTGCTGATGCGGAGACCAGGATGCAGTGATGAAGAGCTCTGCCTCAGCTCTGAAGACTGGAGGTGTTCACTTGCCTTCTGGGAGGCTTTCATGGCTGACTTGTGGTTGTTACCATTTCAGCATGTGGTGCTGCCTGCATTGGAGAGTCCTTTTCTCTCTAAGCACCAGAAGAGGCTGAAGTGGTGTTGATTCCACTATAAGTTTGGGTCCCCTACTGCTCCCTGGAGTCATTGAAGGATCCCTTTTGGTGAAGGGGTAGGAAGTCCCCTAGGGAAATGTATCCCCATGTGGCTCCAGAATGGGCAGGTGGCCCAACAGGACCCTTTACCCGATGCTCTTTGGTCCTTCCTGCTCAGTGTCAGGTCGTGCTTTTTCTACTTCTTCTTTGGCATGGGCAAAGGAGGACGATGTTGGGTAAAGTGGTCCTGCTTTTAGCAGGGACTTGGATATGAAGACCTTCTGAGGTCTCCTCCAACCCTATTATTCTAAAGTGGGGACGGGGGGCGAGAGAGGAGAACCTAAGGCCCGGGGCTTGGATGCGGCCCCTGCCTTGCCTGGATCCAGTCCCTGAGGCTCAGGGCTCCCCTCCCAGCACTGGGGAGCCCCTGCTGATGCTCCAGCCCCCTACCCACCGCGAGGCTGGAGCACACAAAATATACTAGCCTAGGACCCTGGTATACAAGGGGAATGTGGGGAGTATCTTTCTCCTTCTCAGTTGAGGGCCCAACAGTTTGTTTTTTTGGGGTTTTTTTGTTTGTTTTTGCTTATCATTTGTATGCAGATTTTTCTGTGTCAGCGGCCCTCTCACCCCTGGTGTTTGGGATGAACTATGCACTGTGCCAGGTGCAGGCTCTGGCCGGTAGATGCTTACCTTAAGGGAACTCCTAGACAGCAGCCCAGTAGGACCCTCCAGCAGACTCCTTGCCTTCCATGCCCTCACACGCCACTCCAAGCAACTAGCTGCAGGGGCAATGTGCTCTCGGTGCATCATGTGCCTTTTGGGGGTGGGGAGGAGGGCTCTCTGCATACTGCCTGTACTACAAGCTCAGCCCAGGAAGCTCCCATTGGCTGGTTTTCATCCAATGGGAGCTGCGAGATTGTGCTGGGGGCAGTGGCAGTGTGCAGAATACATGGCCCCTGCAATTAGCTGCTCTGAGCAGTGTGAAAGGGTGCAGGAGGCAGGGACTCGACCAGAGGCTCCTGTTGGGCCATTGAGTGGTGGTGGGCCAGATATGATAGTCTGGGAGGCTGGATTTGGTCCACAGATCATTTTTTACTCACTCCTGGCTTAAAACCATGAAACCGGGCATACCTCATCAGGAGCAAAATCCCCACTGGGCTTAACTTGCTATTTCACTAATTACAGTTTAAAAAAAACTATTTACAGCTCTAATACACAAATCAAACAAGGAAACCACTGTTTACTTGCTTAGGCAAAGGAGAGACATGCTCTGACAACCATCATGAGCACTAAGAAGGAACTGAGAGGCCAAAGGGCCGTTGGAACCTGATATACCAACACACTACAGGTGGCATCGCAATCAACCTTATGGATATTGCTAAGGCAAAAATCACCAACAACTGGCATGCACTCACACAAAATAGAGTCAACATGAGCAAGCACTTGAAGAGGAACTACACTTCAGAAATGTTTACACTGAATTTTCTAAAATTACTGCACGTATTTTTAGGGAGGTGGGCCTGGGCTGAGAATACCTCTCCTTCACAGCCACAAATTCTCAGTCTTGAGTTGCAGCCACTCAGTTCCCGCAAGGACAAGAAGGACTCCACTATAGATCTGCAAAGGTTTGCCCCCCCACCCTTTTTTCCTTTTAATAAGCACCAGAAACTAGAATAAAATTCCTCTGGAAACACCAAATTAGACCTAATCTTATAACAAAAACCCATGACACCAACCAATTTTATATAGTTTCCACATAAAATCATAGTTTATCCTAAATTTTAGGTTTGTAATGGTACCTAAAACTCATGGGTGGAGATCCCACTATGCAAGTTTCACATATCTAGTATCTCAATTCACATTCAGTGTCATTCTACCTGTGTCCATAGGGGAGACGTATGCTGTTACCAGGTACCAGTCCCATTCAACACGCAAGCATACTACTCTACAGCATTTGGTCACTGTTGATTCAATCAGCACAGGAATAAAGATCATTCCCAGCAACTGGAATTGTGTCCTCGTCTGCACATTTGTGCCCTTTTCTAAAATCATGCTATATGCTCACCTTAACTTTGATTTTCAGAAGTCAATTATCCAAAAAGGATTACATTAATATGAACTAGCATACTTTTAGTTCGCATCTACATGGGGGAGTTAACAGTGCAACACTTTGGTCTTAAAAGGAGAGCAATATAGACAAACCCTCAATCTCCTGAAAAATTGTCTGTCACCCTTGCTCTAGCACACAGCCAGCCGCCTCACAAGGTGCTTTACTAAGTGACGGGTAAGACTACATTTTCTTTAAATGTTCCTGTTCTCAGCCACATCCTGGACAGCTTTACAGATTTCTTTATCAACAGTTCTCATCTGTGTTCAGAAGCATGTGTTAAAAAGGACAGTGTAAAAAAACCAAACAAACTGCTCTCCATCCCCAAAATTAAAGGGCAATTATCTTTGTGAATGAGATTGAATGTCAGAAATGTACAACTAGGAGCCAGTTATAATTTTTGTAAAGGATAATTCTACCAAATCTGACATGTCTAATTGAAGACATGAAAGACATTACTTCAAACACATTCAGTACCTATTTCAATATGTCACACAAATAGATAATTTCTATTAACTGCTAAAACTCCAAGAAAAGAGGTCTCGTTTTATAAAGTTTTGCTGTGGATAAACAATGGTTTAAATTGTTAAGTTACATACGGTTAATTTACATATTCTATGTAGCTTAAATAAATCTTCATTTGATGTATATAGGTAAAACTAACATGCATGAGAAGAACCAGAAATGTGCAGAAACAAGTCAGACAACTACAACAACCCTGGGAGGGGGGGAGGGAGAAAGCCCTGTCAGACAGAGGGAAAAGGCCCCCACTGACTTGGAGGCTTATGGGGGAGAGAAAAGGCTTCGGCTGGGCAGGAGAGGAGGGCTAGGGGGAGAGAGCAGCCCTCTGCCAGATGGAGGGGAGGACTGGTGGGAGAAGGCCCTTGCTGGCCAGGGAGACTGGGGGAGGAAAAAAAGCCCCGCTGCCCGCGGTGGGAGAAAGCCCCACCAGCTGGTACCCTGTACCCTGAGTCCCTCCTTTCCCCCAAGCCTCATTTACACCCTCCCACATCTCTATCCTCCTGCCATGAGCCCCTCTACAACCTTCTACCATGTAGGGTGACCATTTGTCCTGTTTTTCCCAGGACAGTCCCATATTTAAGGGCTGTTCCCAGCATCCCGACTTTAAAAAAAAAAATAACCAGGCACATTGTCCCATATTTCTCCTGCAGCAGGGGGCAGGGAGGAGCCACCAGCACTCAGGGCTTCAGCCACTGAAGCTCCAGCACCGGTGGCTCCTCTTCCCTCCCCACAACTCTGGGTCTGAAGCCCTCGGCGCCAGCGGCTCCTTTCCTCCCTCACCCACAGGGCTAGAGCCCTGAGCGCCGGTGGCTCCCCCCCCTGCAGGGTTGAAGCCCCAAGTTCAGCCCCCCCCCGCTCCCCCGCTGCAGGGCTGAAGCCCCACACACCAGCAGCCGCTTGGTGTTCCGTATTTGGCATGGGGAAATATGATCACCCTACTACCTCGACTCCTGCACCCCCCACAATGTCAGCCCCCAGCCTGAAGGACCTGGGCAATGCCGGGTAAGTCTACTAGTAAAGTAATATAAATGACAATCCGCTGGACTACATAGTTGATATAAAGACCTTACAAGTTGCAACAGTCAGATGTTCTGTCAATGGTTAACAATAAGGTCCACTTACATTCTGGAGTTGCTCCAAGATGAGGCACATAATATTATTTAATTCTGACCAGTCTTAAACAACACCCCTGAAGCGTATTTTACTAGCGACATAACAAATCCATTATGAATCTGATGGTATGCACTAAATAAAAATTATTATACTGTCTTTAACTGCTACAAAATTACCAGGATCCTTAAACCAACTACACTCAACTCTAGATCACCCTGAATAGAGTAAATTCAATAAGGGATAATTGTTCTCTCCTTTGCATTTTCATAATGTATAATAGTAATGACCTCAAGGTCAGGCATTTCTAGAAATTAATGATGGCCTGGGTTAAGGGCATTCAGCTACTTCAGCTGGTCATCAATTGGTATCCATCTGTCATTATTGCTTGTACAATTAAGATTTTTTTAATGCAATACTGATCAGTGCTGAACTAAAATCAATGTCTCAAGCAAAATTATGCTTCATTTCATATTATCCCTTATTTAGCTATCTCAAGTAGCAAATAGTGCCCTAACAAGAATTATTTGCAAAATATATATATATATATATATAAACGATGTCTAAAATAAGGTGGATGTGAAAAGCAGATTAGCGTTAAAGGTCTAAGAACAGTCCATATTACTGACCAAGAACTGATGAGTCATGAAGTGGTCTTCGGCGTGGATTTGTAGTAGCAAATGGGTAATACGTTGTTCCAGGTTTTCCTGAGGATGACAACTGACCAGGGCTTCCAAGCCCCATATCTGATCGTAGGAGACTGGACTGTAGAACAAACAATGATAATCATATTACTGTAATTACAAAGCTTTGCATTATGTTATATATGAATAATTAATCACGCTAGCTGCCAGTGGCACTTATAGCCGTTTATTAAATTTTTTTTATCAAGTTCTTAACATTTAAAGAAATATTTATATGTATTATTATTATTCAGAGAATGTACTTTTGCAAGAGCAGAGAGACTGATAGCCCAATTTTAAAGAACAAAAGTTATTTGTCTGTAAATCTGGGAAGAAGACTTAATTCCATTTAAAAGGTCTACCTACTAATACATCATACTACACAGTAAACAAAATATATAGTTATTTAATCTGTAATAAAAATGGATTAAACTGTTAAAAGATACCATATCTATAATGTGAGATTTATTATTCAGGTTTAATAGGCATGCATTGGTGAATTCATACAGAGAAATTATCCTCAATATCAATCTAAAACATAAAAGACAAGGTATATACTGATTACATGTACTATGTGGAATATTTCAAAATAGTCAAAATAAGCAATTCTTTATTTACACTTGCAGAGAGAATCATTGTGTAAAGCATTTTAATCTTGCTTTTGCCTGGTATTGGGTTTCATCACTAAACCTAATCTTGGGCTGAGTTTTCATCATTGCAGAGGGCTTTGCCATTTAAAGTGGAAATCAAACTGAGCTCTGCAGTTACAGGTTGAAACAAACCCCAAGCTCAGCATGAAACTCATGGTGTTCTCTATAAAGTAAGTATATGGCTACTGAACAAAAGCAGCTCATTCTCTAAAACAGTAACACTGAATACCTCACACAGTTTTCCCTCATACTTTAAACAGTCCACACTGCTGGAGCTATTTCTTATATAACAATTTGGCATCTACAGTAATATACCTTAATGGCAACTCTGAGCCAACTAGCATCTGGTTCTTTGATCTCTTTTTCCTCATCACCTGAAGCCTGGTGCAGACCCAACTCATTTACATTGTGTTTTATAGCTTTACTTGTATTATACTAATCTAATTTGTGAAAAAATGAACCTCAAGGATAATTATGCAGATAGAAAGAAGAGATGCTAAAAGCATGCTGCTGTGTATTAGAATATCTTAATATTGTTTGCCTGGGCTTAAACTGGGCTAACCATTCCTAATAATTGAGTTGCAGGACAATAAGTGACAGGAAATGTTGAAAATAATTTATCATTAAACATTAAAATATGCACATTTAAACAGAGTTTCACAAGTAGCAGAGTGTTTTACAGGGGCTAAAAGTTACCTTTGATTTTTAGCAATCTTGCAAATCAGATGACGTTAATTCAATATACAGATGGCATTAACATTCAAAATTTTCCTCAACTCTAATTTTGTGATGCACAAAAACAAATAGCTTAGTATTTGTATCTCCCCAAAACATGCACTAGATGCTTCACAGCTGATGTGAATCTCTTTCCTTTAGTTCTTTCCTTAATCCCAGCCAATCTGGCTTCCACTCTCATTGCTCCACTGAAACTGCTGCCAGTGATTTAGAGTCAATACAATGGATCTATGTCACTTCACTTTGCAACTCCTGTCACGACTAGGAGAAGAGTGGTGTATCTACAGCACTGTTGTTCTCTTGTGATACCCAGCTGCCAGAATGGCCCATTGGCACACAAGTTACCGCCACCTTTGTCCCCATCTTGCACTCACAACTAGTACAGCACTTACATTTATCAGTGCCAGGACCAAATTAACACCTTTTCTCCTCAACACTCTTTAATCTCCTTCTATCTATAGTTTTTTCTACATCACACCATAATCTTCTATGTCACTCAGGCCTGTAACCTGTGTGTTCTCTTGAACTCTGCCCTCGCATTGGTCCAGAGATTTAGGGCTCCTCATCCAACCGTTGCTACCTCTTTCTCTGAAAATTTCCAAGTTCTGTTCTGTTCTTTAAGTTCACATTGTTGATACCATCATCCACACCTTCTTCTTTTCCTGTCTTGACTTCCACAACTTCTAAGAGGCTGCTGGTTACTCAAGGCCACTAGTTCCTCCCATTTGTTCTTCGGAAAAGCCATCAGAATAAAATATAGCACAGGGACTGCATAGAGCAATAAACGATTCCATGTTGCTTTGTTATGATAAAAGACTTAATACCATACTACCTTTGCAACCACTCTCCCTCAGCAGTCAGATACCATTTTTTTTGCTTCTTTATGATGAATAAATAAAGCACAAAAACTTTACCTTAAAAATAAAAAGGGATAAGGGGAGGCAAGTCGGTGCTTTGTTTTAACATTAACTTCAGGAATACCAAGCCTCATTTCCTCATTTTAGTTGGAGGATGCAGAGATATTAGCTGTTTCTTATACATCTTCTCTTCCAACACAGTACAGCATAGCTAATTGCATAGCTTAAGTTGAAATATCTTATTTTGAATTTGGGCACATCTGCACAGCACTTATTCTGAAATACAACATTCTTCCTCTGACTTCTCTTATTCCTTATGCAATGAGTTTTACAGAAGTCAGAATAAAAAGACCGTTATTTCGAATTTATTTTGAAATAAAAGGCTTGCTGTGTAGATGTGCAATATGTTATTTAGGAATAACGTCCATTATTCCAAAAAAACACTGCTGTGTAGATATATCCAAAAAGTTTTAAAACATCCTAAATTAAAATAGCTGATCACTCAATCAGATCTCATATTCTTGATATCTGTGATGGCATAATCTTACTAGTCTGTCTAGAGAATCTTCCAGGAAAAACAAAGTAGGCAATGTCTGAATTAATTAAAACACACAAAATATTATAAAGAAAAAATCTTGTAAGATGGACTTTACAAATAATAAAAAACAGCAAAAAGTGAATAAACAATTTAATTTCATTTTTCAGGTCATCTCCAAAACCCTGTCCATTTTGCCATAAGTATACTTCACTGTTCTGTAATGCTACTGAATTATAAAAGGTGCTACTTGTAAGTTTTTAGGGTGACCACCATATAGAGAACTTAGCTTGGGTATGTAAGTTGGTGCTTCCCAGCTAACATCTTTTAAAGGAATAGACGAAAACCAGTCAGGGATAAGTAGCAGACCTATTCCAAAGTTGCTCAAAGGGCTGCAGAATTTGCCTGCAGCTGAAGAATGTGTGGTTTTGGAAGAAATTACCTTCCTGCTTTGTAAAAACCTCTCAGACTGACAGATACAGCAGGGGAAAGATTTCAGTCAGTATTTAAGTGTCTCATGACATCAGTTGTAAGAGCATGCAGCATTGTAATCTTCTTGGTTACAGGATATTGGTGAGACCTTGTGCGTGAGGAAATATTCTTTTATGGAACCACCTTCTGAGAGAGACAAGCTTTCAATCTACACAGAGCTCTTGATCTTACAGTAATGACTGTAACTTTCATGACACCTTTTGGGTAATGATGATATAAAAAGATCATCTTCACACAAGCAACAAGAGATTTTGCTGGAAATTATCCACGTGGGCATTCTTTATCCATACAGGGAAAAGTGGGTACTTAGTTTCTGTTACCTTAGGAGAAAACATTGGAAGGAAGAAAACAGCCATAGAGTGTGAAAATTCTCTCTCCTACCAATTCACTTCTGCCAAGTTATTCCCCCAAAACAGATACCCAGCTCCCTCCCAACTACTAATTCTCAGCTGTCAACCTCCATTCATGACAACTACAATCTTCAATCTTCCTAGTCGTCAACACGCCAAGCGCCTGCCACCTAAGTTTTGCCATAACTTGATTAATTCTGCAAGGACATGAAATAAGTGTTGAGACATTCAAGAACTCCTCATTACTACAGTACAACTAAAAGAATCCACTCTTATTGTTAGTTATTGCATTTATTTTATACTGAAGCAGAAATATTAGTGGCTCCAGTACTGACATGCTGCAGCAACTAGGAGTCTAGTCACCGAGTTTAGAACACAGCAATCAATGGAATAAACACCGGACTTGCATACAGCAAGTCTCAGAATATATAGCATACTGTGTACAAATCTAATAGCAGCACATGCTAATTTGTAAACATATGCTATAGAACTAGTCTCCAAGTATATTCTTCTGATGTTACTGCAACTGAGGCATACTAAGTACAACTACTTAAACACAGTGTTTTCTCTGTCGGCCACTGTAAAATAAAAATAGATGTCATTAGCTCATCTTATTGACTTTTCTCCTTGTCTGAACCAATTGAGAAGCAATATTGACTAGGACTGATCCTGTCCTAAGGGCACTTGACAGAGAAAGGAATACACAAATACCTCTGAGGATACAATCACTAGCAAGGAAGCTTTGTATCAGTACAAGGCTCCTCTGGGCTGCTTCTGGTCCCTTCACAGGCATCAGTTCACTGAGATGATACATAGCTTAGTTCTTAACATTAATACAGAATGTTCAAGTCCTCAGACAGCTAGAATCTCATCTGCTAAACATATATCTAATTAATAAGGCATAATCAATGACTAGTTATCCTCCTGAAACACTGGCTAACACTGCTTGGATTAGTGTCATCACAGATAAATAGAAAACAGACATCATTGTTAAGTAACTGCCTCTTTGAATTACACAAAGCAAATAAACAAAACAATTAATTTTTAAAAAATTCCAATGATTTGTAGTAGATACTAACCAGAAAAAAGAAAGGGTTTTATTTCAGTAACCAAGTGCCAGAACAACCCTAACTCCAAACAGGCAAACGACTGGTTATTAATGCAGGGAGAGTACACTCGGATGTACTGATTTTCTGCACCCACCATTCAATCTAACCCAGGAAACAGCTTTGATGATGCCTCAGTGGAAACAACACGACCTGCCCCAAGCGGTAAAAATGCTGCAGCGCTCACCAGCTGATGGAAAAGCATTCTAGTGGTAGGGGGTGATTTGGCAAAATATGCTACAGAAGGATGAAATAAAGAAGAATCACTTTGTCACACACAGGAAAAATAATTAATTAATTGAGCAACAGACACGTACATATATTCTGTCTACACAAAGGTTATTTTTGTGTAATAGCTTTTACATGTACTGCAAATATATATATTAATTTTAACTAGCAGCAGCTCCTGTCTGGGGGTAGGAGCTGAGCTCCTGGACCTAGCGCGAGCCAGAACTGAACAGGGCTGCCTGCCCACCTGGCTCCTAATACACTTTAAATGCAGAGCTGCAGCCGGGGTAAGTCCCAGACCCTGTGCAAGTCAGGTTGCTGGCCAGCCTGCTAAAAACATTATAGCGTGTAGTCTATAGCATTAACCTATGAGATTTTGCTTATTGGTTAATCGACTATACTATTGCATCCGTAGTACAGACATAGTCTAAATAACACACACAAACACAATAGTAATTTAATTTTATTCAGCTAAATCTTAAATTTCCAGATAGGCTCTCTTTTACGCCCAAAAGCCAAGACAGTTTGCGGCAACAGTGTAGGCGAATATAGGAAGCTGTGTGTGTGCTGAATGTCTTCCCTCTTCCTTTCCAGTCCACTCCAATGTTTCTTTCTGTGCTACCTCCGTCTTTTCCTACATACTATCTCTCTGTCTTTAGACAATGTCTTAACTAACTCTGCCATGCTTGGCCCAGGTTCATCACCACGCAAGCACAGAACCAAAACAATCCTATCCAAACTGTTTGTCTTTGCGCATGTTACTCAGCAGACCAGAATTTTTAAAGGAGCAAGAGTTGGTTGTTAGCCTGGACAGAGTAGAGCCATAAATTCATTTTATGAGACTATAAGTGTAGGAATAGCATGTTTGTGATAAGATTTAATTGTAACTTATTTTTAAACAAGAAATTTAGTATTTTTATTGATGATTTTTTAAAAACATTAAACATGCAAATTAAATAAAAATCCAATTTAAATAAAAAAATCAATTTTTAATCAACAAAAATAATCAATTTTTATCCACACTGACACTTGCAACATGGCACAGTATTTCTGATGGAATGCTATTTGCTAGGTTGAGGCATTGCATGGGAATCTGTCTATCATTGTAGCCTATGCTCCCACAAAGAAGGCAATATACACTAATAAAGACCAATGATGCAATCTGTTCTACTGCATGATGAACTGGGTCCCAGACTTTTCCCATGTTGTGTTCAATGTATGAGAGATACGAACACCACACCACGTTATTCCAGAAACGGTTTCAAAACTATTCTTGAGCCATTTTGCTCTGAAACAATAAATGACAACTCTGAGGTGACTCTCCTTTTGTGCTTCTCACAACATCACCATCACTGGAAGTTGAATCAGGTGCTCTGAATCAAAAAACCTTGATATCCAGCGACAGTAAGACAAGAAATCATAGTACATATGAACCTCTTTAATCCAGCAACCCTGGGAAACAGGATATGCTGAATTAAAGATTCTGCCAGGCCAGGAAGTGTGCTGCAGGGGGGAACTTCCCTACCGCTCTACTCCTGAGGGCACACATGGCTCCATGCTCCCCATTGCTCCTCAGGAGAAGCGACTCTGTATGTTGTCATTCCCCCATCTGAAGGGAGGAGCGGCAGCACATAGAGCTGCTTCCTCCTCCGTACCACAGGTGTTCCCGGATTAGGGACACCCAGACTGTGCAGATTTAAGTGTATATCATAGTCCTTCCAAGTTTACCAATGTTCTGAAGCCCCAGCAGATACAAACCATTATCTCTTTGGTGCTAAAATGGCACTTACTCCTGGATTTCAACGTAAGAGTGAGCCTGTTATAATACATAAGGCACAACATATCTGTGAAAATCCAGCACAAGTACCATGTCACTGAGAAAGACAAATCTGATGTATTTATTGCTTTCCTGGACGGCTATACTCACAGGCATAGATGTCATCCTAGACTAAAATGCTACTAGTGATGTGACCTCCCCTAGCCCTGGTCAGCTATGCAATGAATTTGGCTCCTTGAAAAAAAATATATATATATGCTAATCTCAGTGTAACTGTCTATCCAACCTCTCTACCGACTTTATTTGTGTCCTGATTAAATTGGTCAAGGACATCTACATACTCAAGCTCAAGGACGCATTAGAGAGCTTTCAGCATGAGGGAGCTGCCTTTGGACTACCACAAAAATCCATAATATTGGTTCAAAAACTGTGATATAAGACATTGGTGCTTCTGAACAAATTGTGGAAGCACTGGATGACTTCATCTATCTAGGTAGTAAAATGTTATCTAATGGGCACAGACAACCAGATATCATAAGGAAAACTGATTAAGCATCCTCAACCTGCACAGGGTCTGGAACCAAAAGAATGTGAAAATACATACAAAGGCACAGATTAATCCAACCTGAATACTTCCAATTCTCTTTAAAAACAAACAAACAAACAAAACAAAACAAAACAAAACAAAACAGCAGGCTGGAGGCATTTCCATGTGTGTTGCCAAAAGCCACTGCAGAGTATAGGATGGTTTGACTATTAGTATTAGGCATTTATCATTGAGAATTGTCTTCATTAGTCATCTCTGGTCACTGCTTACTTGCCCACTTCAGAGACAAAGTTTCTGCACATCAAGGATGGAAGATCAGAATTGAGGTCAGAAGGGCACTTGGTCTGGTCACGGACTGGTAGCACTTGTGCAGATGCCCAAGATTAACATGGCTAAATCTGATCAGTAATAACCCTCTGGGGCTCTTAGAGTCCGTGGACAGAGCTACAGAGTGTGCCTCCACTGCCTAAGCGTATATCTTGTATTGCTTTATATTTTCAAGCACAATCTAATTTTCTAATCTTGGCTACTGTAGCCCACCAGGACTCTATGAGGGGCTCTTCTCCCTCCATGTAAGTAGGCAGCCACTGCCTTGCTGCACCCCTGCTCAGTCTCTCTAGGGGAATCAGCCGTGCTACTAGTTTGGGACTCTAGCCTACGGTCAGGACATGCCCACAGTCAGTAAATCTGGCCTTCCCGCTGGGCTGGCCACAATAGTTCAGAGGCTTAGGCCTATGAATCAGGCCAAGCCAACAGTAAACGCTCTGAGCCCTAACATAGGGCAGGTGGACAGTAGTCCTGGGGCGCAGGCCTATAATCAGGCTGGGCCAAAAGTCACAAGGCCTAGACACTGGTTCAGGAGCTCAGTCACCAGGCCCAGCGTCAGGTTCAGAGTGGGGCAGCAAACAGAGTTCAGGAGCTCAAGTATATGCTCAGGCTGAGCAACAGTCATTAAGTCCAGGCCCTGATTCAGGGATCAGGGTGGGGGCAAACAAAAGTTCAGGGGCACAGTCACTAGTGTAACTGGTCGGACATGATCCCCCCGCCTTCCTCTTCACTGGTGTCTAGAGTTGCCAGGTGTCCATTTTTCGCCCGGACTGTCCGTTAATTGGGTCCCCCGTCCGGTTAAAAAAAAAAACAACAGAAAATGCTGGACATGTGAAATGTCCAGTATTTCCTGTTTCCCTCGGACGGAAGCCCAGAGGGGACAATTTTCCCCTGCCGCGTCTGTCAGGGGCAGGGGAGTGAGGAGCGTGGGGCCATTTAAAGGCACAGTGCCTTTTTTTTAAAACAACTTTGGCCCCCCCCCCTTTTTTTTCCCTCAACAGAATTTTTTCCCGCGTTTTTTTTTTTGCGGGGGAGGAGGGAAGGGAGGGAGTGTTCATTATTTTTTGTTTAACCATCTGGCAACCCTACTGGAGTCTAGCTGACCAGACATATTCCTCTGCTTTTCCCTTCTTCCCTGATCTTGGCTTTCTTAGTTATAATTTGTTAAGCTTTTTATCATGCCTTTGGTATGTTATCTGTAGTACAATGCAAGATATTGTAGTTTCTTGTACCCAAGGCCACGAGGCCTCATTTTGCTTAGAAATCATATTGCTTATGAATATGTATGCAACCAGTGGAAAGTATGTGTGGTGTAAATGAGAAATATCCAACCAAGAAGGCAGTTCTAAGATCCGTGACCTTTTAAGGCAGACAAAGACCCTGCAAGCAGACAAATTAACTGAGAAGTGGCCAGAAGCTCCCTCACCAGTCTCTCTCTCCTCTACAAAATGTAACAACACAGCAGAAACCTGGGACCGGCCTGGGACAGCTAAAGCCTCCTGCAGATCCAAAGGGATCTCCTAAGGAACATCATGGTTGAGTCCCCAGGAAGCTGATGCCTGGCCAGCACTCCAGCCACCAGTGAAATCAAAAGTAATCTACACGGCACTTGCAGCCTGCCTCCAAACTGCCAGCATGACTGTGATGTGTGTGTGTGTGAGAGTATAACTTTACTCTTAAGAATCTGTACCAATAACCAACCCCAAAAGCAATACTGCTCCAGACCACCCTTTGTCCGGGTTTGTTCCTCAGCAGGTCTGAGGAAGTTCAACAACTGGGCCCAAGCCCCTGTTCACAGAGGGACCACAAACAAACAGCTGGGTCTCCTAGCTCTTGCAGAGAGTCGACAAGCACAGGCAGTTGGCCTCGAATGGGGGAGGGAGAGGCAGTTGAGGAGAGACTGTCATCCATGGTTTGAGTGGCAGGGGGGATGCAGACTCACCCACTACACTGTGTCTCACCCCAGGGCCCTAACAGTGGCAGCTCTGTCTGCCACTGGGTCAGTGTGGATCCTACCCACAAAATGCTGACTCAGTCACGGATTGTGAGTCAGCCAGACTAAGGTCGGCTGTCCCATGGCTACTTCCAAACTCCTCATCTGGGCATACCTGGCTCCAATGCAGCACCTCCGGAGTATTGGAGGCTGGAACCTCTGGTAGGGTTGGCAGTTCTTCCAGATTGACATCTTTCTGCAGGCCTGGTGGGCCTGGCCAGTCCTCAGCCTCTTTTAGGGTCCATCTCCACCTCCCAACTTGAGAGTACGGAGCAGGCATCTGGCTCCTCTGGTGGCTGGGGGTTCACTGAGCTCCCAAGCTGACCTTTTATAGCTCTAGTCCTGCCTCCTGACTTTCAGTCAGGTGAGGGGATGGGGCTGGGTTCTGCCCACAAGGGCTCTTGGAGAGGCTCCTCTCCCACCGGGTCAATGGGCGAACAATCTGCCTCACTACAGTTACCCAAAACAAAATTCTGTCCTGTCGGGGGGCTGCCCCCCCCCTCGGGGAGTGCCGCCCAAATCCGGGGCATAGTTTAGACCACTCGGGCCTAGTCTCACAGTACGCTGCCCCTGTATTAGGGGAGCTACGGCCCACTTGCCTAGTCTTAAAGTACGCTGCCCCTGTATTAGGGGAAATACGGCCTCCCGGCCTAGTCCTTCAGCCGAGCCCCCACTCGCCGGGGTTCAGGGCAGGAGGGGTAGGGGGGCCCGGGCCCTCCCTCTCCACCGGGCCCCGACCCAGGGCCCTATCAGTGGCGGGCAGCTCCCACCACTGGCTCGGCGGGGGTTCCTCCCCGCAACACGCCGAGCCCTCAGGGGCTTTTCCAGCTCCCTGCCCTGGGTCACTTCCTACCCCCTTCCACTGGCCTGTAGCAGTCCCACCTGTTGGCGTGAGTCGGGTGGCTGTAGCGGCACTTCCCAAGTCAGCGTCGGGGTTTGCGGTGGCAGGTCTGGTGCCTGGGTCGCGGGGGGTTGGCTGGTGGCTCCGTCGTTGGGTTGAGCCCAACTTGGGCTTGGCAGCAGCGCGTTCAGCAGGCCTGGAGACTCCCTCTCTGGCGGTCGGGTCTGCGACTCGGGAGGTTGGACGCTAGCTCCGGCTCCGAGGGCGGTCTACCCCTTCTGAGCAGGCCTGCAGCCTTTTATACCTTGGCTCCCCTGGGAGCATGCCCAGTAGGGCTGCGTGGGTGGGGCCCTCTCCACCCCCTGCACCAGGTGGTTTCCCTGGGCTTGAGTGCGGGGCGGGGCCACCCCATCACATGTCCCCAAGTCCAACTGCACGAGCTCATCGTATATATAAGTCAACTACGAATGGGGTTCTTGCATGAAAACAATGCCAGAGTTTATAGCATTATAAATATTTCATTATGGAAAAGCTACTGCAAAACCATAGTTAAGGTTGCATTCTGTTTTGCACATGAAACTGGAGTTCAACCTTCAATGCAAAATAGCATCTGACTGATATTCTACTGTCAGTTCTATTGTTTATTCTATTTCTGGCATGCAATCTTCAACAGCTTAAATCTTCTGAGAGTTTTAAGAAAGTTAGCCAAAAGTTTAATATCTCCTTCCCCAAACGGTTCACATTTTCAGTCTCTTTTTCAGGCCCCTCTAGCTGAAAAGCTACAAAAGAGTATAAATTTAAAAAAAAAATGTATTATGTGTTCAGTGGGTACTTTGGAAATTATATAATTATTTTCTTAATTAACAAAAAGAAAATGAATGTGTGTAACAGAATCCTTATGTGCCTTGGTTAATTGATGGAGAACAAAATTTACAGAGACCCAGGTCCCATTATAAAGTAAGAGTTACTAGTTTACCATTCAATTTCCTAAGCACGAATGATTTCCAGAAGCATGCAGAAGAGGTATTAAGGTGGAGATGTTTGGTATGTTTGAGATGCTTGGAGAGGGGAAAATCGTCACTGTGGCAAAGTTTAGTTTTTGGTATGTTGTCTGCCCATACGGCAAGATGTTTGATTCCGGGTGGAAGAAGCGAGGACACATGCTGTTAGATGCTTTACGTTTTTATTTTATTGCTTTGTTGGTTTTGTATTAAGTATACAATCTTAACTTGCTCATTTTAGAATCTCTGGGTATAATTTAATAAAATATGCCGATGAAGGGAGAAGCATCACTAAACAAGGAGATGCAATACTTTGTTAAACCAAATTTTGATGGCTGAGAAACGCTTTCAAGCTTTTTCTGTTTAAGTAACATGTACATGTCCATATTTTGACTGAAAAAACTAGTATAAAGTTAAAATTCCAATATTCTCATTGAAACTCATTCTATTACATTATAAACTTTTCGGCTATAAGGCAGCAACTTACCTAAGTCACTAAGACGTGTAATGTATTTTTTTAACTCTATCCAGTTTTCTGTTTTTTTTAACAAATGTATACCAACAGGCCACAATAAGCTCTGAATTTGGAAAACACTGACTTATGTGAAATTATATTATGATGTAAATTCATTTTAAATTTAAATTCTAGGGATATGTTCGCAATTATCAGAATGTTGTTAAAGAATCGTATCCTGAGAATCTCATTAGATAGTGATGTGAAATACAGTTGTTTCCATTTTGAGAACAAAGGGACCTTGAATGAGTAATCAATAGCAACTGGCAGAAAATGAGACATTAATTATGATCCTCTAGTGTTTTGTCTCAGACAAGGTTTCATTAAATGTATTGTGCTAACCTGTACATTTTCAAGTCATTACCAATATATTTGACCATATATATTTACCAGGGATGAGTGAGGACATCTCAAAAGAAAAAATGTATTACATGAAGTCTTAAACCTTGTTTTTCTTGCTCAATTTGAAATAAAAGCATGGATTGCAAAACATTAGTCGTTTTTAAAAAAAATACCCAAATCTTATAATCTCAATGTAGTCTCTTGAAAATTTAATTATCATCCTCTATACCTAAAGTGTCACGCAGGTTTGAGAAGATAATGACAGTCATCCATCAATTGCACCCTGCCAGTGTAATCAGGCTAATCTAGCTCACTGGAGTAAAAAGAAGCTACCTAGGGTACTAAATACTAAAGTGCTACAACATCATAAACAACATAACAGATATTTAGTTTTACTATTCTCCTTAATTAACATTAACACTGAGAAATACCAAGATCTCAACATATTCCTCCTCCTCTCTTTATACTAAAGCTTTTTTCAGTACTACATCAGCTGCATACTCAATATGTAAACCCAAGCAGAACATGCTATTGTGGATATTTCTATTCCAAAGAAATGGCAGGGGAGGAGAGTAAGAGGGGAGGCGAAGAAAGATGGAAATATCACAGTAAGTAGCTTTTAGAAGAGTCCAAATCAAAAGACTTTTTTTTTGAGGGGGGAAATAAATATGGGAAGGGAGGCATAATATTTTCGTGTTTATTCTGCATTTAAATTACTTGAAAGCATCCAATCAATAGAGTTATTTTTAAATGAATACCTCCCTCTCTCCACTGCGATGGCTGGTTTCCCGCACTGGTACCCTAAGTGGTAAGGCTACAAATGCTGTTATAGGCTTCTAGAAACAGAACCCTGCTGATGTTGGTGTCCGATCCCTGAGGTTTTGCTGGCTCAGCTTGTCTTTTGCTCATCCCCCAGGGTGAGGTATTTTTGCTTTGCATACTGAATTCTGGGAATTCATTACTAAATACTGTGATTACAGTCTCTCTCTCCCCCCCCCCCCCTTTGAATCTTTTTGCTACATTATGAAAGGAATAATTTGAGCTTTTTCCTTTGCATGATTATACAAAGGAGACAGTTTTATATGGAACTGAGAAGTGTCAGAAGAGGAGCAGATGAAGGGGTATTCATCCTACTTTTTAATTTTGGATAACCTGTTTTCTTTGTGATTATGAAATCTGGGCATGAGAAGTTGACTTTGTAATTATAATACAGCTTTTTTTGCCAGCTGAGTTTTAGTATTTTAAAACTGAGTGTAAATATACCAATACAGTATCTCAAGCTCTATATTTGCAACAACTTACTTCTGCTGTATCTTTAGTAGAATCATATTTAAAAATACAGGACTATACTCTACACCATGTTTTATGTTCTTAGAATTGAGGTGCCGTTTCTTTTTTCCAACAAAACTAAGAGAAGGATCCCCAACCTCTTCCAAATGTTCAAATTAGTGATGGCTCAAATCATAACAGGAGTGGATCTTAACACCATTGCACTTGTATAGCACTGATGGTTTGATTTTTAAAAAGAAATTGGGATGAAGGAAGGGGAAAAAAAGGTTTTCCCTATTTTGATGTATTCTGCTGAGCACAGTGACTTTCAAATACATTTCTTTCAGGTTTCAGAAGCAGGAAATTGAAATTAATCACAGCTCATCCAAATATATGAAATACTACATTTAAAAAGTATCCTGTTACAACTGTAGAGATGCCTTAGCTAATTCTACAATTCCACTGCCAACCCAAACACACCATGAGAACCCTAGCTACGAATTACCAGATTTTTGTGCAACTGAAATCTATGCTGAAATGCTGTATTAAATGAATTCTTTTGATCTGTGAAAACCAAGCTGTTATGAAAAGTTGTTTCTGTGTACACACATGGCCAACTAACCATAGAAAAATACATTATAATGCTTTTTTTACAAGTTGAAAATATGTCCACATTTGCTGTGTTAATTTATAAGTCACGTTTATATCTTCCTGTCCTTTGCTGGATTTTCCCATCAATATGTGATGAAATAAGAATCCACACACATGTACACCACAGAGGTTTTGCCACCAGGCTATATAATCCATTATTAATGTAACAAAGGATGTCTCCAGTGGTAAAGGAAACTATGTTACAAATGTATCTGATTGGTGAAACAAATAAAGGTTAACTTTGTAAATACCTAATCATGTATGTTTTCATTTATAAAACTGTGCATATTGCTGGATAACCAACTATTCTGAAGTGTTTTGATAAGGAGTTCAGTGTACCAAAATGTTGCTGGGCTATTCAGAGTGAAGTATTAGACAAAATGTGAAAAGCCCAATAATAAAATTATATTTGCATTCCAACTCCTAATATACAGGTTTTTGGTCAGAGAGAGTCCCAATTACAAACATTAATCCCAGACTAGTATACCCTCATTAAAGTGTCTGTCACCATTCCCCTCACAGGCTACCACCAACACTTTTTTTGAATGATCTAGAATGGTTACACAAAAATGTACGATATGTTGGATTGTTTGGTGTCCTTATTGGTATTATCAGAGTAACCAACTAATCCGTTGTTTCCATTTAGCTTTTTTCAGGATACTGGTATGGAGCTACACTCTCCCCTAACTCAGCTGAGTTGACATTTTATAAGAAATCTGTTGCCTGCACAAACTTTATCTTTTAGCAACAGGCACCAGAACAGACCATTTTCAATTTTCTAAAAATCTCAAAGAACAGCAAACCAGCCAGCTTCACCCTGAAGAAATACAGGGTGGAGTTGAGGTGCTGCCTCTTAATCAGACTTACTTTGGGGTATGGAGACAGGCACATGAGGGGCATTAGCAGGGTAGAAAAGTTGGAGGCATGGTAGCTTAAGCATCCTTCAGGGAATTCCAGGGGAGGGAGCTCCAGGTAATGATGCTAGGCCCAGTTGGCAAATAAATGAAAGGGAAAGTTACAGTGGGGGAAGTCTAGGAAAAACTATTTCACTAGGAGGGTGGTGAAGTACTGAAATGGGTTACCTAGAGAGATGGTGGAATCTCCATCCCTAGAGGTTTTTAAGTCTCAGCTTGACAAAGCCCTGGCTGGGATGACTTAGTTGTGATGGGTCCTGCTTTGGGAAGGGGGCTAGACTCGATGACCTCCTGAGGTCTCTTCCAGCCTTATGAGTCTATGAAACAACTGAAATGTAGGAATCAGAAGTTCTGGGATGTGCTATGTAAGGCTTGTGGAATAGCACTGATATTCACACTATTTGGCAAGACAACAGTTATATTCTGCTCTCCCTATTAAATTCACCATCAGACAGGCCTCTTATTCCTTTATACAGCCTTCTGTAATCTATCTATACCATCAAGCACACATTTATTTTATGGAATATTCATAACCAGTCTCCAACTAAGGACAACCATCAATTCAAAAATGACAATACTGAATTCAGAAAAGCTTTCAAATGCTTCTACTCCAACTAAAGAAAAGGTGAGGAAAAGAATTATTTATTTTTTGTCTGCCTCTTTCCTCAAGACATTCAAAATGATTCCTCACAGAAGCGCTCCCCTTTTATAAATAGTAGTCCTCCTTCCACTATGCCTAATTTGTAACACCTGCTACCCACTCCTCTCAGGGATGTCTTCCCTGATTAACTTCATGTGGTCACCTCTTGCTTCAGAAAAGCCTTGCCTCGGAGCAAGTACATCTTTATTTTCTTAAATGTTATGCCTATGAGCAGGGTCTTTTTCTCAGCTGAAAAACAAGAGCCATTTCTGTGCTACTGAGAAAAGAATTCTCCTCTAAGAAGTCACAATCCAAGAAGATTAACAGCATGCATAATTTAAAGCAAAATAGAACTTGGTTTGCACAGAGGGCCCTAAAATACATAAACCTTTATTGAGAAGTATCATTTGCTAGAACTCAGAATCACTCCTTCACTCACGAGAGTCGTTCCTTGATAAAACCTCCCTTTTTCAGGGATTTACAGCATATCTATAAAACTATACTTTTGATTGACCACTCAGCTAAAAAGTGTCAGTCAAAGGAATATTAAAAGGCAAAAATTTGAATAAAAATAATTTAATACCTTTCCAAATAATAAAAACCACACATGCACAAATGTAAAATTCTTTGGGGTTTTGATTTATTTCTGCATGTTTGTTAGTCAAAAATGGCTTGAATTTAAATAGATAGTGTGGTGTCAAGCAAATTCTTAAGTGCTACATACATCATACAAAACACTCTGTAACTAGCATTTTTTGTAGTGTTAGCAACATCACTAATGAAGCAAACATGGAATATTAGCAATCCTCTTCACCCTTTAGAAGAGGTCCATTCAAAGCAGCAGGCTAACATATATTATTGAAACAAGGGTGGGTGGAGAAGCCAACCACACAACTGATTATTTAATAACTGCCCTGGGATAAAAAAAACTTCAGGGTACAATGTTGTCATCGGCCTTGTCTACGCTGGCAAGTACAACTCATGGGCGGCAGTCTCTCCCCTCCCTCCCCTGTTCTAGGCCAACCATTTTTGTTTGTCAGCTCTCCGCCAGAGCTAGGGCCTAGTAACTGATGCTTGACCTGAGCGTAGGCCTTGCTCCTGAACTATTTGTTGTTTGCTGTCTCGCCTTGAGATAGCCCAGGGCTGAGAGGCTATTAATGGCTTCAGCTACTGAACTGCTGGTGGTGGTTGTCCTGCCCTGAGATGAAGCTGGGGCTGAGAGACTATAGATTGCTGGCCCAGCCTGCCTGAGTTGGCCTGAGTTACTGTACTGCTGGTGGCCGCCCTGCCCTGAGATAGGGCTAGGGCTAATAAACAAGTGACTGCCAGCCATTGTGCTATTGGTGCTTGTTGCCTTCCCTGAGTAAGGGCCTGATGTGCTTAATTGTTGGCTCAGTCCGATCACAGCCCCTGAACTATTGGGGCCAGCCCTGATCGAGAGCTCGGTGTATCAGCCATTAGCCTGATGATAGGCCCAAGACCCCTGGACTATTGTAGCCAGCCTGGCGTGAGAGCCAGGGCTTACTGACTGTGGGTGTGGCCCAACTATAGGCCTGAGCCCCTACCTAATGGTGCAGCCAATTCTCCATGAGAGACTAAGTGAGAGTATATTGAGGCAGAGTGGCCACCCACTGACCTGGAGAGGGAAGAGCCCCTGCTAGAGCCCTAGTGGGCTACAGGCGCCATCTTTCAACAGCTTTGTGCTGCACACTCTGCCTCAGTGTGTGGGTATGGAGCCCCAGATGACAACAAAAATAATGTTAGGTCTCACTACTATGTCACGCATGACAGTCACATTATTCCTTAAGCTGCAAAGTGATGAGGAGGAGTCCGAGCAGAAATTGTACAACATGAGATTTTTTTTATGGCATTCACGGAGGTGCTGACCACAATAGACCATCACTTTCGGGCTTGAAAAACAAGCACTGAGTGGTGAGATCACATTGTCATGCAAGCCTAGGATGACGAGCAGTAGCTGCAGAACTTTTAGATGAGGAAAGATACTTTTATGGGACTGTGTGCTGAGCTTGCTCCCACTCTGCAACACAAGGACACAAGAATTAGAGCTGCCCAGCTGGTGGAGAAGTACGTGACAATCACACTGTGAAAGCTGGCTACTCCAGACAGCTTTTGCTTGGTCACCAATAATTTCCAAGTGGGAAAGTGTACTGTTGGACTCGGGCAGATGGAACCATGCAGGGCCATCAATTGTATTCTGCTCTAAATTACTGTGGCTCTGGGCAACATCCATGAAATTGTGGATGGCTCTGCACGGATGGCTTTCCCAAACTGTGGAGGGGCGACAGATGGCACACACATTCCAATTCTGGCATCTGATTATCTAGCCTCCAAGTACAATATCTGCAAGGGGTATTTCTCCATGGTTCTGCAGGCACTTATGGATTACTGTGGACATTTCATGGACATTAATGCAGAGTAGTCCAGAAACATACATGACATATGCCTCTTTCAGAACTCTGGCCTATTTTGGAAGATGCAATGGGGACTTTCTTCCCAGACCAGAAGATCACCGGGGGTGGTGGTGGTGGATATGCCCATTGTGATCCTGGGAGACCCCGCCTTCTTCTTAATGCCATGGTGCATGAAATCATACACAGTGAGCCTTGACAACAGCAAAGAACAGTTCAATAACAGGCTGAGCAGGTGCAGAATGATTGTGGAGTGAGTTTTTGGCCATTTGATGGTCCTCTGGGGATGTTTGTATGTGAAGCTGGACTTGGCCAATGATAACATCCCACTCATTAACACAGCATGCTGTACCCTCCACAATATTTGTGAAGGGAAATGTGAATGCTTTACTCAGGGCTGGATCACTGAGGCACAGTGCATGGAGGCTGAATTTGAACAGCTCAAGACCAAGGATATGAGAGGAGCACAGCACGTGGTGGTAAGGATCAGGGATGCTTTGTGGCAGCAATTTGATGCTAAAAGTCAGTAAAACTTGTTGCCATGCATAGGAGTACAGAGGCTGCATTGCTAGTTGGTTACTGTCATTGGTCTGTGTGCTGGACTTAGTGCTACAGTGACCATAGCTTTGCTGGGGTATGCTTGCTTGCATGTAATGGAATAAAGATTTCTTTGAAACAATGAATTTTATTTTATTACACACAAAGTAAATGTAGGACACCCATGAAGCATGAAACAAACAACTGCACTGTGGGAGACAGGAAGAGTGAGGGAGGCAGGAGGTGAGGCATGTCAAGAGAATTTCATAGGTTTGTATATGTCCATGGTTCACATTCAGCACCACCATCTGATGTGCTGTGCAAAGGGGAGGAGGGCTGCAGTTCATCAGGGCTAGGCTGCATGCTGATGGGTGCTGAGTGCATCAGCAGCCTGTGAAAGTCTGCATGGGTGAAGGGCGGGCGGGTGGGCAGGCAGGCATAGAGTGTGGTAGATGGCATCCTGGGAGGGACAGAATGGTGCCCAAATTGCATTGGTGGAGTGTGTGTGTGTGGGGGGGGGGGTGCTAGAAAAAATTTTGGGACACCAGCTGCAGAGGGGGCTTGGTCGCACTAATGCTCTGTCTGTAGTGCTAGTAATGCCGCCAGCATGTTCGCTTGCTACTCCATAATGCACTGTTCCTTCACTCTTGCAATTTTTTTGTTTCAGAATCTGCATGGCTCAGGACATCTCGCAAAAACTCCTCTCTAGTCTTTCTCGGGTGCTTCTATGCGCATCTCAGATGCTCTGCAGGAGTCAGAACTTCCTGAGACTGGCATTCCAAGGCTGGCTCTATCAAGGACAAAATTGCAAGACATCACAGAAGGCCCACTGTTAACACTATAGCACTGCCCCAATCCATACTGTCCACTTACCTAGCACTGCCTGCCCCAGAGAGAGTGTACATAACATACAAGAACCCTGCCATGCTGAGTTCACCACTAGGCGCAAGGGGGTAGGGGAAAGGGCCGAGAAAACTTTGCTGCGGTGGCATGGGCAGGAGAATCTCTTCATGCAGCTGATCAGGGGAAAGGGCAGGGGAACCCCTTGCTGCAGATTCCCTTAGTGCAGCTGTACTATGTTCTGGGCAGGTATGAATTGGGGAGAGCACTGCGGAGGGTGGGGGAGTTTTAGTAATGGCCACTCATTTTTACAGGCTGTGTTCACCTTGGAAGACATTTCACTGTTTAGGGTGAGCAAGGAAGTGGAGGGTCTTTTACTCGATTGCGAGTTCCATCTGAGACCATACACAGCTTGTCTTTGCACCACAGTGGTCCCTCCCTCCAGTGACAGCACAGTGGTGAGGTAATGTCAGCCTTCAGAGGTCAAATACCACATTTGCTCTGCCAGGGACAAAGATGGCACAGCAGCTGCATGAAACGTTCGATGAGAACTGTGAGGCAGATTACTGAGATGTAAGAGATTGCATCAATGGTCTGTTCACCATCTGACCAACCCTTTGCTGGTAGCAGCATCATACCAAAACTAGTCCCTTTACTGTAACCTTTCTGCTCCCGACAAGTTTGCTTGAATGTTTCCCAACCACTTACCAGTAGCATCATCCTCAGCCTGAAAAGGCTCTGAGTGGCTCACCAATTCGGAGGGGAAAAACAGCTCCTAACTGCAAGCCATAAGGATGCTGAGTCCGCCTCTGGCTCTGGGTTCCTCTTCTCAGCACACTTGGCCACAACTTCCTCCTCCTGTCTCGGTCCACTGCCGGAAGCTCCCTGAGCCCCCAAGGGACTTCAAGAGTAGAGGTACTCTCACCTCCAAGTATATCATCCAGCTCTTTATAATATCTGCAGGTCATGGGCGCAGCACCAGAGCAGTGGTTTGCTCCCTGTGCCTTGTGGTAAGCATTTCGAAGCTCCTTCACTTTGACCCTACACTGAAGTGCAACTCAGTCATGGCCCCTTTCGGTCATGCACCTAGAGATGTGCCTGTAGCTATTGGAATTCTACAGCTGGAGCGCAGCTGAGACTGGACTGCCTCCTCTTCTCAAATGCTGATAAGGTATAGCACCTCAGCATGTTTCCAAGCCAGGGATGTCCTGGTGCACGGAGCAAACATGGTCAGCTGGAGAGAGGTGCTGAGAACAAACCGCGAGTCACTGAGCAAACAGGAAGGGGACTTTCAAATTTAAAAAAAACACAAGGGCAGGTCTTGGTCACCTGAGCTCAGCAGTGGAGTTCAAACTGATGACAAGAGAGACCAGAACAGATATTGTGGGATGGGTGCAGGAGGTCAATCAGAAGTGCAGCAATCTCTACACTTCTGGTGGAGGTGCGCCAATCTAGTGTGCACTAAGTGCCTTGCCAGTGTGTACACTGTAAAAGTAACAGTACGGGGGCTGATTTACTGTACAGTAACCTGCCAGTGTAGACTTGGCGATAGCCTACAACAACTTGTTCAGAAGACTGAATTCCACCAGGACAATAAAATAGTTCATAAGCACATTTTAAAAGAAGGCATGTTTCTAATTTTCTACTCCCCTATCATTTAGCTCATTTTAAGCATCACCTTTGCAGCTAGTCAACACAGTAAAAATGAGATCTAACTTGGGCTCATCTTCACTATGCTGTGGACTGACTCTACAGCAATTGATCCACCAGCAGTCAATTTATCATGTCTGCTTAGATGCAATAAATCAATCTCTGGGCACTCACCCATCGATTCTGGTACTCCACCAGGATGAGAAGAATAGCTGGAGTCAATGGGAGAGCAGGCTCCGATGACCTTACCACACAGAAGACACTGCAGTAAGTATGTCGACTCCAGTGATTCTATTTGTGTAGCTGCAGTTGTACAGGTTATCAACGGAGGATTGAGGGGAGAGCGAATGTAAACAAGGCCTTGCTGTCCACAGTCACCTGCATCTCTCATTTTTTCTGCTTCTTGTGTTTCTTGTATTTGTAAAGCACGTACATTTCAAATGATGTTTCCCCAGACACATGATCTTGCATTTTCCATTTATGTGAGTAAATCTCATTGAATTTTCTGGATATATTTCTTACAGTGTCGTCATCCCCAAATATGATATTATCTCCAAATTTCATTAACATATTGCTTACTCTTTCAACTCTTTAAAAATTACTCAGACTGGACTCAATAAATTACTGAGAACCCCACAAAAAAATTCATAGTTTGAAACAGTGCTTTTTGTTTGTTGTTCTTACCTTGTTTCTCAATAGTTTTTGGACTACGTGTAACCAATCCAGCCTGAATTAGTTTGAGAATAAGATGTCATGAAACACGCTATATTTCTAATGTTTTACTGAAATTTATATATTGTTTACATTCTTTCCATCCCCTAGTTTTGTACTTCTATTAAAAAAGTTTTATTACAAATTTTCTTTGAACTTGTATTGTCTATTTCTCATAGTCATCTTCTAAAGGATTATTCTTCTAGTACACTGGTCACCCTTAGGTATGCCTGACTTTGCAAACATAAATTGATACTGTTTCAGAAAACTGTTTAGCTAATTTTCTTGATAAAGAATAATTTCAAGGTAGTTAAGTGAAGTAGCATAATTCCAAACTGTCCAAGTATTTCCTTAGCAATTCTTTCTGAATACTTATTTTCATGAAGTATTGAATTACTAGCGCTGAATGAATAATTAATTTTTCAGTTTGGTGAATGAACCCCCAAAATAACCAACAACCCCCCACCAAAAAGATAATATCAAAAGAAAAAGTTATTCACTTTGTGAAGTAACAATGGTTCTTTGAGAAATGTCCAGCTATGGATGCTGCTCTGTAGGTGTGTCTGCTTCCCTGCACTGCTGACTGAAGATCTTTAGTAGCAGCATCCATTGGGAGCATCCCTGTACATGCATGCTCTTTCCTCGTACTGCGCTATAGGACTGTCCACCTCATGTGGACTAATCATCCTCAGTTCCCTCTCTACTACAGAGTCATACCAAGAACTCTGAAGCAGAGGGGAACAGGACAGGTAGTGGAGCACTCACGGGGGGGACATCCCAAAAAACTATAGTTACCACACAAGATGAACAACATTATCTTCTTCTTCGAGTAGTAGCAATATCTCTATGGATGCTCTACTGTAGGTGACTCCCAAATAGTACCCATTTGGAGGGCTGGGGCTTCAGAATCTGTCACAGATGACAATACTGTGCAGCTAAAGATGGCATCAGAGTCCCCGGCCATCACATAATGTTATGTCAGGGTGTGGACTGATACCTATGTTGCCTCTGCAGATCTCTGAGATGGGGATGTGTTTGAGAAAGGCACCAGATGATCAAATTGATCTTGTGGAATGTGTATAGATCAAGTCCACAGGGATCGTGTTACAAATTTGGTAACATTATCTGATGCAATTTGAGATCCAATTGGATAGTCTTTTGGGATGATAATTGCCAAGCCCTCAGACTTTTCTGCCATATAAAAATAGTCTAGGGGACCACCTGAAGGCCTTTGTCCTATCAAGGTAGAATGAAAGGGATCTCCTAACAAATAGGACATTGTCTCAGTAAGCCTTGGGGTACAAGGTGAATAGACCGATCAATGTGAAATGAGATCACTTAAGGGATGAACCTAGGATACAACCAATGTGTATCAACATCCTATAAGAATACTGAGTATGGGTGATGCTATTTCCCCTATTCTAGTTGAGGTATTGCAACCAGAAAGATCATTTTCATCTATAGGTATGCCAGTGAACAGGTAGCCAGGAGTTCAAAGGGAGGACTAGTCAGCCCTTTCAACACTAAGTTTAGATCCCACATGGGGTAAAAAGTCAAAGTTGAGGGAAAAGATTTGTTACTCCCTTAAGGAACCTTTTAGTGGTTGGATGTGAAAGTACTGAGGATCTCTTTATGGACTGATGAAATGCTGTTAACAGCTGCTAACTGGACTCCAATTTTTTAAGGATCATGGCATATTTCAGAATATGTGAAAAAATTGTTGACACTGGATTTGTGGAAAATGCACCAAATCTTGAACCTGGACCATTTCTGCAGGTAAAAGCATCATACACACAATGCCTTACTGTGTAATAGAACCTTTTCAACTTCCTTTAAACATGAGCTGTCTATGTGCTGGAACCATGTAGGAGTCATCCTTTGAGTTAGAAGATCCCCAACTTGGGATGTATGGGACAGACTTTGTCCTGAGACAAAGTTCACTGATCAAGAGAGCAGGGAAACAGGCACATCTATAGTAGCATACACATAGTGACTCTACTTGAAGAATTAAACATTTTGACTTTGGGAAATAAAGTTTTCCCTTTCTATTTTTAATCCAAAACTATTTGCCAAATTTACAAATTGTTTTGATCAACTCCAAACTTCATTTTTCAGTGAATAACCTATAAACTTCTAGGGGATGAAAAATTGAAATGGGGGAAATAATGTAGAAACTAGCCCTCTAAGGAGATTGCATTCTCAGATCTTCTGCCGTTCCCTAGACTATTCTTTCCTAACGTCTTTCTTTCAATGTTATTTTCCTTTCCGCGCAAATTGATGGTGCTCTCACCTTCTGTAGTGTCTGTACATATTGATTTTTCTGCCCCTCATATTGCCACCTATAAAAGTGTTACCACAACACTTGATCAAAAATGAGTAAGTAATGCTTCCGAGATCTGCACTCTAGATGCTCTGATAAAAAAAAAAAAACACTGAAATTTTGAAAGAGGCAAAATACTTACTATGCAAAGCAATCTGCTTTTCCAGTCAAAACTGGGTTACTGCTGCCAAAGTAATTCAACTGACACACTGACCAAGAAAGTGACACAAAAGGCCTCTTTAACTTCTATTTTTCTTTTACTCGCTTCACTCAAAAGTATTCTTTTTAAATGTTGTGGCACAAAATAAAAGTGATTTGTTGGCTTTGTGGGACATTTATAACATGAAGGTTAATGGAACTGCGCACCTATGAATATCTGGATTTTATTCTCAATGCTCTGCTCAAAGTTTTAGATACTGAGATGTAACCTTGTAAAATTTCACATTAAATTATGAAGTGAATTATGCTGAACTGGTTAACAAAGAAGCCACTAATTTTTTATAGAGAACAGAAGAAAAAACTGAGGGGGCGAGTTCTAATAGTCAAAGATGACTATGGATAGAAGAGACCACGGGAGGTCATCCAATCCACCCGCTGGTCAAAACAGAACCATTCTTACCTAAATCATTCCAGCCAGGGCTATGTCAAGAGTAGCCTGAAAAACCTCTCCGTATGGAGACACCACAATCTCCCTAGGCAACTCATTCTACTGTTTCACCACGTTCCTAGTGAAGTAGTTTTTCTTAATATCCAATTTAGACTTCTGCCACCACTAAGAACAGCCTGGCTCCATCTGCTTTGGAACCCCCCTTCTGGTAGTTGAAGGCTGCTATCAAACCCCCCCTCATTCTTCTCTTCTGCAGACTAAATAAGACCAATTCCATCAGTCTGTCCTCATAAGTCACATGCCACAACCCCAATCATTTTTGTTGCCTTCTGCTGGATTCTCCAATTTGTCCACATCCTTCTGTAGTGTGTGTGGGGGGCGGGGGGAAGAGCTGGACACACTCCTCCAGATGTGGCCTCAACTGCACTTTTCCCAGTAAGCAGTGCGCTTGTGCAGCCACTCAGGCGAGATTCAAATGCTGCCCAACTGATTAACAGAGCACCCACAGCTAGATTTTTTTTGTTTCTTCTGGTGGTACGCTTTTACACATCCCTCAGTACACATTAAAATTATTCTGAACGTGGATGGAAAAAATCTGCACAGGGATGGAAAAGATTAAACGGGATATCACTCACCACTGCCAAATAGAGGGGAATAAACACCCCCCCACACACACACACTCATGCAGCTGAAAATGCCATTAGCTTCCTTGTCAACAAGGGCACACTCTTGATGCATAGCTAGCTTCTTATCTACTGTAATCCACAGGTCCTTTTCTGCAGAACTATAGCTTAGCCAGTCATTCCCAGTCTGGACGGAAGAATCCCAAGCACTGCTACAAAGGCACAGGACTCTGCTCTTGTTCTTGTTGAACCTTATCAGATTTTTCGGCTCTATCCTGCCATTTAATGAGGTCATTCTGGACCCTATCCCTACCCTCCAGCATTTCTACTTCTCTCCCCCCTGCTTAGTGTCATCTGCAAACTTGCTGAGGGTGCAATTCATCCCATCTAGGGATGTGAACAAGTAACCTGCAATGCTCACTGAGTACAGGACCAGGAGCCCCGTGAACTGGGGGCTGCTCCAGCCAGCAAGCTCCCAACCCCAGTGCTGGGATCCCACTTACTCAATTCATAATTCTAAGGAATGGTAGAAGGGAGAACACCAAAACAGAGATGATGGATTTCAGGAAGGCAGATTTGAGTAAACTCAGAGAGCTGGTAGGTAAGGTCCCATGGGAAACAACACTAAGAGGAAAAACAACTAAAGAGAGTTGACAGTTTTTTAAAGGGACATTATTAAGGGCCTAAAAGTAAACTATTCTACTATGTAGGAAAGATAAAAAGTATGGCAGGAGACCACCTTGGATCAACTGGGATATTTTATATAATCTAAAAATCAAAAAGGAGTCATATAAAAAGTGGAAAGTAGACCAAATTACAAAGGATAAATATAAGCAAACAATACAGGTGTGCAGGGGCAAAATTAGAAAGGCAAAGGCACAAAAAGAGCTAAATCTAGCTAGCACCATAAAGGGTTACAAGAAGATATTCTACAAGTATATTAGGAACAAGAGGAAGACCAAGGACAGGGTAGGCCCACTGCTCAGTGAAGAGGGAGAAACAATAACTGAAAACTTGGAAATGGCAGAGGTGCTTAATGATTTCTTTGTTTCAGTTTTCGTCAAGAAGATGGATGGTGACGGGATGCTTAACATACTGAAAGCTAGTGGAAATGGGGTAGGTTTAGAAATTAAAATAAAAGAACAAGTTACAAATTACTTAGAAAAGTTAATTCGAAATAGCGGAGCGCTTATTTCGAATTTGGTAAACCTCATTCTATGAGGAATAACACCAAATTTGAAATAGCTAATTCGAAATAAGCGCTGTGTAGATGCTTATTTTGAAATAGGGGGCCTCCAGCCCTTCCCAGGGTGCCCTAGTGGCCACTCTGGGCACAACCAGTAAACTTCCTCTCCTCTCCCCCAGCCCCGGAGCCCTTAAAGGGGTAGACTCTTGCCACAGCACCTGTGCCAGCTCCAGGGCTGCCAGCACAGAGCCAGCAGTCGCTGCCCCTGACCCAGTGGCCCCAGCGTGAGCCAGGCAGCCAGTGCCAGCCAGCCCTCCACTGCTCCCTGGGCCCAGTCCCCCAGCTCCCAGGAGCCTGCCAGGGGCCAGAGAAGGCGGGCACCTTCCTGGTCCAGTGCGGAGATCATGGACCTGATTGAAGTTTGGGGGGAGGCCTCCAATGTCCATAATCTCCGCACTAGATGAAGGAACGTGGCCGTCTACAGATGGATGGCTGACAGCCTGGCCACCAAATGCCACGTGCACCCAGGAGCAGGTGCACATGAAAATTAAGGAGCTGCGGCAGGCCTATGCCAGGGCCACAGGGGCAGCTCCCAAAGAGGAGCAGACACCTGCCCCTATTTTGATGCTCTGGACCGCATCCTGGGGAGTGGGACAGTCCGTGCCACCCTGGGGGTCATCGATCCTGGAGCAGAGGGCCCTGACCAGCACATGGAGGAGGAGCCCCAGGAGCTGCAGGAGCCCAGAGGGAGCGTGCCACGCAGCCAGGACCCCCGAGCCGTCCCAGCAGACCCGTCACCAGTGTCATCCGGGGAGGCAAGAACATGTGAGTGCCATCACTGTTCCCTTATTGCGGGGCGGGGAGGGAGACCAGGGACCGTGCGCATGGGCCTTGCTTACCACGCATCACGCAGCAATTTGTGCACGTGCAAGCATGTGCCATGCCACCCCTGGGCACGTGGCCCCAGCTGGCTGCCACACGGGGGCCTGAACCTGTTAGCCACACGCATGTGTGAAGAGACATGACATGCTCCTGACCCCGGGGTGGGACACAGCAGGATGACTTCCTCCACAAGGCCATTCTACACAGAGGCAGGGGACATCTCCTCCCCACCTCACCCACACTATACACAGCACAGGGACATGGGTGCGGTCTCAGGGCAGCTCCCACTCCTGGGGATAGCCGGACATTCTGAACACAGCCTGTGTGCAAGCACGTCGGCTCTGACGGTGCAGGGAACGGTCATCCTCACCATGTACAGGGGGGCTGGGCTTCACCCACTGTGTCCCCAGAGATAACGGACCACTTCTCTTGTTTCTCCACAGCCGCACCAGCTGCGCGTGCAGGGTGCACCACCCTGCCCGGGACATGCTCCTGCACCCAAGGGCTCCGCAGGACCACCCATGCAGTGGAGGGGTACCAGAACTGGGTGCAAGAAGATCTGGAGCTCCGGCGGGAGCAGCTTGCCGAGGGCCATGCCATCTGCCAACACCTGCAGACCCTGGTGCAGAGCGTGCTACCTCCTGCTACTCTAGCGCCTAATGTCTCCACAGCTACTGCTCCTCCTCCCACTCCTCCTCCCCCTCCCGCTTCTCCCTCCACACCCTCCATCCCCTTCCCATCCCCCCGGGGATGCCGAGGCCCCCACATCCATGGTGCTGGGAGACAGTTGGCCTGGCGAGACTCCCACCCCTAAGTTTCCCCTCCCCCTTCTTCCCCTTGCTTACCCCTTCCAGCTCCCTCCTCCCAGGTTTCCCCCTCCCCTCTCCCACCCTCTCTCCTCCCTTCTCCCGCTTCCTTTCCCCAGTCTCACCAGAGTTTCATTCCCCTCCCCCCCAGTTTTGTTAAATAAAGACAGTTCGTGTTTATGAAAAAAACGTGTATTTTACTTTACATCAGGAAGGTGGGCTCAGGGGGTAAGTGGAAGGACGTGAGGGAGGAATGAGGCACAAGCTCTCAGTGGGGCAGACCAGGGAGGCTGTTAATGCTCCTTAGGATGGAAGCTCCCCCGCAGGGCCTCCTGGATACTGACAGCCTCCCGATGGACCTCCCAGATGGTAGCCTGCATAAAGTGCAGCCAGGCTGGCAGCAATGCGTCCAAGAGAAGCACCAGAGTGCCCAGGGGCAGCTCTGGCTCCATGTTGCAGAGTTCTGTGGTGTCCCAAGTGAGGGCAAGCAGAGCACGCAGAGACAAAATGCTTTGCTGTCCCTCAGCAAGGTAAGCAAGCAAGCAGGGAAACCTGAGAACCAGCTGCCTGGGGGGGGGGGGGGGGAGGGGTCCCTTTAAGCACAAGCCTCAGGCAGCAGCCACACAAAGATACTCCTGACCTGATGCCCTACCGGACCTGGTTCCGGCTGGCCTTAAATGTGATTCAGTGTCCACTCAGTGTGGACGCGCTATTTTGAAATGCATTTTGTGTGTAGACGTGTTATTTTGAAATAACTTATTTCGAATTAACTATTTTGAAATAAGATATTTCGAAATAACGCTGTAGTATAGACATACCCTCAGAGAGCAGTTATTAACGGTTCATTATCATGCTGGAAGGGCATAACAGGTGGGGTTCTGTTTTGGGACTGGTTCTGTTCAATATATTCATCAACAATTTAGATGATGCCACAGAGAGCACAATTATTAAGTTTGCAGATGATACCAAGCTGGGAGAGGTTGCAAGTGCTTTGGAGGATAGAGTTAAAATTCAAAATGATCTGGACAAACTGGAGAAATGGTCTGAGGTAAATAGGATGAAGTTTAATAAGGACAAATGCAAAGTACTCCTTTTAGAAAGGAACAATCAGTTTCACACATACAGAATGGGAAGTGACTGTCTAGGAAGGAGTACTGCTGAAAAGGATTTAGGGGTCATAGTGGATAACAAATTAAACATGAGTCAACAGTGTGACACTGTTGCAAAAAAAAGCAAACATGATTCTGGGATGCATTAACAGGAGTGTTGTGAGCAACACACGAGAAGTCATTCTTCTGCTCTACTCTGCGCTGATTAGGCCTCAATTGGAGTATTGTGTCCAGTTCTGGGCAGCATATTTCAAGAAAGATGTGGAGAAATTAATGAAGGTCTAGAGAAGAGCAACAAAAATTATTAAATGTCTAGAAAACATGAGCTATGAGGGAAGACTGAAAGAATTGGTCTTGTTTAGTTTAGAAAAGAGAAGACTGAGAGGGAGCATGACAGCAGTTTTCAAGTTTCAAAGAGGGTGTTACAAGGAGGAAGGAAAAAAATTGTTCTTCTTGACTTCTGAGGATTGGACAAGAGACAATGGGCTTAAATTGCAGCAAGGGAGGTTTAGGTTAGACATTAAGAAAAGCGTCCTAACTGTCAGGGTGATTAAACACTGGAATGAATTGGCTGGGGGGGTAGAATCTCCATCATTGGAGACATTTAGGAGCAGATTAGACAGACACCTGTCAGGGATGATCTAGATCAGGGGTGGGCAATAATTTTTGACTGGGGGCCACTCCATGATTTTGGAAAGTGGTCAAGGGCCACACTTTTCCATAATATTAATGGCAGAGGTGCACTGTCTGGAATGGATGTTGGGTGTAGAAAGGAGTTAGGGGTTGGGGTGTAGGAGGGAGACATAGGGCTGGGGAGGGAGTTTGGGTGAAGTAGGTGATTGTGATCTGGGTAGGAGTTTGGGATGCTGGGGTTTGAGTTGTGTCCTAGGGCAGGAGGGGGTTGTGACTGGGGCAGGGAATTGGCATGCAGGAGGGAGTGCAGGAGTTTTGTTTGTGACCTTGGGCAGCAGATTGGGGTGCAGGGTTTGGAAGGGGGTATGGGTTCAGGAGGGGGACAGAGGTTTGGCTTATATGGGGTAGAGGAGCAGGAGTGGGAGGGGAGAGGGTTGGAAGGAGGGAGGGGCTAGGGTGCCAGAGGCAGGCTCCAGCTGGGAGCTACCTTGGTGATTCCCAGCCAGCAGCCCAACACATTTCTCAGGCAGCTTCACTGCCTGCCCCACCCCTGCACAGGCTGTAGGGCCAGAAATTGGCCAATGGGTTTGTGCTGGGAGGCGGGAGCAGTGCATGAAACACAGTTTCTCCCTCTCCCAGGCTCACAATTGAGAAAGAGAAGCAGCTGCGGCAGCTGCTTTTCTGAGCAGTGTTGGGGGGTCACGGGGGGCAAGCAGAGAGTCTGCCTTAGGCTCCCCACTGCATTTGCTGGCTGGATCTGGTGGCTTGGCAGGCCAGATCCGGCCCCTGGGCTGTATTTTGCCCAAGCCTGATCTAGACAGTGCTTGATTCTGCCATGAGGGCTGGGGACTGGACTTGATGACCTCTCAAGGTCCCTTCCAGTTCTATAATTCTGTGACTATGATTAACTGTTTAAACATTAGGTTAACCTAACATTTAATCCAGTTAGCTAATTAATGGGGATTTTACATTCCTAAAGCATCCAGATCATTAATAAAGATTGTGAACAAAACCCCTAGACTGACCCTTGGGGTACTCCATTTGATACCGGCTGCCAACTACACATCAAGGTATTTTTCACTACCTGTTGGGCCCGACAATCTAGACAGCTTTCTATCCACATTATATTCCATTCATCCAAACCATACTTCTTTAATGTGCTGGCAAGAATACTGTGAGAGACTGTAAGAAAAACTTTGCTAAAGTTCAAGTATATCATGTCCACCACTTTCCCCACATCTACAGAACCAGTTATCTCCTTATAGAAGGAATTAGGTTGGTCAGACATGATTTACCCTTCATGAATCCATGTTTACTGTTCCTGATCTCCTTTCTTTCTTCCGTGTTTCATGGATTCCCTGAGGACCTGCTCCATGATTTTCCTAGGGGCTGAGATCAGGCTGACTGGTCTGCCATTCCCCAGATTCTCCTTCTTCCCTTTTTTAAAAGATGGGCACTACATTTGCCTTTTTTCCAATCATCCAGGACTTCCCATCATCACCGCAAGTTTTCAAAGACACTGGCCAATGGCTCTGCAATCACAAGAGTCAACTCTCTGTTTCCTCATATGCATTAGAATCTGCCCATGGACTTGTGCATGCCCAACTTTTCTAAACTGTCCTTAGCCTGTTCTTTCACTACTTAGGGATTCTCATCTCCTTCCCATACTGTGCTGCCCAGTGCAGGAGTCTGGGAGCTCACCTTGTGTGTGAAGACAGGCAAAGAAAGCATTGAGTTCCTCAGCTTTTTCCGTATCTGTCACTAGGCTGCCTTCCCAATTCAGGAAGGGTCCTACATTTTCCCTGACCTTCTTGTTGCTAACATACCTGTAAAAATCATTCTTGTTATCCTTCACATCCCTTACTAGGTGCAGCTCCAATTGTGCTTTGCCCTTCAAGATTAAACCCCTGGCATGCTTCAGCAATGTTTTTAGATTCTTCCCTGGTCATCAGTCCACGTTTCCACTTCTTGTGAGCTTCCTTTTTGTGTTTAAGCTCACCAAAGATTTTTCTGTTAAGCCAAGCAGATCACCTTTCATATTTGCTATTCCTTCTGCACATTGGGATGGTTTGTTCCTGCTCCCTCAATAAGGCTTTTTTAAAATATAGCCAGCTTTCCTGGACTCTTTTTACCCTCACATTACCAATAGCTAGTGCTTATGTTCTATTTTCTATTTAATTATAATATCCTCCAGTCTGAATGAATGAGATTACACTCTAACCTCCTTATGACTGGGATCCAGAGGAGGAGGTTACTTATATATTAAAATGTAGCAAGGTTGAAGGATGATCCTTCTGGCCAATCTGAATTTTACAGTGAATGAAAACCCAGCTAAAATTTCCTTCAAGGGACAAGTGCTATATTTAAAGCAATCCTATGAACTATATAAAACATTACAAGCAGTACTCAGACCACTGTGTCTACATTTAGTATTCCTTTTCAGTGTACATTCTATCCTTGTTGAACAAAAAACAACCAACCAAAAAGCAAAAAAAAATCTCAAACCTCATATAGTAATATTTACACTATAGAAATAAAAATGAAATTGAGAAAGAACAACTGTGTAAAAATCTACATTAAAATTATTTGCGTGAGATGAATTCCCATAAGTAACACTAACTATGTTATTAATGTGCATAAAGTGTTACTGACATATTGCAAAACTGTGGCTAATTTAATAATGCCTGATGTGCCTTACATCATATTCAAATGATGTAATAATACACTGCTAAATGAGTCACCTCACATTAGCTTCATGGCTATAGCATAAATGATGGGCCATTAAAGAGAAACTGGTGTAGCATATTACTGGAATCACTGTTATTTTTGCTATTGATTTTTTCTTTTTTTTTAATTGATCCAAAACACTGAGTTTCTGGAACAAACATCGTTATTAGCACAATACTTACAAAACACTAAGGGCCACAAATAAGTAAAAAATGCATCATTACAGCATAAAAAATTTTACAATGTGATATTTTACACTGAGTAAAATGTAAGTAGTCCATCACAACATGCTGATGCTTCCACATCATTATATCTTTCAACTATTATGTTTCATAAATGTATATGGCTGTCATCAGTTTCACTCTCTGTCTATTTTACAATATCTTGTCTGCATCTGCACATACAATTTATAGAATTAAGTATATAAAGACAACTGAGCTATTCATAAACATGTTACATTTTAAACTGAGATATTGCTGATTTCCTCCCTTCATTCTGTTCAGATCTTGTCTACTATTTATTATCCTTCAGGCTGGTTGGCTGGCTGGTTTGTTTAAACTACTTGCTTACACCTTGGTAATAATTCAATGTCTGGATGGCATTTAATACAGAATAAAAGGGATATACTTCTATACTTCAAAAAATACCACCACGATGTGCCATTTTTCCCTCACGATTGTCTGGATTTACTGAAGTAGATCCTTTATATAATTAAGAATTAATCCAACCATAGCTGTGAATCTTAATATACAGTAAACATTGTTTATGACCTCTCTATTTACTTTGGGTGCATTTTAAAGATAATGCAGATTTGATAGCTTATTATAAAAACTAAAATATGAATGGTTAAATATATGTGTACTAAACTTCAGATACTTTCATGTCTATGGTAAAAATCCAGCAAAGCATTCACAATTCAAAATATAAAATGTATTTTCTGCTCATTTCACAGCGGGAGCATATAATTTTCAGTATTACCACATAAAAACTTGACGAAAACAGGTACTTTTCCTTATTTACAAGAATTCATTTAAAATAAAGCACTACTTAAGGTTTACAGAGAAACAATTAAACATTTAAATGGATAGAGTGATTCCACATAGAAAAATATAAGCATAAATGCACTTCAAAGAGATACCAACAACTTTTCCTCTGGAGAACCTTTTTTTTTTTTTTACACTGGTCCCGGGAATTAAAG
This sequence comes from Pelochelys cantorii, assembly GCA_032595735.1. Taxonomy (NCBI): domain Eukaryota; kingdom Metazoa; phylum Chordata; order Testudines; family Trionychidae; genus Pelochelys; species Pelochelys cantorii. The sequence continues at coordinate 18,248,678 of CM064338.1, forward strand.
GGGCTGCGACGGTTTTTTGGCCCCAGTCTTTTTTTTTTTTCTCCTCAACAAGTTTTGCTGCTATTTTTGGGGGGGAGGGGGTGTTAAGATTTCTCAAAAATCAAAAAGGGAGCATGATGCTGAAAAGTTTGGGAACCACTGATTTTGATGAAGTAGGTAGTCCAGAAGAAGTCTCACAGTTTGAAGCCTGGATTTTTTTCTAAAAAGCAACAACAGTAATTGACTAGTTTGGTTAAGGCTCAATTAGACCATCTTACTAGAGATCTACTTGAGATATCTACAAAAGGAAAGAAGCTGTAAGTAGAGAAGGGATGATGCAGGGACCCAAAAAAAGGAGGGAAGTACACTGAAGCCAAAAGGAGGCAAGCAGAATCAGGTAACTAAATAGCTGGAGAATTCAATTTGCTATGGAGTAAAATACCAGAGGCTGCATGAAAAGTTTGTTTAGTTTCTGGAAATAATTTTTTTGTGATAAATTGGAAGACGGTAGTTGACTGTACCATAATTCAGGAAGACAGCCTACAGGGCATTAAGTACTGACATTCTTCACACTTGCCTGATACTGCAAATATTTACGTAGGTAAATAACTTTACACATGAATAGTGCCACTGAAATGAAACTCCTCCAGGAGCGGCCCTAGACGAGCTGCCGGCAACTGGCGCCCTAGCCGAAACATGTGATCGGCGTGCGATCGGCGCCCCCACCTCCAAACCCCTCAATCGCTGTTTAATTTGGCGCCCTAGGTGACCGCTGAGTTTGCACCTATGGACGGGCCGCCACTGTCCTCACAAAGTTACTCACAAATGTTTTTGCAGAACTGGGCTAAAACACGGAGTAATTGGCCTCAAAAACTCAATACTCAGAGACATCACAAAAGCATCCTAAAAACTTTTTGCTAAACGTAACTTTGAAAACACAAGCGCCCTACTTAGTAATTTCAATTTCAATATATTCATAATAATTTCTTAATAGCCCTCTACGGTTTTAAACGTTTTACAAAGATGAATGAAACATGCCCTTCAAAACTTAAGAGTAAAATCTTCAAGAGCCTAAAACCCATTTTCCATAAGACTTAGAAACCTAAGTGCCTAAGTCTCTTTTGAAAATGGAACTTAGGCACTTCTGGAAATGGTACTAAAATGTTTACATATTTCACATTACTGCTCCTGTTAGAAAATTCAGATCCCAATTGAAAAACCCAATCACATTTCCACATTACTTTCACCAGTTATCATTGTAACCATAATGCTGAGTTACAAACAAGTGTCTGTAGAGATCCATGTTACATTGCAATGCTTTGCAAAAGCTTCACCACCTCATTTAAATCAGCAAGCTGCTAAATTTTAACATTAGAGATACTGCATCATGTATCTTGATGAGAAGTTCAAGTTAAATCACAAGCTATGGTGTGTCACAGAACTCCATTTAAAATAGTTACATCAGCAAATTTTATAGTATCTTAATTCTATGCCCCCTGTAAACATGAAGATAGCTTATATTTGTAAAGGAAAAACAAATAAAACCTTTAAAAAAATCCAACTGAGATAAAAACAAAAACAGAGGAATTTAATCTGCTAAAAACTATTTTTCTCTTTTATTTACAGCTTCTTTAAAGGGGATGGAAAGAGTTACAAAGATAGGTAAATCCCAGGAAAAATCTCAGGAAAATATTTTACCAAAACAAAGATTAAAATAAAGAAAATTCTGGCTTTAAAATAGTTTAATCATCAGAAATTAAAACAAAATGGAGAACTGGTGTCACTTAAAAGTGGGCATACAGAATCAATTTATTTGAAGCAAAACTACGAAGTTAACTTATTTCTACTGCCGAACAAAACAGTTTATGCAGTTTGATTTTGAAGCTATTTTGAAATTCAAAAAATTAGCACAAATGAAAATTAGCCTACTTCCAAAATAATGTCAAACTTAAATTATTATATTTAAATATTGCACATACTGACTTGTTTGAATAATACTGATAATTGCTAATACAATCTACTACAGTCTAGACTAGCAATAATGTGAAGTCCATAACCTGCATTTAAAGAGGTACTGCCACTTTTCGGAAAACTGAATATTAATAAGAGCTTCGCAATACAGATACAAATGGGTCTTTGTTTGCAACATCTGTGTTGCAGGGAAAAGAAGGAGTGAAGAAATCAAGGTGACTCGTACTTAATAGGAAAAGCAGTACTGCCACATAGAGCTGCCTTTTCATGCCTTACAAACTACTATTTAGAGATTTGGAGAAGTGTCAAACCCAAGAGCTAAGTTTTTCCAACATTAGACATTCCTGAAAACACTAGATCAAAGTGTTTACTGGAAATAAGTATATATTTTCCCCACTGAAAACAATCAGAAATGTATTTCTCTGACTATGAGCTACACCTGGAAAAAAAGAACATACTGACACTGAAATGGAAAAATGCTTGCCGCTTACAACTTACTGTAAACATTACTAAAACCATTTATAAGAAATAACACAGGATTAAGTTGTTGAATTTTAAATAAAAAAATTACAAATCTTTGGATAGCATTAAACAGAAGAAACAGGAGGTTTGCTAATGCAGTGTATTACATACACTATCAATATTTCACTTCTAGAAAACTGAATTCAAATTATCACTTGAGTCACAAAAGAAAATCTGGTGGACTCAGTAAATGCACATTCCACTCCCACTGACAATTTGGCATGACAAGTTGTCTGCTCAAGATAGAAGGTGGCTGAGATTTTCAAACTAATGATTTTGAGTATCTTGGTTTCTGGACTCTCACCTTGGAATACCTTAAAGGCTACCTCTCTTAACAGTTGTTCTTCAAGATGTGCTACTCATGCCCATTATAAGTAGGTGTGTGTGTGCCATGTATACAGTTGTCGAAAGATTTTTCCCCTGACATCACCCACCAGGTCGGCTGGAAAGCCCTCTGGAGTGGCAACCATTATGGTGCTGTATATAGCCACCACTGACCCGCACCCACTCAGCTCCTTCTTGCCAGAATACTCTACCAGAGGGTAGGTGGGTAGATCTTGGAATGGACATGAGCAACACATCTTGAAGAACAAGTTACAAGAGGTAACAACATTTTTGTTCTTCGAGTGATTGGTCATGTTGATTCCAAGTAGGTGACTCCCAAGCAGTTATCTGGTGAAGGAGTCACAGAATAGTGAGTTTCAGACCAGAACACCACTGTATCAAATGTAGCGTTATCCCTGGCCTACTGGGTAATGGCATAATGAGATATAAATCTGTGAAACAAAGACCATGTCACCACCCAGCCGACACCTGGATAGGAACATGAGCCAGCAATGTGGTAGATGATTCTTGTGCTCATATGGAATGTGCAGTTGAGGGAGGAGTCAGGACCTTGGCAAGGTCATAGCTGGTCCTAATACAAAAGGAAATCCTCTGGGAAGAGATAGGCAAGTCTTTCATTCTGTCAGTGATAGCGATGAATAGCTGAGTACATTTTCTAAAACATTTAGTGGGTTCTATATAGAAAGCAAGAGCACATCTTAATGTCCAGGGAGTGGAGTGACTGCTCTTTGTTGGTTGCATGCAGCTTTGGATAAAAGACCAGCAGAAAAATGTCCCGATTGGCAATAAAATGATGAAACTATCTTAGGAAGGATGGCTGGGTGTGGTCAAACCTGCACCTTGTCCTTGTAAAAGGCAATGTAAGGTGGCTCTGATGTCACGGCATTAAGCTCTGATATCCTTCTGGCCAATGTGAACACAACAAGGAAAAGTACCTTCCAAGAAAAATAGCAGAGGGAGCAGATTGCTAACAGCTCAAAAGGAGCCCCCTTAACTTAGCACAAGGAAAAGACCCCATGGGGGGAAATCATCTGTCTCACATGAGAATACCATCTGTCCAGACCTTTTAAGAAGCAGTCTACCCACTAGGTTAGCAAACAAGGAAGAGCCCGCAGAGCTGGGGCAAAATGCTAAAATAACTACCTTTGCTAGGCTCTGTTGATTTAGATTATATGTTCCCAAACTGGGGGGCATGCACCCCTGGGGGGGGGTGAAGAAATTCCAGGGGGGGGCACAAGGCCACACAGCCCCTTCCCCGTCAATCTCCCTCTCCCCTCAAGAAAGAGCCCGGTCCATCTGGTAAAAAAGTTCAGAAAATACCGGACATGTGAAATGTCCGGTATTTTCTGTTTTTCCTGGCTTGGGCGTCCACCGGAACACACGCAGCTCGGGCTGGCTGCAGTGGGGGGGGAAGGATGGAGCGTCCCAGTCAGACTTCAAAATGGCCACCTTAAAAGGGCAATGCCTGCTTTGCTCTTAAAAGGGCAACCTTCTTTTGGGGGAGGGAGGGGGTCAACTTTTCCTCTGGAGTACTGGCACCTTTTTTTTTTACACTGGTCCCAGGAATTAAAGGAGCCGCGACTGTTTTTTGGCCCTGGTCAGTTCGTTTTTTTTCCCCCTCTTCTCAACAAGTTTTGCTGCTATTTTGTTTTTTTTTGGGGGGGGGGGCGGTGTTAGGGTTTCTCAAAAACCAAAAAGGGGGTGTGATGCCGAAAAGTTTGGAAATCACTGATTTTGATGAAGTAAGTAGTCCAGAATAAGTCTCATAGTTTGAAGGCTTTGTGACAAAGGGGGAGAAACAGGGAGGAACACCATCTTCTTTGTTTTATATAAAACACTGTTGTGGCATTGTTTGTTAGAACTCAAATACATCTGCCATGGACTTGGGTAAGGAAAGTCTTGCAGGCATGGTGTAGTGCATGCAGCTCCTTGACACTGATGTGCAGCAGAATTTCTGCCAGCGACCAAAGGCCTTGTAGTCTGAGATCACTTAAGTGAGCAGCACAGCCCATCGCCAATGCGTCCATAACCAGAGTAAATGTCTGCTGTAGTCTGGAAAAGGAGACACCTGCGTAGACTGTTGGGAGGGGGGGGGAGAGGTTAGGGTTAGGCCACCACTGGAGGTAAGTGAGGACCTGAGGTGTGAGACTGACCACTCTGTCCAATCAATCTCAACTCTGTCTGTAGACCTAGGCCAGACACACCTCAGAGCATGCTGTACTTTGTATATACAGGCTAACATATGACCAAGTAGTTTTAAACAGCTTCAGGTTGTTGTGGTGGGGAAGGCTATAAGAGCTCTTACAACAGCTCTCATGGTAAGAAACCAAGATTATGGTAGAAAGACTCTGGTCTGGTCCTTCACTTAGGCCGGAGACCTGTCCCTGATCCGCCAGTCATCCACACAGGGGAATATCTGTACATGTTTTCTCCGTAGGAAGGCTGCCACGAAAGCTATGCATATCGTGAACACAAGGGGAGATGCCGATAGGCTGAAAGGGAGGACTGTAAACTGGAAGTGATTCTTGCCTATCATGATCTAAAGCCGTGGTATCCAACATGCTAGCCACTAGCCACATGTGGCTATTTGGCCAGTTGAGTGTAGCTAGTTCTCTATAGCAGTAGCCACTATAATGGCTACTGCTTCAGAACTGGTTGGACACCACGGATCTAAAGAAACATCCCATGTGATGGGATTATGGCAATGTAAAAATACGTCTCCTTCAAATCAAGAGCTGTGTACCAATCACTCGGATCCAGTGAGGGTATGATTGAGCAGAAACAGACCATAGGAAATCTCAACCTTTTCATCAACTGGCTGAGGCTGTGCAGTTCTAAAATATGCCAGAGCCCATCTCTGGCCTCGGGGATTAGGAAATATTGGGAGTAAAACCCCTTTCCCATAAACTCTGGAGGGAACTCCTCTACTGCTCCCTAACTTCAGCAGCAATTGCACCTCCTGTATAAGGAGTTGCTCATGAGAAGGATCCCTGGGGGATGGGAAGGAGAATGGAAGGGTAGAAGTGGGCTAAATAATTTCCAAACATAAGAAGAGGATACGGGATTCACTCTGGTGTGTCGCCGCTCAACACACTTTCAAAAGGTCTTTTTGGGGGCTGGAGACTATCTGAGCACTACCCAATTGCTGGAAGAGCCTGTATGTCTTCTCCTATTTCTACAGCCACCAGTTTGCTCAGCAAAAACCCCAGAACTGTCAAAGGGCAAGCCCTGTATCATATACTACACTTCTGGAGGGAGGACAAATACTTGCAGCCACAAACTCTTGCACATCACAATGTCCATGGACATTGCGTGGATTGCAGAATAATCTAACATAGCCTGCAAGGATGTTCTGATAGTGATCTTTCCCTCCACTGAGAGCCATGAACGCAGAGTGAGAGTCTGCAGGGAAGAGCTCTTTAAATTTGGCCAAAGAGACCCAATAATTAAAATGATAGTGGCTCAGCACAAGAGAAGGAAGCTCCAACAACCGTCACTGTGGTAAGAAGGAACTGAGCAGTCAGTGGGTTAGCAGTGGCCTGAATACAGCACCATAATGTCACCATTCCAGGGGGCTCCACAGCCGACCCAATGGGTGCTGCTAGAGAAAAAACCTGATGACTGTACATGCAGCGTAAACACACCTAGTTGGAATCGACGTGACCAGTCACTCAAGAACAGCAGCATTTTCTAAAATCTGAAGTTGGAGATCCTGCAAACAGCAGCACCCACAAATTGCTCGTGACTTTTGAAAAACTTGTTTCAAGATGGAAAACCTCAGTAATTATAGGTCAGGATAAAAGCACATAGACAGAAAAATACACAAAGGCACAGGAAGGAAAAACCTAAAACAGAAGACTCAAAGAATGGGGTTTTTAGATACAGGCCTTTGTCCTCCAGGTTACTAATCAAATCCAGTCTAGGTCAGTAGTTGTTGGCAGCTGATGGTTATGGCAGCCTATACGAAATAAGGTTAATTACTTTAGTCTAATCCCAGTGAACATTCACACCAGCTGGAAAGGAGGCCAAGAATTGAAAGGGCTCAGTCAAGGATGATCCCATCTAGGAAACGGGTCATGTATATTGAGGAGGCAAATTGCCATATATACATAGCATCCATAGCACATATACTCATTTTATTTTTAAATAAAGAACTTGACTCTCCATAACTGTGGAACTTGTTGCCCTTTCACAAACATGATAAACTCACCTCAAACATACATACAAAAGATTTGAGAGGCAATTGGACAGCTCTAGTTCTCACAAAGCCCAATTCAATCCAAAGTCATTAGACCTTTACATTTATAAACACTAAACTATTTTTAAATTTGAAGAGTAAAATTAAAAAAAATATTCCTCTATTTTCACCCTTTTTTCTGTCTTAGCTAAGAACTATTAGCCTGAAATGTTTAAGTGAATTCACGACAAGTAGACATCCTTCTACAAAAGGGAGACAGCTGAACTGGAATTTTGCAAATTCAATACTATCTACTTAAGATTGAATACAGGGATGTAAAAAGAGTAGTCGATTATCAGCTACCCAATAAACCTAGGCTTATCAGGTAGTCGAGTCAACTACTCGCATTCCCATCCACCGCCCTTCCTGCCTCTATATCAGAGGCAGCAAGCAAGAGGGGGGGAGGGAGAGGAGAGAAGCAGGAGCCGGTGCTGGGAGGAGCCAGCTTAAAAGCCAGTTTCCCTCAGCACTGTCTTTGCAGTGCAGGGGATGAGGGGAACAGAGGAGACAGAGGTGCAGTGGTCTGGGACCTGACACAAGCCGGGACTGCTCAATCTCAGCTTGCGCCGGGTCCTGGACCTGCCCCACTGTGATTCTGCCTTTTAAACGAGGTAAGGGTAGACAGCTCTTACTACATTTAAAAGGCAGAGCTGCAGCGATCCCAAGAGCTGGCGCAAGCCGGGACTGCTCAGTCCCAGCTCGTGCTGGCACTGAGAGCCACCCGCACTTCAGTTCTGCATTTTAAATGTCGTAAGAGCCCAGCATCTCTTACTAAATTTAAAATGCAGAGCCGCAGTGGTCCTGGACTGCTCAGTCCTGGCTTGCACCGGCTCTAAGAGCTACCCCTGCTGCAGTTCTGCAGAGCACCTCCCCGTACAAACTAATCATGTAGTCAATACAAATTGTCGATTCAAAGGCAATTTCCCCCCTCTTGATAGCCACATTTCCACATCAACTGCTGTGAATGAGCCACTTCCACCCTGACTCGATTAGCCTCATTTACACAAGTACCGTCTTTCTTTTGTTGTCCTTATATAAATTCTCATGCCTCTGTAAACTCCACTCCAATTCATCTGATGAAGTGGGTTTTACTAACGAAAGTTCCTAATAAATCTGTTAGTTACTAAGATGCCACAGGGCTCCTCATTTTTGTAGATACAGACTAACACAGCTACCCCCTACAACTAATGAAGATAATTCAACTTCTTTTTAACTATCACCACACTTACTTGGCAACCTGGTAGTCCTGGGTCTCTGCCATACAGTGGAAATGGACCTCTATCTGATGTTTTTCCTACAAAGCAAAAGAAAAAAAGATTTGAAATAAACCCATTTTTGAACTGCCTAGATATTTTACATTGAAATGTTTGCCAGTACAACAAAACCTGAAGCTCTGTGCAATCTATAGAAAGCAAATTGCCAGGTTAAAAGTAGGTTTATTCATATACTTCTTTTATACGGTAAAATGCCACTCTTTAGTCTGCCAACACACCACAGTACAGATCAGGGATACTTCTGTACAATGTTATAGCTATCGACCTGTTATTAGGAAAATGAACATTTCTAATGCCAGCACTACAAGTTGAAAAAAATAAGATCAGAAACACAGTGCAGTAAATGGATGACATGCAGAAAGGTAACATTTAAAAGTGGATGTCCAGAATCATTACCTCAGTATTTGCAATTCAGAACTGAAGAGGTAAAGTGTTTGGGCTGTGGTGTTTACATGAAAAGTGCACCCTTACTAACCTAATCACAGAATAAAAACAATCCACAACATTAGAGGACTTACATCTTACTCTACCAAACGGAGATAAGGTGCTATTGCAGATGGAAACAAGGGAGGGAGGGAAGGAAAATCAAGGACTGAGTGCTTGCAGCATAGTAATCATAATAAAATAAATTCTCAAGACCATAGCCCTCCAGTTCCTAGGCAGAAAATGAAGCCCACATTCAAATGCCAGGAAAAAGGAGTGCATGGAGGGATGCATGCACAAAAACTCAAATTTGTAAAATGCAGAAACTAAAACCATATAATTTGCAACAGGTTACTGTAATTTCATTCAATTGTTGCCACCTTTATTAAAGGCATTGCATATAATTAATCATTCGGTGGAAAGAATCAATAGCATACTAGGGTATACTGACATTTGAAACAAATGCTACAATAAACTAACAAGGAATGCAGGTGCTGGCACACATATCTTCACTGGTATTCTATAGTACAGGAACATGAGTTCCAAGTTTAACCAGAACATTCAGAATCACACATAACCCACCTCTCTAACAAGCACTAACAAACCATGTGTCACGTTATTGGATTTTAAAGTGAGCAGACAGAGCACTGTAGAACTCACAGGTGGTGTTTGCCCCAAATTCTGTACAAAGTGGGCCCTGTGAGGTGTCAAATGAAAGCTTATGCTCTGCTGATTCTATGTATGCTACTCATGTACTTGTATGATTTTTGTATGTGAAGTTATGAATAAATGGGCTCTGTTCCTGTACTGTAAATGTTCTCTGTCTGGGAGGGAGCAATGGGACTGAACTGGCTATTGTGAGGAATGGTAGTTCAGTGAATGGCTGTGCTAACTAGCACTGCTTCATGGACAATGGCTCTCAGAGTGGCCAATACACACCTGAGGAATGTGTCTGGAAGTCTGCAAACCAGCCAGTGCCTCATGGCTACTTGCATGTGAAACACAAACAGGTCACTAGATCATGTGACCAGCTCCAATTTGGGAGACACCAGGAATATAAAAATCCCATGAGGGCGTCTCCATCTTGTCTTCAATCTTGCTCCTGATTCCGGATGCATCCTTGCTAGCATCAGAGAGCTGGGAAGGATTGCTGACCCATCCTGATACAGGATGTGCACCAGAGACTTCTAAACTAGCAGTTTGTAACATCTCTGCTAAGAGCCGGCATCAAGAACTTGGTGATTGATGTATGTAATGTATTCTCCTTAATCTTACTCTCAACCATTTCTTTCTTTTATTAATAAACCTTTAGAATCTAAAATCTAAAGGACTGACCCAGCATGCTCTTGTGGGTAAGATCTAAAGTGTAAATTGTCTGGGACTGTGTCTGGTTCTTTGGGACCGGGAGAATCTGTTCGGAGTAGGTGAGATTATAACCTCTCACCTGTGCGTAAGGTTTGAGGCTGATTGTGGCACAGGGTAAGCTGGAGTGTCTAAGGGGTTTTGCTCGTGAGGCTTCCTGCTAGCCAGATTGGTAGATGAAGTGCCCTGTGCAACTGGTTTGTGGCTTATTTGGGAAAGGCCTCCAGTGGAGGGCTGTAAGTAGCCCTGGTTTTGAGCAACTCACCCTGAGCCGATGCCCTCGGCAGTGTCCAGACCCGGCTGGGTCCGTCATACCATGTAAGTGACAACTAGCATGAATTTTCCATGTGTTTTAGATAGGCTCTTCCACACATTAAAAAGACATGGGATGGTAAAGAAAGAAAAATGTAAAGCAGCAGCTTAGTTTAAGATTTCAAGAAACCAGCATCTGATGGTTCATTGCAACTCTGGTTAAGTTCTCAATAAAGCAAAAGTTCAGGGCTATTTTGGATATTTCCTCTCCCTCCTCCCTATGCCGATATAGGCAATAAAGTCTTTTGATAACAAATTAAAATGTAATAGAAAAAACCCCCAGTAATTTTGTAAACTATGATTGATTTAATTAACCTTGTAAGCTCACATAGGCTCTGATACTCATCTTTTAAAACCTTTATCTCAGGAGAAAACTCTAACCATACAAAAAGCTCAATTAACCTACCCATTCAAGACAACAAACCAGACTATCACAGTTAACCGTACTTTTGTATGGCTGTGTCCCTTTGCTTGATGGCACCACACACACACAGGGCTGTGGGCATGCAGAACAGCTGTCCTCTTATGTTGCTGGTTGGGACCGGAGAGTGTGAAGGGGACAAGGGACTACAGTACTCCACCTTTACTCTGGCCACTTCTGGTAGCAATGATCAGCTGTGAGAAAGATACTTCTCCAGGTTCCCTGTAAAACACCTTTCCAGGCAACAGCATAAAGAGGCAGGAAAGTGCTCCAGAGCTGGCTTTATCACAGTCCATTTCCAGTGCTGCGGGCTGATAACCCAAACTTCTGGGTCTAGCGTAGATGTGGGCTGAATGGAAAGAGAAACAATCCAGGCTCACTCCTTACCCTGACTGTTTTGGTATAAGAGACCCAGGGAAGGCTTTCTAAAACTTCCTCTTTCTGACCCTTGCCAATGCTTGGTGGCAGGGGAAGGGGTTATCGGAAGATGGTGTTCCATGGCTCCTTTATTCTGTTTGCTCATGCTGTCCAGGGCAGACATGGAAGGAACTTCTCCCTGCTCTATCCCCCAATTCTCAAATAGTTTCTTATTCATCCCCACACAGTGGAAACAAAGAAGGTAGTATGTAGAATGGAATGGGAAAGAAAATGGCAAAAAAGAACCAATAATTAATGTGGAGTATGGAACAAACAGGAGAAGTGGAAAAGAAAAAGTGAATGAGCAAAGGATTATAAGAGTGGGGGGAAAAGTGAGCAGGGGGGAATAAAAGTGGGAGATGTTGCACCCATAGGTTTTAAACTTAAGCTCAGGCAATCATTTGTTTAAAAAAGAATCCAGAACCTGTAACATGCCCCCAGAATCCAGAACCTGTAACAATTATTCACTGATATGTCCTAACCTTTCTGTGTTCATTGTACTCTCAGATTTATCAAGAACACGAGATTGATGTTATTCTTTTAAAAAAATCACTACTTGCTAATACCAGCTTTGCAAATTCAAGTCCCAATCCTGGAAACACCAGAAGGCATAGTGCTTGTCACCAGAAGTATCCCACTAAGGTTAAGTATTAACAGCACCCAGACTTAACATGTGGCTTTGAGGCTCTCTATTAAGCCTCAGGTGTATGATAATTAACATTAAAATTGAGAAGGAACAGCCTCCTGAGTGTTTCTTTACTAGCAAAGATGGTTAAAAAAAAAATCAATCTCACGGAAGAGTGGAAAGAGTCAGTAAGAAACCACTGATTATAAAAAACCTTAATTAGATAACTGCCCCAAGTGTGACAACCCATAGCACTGTACTCAAAAACTATCCAAACACACTATTCAAACCCTAATCTATTGTATACCGTAAGAAAGTCTTAATGCAAAATATTAAACATTAAATAAAGTGTCTGATGAACTAGATAGTATACAATAAAGACTGCTAGCTTTAGATATTTACCAGCTTTAAATGCCAATTCTTCACTGGTTTAAATTTTTGCTTGTTAAGCAAAAGTTCATCTTGTTCATTTTATACAATTACAAATTACTACATAAAATAGAATAAATGTCTAACTCCTCTTAGAGCATCATCTTTGCATAGATATTAACATACGGGTTACTACAAATATTTTATTGTAATTTGCTTGTGAAATGGGAGCAGTGCTGTAAAAAGAAAAAGAAAAAAGTGAACATTTTTCTGCTGAAGCAATTTGCCTCTAACAACCATCAGGCACCAAACAAATAAAATACCTAGCATGCAAAATTATTTGAAGTAGCATGAATCATACTGCTCACATTAACCAGACTCAGCATTTTCTTTCCAGAAAATGAGACTCTTACACCAAATGATAAACAACTTTGACTAAAGTATGCAGTATTCCAGGCAGGCTTTAAAACAAATATTTGTGCAACAGTAAATTACTAAGACTGGAAAAATCATATATAGATGGTTTATGTAACAAATAGGAATTGCTAGACCCAAGGAAAATGAGTATTTTATACAGTAAGTACTATCACTTTAAAAGCAAGACAGGTTCACAGTACTAGCCACAACCGCCCAGATTCCATTTCTTCTGAGAAATGATTCAGAAAAATGAAAACTATAGTTGAAATCCCATCCCCTAGAAATTCATCAGAACTGATGGGCTCCAAGGAATGATAAAAAAATGTAGCAATTCACACCAGATCAGTCCTCTAAAGGCCAAACCTTTTATGAAATGCTTAAAACACACTGCAGCTTTGGGATAAAGTTCAGAAGCATGCTTTTGAAGGTAAAAAGAATCTATTGGCCACGTCCCCAATGGTGGCATTTCATGCTCACAAGGCTGCAGTCACTCCAGCTGGTCTAGAACTGGGAGCTTCTCCAGTTACACAGAGAAAACTGGAATCCTATAACATATTGTTCCAGAGGCTTTACTTCAGTCATCTCCAGGTATGCCCTGTGATGCTGTCTGAAGGGGAAGGTGACCATCTATATTAAAATGGTCACCACTAAACAAAACTGTGATAAATCTTACACAAAGTACGCCTTGCGAGGTATCATTGGAAAAGATGTAATCTGCTCAGTATTATTATCTGGTTATAATATATTATTAAAAGATAAAATTATTAAAAGATGTTTAAAAAAGTAACCGTGTAACCATTAAAAATCCTAGCTGTTACATGCTTTGCAGTACAAGTGACAGCTGGTTCCCCGGGAGTAGGGCTGGCAGCCAGAGCCAGTGCACACAGGGTGCACCGGCTCCCAGGGAGCCAGCTGCCGGCCTTGCTCCCACGTAACCAATTGCAGGCTCTGAAGTATACACTTTATGCTGAAGAGCCTGCACTGCAAGGTGGCAGCTGTAGAAGAAGCAAAGAGCCTGAAGCCTGGGCCTGTTGCTTGAACCAAAGTAAGCAAGAGTTATACTATGAGAAATAGACAGGCCGTGTCAAAAGCAAATGTTTGCCTGCAAGCCAGTGTCTCTCAGCACTAGAACTGCTAGCATGGATAGAAGCACATGAAGTATGTAAATACATGCCACCAGGACAGCACAAGGACAACCAGCTGAGTACAGTAATTCCTCATTTAACACTATAGATATTTCAGAAAATGATCATGTTAAGTGAAAACATGTTATGTGGGGTCAATTTTCCCATTGAAAATAATGGAAAAGGTGGGGGTTGCGTTTCAAGCAGTGGTGTCTGTTGGAACCAGGACATAAGGTTGGGGGAGAAAGGGGACTGAGTTACAGCAGGGAGGGGAGGTGTTTGGCTCTGGGGAAGGAAAGGGGAAGGTTGGGGAGGGGGATTGGGTTGGGAGTATGCCCCTGTGACGGGTCTGCCGGGACCCGCCCTGCGTCTGGCGAGGGGGGGTCGCCGGGGAACAGCGCGGTGAGTGGCGAACCCTCCGCTGCTTTGCAGGGAGGCGGGGGAAGCCCCGCGCAGCTGCCGGCAATAGGCCGGCTGGGGAAATCGTGTTATTCCGGGGACGGTCATGTAATACAGAAAACGTTCCCTAAAAAAAATTGTGCTATCGTGAAAACGTGTTAAGCGGACACGTGTTAAATGAGGAATTACTGTACATAATAAAATAGTTGGAAATAAGAGTGAAAGCATAACATTGGGTAGTGAATGCTTTGGAGTAAAGTACAAGGGGAGGTACCAAACATATTATTAATGTGTAAGATGATGCGTACAGTGTGTATCACAGATTGTTCATTTTGTTTATAAATATTGGGGTACCTCAACTTAATCCTTTGACTAGCCTAGGGGGCAACAGTGAAATTCATACTACTGATTGAGCCACGTTTATTGTTTCGGGTACAAATATGTAGGGGCTCGCAGGTCATCTGGCTACCGACACCTCTTAATGTACTTTGTTCAACAATAAACCTGACTCGGGTGCCTTTGTATTTTATTTGAGTCTGTGGTCTTTGGTGGCTTTTGTAAAGTCTATTATGCTAGCTATCTGCACAGAGTTGGCATGATATCCTGAGGGAGCATACGAAAACGCACGCAGCCAAACATTTATCATCACTGACGGAGCACGAGACCTGTCAGGATGCCTGAATTTACGGTATCGCTGACCTGAACTATTACAGCAGCTGGCTCCCTGAAAGCAGGGCTGGCAGCCGGGAGCCAGCGCATGCTGGTGAAGAGTGTAACCGTAACACAAACCATTTAAACAGTTACACTCTTACATCCCTAGTTATAATATGTATAGAGACAATATGTCTTGAATTATAAAATTTTGCTATATGTTTGTAACCCAAACATATTATGAGTCTGAGAAAACCCCTCAGGTTAGCTCTTCAGAAATAACAGAAGAACCGCAAACAACCACCCCTGCATTTCATTCCTGAAGACACCTCAAACAGCAGGCATGCAATAGGTGCAAGCAAAAATTTGCTATTCATATAAAGAACTGATGGCAAAGCTTGCATGCCACTGAATGACTTGAACCCATGACACAACAAGGATTTTCCCACCAAAATGGATCAAGATATAAAAAGAGAGAACAAAGGTTCTTGGATACCTCTTTCTTTCCCCACTTCAGGATTGGTGAATTCTGACAGGTGAAATTTGAACTAAAAGGACTAGGGTCCCCAAAACTATTTGGGCAATCCTGAGAGTCCTATAGGAAATGAGATTTAAAACTCTTGCTATTTGTTTTGTATTACGTATTTGATTTTAGCTAAGAAATCTTTGTTAATTTACTAAAATGTTGGCTACCGCCAATATTTATCCTTAATTTGAGCTTCTATTGACCTGTGATAAGTAACTGGCCCCGATGTCAAGAACTACCTTACATGCAGCAATTTTTGGTATTAATACAAACAGGGGATGCATTGTGGGATATACATCAGCATCACATCTCAAAAACCCAGTTACATTAAGTAGCTTTCTCATGCTTCAAGTAGATTCAGTCATGTATTCCGCTTAGGTGATTCACAAGCAATACCTGCAGGAGATGGGGCTCAGAATCTCCTCGAATAAGGAGTACAGAACTGCCTTCCCAAACTTTGCATCTCCTCTGGATGCTGCAATAATGATGTAATGGTTTGTAATTGTATGTATCAATGAGACAGCCCTGCCAATATCCAATATTGTGACATCACGTAAGAATACTATTGACATAGCTTGCACTCTCAGAGAATGAGCTTACCCCCATTGAGGGGGTGTGGCTGATGCTGGTTTGTATGCAATCTGAAGGCAAGAAATTATTCATTTAGAGATTATCAGTGAGAAGACTGCTGGTCCTTCACTAGTCTACATATAATACAAACAGAAGATGCAAGCCCAGGAAGGTTTAATCCCATTCAGATACCGTATGATACGCAACCTGTGAAGATGCTGCTTCTCTGGAGATGAGTGCAGCTCAAGAAAAAACACAGGCAAATATACAGCCTCGTTTAAATGAAACTGAGAGACCACTTTAAACACAAATTTTGGGAGCAGCTGCAAAGTCTCTGTCTCTAGTGAACTATATGTAACATACTCTGCAATCAAAGGCTGTAGCTGACACACTCACCTCTCAGATGTTATCACCAGGAAGAATGCATTTTTTGATATAAGAGAAGAAATGGGGAAGATGCCACAGGCTCAGACAAAGATCACATGAGAGCTACTAACACCATGTTAACATTGTACAAGGGAACCAGTTCTCACATGGACAGATGGAGATGAAGGCTTTCTTTCAAGAATCTTCCTATCCATACCGATAGCACTGGAAAATACCGATCATGAATGAATGGGCAGATGAGAGACTGAGATCACCACTAGATGCACTCTGAATGGGCTAGGAATAAGGCCCTACAATTAAAGATTCAGCATGTACTCCAAGATGTTTTCCATACTAGCCTGTGTTGGCGGAACTCTCAAGACCAATGACCACATTGAAAAATGTTTCCACTTTGCCAAATAGGCCATTCTGTTAGAAGGCTGTCTACTACAATTAGGACCTGTTGAACAGGCACCAAACATCGCTCTTCTTCCTCATTCTACCATGCAGCAACCATGCCACGGGATGGAGGGAGTTGAGTGTAGGATGCAAAGTGCAACTGTGATTCTACATGAGCAGATCAGGATGGAAAGGAAGGGAAATGGAAGGTTGAATATACAGCACATAAAGGTCGGAAAACCAGTACTGCCACACTCAGTCCAGGGCAATGAGCTTGGCCCATTCCACTTTTACCTTGAGGTTGACTTAGGGAATGATCAAATTTGAAGGAAAAGCAACAGGAAAGCTTCCAGCTGAGCTGGAAGGCACTGTTTAGGAGCCTAGACTGAGGCCCCCTTGACAGCAGAATAAATAGTAGGGATGTTAAATTTTGATTAATCAGCTAATTGAGTAGTTGATGGAATTATCATCGACTACTCGATTAATCAATAAGGGGGGGCGCTTGCTATCCCGCTGCCTCTCTCCCTTTGAAGTGTACAAAAGCCACTCGCAGCTTACCAGGCAGTCGACTAGTCACTTACATCCCTAATAGATAGCATTTCCTGTTGTCCCTTATAACAACCAGGTCAATCATCAAGATGCACAAAGCTGCAAAGATGACTCCCAAAACACTGTGCTTCAAATATCACTCATATTCCAGGGAAAAATTCCTGCTGGGAGGCCTGCGGGATGATTCTGGACACTGGGTAAGTGATCAGCTTATTGGAACGATAGTCTCATCAATGCATAACTGTCACAACCTGATCACCTTCGGCTGAGCACCAGGGAATGCTCTCCCCACTGCATATTCACAAAATACTCGGGAGCAGTATTTTTGGTAAGCTTGTGAATTACCAAACCCTTAACAGACATATCAGGTGGCCCAAGCTCCAGATATGTAATGGAGCTGCCTGCTGCAACCACAGGCCCTAAAATTTCCAGTAACCTCAGATGAGCTCCCTGACCTATCAAAGAGGCACTGGTGACAAGAGCTTTAGTTGGTAAGGGCTAGGCAAAGGGACTGCTTTGGCATACATTCCGCTGAATCTAACTAAATAAAACTAAAAAGCTACACTAAAATAGTGAGAGATTGAGAGGTTAAAAGCACAGATATCTCCAATTCCAGTCACAGGTAGTAAGAAAAAATGTAGGGAGGTCAGGACTGCA
Organism: Pelochelys cantorii; assembly: GCA_032595735.1. Classification (NCBI taxonomy): domain Eukaryota; kingdom Metazoa; phylum Chordata; order Testudines; family Trionychidae; genus Pelochelys; species Pelochelys cantorii. The sequence continues at coordinate 18,266,593 of CM064338.1, forward strand.
CTGCTTCATATAGCCCAAGGGAGGTGCTATGGCCATGAGGAGCAAGTACTACTCCTTTAGGGCTATTGCTAGACAAAATTATGTAGCTCTGGTGGTCTGGGTGCACAAAAAGATAAGTGGAATGTACAGCTGCATCTACTTGAGAATGGAATGGATTATTAAGATCACTTGTGTTGATACACAACTGCAAACTATATCCAAGTTTACATAACAAATTCTGTGTTTTAAAATGGAATAATCCACAATGATAAGACAAATTTGGCAGATGTGTCAGGACCTAGGAGGAACTATTATGTGCTACTGAGCAATGCAGAATTTGCACAGAATTAATGTTCTGGACAGAATTTTCTTTTCCCCTGCAGAATTCACACTGCAGAGCTGTAGGTTGCAACTAGGGTCCACTGGATCCAGTACAGCCCCATTCGGTGGCTTGCAAATAGAAGACACTGCTGGTGGGGAGGGAGAGGAGATATAGGGTTATGCAAGTGGATGTTCTCCCTCTGACAAGGTTTTCTTTAAGTATACATGCTCTGAAGTAAGGATGTAGCATGCAGGAAACACCATACAAGCCTGGGACCCAGCATAGGGCTGTATCTTCTGCTGGATCCCTGGGCTCTGGTGAGGGAGAGGGAATATAAGTGTCTGGGCAGTGGGATGCTCTGTGGCTGAGCTGTGTAGGACAGTGGGTGCAGGAGTCTGAGCTGCACAGTGGAGGCTCTAGCTGAGCTGCAGTGGGGAAAAGGATACTAGTGTCTGTCCCCCCAGCTGGGCTTTGGAGGAAGGGGAAACAAGTGGCTGCCCCCCTGGTGGGGCTTGGAGGAAGGGGGTGCAGGAATCTAATTACCTCAGAGGGGCTCTAGAGGGAAGGGGGCAGAGAAACAATAACTTGGCTATTCCTGGGAGAATGTTCTTTTGTTATCTATATTATTACAGACATAATTGCTGACAGGTATTTTGAAATGATGAATTATAAATTAATTTTTGACAAACAAAATATGCAGAATTTTAAAAAATTGTGCACAGAATTCTTAATTTTTGGCACAGAATTCCCCCAAGGAATAATGCACGAGTTTGTCCCTCATGACGGCCACATGACAGCCACATTTTCATATGTTAGTTGCATATACTGTAAAATAAGTAACTGCAATATATCAAATTATGTGCTTCCTTTGTTCTGATCAGATAGTGAACAATTATTTTGTAGTAATCACTGAGGCAACGTCTAGACTACATGGCTCCGTTGACGGAGCCATGTAAAATAGTTTACTCAGCATAGTCAAAGAAGCGGGGATTTAAATAATCCCCGCTTCATTAAAATAAAAATGGCCGCCGCACTGTGCCAACGATCAGCTGATCCGGCACAGCGCAGCAGTCTAAACGCGGCATGGTCGACAAAGGAAGCCTGGGACCTCGTGAAACGAGGTTTACCGGAGCAGTCGATAAAGGCTTCCTTTGTCGACCGCACCGCGTCTAGACTGCCGCGCTGTGCCAGATCAGCTGATTGTCGGCATAGCGCGGCAGCCATTTTTATTTTAATGAAGCAGGGATTATTTTAAAAATATGCTTTATAAAAGCAGTGGATTCACGTATCTGGAAAGCTTGTTTTGTGGAATTCTCACATAGACACATAATTCCCACCCCATCACTATATACACTCCATGCCTTCTCAGATGAGAAGAGGGAAATTCCTAAAGGAGGTTTATAAGATTGTTTATATTTTATATGCTTAAAATGGTTAAGTGCTCCTCTGCTCACAAACTGCTATAATATTTTACAGATTCAGAAGAAAGAGTGGGAGAACATGCTATTTATACAACTTAAAACTACACACAAAAATTATGGTAAAAAGTCTTTACAGTTGCAAAGTCAAGTACTCAAAAGTTAGAAAATACCAAAATTAAGGTTGCCTGTGTATAGTGTATATTAGTCATTGTCAGTGGTAGTTTAAGTTAACATTTAAATTCTCCTAATTAGGTTAAAAATTCATACCTGAGAAAGATCAGATAGACAAAGAGGGGGTAATTTAAATATTACACTGATCGTTCTCACTCTGGCTGTACAAAATTAAGAGAATAGTCAGAGTCATTCCACAACTAAAATCTGTTCGAAGTATCTTCTTCAGAAGACCATCCCAACCCACATGAGTTTTCTATGATCTATTCTGTAACACCTCAAAAGAAAAATCTGAAAAAAAGAGAGGAATCTTGTAATATTATACTGAAAACAACAATTCTGATCTGGAGGACCAAAAGGAAGTGAGTTCCTAGAACCCGAACCTGAGATCTCTAATCAGGAATGCCCTGCCTCATTTGCTGTACACTTGATTAAATTTGCAGTCAAACTGTACTGCCAGAGAGGAGACTTAAGGTAGCCTTGTACAACTTGACAGGAAGGTAAGAGTTTGGGAAAATAGATTATAATGAACATTCATTTAAAACCTGAATCATAAAAATGAACTGCTAGACACCCACTAATAAAATTAAACATTTTGGGGCATTTTGAAATATTTTAACTTTAAGCCATACAAAATAAACTGACATCTTGTGTTTTCTTCCTTCTTTTCCTTTCACACTACATTCTTTATGTCTACCTGTATGGTAATATAGATTTTCCTCAAGTTACCTCCCCTCATTTTTTTTTCTTTAACAACCATTCAACCATTCCCCATTTCCTTCCTTTCTTCCCTTACATTGTGCTCCCTTCCTTCTCATCACATATTTCCTTTAAGCCTCCTATCTTCCTGTTTGTCACAAAGCACATTTCCTTCAGCCAGCTTTCTACAGCTGACCTCTTCTCCAGTGTAATGCTATTCTGAAGTTTAAAACTAAGACTGACAACACCATCCACTCCATCCCTCAAGCATCCAATCTGGGAAACTCTTGCCCATCCAGCGACATCTGAGGAGCTCTGCAAGGTAATTAAAGAACATTAAAAGACCAGATCCTCATGTCATACCATCTGAAGTACTGAACATAGGGGAGGCGAGAAAAACACACAATGCTCATTAAAATCTGATGCATAGAAGAAATTCCTGCTGACTTCCACCACATCACCACCTAACATCATCAAAATTTTCAAAAAGGGGGATAGGGCTAACTGTGACAACAACAAGATATTGCCCTCCTCTCCATCTTTGGGAGGATTCTTGCTAAAATCTTTCTGAATTGACTGCAGAGGAAGTACTTTCAGAGTCCTAATGTCGCTTCAATAGTGCATATAGAACTATAGAATACTGGTCCTCAAGTCCAAGTCCCTTACACTCTTGGCAGGACGAAGCTTGATCAGATTATCGCTGGTAGATGTTTGTCTAACCTGCTCTTTAAAAAATCTCCAATGGGGAAGAGTCCACAACCTTCCTAGCCAATTTATTCCAGTGCTTAACCACCTTCACAGTGAGGAAGTTTTTTCCTAATGTCCAGCCTAAACCTCCCATGCTGTAATTTAAACCCATTGCTTCTTGTCCTTTCATTAGAAGTTAAGGAGAATATTTTTTCTCCCTCCTCTCTGTAATGCTCTTTTAGGTACTTGAAAGCTGTTATGTCCCCTCTCGGTCTTCTGTTTTCCAGATTAAATAAATCCCATTCTTTCAGTCTTCCCAGATAGGCAATGTTTTCTCGACCTTTAATCATTTTTGTTGCTCTTCTCTGGACCTTCTCCAGTTTCTCCAAATCTTCCCTGAAGTGTGGTGCCCATAACCGGGCACAGTACTCCAGCTGAGGGCTAATCAACGCAGAGTAGAGCAGAAGAATTAATTCTCATGCAGAAAAATGTCAGAAAAGAAAGCAAAGACACTGTCATGCAGCTCAATCCTTTCTTCCAACACCACCTGCAACATCTGCCAATGGGCCTGTGATTCAAAGATCACATTCCTCAGTCGAAGAAACCCTGAAAAATAAAATCTGTGAAACAAATCATCTTCGACCTTGAGGGATTGCTGATTATTCTTAAGTTTAAAAAACACCAGCAATTAAAGCCTCATACACAACTCTTCATAGCCTTTTATGAGTTGACCATAACATCACATAATGTAACAATAAATGGATGATAAAATGAACAAATTGGCTACAATTCTAAATCACATTCCTGTTTTATAATCTATCATGTCCTTCCCTTCTCTGACTGTGCAAGGGCAGGCAGGCAGGGCGTCTGTCTGAGAAACATGCTGGGTTGCAGGCCAAGAGTCACCCAGGTAAGTCTCCCAGCGCCACCCTAGCCTCTCCTTTACCACAACCCTCTGCCTCCACACCCCATTAGCCAAACCCTCTAGCCCCCTCCTGAGCCCCTACCCACCCAGACACTGTACCCCAGTCCCCTACCCCAGGTCACAACCCCTTCCTGCCCTAGGTCACAATTCAAACCCCTGTACCCCCTCCTGCACCCCAGTCCCATGCCCCAGGTCACAACCTCCTCCTTCACCTAAACTCCCTCCCAGACCCCACACTCCCTCCTGCTCTCCAATCCCATTTTTCTTCAGGGCTTGTTTATTATCATAGGAGTGACCCAACACAAGAACAAAGTACATCAGAGCTTTCCTGGTTTTCAGTAAGCTGGGAGGGGAGAGGGCACACCTTACCTTCTGCATACCCTGCACTGGATATCCCCTAGACTAGAGGTCACCAACCAGTAGACTGGGATCCACTGGTAGACCTTGGAGCCTCTGACAGGTGATCCTAACTGGTTTGACAATAAGGCCATCAAGTGCCAGCACTTTAGCTGCCCCTCCCCTTTGCCTTGGAGCTCCCCCACCTGGAGAGCCTCCTGCTTGCTGTGCAGGGCAAGGTAGGGAGAGGAAGGGAGCGCTGATGTCAAGGTGCCACCTCCTACGCTGTATCCTATCTCCACAGAACAGAGAGAGAATCACAGAATCATAGAATACTAGGACTGGAAGGGACCTCGAGAGGTCATCGAGTCCAGTCCCCTGCCCTCATGGCAGGACCAAATACTGTGTAGACCAGTGGTCCCCAACCTTTTTGGGTGGCGGGTGCCACGCGGGGCTGCCGGGCCGCCGCCACGCATGTGCCGGGTGCCCAGGTGGTGGGGCCGCACATGCGCTGCGCACCCGGGACTGGGGCCGCGCATGTGCCGCGGGCCTGGGAGTGGGGCCGCGCATGCGCTGTGCACCCAGGGTGGGGGCCATGCATGCGCCGGGCGCCCGGGGCAGGGGCCACGCATGCGCCGGGCGCCCGGGGCAGGGGCCACGCATGCACCGCGCTCCCGGGGGCAGCACTAGGCGGGCGCACATAATTGCCCAGGCGGGCGCTGTGGTGCCCGCGGACACCGCGTTGGGGACCCCTGGTCTAGACCATCCCTGATAGACATTTATCTAACCCACTCTTAAATATCTCCAGAGATGGAGATTCCACAACCTCCCTGGGATATTTATTCCAGTGTTTGACTACCCTGACAGTTAGGAACTTTTTCCTAATGTCCAACCTAAACCTCCCTTGTTGCAGTTTAAGCCCATTGCTTCTTGTTCTATCCTCAGAGGCCAAGATGAACAAGTTTTCTCCTTCCTCCTTATGACACCCTTTTAGATACCTGAAAACTGATATCATGTCCCCCCTCAATCTTCTCTTTTCTAAACTAAACAAACCCAATTCTTTCAGCCTTCCTTCATAGGTCATGTTCTCTAGACCTTTAATCATTCTTGTTGCTCTTCTCTGGACCCTCTCCAAATTCTCCACATCCTCCTTGAAATGCGGTGCCCAGAACTGGACACAATACTCCAACTGAGGCCTAACTAGTGCAGAGTAGAGCGGAAGAATGACTTCTCGTGTCTTGCTCACAACACACCTGTTAATGCATCCCAGAATCATGTTTGCTTTTTTTGCAACAGCATCACACTGCTGACTCATATTCAGCTTGTGGTCCACTATAACCCCTAGATCCCTTTCTGCCGTACCCCTTCCTAGACAGTCGCTTCCCATTCTGTATGTGTGAAACTGATTGTTCCTTCCTCAGTGGAGCACTCTCCATTTGTCTTTATTAAACTTCATCCTGTTTACCTCAGACCATTTCTCCAATTCGCCCAGATCATTATGAATTATGACCCTATCCTCCAGATTAGTCGCAACCCCTCCCAGCTTGGTATCATCTGCAAACTTAATAAGCGTACTTTCTATGCCAATATCTAAATCGTTGATGAAGATATTGAAGAGAGCCAGTCCCAAAACAGACCCCTGCGGAGAGCGCACAACAGGACTTGGGATGGAGTTTGCTGGCTGCTTTTGGGAGTGTGCCAGGGCCAGGGCAGGGGTGAGTTTGCCTTATCCCCACTGCATCGCCACCTAAGTAAGCAGTGCCCAGCCGAAGCCCACATCCCGAACTCCTACCTGAGTCATGAACCCCCTCCTGAACCCCAAGCCCACGCCCTATCCCCAAGCACCCCTACATCCAAACGCCCTCCCAAAGCCTGCACCTAGAACCCCCTCCAGCACACCAACTGCCTGCCTCCAGAGCAGCTCAGAGCCCCTCTCACACTCCAGATCCCTTAATCCAAGATCAGAGCCTGTACCCCAACCCTCTGTCCCAGCCTGGTGTAAGTGAGGGAGGATGGGCAAGAGAGGGAGGATGGAGTGAGCAGGGGTAGGGCCTCAGAGAAGGGGCACAAAGGAGGTGGGGTAAGGGTATTTGGGTTTGAGGTAGATCTTGGATTGCACTTGAATTCAAAAAGTGATCTCTTTAAAAAGTTTGGAGACCACTGTTCTAGACCTTCACGAAGGAACGTCCTTCAAGCCTTCATCTTTTCCAGAATAAACCAGGAGGATTCCATTATTAACAAGCATAACTATACCAATACAATTATACCACTATAGTTACAGCAGTATAATACTCTGTGTGACCCTCTTATTCAAGACTAAATTTCCCCATGTACACAAGCTCATAGACTCCATTAGGCAATCATATGATACCTTTCAGGTGACCACTTTTCAGTATGACATGTTTTGAGCAACCTCTACGATTAAAAGAGCTACGTCCCATAACTAAGGTTAACATTCTCTCATGGGCATTTTTGTACAAGTTAGAAAGAGGCTACAGTAATAAACCAAAATTCATGGAAGCCTGACTTGTACTTAAAAACACCTGCAGGGAGACCTACAGTCAGGGCGCTGTCAGCGGCTGATCTCCAGCAACTGATCCAACCCCACTCCTGTGGCAGGGGCTAATCACCACTAGCTCACCTTGGGGACTACTAGTCCAGCAGCCCTGGGGCTAGCCAGCTGCTCTGGCCCTAGGGCTGATCACCAGCCAGATACTCCAGGGCCACTGCTGTGGTGGCCACAGAGTTGACGGCCAGCCTCTCCTCCAGGCCTGCTGCTGCTCCAGCCCCAAGGGATTTGGCCCAAATCAGGCTGCTGCACTGGAGGTCTTGGGGCTGACAGATGCTCCAACCATGCCCAGCCTCATAAAAAGTCACAGAGATGCTAATAAGTCACAGAATCTGTGACTTCTGTTTACAGAACTGTATTCTTACTCATAACAGTTGTACTTACATGTCAGCACTGTTGCACCTTGCTTCAGTTATAATCACAGTGGGGTTCGCATCCCATAGTTTTGTTTCAAGTTCCATGTTTGAATTGACCCAAAAGACAAGTCACAACCTTAATTCTGCCCAAGGTTAATTACAGGGTGTTTGGAGCTTTCAATAAACTGGGATGAGTTTTGTGTTTGCAACTAAACTGCAAATGAAGTAAGCTTCATATGGTTTCAGAATGAAAATTTCACAAAGATCTAGTGATCTCTACCATGTGTGCTCTTAGACTACAAAACTGATTTACAGAAACAAAAGCACCAATAAAATATTCACTAGATAATTTAAACCATGAGCATTTCATAATTTAGCAAACACTGACACGCTGAAATAATTCTGACATTTAGATTTCATTTACATATGAAGTATTTTAACTCTTATTATTTACTTTGCCCAAGTGTGATGCATGATTGCAACTTAAATTTACCTTCAAATACTGTAAAAGAACTTAAACACGAAAAATTCCTCATGCTGCCTATGCAAATTTTAACATAGAAAAGAACTATGAAGACAACAGGACACAAAGTGGAAGTCAGTTGAAAACTGTTCCCTGCACTAACTCAGTTGTGAATTACTTCAGCGTATCTGCTGCTGTAAATGTTTGAAGCCAAATACTCCTTTCCCATTGATTCAAAACAATGCATAGCATATGAGAGGATGACAGAACTTAATTGTACAGCAAATTACCTTAATTTCAGCTGAATTAACCCCTTTGAGTCTACAGATATTTTTACATATTCCCCAAGTACTTATTTGGCTGGCACTCTGGAAAGCACCAGCATTTTTAAAGCAAAGCAACGTTCATCATATAATATGAATGGTGTAGTGACCACAGCTGGCAGCTGCTCCATTTATTTGTCACAGACAAAGTGTGACTACACTACCATACAGAAAAAATTCTTTCAGCAAATTCTGAGACTTGTCTTTACATTCCTAATCACCTTTCATTGTTCATTCTCTCTCTCTCTAGATACAGACATATTTAACATGTCAAGTTATATCTAGCATTAAGCTCTGTTTATAATACAACATCTAGAATCTATTCCAGAGAAAAATCCAGTGGTAGGAGGAGGGGTGTTGGCTAAATCTACATAATGAAATCAGCTGCATTTGAAAGTGTTTCACTTAGGACGTATCTAGACTACGCTAGACTTTCGAAAAGTCTAGCATTGTCTAGATACACCCTTAATGTGCATCTGTAGATCTGACAGCTATGACGACAACAGCTACCTAAATTGCCAAACCATAAATAAATATACAAAAGAGTCTGATTCACCTATACAAAACCTGATAAAAACTGATAACTTTTTAAATGCCTAAATGAATTCAGAATTAGTGTCTACCTCCTTAAATTTCAAAAGGTGTTTTACAAAAATCTTTGTCTCAGCTCAAGTTGAGCCGAGTAGTTTATTAGGGGAAACATGTTAATTACTGTTTGAGTGGGTTTTTGAATTTCTAGTAATAGAACTGTAATAAACTATGTGTTTATTCACCCACAGAAATAATTATGTTCAAGTAATTTCTCATATTACTACCCACCCTATTAATGAACTATAAATAGTGCCAATGCTGTCACGTAACTCTCTCGATATACTGCACACACACACACCTTGCAAGAAAAATGCACTGCAGTACATTTAGTTACTGTTATATAATATTTACTCTTTCTTTCCATATTAAAACAGAAATAAAGTGTACACCTGCATCAAACTTTATGGCATGCCTACCTTGCTGTTTCCAATAAAAGTCCCTTTTTTCTACTCATAAAAAAAATTTATGGAGACCCAAAACTCAAATTCTTGCTCATCCTGACATAATAGGCTTCATTTTGATTAGAAAATGAAGACATCCCTGCTCCTAATGTTTGTCCTATGGAGATGGGGTGCTGCCACCACCTTAGAAACAACAGACTTCTAAGTAAAACACTGTGGCATAATTACTCCATATTAAAAAATTGCTCACCACCTCGCCGTGGAGGACCAGCTCTTCACCTCTGATATTTAGTCTGTATCACCTCAAAGAATTTCACAACCCCTGATTAATATCTTCATCTATTTTGCACCAACAATATGTTTGTCTCTAATGCTTTTTAGGCCATACAAAACATCATATGATAAAAGCAAAAGCAGAATTTTCTTAAATCTCGTTTCAACATTTCTGCCTCAATGCATAGAATAGAAATGAGAACGATCTAACATAACACACGTTGAAGAAAGCACTAAATATGAATGCCTTCCTATTCTCTTCACAACAATTTGTTTAAGTGTTATTGGCTAACACTTGTGCCAAGCACGCTGCTGGCTACACCGAAGATGTTTAAATATCTAGTGCCAACAAGCGCAGCTGCTGGACTTGCTGCACCCTCCTTCTGTTCATTCCATGCCAAATTACTCGCTCAGCTATGAATGATGAAGCAGCAGCACAGGAAAATGCTGAGTGCAAGTGAGATTAGTGATAAACCAGAGGAACCCTATAGAGGTCAGTGATTAGCAGGTTCCTACTTGTAATCACTTTTTTAACCTAGCCTTTATCTCATCATATACCCCCATCTTAACTCAGCACAGTCTTCTTGTGACAGGCATCAGGAACTGCAAGCAGCTTTCTAATCAATAATCCCTGAAGTCTAACTAATGCACTGAGAGTGTCTTACCTTTAATAATAGCAGCAAGACTTGATTATCTGAATTGTCTGCAAGCTGCTTTTAACTTGCAATTTCAAAGCTTTAGATTAATAAATGGACAATTTATACACATAACAGAACCAGTTATCCTTAAATCTTCCTGGAAACCAGGTTATTAGATATAAAAACACACAGATTAATTAGGACTGATTGTGCTTTATAACCTTAAAGGACAATACACATACAAGAACACTGGTTGACTGTGTTAATGGGGGAAAGAGAATTAAAATGTACCGATTCTGACTAGACAGACACTTTTTCTTGTGTCGTTCCAGAAGGGTTTTTTTTTTACTGCCCTATCATTTAAACCAATTTCACAATAATCCAGGGAAAGGTTGGGTGTTTTTTTTTAAATCCCTTTAATCTGAATTTGAAGGACTCGTCCCCTACCCCATTTTTTTTTAGTCCAAATTTTAAATGGACAAAAAAGAGAGTGATACTAGAGGAATTCAAGTAGAACAATTCTAATGATAAACAAATAGAGGAAAGATATTTGGAATGGGACTTCAATAACCTGAGTTGAATTCCCAGTTCTGCTATGTGTTTTCTGTGTGACCTGTGCCTCAGTTCCCTGTCTTTAAAATGGAAGATAATACTTCCTTTTTCCAACCCTTTGTTTGTCTTGCCCTTTTAGACTATAAGATCTTCAGGGGAGGGACAGTCTTTTACGTCTCTGCAGCACATAGTACAGAGAGCCTGGCTGATCTCAACTACTGCTGTAAGGAAACTTGTAATAGTAGCACCGTCAGCATCAAGAACTCTGCTCTTCATTACAACAGACTGTTCAAGACACTAAATGGCTGCCTTTTACTTATAATTTGTTTCCAAAAATATGCCTTGGTCTGTAAAAAAATCATCCTTTTAATTTTGCAATCCAGCAGTAAAATTCTAGCAGTGAAGATATTCTATTACATCTAATAATACTAAATATAAATCCTTGCACATAATGTCTCTTACTATTAGAATGCTACTGACTGAAATGTTTACTCATGGGGGAATTCTGCACTACTGTTGTATTAATGTAGATGGAATATGTGGGGCCCAAGAGTCAATGTTGTTACCATGACCCTAAAATTGTCCATTATTAAAAAAGATTTGAGTTTAGTATACAGAGCCCTCGGCTTGCTCATTTACCATGGCAAACAGCATTAAAAATCTTTTCAACAGTGAAGGCATTTAAAATGTAAAGTATTAAATACGGATTTCATTTTAACTATACACTTCGTTCCATTTAGCTGAGAGCATTTTTAGAAAGAAATACCCTTTGCCAGACAGTCTTAGGCTGTGTCTAAACTGCTGAGAAAAGTCGGAAAAAGATACACAAATTGTGAACTGCAATTTGCGTATCTTGTTCCGCTTTTCTTCCAAAAGAGGCTTTTCTGACACTTGGCCTATCTACACTGGGCCAAATGTCGGGAAAAAAGCCTCTTTCAGAACATCCCTTCTTCCTCGTAGAATGAGGTTTACAGGGATGCCGAAAAAACGTGTCTGCTTTTCCAAAATTTTTTTAGGAAAAGCAGACGTGTTCCTTAGATGCAGCAGAGCTTTTCCGTATCCCAGGAAAACTCTGCAGTCTAGGCGTACCCTTAGAGAATTGCCCTTTTGGGGGAAAGAGGTGAGTTGGGTCAGGCTGAAACTGCTGTTGCTATTGCTAAAGTCCAAATCTGTTTCCTAAAAGGCAAAACATGACAAGCACACATAAAAGAGGAAAGAAAGGAACAGCAATTATAGAAAATGCAGCTTCTGTCTCTGGTTTTGACTTGCACTTGCTGGAAAAAACAGAGGCACAGAAACAGTCTAAGTTGTACCACCATCAGGCTATGTACAGAAGTGATTTTCAACCTTTTTTCATTTGCAGACGCCAAAAAATTTCAAATGGAAGCACAGGTCTCTTTGGAAATCTTAGACATAGTCTGCGGATTCTCAGGGGTCTGCGGACCACAGATTGAAAGCCAATTGCATAGAGCACTGCTTTTATCTGTCTCTGTCATCACAGGCTTACCACAGTGCTGCAAAATATACAGTTTTGCCTAGCTAACCTGAGTCTTATGAAACAAAAAGCAAATTGAGAGGGAGTGAAAATAGAAGAAACAAGGTGGGGGAAGGTAAAGAACATACAAGAGGTAGGGAGGAATGGCAATCTCCTTTCTAGATGGTGTTTGGAATTTAACCAGAGCCTGTGGAGGCGATGATGTTATCTGGGTCACTCTCTTTGGCCCAATCTGGTCAAAACTTTTCTCAGGATCAGTAAAATTCAGGCACAATGGTACTACACTGAATCCCAGAGTTGCAAGAAATGGTGAAGCTCATTCTTTTCCAGTCTTTCAGTTAGGGATATAAAATCCTGTTTAATTGGCTAAACGGTTAAACCTATTGTTTAACTGGTTAATCAATTAAAGAGGGTGCACAGAGGGAGGGCCTCCAAGCTGCCTGGAGTCCTCCACCCCTGCCACAGGCAAGGGCTGTGCTGGAGCAGGCCCTGTCTGCAATAGGACCCCAATGGGGTTGGAACAGCCCCTTGCCTGCAAGCAGGCAGGGAGCTGCTCCAGCCCCACTGGTTAAACCTTCACATCTCCACTGTCAGTCAGCCAGCATTATAGTAACCAACTCTTCTCCCCCTTCATTCTACCTGTACAAACAAGTCACTTTTTTGAGGACCTCCAAAGTGATTCATGTGTTGAATAGCCCATGCCCTCTTTATTTTGTCTACCAATCAATTTTAATTTCCAACACACCAATTTTGATTAATTGATTTCTGTCCTACTCTCTTCCTGTTTACAAGATATGATCTTAACACACACGCCTTGAATTATATTAGTAGCCCTTTCTACTTAGACTAAGTCAGTCTGTCTCCTTTTTGCATCTTTCCCCACCAACATTTATTGATACTATGAACTTTCACTCACTTTCTACAGTTGAGCTCACAATTAGGGTAAGTTAGTATGCCCAATTAAGACAACATGGTCCTCTTGGAATAGAGATGCCTTTTTCTAGTCCCATGAACTCCCATGTTATACCATGTAAAAAACCTCAGAAAAGTCTCATTTCGTATCAGATTGCCGAAGTTCTGCAGATCGATTCACTGCAAATTTCATCTCCCATGAACATGCTCCAGTCTAAGGTTACACAAGATGAGCAGGATTTCTCTGTGATTACCAGGCGCTACTGTGCTGACACTGAAACCACAGAGATGACTCTTTCCTAGTCTCTCAGTATTTCCTCTGCTAGTAACTAGACAATGAAGTGGAGATGGAAACAGCCTAACTGCAATCCAGAACAGTGGGGAGACTGGGACTGAGACAGAATGGATGAACCGAGAAGGGTTAAGCTGTGGGGTGGACAAACTATGCGGACAGATATAGAAGAATCTGTAAGAAGGATGTCAACCTGCTCAACCATGGGATGTTGGTGCAGAGTCTGTAGTAGAGCAGTGCAGGCTCACAGGGGGCTCCTCAGGAGTGGGACTGGGAGCACACCCGTACCCCTAGGGACTATTGAATAATTGTGTAACCACTAAGATTTGATGTGGTTACACGATTATTAAATCAATCAATATCTAATATCCTTAGTCTGCAACTCCTGGAGCACAAACTCCACATAAAGACTAGAACCCAGGATTCTTGTCTCTCTGTTTCTCTGACATGAGCAAATAGCTGTGAAAGTCACTGGAAAAACGGGTGCTTCACCTCCCTCTAGCGGCAGACCCACGCAAAAGATGATGGCCTATAACAGCTACCAGTTACTCCAGGGGTGGGCAATAATTTTTGATGGAAGGCCACTCCAAGATTTTGGAAAGTGGCCAAGGGCCACACTCTTCCATGATATTAATGGAGATGCAGGATCTGGAATGGAGGTTGGGTGCAGAAGGGAGCTTGGGGTAAGGGACTGGGGTGCAGGAAGGAGATTGCAGTCTGGAAGGGAGTTGGGATGAAGCAAGCGGTTGTGTCCTAGGGCAAGAGACTGGAATGACCTAAGGTAGGAGGGGATTGTGATCTGGGGCAGGAGATCGGGGTGCCAGATCTGGGAGGGGTGTGGGTGTAAGAGGGGGACAGAGGGTTTGGGTATGTTGAGTGGGGAAGGGGGGCAGAGAGTTGGGGCAGGAAAGGGCTGGGGTGCCAGAAGCAGGCTGTGGATAGAGACTTACTTGTCAGCTGCCAAACTAGCCTGCCTGCCTGCAGAGCTTAAAATGTTTCCCAGCCAGCCAGCCTGCCTGCTTGGCTGGCCATGTGCTTCATGAATAACTGAGCCCAGGAGAGGGGGCGTAATTCTTCTTAGCTGCCTGTTATTCTAACAAGTACCTTCCATTGGCTGATTTCTGCCAAAAAATGGCCAATTTGAATGTGCTGGGGGCGGGGCGGCTCCTAAAACTTCCCTCCTCCCATCCTGCTTTAACACAGGAACAGGGCCCTGCAGCCGCATTTCTGCTCAGCGTGTGGGGCTGCTGGGGAACCTGCCTGGGGCTCCCCGCTGCCTCCGCAGACTGGATCCAGACTGTGGGACGTATTTTGCCCAGGCCTGAGTTACTCTGTTGGTATAAGTGGCTGAATCAGTGGATCTAAGGCCATGTCTACACTAGGAAACTATTCTGAAATTAGTAAATTTGACAACTACTGATTTAACAAATTCTAAGTAGCGTGTCCACACTGTGGGGGAAGCTTTAAAATTAGTCTGAGGCAGGCTCCATTAATGTGGATGCGCTACTTCAGACTTAGAGCCCCAGGAAACACTGGGGAATAATTAGTTCGAATTACTCTGGGGAGTAATTATATTGAAATAGTAGCACTGGACCATCCACACTTTTTCAAAATAACTATTTCAGAATTAGCATTACTCCTGATGAAAAGCAGGAGTACAGATTTTGAATTCCATGGCCCATTAATTTGAAATGATGGGGTTGGTAGTGTGGATGCTCCGCTTTATAAATTTGACCTGGGGAAGGTGGTATTTCAAAATAAAGTCCTAGTATAGACCAGGGCTAACGGTTTTACACATGCAGATTAAACTGGTAGTAAGTTAATATGGTTCCACATGATGGAATATTTGTTCGGCTTGCTTTTTTTAAAATTCAGAAAATGAAATACAACTACTAAATTGAAGATTACTATTCTTCCACAGGATTCATCTCAGTGCAAAGGGATGAACCTCACTTATGCAGTGAAAGAGATTATGCATTAAAAACTGGATTCTGTCCTTCCTTCCATTATTACATGATACTGGACAAGTCACATAAACCAACCTTTTCACAGGTAGTCACTAAATGCATCTTCTTCATTTTCTGGGTGTCCAACTTGGGACACCGGCAGGTCTTATTTGCAAAAGTGCCCTGCACTCACAATTGTAACTAAGGTCAATAACAGATTTGCTTTAAACAAATAAAATGCTATAAAATGCTTAGTATTCTATAAATCAGGCTCTAGGCATCTCAAATCGGGCATGCAGAATTAGTGGATACTTTAGAAATTAAGTCTGTGCTTCAGATCCCTATCTGTCAAATAGGAATATAGCCACTGGTGTTGTGAAGAAAAATTAAATTAATGTTTGTGAAGCACCCAGATACCACAGTGTTAATTGTCAGAGAGGAATCCATGAGGACATTAATAAGTCTGTATTCTGTGCAGGGCTTTGATAATGTGTAGTAAATAAGGCAGGGGGCCACATAATAAACAACAAGAAAGCAAAATACTGAGTAAGTGCTCACTCAGTAAGCACCATCCGTCCTGTGCACTAATCAAGGCAAGGGGTCCTGGGAAAAATCAGTATCTGATCATGTAATTACAACTGTATCATAATACATAGAGACCAAATTAAGGACATGTGAGCAATCTTAATTCTTGCATTTCCTAACCTGAGTGCTTATCTCAACAACTTTAACATTCTTTATATGTAATGCTTTGTTTGCAATATATGTGTACATGTATAACTAAATAAACAGTAGAAGTAATGACAACTGGGGAGCTGTGTACCGAATCTGTCTAATACCAGAATTTCAAGTCTGAAATTTTGTTTGCAATACAGCAGTCCCATTTAGAAATAACTATATCATTAATTAAGTAATTCATATAGTAAACATAGCAGTGCAAATAAAACAGTAAGACACAAAAGCATTCATACCTTGTCACTAAAATCAGGATCTTGTTTTCCCTGTGTAGTGTGGACAGTGATAAAAACTTAATTCAAGATGGGCAAGACAAGAAAGAGCCATTAGAAGAGCCTGCAAAGAGCTGGCTGATCAGAATGTGCTCTTCTTCCCCATTCCCAGTTGCTTCTAAGAGAATCGGAGGTCTTCTCTGTAAAAAGAACCCAGAGGCCTGTAAATGCAACTATAAAAAGGAAGAAGAGTCAGACAGCTGCCCGCTACAAGCATGCAAAGCATGACACAGGAACAGGATAGAAGAAAATGAAGCAATCCAATAGCATATTCAAAGGAACAGGAAACAAATGGTATGGAAACACATATGTGGAGAAGATGACCAGGCAGTGAGGAAAAATACAGACAATGGAAGAGAGAGAGGTGGTGACAAGACTATAAGGGAAAAGAAGTGGGGATGAAACTGACAGGGAAAGGCACAAAAACTGAATGGGAGAACTGAAATGAAGAGCAAAAACTAAGCCATGATGGAGGGGGAGGGACAGTTAATGGACAAATGTAGTTATTAAACTAATTGTAGTTGAATATGCCCACTTTTTATAATATTGACTTTTCCATGCAAGCCATTTCCGTAGCTGCCATAGAGAATGTTATGCAATCACAAATGGAAAGAGATGTGATCCATAAGGCAGACTCCTAATTAACGTATGACCTGAATCATGACAAGGTATGAGATCCCATGTCACATAAATTTCCAGAGGTAAACAAATTTGAAGTAGAGACAAGACAAAACAGCAAAAAATGTGCAAAAATATTCCCATTAACTCTTATATGAGAGCGGTCCATCTCTGATTGGACCATTTCTGCATGTTTTCCCTGAACATTTCATTTCTATTTACAAACGACTGCAGAAAATATATTGCAAAATCACATGTCTGAGTCTTCACAGAAATCAACTTTAAATTCACTAATGAGAGTGTTTTCAACAAAAGGGATTGCAAATTTATCTGTTCAAGGAATAGAAGTGATAGCATGTGACTCACTTGACCAATCACTACCAACCAACACAGTATGACCAGCACACACAGAGAACTCCACAATCAAACCACAGGGTTTTTAAAAAATGGCAAATAAATTAGCAACGAATTGGAAGAAACTGCAATCAGTTAACAAATATCCTACAAGCTGAGTATGATTAATTTTGTAGGGTAAATTATTCATGGAAATTTATTTGCTCAGCTCCACCTAAAAAGCTCTTTAGGGATACGGGAAGGAAGTACAACTTAATACCTTTAAAAAAGTCAACCTCCACTTAAAGCAAAAGTTATTTCCCATTTCAGATACAAGTTGCTTACAGATAAAACTACCAGTGTGGAAACGGCTGCAAATCCGTGGACATCAGCTTTATATCCACAGATATTCACATCTGAGAATATTGAAAACTGATTTACTTTGAAACAATTTTTATTAAACGGTGACATGTAATTACTCTTGTGCTATGAGCTATAATGTTCTGTACATATTTAGCAAACTGAAAATAGTCACACTAGACTTTTACTTACAAACTGTAGCCATCCAAATACAAGAATATCTTGGATGAGAACATAATTAAAATACTAACATATCTGACACAAAGAAATATATATTTTCTCAACTTACACTGAGGGGATGTATACAGGCAGTCCCCGACTTATGAACGGGATACGTTCCGAACACCTGGTTGTAACTCGATTTGGTCGTAAGTCGGAAATACCCTTAAACGCACTGCCCACGCTGTTTGAAAAACTTGACGTACATGGTTCTCAACTCGAAAATATTATAATGGGGTTAATGGGAGGTTGGTCGTAAATACGGATGGTCATAAGTCAGTGTGTTCGTAAGTCGTGGAGTGGCTGTACCTATAACAAAAGGTGCAAACCATAAACAAGGCCAACAAACCCTTTAGAATATTCATACAACTGAGGACGAAGGGTTTTTAAAACCACCACACTAAATAAAAAGTAACGGAAAGACTGTGTAATATCAGAAATGCCTTTAGATATCAAGCTTTATGCCATGTCTCATAATGCCTGTGAAAACCTTGACACCCAGCTGCCAAAGTTTATGGAACGTAAACTGCCTATGTACCCTATGAGAGAAACTAGTCTTCGACAGCTAACGCAAAACCATAAAATCACAATAGAAGAGACAAGCTAAGAAGTAGACCCTTGAAGGATGCCAGAACCCCCCACACACCATTATTTAAACCTTGAAATTAAGTCAATTAGGCCTTCTACCTTATGTCTATATAATAGAAAGTTTAACTGTTTCTATTTGTGAGTGCTTCCACTCTCTATGAACCAGTATACATTGTTTTAGTACAACTGTATTTTGGATTTGACTGTTAATTCTGAGGAACAAGTGTCCACTGACCATCCTGGGAGATGAAAGAAGCATTATCCTGGGAAGGATGGGGGAGAAAGAGAACAGAGTAACTGCACACAGGTGACATAAGGTGGTGATTGAGAAGCATTCCTTACCAATACCAGCCTCTGATGCAGGCAGATTCCAGGTGAACACCAATGAGACTTTGGAGTACTAAAGAATCTGATCTACCAGTACAAAATTATTCAGACCTCTCTCTCATTGTTTCATATATAGGCTCTATAGTCTGCTCTAGACTACATGTTATTTCTTGCTATTGAATGCTTTTGTCCCACTAGTTAGTCTGCCAAATCTTGATATTTTAAATATCTATTTTGCTCTCTGGGACATCTCATAGTTGGGGAAATATTTTTTTCACCTGTATTACCCCATCTGTCATTCTTTCATCTCAGGAAAACACTTTAAAAATGTTCATCTTCAGCTTTTTATCAGTTAAAACCCACTGACCTTCCGCCTAATCACACTCCCACGTCCTCCCTCAAATAGGAATGAGAATGGAATCTGAAAAAGTTACCTGCTAGTACCTTTATTGCCCTCTCTTTTTATTCGACTCCATTTTCAACTGTTGATTTTCCTTTCTACCTGTTTGAGAGCGAGTCCTCTGTAAGATATTTGAGACATTCAATCGCCACAAAGAATTTTATGATATTTCTTTTGCTATATAAAGAGTGAATGGTACTGAATTATAAAAATCCATTTTCGGTGCTGAAGTAAATAGTTTGTAGATGAAAGGTAAGGAATGTTCTGATGGAATACCGTAACTTGACATTTTTAAAACTCCTTTAAGATGAAAATTGTACAATTACAAATAAACACTGAATGGTCACTTGACTTCAGTGTCATGACAACATATTAAAAATCTTCATTATTGCAGTTATATTAATGTTAAATTTATCTATATGTTGAAACAGACAAAACAATTACAGAAAGCTTTGAGGTGGTTTAAATTGTTGCACTTTTAAGTCTTTCATCTTTTAGGGTTATATTCACAGTATCTATTTAAAGAACTGCTTTGGAAGTGACTGATGTTTTATGCAGGGAACTGCTGTTTTCCTAGATAAACAGAATATCCATTCCTTGGTTCATAGTTTCCATGACATTAAAAACAAAACATTCATCAGCTCCAAGTTGGAGTTTGATGGCAAATGCAGCTGCAGCTCTTAACAGTTCACAATGTATCTCAGCTCTCCTTTACTGAAGAGAGGCACTGTATTTCCCTGAAAGCAACTTTATTCTTTTTACCAGTTAAGTTATTTTCTGTCAAAGACCCAAACATTTTTTAAAAAGTGTCTGGGTCCCAATGCTGAAATCCAGATTACATAAAAGATGAGCAGTATTCAGTTCTATCAGCAACCAGGCCTATGCTTCCAAATTATTGTACACAAATTATCATACACAATAATTAACACAAATAAAAACATAATTGCCAACAGTAAAAAATACCTTTCACTTATAAAATACCTTTTCACCCAAGAATTTCAAAGCATTTTTAAAATATTAATTAAGACTCAACTTCCTTGTGAAGTAAGTATATGACCCCATTTTACTAATAGATTAAATGAGGCAAAATTTAATTTCCGGAAAATGTTACACAGCAAGTCAGAAGTAGAGAAATTATAATTTAAATGTTCCTGCCAATTCTCCCTACTCTCCCAGATCACATGGAAGAGCACCCATATGTTTAGAACAGAATTTAGAATGGACAAGATAGCTTCCCCTCTCCCCCCCAAAAAAGTACAAATGTAAAAGACCTATTAGCTTATCTAATCTATCCTCTTGGCAGCACAGGACTGCTAACCAGTATGTATTTTCTTGTATTTTGTCTAGTCTAGACTTCGTTTAATACACTTATGAAGCTTCCACCCTTCCGTCATAGTACTTACACATCGCTGTTTATATATCCTGAACCAACTACATTTGTCATGTCATATAAAAACAAAGCCTAGAGACATTTAAATGACATTTTAAGCATTTAAAACATGTCCATGTATTTTATTAAAAAGTGATCATAAACTAACATTAAAATTGCAGTTCTGCAAGGTAATTAAGCACATGCATAATCTTAAGCATGAGAGTCAAATAAAGTCAATTGAGACTATGTGCATGATTCAAGTTACGCATGTTGCTGAACTGTGGACTAATTGACTAGAGATAGGAAACCCAAAGTGAAATTGGAAGCTCCATCTTTCATTCACTCCATTGTATGCTTTTGTTAATGTATCTTTCCTTTAAATAAAATCAAAACAACTCATTATGAAAATTAGATTTCAATGGCCTGTAACAGTTTAAGAATAATAAATACAATTTTGTGGCTGTAGAAGTAGAGAAAGAAGAATGATTTTTGAGCACTAAAACAGTAAAAAAAAGTATTAATGGGTTACTAATACACTGGGAAGGAGTGGAGTGGAGACAGGAAGTTCACTCACAAAAATCCAGGAACATGTACTTCTTTCAATGAACAGGTAAATTAACAATGCTAGGCGAGGGATAAAATGTTGTTGAAGGTCAAGAGATAAATAATTATGAAACAAGAAAACTTAACTATATAAACTGGCTATATAACTAAAAACTGGCTCTGGAACTTCAGTGAAGGAGGGAAGAGTAGGACGGGGATGTTTGCAGCTCCTCCTCTGACACCCCCCCTCTTGTAGAAGAGAAGCAAGAGCTCCACTTCTTCTTAGCTGTTGCTACTAAAAAGTATAGTGATAGCTCCCCCCTTCTCTGCTGATGTTGTGGTGAGAGCTCCCCCTCCTGTTTCAATCTATTCTAGCCACTGCTGGTCAAAATATCCACACCTCCTGAAATCAAACCATTTCCGAAAACTATTAATAAAGAAATTTTGCCCTTTTATACCCAGAAAATACAATGCCCGGACTGCTTTTCTGAAATGGAAAATAAACATTTATTTCTTGAGAAACAACCCACCCCAGACACAGAAGTAGCCAACTAATCATTAGTTTCCCTACCAACCCAACTGAGACACAAAACCATTCCCTAAATACTACTTCAGTAACCAAAACAGATGATTTCCCCTTTCAACAAGACTCCTTCCAATTCGTGTCAAACTTTTTAAAAAACACTAGAAGCCTATGAAATGATATAAATTATGATAATAATTCAGATGAGATACATTTTTTACACGTAAGCCTTCTTTGGTTTGAGATCTCTCTCTCTCTCACACACACATACACACACACACACACACTTCAAGCAAGAAGCTTATTTTGACAGCCTGCTACAGAGGTTAATGGAATTTATGCATTTTCACTTTATTCTTCAGCATCAATCTGTACAACATGCCACACCAGTGATGGCTTTGTAGGATTTTATTCTCTTATCCTGGATAATCAATAAAACGGGTCCTAAATGCACTCTCATAGGCCACCATGGTTTACAATTGTAGTGAGAGAGGAACCACCGAGAGCACTGTGACTCCATATGAGGAAAAGGAGAAAAAAAGTATCATCACTGCCAATAAAACATTTACAAAAATTCACACAGCAAACTGATCATACTGGTGGACCAGCCTAATCTGAGCTGCTTCCATTTACCACTGGAAACCAGTTTCTTCATAGGAGAAATTTTCATGTTATTTTGTGGATGTATTTTCTCAGTGCCTACTGTGTCCCTGGTAACTAGGTAGGGTCTTGTGAGGAGACTCATACCATTTCAATTTCAGTTTTAATCAGTATTGCTTTCTCAGTGCTCTGACAGCACTAAAGTCAAAGGATTCGTGCCCCTCTTGGGCTGGAGAACCCATGGGTTCCAATGTTGGAGAGAGTTATCATCTCTCAAAATCCTGATTAAAGGGTTTTCTGAAGGAAGCTCTGGCGAGGAGCTCCATTCAAAAAAACATCTGTGGCCTGAAAGAACACCTGTCTCTCTTCTGCTCTACTGGTAACATTTTTATAGATGCTAAGTCATAGGCCATTGGAACCAATGATCCATTGCACTGTGACTGATGAGAATTTTGTTCCCCATCCAACAGACTTTGGATTGACAAACTCTCCCTCTGACAGCAGAATAATCTAGGGGAGCAATCAAGGCCTTGAGTTTGTCCTTGCATCCCTAAATGTAAGACACAAACCACCTAAATCCTTTCTGAAACTTGATTGCCATGCAACTCTTTATTAGACGTTAGATATTATATTCCCTTATGCTGAAGAAAGAGCTTCAAAACACTGCAGAGATTTAACACTTAACAAAAGTGCCAAATGTGATGAACACCATCATATGGTTGAACCACAATGGTTAAAAGACAGTACTCAAAGGCTATGTTTACACTGCACAACAATGTTGGCAAGAGTGGCATGTGACTCCCACATTTGGGGAGGCTGGGTTTGAGCATTAGAAGTTATCTAAAAGTGGAGGGATCACCAACACACAGATCCTGATCCCTTGCTCTGCCCTCTCAACCTCCTCCTCCTGAAGCTGCACCCACATTTCCCACCTCCACTCCATTCCAGGCTCCGATCCTGCTCAGACTCCCTTCTGCCTCCTCTCTCCTCACCCTATCCCCCCAAAACCCTCACACCTCTTCACCCCTCTCCACTCTGTTGCTCATGCCTTTCTCAGCCCGCTTTCCTGAGAGGCCTAGCTATCCACGCTTCTCTGCCTCTCAGGGAGCGAAGAGGCGGAAAAGTGGGGGGAAGAGTGCTCAGGGGTGATGGTAAAGATACATGAGAAGTGGGCACTGGAGGGAAAGGGGAAAGAAGCATAAGTGGCAAACAGGGCAGCCACAGGGAGGGGGTAAAGAGATAAGCAAGTGCAGGGGAAGAGGCAGAGAAGCACGAGCGGCAAGCAGGGGGCACAGGAGAAGGGGCAGAGAAGCACAAGAAGCAGGGGGCCTTATGGGGAAGAGGTAACCAGGGGCAGCAAGAGAAGCAACGTGGGCATAACCACAGGAGAAGACCGGGACGTGGGAGTGCGGCTATGGTGCAAAGGGTGGGTGGGGCATTCCAAAGGCAGCAGGCCAGTAGTGTGCCTTCAAAGAAAGGTGCACCGCATCCTGTGTGGGGTGGATGAATACTGCTGAAAAAGATGTGGGGTTATAATGGATCATCACAAATCAAATATGGGTCAACAATGTAATATAGTAGTTAAAAAGGTTAATATCATTCTGGGGTGTATTAAGAAAAGTGTTGTAAGAAAGACACAGGAGATAATTGTCCTACTCAACTCAGCAGTGGTGAGGCCTCCTCTGGAGTACTGTGTCCAATTCCGGGGGCCACACTTTAGGAAAGGTGTGCTCAAATTGGACAGAATCTGGGGAAAGCAACGTAAGTGATAAAAGAAAAGCTGACCTGTGAGGAAAGATTTTTTAAAAATGCTTAGTTTTGAGAAAGAAAGACTGAGAGGACACTTGAGAGTAGTCTTCAAATATGTCAAGAGAACAGGGGTCAATTGTTTTGCAAGTCCACTGAAGCAGGACAAAAAGTAATGGGTTTAGTCTGCAGCAAAGGCGATTTAGGTTAGATATTACAATAAGATTTCTAATTATAAAGGCAGTCAGGGTATGCACTCTCACTGAAGATTTTTAACAACAGGGATAGTCTAGGTATACTGGGCCCTGCTTCAGCACAAGGGGATTGACTATATAATCTCCCAAGGTATATGATCCCTATATATTATTAGTCTACATCAGCTTGTTCCAAATATTTTGAAATGCCTTTGTGATACTGATACCCAGCTATCAAAACAATTTTTTGCTATTTATCTGTAAATAGTTGACAAATATTCTAAACACTCAAATATTCTATACACTTATTTTATTTCTGAGACTTGCTAAAACACTGCTCAAGATTCCCTATTCTAATTACTCTCAAATGATAATCTGAGGTATAACAGAGGTTAGCAGAGCTGGCATTCAAGTGATACAGGCTCTCCTTTACTCTGACTGCAAATCACATTATAAAAAGACATTATGTTTTCCAAATATTGTTTTTCTAGGGAAACAATCACTGTAGTTGCCACAGAGACAAAGCTGTAACTAAACAAGTTAGTGCCCAGGGCAAGCAATCATATTTGCACCCCTTAAGATGACATGGAGTGGGGCACACAGGGTTATATGCACCCCCAGGTTTCGGCTTAGTGCAGAAATTTTCAAACCGTGGAGCACGCCTCCCTAGTGGGACATGCCCCTAGAGTTTATAACCTTTCATTTCCTGCCAGTAGCTGGCAAATCAGAAGCTGGTGAGAGATGCCTAGACTGCTGGGTCCCTGGCTATATGTGTGGTACTTGGGGCACTGGCTGGCTAGCCAACAGCCCTCCTTGCCCTGCTCCCTGGGAACTCACCAGGCAGGGCAGGTGGCACCCTCTAAGCTGTACCCTAACACACTCTTGCCTGTGTCCTGAAGGAACTGGCACCAAACAGTGACACTCCTAGAGATGGGCCTTTGCCTATGGAGCCTGGCTGCCATTAGATGCTCCCTGAAATATCCATCCATCTCAAGCACCAGCCTCTCAGCAGCCCAGTCACACTCCTCTTGCTGCTGAGGGACATGCTATCACAGCAGATCTCTCTCCCCGCTCTTTCTGTACACAGAGCAGAATTGTCCCTTGCTCCCCTTGGTTGCCTTGCCCCAGTCCCATGGGCTGCTGGGCTCATGATCACAGCCTGAGCGCTCAGCTTGGTCACACACAACCAATGCCTAGACCCAGCACTGGGGGGTGGGTAACTTTTTCCCCACAGCTCTGGAAATTAAGGCTGTGAGAACAGAATGACCTCTGGGGTTACTAAATTTCAAGTTCTCAAAGCAAGGACTCAACTGGCAGGCAAGGGAAGCAGAACGGCGGGCGGGGGCGAATTTAGGGAGTGCAGGAGGAGGTCCCTGTGGCAAGGGTATGGAATGAAGGTAGACAACCAGTATTGGAAGAGAGCATGGGCCAGCTAAAGGGGGGGAGCCTCAGCTGCTGCTGCTGAAGGAATGTTCCTCCCCCATTCACCATCCCTTTCTCTTCCCCACTGTCCCATATCTCCCTCCCCCTACTCTCACATGCCCATCCCTTCCCTCTTTCTTGCCCCACTGCCTCTTCCCCATTCCCCAATATTGCCCCCATCTGCCTTGCCCTGCTCCCCTTTCCTCACAGGCACTCACCACTATATAGAAAACAGGATGCTGGCCTAGCAGGTGCCCAGCACATGTAGAAGGGGAACACAACTAGCACTAGCAGCCAGGAGGCACCATCTAGCTGCAGAGGCACCACTGGCAGGAGATGCTACTCCAGACTCCCTCTACTCCTTTGTTTCAAGGGAAGGGAAATGCCCCACCATACCAAACAACACACATAAACTCTGGCTGATGCTGCTAAGCCCAAACCTGTGGGCAGGGGACTGATACTACTAAGCCCAATCCTGCACCCCACCATTCTTGCGTTCTGGCAGGTGCCACCACTCTTGCCCTGCCCTAGTTACAGCTCTGCACAGAAATGCTATTCAATCATCAATAGCAAGATGATCCTCCAGATACATTCTTTATTAAGGTATGGTGCAAACTAAGCATGAAAATGCTTGAGAACCCCCATCCCACTGTACATTTAACACAGGGTACTGATAGGTAAACAGTTAATGCTTCTTTTTCATCAGAAATACAGAATATTTTCAAACTCTTTGTCCTTTGACATTCTGATAAGTCAAATCATGACATCTATATTTATCAAAGATCAAATGCAAACCTATAAAATATGTAGAACAGAAGTAGACCATAAGGGTAGCAGTGTATGTAGGTTCTTTACGTCAGACCATGTGGAAAAAGATATGGTTTTTATGAAATTAACATTTCTCTCTATTATCCTCCTCTAAGTTAAAAAAGTTAACTTTACAAACAAAATGATGCAGCTTTTAATATACACATTGTATATATTTGTTTTCAAGCATCCTTTACAATCCATCAGCTATTTTGGAATTAAGTTATATTTCTAGTTTAAACTTTTATATTTTAAATAAGATATGCGAAGTGTCAGGAAGGTCCAATTCTAGACTTCCAAGATCACTAGATTTACTTAAGTGAGAAGAAGTGTGCAACCCAAGCTTGTACATATTTTAAGGAAGTTCATTGGTAAAAGTGAAGTCAGAGTAAAGTGCATGTTTGTTCTAATTTATATATAAATATTTTAAACTCACAAATTCTAAAAAGATGTCCCACCCAAAATGTAGAATAAAATGACAGTGAACTATGTGACAGCCAATTGTCACTCTAGACTGTTGCATCTGAGTTCTACTAAGATTTTAAACACACAGATATAAACCAGTTTGATGTATGCATTTAGTTTAACATTTCTATGTTTTGTATAGGAACAATTTTATTTAGGTTGACTCCCATGCCACACATGAGTCAGGATCCAATTCAGCACAGCATTTAAACACATTCCTAGCTTTAGGCTTGTGTTCAAGTCCCATTGACCTCAATGCAATTGAAGCAGGCACCTCAGTACTCTGCAGAATCAGGGCCTTCTGACTACTTCAGTCTTCCCTCAACATCCCTCTCTTTCCAAACATGATTACTCCTTTACTTACCTAAAAAAAGAATTAAAGCACAGTCACATGTGAAAACTTGTTTATAGAAAGAATGTACACAATTACCTTAGATAAGCAACACCAGTTTTTTGGTTGCTTTATTTTTTTAGAAAGACAACAAATTTCAGATGTGGGTGCTTAACTCCTAAAGTTCATATTTGGATTCCTACAAGATGTCTGACTTTCCTGAGTGCTGAGCAACCCCAACTTCTCTAGAGTCATTGGGAACTGCTAGGGTTCAGCACCACTAACCAATCAAAAAGATTTTTTTTTAAATCAAGCCAGATCTTTAAAATCGTAAATACCGATATAAGGGCCTTATCGTGCAAATACTTATATATAGGTTAAATGGGATCGCTCATTTTTCATTTATTCACACACATGTAAGGGTCTGCAAAATTGGAGCCCTTTTAATACTTCCCATAAGACAAGAACAATCTTGGAAACACAACACCCACGTGTAGGCCGCCATGTATCTTGTACTACTCAAATTACTCTAGAATATATTTTTTTAAATAATATTTTGTCTCTATCCAGTATGAGGAGTTAGCTGACTCTTTAAATGTGCTGCAGATGCACTACAAAAAGTGTCAGAAAAGTCACTATTTCTTTTTTTTTAATAGTGCAAAAACAGTAATCTGACTAGCATTTTCCTCTTTATCCTGGCAAAGTTTGGAACACAATGACATTTTTCCATGGATAGGATATAAATTAGGATATTCTCGTGCATAATCATTTGAGGGACTGTGCTAAAAGATAATGATCAATTTACACCTAGGTAATTTGAGACTTTAGGTACGTTTCTGTATATCCAGAAATAACCCTATCACACAGTTTCACTAAGACCTTTCTTCTTTGAATAATCCATTCCATTCTTCGTTTACTACTTTTATTTCTTTAAGAATAAGTCTTGTTTTCCAATTACAGGGAGGAAATAAAAAGCAATGCAACTCTTTTATGTAAAGTAAATCCATCTGGATGTTTGCTGCATGCTATATTATAAACTTGTGATCCCCAACCACAATGAGTTATAGTGAACCTGCAGGCAAAATTGTCTCCATATACCACAATCCATTATCCCTGTCAAGTTAATGTTCCATGTTGAGCCATATGGCACGGGTACACATTCAACAAAGGAAATTCCTTAAACTTGTTATAATCAGCACTTGCAGTCATCCAAAAAACTATATAAACAGCTTGATTGTGTTTTGTGCATTTCAGTTAATATCCATGACAAAAAACAGGAAACACTGCAGGAAAAGGAGAAGGAAAGTGGGGGAGTGAAGTTGGAATAAAAAAAGATACTGTATGTTTTATAATTACACAACTTTTTCCTAAGCAAGTGATTTTCAATTACAAAAAAAACTCAAACCTTCTGACACTGAGCCACAGTGCCAGATTTAAAAAAAATTCTGCATCAATATTCTGTTCTGCATGCAAGTAAAATGTTAAAGCCTCAAAGAACCTAATTCATGTAAAACATTTCAGTTTAAAGAAAAAAAAAGCCTGAATCATTTCTAATTTTCATGTTTGTTTTTCCCTACAGTTGTTGCATAATTAGTTAAAAAAATCTAACAGCGCTTCATTAACAATAAGGCAATTTAAATAAAGCATCTTTACATGCATTAAGTGTAGGTCACAGATGAATTAAGGACTCCCAGAAGCCTCTGGTACCTGGCACAACCCATCACATCAAGCCAGAGTCAAGGTACAAGTAGAGCAGAACTTCATTCCAGCCCCCGCAGTGACAACAATAAAACGCTGAGAAAACACACTATCAAATACTGAACTCAGCATCAATTTCTGTTAATTACAGCCTTGTCAGCAACGTGATTATTCAAACAGCTCATGCAAATGTTAATGAGTTCTTATTTGCATATTTATTTTTTCCTTTGTTGAAATGTCATTGATTATTACATTCTACAATGATGAATGCTGCTGATGATGTGCTCTGATATGTAATTAGTCATTAAGTGCAATGAATAGATCAATTATGAAAAAGGACTGAGATTAAGAAATATCAAACCAGACCGCCCAATGTAACTATAGAATCTTTTTTGAAAAGAGAACTAATAAATAATTTCTTGGCATTTAAACTGCAACATCAGTAGTTTTCAATAAATAAACTGCTACTTTTTTAGGTTAAATGTGATCTTAAAAATTCATTACTACTGTGATAATCCAATTACAATCATGAAGGTTTTTTTAAATTATTACACAAGTTTCATGTCAGAATAAAAATGTAAGATTTGTTATTTCAACTGTGTCTTAAAAAAAGACTGCAGGGCCTTCTCAAAGCCACACGCACAAAAATACAGAGTACAAAATAATTTGTCTTATGAAATAAATGCAAATAAAATAAAGTATATCTTGAAATCCTAGTTTGCTTTAGAGGAAACTGTAGCCTCTTAAAACTGCTTGCTGTAACTACCCAGCGAGCACTTGCTATTCGCAGATGAAAAAAAAAAAAAAAAAAAAAACACATTACTGCAGACCAGATGGGAACATTCCACATGACCAAACCAATCAATCACCTCGGTGGGGCGCAGGTGCAACACAGCCGTGTAGCAACACACCATTTCACAGTCTATCGGGCACAAACACATGGTCACCAATCAATGGCACCCTAAGGACCTGAGAGGAGGGAGGCTCTCTCGAGTCTTACTGGTCCATGCCTGATGACTTCATAATCACACATCATTTCATTCACTGGAGGATACAAACTAGCATTCTAATAACCTTCTACTGAAAATGGTCATGTTGTGCATATTAATAGAGAGCTGTTTATAGTGGAACAACTGACTTTATGCTGCAGTCTAGGCATAGCATGCAAGAACGAAACAACCTGAAGCTAAAACCTTCTGTCTGAGGAAGCATATTACACTCGGGCTAAGATCAATGACAACATTATTCATTTTGCCACATCAAAGTCGGTGTACGAAGCTCGTACCTTACACAAAGCAACTGTTAAACAATAGGAAAGCAGGCAGAGATAAAGGACAAAGCAGGATGAAAATCAATCAGTGACTATGCTTCTGTATTTAGTGGTAGAAAAAAACCACAAGATAAAATGCTGCAACAGAACCATTAATGAAAATCAAGCTCTAAATACAAAAAAAGTGAGATCTACATTGTGCAAATGTCCTAATGCTCTTAACAGAAGAGGAAGATTTGATTTAAGTGATTACCAACCTCATGAATTCAGTCATGAGATGAAAAATTATGTACAGTGATGTGTTCATACCAATACACAAAACAAAAACTGCTGGGTACTCTGTAAAAATGGCTTAACCAAGGGAACACTTTTTATTCTATCAAAGATGAGAAGCAAAAATTCATTATCATTTATATTAATGACCATTTATTAGCATTATAAACATCCTGCTTTTGCATTTTTGCACATTCTAGCCACAAACCATTCTATGCCATACTATCACAGACACTGTCAGCTAAATCTATCAAAAAGGTAATATTCAAGAAAAACCATGATAACAGCACATTTTTGCATAATTACACTGTAATTCGAGGCTAAAAGTCAAGTGATTAACTGCTAGTAGTATTGCAATTAAGTTAAAATGCAGCAAAAGTTAAATCTGGTAAACAGATTTCCTGCCACTTTTCATAATTATCCTGTAGGACTCTATGCCACACAACACTGAGATGAAGAGTTTATTATTATTATAAACTAGAAGACTTACCTGGCGTTGTTGGGTCCTTAAGTCAATTAATTTGGGAGATTTTTTTTGCAAAATAAAATGAAAATGTACATGCTTCATTTGAATCATTGCTCTAGGATGGGGCTGGAGATGAAGGGCTCAGTACGCAGGCTGCCCCAGGGAGAGAGGATTACCCCAGTTCTCTCTCACCACAGCAGGTGAGAAGCGCCTCTCCCTGGCTGCTGAAGCTCCAGTGGTCACAGCTGGGAGAGAGGTGCATGTCCCCTGGCTAAGGCAGGTCCAGACTGGTCTGCCCCATGCGCTTCTGAGTCAGAGTGTATGTCTAGACCGCAAGGATTTATTGGAAAAAGATACGCAAAATGCTCTCTGCATTTTGCGTATCTTTTTCCAATACTTTTGTCGGAAGATCTCCAAAATTCAGTTATGGAAAGCTAAAACCTGATTGCTATAAACTGGAGACAACATTAATCTGCCACCACAACAAAAATAATTAATCAATACGGGGACAAGAACATTCTGTCTTGACACATAATTTCTGGACACTATGGAGAGTGCCAAGATCAGAATAACCATTTTTGTTCTACCTCCACTACAGTGCTTTTTCCTTCTCTTCCCTAACTGTCAACACCCTCCTGCCACTGCTTTCCCACACGGCATTTTCTTGTGCCCTTGTGGGAAGGCTTGCCCAAATAGTTGATTTTTCCACCAGACTATGTGAATGATAGACTATAGCTGCAGTTAACAGAACTTCAGTTTGACTGAGAAATACATAATTAGGTTCATTTTACAGTGACAGCAAAGCTATCAGAAGAACAGAATCTGAATTAGATGCAATTTGGATTGAAATAAAAAAAGATACAACATAAAACTGTGTTTGGTTTTGCCTCTTCAGCAGTCCATCTTAATTATACATTTCAGCAATTAATGGGCTAGGTAAGACTAGAACAAGCAGCACAAAATCAATGTGTACCTAGCAAATGTTACATGCATTTCTCAAAAGTTAGTAGTGGCAAATAAAGCAGTAGTAGAAATGTATGGTAAGTAAAACGTGCCCATACATAAAAGGTTAATTCTCTTTCAACAAAAAAAATACAGATTTACCAACATAGCACTAGCTATCCTCATCAGATTCAACCTTTGGGGGAATTAGAGATGTAAAAAGAACGTCCATATTATTTATTAAATAAATATTAAGTTGTTAGTAGGGTTGCCAGGTGTCCAGTATTAGGGGTCTCTGTCCAGTAAAAAAAAACAAAACACAGAAAATACCGGACATGTAAAATGTTTTGTTTTTTTTTAAACTCAACAATTTTTTTCCCACCATGTTCAGTATTTTTTGTGAAAGTATATGGCAACCCTAGTTGTTAGTCTCACAGCCCTTTTTTGGAGTTGAGGGGAAGGCGATTATAGAATAGGAAGAGGATGGAATCTAAGGATCCTCCACCCACAGACACTTTCCTCTCTTCTCCCCGTCCCACCTGCCCAACATAAATGTTAATTAAGACCATCAAATTTGGAATCATCCTAATAATGCTAGCCAAAACCTTCTGATAGCCCCGAATGCCAGTGTGACAATGGTGGACAAAAATGAAAAGGAAGGTACATTTTTCTGCCCCACACAAAAATGCTAAGGTGAGCTTTGTTATTGCTTAACATGAAGACACCAGAGTAGTGGGGTTGGTATGTACCAACCGGTTTTCTATAAGAAAATTTAAGTTTTGTTTTGTTTCTTTTTTTTTACAAAATCCGCGTGCACAAGCACACACACCAAGGACCAAAAGACTCAAGAAATATTACACAACATATACATTTTAGAGTCTCTAGTCTCAGAAAATCTTCAATGTAAAAACTGAAGATAATACAAGAAAGACAAAAATTAAAATGAGGAGGGATGAAAGGAGAAAGGTTACAGTGAGACAGTCAACTCCCTGAAGCATCTGTCTCCCTTCCACCTTCACAGAATAATTTAGTAACAGTGACAGCATCAGGTAGATTTGGGGATAGAGTGTAATACATCTTGGAAGTTTGATTCCTGAACCCACAACTCCTTGAGCTTCCAGGCAGCAGCCCACAATCTTCCCTGAAAAATACGCAATGTAACGAACACTAATACGACACACCATGCAATGCACTACAATTGATGCAGCATGTGCCAATGCAAGCAGCAGTGCCTATATGCCCAAATCCATTTAGGTGCATCAGTTTATCTACATTGATGTAAGCTATACTAATGCAACTGAAGTTCATAAAAGCTTGTGCCTGTACTGGATTCACATAATGGGTTACAATGTATAACAAATAAATATAATTGTTTAATGAGTAATAATTCATGCATCATAAGGAAATACTCAGTTGTGATTCGTTTGTCTGTGGGTGGTTCTAGGATGCTTTAAGCTAATGTTTAATTATACTGTTAAAAGGTTCTGGGGGAAGCTGGCAATTTGAAACATAGTGGGGGAGGGGAGTAGATTGTGCAAGTAAGAGAAGAGAAGCTCTTCTTGAAAGTTGCTTCTAGGAATGCCTTATACCAGTGTTTCTTAAACTGTGTTTTGTGGCACACCGGTATGCTGCGAGGCAGTCAGAGGTGTGCCATGGAGAACAACAGAATTCAAAATGGCCACCCTTAAAGGGGTAGGCGACCTTTTTTTTTTTTTTTTTTTTAAATCTGTCAATAACTTTCTCCCCGGCCTGTTTTTTTTGGCTCAACAAAAAATCCTTGGTGTTCCTCCATAAAAAAAAAAATATTGTTTGGTGTTCCTTGGTCTTAAAAAGTTTAAGAAACACTACCTTATGTACACACTCTCTCTCTCTCTCTCTCTCTCTCTCTCTCTCAGGAAAAATGTGGATTACAAAACACTGGAAAGATGAACTCCAAGTACTTGTTAAGATGAAAAGCTCAATATAATGAGTTTAAATATTATTATTAATCGCACTTCACATATACTTTAACCTGCCCATGCACTCATTAATGGATCTCCAAGTCACCATGTTGTTTCAGGCCAATTCCACACGCCAAATACACAGGGAATAGTTGGAACTTAACTTAACTTAACAATGGAGGTGCTAATTGTTCTTATCAGCCTCTTGTAACTTGAACAATCTATTCGCTATATTTTTTCTCCTCCTTTCTCCCCCACTTCCTTTATTTATTCTTAGATCTGGACTTTTAATACTCCAGTCATCTGAAGAAGTGGGTTGTGCCCACGAAAACTCATGATACCATCTACATGTTTTGTTAGTCTTTAAAGTGCTACTAGACTATTCATTGTTTTTTAAGTTTTTCTAGTTAAAAACTAACTTGGCTACCTCTCTGAAACTTCATATACAGTATGGGGTATGAAAGAATTGATGTGCAAGCAGCAGACAAGATATTTCCTCCTCAATCCAAGCCATATAACTATAGAACCACTGGTGACAGTCACAGCAGAGTAGTGGGGATAAATAGCTGTGCACAGGTAAACTTCATTAAATGTTCCATTTATCTACAATCCGTAAGGGAAAAGGAGAATCAGAAGCAGAGGACACTTTTGAGAAAGGTATGGCTGGCACCTTCTCCATTATCACTTACCTGTGCCCTGCTGACAGGAGTTAATAGTTTGTAACCTTCTGGGGAAACAGACAAGAGTGCCATTCCTATGCTGTTATTAATCCTATGTTCTGAGAACCAAATCTGTAATGATCTGTTGCAGCAATTAACCTCTTTTTCATTCTCTTCTGGCTTTTAGATTCTGCTGAAGAAAGTATGTGAAGAACACTGCTATTGTGACTTCTCAATGTCAGAAAAAATAATTGGGGGGGGGGGATTACATTTCAGCAAAAGGAGTTGGGAGAGAGTGTCAACTGGATGTGATTGGCATGAGGAAACATCCATACATCCAAGTTAGGAAGACTGGGTGCAGAAGCAGGATTTCTCCTCCCAACTGGGTAGCAGTAAGAAGGTGAAATGCACCAGAGAAGAGTACTAGCACAGGAAACAATGAAATCCCTCTGACAACAGAATTTGCAAGGAAGCACAGAGCAGTTACTTAATTCCTTAACAAAGATAAATATAGCACCTTGCTGTAAGAAAGGTAGGAAATACTAGGAAACTACCAACTAATACCCAAACTTCTATTTTGACTTTCATGTGTAATGGAATCAATCTGATGACAAAAAAAGTTGTTGTTTTTTCTTAGTCCATTAACAAATGTTTCTCAACCTCTGTTGAGAGGAGTTTTAATCAAAAGGCTTTAATCAAAGTTCACTCATGCCCAGTCTACACTAAAGGGGAAAGTCGACTTAAGATACACAGCTGCAGCTATGTTAACTATGTAGCTGGAGTCAGTGTATCTTAAATCATATTTTTGGGCCATCTACACAGTGGGAGGTCCAACGCAGCAAACGCTTCCGTTGACTTCCTTTACTCCTCGTGACGAGCAGGACTACTGGCACCAGGGGAGAGCTTTTTCAGTTCAAATTAGTGGGTCTTCACTAGATCTGCTAATTCGAGCCCTGGAAGATCAACTGCAGCATAGGAATGTTAAAATTAGATTAAATCAATTCATTGAATAGTCAATGGATTTTCCATCGACTAGTCGATTAGTTGATAAGGGCGCTTCTGCTTTGAAATGTACAAGAGCCCCAGCACGGGCTCTTGTGCATTTCAAAGATTGAAACACCGCATGGAGCCTGGGGCCAGCATCAGAATCCCCCAGACTCAGAGTCCCCAGCTGGCCCCAGGCTCCATGTGGCTCTTCCACTTTGAAATGTACAAGAGCCCCAGTGGGGACTCTTGTATATTTCAAAGGTGGAATGCTGCCACTGCACCCCTGCCCCTCCCACGGACCTGGAGCTAGGGTCATCTCCTCCTCTCCCCCCCACTGCTGCCTCTTTCTGATAGAGGCAGCAAGGGGAGGGGGGAAGTGACTAGTCAACTAGTATGTTGCTATCCAATAAGCTTTTGCTTATCAGATAGTCGACTAGTCACTTACATCCCTACTGCAGCAATGTTGATCTTCCATGTAGTTTAGACATGGCCTCATTGTATTAAGACTTACTTCTGGAAAATATACTGAAATGTATTTACCAGTAAAACATGAGAAATCCTTCAAACTAAAGTATATGGAGAAATAAAAATAGCAAAGCACGTTTTGTCATGCAGTATCTTCCACTGTGTCTCATGTTTGTTCACTCACCTGTTGATCTGCAATAATCTTCCTGCGATTAGAAATCACTGACGTTCTACTGTAGTTGGAAAAGGGAGGTCTAATAATCAGCAACCAATATTGGGTTATTAAAAATACATAACGGAAATTAAATGCAATGGTGAGAGTTAACTGGTTTAAAGCATAAGCCCAGTTTTCAATGAGACATGTAAAGCAGTGCCATGTAATGTACTCAGAGAAATCAATAATCATAGTAGATAAATACAAATTCCTCAGCTGATTACATAGCAGTTGACTCAGAAGTTAAGATTTTAGAAATTTCTAGCAAAAACTAGAACACTGGAGAAATCATTTCAGCAAGAGAAACACAAACTTCTGAATGAAAATGAAGCTAAAGTCATATATTACACACACACTTACCTTAATAAATGCATGCTTCTGAGCATAAAACAAAGTTTTAAAAAAATCTATAAAATCTATTACAAATAGTTTAATTACTCAGTATGATCTCTTACTGGTGAAGAAGCATAAAAACAGATATATTTGGTACTTCAGAGTTTAGATACAAGCTATAGGTTGAACCTCTCTAACCCAGCACTCCATGGTCTGGCAACATCCATGGTCCAGCGTGATTCTAGTTAGCCAGATGTCCACTTATCATGGGTGTGGCTAAGTTTCCCATGGTCCCATAAAGCTTGTTTATAGCCACCAGTACTGACTCTCAGCGTTCTGTGCTGCTATTTAGTTCTAGTTTACCCCTAAATGTCTTCTAACAGCCCAGTGAGCAGTGGAAGTGTTGGTAATGTTGCAAGACAGCATTGACCTCCAATGATTTGGCAAATTCTCTGGTTCGGCACCGGTCAAGTCCTGAGGGTGCCAGACTAAAGAGGTTCAACCTGTAGTATTTAACTCTCATCATCTCTTATTTGTTTATACTGGTATCATTACTCAGCTCTCTGCAGGGTCAAGGTAGAATAGTCATTTTGTGTCCTGGCTAACTGGATTCCTTATATCAGCTGTTAGCAGAAAGCCATTGGATTTCTCTTGAAATTTCACAATTGGTTTCATTACAATATACAGGAATATGAAATATTAAATCTTTAATCGACATAACTGATTTCAACTTAAAAATATTTCTAAATAATCACATTGTACCTTCTGCTATATATCAGATGTAAACTTCATGTAAATGTTTTCCATTTATGTTCCACAAGATGTATAAATGTAAGCATATTTAACACTTAGAAAATCTCAATACCAAAAAAACAAAAAATGTGAAGTACTGAAGAATTTTTTAAAATGTATTTTAATGAGAAACAGATATTCAAGAAGTAGGATTCATAAAACTTTTATCTTCTGTGATGAAACTTAATTTTCTTTACCATAAAATGGGATTACATTTAAAATATTTTCGTCATCATTATAGCTTTTGTAAAGTTGCTTACAATATACTTGTTCAGATCTTTAACACATCTGAAGTGATTTATGTTTTCTAATTTCTGCTAATTTCTGTGATGTGTGATTTGCATATCTAATTTTCACATATTTTACTCACTTCCGTCTGATCCATGGTAACAGAACAGTTTCTGATTATGCTCTCCTTAGAACTACCTATATGTGGCACTCCTAAAAAATACGTTCAGAGTTAGTGCTCTACTACTATCTCAAACAATAAGACAAAAATAGTCCTGTCTAAACTACAACAGAAGCAAAACTTTTTTACACAAGACAGCCCTTAGGTCAGGGCTACTCAACTCTGGACGCCTCAGGGGCCACAATGATACTCACAGAACATGTGGAGGGCCGCAACTTAAGTGTGGTTGCATATACATGCAAATATATGCAAATAGCTTCTTTCACACTGACGGGCATGAATACAAAGATCAGGCCAAGACTAGACAACACACAGGCCCCATTTAAGTCAGTTCTAGTGTTATTAATAAAATGCAATATTTACCCGATTTCCACCCATATGACAGCACTTTTAATGAGCAATGACAGTCCAGGCATTTAACTACTAAAATGCATATCAACAAAAGACCATTATATTGACTACTTTTTTGTTTTGGATCCCACCCACGGGCCACGTGTTGAGCCGTGTGTAGAGTAACCGTGCCTTAGGTCTAAGATCCTTTGATTTGGTGGCTGATGTCATTGGGTCCAGTGATGAAATCACTGGTATAAATATTGGCACCGGGACTGATTGCAGGGGTGGGTTCCAGGCTCATTTAACTGCACATCCACTAATGTGATCTATGCCATCAAATGCTAGCAGTGCCCCACTGCAATGTATATTGGCCAAACTGGCCAATCTCTGCGGGAAAGAATTAATGGACACAAATCAGATATCCGAAAAGGCAATGCATGAAAACCTGCTGGAGAACACTTTCATCTTCCTGGACACTCACTAATGGATATCCAAGTCGCTGTTTTGTTTCAGACCAATTCCACAAGCCAAATACACAGAGAAGAATTGGAACTTAACTTCATTCACAAGTTTAATTCTTACACAAATGGTCTGAACCAGGATATAGGATGGCTCACACACAATCTTCCACCTTCTAATGACTTAACCAACCAACCAAACAATGCAGGTGCTAATGGTTCTTAACAACCTCTTGTAACTATTTGAACTAGCTACTCGCTGTCTCTTTCTTCCTCCCCTCCCGTTTTTCCTTCTCCCCACCCCCCTTATTTATTCTTGGATCTGGACTTCTTATAATCCGGTCATCTGAAGAAGTGGGTTTTGACCACGAAAGCTCATGATACTATCTACATGTTTTGTTAGTCTTTAAGGTGCCATTAGACTATTTGTTGTTTTTTAAGTTTTTCCTGTTACAGACTAACTCGGCTACCCCTCTGAAGCAATAAAAGATAAGGGAGACTACTCCTGGTGAGGTGAGGGTGGGGGAAGAAGCATTTTATCAAAGGCAGAAAGGAGCGAGGAAGAGAACAGGGAAATTTAAAGAGAAAACAAGAAAGAGATCAAAGGTTAGTGAATTATACTTTCTACTGTTATTTTCTATAGCCTTAAAAAGACAGCCATTTTGGTATCTAGCTAGTTTTGAGTAATAAGTTAGATATGAGTAATTTCTGGTAATGTCTCTTCTTGTATCTCTTCATGCCAATATTCATCGCTTTTATTTTTAAATTCCCCAACCTCCATCCTAACTACACCCACTACTTTCAAGATCCACTCATAGAGGGGGAAAGAAGCTTACTCTACAGGGGAAACAATGAAACTGGCTTCATAATTTCTGTTAACTGTACAAAATATATCTGGAAAAATATGGAATAAATTATCTCCTAGAGTTACAGACATAGTATAAACTTCTAGTAACAAACTGAGTAAGCAGTTTTAGACAAATATTAATTTTAAATGTATGAGGTCCTTTTATAGGGAAAACTGTTTCTCCTTGTTCCTCTCCTTTAATTTGGGTCTGTAGTCTCTTCTGTACACAGGTACTTATATCACACCTATTCTGCCTGCAAGTGGAGACATAATGTGATAAAGGCTGCACTACAATACAGCAGTAAGTGCAGGAAGATAGTCTTGTAGAACCTTCTTAAGCACAAGACATAGGGAGATAGAACTATCCCCCGAAGCTTTATGGGAGATGGAAGACTGATTCATCTGATACTGTAAAAGACTGACATCTAAAGACTCCAGCCTTGAGTAGCACAATAATGTGCTGCAGGGGACTAGCCTTTCTGAACAGAATTTACTGTACATTTCAGAAGCCTGAGGAAAAAAAGAGGACAAGCTCTAGAAGTAGTAAAATCCTGGACCTTGGAATATCAGGTATTTCCTAATCAGAAAATAAGAAGTAAACCATAAAGTTTCCCCTTTTGGGACTTTTCCACATGCTTGATTTCTGCACAAGTGCTGTTCATTTAGTACCGAAAGTAAAATATGCTACGTTTGCATTTAGACCTATTCTTCTACTGGACCAGTGCCCTCAGGAACTTACAGTAGTTGGTTTGCATTCCCTTAGCATTAATAAATGGTAGCCTAGTTAGACAGCTTTTGTACTGAAGTGGCCCACCAGGAAAATGAGCTTTTAGCCTTTGAACTTTAATTTTCCAGATTGACAGTTACAATTCCATTGTCCATTCATCACAATCTCTGACCCTTTCTAAAAAAAAATGACAGATGTCATATTATTAGAACTCATTTTACCTACTTGTTTCCCATTTTCTTCGAAGACTAAAAAACCCACATAGCATTGACCAATTCTAATATGCAACAATGCTTCTCCCACAAGAGCAAAGATACCTGCACTGCCACTGGAAAGTGGAATCTTGTCTTCAGAGCATGTGACTGGAAAGCACCTAGCACATGTTGTTCTGCCTGTCCAAATCCACATTTCATCATAGGGTTACCACGCTCCAGGACTGGCTTGGCGTCTCCTGGCGCTATCATCAATCTCTCCTTGTGACTACTAAAAGTAATACGGGAGATTTCAATAGGACAAAAGAAGGTGATATTATGTCATGTTGGGGGAGAAAAAAATCTCCAGAAATAGTTTAAGTCAAAGCTGCCAACCCTACTTCATCATCATTTGCATATGAACATACATGAAGTGGTAGAATTTAGGAAGTGGACAGGAGAGGAAGTACCAGGCAAGCCTAAATCAAACTGTTGACTAATATATGCTGGACAGCATATTATATATAGAGATACAAATAATATGTATAATCTATACCATATGTAAGTAGGCATTAAGCATGAGTAAAACTAAGCACAAATATCCTTATAATGATTTAGCCTAAACTGGCCTATACCATAAACCTGTTTCCTTATGCTAAGTATCCCATAGCTCCTCACATTTGCTGAAATAAGCATTTAGCATAAGTTGATAGGAAACTTTTCTAAATCAAGAAATATTCATTCAGTGTCTTAGTAAAAGCTGTGGAAGTACCTTCACAGATGGGTACCTGGAATCCTAGTATTTGAACAAAGATAAGGAAAGAACCGAAAAAGTTAGGGGGCATGGACAAGGTAATGTTTGGATTTTAATTATCTGTAAAGAAAGGCACAATTTGTAAATAATTATATAAATAACACCAGCTGAAATGTGCAATTTTGTTGCACACCATCTGCATAAAGTGAATGTAACATCGCTGCACAACATGGCTTCTCAGGGACTGATATCATATAGAACCTTTTTCCTGAACTAAGTTAGCCAATATCAGCCAAGTTTGTTATTTTGCCTCTCAAGTATATTTCATTACGAACCAAAGTGTAGCCAATCAACAGTACTCAGTTTCTCAACAGTATTCAGAACTTGTCACAGTTTATCAGCAGTACTAAGAACTTAATTTCTCCTCATATTAGATATCTAAGATAGAGTAACAAGTTCTAAAAACATTTTATGTGGGGAATCATCTCCACTGCAATGTGATGAGGGGCTTACCTACAACAATTGAAAAACTGAGGAAAAAAGGAAGCCCAGTAGGTGCATGAAAATCCCCAAGTTAAATTAGCTGCATGCATGATCAAATTGCTGAAGTGTAACAGCCCTTTAGTCCAGAGAGGTGGATCTGAGGGACAGAAATACAGTTTAAACTACTAAGTAAACATCTGTGATAAAATTGTACTCCAAAGATTTAAGGGCTAGATGTTTCAGTTGGCAGTTTCTGTGTAAATTAAGATTACCACTATTTCCTACTACTGATGGTTATGGCAATTAGCTAAGAGAATAATAAACTGATGTCACAAAATTATTATACACAAGCACAAAATGCAAAAAAATCATATAAAAAAATTGTTCATCAAGGCCACGGAAGGAGGAGGGCAACTGAGGCTACATCAAGACTGCAAGCTTCTTTTGGAAGACGCTTTTTTTGGAAGAGATCTTCCAAAAAAACTTATGCCAAAAGAGAGCATCCACACTGCAAAAGTGCATTGAAAAAGCAATCTGCTTTTTTGAAAGAGAGCGTCCAGACTAAATGGATGCTCTCTCACATGTAACCTGTGATTGCAATGGACGGAATGGCCACCAGGACAGCGGTGCTTTTCCCTCTTTCCTCTTCTTCCGAAAGAACCCCCTCTTCCCATCCACACATGCCTTTTTGCGAAAGAGCTCTTTCGCTAAAAGGCTTCTTCCTCGTAGAATGAGGATTACCAATGCCAGAAAAACCCCTCTGTTCTTTCGATTTTCTTGCAGAAGAACACAATTGCAGTGTGGGTGTTCCTCAAGTTGTGTCGGAAAAACAGCCGTTTTTCCAACAAAACTCTGTAGTGTAGACATATCCTGAGTGTTCAGCTTCCAATGCAAAAGCTACTTTAAAATTG
The DNA here is from genome assembly GCA_032595735.1 of Pelochelys cantorii. Taxonomy (NCBI): domain Eukaryota; kingdom Metazoa; phylum Chordata; order Testudines; family Trionychidae; genus Pelochelys; species Pelochelys cantorii. Next base: position 18,308,951 of record CM064338.1, read on the forward strand.
AGCATCAAGAGAACCATCAGTGATACTTTAAAACATGGTGAACAGAAATGAGAGTTAATATGATCAGACACAATTTTTTCCTAATGAATCATGGCCCTTCTGTTTGCCATTTTATTTAACATTTACAAAAGTTTTTATTGACATGTACTGTATATATGTACCAGGAGATCAAACAGTGCCTGTGCCTTGAACACAATGGAGACAAGGAGGAGCAATAATCAGCAATGAAGCTTGTATTCTTCATATTGCCAAAATGTGTCCTATTTCAAGCAACACCATTTTCATCTCAGTTAATTAAAACCAATTATTGTACAAAATACAAAATAAGACCTCTGTAGTACAAAATCTGCTCTATGTAGATGACACAAAAGGAGTCAAACATTTCAGTATTCTGTATATAGACATTTCCAAGTTTAAATATTAAAAGCGGATAGCACTGCATGTGTACAAACACTTGAATTGTGAACAGGTTTCACACAGAACAGTTATAAATTTAAGAAAATAAGATGGGCTATTTCTCCTTGTGTAAATAATATTTCTTTTGCTATTCTATAATTATGTCACTGGGCCAATGAGATAAATAAAATGAATGATAGTATTTTACTCTGGTTGGGATTCTGAAACTATTTAGCTTTATTATCTTAAAAAAATATCAAGGACAATAAACTACTCCTCATCTCACATTACACTCTGGGCCACTACCAAGATTTTTCTAAAGTGAGAAATAATGCTGCAGTGATCCCCTTAATGTCCACCAAAACAATGATAATGGGCACAAGACTCAGCTTCATAAATACTTCATTTTTTCTGGGATTACAAAACTGCAAAAATTATAAAAATTGCTACCTTTTCTTTTTCAAAAGATTTAGCTCTAAAGATACAGTTTTAGTCCAACAGTTGAAGCATTAAAAATACTTTTCTATAAATCATTATTATCCATTATTTATTAATGTATATACAGGAGAATGCCAAATAGCTGTCAAAGATGCAAAATACATTTTATTTGTGCCTTAAGTGCCAAAAATTGAGAAACATGTACTGCTTACAAATTGTCATCCATGCATAAAAATCTCAGTAAATATAGCCAGCAGCCACAAAGACATGTCATCATGCTTTTTTATTTAAATATACCCAACTGATCAAAACTCAGATTAGTATTTTGGACAGAACAATGCAGCAATGCATCCTAAATTAAGCATTTCCAGCAATTATATAAACTGTTGATCTCACAGTGCTCTTGGAAAGATCAAAAGTAAGTGTATGCAATTGCAATACACTCTTAGATGCTAGCAAGTAATTGACATGTGTGACTTATAGGCTTTACTGTTCGCTATTTATAAAGCAATATTCAAAGCATAAGAGACTGTTTACATCTAAAGGAGTGTTTCTCAAAGTGGTTGGTAGAACCACTCTGAAAAAGCTGCCAACGGGCTGCTAAGGTTTGTTTATTTACCAGTGCCACAGCCACGAAGCCTCGCAGCTCCCACTGGCTGCGGTTCACTGTTTGCAGCCAAGAGGAGCCACAGGAATCAGCGTGGCCTGGGCCTCTTCTTCCAGCGGCTCCCCTTGGCTGTAAATGGCAAACCGCAGCCAATGGGAGCTACAAGGCTCCATGGCTGCGGCACCGGTAAATAAACAAACAGTTCCACTGACCACTTTGAGAAACACTGATCTAAAGCTTCAGAAGTCAGTTGCAAGAGATTAGAATTAAATTTTGTTACGTTGTAAGATATGTCACAAGATTTTATCACCACAGAATTCCTGGCTACAGAGGAAAATGCCTTGTGATTCTCTCTTTTGAGTTTTACCTGAGCTACCATTTTTGCTAACAATGTTGACTTTCCTAGACAGAATTGTTGAATTCTCCTTTGTAAATTAAGTGATTTGGCTTTTATGTTAGTCAGTGACCTATATTTATTTAGAATATGGAATGCAAAATGAACTCTTTATAAAAGCAAAGACACCTGTGTCCATGAATAAAATCTTCTCCAAAGCTTAAAACATAGAACTTGCAGGTAAGGAATGATAGAATGATTTTGTAGCTCTCTTTGTTAATTTTTATAGTCACAAAGCATGCTAGCTATCTGAATACATACATTTGTATTCAAAAGAACACTATACTCCCTAATAAGCATGGGAACACCCTCTGACTTTACCCGATGTTGAAATTACCTGAGTACAGAATTTGACCCTATTTAAAATTATAAAAAGTAACACTTGTTTTACAGGACTTTTACAAACACATAAATCTTATAAATTAAATGTAAGTGAGAAAACACAACTATATATACACACGTGATAAAATTCTCACTTGTGACTGAAATCAGCCATGCACTAAAGAACTTATTGCTGACCTCAGAGTTCAGTACTGATGTTTGGGAAAACACTCAGTGGTCACATACTACTCTTGGAGCCTGAGAAGGCAATATGTACCACAAGCTTCATGTACACTTCTATAATTAAAACATAGCTGCAGCAGTGCTTTAAAGTGAAAGTATGGCCAAGGCATGAACGCAGGGGGAGCGTTCTCCCAGTGCTATATGTAAACCACCTCCATGAAGGGAGGAGCTAACAGGGCTGGAAGCCTGTTTAGACTGGTGCTTCACAGCACTGTAAACTTATTTTTACACACTCCTGAGCCAGAAAGTTGCAGCTCAGCAAAGTGGCAGCGTAGGCAGCCTAAGCATCCCACAAAATGAGAAAGAGAAGTATTAAAATGTCTTACATTATTTATTCCACAGTAGCTCCTACAAGCAGCATTCATGGATCTGGGACCCACTGTACTAGACACTGTACAAATACATCAACAGAGACAGTCCCTAGCCCAAAGAGTCTACAATCTAAATACTGGACAAGAAAATATGACCAACTACAGGATAAAGGATTTATTGCAGTCAGCTCCAAGCTGCCACTAGTAGAATCCTAGGGGAAAGCTAAAGTCTAAAGTAGTGCTCACAAAGGCTCCTTAATTACAGACCTGCATTCAAGACTTAATCCTATTCCAACTCCAGAATTCAACAGTGATCCTTTTTGATTTACCCCCTTTCTTCCATGCCAGATGCTAAGCAAAGATCCCAAAGCTATCTAACCACTGCTGCACATACATTAACTTATGTTTGGCATATATGTGGCTGACAAGACAAAGAGGTATACAATTTAAAAGATTCACAACTGAAGAAAGAATGCTACACTCTCTCATCCATGTGCCTCTTCAATTTCTGTAAATATGTGATGCTCCTCACATTCTAACATAGTGTGTATTTTAACAAACATTCAACTTGAAAATATTAAAGCATTTGTTTACAGGTATTTTTTGACTAACGTTCACAGAGATATTTCCACTGTATTCATAATGTGGACGATATCTAAAATGAAACTTCTTCTAAAAGGTATTATTCTGCAAAGATAGAAGGAGTAATGTTTGTTTTGGACTGTCTCAAGCTCAGCAGACCTCAGCACTCTTCTGTGAGTTTAGCTGTCAATTACATTACAACTATTTTGGTACATTTCTCAAAAGCAACTTGTAGATTTTCATCTCATGCATGAGTAAAATTCTTTGATGATAAGGTTGCAGAACTTTTAACAAATAAGGCATCCATAACTTTGAGACATTTTTAAACACAGTCAAGTTCATGCTTCTTCCCCTAATCCTCAAGGTCCTTCACAATCCTGTCACTCTTTAGCAGGCCACCTGTCCTAGTCAGTTCTTTCTCCTGCTCAGCTCTACTAATGAAGGCAGTCCTACTCACACGTCTGATTCTTCCAAGGATATCTTTCCACCTTCCTTCAGGCAACCTTTAGGAACTAAAGACACTCTCTGAGCTGGTCTATTTAACCCAGGGGTGGGCAATAATTTTTGCTGGGGGACCACTCCAAGATTTTGGAAAGCATTAGAGGGCCACATTCTTCCATGATATTAATGGAGATGAGGGGTCTGGAATGGAGGTTGAGTGCAGAAGGGAGCTTGGGGTAAGGAATTGGGGTGCAGGAGGGAGACTGGAGTTTGGGAGGGAGTTGGGCTGAAGCAGGCAGTTGTCACGTAGGGAGGGGGACTGGAGTGCAGAGGTTTGGAATGTGATCTAGGATAGGAGGGGACTGTGATCTGGTAGGAGGGGATTGTGATCTGGGGCAGGAGATTGGGGTGCCAGATCTGGGAGGGGGTGTGGGTGTAAGAGGGGGACAAAGGGTTTGGGTATGTTGAGTGGGGGGCGGGGGAGAAGAGAGTTAGGGCAGGAAAGGGCTATGGTCAAGAGACTTACTTGTCAACTGCCAAACTAGTCTGCCTGCCTGCAGAGCTTAAAATGTTTCCCAGACAGCCAGCCTGCTTGCCTGGCCACATGCCTCATGAATAACTGAGCCCAGGAGAGGGGGGCGTGATTCTTCTTAGCTGCCCGTTATTCTAACAAGCAGCTCCAATTGGCTGGTTTCTGGGGGCTGGGTGGTTCCTAAAACTCCCCCCTCCCCTCCAGTTTTAAAACAGAAACGGAACCACATTTCTGCACAGCACGTGGGGCTCCCCACTGCCTCTGCGGACTGGATCCGGTAGCTTGGCAGGCCACATCCGGACCGCAGGCCATATTTTGCCCAGGCCTGGTTTAACCATTATGTTCAACTCCAAAATCTCCAAGTCCCACTTCAACCACACCAGTAAAAAATCAGGCAATGTATGATGGTTAGGAGCTTGTAGGACCACTGGGAAGAGTGAACATTTGTTTATACAATCAAAGTACCAAGAAATGGCATTATTGATTACATATACAGACATATACGGACTACAGATACTTGTTTCCACCTCCTCAGTCTTTCAATCACTGTTTATCTTCTTAGACTGTAGATTTTTTGAAGAGGGATTGTGCTCACCTTTGTGTTTGCACATTTCCCAAACATAGGGCCTTCATCCTGACTACTGTTCTGGGTACTATAGGTTGAACCTCTCTAGTCTGGCACTCTCTGGTCCAGCAACATCTGAGGTCCATCATGATTTTAGTTAGCCGGGTGTCCATTAATCATGGGTGTGGCCAAATTTCCCCCGGTCCCATAAAGTCACCAGTCCTGGCTCTCAGTGTTCTTATTTAGCTCTAATTTACCCCTCAATGTTTTTAAGAGCCCAGTAAGCAGTGGAAGTGTTAGTAATGCTACTAGACAACACTGATCTCCCATGGTTCAGCAAAGTCACTGGTTTGACACCGGTCAGGTCCCAAGGGTGCCAGACTAGCAAGGTTCAACCTGTACAACAAATAAACAACCAAATGAAAATGATAAGCTCTCTAAAATTAAAAACTGTGCATACAATTGTCAGCTTCCAAGTGTTCAGCCACCTTCAAAAATAATTTTTTGTGCTCTTTTCCTGTTCATTTTGGGGGTTATTTTTCATTAATCTCCATGAAGAACAATAAAAAAAATCTAAAACTATGAACAACTTACTGTTTGTATGTGTTACCAAATATGGAACATTTCACAGGATATCCAATACAATTAAACAGTTACACAACTCTAGAACTTGTCAAACTGCAAGACCATACAATATAAAATCAGACAGTATCATGCAGACATACTATGTGATGGTAACAAAACACACAAATAGTCAAAAAAGGGAAGGCGGAAAAAAGCAGATGGAATGGAAGCTGGCATTATTTGAACTCTTTCTGCCTTCTTTACCCAAGCATATCAAGTAAATGGATTCAAATTTCTTTGAATTCATATAATTGCTCTCTATGCTGATGAGCTATTCTGTCTTTCACTGCTAAGCCAAACAGTTCTAAATATCACAGCTCTCTTCCAGACAGCAGCCTACATCTTCCTGCTCTTTTTTTAACACAATGTAACAATGAAGATAGTTAACATTGAAAGGAACTTCACTGTTCAGAACAGCAGTTCTGAGGAGGTAGCCAAGTACCCTGTAATCCAACGGTTTCCAACCGCTGGTCTGCAAACCTCTGTCTGACAGGCCACGGCACATTGCCAGGCCCTGCCCCCAGATTTTATTTAGTTCCACCCCCTGGGGTTCCCAGGGAATTCCCTTTCTGTGCACTTCCGCAAGCAGCAACAGGCTGAGTGGGGCAGGTAGCTGAGTGTACTGCAGCTGGAGCCGGGACCATGGTGAGGCTGTCCCAACTGGGACAGTCTCACTGTGGCCCCAGTTCCAGCTCCGGCAATCACTATGCAGCCCGGCCACTGGGACCATGTGCCATATGCAAAGCGGCTGCCCCAGCCGGCGGGGTCAAGCACTGCGTGCACAGCGGCTGGCGGGGCCAAGCGCTGGGTGAAGGGCAACTGCTCCTGCGACCACCTTCTCTTTCCTCCCTGCTCAACGGGAGCCTCCCCCTGGACTCCAGCTGCTCCTAGCCAACAGGTACGCACATAATTTTTATGCATTATTAAGTGCACAGGAAAATATGATTGTGCAGAATGAGTCAGCACGGTCAGATCTGTTAGTACTGCCTCTTTAATTCTGGTACAATAGAGGCAAAAGGTTTGGACTGGAGAATAATCTTTAACACAGTGGTCACCAACCAGTAAATCGGGATCTACTGGTAAATCTTGGAGCCTCTGACAGGTGATCCTGACTGGTTTGGCTGGGAGGCTATCAAATGCCAGCACTTCAGCCGCCCCTCCCCGCATTGCTCTGCTGCTCCTGCCCAGAGCCTCAGAGCTGCCCTGTAGGAGCCTCCTGTTTCTTGTGCAGGATCAGGGAGGCGCTGATGTCACTCTGTCCCCCTCTCCTGAGTGAGGAGGGGGGGCCTCAGCAAAGGGGTGGGGCAGGGGTATTTGGGTTTGAGGTAGATCCTAGACTGACAAATTCAAAAAGTGATCTTGTGCTTAAAAAGGTTTTAGACCACTGCTTTAAAGTATTAGCAACTATTTTATTGGCTTTTTTAAAATGTGTGTGTGTGTAGCAGTTTTTCATATTCTTGTTAACCATCATGTCCCCCCACCCGCTCTGATTTGCCTGAAGTACCATGGGCTAAAATTACCATAATGAATATGCAAATATGTCTGTGCTGGTCCGCTGACAGTTTTTGAATCAATTTGCCAGTTTGTGGTATATAAAAGGTTGACAACCACTGCTGTAGTAAAGTAAAAAACTAGTTAGGATAGTATATTATTAGGTACGATCTGCAAAGATAAGATTACAAGTTAGGGTAGTCCTGAGTTGCAAAATTCAAAAACCAATTTTTCAATATCTGAATCCAAAGTTCTAGTTTGTGCTCATCTCCACGCAAACTTGAGTTTATCCAGATCATTGTACAGACTCCCCATCACTAAGCAAGGCAGAGGAAGAAGCTCTCCAAAAAGAAATGCTTCAGAAAAGGAGGTAGGAGGGAATCTCCTGGCCAGCACCCAAAGCTAAATTCTCTTGAACTTCCTGATTCATGAATATATCCAAAGGGGCATCATGCCAAGACATCAGATACTATGCGTTGCAATTAATCCTTTAGTACCAACATTGTCAAGAAAAAATGCACTGAATCTGGGAAATTCTTATCAAGTCAGCACATGCAAAGATGATTTTGAACAGGTCCGTTAACTGTAAACTCCATACAGGTAAACAAACAGGCAAGATTTGCTTGTGATAAATATAATGGGGATTTTTATGAGGATAATAGAGAGACTGGTCTCTGTAGTACTCCCTGGTTTCCAACCAAACTAAACACAGCATCTTCCTACACAATTTTAGAAAGAACTACTGACTGTGTTATATTAACTTCTCTCTATGATGAATGCTCTTCCTCCACCCGACAAATTTTTTTTTCCCCTTTAACTCTGCATTTCACCTTTAAATGCCACTACTTCCCTTAATGACATCAAAGTCACCCCGTGGTGCTGCCTCTTATATAGTGGTGGCAACAGCCCCGTCTGGAGGTGTGTGGGTGGGTGGAATGAGCTCCAGGACCTGGAGTAAGCCGGAACTGAGCCAGGCTCCCTGTCCACCTAACTCCTAATACATTTTAAATGCAGAGCGGTGGTAGGTCCTAGACCCAACGCAAGCCAGAACTAAGACAGGGTGCTGGCCAGCCTGCTAAAAAATTTACTGGCGGGGGTGGGCAAGGGGGGAAATGCATGTAGTCTATAGTATTAACCTATAAGCTTTCGCCTATCGGTTAATCAACTACATTATTACATCCCTATAAATAATCCCAACACACTTCAATTTTCTTGTCCTTCTGATCTTCAACACAGCAAAATAATGATAATAATAATAATAATAATAATAATAATAATAATAATAATAAACAATCGAAATCAAATTTTATCTAAAATTTCCAAATTTCCCCACTGAAGTTATTTAATAACTTGCCTTCACAGAAAAAATATTTTTGGGGGTGGGAGAGGAAGAAGAGGGATATGAAAAAAAAATCACAAAAGTGTGACCTAAAATATCTCCTTGGAAAAGCTTCGCAGAGGCTCTTCTCTAGTATTTAAAGGGAACAGGACTCCTTGTTTTTCATGACAAAATGGCTTCCTGTGTGGATTTTACAATTAACACAAACCCAAAAAACCTTGTTAAGATACCTCAGCTTTAACACCTGATGCATAAATATCAGAAAGTGACATGACAAAGAGGAGCTCACACTGTAGAAGTCACAATACTGTTACACTTAACTAGCATGCTGAGAGATCTTGTAAGTATTCCCTTGTTTACGGTTATGAGAGTTTGTTTAACTGAATGGAGTAATCTGGACGACTAGAGAAGTTTATTGTTTTTTTATATCCCTATGCGTTAAAGAGATTATTAAAAATGTGGACTATTGAGCATAATAACACTTTTTTCCTGTTGGGTGGGTCACTTACCTCTGGAATCATTAGTTAGCAATACAGTCAATTTTTAATGTCTACTTAATGCTGTTAATTATGATGCTTTAGTTTTCAAAAATACATATTCATGCATAAAACAGTCTTGAAATATTTTATTTTTCTTTTTATAATTGTTTCCCTCTTGTATCTCCACGAACATTAATCCACATGGAAGAATTTTTATATAGCATAATTCTTGTGTACACCACTGTGGGACAAATAAGAATTGTGAGGGGCTAATCCTACAATATTAATCCACGCGAACAGCTCCACTGCAGGGTCTCTAAAAGACATAAGGGGAGATGACAGTGGACCACTTGAACAGACTTTCACAAGATTTGGAATTTTTTTTCCAGTGAGGGATTAATTGGCAGCATTAAAATCCAACATACACTAGTAAGTTTGTTTTCATTTATTTTTATTACTTATTTCAGACTTCCACAGTTGGTCAGCATGTGTTTTATTCATTTGCTTGAGGAATTTGTATGCCCAGTTTTAAGAAAATGTCTGTCAAATTTTTGTCTCTTAAACTGAATCTATAAATGAAGTGCTCAAACCCCAAACTATATTAATGCAAACTGCTACTATACTATTCTATAAGGCATAAACAGCATTCCTTTAGAAAAACAAAACTAAAAAAATTACAAAATTTTAGTTTCATTTCTTATATTATTATAAGTTAACCAATGACAAAAGGTTGCAGTAATAAAATATCTAAATGCACAGGGATTTCAACAACTTTCACCCCACCATCAACCTCAGCCTGGACCAGTCCACATAAGAGAACCACTTCCTTGACACTACAGTAACAATTACATGATGGCCACATTTCCACCACCTTTTACTGGAAACCTACCGACCATTACACGTACCTTCATGTCTCTTTTTTCCATCCCAGACACATTTTCACAATCAATTGTTTTTAGCCAGGCCCTGAGATACAACCAGATTTGCTCCAGTCCCACAGAGACAAACACCTACAGGATCTATCTATATCAAGCATTGTTAAACCCATCCAGAGAAGTGAAAAAAGTGTCTATATTATTTCAAAGCAATTTCAAAAGTCACCTGAGGGGAGAAACTGCAGAACTTGGTTTCATTTACAAGTTTGACACCTTGAATGGAGGTTTCAACAAAAACTTGACCTGGATGGGCCGCTACTTTCTACATCCTAATGACATAAAAAGCTAAGCACTGGGTACTTAGAATACTTAGAACCTACTCTATTAACCTCAGTTAGCATGGACACTTTAATTGACAATATTTTTTTTCCATTTTTTCTCTTCTCTTTCCCTCCCCATCTCCTCTCTTTCTCTGCTATTTATTTGCAGCCTGGAGCCCTTACCTCCATTCATCTGAAGACGTACATCTACATTCTTTGTTTCTAAGGTGCTGCAGGACTATCTTCTGTTCTTTTAAGTTTTTCAGTTACAGACTAACATGGCTACCCCTCTGAAACTAAACTTTACATGTACCATAAGCCCGTAGGAAAAAAATCTTAAAATATTGGACTGTTGGAATTTGACAGACTGCAATAAACGTGCATGGAAAATGAAAAAATATAAAGAAAATATTCCATGGAAAATGGAATAATATAAAGACAGAAAAGTAAATGAATTTTATGTCTCTGTAATGAAAGCCAAAACTGTATTAAAAATCAAAGGCAAGTTATAAAAAAGAATTATGAAATTATCTTTGAATCACCAGAAAAGCTTTACATATTCTCCTATTTTGAAGGCTAATAGTTATTGTGTATATTTAAACAACTGCTTCATCGGTTAGTTACATCACCAATATAAATTAAAAAATTATCCCCTACTCCCTTCTCACTAGAAATGATTATGGTTGCTTCAGACAGACTGAAATTTAAAACATTACACATTCACCCAGCTCATCCCATGCACTGGAACACACCTCCAAGTGCCCAGGGATGGCCGGAGCCAGAGGAGAGAAACATGCCCTTTTGGCATTTCATGCACTGATGAGCCTCATAACAGATAAAAAACCCTACAGCCAGTTTAACTGACATGTTGCAACAAAGAGGAAATGCAAGATTTAAAAATTTCATACACGTTTTATTTATTCTCCCTTTTGAATTGAAGTTATATTACTACTGACATATTTTACCTAGAATGGTTCAGACTATATTAACCCTAATTACAACCAAAAATGAAATTAAACTTTTAATCCAGACCACAGTTATCAGAATTATTATCCTGTTCATGTTAATTTTTATATAAAGCTTTCCTAGTCTGGCAATTCAAAAAATTTACTACAAGAGGCTCCAACATTATTAACAAAGGCTCCTATACAAATTCTTTTCTCCAAATAATATATCTCCCCCCACCAAAAAAAAAAAAATCAATGACACATTCCATCATTACTTCCCTATGATTTGCAAGGTTTAGAATTCCTCAGTGAACTGGAGCAATTCTAATCTTGCTAAGAGAGTACCCAAGGCATCATGAATGACCGACAAAGAGATCCCACCAAACAGTCCTGCTGCAACATTTCACAGTATAATTGCTTGAGGTTTAATTTTGATGTGAAGACTTCCACGGTTCCAGTAAAACATTTTAGTATCACAAGTATTGACCTCAGTGGTATATGTAAGAAAATGATTGCAGGATCAGATTCTTTTGATATTCTATAAAACAGAGCTACATTGCAAGGAAATCATCATATTTTGTGAACTCAGATTGCTCAGCTTTGTTTTACAATCCTCGAATCCACAGCATTTGAACAAAAAAAGTTCAAAATATACTTCCAAAATTAATATATAGATTGTAAGTAACAAATAAACCTCAATATAACTGCACTATGTCAAATAGAGTAATTAATAACTATTTTATAACATTCCAAGCCCCTTCAGCATATCTGCATATTCAATGGGGAACAAAACCAGAAACAAACAAAACGCATTCAGCACCTAGAGCAGAGGCAGTAAGGTCTGGCCTGCAGGACGGATTCGGCACACCGGCCACCCCATTCGGCCCATGGGTCCCCCACTGGGACCCTCAGGCACAGAGCAGCTAGCCACTTCAGAGCAGCCCCACGGCACTTTAAGAAGCTGACTGCTCCCAATAGCTCTCTGTTCTGGCTGTTGGAGGGAGGGGGAGACTTTGCACAATCCTCCTATGTACCAGAAAATCTCTCAGATCCTACTAGCCCCCCAGCACCCAAAGGACAGAGCCACAGGGAGCAATCAGCTACTTAAAGTGCATTGGGTTGCAGCGGGCAGGGAGCCTGCCTCAGGGTCCTGCAAGGCTGCTGGCTGGGAGCCAGCTAGGTAAGCACCTCCTGATCACAGCCTGACTCTGGCACCTAAAAGCCTCTCCCTTCCCTCAAACTCTCTGCCCCAGGTCATCACACAAAATCTCTGCACCTCCCTTACTATCCTCCCTCACAGACTCTGCCCCCCGTACACCCATCCCACAGGCCATAATCCTCTGCTGCACCCATACCCCCTCCCAAACCCTATTCCACTGCCCCAGGTCATCACCCAAACTAGGGATATTAAATATCAATTAACTGAATAGTCGATTAACCTCGTGAATTTTTATAGGTTAGTCTACTATTCTGTAGTGCCCGGGTAGCCGCTGTCCCGGGGGGGAAAGGGGGGGCGGGAAGGATCTGAGCTCCCAGACCCAGCACAAGCCAGAACTGAGCCGGGCTGACTGGCTGCCTGCCTGGCTCCTAATACACTTTAAATGCAGAGCTGCAGCGGCAGTAAGTCCAGGACACAATGAAAGCTGGGACTGAGCTGGGCTGCTGGCCAGGCTGCTAAAAATTTACTGGCAAGGGCTGGGGGGCAAATGCATGTAGTTTATAGCATTAATCTATAAGCTTTTGTTTATCGGTTAATCGACTATACTATTACATCCCTAACCCAAACCCTCTGCACATCCCCTCCCAGGTCACAGCACCCTCCCAGATCTTGCACCCCCTCCTACACCTCTCCCCAGGCCAAAATCCTCTCTTGAACCCATACACCCTCCCAGACGCTGCACCCCAAGCCCCTGCCCAATATCACAGGCCCTTACTTCACCCAAACTCCCTCTCAGACTTCACACCCTCTCTGCATCTGCTATCTACCCCAAGCACCCAACCTCCACCCCAGACCCCACACCTCCTCCATAGAAAAGTACAGCCCTTGATCACTTACCAAAATCTTCAAGTGCCTTCCCATCAAAAATTATTGCCCACCCCTGACCTACAGTCAAAATAGTATCTTTTACTGGACCACATTTTGATGCTGAGCGAGACAAGCTTTCCATCTTACAAAGAGCTCTTCTTTAGGCTAACAACAGAAGCTGGTCCAATAAAATATATTAGAAAGGCAAGGAAGTAATGTAATAGCCTGGGCCCAATGCAGCTACAACTGCATATTCAGCACCTGCTCAACTCTTTAAAATGAAAACACAGTGTCCTTAAACTGCTCGGGGCAGCAAGCTAGCTTAGTGCCAAGACTCCTATGAGCATCTGTACCAGAGAGACAAAGATCAATATGACAAAAACCTGCGACCTGAAAGGTCTACAGACCAGATTCCACACCTGATCACCACCTGATACCATTCACCAATACTTCTATTGTCACAGCTGCTAACTAGGAAGAGACAAAGAATCTCAAAAGGGGGAAGAGGGTATGGGCACCTGCTTCAAATGACAATAACAGAGGACTGAAGTAGAGACTATAAATTCTCTGCTACATTTGTAGAAAGCCTCCAGGTACTACTGTATCCAAAGAGAGTCTGGAAAACCTATTTGAAATATTACTGTAACTAGATGGAAAAACTAAGCTTTATATATGTTTTGTGTACAAAATGCCCTGCACTTAGCACTGTCACTGAATGACGGCATAATTTAATTTTCATGAAATCCATTAGCTTTCATGAAAGGAAAATTAAAAACAGATGAGAGCAATTCTTTGGTGTGAGCAGAATTCATTTACTGTAATACCTGGGAAGAAATCTAACTGGTACATCAGATCAGCTCTCAAATCCTTCAGACTGCAGATAAACCACTTTGATTCAGCCGTAAATAAGATGGCCAAATCTCAGGTCTCTTCAACTATAAATCATTATAATCATCTTAAGAACGATATTATTTTAAGAGCTAGAATGTCAGAAAAAATATTTCAGATATTCCCAAACATTTAAAAGACTGGAAATTAAAAAAAAAACAGTCACATGATTGTTTTTAAAAAGAATGCAGAAAAATAAGTAAAAGGAACAACTACTGGAAAACTAAAAGACTTTAGTTTCATTTAAGATTGAAACAGCTTAGAATTCAATCCCTTTTTCATTGTGAACATCAAGACATCTGACAATTTTTTGTTACTCTGCAGATTCATTAAACAAGCAATATAACACAACAGTGCATACAGAACCATACAATGCTAGAACTGGAAGGGACCTCAAGTCCAGTCCCCTGCACTCATGGCAGGACCAAACATCATCTAGATTATCACTGATAGATGTTTGTCTGACCTGGTCTTAAAAAATCTCCAATGAGGGAGAGTCCACAACCTTCCGAGCCAATTTATTCCAGTACTTAACCACTCTGACAGTGAGGAAGTTTTTCCCTAATGCCCAGCCTAAACCTCCCATGCTGTAATGTAAACCTACTGCTTCTCGTCTTATCACCAGAAGTTAAGAAGAATAATTTTTCTCTCTCTCTTTTTAACACTCTTTTAGGTACTTGAAAGCTATTTATGTCCCCTCTCAGTCTATGTCTAGACTAAGGAGTTTTTCCGGGATACCAGAGGTATCGCGTCTGCTCTTCTGACATTTTTTGTAGAAGAGCAGACATGTTCTTTCGGAAGCCCTGTATTCCTCATTTTATGAGGAATAAGGGCTCTTCCAAAAGAGGAGGTTTTTCCGAAATTTGGCCCAGTGTAGACTGGCCAAATTTCAGAAAAGCCTCTTTCCCTGCCCCCCGCCCCCCCCCCCAAAAATCGGAAAAAAGTGGCAGTCTAGATGTAGCCTCAGTCTTCTGATTTCCAGATTAAACAAACCCCATTCTTTCAGTCTTCCCTCATAGGCTATGTTTTTTAGCTCTTTAACCATTTTTTGTTGCTATTTTCTGGACCCTCTCCAATTTCTCCACATTTTTCCTAGTATGTGATACCCATAGCATTCCAGTTGAGGCCTAATCAACACAGAGTAGAGCGGAAGAATTACTTCTTGTGTCTTCCTCACAACACTCCTGTTTATGCATTAAACAGTTCCTATAACTTCAATCACTCTTCATGCAGAAATCTTTCAAATTAATATTCAGCATTCCTCTGTGGACTTCTTCCATTTTTACTATATAATTTTTGAAAGACACCGAGTGATATCATCACAGGACACAGAGCACAATCAGTTTACATAAATGGCATGAATATTTTCGTGAAGGCAGGTTTCATCCCAATATTTTCTATCCCCTCTTGTCTTCCTTTGGTCACTGCACATTGATTAGAAGTTTTCACTGAGTTGCCTGGAAGGATACAAAGGTCTTTTTCCTCAGTTTAGTATAGCTAACTTATAGCCAAGTAATGTAGGTGTATACTTCAAGTTAATCTTGCTAATGTGTATTACATTATTAAATATCACATATCATGCTGTCCATTTAATCTGTTTTTTTTAGGTTAATCAAAACGAGAGATGACAGTGAGAAACTTCAGAAGACCTTATAAATCATTTTGGGACATTTCCAATTCTTTCCACCTCATTATTCATCTCCTTTTCAAGTCCCTAGAACGCAGTCTTAGCATGGAATCTTGGGGCCCCACACTGTTAATATTCTACCTTCTTGAGAACTACCCATTTATTACTCCTCTTGTTCGGTCTCCTGCCGATTTCTAGTCCATGGTTGAACTCCATTTTTTGTCATATGACCATTTAATTTCATTAATAGCCTCTTGTGAGGAACTCTGGTAGAGGCTTTTTTTAAAAGGGTTAAGTTATATTCATCTTTACTCACCATTTTGTCAACCCTCTCCATATTGGAGAAGCACTATTTTCCTAAGATGTCCTGGTACTTTGTTGCAGTCATTAATGCTCATCTAGATGTCTTATTTTGAAAGTAGGGTCTAACAAATTTTCTTCACACTGAAGTACTGAAAGTCTCGGTTGTACAAATCTATACTACGAGTAATCCTTTCCCATATGAACAGTTTCACTGACTTCCCAAAGATTACTCAGCTGAGCAATACTTTGCAGTATCAGGCCCAAATCCTGAAGCTTTCAGTACTTACACAATGTTGCCACTGACTTCACTGTGCTTTTCATGAAGTAGCAATGTGTAAGACCTACCAATGGTCACTGTGAGTGCTACTGAAAACAAGTTATTTTGATCTTAAGTCTCATCATCATTTTATAACTCTAGATTTTACCTGCCAATGATCATTCAAATCTTAATTGCTGCTTTCAGTTAAAACAGTTTTGCCACCACACGCTAGCTCCCATGGTTTTAACTAAAAAAAATTTTTATTAAAGTAAGTTAAAAAAAAGTTTACATCACCCGCTCAAAAATAATACTTTTGCTGGAGTGCTACCAAAGAAGAAAAAGTTTCAGAGATTTTAACTATTTGCCATATTTGCTTCCAAATCACCCTGAAGGTCCTTTTTGAAATACACATTATTCTTTCTAGGCTGCTGAAGTGCTTATGTCTTTGTGAGCCAAAGCACAGATTTACAGTAAAAATTAGGTATACTAATTTCACAAATTTGAAAGAACGCCTTGGCAGCAGAGGCATAAAGTAATCAAGAATAGTGCCAACACTATCATGCACATAAACCAGTAGAATGAGGCAATCAGAAGTCCATTAAGATACCTAAATGACTTCTAAAAAAACAAAACAGAATAAATCCAAAATCCAGTGTCTACTGATCATGCATTTGAATTAGTGATACACATGGTGTCATCCGTAGATATGTTGATTGCATCTTCAAAAATTTCATAGTAATTGGTTTCACTAAGACTTGGAGATTGCAATATTTACATCCTTCTATTTTCTGTGGCTTCGTCTACACTGCCGGTTTTGCTGGCAGTGAGTATGCAAATGAGGTGCAGATTAGCATATCGCCGTACCTCATTTGCATAAGGATCTCCGAGGCATAACGGGGGTTTTGCGCAAAAACCCCCATCCACACTACTTTTTTTCCCCGCAAAAACCCTTTGCGCAAAAACCGCTTGCGTAAATTATGCAAATGAGGTATAGTGATATGCTAATCCGTGCCTCATTTGCATACTCAGTGCCAGCAAAAATGGCAGTGTAGATGTAGCCTATGTGTTTAAGGAACACATTCCAAGTTACAACCAACTCAACTGGACAGTTACTTTCCCTCCAACTCCCCCAAAGCTGGGCAACAATAAATACACAAAAACAAGGGGTAGGCCATGCACCCTTTAAATCCTAATAACATCCTTGAGTGATTTAACTGTACAGTAATTCCTCATTTAACACTATACATGCGTTTCTGAAAATGTTTGTGCTAAGCGAAAACGTGGTATGCAGGGTCAATTTTCCCATTAAAAATAATGGAAAAGGTGGGGGTTGCATTTCAGGTGATGGTGGCAAAGTCAATTTTTTGTTGGTGCTGGGTCATCAATGTCAACATTAGATATCTAGCAACACAGGATAACTAGGAACACAAGTTGCCACAGTTTGTTAAAACACAAAGATAAACACGTGAGTGAGCGGAGGAGTGCTGTGACCACGTGTATTCATCTGCTCATACGTATTACCACTGTTTTCACCAACTTATACCGCCACGTGAAGTAGTCCGCCACTTGATTATTTTTGTTATTTCGGGGACAGTCATATTATTCGAAAAACTTTCCCTAAAAAAAAAATCGTGCTATTGCGAAAACGTGTTAAGCGGGCACGTGTTAAACGAGTAATTACTGTACAAGTAATTCAACAGTGAAGGAAGCTGCACTGCAACAAATCCAAATATACCATTCTCTCCTTCCCAGTCGGTGGTGCTGCTTTTAGTTCTCTTATATGCATTTCCATTTCCCTTCAGATACTGTCATTATCTTAAGAAATCCCACACACTGCATAACTATTCTAGTATCAAAAATTTCCCCCACGTGGAACTGTATTCTGTTCTGACATGAGCACAGTTCACTAATTCAATCCATCTCTTCCATCTAGACCAGGGGTGGACAAGATCTGGCCCACCAAGCTGTTTGATCCACTCCATGGCACACTACCCTGCCTCCAGGTCCAGCTCCCAGCTGCAATGACTGGCCTGGGGGTACATGAGCGCATGAAGTCTCTTCCCCCGACAGGGCGCATACCCCTCAGTGGCACAAGGAGGGAACATTCTTGAGCAGCCTGGGGCTGCTGCAGGAGGGAGCCTGCTTCCGGATCCTATTGGGCTGCTGACCAGGAGCCACTTAAGCAACTCCCAGCCAGAGCCTGGCTCTGGTACCCCAGCCCCTTCCTCTTGCACCCTAGCCCTTCCCACTGCCCAACTCCCTGCCCCAGGTCACCAACCCCCCACCCTTGGTCACCATCTATATCCTCTGCACAAACATCCCGAGTGGCTCTTAATACATTTAAAAGGCAGAGCCACAGCAGGGTTAACTCCCGGGGTCAGGAGCTATACTCACTGTGGCTCTACAGTTCCCCCCCTTATCAACTAATCAACCAGTCGATGGAAATTCCATCAAATAATCGATTACCTGATTAAACGCCATTTAACATCCCTAATCCTAACCAGGTCACAATTTCCTCCCAGACTCTGCACCTCTCCTATACCCCTCCCGCAGGTCAAAATTCACTCCTGCACCCCTACTTCCTCCTGGACCCTGCACTCCAAACCCGCTACTTCACTCAAACACCCTCTCAGATGCCACATCCTCTCCTGCACCCCAATCTTCTACCCGAGCTCCCTTCTGCATATAACCTCCATCTCAGACACCCATAGGCATGCATAGCACATTTCATTAGGGTATGCACCCAAAGAATTTTTTTAAAAATGTACTCTTTGACCCCCATTAGTCACACCTCTGTCCCCTGTTAACCACGCCCCTGACCCCCGTTAGCCACACCCCCTGACTCCCATTAGCCACACCTCTGGAGGTAACACTTTCGGGGCAAGATGGACACATGACCTAGAAGTAAAAGGTGCCATGTGACCCCCCAAAGGCCTTTTCCCACCATCCTCCTACCAACAGGGATTAGTTTAGCTCCCACCAAACCTCCCTCATGCAACTATCCTGCAAATGCATTAACCCAATGTGTGTGACATTAACTCAGGGGCAGAGAGGCTGGGGGAAGTGTTCCCTCTAAGAGTTTCCTCCCATGAGCAGAATGAATTTTGTGTTGTGCACCAGTACTGAGTTCATGTGGCTTGTTTGGATGTGCCACTGTGGCACCCAACTTATTAATAAATATCTTACAAACCTCTACCCTTTCCCTCTGCTGCCATGTCTCCTTCCCTTGCTCCATCAGCTCCCCTGGTGCCTGCTGCCCCCCAACCCCTCACCCACCTCTGCTGTCCTGACTCCTGCCCTTCTCACTGCCCTCAGCCTTCCTGAGACCTACCCCTCTCCACCAGCCCTTCTCTCCCCCCCTGTGCCCACTCCTCCAGTAGCCCCACTCTGATCATGTGAGCTACCCCTCCTCATCCCCTCTCCTAACACCTCCTTCTACACACCTGCCCTGCCTCTCTCCTCTGGTGCTGGTCCCTCCCCTGCAGGTGTCTGCCCTTCTGCTTCACCCCCAGAATCCCCTGGCACCTGCACCTTCCCTTACCCTTGCACCCTCCTGGTGCCTCCCCCTTCCCTCACTGCCCCTGCGCTCTCTTTTTCCCTGATGCCCACCCCCTCACCACCCTCTGCCCTCGTTCCCCTCATGCCCCTGTGCCCTCATACATGCCTTGCTCCATCCCTGCCTTCCTCATGCCCACCCCTTCTTTCAAGCCTTCTCCCAGCACCTTCCCCTCTCCCCTCTAGCCCCCAATGCCCTTACCCTCTCCTCTCCCAGCATCACCCTGTCCCCCCCTGTCCTCACTGACACTTCCCCTCCTGCCCTTTTCCTCATTATCTCCACTTGGCCCCCTGGCATTTGTCTCTCCTGAACCCTGTCCCTTGGTGCCTTCCCCTTTCTTCTCCTGATTTGCCCCCCTCCCCTCAACACAAGCCCCTTCCTCTCCCACCTTTTCCCCCTATTTTCCCCCCTTCCCCACCCTACCTTACCTTAGCCTTCTGCCTTCCAGTTTGCAGGGCTAGAGTCTGTGATCAGGCCCCAGAATTCCCCGCAGCCCTGGCCCCAGCTGCTTCTGGAGCTCCAGACCACATGCTGGGCCACGCAGTGAAACGCTGGGCTCGCCCATGCCACCTTGGATTCCTGCTGGGAGCAGGGCGGGGAGAACACAGCCAGCCTCCACCCCTCCTGGCTCTCCTACTCTTCCACTTCCGCCTTCCCGCCCGGGTTTTAAACTCCCCACAATTGACAGGGCAGCAGGGTGACATTGCTGCGTCCCTGCCGCCTCTTTCCGCGGGGTCCTAAGCCCCGCCAATTCTGACTGCGCAGCCGCGCATGCGCGGCACAGCGCCCATTCTCCAGAGTGCCGAATCGACGCTCCTTCTAGTGCAGGGGCTCGCGCCCCCGTCACACGGCCCTTTGAGATATTAGGGTGTGCCTGGGCACACCTGGCACACCCCATGCGCACGCCTATGCAGACACCACAGCCTCTCCATAGAAGAGTGTGGCCTTTGACCACTTTCTAAAAACTTGGAGTGGACCCCCCATCAAAAATTATTGCACACCCCTGTTCTAGACTAATCTATTCAGACCACACTTACCATCATGTTCCTACACCACCTAACACTTTGTGAGTGCTACTGGAAACAAGTTATTTTAATCTTAAGTCTCAGCATCATTTTATAATTCAAATTAGCAAGCTTTTGCCTCCCCACTGTCTCCAAGAGGGGAGTTTGGAATCAGCAAATAAACTGCATTTCATTTTTTCCTTCTCCAAACCCATTTCTCAAGATTACTCATAAAGAGATATGAACATACCTAATAAAAACCAAGAGTCTAGTTGGCAAGCAGGAGAGACTGGATCATTCATTCAACAGGAGCAGGTGCTGATATACAAATGCCTAAGGTATCCTGTTGACAGGTCTCACAAAATGAACCAATAAGCACAAAACCCCAATAGTACAATCATGTTCATGCCAGTGCAGGTAAAAGATTATACCAGAAACACAGGTTGCCTTCATCCTTCTTCCTCAGCAGAAGAGACAGAAAAGGCAGAAGACGGTGGACTTTTGTGCTTGCAGAGAGGTCTTACAAAATGTTGAAGAGATTACATTCCATGCATAATTTGGGTTTTTACTATGACTGTTGATTAATCTCAGTTAACTCTCACGATTAAATATTTAACTGTAATCACACAGTTATACAATAGCCTACCAATTCAAATGTATTAAATATTTTGGATTTTTTTACATTTTCAAATATATTGATTTCTATTACAATATTGTATTCAAAGTATTCAGTGTTGACTTTATATTATTTTTATCACAAATACTTGCACCGTTAAAGTGATAAAAAGTAATAGTATTTTTCAATTCATGTTATACGAGTATTGAAGTGCAGTAGCTTTACAGCAAAGGTGTAAATTACACACGTAGAATGTTTTTTTGTCACATAAATGCACTAAAAAATGTAAAACTTTAGTACCTATAAGTCCACTGAGTCCTACCTCTTCTTCAGCCAATCACTAAGACAAACAAGTTTGTTTACATTTATGGGGGGATGCTGCCTGCTTCTTCTCTGTGGTGTCATCTGAATGTGAGAACAGGCATTCACATGGCATTTTTGTCACTGTCACTGCAAGGTCTCTACATGACAGATATGCTAAATATTTGTATACCACTTCATGCTTCAGCCACCATTCCAGAGGACAAGCTTCTATGTTGATGATGCTTGTTAAAAAAAAATGGTGACTGAAGTCCTTAGGGAGAATTGTATGTCTCCTGTTGTTTTACCCACATTCTGCCATGTATTTCATGTTATAGCAGTCTTGAATTATGACCCAGAACAAGTTTGTTTTAAGAACATTTCCGCATCAGATTCAAAAGAACGCAAAGAAGGTACCCATGTGAGATTTCCAAAGACAGCTACAGCACTCAGCCCAAGGTTTAAGAATCTGAAGTGCCATCCAAAATCTGAGAGGCATGAGGTGTGGAGCACGCCTTCAATAGTCCTAAAAGAGCAACACTCTGATGTGGAAACTACATAACCCAAACCATCAGAAAAGAAAATCAATCTTTCACTGGTGACATCTGAGTCAGATGGTGAAGGACCTCAAAAGTTCATCAAGTCCAGTCCTCTGCACTCATGAGAGGACCAACCACCATCTAGACTAGTGATGGGCAATCTAGGCTAGCGAGCGAGCCACAAGTGGCCCTCCATCTCAATGGGCTGCAAGACTGTCATAACCAAGATGGCATCCCAGGATAGAGTAGTTGTGCTAACCATGCTTGTGTACCCAGAATTTGCGGGATGTGCCAACTGAACTATAGCAGTGCTTTGATGGGATTCAAAGGGAGTGCATGGCTCTTACAGTAAATATTGTGTGCAATCAGCATGCACCTTACATCATTTGCCCTGGCTTTACATGCATGTCACTTTAGTTATAACAATAGGAAAACCACCTACTCAAACAGAAACCAGCAGAATCTGGCAACCCTGCACCTGAGCAACAGTAAACAAACTGTCTCGTGCACCTCACATACAACCCAGATGAGTTTTTCCCCTCCTCCTATCTCCTGATAAGTGGAGTTAAACAGCTAAGGAGGACAAGGATCTTCAGATGAGGGGAGGACACAGACAATACAGTACTATATTGTTATAAGTCATATGTAGGTGCAAAAAGAGGTGAGCTTAGCAAGGCTCTTGCTCTTACAACTGGGAAAAAACCTTTCATTTTCTTGTGAATATTTTTCTAGAATGTAATTTAAAACATTAAATGTTGAATAAACAAAGATTAGCTCTAAACTGGTCTACATTATCGCCCATATATTTTAGTCTGATTTTGTACAGTACAAATCTGTATGATAATAATGGCATACAGAGGTGCCAAGAGGATTCACTAGTTTCACTTAAAATACAAGAAATGGCCTCTCTTGCACATTGAGAAATCAACAGGATAATTTTGGAATTCATTAGTGAGGTACACTAACTGATCCAACATAATAGCTTTATTTCCTCTGCAAAACATTCTAAAATATCTAAATGAATATGGAAATGCATCTTTCTGTGGCAAATTGTTCATTATTGAATCATTATCAACTCTTGTTAGACAAAATTTCTCTGTCTTGCAATGTATAAGATCATTAAAGTGTTTGAGAGCTCCATCATGAAAGACAGTGGCACTTTATAATCCTTTATCTCTCCAGGCAAATATGCTTATGGCTGAACATAATATACAAAACAACAACATCCCCTTGACATACCATTCTTTCTTTATAATGGGGTTTTTAAGTGTTGACAGCAATAGTGAAAGATGACTTTGCTCTTTCTACAAGTTTTATCTATTTCAGCCATATTATAATAAATACCCATTTTGAAGTACAGTCCCATTTAATCTAATTAAATCTTTCAAACAAGCATGTCAAGTTCACATTCTCAGGGCAACTCTTCCTTTCCTCCCCAAATCATGAAATGTCTAAACTGCAACATTTTAGAATAACTTTGTCCTACTCTATAAATGCACATCTTTAATACTCAGTCCTGCTTTGGGTGCAGGGGGACTAGAACTAGATGACCTCTTGAGGTTACTTCCAGTCCTATGATCGTTATGTATTCAACTACTAATTACATTATCTCAGAAAATTTATTGGTTTTTGTGGGTGGAATGGTTCTGCAATTTGGGAGATTCTTCTAACCAGGAACAACCTATTGTCAGCTATCTAGTCAATCTAACATCACAGTCTAAGAACTGAAAAAACAACAAATAGACTGGTAGCACTTTATAGACTAACAAAACATGTAGATGGTATCATGAGCTTTTGTGGGCACAGCCCACTTCTTCAGACGAAAGCTCGTGATACCATCTATATGTTTTGTTAAGTCTATAAAGTGCTACCAGACTATTTGGTGTTTTTTCAGTTTACCTGTACAGACTAACTCGGCTATCCCCTGAAGAGTCTAAGAACTATAGTTTTAGTTGAAAGCTCTCATTTTTCATTTTTATTTAAGGTAAGAGACAAACACAACAATTCAGATACCAATATTGAATTCAGTATTGAATAATGAAATCATTTTCACCACATACAAGTAACTTTTTTCAGTTCCTTCTAGTGTTCAACATCTCTTTAGGCTTTGCTAGTTATAATTCACAATGAAGAGGCAAGGGTACACAGAGTTGAACCTCTTTACAATGCAATGCAAACAAAACGAATGTAAGTTATTTTCTGCAAATTATGCAAAATAGTAAATCCTGCTGGCATTTTTTTAAACACTACTTTATGGCTCTGGGGTATACATTCATGGAGACGAACTTTAGAATTTGTCCTTTGGATAGACAGAAATTAAACACTATAGCTCTAATGGAGACAAAACCAGAGAGAAGCATTAGCTGTAATGCATTACAAAAATATTTTAGTCCGCAGCTGTTACAAGCAAGTGATTGATATGCATACCTCTTACGATTCATTTAATTCCCTCTTCAAAGCAATCTCAATGGAGGCTTCTTCTCAAATCTGTACTAATGATGTAATTCCATTATGTTTAATAGAATCATCTAGTCATTTTAAGTAAAACTGAAAAGCTAGGATGATACAGTAAGGCCAATAATTTCTATGCTTATTTAAAATTCTACTTTGTTTAGGAAATGGATGATTCAACACAAAACAAGGACTCATGAAGTGTCTCCTTCTTTTGCACTACCTATTTAAATCTAAACCTGCTATATAATATAATAATTTTGCAGAAATAAAGCAAAGAAAAGCATTAAAACATGTGACTAAAAAGCCATATATACCCTTGATTGGTGTTTTGCTCACGCAATAAATATATTTAGATACATCTCTTTTCAGCCTGAGGCCAAAAAAAATAAAATAAAATATCTGATTGTTATATGAAACAATTAGGGAAAATATTTGTCTCCTAGCATGCTAATAGCACACCACAAACTTCACTGACTTCACTGATCTTCAAATATAACACCACTGATCTATTGATATGGGCTATATATTTTCAGATATATACACAAACATATACACAGTTATTTTAAAAGCACACTAATAAACTGTGAGATTCATAAGTGAGGTTTAAAACGATATCTGCTTTTAGGAATAACTACATTGTGGTATCAGACTGTCTGCTTCTATACTTTGCAGACGATTAAAATAGTAAACAAAGACAGAGCAAAGTAAAAAGATTTCCAAAAGAAACTGCAGACCACCAGGATTTGGATTTAGTTAATCCACGTAGATTAGCATGGCTGTGTCTTAAAAGGACAATACTAAGATCACAAAATAGGTCACATACACAAGAAACAAAATACATAAGTAAAACTATGTAACTATACAAATCCAAAGCAAACGTACAGAACCAACTCTAAATTTAAGGCACAAACTAGACAGCATTTGCCCCAAGACAATGCTCTGCCAAACAGTAAATATTTGAAATTGATATTTTTAGGCCACAAACTCAGAAGTGGAAAAGGACAACCATTAGTACATTAAAGTGTTCTAGCAATAATGGTGTTTAGGCACGAAAACAACTTATTCAACAGTTAGACTGATCATGTGTCACTTTCTTCCCAGTTTGACATTGTTCTGAGTTTCAAAAGCAAAGGCTGGGGGGAACCACAGGCATAGAAACAGTCACAGCTAGAGTTACTGTACGTATGTAAATCACCATATATCAAAAGGAATCTATACTGCATGTTACAATCTTAATTTTGCTAGGATATCAAATGCAAGTATCACCAAAGAAACTGACATTTGAAAAGAGAATGTGCAAGCAAACAATGAGAAGGACAACAGTAAAGTGTTACCTGGAAAACTATCTACAGTAAACAGGTAAATCAGCATTCTCAATTTTTAGAAACAAACACTTAAGTTTCATAGAAAGTGCAGAGGAGTGACAAATATTCTAAATTTCTTTGCAGCAGGAAAAACAAACTAACTAAAAATCAGTCTTTACAAGTGCTTTGTCTTCAAGACTGTAAGAAATCAGTTTATCCCTACCATTCTAAATCAACTATCTAAAATATTGACACTTCAGCCTCTTTCCAAAATCATGGATCATGGCTCTTGTGTTCAGAAAGCTGCATTTTGGTGCATCTTCCTCTATGTAAAAAGATTTTGATAGTTACCACAAGAAATGCAGTAACTTCCAGATGCTTGATATGCCAGGCCTAGACAACCGAGGATGAAAAATATCTCTTTCTGACCAAAGAAGCTTTTAGGGCCTACTCACAAGGAATTACCTACTTACCCATCAGATTCGAGTTCATGAAAGGTGTCGGGGACAATCCTTCATGGGGCCCTAATCGACTGTCATTCAAGTGATCACCATAATGAGGACTGTCTGCAAAACCCTAAGGAAAAAAAAAACCCAGAGTATTAAACAGATTATTTGGCAGCCCTGCTAATTGAGTGTAATGACACTCTCTTAATTAAATGTATAGAGTTGCAATTGGCCATTCATCATAAAGTTGGCTTTCAAGTCTGAATATCTTGTGGAAAACACACTCTACCCATATTTCATACTGTTTGACTCCTCTCCCCATCCCATCAGAATAGAGGATGCATCATTTTTCAGCCTTATAAGATGTGTCTCCACTGATAAAGTTTCCAAAAATTAAATAATACAGAACTATTTAATTTTTTTTGGTGCAGCTACAGCACTATTGCTTCTCGAGAAATGTATAGTGGTAGGCTGAAATTATTATTGAGTCTGTTTAAAGGCTTCTGTTGACATTTTCAAGCACAAGGTACAAGGTCTGGCATGAGGAAAAAATGTATTTCAGTCACCAAGAAGAGGAAATACTGCTCCCCCTTTGAAAACTAAATTAAAGTTATAGATTAATAGGCATTTTAGTGTTATTAAGCACTAAATGCCACTCTTCATCTACAACAGGTCTGCTTACAAAAACTGATTAAGCTGAGAAACCCTGCTCTGCCACTTGTCTTCCAAACAACCATCCAAAAGCAAAAATTATTTGCACCCTTTCTAATATTAATGTAGCTAACCAAATATGCTTGGAAAGATGACTCGTGTAAACAGGAAGTATTGGCTTATCTGATAGCTTGCTCCAGAACCATGAAGAGAACAAGCAATGGATGTAGCAACCCCTTTAATGATTCAGGCTGCATATATTGTTCCATTAAAGCAATTATTCAATTTCCTTCCATGCAGGTCAGAATGCTTTCAACTTTTTCAAACAATATTGAGGAAACAGCTAGGAAAATGCTGTTCACCACAGAGACTGGTCATACATATATCTGGTTAAAGGATTACAGTGTAGCAGAATGGAATCTTGCCTTCAAAATTACAAGTGCTTCATAATCAAAGTTTTGCATAATATTCAGTAAAACTTTGCTTAACTCGAAGTGTCTAGCTACTCAATTCTTTAAAATTTTCTCATAATAAAGGCTACAGAAATTTAAAGCAGAGGCCCAAGCAAGGGGGGGAAATTGCTCAGGCTCACAGCAACCAGAAACCACCCAGAATCCCCTGGGACTATAAAATCATCAATCACTGAACATTTATCATTTTCCAGACTGCAGGCTCACATTCAAGACGACATTAATGGGGCTGAAACAGGCCTCACTATCTTTGCAGGCCTGCTGTCAGTTCAACCAAAGGGCTAGTGACTGAGGGCTAAATAACTGTCAAATCACTACAACTGCTTATGGATGCATGTCACAGCTCCTTCTGCTATTCTGCTTTAAAAGTAATCTTCTGGGAGTCCCAACTCCCAAATGAATCTTTGGCTCATTCTATCTACTTCAGAATCAGTGATACACATGTGACAGACATTCAGAAAGAATCTTAGTGACATTTACAACTTGGTTATGACCATAAGGATGTCCTCTGGTAACCATGACCTAGCCCTGTCTGTCAGATAGGCAGCATGTAGCAGCAGCTGCCCAGAAAATGGAGTGGCTTGTAGCTAAGGTCACCACATGGGGTTTATTTTTGTGTTGAAATGAAACAAAATGTTAAATGTGCCAAATGAAGAAACAAAGGATTTTACATATAATATGTGGCTTATGCAGTAATCTCCAAGATGCCTGTTTAATTCATCAGCTTGTGATCAGATAGTGAAAAAGAAATCTGAGTAAAACTGATATCAAGTACACAACAACCATTTTACAAGACAGCACTTAAATAAGTTTTTAAAAGAGAGCAGAACCTGATAAATAAATAAATAAATAAATAAAGACATTCCATATACTACACATAGAAGAAAACATAGCAACCTAGGCCAGCTGCGGAAACCTTAATCCCATAAAGGCATTTTTTTTAAAGGATTCCATCTTATGTGTGAAGAATATTCTTCTTAACCAACACTAATTTCACCAGACACCATAATTTGGGTTCTTTAATTAAGAGTGACAAATCCCTATCCAATATACAGGGCTAACTGTTCCCAAGAACAAAATTAATGTTAAAATCAAATACTTTTTAGGGATTTGGGGGGGGGGAGGGGAGAGAAAAAGAATTAAAATAACATACTGCAATCTGGAATTTACAAAAGACTTTTACCCTCCTCTCGGTACTTCAGAAAAAGTGATTCTTCAAGATTCCATTTATTTCATTCATTAGACTTAAGTTTCCCTTCCATCATGAGCCACTATCTAATTATAAGACCCTCAAACATACTGCTACAGTACTGTACACATTAACTGCTCCTATTTATTTCCAAGATATTCTAAAAGTGTTCTTCCAAATATTTAATGCCATGATTAAACATTCAAAAGTCTATTTCAAAGTGTATTTGTATGCATCCAGCACACCACAGACTGAGCCCAATTCTCCATTATACTGCATATTGTACAGTTATTTACATCTGTGCAGAATATAAACTGCACCCAATGGCTGGCTGTCTCCCTCTGCTGGCTAGACAAAGCACAGACTTTTATTGAACATACTACAACTGTTGAGATTAAATCTACAATTTTTTAGAAGTCGTCTGCTTCAGAGATAAAATGTGCTATTTGTTATGTATTTTGATGTGCTGAATTCAAATATGACAATTAAAACAACTGATTGGCTACTGTTTCCAAGATATTTAAGTTTTTACATTTTACGTCTATGAATATTGTGTAGATAGTAGAGTTTTAATCATAAATTGTAAACCTAGGTCTTTTCATGTGTTTATGGTTGCTTTACATGATAATATTTCACCTGTCCTGTTTATGTAACACTTTAAAAATCAGCAAAAGGGTTATATAAATAAAATTTATTATGAAACAAAAGGCAAAAAACTATTATGTACATAGTTTAGTCCTATTCAGTGTCTACTCGGCACTTCTTGGCTTGTCTCTTGTATTCATTAAATGGAGCATCTCTTGTCACTGTCCAGCAATAGTCTGCAAGCACTGATGGGCTCCATTTGCCCTGATAGCGTTTCTCCATTGTTGCAATGTCCTGGTGAAATCGCTCGCCTTGCTCGTCGCTCACTGCTCCGTAGTTCGGTGGAAAAAAATCTAGATGAGAGTGCAAAAAATGTATCCTTGGTGACATGTTGCAACCAAGGCTTTTGTATGCCTTGAGGAGGTTTTCCACCAACAACCTGTAGTTGTCTGCCTTGTTGTTTCCGAGAAAATTTATTGCCACTAACTGGAAGGCTTTCCATGCCGTCTTTTCCTTGCCACGCAGTGCATGGTCAAATGCATCATCTCGAAGAAGTTCACGAATCTGAGGACCAGAAAAGACACCTTCCTTTATCTTAGCTTCACTTAACCTTGGAAATTTTCCACGGAGGTACTTGAAAGCTGCTTGTGTTTTGTCCATGGCCTTGACAAAGTTCTTCATCAGACCCAGCTTGATGTGTAAGGGTGGTAACAAAATCTTCCTTGATTCAACAAGTGGTGGATGCTGAACACTTTTCCTCCCAGGCTCCAATGACTGTCGGAGTGGCCAATCTATCTTGATGTAGTGGGAATCTCTTGC
Organism: Pelochelys cantorii; assembly: GCA_032595735.1. Taxonomy (NCBI): domain Eukaryota; kingdom Metazoa; phylum Chordata; order Testudines; family Trionychidae; genus Pelochelys; species Pelochelys cantorii. Next base: position 18,338,892 of record CM064338.1, read on the forward strand.
ACGACTATCCCATTCGCAGAGAAAACAGCAGTACTTTGTGTATCCAGTCTGCAGACCAAGCAAGAGAGCAACAACCTTCAAATCGCCACAAAGCTGCCACTGATGTTGGTCATAGTTTATGCACCTCAAAAGTTGTTTCATGTTGTCATAGGTTTCCTTCATATGGACTGCATGACCAACTGGAATTGATGGCAAAACATTGCCATTATGCAGCAAAACAGCTTTAAGACTTGTCTTTGATGAATCAATGAACAGTCTCCACACATCTGGATCGTGAACGATGTTGAGGGCTGCCATCACACCATCGATGTTGTTGCAGGCTACAAGATCACCTTCCATGAAGAAGAATGGGACAAGATCCTTTTGACGGTCACGGAACATGGAAACCCTAACATCACCTGCCAGGAGATTCCACTGCTGTAGTCTGGAGCCCAACAGCTCTGCCTTACTCTTGGGTAGTTCCAAATCCCTGACAAGGTCATTCAGTTCACCTTGTGTTATGAGGTGTGGTTCAGAGGAGGAGGATGGGAGAAAATGTGGGTCCTGTGACATTGATGGTTCAGGACCAGAAGTTTCATCCTCTTCCTCGTCTGACTCAAGTGAGAATGATTCTGGTGCATCAGGAACCGGCAGTTCTTCTCCGTGGGGTACTGGGCGTATAGCTGATGGAATGTTTGGATAATGCACAGTCCACTTTTTCTTCTTTGACACACCTTTCCCAACTGGAGGCACCAGGCAGAAGTAACAATTGCTGGTATGATCTGTTGGCTCTCTCCAAATCATTGGCACTGCAAAAGGCATAGATTTCCTTTTCCTGTTCAACCACTGGCAAAGATTTGTTGCACAGGTGTTGCAGCATATGTGTGGGGCCCACCTCTTGTCCTGATCTCCAATTTTGCAGCCAAAATAAAGGTGATAGGCTTTCTTAACCATAGTGGTTATACTGCGCTTTTGTGATGCAAAAGTCACTTCACCACAAACATAGCAGAAGTTATCTGCACTGTTCACACAAGTACGAGGCATCTCTGCTCACTTTGGCTAAACAGAAATGTGTCCCTTTGCAAAATCAAACACTGACAAATAAGAGAGCACGACACTGTATGATTTCTAGAGCTGATAGAGGGCAATTTGTTCAGCAGAGTGATGTAAGCTTCGTTATGACTGCATCATCCATGACTTCTAGGAATAACATGATGCAATTCATATCATGTATGACACAATACCAGCTGCAGATTGCATCATTCATTGTTTTGCCTAAAAAGCAAGGACTGTCCAAACCCAGTCATAAATTTATTCATAGATCCAGTCAAAGATGTATTTTAGTCATTTCTGGTTTAAATTGAGATCCCTTCCCTTTATAACTCACTTATCCTCCGCCATTCCCAAGTCAAGGGTCGTATATACTGACCCAATAGCATATCTTGAAAACTAGAGCCAATCAACAATTTTAAGCATCATTTTCGTTCTCAGTGACCCAGAATTAGTAAAGTTTGACTACATTTATTTCAGAAGCATTTTGGCTGTAGAGCAGTGATATCTGGACACAATTTCATCAGTGACTGTTACTGGTCCTTCAGCTCAAGTACTGGAGATCTGTGGTTTAACACCCAGGGATCTTCAGTTCAAACCCCACAGATAACTCAGCCAGGACTTCATCACAAATTAGGGGTGTTAAATATTGATTAACTGATTAGTTGAGTAACCTCATGAATTCTTATCAGTTAGTTGACAATTCTATAGTCCGCGGGGGCAGGGCCAGCAGCTAGTGCGCTCAGGCCCCACTCCCAAGGAGCCTCCTGCAACTCTGTGCTGCTGCCGCTGTACCAGAAGCAGCAACATGGGGTGCCAGGCAGGAGCTGGTAAGTGAGGGGAGCCAATTTAAAAACCAGCTCCCTTCACGGACTGGCTGCCTGTCACCCTGTGCTGCTGCCTCTGGTAGAGAGGCAGCAGCATGGGGTGGCAGCAACCCCTGTCTGGGGAGGGGTGTGTCTGAGCTCCCGGACCTGGCGCAAGCCGGAACTAAGCCGGGCTGCCTGCCCGCCTGGCTCCTAATACACTTTAAATGCAGAGCCGCAGCAGGGGGAGGTCCTGGACCCGTTGCAAGCCAGGATTAAGCCAGGCTGCTGGGCAGACTGCTAAAATATTTGCTGGTGGAGGAGGGGAGGGAAATGCATGTAGTGTACAGCATTTACTGATAAGTTTTTGCTTATCGGTTAATTGACTACACTATTACATCCCTGTTACAAATGAGTGCAAAGCTGATGTAAAATTCTACCATTCTGATCTGATAACATTTTACACATAATATGTAAAAGAAACCAAGGATAATTATAAAATATTTTAAGAGGAAATTGATGTAAATTGAAATAGAGATTTCCCCACAAAATATTTGTCCTTTCATACTTCTCTAATTGTGTGTAGAATTCCTGGTCTTTAAATATCTATTGTTCATTTAGACAAATTTGTAAAGTTTTATATGCAAGAGCTGTAACCTGTCATGTATCCTGAAACCTTAGACGGTTCCAGCAATGTCATTGTAGGCTGAGAATTCATATTATTAAGTAAGAAAACAGAAGGTGGCACATACTCAGCAACATACAAAATAAAATTGCTATGCAAATAAAAATGCTACTTTCTATGATTTGATGAATATCCTTCTACTATCATGACAACTCAAACTGGTCAGATTATCTCTGGAGTTCCTATGGCATGGCTGAGGTCCCAAAAATATCACTTTCTGGATGGCACTAGCCACTGGAACTTAAGGCCTTTTTTGTTGGTGTGGGTTTTTTTGGAGTGGGGGGGGGGGGAGGGCTATTGTGCAAGCTGGTGCCCAAGGCAGCCTGAATTTCAACAGAAACACATTCCTTCTTTGTAACTGCCAAGCCAACATAAGTAACCATTCAGACTACAACAGGCCTTCAAGTGTCTGCAGCTAGGCTTGCTGGTATGTGACTAGAGAAAGATTAGGGCAGGATTTTCCAAAGTGTGCTCAGTGGAGCCCTAGGGTGATGGGTCTCTAGGGGAAATAGAGAGAAAATATTTATAATATTTGTATGACCCTGTTATTTTGTTACTAATTTTATGATCATTTTCTTGAAAAAATATATAATAAATATACAAGAAATAAAAATAGAATTCCAAAACTTTGTCCATTTATTTGGGTACTCATTGAATTAAAAATAATATTTTAAGGCCTCCACCAAAATTTCAGGACCCCATAGGGCGCCATGGCTGAAAAAAAGTTTGGGAAACCCTGGAATAGGGAGTAACAAGAATAAAACATAAATCAAAGGCCTTGATCTTCATTTTACCTGTTTTATCTGAAGTCAAACAGTTACTTTATCTACATATCAATATTATTTAGATATAGGCAAGCTTCTATTCTTTAACACTGCGGATTGGAACAGCTGGTGAGCCAGAGGAAAAAAAGACATCTCTTAAAACAAGTAACTTGTTTCATATAAATGCTTGTGCCAGTGCTTGGGAGTCAAAGCTAACTAAACTAAACAAAGAGCAGCATAACAGCCATAAAATAATATCTCACATCAACATGATACCAGAAATTTCCAAACTATAACGACCAAAATCATACCAATTTTACTGAAAAATTCAGTGCTTCCCTTTAACAATGAACACAAATCCATTTCACAGGAATCTTTGGCATTTTCCTGTACCTTCATCCAAGCAGAAACTTCATTCCAGAACACTCATAACTATTTTGAACTGCAAACCAAAAAGGAACTCATTTTCAGATGCTATGTGTCTAATTTGCTTATTTCTTCTGTGACTTAACTTTCTTTGGAAATTCCACCTTCTCATATCATTTTCCTGACTCCATGGGTCATCTTAAGCCATATGAAACAAATGTTTATAAACCATGGTAACATTGCTGAGTCTATCTGGCATGAATACAGTCAGGAAAAAAATGAAGTAAAGCAGTTTAAGGCACACTCCCAAGGTTGGAAGGTCTTACATTTTATTTGCTTTTAATAAGATTCAATCTTCTACTGCCAAGTTCTGTCTGATTCTATGAATGAGGTTCATAAGTAAAACATATCAATGACTACAACATGATTTCATCCATCTGTTACATCTCATCTTAAATTAATATTGTAAACTACTTGAATTGTTTCTCAATATACATGTTTGTATGGTTCCTAGCAAAATGGGTCCCCACAACTTTGCTGGAACCTCTAGTTATAATAAAATCAATTTTAGTGGTTTATAGATCCTACAAATACCCATAGTGGCTAGCATGTGAAAAATCAACCTGTGCAAAGACCTACTACAAATAGTTACACTTACTTGGTATGTCTGTCTGCTATGTTCTTCTATTTTACTATCTGCTTACGCAAAACCCAATCTTAAAGTGACTTCAAAAATGTCAAACTGCTTATACCCATATAGCTTATAAGTACAGTTATACAGGTATAATTGCACCTACACTAGAGTTTTTACTGATGTATCTACATTGGTAAAAATTAAACAGTTATGCCATAACCAATATATTTATATTGGTAAAATTTGTGTTATACACCAGACCGTAGGAGCCTAAGTCCCGTTGACAATCACCTTTGAAAATGGAACTTGTGCTTTTGAAAATGTTACCCTGGATATTTTGGGTAAAATCCTGGGAATTAACAAGATCAGATTTCACTTTTAAAATTTAGACACATTTAATTACGCCCACATGCTGGCAGTCTGAATTAAGTAAGCTATACCTAGTTACACAAACCTGACTAACAATAGGGCAATCCAACTCTGTTAAAAAAGTGGGAGGTAGAGAACAAAACAAAAAAAAAGTTGTTCAAATATTCCCTGCTCCATGCCCGTCGCCAGCCTTTACTCCCACTTCTTCTTCACTTCAAAACACAAGCTTCTAAAGCCTAGTCTGTCCCAAGTTATGCTATTTCAGAACAGAATATTGGACAGTAAATAATATTCTTTTTCCTAAACTCACTCAAGGCAGCAAATTTCTTTTTGAAGAGCAAAGTCACACATTTCACTTCATTGTCTACTAAAAAGAATGCAGGAGACATGGACAACTACAAAGTAGTTTGCACAAAGAACATACACACACTTGTCCATGACTTACTTGCCATCATTACTCAGCAATAATTTGATATTGTAGAGTCAAATACATCATAGCATGGCTTTTTATTTTCAAATCCTCTAAACTAGAGCAATCAGTTGAGTTCCAGGTTCATTTCTTTGTTTGTTTTTCCCGCCTTCCTATACATGATGTTGGAGACAAAGCAAAACCCAGCCCAGCTGTGCCTTCTAACTGAGCCTCAAGGATTCAAGCAGGGAGCTGGCTTTTTGGCTACTTGTTTAATAAAGTGTTAGCATTTAAATGATCACAGCTAAGCTCTGAAGTTAACATTCCATTAAAATGAATGGCAGAGTTCACACTTCTACTACTGTTTCAGTCAGTATGTCTTTACTTGTGTGTGATGCAGTGTTTTTTAAACTAGTTTGCAGCTGTGAAGAACATGGGAGATATCTGTATAATTTACAGAAACACTGTGTGTATCGCTGTTTGATTACTATGGAATGACTGGCTCTATGAAACTCTAAGGCCTAAAACTTAAATTGACATAGCTATAAGGCTCAAAGCTGTGAAAAATTTCAGGCCCTACACAACACAGTTAGGTCAACTTAACCCGCAGTGTAGCCGCAGCTAAGCCAAAGGATGAATCCATTCTTCCATTGGCCTACCAAATTACTTTCTAAGGGTGAATTTACTACACTGAAGAAAAACTGTAGCTGCAGCTGTACCTCTGTAACACTAATAGTGTAAACACATCCTGACAGGTTAATTCCAGTCCACCTGGAACTCTTCCCACCTCCCCAGCAACCAGGAAATGACTAATTAAATTCTTGGTGCACAAACAGACTACATAGCAAATCCGCCAGTGGGAGTCTACCTTCGACTCCCTGGAGACATGCGTAAACTGGAGAGACCAGATCCAGTTGGACATACTGAGGACATAGTTGGTAAGCAAGAGGACTATAATCTAGTTACCCAGTCTATGAGTGGAAATGAATTGCTTTGTTCCACACAAAGATGTACAGGTAGGTGCCAGTCACTTAGAAGGAATGCCCATAAAGAGACAGTGGGGTCAACATGCAGCTCACCCTGGAACTGTAACACAGGTATTACAGATGCCTCCTTAGAAATTTGAAATTTCTATTAAAGTTGTATACATAAAGAAAGATACACGTAAAGAACCTTTGTGTAAATTTTTATTCTAACAATACTATTGTAACAGATCTAAATTTTCATTCATAATCAACAAACATTAAAGACTTGTTCAAGCTACAAAACACAATTCCCATCCTCAAGCAGTTTCCTCCATGGCTGACACTGATGTTGTTTATTATTAAAAACAGCAAGAGACAGAGACGCCTCCGTTGTAAGTATGTCACCTTCCTCTTTGTCCTGGAGATCAACCGCACTACACTGATGATATGCCTCAGCTCCAATTGCCCAAGGTGGAAAAACCCCAGTGATCTCATACTGCAGCGAAGTACCAATACTAACACCTCAGGCTATACATTTTAACAGAATGTGAAATATTCTAAGTGTCTCACAATAATGGTTAGTAAACATTTAATATGAGTAACAGACTCAAAGATTTTCTCAAGTGAAAAAAATAAAAATGGAAACGGATGGACATGGAGGTGACACGTTAACGGTTCATTTGAAAACAATGCTGACATGTTTCAACAAGACTTATAGGCCCCACATTACAAACATATATTTGACACAATCACCTCAAATAAATGCTAGAGAATGATTATCAATCACCATTATAAATGGCTGCAGAGTAAAAATCTAAACAGTCAGGTTCAAAAACAATGATTCACACTGTGCACGACACTTAGGGAACAGCTAAACAGTGGCGCTATTTCGGGATACTTCTGTTATCCTGAAATAGCATTTTCCGCGTCTTGACAGCGCGCCCATTATTTTGAAATAACTTTCAAACTAACCACCCACTATTCCGACAACCCTGTAAACCTTGTTCCATGAGGATTAAGGGACATTTCGAACTAGCTCTCTATTTTGAAATTAACTAGAAATAAGCTACGCAATTTGCGTAGTTTAAATTGCATCGCTTTTTTCGAGATAAGAGTGTAGCGTAGATGCACCCTTACAGTCTGAAAGCTACACACAGTATTTAACACTTTCTATCAGAAGATACCGAGCTTAAATGTTTAAAGTTCAGTATAGAATTAGTCACACATGAATTCTCAGCCTGGAGATTGTGAACACTTTCCCCTTCTAACTAACCATACAAAATGGCAGACAGGAAACTTTTTTCCTGGTGTTACACAAGATTTTGATAGACGCAAGGTTGAGAATGACTATATTACTTCATAAATAAGGAAACATATAAACTCCTCCCTTATAATCAAAGTTAACTGAAAATCCTACTTTTCATCCCATTTTTGTTCATCTTGCCAGCCCCCAGCCTTTTCAATCCCATCTCACTATTGTCTGTCTCTATTATTTGGTATTCTGTCTTTTCTTGGTAGAATACCACTTGATCCACAAATCTGCTATGCAGTTTCAAACTGTGATAAAGTAAGTGCCCACGAAAGCTCATAATACCATCTACATGTTTTGTTAGTCTTTAAATTGCTGCCATATTATTTGTTGTTTTTTAAGTTTATCCTGTACAAACTAACTCGGCTACCCCTCTGAAGCTTATAAAGTATTTTGTTAATGTTACAGATACTATGTTGAAACAGATAAGCAGCTTCTCGCAGAGGAGAAACATAGAACTAGAAATCTATACACCCTCCATATTTTAGAGCTTTGGTGAATGAATTCAAACAATTACTCACTGAAGTACTCCATTTTGGAATTGTCATAGATTCCCCTGGTTTCTGAGTCAAAAGTTACACTGAAGTTGTTAGGATTTAGACAGCCACTGAATCTAGTTATCCCAAATACCCAACTGTACCTTAAAATCTCCTACACTGAGCACTCTATTAAAGCAGGAAAATGTTTATTTGTTTCTTGCCTAAGAATCATATGCAAACAACTATGTTTTATTGTTGGAAACTAATCTGCAAACAGAATTCAATGTTTCATTCGATACTCTAGGAAATTATATATATATGAAACCTTCACACTGAATTGAAAAACTGACTACTATAGATTTTAAACAAAGCTTGGAAAACTTTGGGAAAAAAACTACACGACAAACTAGCATATTAATAAATATGTCTGAGATATTTAGATACCTTCACATAGTGTTTGGAGACTATATTTTGGCACTCATTGTCTAGAAATTGTTGGCCATATATCAAATGAATTACATAAGCACATGTTGTGTTATGTTATGTTATATTATTTTATGTTATGAAAAGCCTCTTGACCCTTGAGTGCAGGAAGTTTTGTTTGTTTGGGTTTTTTTAAATAGAATTTCATACCAGATAATCTTTTCAGGTACAAAATAATAAACTAGAGGAAGCATATAAACAGCAAAAAACAAAAGGACAAAAAGGACACAAACACAATAGACTTGATAACACTTACTGGAGTTCTGTGTCTCTCTTGTCTTGCTTTGCTATTTAACAGCTTCCTCTCTCGTTTTGTACCTGAGATTAAGAGGTATAAAACACTATTTCAAAACTTGCTACCTTTTCTTGATACTGTTTTTGATTTCTTACCAAATTAAAATGTACTATTGGTGTAAAAAGTGAAGTCAGATGGAAACAAACTATACCCCTTTGGACTCTAAAATATATTTTCAGCTATTTCAGACATAATGATGGTTAGGCCATACAATCTGTTGATGCTAGAGTACTGTCTAAATTTAATGTAGCCACCCAACTCTGGTTTCATGTAGTTTTACATGACTGTATTTAGAAGAGACAGTTACAGTGTATGTATATATGTAGGTGGAGAAAACTTTTTTCTTAGATGCACAGTAAGAAAAAATGCATACTTAATATGAAAATTGGTTCCCAACTTGAATTATATTGAAACATGCATTCATTTATTTATTATATTTAATAGTACTTATTTTATTATATGTGCCAGAACTGCACACAAGCACTTGCAACTTAGATGCCAGGAAGAAAATATAACAGTTAAATTATGGCCTAGGTTTTTGCCTATTAAATCCTAAAGAAGCCTACCACAGGGAGAAATGGCTGATTTTAGTATTTTTAAATATTTTTCCTTTGGAGAGACACATCTGAACAAATGCAGAACAAAGTTGCTCCTTTTATTAAAAAGGCATTGTTAGAACAAATACAAAGAAAGCATCAAGCACACAGGTGTTTAATTCACAAAAATAAAAGATACCATTATTCAAAGTGCAGTAAATATCATAGTAGAAGTAGAATAACCTTTAATTAAAAGGCAATGTTTATCCGAGACAAAGAAATTACACCAATTTGTTCCCATGATATGAGTTTTCTTCTATAAAGGACAATACACAAAAAAGTGGAAATGCTGGAGGTTGGTAGGCATATCATTACTAGAAGAATAACTCTCGAGAGCGAAGGGCCAAAATCTCATGGGATTCAGTTGACATTTCCCTCTGTTAAGTACTACAGAATTAGGGTCTAAGTGTTTTTAGCAAGACTTTCAAAGAACAACTTTACATCTTTTTATAACGGGCGTCCAGAAGGCCGCAACAGTGCTAATGCAAAGGATACTGAATCCAAATGAAAAAAAATATTTAATTCTATATTACTCTTTAAGGCAAGGGTGGGGAAGCTTTTTTCGGTCAGGGGCCACTGACCCACAGAAAAATCAGTCGGGGGCTGCACACAAGTGAGAAGCAAAGTGAGAAGTCCCTGACTAAGAAGGAAAAAGGCACACCTCACATTCCCTTCGCACATCAGAGCTTGGGGGGGGGGGGGAGGGAGAGCAGGCTAGTAGATTTTGTATGCTCCAGCCCTATGGGTGGCAGTGGGGCTGGAGCATGAGTGTGGGCTCCTCAATGCGGGGGTATCCCTGAGCCTCGGGGGCCAGATCCAGGCAAGCTGAGGATCACATCCAGCCCCTGGGCCTGAAGTTCCCCACCCCTGCTTTAAAGGAGCACCCAATACATGCTAATCAGCACTGGGGCACATGTATAGCATGCAAACATCACTATACTTATTCCTTTACATGTGACCTAAGATTCATGGGAAAACACACAGTCCAACCGGAACAAAGGTTAACACATCATCATAAATAAGACTTCAGTCTAATCAGCTGAAAGACAGGACAGATGTCAGAGTTTTGCGGAGTTCCACTAGACCCACTAATTACCATTTCTGATTCATTCCTGTAAAAGAGAAAGTCTTTATGGCCAACCCAATCATTTCTTATGATTTTTTCATAAATATTTACAATGAAAAACCCAGCTGAACATCTTGTTCAGACAGGGAGCAATCTAAACTGATTGCCACAGTTCACTATATCAGATTTAGCATGATATGGGGTTAGGATTTTATACAAATGTTCACAGGTCCAAAACTGTGTCATTTTAAGCACTCGTTTGAATAAGAAATTTGCATCTATAACAGAATTGACAATCATGAACACCTTATATTTTGTACACAAAAGTTGCCTATCTTGATTTGTGCCCCTTTTTGCATCCCAATCTGAGGTTATCAGTAATATTGTGATACAAGTTCTCCCTAATTTGTTTTACCTACTGGGATGATAGTCAACATTCCCAGATTCACAAGTGTGAACTAAGTGATGGGATGTCAAGTACAGGCGGTAAAATAACTGCAAAATTTTCAAGCTTATTTGTTAAAATGTATAACTAAATATGCAGACTAGGATTTTCTAAAGAGGCTAAGGGAGGTAAGTGCCTGACTCCCATTGACTGTCATTTCATTTTCAATGGGAGTTGAGTTCCTAAGTCCTTTAGGCACTTTTGAGAATCTCAGCCATATTCTGTCACTGATTTAGAGTCAAACAGTTAAGTTAATGTAGTCTTTTAAAGGAGAACTCCCGCATGCGGCTACAGGAAGATAAATCACACACTCAAATTAGAAACAGATTAAGCAGTACCTCTTGAGGTTTCAACTTTTCTATGGCTGTGGAGATGTCTGAGCTTTTTCCATGGAGACTGCCATTTTCCTGTAAACAGGCAAGTAGTAAGAATAATTAGGACATGACTGAACATTCTGTATTGAAATCAATGGGAAGAGCACTGGACTCTGAAATCTTATGATGGGTAAGTTTCAAAATGTTAAAATAGAGACAGGTGAGTTCAGTTGTTTTCTTTTCAATTTGTATTGTTTCTTTAGCTTATCACTAGACAAGATCTAGGAACCTCAGAGAAAAGCATAACCTGTACCATTATGCCTGCTCCCTAAAAACAGTTTGTCTGATCTTCATTCCCATAACCTAGATCAGCACAAGTTTTTCTCACGCTTTGTAGCCCGATTTGTCCTCTGCACTTGTTAGGGTATGGAGAGGAAATTGTGTTATCCTCATCTGAAATACTTGGACATCAACCAATACCAAACAAAGACTCACAAGCTAAAATAAAATTTTACATCTAAACAAAAGCAAAAAAATCCCACAAACCATACCCACATGACACACACACACAAACTTATAAATAAATATATATTGTCAGTTGTCTTTAAACTTGCTACATTAAGCCCAATGCTTTCCCATTGATTTCAAAGCAGAATGGAGTATCTCCCTGTCCTATTTTTTGCAGAAAGATGTGGACACCATGGAATAAGTTCTATGTTATAGCACTTTTAATTAGACAGTAATAAATCATAAACCATAAATAAAGTTACTGATTTTTGAGAAAACAGCACTGGAGTATTCCTTTAATATACATGAAGACATTATTTACAAGTAGAAAGAGCAGACAACATGAACAGTCACGCCTCATTCAACATTTCATACAAAAATATAAAGAAAACTCCCCCCCTCCTTTAAATATTTTCATATATGCAATGAAAAAATGTCATACTGGACCAAACTGCATTCACTACACCTTTTGAACTTTCTGGAATTGATCTGGGTATCTAATTATCACCATAAACCAAGATAGTCATCTGATGCGCACATCATTTGCTCTGCCTCCTTACTATTCTGCAACTGCAGAGGACTCTGCGTGATGAACATAGTTCTGGATGCTAAAAGCTTGCATTGGGAGAATTCCTGGGGCACCTTCTGAGGCCACCACATGGTGCTGTGGGTAGAATATAAAATCGCTGCTCCACTGGCCATTAAACTTGAATGCAGAAGCAGCATTGCACAAGCAGCCTAATGAGACATAGCTACTCAGAATGCCCTCCCCCAAAGAACTTTTATGGTCAGCCCTAGAGTCACATTGTATGTTGGATAATGGATTAGCTCTGTTTATAAAATTAACTTCCAAAAATTATGCAAAAAATGTAGCATAAAAAGATCTGTTCCAAAGTATAATTTGTAACAAGAACATTTAACCAAAGTCTTGGACTATTTTACACTTTCTTTCACTTTCTTTTTTTTAGAGCTGGATCCTGCTGTCCTTATTCTGGCAGAACTCCCAACTGAAGTTAAAGGAATTCTTGCCTCAAGGGCCACAGGTTCTTAAACACTGCAAGAAATAAAATGAGTTTAATAAGGAGAAAAATACACAAAATATTATATCTTCTGGGACTCACTATAATTTCTTATGTTGTTTCATTTCCAGCTGAATACAGTCTTAAAAAAAAATCCCTTTTCTATACACTGTTTTCTAGTCTGAGTATTTTTACCTTAAAACTAGGTTCAACAGAATTTGAATTTTAATTTTGTATAATTTTGACAGATACCAATTTTTAAAAAGTTTTTAAATCAAATTTGCATCTACTTAAATTTTCACACAGGCATGAAATTATGGGACTTGCGGATCATACAGCTGATTACTGTATATATTGAGATTCAAAAAGTTAAACTTTATAAATTATTAAATTACAAATTGTCAACATCACATGTCAAACTATACAAAATAAATATTCTTAAATCAAATCATACCAATTTCTACTAGTCCATTTGTAACAAGCTAATTCAAAGTCTAATGCACTGCATTTTGACTTTAATAAGTCCTGAAAGCAGCATTTTTCTTAATTTGCCTATCTATAAAATTTTGATCACCATCAATAGAAATATTTTTCATTAGTTTGTGTGTTTATGGTGAAATCAATGTTTATCAACATTTACAGAAAAAAAAGTATGAACACACTTGGAAGCAACTAGTACATGTAATTCTATTTTATTCATCCAAAATTCACCCAAAACGTACAGTTGCATGAGCACATTCAGAACCCTGATTTTACATTTTCTTAGATGTTCATGGTACTATGTAACAAACCCATGGTGACATATCCTAAATTACTGCTACAGGACAATATGAAGTATTTACTAGTATGACGGGAACAGCAAAATAAGGATTTAAGGCCACATTCTGCCAACTTTACCCAGGTTCAATATTATCTTTGAATAGGCAAATTAATTTTACCCAGGTTCAATATTATCTTTGAATAGGCAAATTAACATATCAGAGAGAACCTTCCCATGGTGAGTATTATTACAAGTGAGTAAAAATGGCAGGATTTGATTTCTGTACAGCTCAACCCAGGCTTATATTCACGGTTCTTTCAAAGCCTTAACAGCAACAAAATTAATTAATTTCTTGTCTTCCCACTAACTTCAGGCATACTATGACATCAACATCTGTATTTTCCAACTTTGGTGTGTAATTCACGTAAGCCTGATGTTTGGCCAAGGTATAAAGGTTTTAATTATCTGCTTCATCTAAAAGCAAATTTCCAACTTCGTATTATTAGAAGAAGAATCCATATATACGTGACAGTACAAATTCAGACACAGGTGATCAACATAGGATGCACAACCGAAGCAGCACAGGCTCAAATCCCAGTGGGGTAATTCAGCATTTCAATAATTAATAGCTATATAAAAGTTTCTCATCTAGAATTATCAATGTGTTCAAGACATATAGGAAAAAAATACCAATACATGACTATGTATATGGTGCCATTTCAAATGTAAAAATGACTATAAAGTCATTTGTAACTTTGTGTCTTAAGTTACAAATTCTTTTAAAATTGCTATACAAACACATAAAACATGTTGTACAATTTCCATGTTGCAGAAATGAGGTAGAAATTTTAACATGTTAAGTACCATGTAAAACTACCTCAGACTTTACTCTGGTCTACGCTACAGACCTAAGTTGCTGCAAAGCATCTTACATCAACCTAACTCTAAGCATCTATGCTAAAATGTTGATCTGATCAATGTAACTAGGCTTCTGCATTGACTTAACTACCCATTCATGAGACCTGCAGAGACGCCCCTACCAAATTCATGGTCCATTTTGGTCAATTTCACATTCATAGGATTTTAAAAAATCATAAACTTCAAGATTTCAGCTATTTAAATCTGAAATTTCATGGTGTTATTATTGTAGGGTTCCTGACCCAAAAAGGAGTTGGGTGGGGGTCACAAGGTAATTGAAGGGGGAGTTGTGATTCTGTTATCCTCAGTTCTGCACTGCTGTTGATGGCAGTGCTCCATTCAGAGCTGGACACCTGGAGAGCAGCAGCGGCTGGCTGGGAACATAGCTCTGAAGGCAAAGCAGCTGCCAGCAGCAGCTGAGAAGTAAAGATGGCATGGTAGGGTATTATCAACCTTACTTCTACACAGCTGCCTGTAGAACTGGGCCCTTAGTCAGAAGAAGCCACTATGCTCTGACCACCCAGATCTGAAAAAGCAGTACAGAAATAAGGGTGGCATGGTATGGTATTGCCAGTCTTACTTTTGCACTGCTGATGGTGAGGTACCGCCTTCAGAGCTGGGTGTCTCACTAACAGCTGCCACTCTCCATCCACCCACATCTGAAAGTAACAAAGAACTAAGGGTGGCAATACCTCGACCCCCCTCAAAAACCCTGGCAACTCCTACAGCAAACCCCCTTTAGGTCAGGACCCTCAATTTGAAAAATACTGGTCTCCCCATATAGGTTTAAAGCACAAAAAAGACCAGATTTCACAGCCCATGATATGTTTTTCATGCCTGTGAATTTGGTAGGGCCCTACACACAGGCTGATGGGGTGTCATTTGTAGACACTGCACTGCTTACATCAATTGTTGCTGGCTTTCAGAAGCCATCCCACAATGCCCCACACTGACATTTCAATCGGCACAAACACTCCTACTAACAATGAGCAGCACTGACAAGGAGCATAGCGAGGATGTGCAGAAGCAAGTTAGTTACTGCCATAGCTATACATTGATGTAACTTAGGTTTTTTAATGCAGATATATCCTTTGTGAAAGCAAGTCATTTTTTCCCTCACCGTATGAGTCTAAAAATAAAATGGAGAGATTTGTAACATTCCTGTTACAAACTTCAAGCAGAAGAAAAATACTCTCAGATTTCAAGTATCTTCTTTATTTAAGACATACCTGGTCTCATATTCTGAGCATGACCGGAAGCTAGAATTCCTGAGTTCTGATCCTGTCTCAAGCACTAATTCCATCTGTAACTGACCTATACCTTAAGATCATCCAGAAACTTCAGCTGGTGCAAAATGCAGCTGTCCACTTGCAGAACAGTTCTCACACAGAACATGTTACATCTGTTTTCAGGCACTGCACCTACTTATATTTCAGGCAAAATTTAGGATGCTGTTTTTAACTTCACAGGCTAAAATATGTTGGTTACCTCTGAACCTGTCCCTTTCCTTTTGCAATCCCACATCAACAGAGATCATCTATGGTCATGGTGTCCAACACACTAGCCACCAGCCATGTGTGGCTATTTGGCCAGTTGAGTGTGGCTCATTCGCTATAGTCACTACTGCTTCACAACTGGTTGGACACCACGGATCTATGGCATAGAAGTTAAAAGACCTTTGGATAAATGTAAAGGGGTTAAGGAAGAATGTTTGCACAGTTGAGGCTCCTACTCCTAAATCTGTTTCTGTCAATTAGTTCACCAATAAATGAATTTGCTGACTCGTGGGAGAAGAAGGGGCATACATAAGGAGGAGAATGACTGGGTGAGAGGGATCATGGACAAGCTGCTTTGGGGAGAAAAGGGGACATTTAGTTTTTGGACACTGTTTTATCATTCAGTTTTACCAATCAAACTTAATAAAGAGTATTAAAGAAGTTCATTTTAAAGAAATTAAAATAACTGAATTAGCTACTTAATTTCTACTCCAATTTCCCCACTGTAAAATGAGAAAGGAGTATCATAAGATTTAGCATAAAAGGGCAAGCCTACACTACAAACTTCAATCTATGGGTCGACTTACAACTACCACAGTAATTGCTGTGATGGTTCATGTCCCCCCAGCACTCCTCCTGTCAGTGGTGAATCCCCCCACCAAGAGCACTTCCACTGAATTCACAGGGGTGGATTGGGGGGTGGCGGGGGGCTGAGATTCCAGGCTTTCAGCTCTACATAGCTCTGTGCAAGAGCGCAACTACCACCACTCTTGGGGTCTCAGCTCTCCACCAACTGCCAGGAGTACAGCAGCCATTCATGCTCCAAGCAAGGAGCTATGCACGCAAGAGCCTAGGCAGCTACCAGGCTCCCAGCAGGGAGCCTCAGTGCAACCATGTTTATAATAGGAAGCAGAAAGCCCAGACAGCACCTGTGCTCCTGGTGGGCAGAGGAGAATTCAGTAGGTGCTGCCCTGCTTGAAGGGGGGACCCCAGGCAGCAGCCCAGTTGGGAGCAAGTAGTTGAGACCCCTGAGGCAGCCTGGCTCCAAGCGAGGAGCCAGCAGCCCAGGGAACAGACAGGGTCTAGCTGAAATCTCCCACCACCAACAACCACTCCGGAGTGACAGCCCAAGGTTTGCTTGACAGTTGGAAAGTTTTTCACTAATATCCAACTTAAACTGCCCAAGTTGAAATTTGAGCCCACTGCTTCTTGTTCTATCCTCAAAGGCTAAAAAGAATCATTTTTCTCACTCCTTCCTGTTACAACTTTTTACATGGACATTGCATTGCCCTAACTACACTAGCATAAGCCCCATTGCTCTCTTGCAGGTGGTTATTAAGTCACTGTAGTATGGCACTATATTGGCAAGAGTAAAGCTGTAGTATGTACATATTTAGGTTGACATAAGCTACCTTACATTATCCTAACTCTTTAATGTATATCAGGCCTATAAAAGCATTATTTATTTCTGTGTTGTAGAGTACTATACTATACAAGTACCAACCAGTACTATTAGTGTTACATGTAAAGTCATCAAAATACATCATCACAAGATGCTAATGCAAATGTTTGAAGGGATACACTCCTCGCAAATACAGGAGGCCCCTGACTTGTGACGCGATTGGTTCCGGAGGAAGCGTCGCAAGTCGGGGGCGTCGTAACTCGAACCTGCATTTATGGTAGGTGCTGTGCGCTGTCGTAAATGTGGGCAGGGAACATAAGTCAGGGGTTTCCGGCCCCTTCTGCACTTACAATAATGGTTGTAAGTGCGGGGGGGGGAGGAGAGGGGTAGGAACTCGGGTGGTTGCATCTTGGGGTTCTCCTGTACTGCCACATCAGAAGTTCTTGCTCAATATGCCATCTTTTTGCGGACCATTCCCAAACCTCCTTCGAGTTAACTGGAAACCTTACCCTTGAAGACTCGTATGAAGGACTTGGTTGCCCACTTGTTCCCCAAGATGCAGCACCTGTTCGTTCATCCATACCTAACAACAAAAAGAAAAGTTCATGTGCATCATAAAATACTAAGATGAAAAGGTAGCATAATATTATGTTATGCAATAGTTTGTATCATTCTTCCATATGTAGCCTCAATAGTATTTCTAGATACAGAACAGTATTAATCTAGCAAACAACAAACAATTGGCCTGCTGTCTGATTAATAAGGTAGGTTGCAAAATAAAACCCAGATTCAGAGACCTGTAGCTGGTGAAAAGTGAGTATAAAGTACTAGATGGCCTTGCGTGGGGCTTAATACAAGTGATCCAGGTTCACCACAGAAAGGCAGCACAGTTTGGTGTACCAAACATGACAGCAGAACAAGAGGCTCTTGGTTTCTCACCCTGGCTGCACCAATGAATTATTATGTGGCTTCCAAAAAGTGACAATATATTTGCCTCAATTTTCCCAATTTGTAAAATAGGGATAATACTTACGCCACAAAGGTGTTGTCACATTAGCTAGCTAAAAATTAGCTAGCTAAAGGTTTCCAGAGTGATCTTAATTAGTGAAGTGTAAGTATTATTTTCAGCTCTGGTCTCTTGTTACTTAAATAGCAGTAAGTGACAAAGCTATTTGGAGATACACCACAAGTATTCACATCCCTCAGCAGCCACAGTTAAGAAGTGCCAAAGTCCAGCTCCAGTGAGTAAAATTAAACTAGACTAAGATCAATTTAGGAAAGGGTCCTTAAAGCTCCAGTTTTGAAATGGAAGATCTTGCTAAGGAAAAAATGGCTAAATGGACAGATACTCTTAAACATACAAACATTTTTAACTGTATAATTACTATATGAGTTTTAAGGTCACCTGCTCTTTGTCCTCATACTGTGCATAGCAGAGATGGTAGAATTTCTACCTTAACCCAGGCTTTCACCATAAATTTTCACAGAAAAATTAGCAATGATTATTTTTAAGTTAAGTGTTAAATATAGATAAACCCCAGTATGCCAACTCTTCCAGTTGTGTAACAGCTCCTTTGGAGTCAGTTCCCTTTATACAAACCCAGATTACAATATTCAGTTAACAAAAAGTAAGGAAGGGAAGGAAGAGATGGGGAGATTTAACCTACCATAATTTTAACTGGAAAGGAAAATATTTAACCAATGAAATATTACATTGTGAACAAGCGTATCCATATTAGAATTACTCCCCATACACAGTTAACCATTCAAAATATTTTAATATTTAATATTCACCCTCTCCACAGCAGCTAATAATAAAACTAACTGCAAGATTACAAACACATTCCCAGCATAGGATTACCCCTACCAGAAAAAGACAGATGGATTTCAGGAAAATTTGTTTCTTCCATTTGAAATATGAACTGCTTCGAGAAATCTGATCATGCAAAACTGATGCACTTCACTACTGGAGCACTAATATGTACCTCAAAAGCCATCTGATAACTGCTGCTTGAAAATATTATTCCAACAATTAGTCTGTGCACTTTTACAGAAGAACAGAAATTTCTATTCTATATTTCATGCCTCTCTCCATCTAAGCTTCAAAAATAGCAATGCTATCCCTTTCCTCCTTCCTCCCAATAAGACCTTTCAGGTAAGATTTGATATACAGCATATAGTTTTTAATTATGTCACTGCAAAATCTCACTATATAAAGCACCAAGTGCATGATTACATCACACATGCTACTCAATACTGTATATTGAACTCCATAACAATGAGCCATTATGAACATTACAACTACAGAATAAACATCCATGTATGTTACAGTCCACATAAAACTGACCTAACTGCAAAATAAAAGCATGAGACATTAAGAAAGGAGACACAGAATACATAACGTGAACTGCAGAGAACTAAGGATTATACAGTGATCTAAACATTGTTTCCCTAAAGAATGTAATGCTGCAACAATATTTTAACTATAGCTCCTTAAAAGACAGCATGCAGAAAACATTTTGTACTGGATTGTTAATTATACTACCCTGCCATCAGCTAAAAAGTGTTGGACCCCCATGGTGTAGCACAAGAAAGACCTACAGCGTGAGAAAGTGCTCTTTAGAAATGCAAAAACACTTTACAAAGCCAGCAATTTCTGTGAGTTTGCCGCATTCTGCAGCTGACAGCACTGTAGTAGTTTTATTGTAACTGATCCAGGAACTGAACAAAAAGTCATGGCTGGCACTGACAAAGGCAAAAGTCATCTTTTGGCACAAGTGATTCCTTTCTCCCAAGAACAATAGCTGTAATAATGCAAGTATTATTATAACAAGTCTCCTAGTGCCTTAGTTCCAAACAGAGGTGGAGTATGAAAATAATTTTAGAAAAAATCTTAATAAGAAAATAGGTTATTTATTCAATCGAGGATGTAATGTAAGAAAAATATATAATTGTCAAAACACACCTTAAGATCTATAGTTCTCCCTCAGCAAACCCTGTACTTAAGTCATTTTGACTTCCAAATTCAACTCAATAGAACTTAAGCACACCTTTAAGAGCTTCACTAAATCAGGACATAGATGAAATACGTGCTGTTGTGTTCCACTTTCGTACTATAATGCAACTAAACTGTTTCTTTCACAAATAGATAAAATGTTTGGAGGAGGGAAAGATGCAGTTCAAAACCAGTAAACAAAAGAACTTCCTAGAAAAAAGTGTATTTACCTGTATCTGTTGAGTTTTTGAGATTAATGGTTCTTATCTTTATTCCACACGTGGGACATGCATATACACCATGTTCCTGAGTCCAGGATGTTTTGCAAGCACATCCACCAGCCTGTATATGCTTAGTAGCTTTCCTCATAAAAGGTGGTGCGGGCCAACCCCTCTCCAGTTTACCATTCTTATTTCAGTTCAAAGAATCTGTAGCAGAGGGGACAGAAGGTGGGTTGTAGAATACAGATCGGGA
The DNA here is from genome assembly GCA_032595735.1 of Pelochelys cantorii. Taxonomy (NCBI): domain Eukaryota; kingdom Metazoa; phylum Chordata; order Testudines; family Trionychidae; genus Pelochelys; species Pelochelys cantorii. The sequence continues at coordinate 18,359,477 of CM064338.1, forward strand.
CCACAGACCTCAAAAATCTCCTGCATCTCTTCTTTGAGCAATGGTCACTACATCTAGTCCATATATGAGAGATTAATAAGCAATAGCCAAACAGGGGACCGGTGGGAGGATGCAGAAGTAATAGCAGACTGTAATAGTACTGTCCTCACAGCTCTATTCAGAGTTCACAACTGGAGCAGAATATAATGTTTTGTGAAGACAAGACCTATGTTAACATAACTGACCCACTGATCACTTTGCTACAGAAACAAATAGTTTAGGTGTCTGACACTCTTTGTTCTTTGCAGATAAAAGTTCAAAGTCCTTCAGACATCCAGAGAATGTAGCCATCTCTCTTCATCTGAGGGATGCAGTTTTGAAGAAAAAACAATACTGGTAAGTGGATTAGCAGACTCCGATGAAACTCAAAAACCACTTTGTGAACAAGTCTAGGGTGGGAGACTTTTTCTTCATAAGGAGACCTTTTCTTTATAGAAGACTAGGGGGCTGCACACCCTGCTCGCTACACTCGGCAACCCCCCTCTCTCTGGGGGTAGGCAGCTCCAGCTCTCTCCCTGGCTGCCAGGGAGGGCAGGGCCGAGGCGTGGCAGCCCTGGCCTGCCTCATTCCCCCACCCCCGGCCTCAAAGCTGAGGCCTGGACAGCCCCAGCTCTCTCCCTGCAGCTGGCAGGGAGGGGGGCCATGCCAAGGCCATGGTGTGCCAGCCCCGGCTCTCTCTCCCTGGCCGCCAGTCGGGATGGAGGGATACCACAGCGCAGCAGCCCCGGCTCTCTCCGGGGGTCACCAGGCCTAGGCTATGGCTGCAGTGCACCAGCCCCAGCTCTCCGAGGGAGGAGGAGGAGGAAGCAGGCGGGATAATGACATCACTCTGTCCCGCAGGAAACATTTTTTTATGTAGAGAGAGACAGTATATAATGGGTCCACCCTGTATGTCTGCAGATCACTAATTCTTCTGGCTGAAGTTATAGCTAATAAAAAGGCCACCTTAAGGGACAGATGGACCAAAGAACATTGTGGGTAGAGAGTGAAGGGAGGGAGATAATTTAAGACACAGACAAATGAGGTCCCACTGAAATACAAACTTCACCAATGGTGGGAAGGATCTGAAAATCCCCTTCAGAAATCTAATTGTATCAGGATGAGTGAAGATTGTATGATTCTCCACCACAGGATGGAAATTTCTGATCACTGCTAAATGCATGCACGGAGAACTGAGAGTTCTGCAAGATAAAAGCAGATACTCTAAAATAGCAGGGAGCCTAAAGAATTCTGGAGACAAGCTGCTCTGGGGAGCCCAAAAGAAAAATGTTTTCACTTTGCTAAGTAACAGCTTCTCATAGAATCTTTCTGCTTTACTTAAGATGGACTGCACCCTTTTGGAATATGAGTGTTCTATTTCTGCCTCAGGCTCCAAGTTAGAGCAGTCTCCAGTTGGGGTATTTGAACCTGCCCCTGTGCTGCAACAGCAGTTCTGGAAATGCAGGGATGTTCATGAGTGGTTAAACTGAGAGCTTCAGTAGATCCATAAACCAGAACTCTCACAACAAGTTGGGTGCAATCAAGATTACTTGAAATCTTGTCTTGGCAGATTTTCCATAGAAATTATAGTACCAAAAGAACAGGAGGGAACTTTTCATTACAGCAGAAGTGCATCTCCCAATAAGACCTTGTCCAGAGCTGCTGTGAAGCAGTACCAAGAAAGTTTCCTATTTATCCATGAGGCCAAAAGATCCAAGGCTGGCATGCCCAATTGGATAAAGATGATGCTGAGATCTGAATTGTGACTCTTCATGGTTTGTGGGAAAATAGCTGCTCAGGCAGTCCAGTAGGTGTTTTGAACTTCTGGCAAATATGCTGTTGATAAGGCCATAGATAATGCATGAATAACAGAAGATGATTGCCTCTCTGCATTAGGGATGTTAGTGTATACCCGTTTATACGATTAACCAATAAACCTGGGCTCATCAGTTAATCCGAATGGTAACACGCCTACACCCTTACTGCTTCTCCAGGAGAGACAGCAGCACCGGGGGTCAAGCAAGAGCCAGTACACATGATGCTGGGGGGGGGGGGGGGGGGATTCAGTTTTTAAACTGGCTCCTCTGAGCACTGGCTCTCACAGAGTCACCTGCCCCTCACACTGCTGCCTATCCACTTTTAAGCTGGTTCTCCCCAAGCACCAGCTCCTGCCTGCCCATCCTGCGTGTAAATGTATAACTGCTGAAAAATTCAGCGGTTACATATTTTCAAACACAAACATTTTAACATCCCTATTCTGCATAGGAGAAATCTTAGTCTTCTGTGAAAAATCTTCATGTTGTCCAATGTTACTTGAACATGTGTGGAAGGCACTGCAGGCTTGACAAACTGCCCAGAGTTCCCAAGAGGGAGATTACAGTAGTCTCGTGAGTCAGTGTGAAGAAAGGGAACCTCTCCAATTTGGTCCACCGTATGAGAAAGTCTAACGCTTTGAGCAGAAATGTCACCTTGCCATTTATGTTGCCGTTCTCTGGTGAGTACACAAAAAGAAGCCTAAGCTGTCACTAGTGAAAAGACCATGGGTGCTTTGGCTAGATCAAAAGGAAAGACTCTAAACTGGCAATGATCTTAATCAAAGATGAACCTGAAGAACTTCTTTTGGACTTGATGGATGTTGAATGTGAAAATATGTATTTTTCATAAAGAAGCACACCACATGCCCTCCTCTAGGATACTTCAGGGGGTAGCCGAGTTAGTCTGTTACAGAAAAAAAACAGCAAGCAAATGGTCTGGTAGCACTTTATAGACTAACAAAACATGTAGATGGTATCATGAGCTTTCGTGGGCACAGCCCACTTCTTCAGATGACTGGAGTTATGACTAGAGGATAAGGAAACTCAAAATAAATAGGAGAAGGGGGGGGAGAAAGATGTTCTGTCGTCCGAGGATACATTACTGATGCCAAGGATAACATAAAGAATATTAGTTTTCAAATTAACCTGGTCAGCTAAGACTGAGAATTGGCCTCCAACCCCCTTTGTTTTGGGGGATCTTCCTTGATGCTGAGGTAGAACCCTTTCTATGGTTTCCCTGAGGGTAAGGCAGTTCGCTTCTTGCTGTAGAATCTCCTCATAAGAGTAATCCCTGAAAAAAAAAAGCCAACGTGAAAGGAGTTCATGGGTTAGAGTTACCATCATGATCAGATAGTCATGAGGAATAACCCTCTAATGAATCTCTCTATATAGTTGGAATCCTCCAATTCCTGCCAATTTGAGTAATACAGCCCCCAAGTATCAGAAAAGGGGAACAAAAAGGCAGTGTGACGGGGCGAGCTGGCCTGGCTCAGCTGGGACCAAGCCGCCCCGCACTAACCCCGTGGCAGCGCTTGCGCTCCTCGGGGTGAACCAGGAGGCACCGGCCCCTTGTGCGTGCTGCTCAGCGGCAGCCACACAGCTGACGAGCACGGGAGCCAGACACCGGCGTGACGCCACATGCCGGGGCATGCCCGTGACGTCAGGGCGCCCCACCCCCAGGTCAGCGGGTGACATCAGGGTGCCCCGCCCGGAGCTGAGCGCGTGACGTCAGGGCGCCCCACCTGGAGGTGGGCAGGTGACATCAGGAGGGAGTGATGGGAGACAGGGAATAAAAAGGGGCCAGGAACACTTAGGAGGGGGAAGGTGGAGCAGGAGCAGGGTAGAGAAGGAGCAAGGTGGAGAAGAAGCAGGGTGGAGAAGGAGCAAGGTGGGGGAGGAGAGAGAGGGGTCCCGAAGGAAGGAGGAGAACCCGGGAAGGGTGATGAAGGGCGGTGGAGGGGCACTGGGGCCAGCAGGGTAGGAAGCAGCCCAGGGCAGGGCATCCTAGGACTTGCCGGTGGGCTGGTGAGTTTCGGGACTATCCCCCACCAGCCGGACAGGACGCTGTGAGAGCCTGTCCTTAGGGCCCTGAGCTGGGGCCCGTGAGAGAGGGCAGGCCTGGGCCCCCCTACCCCGCACCCCTTGGCTGAGAGACGAATGAGGATCATCAGTCGAGACTTTCCTTCTCCCGCTGGACTAGAGGGAGTCGGACGTCGAACCAGTGTGCACAGCCAACGCCACTGAACTAAGGGACCGGCACAGGGGTGGGTAGAAGGTCACCCTTGTACAGGCAGCAATAAAGAGATGTGGGTCTTGACAGCCCTGTCTAAAAAAACTCTTAACTTGGGGATTGGAGTATGATGTAGCAGTGAATGTTGCAGGGGCTGCATTACAGGATCTATAAGTTGGGTCAGCCAGTGATCTGGATGGTCTGGGCCAGTCATCTGTTTCCTGTGAGACAGGCCCACTGCAACCTCCCAGTGTGGGAGCTCAGGGGAAGCGTATGTCCCCTTGGCAGCTAGGCTTCAGAGCCCTCACTTCTGCCCTTTATACTTCTGCCCCTTGTTTTCTGGGAGGTGGAATGAGAGTGGGACTCCGCCTACCAGGATGCAGAGACACACTACTCCCTCTCTGGATCTATGGGTGGCCAGTTCACCTTACTATACACACCCAGACAGTACTGGCAGCATTATTTTTCCCATCACTCACCATAAAGAAGCAAGGGCAAGAAACAGTTTTTGAAACTACTGGGCATAATTACAGACTTCTTGGAGGGAAGCTGTTACCAAGAGGAGGAAAAACTAGGGAAAATAGTATTTAACCACCCTATGCTAGACAATACTACAAAAACTGCTAAAAATAACTGTATACACTATCTTACACAAGTGAGGCAATGAAAGAGGAGCTGAGAACACCAAAGATTCCAACTCAGACCACACAGCAGTAAAAAAAATCTAGAGAGGCATCTAGCACCCACTCCATCCTTTATGCCCTCAGTTGGGAGCATGACAGCGTTACACTATGTGTGGACCAATGAACATTGACTGCAAAAATTCCAGGTTCAGGCACATGATGCAAATGCATATCCCACATGTGGCATATACATGAGGCCTGTCACTTGAAGAACAACTTGTTTTTCTGCACACATAATATTCATCATTACTCTGGCTGACTATATTAATACTGGATGTGGATAACTCACTTTCCATAAAGTAAAATTAGTCATTTTCCTGCATGCACATGTATGTATTAATTGTAATAAACCTCCTGTAAAAGACAACTTGGTAGGACTTTATAATAAATACAGAAATCCCAACTTTAAAACCTTAAATGCAATACACATACTTTTAAAGGACTCCTTTTTTTTTTGCCATTTAAAAAAAAAAACCACAACAAAGTACAGTACTTTGGACCTCAAGCCCTTTTTAAAAGAAAAACAGAAAAGAAAGGTAGTTACCTTTTTACTCTGACATACTCATTCATTTTGAAAATGAAATTCAAATATATTCATCTAAAAAGATACTGGCTTTTATAACCAACTGAAATTAAAATTCTTGGTTTTTCAGGTATAAGACAAAGACGACCATATTTAAAACTTATTTCAACAAGTTCTAGTGCTCTTGTAAACAAGGCAAAGATAATATACTTTATAGGTTTGCCATCTGCTATGGTGATGATCAAATAAATGATTTGATCGAAGAAATAAGATTGTAGATTGTTAACACAGGTACTGGAGGTATGAGTTTCTTTGTTTTATAGCTTCTTTATCCAATTTAATTCTGAAGTAATGATATTCCTTCACATAAGATTCAACAACTGAAATCAATTATAAAACAATACACACAGAGAAACACAATGATATTGATTATATTTTGCATCCTAGACACCCAAACAAATAAATCGAGCATTATGTTTCGTATTGCAAATGTCTCAAGTATGAGACAGTAGCAAAGCAGGGTGGCCTCCTTTTGAAACAGACAGGGTGGAAACATTCCCCGCCCCCTGGTGGACAGACCCAGGCTACCCTCACCCTTTGCACCAAAGGAATACCTCGAGGAACTGCCAACTGCAAAGTACCCAAAGGACTCTTGAGCAATGAAACCCTAGGATCAGGTAGGGGAAAGAAGTAGCCCGGGGAAAGCAGATATAAGTCTAGTTGCATTTGTTGAAGCCACGGTCAGTGTGTTTTGGCAGGATCCCCACTGACCCAATTGGGGGATTCCCCATCCAAGTGAGGACCTCAGGCTGAGACCTAGGGGAGTTGGTTATACTTGGGTTCACCTGCCCATTGCTACCAACCCCACCCCTGGAGTTAGTATTGCTCGGACAGCCAGGTCACCGCGAACAGGGGCTGCTTGGCAGCAGCAGCCCCATCTGCGGGGGGCCCTAGCTCCCTGCTGGGACCCCCACAAACAAGATTGCTGCCAGAGAAGCCTCTGCCCATAGCGAGTCTTGGCCTGCTGCGGGCAGAGGCTGCTTCACAGCAGCCTTCCTTATCCCCCTCCTGCTACCTCTGACAGAGTCAGAAGGCGGGGGGGGGGGGGCAGGCAGGCAGGCGGCTCCCTCCCCCTCCCTGCCCCCCCCCCCCAGCACCGGCTCCTGTTCCCCCTGGCCTCTCATACAGGCAGCAAAGGGGGGGGGGGGAGAGCGAGTAATCGATACTCTACTCAACTATCCGATAAACTTTTGCTCATAGGGTAGTCAACTACTCACTAGCATCTCTCATCTGGATTCCAGGGCCACTCCCCAGAACCTCCCTTCTTCCTTCCCCTTCCTTGGAGTCAGCTAACAGCTGGATTTTATCCTGTTCAGGAGGTAGCTCACCAATTAATATCTGACCCCCATTTCCAAAACTTCTCTGGGAGCCCTTAAAGACCCGTTTCCTTAAAAGGGATCTCTGTGTGCCCTTAAAGACTTTTTCCTTAAAAGGGACTATGTAATGGAAGAGGATTGGCAGGCCCTGAGCCCCACTACTCCATAAAGAAAACCATCCTGTTAAAAATCTAAAAACAAATTAAGTCTTGTGGAAAATATTACAATATAACCACCATATATTAAATTTAGTAAAAGGAGTGACCATGGACTATATTACAGCATACCGATGCAAAATATTCTGTGTTGCACCTGGTAACATAATGGTTCCAAGTCAATAAAAGCTGAGCATTTCATTTCATTAAAAAGCACAAGAAAAAGATAGTTACCTTTTCCATAACTGGTGTTCTTCAAGATGTGTTACTCATGTCCATTCAATATAGGTGTGTGTGCCTGCCACATGCACTTTTTCCCTAAGCAGTACCCATGTGAGCCCAGGTCTCAGGGACTGCGGAGTGGCACGCATTTACCACGCTACATAGGATACTCCCTGAGCCTTCCCTCCTCAACTCCTTCTTGCTGGAACTCCAACAGAGAGGAAGCTGGTGGGAGGTTTAATGAACAAGAGCAACACATCTCAAAAAACACCAGCTGTGGAACAAGTAACTGTCTTTTCTTCTTCGGGTACTCACAAATGTCCATTCAACATAGGTGACTGTAAGCAATGTCATCCGCAGAGGCAGGTAGGAGTTAAAAACATGCAGACTGCAATACAGCCCTGCCAAATGCAGCATCTTCCCTAGCTTCCTGGGTGATGGTATAATGCAGTGTCTCTCAAAGTGCTGCTTCCTGCGGCTCCCCTTGGCTGCAAACAGCAAACTGCAGCCAATGGGAGCGGTGAGGCTCCATGACTACAGAGCCGGTAAATAAACCAACTGGAGCAGCCCAGTAGAAGCTCTCTCAAGAGTGGGTCCACAGACCACTTTGAGAAACACTGACATAGTGTGACCTGAATGTATGCACTGATGATCACGTCACTGCTCAGCAGATGTCCTGGGTTGGAACATGTGCAAGAAAGGCTTGCAAAGCACTTTGGGCTCTGATAGGCCCTGATCAATGCTGGTGGCTGGGCCCTGGCCAACTTGTAGCACATACGAATGCAAGAAGTGATCCATTTTGAAAGCCTCTGGGAGGATATCAGGGAACCCCAGCCCTCACTCTGCATAGGCCACAAAGAACTATGTGGACTTGTGGAAGGACCTTGTTCTCTCTAAGTAGAATGCCAACGCTCTCCAGACATCCAGCATGTGGAGATGCCTCTCCTCATTGTTTGTGAGAGGCTTGGGGTGAAAGACTAGCAGAAAAACATCCTGATCCAAGTGAAAGGCACAAACCACCTAGGGAAAGAAGGCCAGATGAGGCTGAAGCTGGACCTTGTCCTTGAAGAACTGGGTGTATGGAACAAAAGACAGAACTATGTAGCACTTTAAAGACTAACAAGATGGTTTATAGGTGATGAGGCTTTGATGTCATAGCCCAGAGCTCAGAAACTCTTCTGGCCAATGTAATTGCCACTAGGAAGGCCACCATAAAAGAAAGCAACGAAATCGGGGAAAAGGCAAGAGGCTCAAAAGCCAGTCCTGGGAGCTTTGCCAAGACCAGGTTCAAGTCCCACTGTGGGAGAGATCCCGAGTCTGAGGGAAGAGTCATTCTAGGCCCTTTAGGAACCAGGATATGATATCATGTGAAAAAATAGAACGGCCTTAGAAGGGCAGATGAAATGTGAAAATGGCTGGTAGATGGACTCTGATTGTAGCCAGAGCTAGCTCTTGCCACTTCAGGTGGAGCAGGTAGTCCAGAATCTCCTTAAGGGAAGCTTTGTATGGGACGACTTGCCATTGCTGTGCCCATGCAGAGAACTGTGTCCATTTCACTATGTAAGTTGACTTGTTGAGGGTTTTCCTACTCTCTAGAACGACCTTCTGAACCTTGCCCGAACATGCCTGCTCTTGGGGGTTCAGCCACAGAGGAACCATGCAGTCAGATGAAGCGGGCTGAGGTCCAGGTGCAGGAGGTGTTTGTGGTCCTGGGACCAAAAGGTCCAGTCACAGGGGCAGCCATCTGAGTACACAGACTACTAGGCTCATGAGTGTTCCAGACCAGTGCTGGTAGGGCCAGACTGGTGCGATGAGAATCATTGTCGCCTTGTCCCTCTTGACTTTCTGCAAGATTTTGCTAATGAGTGGAAACAGAGGAAAGGCATAGAGGAGGCCCTCCAACCACTGAAAGAGGAATGCATCCATTAGGGAGCCCTGCTCAAGACCAAACCAGGAGCAGAATCGGTTGCTTCTCACATTCTCCTTCATTGCAAAAATGTCCACTAGGGGAGAGGCCACTCATGGAAGAGAGAGGCAGCCACCTTGGTGTGAAGAGCCCACTGGTGGTGAGAGGAGAATTCTCTGCTGAGACAACCCGCAAATGTGTTCTGCACACCAGGCAGGTGACAAGCCTCTAACATGATGTGGAGCTCCAGGGATCAGGCACCCTCTTGCCTGTTGATATAGTTCATGGTGGTGATATTGTCATGAGGACATGCACCACCCTGCTTGTGAGGTGAGGAAGAAACACCCCACACATGTTTCTCATCACCATGAGCTCCTTTATGTTTATATGGAGCAACCTCTCTTCCAGGGACTGCTCCCTGTAGGTCTGAAGGGGCCCCCCAGCCACAGTCTGAAGCGTTGGCTACTATCTCTCTAGCTAGAGTGTGGTTGCTGGTGGAAAGGGATTCTGGACATGACATGCTCTTTCAGGGTCTACTAGGGTCCGCTGGACACGATGTGGGACCGTCACCTCTCTTTCCACAATCAAAAACTTTCACAGAACTATTTACAGGTACCTAAATAAGGCAATAACTATCTACAGCAAAATACGGTTAAGGGAAATACTAGCTACAGCTAAGGCGGGAGCATGCTGTTCCTAGCATTGTCACTGGCAGCAAGAAGGAACTGAGGAGCGGAGGGCCAGGGCAAGTCCTATATAGCGTGGTATATGTGTGCCACTCCAGGGGATGCTGAGACCCCAGCCCTACGGGTACTGCTTAGTGAAAAACTTCTGGCACTGGTGCACATACACCTATGTTGAATAGACATGAGCAAGCACTCAAAGAACTATTCAGTCACCAAAAGGTTATATTATGTGGTTTAAGTCAGAATTAACTCACCATGAATTGTACTAACTCAGGTTTACCATAATGTGAATTTTGCTGCCTCTAATTTTCAGTTTTTCAATGCCAATCATCTAATCATACAGAAGCTGTTTTAAATTACAATTAATTGATGCAAGAGTAATGACAACAGGGGCACTGAATAGCTCAAGTATTGTTAGTGAGATGTTGCCTTCTATCTCATATCCCTCCATATCCCTCTTAATATTAGTAATCAATAATAAATAACTTCTATTTGTAAAGCATTACTCATCCTCAAGAATCCAGAAGAACTTCACCTATGGCATATGATTAAATTACTCACACAATGAAGACATGCAACAGCGATGTGGGTTAGCATGGCAATCATTTTGCACCAGCAATGCTATGCAGTCAGCTAGGGAAGTTGTAAATTTCCCCACATGAAAAACTGCAGTTGAAAAAATGCAATTACTCAAGTGGGAGAACAGGTAGAATGCAATTATTCAAGTAAGAGTTTTAGCTGGGACTGACAAGCCTATTTTTTGCAGAATGTACTAAAAAAATCTCTTAATGACCACTCACGGTCAGTATCAAAGTACACTGGAAAGCATAGAGGGAACTTTCACTGGTGATGCCTGAACTACACAATATCAGACTTTAGTTTTCAGGGCTGACAATTAGCACCTGTTAATCATCCTACTTTCACAAGATAAAAAAGAAAAGGTACCAAACCCACCTCTGCTTCTAGGAGCACTTCTTAAAGGTGTATTTTAAGACTTACAAGAACTGCTTTCTTTCCAGGATAATACATCGTTCTTGGCTGTACACTTCTTCATTTCTTTTTCTGGCATACTAAAATAACTGGGTTGTATAGATTACAAGAAAATGAAAAAAAATATGGCTTAGATTTACACAAAATCACTGAAAGCCATCTTGCTCAAACTGGAAAACTGCATACAAAATGTCTTTGTTTGTTTTTAGTAATACCCATTAGCATCATAAGTCAGTACCAATAAAGCAGTTCCTGTATAACTATCAAGTACTTTTTAGGGTTTTTTTTAACTGATTACCTAACACAATTTGCTATTTAAAAACAGCTGTGTGAGCAATTACTATTCTTAGCTTAATTCCACAACCAATTCTATTCATTTCCTGTAATGAGGCTTGTGTATTCCCTCTGCAGAAGAGTCTTAGACTATTAATTCCTGTAATAGCAATATATGTAGATCAACTTCTGCCATTACTTTTCTGTTTTCCTTTTCCTTATGTTCTCAATTGGTTAGTCTCTAAATCATTTCATTAATCATTTGCACACACTGAACAGTAGCCTCTGAAGTGAACTTAAATTTTAAATGCAATATAACCAGTATATGGCAAAACTGATATTACTAAGTACATTATTATAACTGATGTAGATCATATGAAAGAACTCAATGTTTCATTAGTGACAAAGGAAAACACCAAATACTTCTTTATTGAACACGATTCTTAGACTAAGAAGTGAAAAAACAGATGGTATGGGGAACTGGCAGAGAAATTACAATAAGCCCATGCCTAATTCCAGACAAATAAGATAATACTGTATTACAAGCCCAAAAATGAGTTAACCCCCTCCCCCATCTTTGTGTGTGTCTACACAGCAGTACACACATAGGGTTCAAGCTGAGGCTGAACTCCTCTTCCATCTACAACCAATCTGTGTGCTGAGGTCTAAGAGCAAGGGTTCCAGGACGCTATGGGGATGGAGGGTTCAAACCTGAATCAAGACAGGACCCAGAATTCAAGCTCTATTGTTTTGCAGTATAGATGCAGCCCCACTGTACTCGTGCTCTGGGAATTTGCAAAAATTATTCCACAATCTCATTCTCTCTCCTCTGGACAATCAAATTCTCCCACACTGCACTATGAACAAATGGCTACAATGGCCACCTTTTAGGAGGGCACTAGGAAGTCCTTAATACACGTGGCTGGAACTGGGCCTACATAATACACTGCAAAATGCAGGAATCCAGGATTAAAAATCAGAGTAAATTGGGGTTACAAGTCAGAATAAACTCTCAAGCCCTAGGTGAACAAACCAAGGTTTGCTAACTGGAGTTCTACTAATTCTGGGCTTACTCTTCAGTGTAGACATACTCTATGGCTAACTTTCTGATAAATAAAAGCCAAGTGCACGAGAAAAGTGAAAGTCTGCTAACCTTTATGGATTATGGTTAATATAAAAAAATTATGCAAATACACACACACACAAATACCTAAACAATATTTATTTTGTATCTTTCCTTCCTTTCCAATGAAACATAGTATAATGTGTAGTGAATAAGGCAGACAGAGACTGGAAAAGTAAACACCTGGAAAGGAATACATCTCTTTATGATTTTACTTGCACCAATAGCCGCACATCAAGAAAAGCAGATAATATACAGTATTAAAGCTAAACAAGATAGTCTCGGGCCGTTAATACTAACACTCATGTTAATCCATTTTACTGACAAATTTTCCTGCGGTTACTTCAGTTATGACTCAACAGCTTTATATAACCATCCACTAAATATCAATCTAATCCATGTGACAAGACTACATACAGCAGGCCATAAATGTTCAAACTGTAATTTTGTGGCCAACAGCTACTAGTTACTACTACCAATGATGTGACACATTACTGCAAGCTGCTAATTCAAATACCATGACATCTCAACATACTACAGTCAATCTGAATGATAATACTATAACAGAGTTGTTAATTTACACTTAAAATATAACAAAATACTGGAAGCTTACTTTTTGCGTAGTATTTTTAAGTGAATCAGCATAGCTAACAAAACCCTTAAACATTTAGTGTGGACAAGTTTCAACACCAAAACCCAATATTACTCTGCCTGTGATAAAAATTTCTAAAAAGTTCACCACTATTAACTAGGGGGTGTGATAGTATATACATTTAAATGGGCTCATTGGGCTTAAACATGCTCAAATAGGCCTGGGCTCATCGGTTAACCTTCATGGTACATGCAAGGCCCCCTTCTCCATTCTGTTGCCTCTGTATCAGAGGCAGCGTGCGGGGGAGAGGGAGAGGCAGGCGGGAGCCAGTGCTCATGGGGGAGCCAGTGCTCGAGCCTTTTAAGCAGGCTCCCCACAAGCACCAGCTCCCAGGGAGCCGCCTTCCCCCGTCCCCTGTGTGTAAACGTATAACCGCTGAAATTTTTAGCAGTTACACATTTACCAAAAAACACTTTTTAACGTCTCTACTATCAACACCAGTTCAGTCTGAGGCCATATCTACACTACAAAACAAGGTCGAATTTTTTGGCACATGATTTTGTAAAGTCAAAGTTGCATGTCCCCACTGTGCAAAAGAATTCAATGTAGTTCAAAGTAGCGCCTCCCCAGCAGGGTGACTACCATTGACTTTGGAAGCAATGCACTGTGGGTAGCTATCACTGAGTACCTGCACCCCTGAGCATTCTGGGTTATGTTCCCAGTGCATGCTGGGACCAAAACTGTGCAGCAAGTGTTCTGGGTACATGTCAACAGCATCCCATAATGTTTCCTCCCTCTCCTCCTGTTTAAGACAAACAGCAAACAGTCTTCTTGTGCCCTTTTTCCCTTTTGTTATCTGTGCAGATGCCATAGCACCATGAGCATGGATCTCATTGAGCATCAAAGCATTATGATGACGATTTTAACATTGGTGCGCCTAATGCTGGACTATGTACAGAGCTGGACTGAGGAAGCTGCCAACATTCAATCCTCTTGATGCAGTGGAATGCTGGTTCTGCTGCCATCAGACAAGCATAGACTGGTGGGACTGAACTGTTATGCAGGAATCAGATGATAAGTAGTAGCTGCAAAACTTTCAAGTAGATAAGGCCATTTTCAAGGAACTTTGCGAATTGCTTTCCCCTGGCCAGAAGCACAAGAATACCAGAACAAGACCCACTCTGACAAAGGAAAAGTGAGTGGCCATTTCCCCGTAGAAGCTTACAACACCAGACAGCTACCGGTCAGTTGAGAATCAGTTCAGAGAAGGGAAATCTACAGTGGGGGCTGTTGTGATCCAAGTAGCCAAGGCAATCAATACTCTTCTACTACAGAGGGTAGTGACTCTGGGAAAATGTGGAAGACATAGTAGAGGGCTTTGCCACAATGGGGTTGCCTAATCATGGTGGGGCGACAGATGGAATGTACCTCCCCATCTTGACACCCGACCACCTGAGTACATGGACCGCAAGGGGTAGTTCTCAATGCTGCTGCAGGCACTGGTGGATCACAAGAGCCATTTCACTGACATCAACGTGGGATGGTCAGGCAAGGTGCATGATGTGCACATCTTTAAGAATTCCTGACTCTTTGGCAAGCTGCAAGACGAGAAAATTACCACTGAAGGCATTGAAATGCCAATAGTGATCCTTGGAGGCCCTTGGTACCATGGCTCATGATGTTGTACACAAGCAGCCTGGACTGCAGTAAGGAGCAGCTCAACTACAGACTGAGCAAGTGCGGAATGGTGGTAGAATGTGCTTTCGGGTGTTTAAAGGGAAGGTTTCACAGTTTATTGACTAGGTTAGATCTCAGCAAATGCAACATTCCCATTGTGGTGGCAGCCAGCTGTGTGCTCCATAACATTTGTGAGAGTAAAGGGGAAAGGTATCTGACAGGTTGGGGGATGAGGCAGATCGCTTAGCCAGGGATTTTGAGCAGCCAGACACCAGGGCAATAAGGAGAGCATAGTGAGGGGCACTGCAAATCAGAGAGACTTTGAAGACAGCTTTATGAATGGCCAGTCTGAGAGTCGTGCATTTTGCTCTCAACAAAATGCCCTTTCAGTATGCCTGTCTGTAATCTCCCACCTCTTCAATATACACAATAAAGAGACTGCTGTTCAGAAATCATACATTTTTATTTAGGGAACACAGCAGGGATGGAAAAGAAGTCCAGGGAAGGAGCTTCAGGGAGTGGGAGGTGGGGAAGCAGAGGGTGAACTCAATTGTAAGGACAGCCTTTTGTTTTGCAACATATTTCTGGGGGCTGAGTGTGAGGCTGTCCTGAACTCACCCCCACTCCATATTGTAGGGTCCCTGAGAGAGGAAGGAATATTGGTCCACAAGGGCTGGAGGAGGTACCTGTTCATGTAGGTGTGCTGGAAAACCACCATGTGGTACATCACAGCTGCCATGGACAACAAGACTCTCTTCTGGTGCATCACTTTCAGTTCCCTGAACACTCTCCTTTCCTCATACTCCTCTTGCATCTCCTCCAGCAGCGTGTTCCTCCACTCACTTATGTGCTCCCTGCCCAAGTTGGAGGATTGCATTTTCTCCTTGAACATCTCATTACTAGTCCATTTTCCCCTGCCGATTTGGGTCAGGTAGACAGCTGGTGGGGGCAAGGGAGTTTGCAGAAAGCTCACTACTGACTAAATGTGGCCAGAAACCTGGACCTTAGGCTGAAATGCTTTGTGCTGCAATGACGACAAACCACTTAATGTTGGCATGGTGTGAAAAGGTGTTCTACTGTGGAGGATGCAATAGGGCAGGCCTCCCCAGAAATCTTGTGAGATGGATTAAAGAGTTTCTCTATGAGACCTTTATGCAGACGTGCAGGGAGTATTTCCGTTCCATCTCCAGACACGTTAAGACGCTGTTCTGGGACCTCCCTATCTCCCGCCGCTGGCCACCACAGATCACACGCAATTGCCCTAACCCACTTTTAGCAAGATTAAAAAAAAATGTCAATTCACCAGAAGTGCCCTGCCCAGGATAAGTGCCAAACTGTGAGACATCCTGGGAGGAGGGTAATGTCTCCAAGGTTATAAAAAGTTCTTGGCTCTCAGTGACATCAGTTGCTGCACTTGCCTGCTGACCATGCTCCTCCTCTTCCTGTTCTTCTTTCTCCATGCTGGTGAGTGTCTTGGGAGGAATCCATGGACTAACTAGGGAAGCTGGTCACGGCTACCCTTGCCCCCAAGGATCGCATGCTGCTGCTCATGGAAGCAACATGTTTGTGGCGATACTCCTGACCGTCCATTGGCCTCTTTTTTCTTTTGGTACAACTGTCTCCACTCCTTTATTTTCATTCTGCACTGCTGGGCATCCTTGGCATATCCTCTCTCCTCCATGCCCTTTGCAAATTTTGAAATGGGTATCTGTGTTTCTTTTGTTGGTTTGTAGTTCTGCGAGAACATATTTCTCTCCCCACACAGCTATGAGGTCCAGAATCTTCTGCATGCTCTATGCTGGTGCTAGTCTGCAAACCTGTGCGGGGAGAAAGCTCCAAGCCTCCCCGCCAGATCTGGCATGTGGGGAACAAGTGGAGCAAAAAATGGCTCTGTGCGCTGCCCATTTCCTTCCCCCAGCATGCGGAGAACAAGAGCCAAAAATGGCTCTTTGTGCGCTGCCATTTTCTTTTCCCAGGACACATTTCCATGAGACTTCCCCTGTGAATCCTTCCTGGAGGCTTCCTTCCAGTGAATGGGAGCAGCAGGAGGCCATGTTACACGGTGCCTGCGATGTAGCATGAGAACAAGTGCCCCCCAACCCACTCACTCACCCTGCCCCCATCCCACTCCTGCTCCATCCCCCTGGCCAAACAGCCTGCCCCCAGCCTGCTCCTGTCCCCTTCCCCCCCAGCCAGACACCCTACCTCCCACCCAGACCTCGTACCCTCACCCCCTCCTATATCCCACTTCCTGCCCAGATCCTGCACCCCCATCCCTACCCATTTACTGGCAGCCCTGTCCCGCACACTTAACCCCATTTTGGCCCCACCCCAGAGCTCAGGGGGGCCCACAAAATCCTGGAAGCCCAGAAGAGTAAATCTGGCCTGACACCTTGAAGCTCAGTCCTCCCTGCCCATCTCCCCACCATGGGGTTAGAGCACCACGGGAGTGAGGTGTTTCATTTGAGGGCCACATCAGTGAGGGCTGGGGTTTTTTGGAGGGTTTTTTTTTTTTTTTTTTGGTTTTTGGTTTTTATTTTTCACTTGTGTGGTCCCCAACTGATTTTTCTGTGGGTCAGCAGCCCCCGACCCAAAAAAGGTTCCCCACCCCTGCCATAAATAAAGATAACGTTGAAACCTTTTGTGTTGGATATAATATTTTACTTTATTTTAAAATGAAGCCTGGCCAACAATCCCCCAATTTGGGCCCAGCCTCCATCTGGCCACAGCATCATAACACTCCTGCACCACCTGGCACACCAACCCTGAGCCCATCATACACCTGAACCCCTGCCCTGAGCCCATCATATCCCGTCATACCCAAACTCCTGCACCCTCACAACCCAGTCCCCTGCCATAACACTCCTGCACCCCCAAACACCTCAACATTGTGCCCTGAGTCCATCATACACTCAAATTCCCTGCCCTGAGCCTCCCATACACCCAAACCTAGACTCCTGCATCCTCATATCTCCAGCCTCCTGCCATAAGATGACAGAAGACAGCCTGAATGTGTACATGAAACTGGATTTGACCAGTTATGATGTAAACTTCAAAGAAATGTACGAAAAGATGCAGCAGCAGATGTCCCATTAAATAAAATCTGGGAGTACAATGTTTCACTTATGCTATTATTAATCGTTACGTCAATTATCAATAATATTAAGTTGCATATTTTCAGTCATGCAAATGGGCATTCTTACATATCTCTTTTCTTGACCACTTGTTCTGAATTTTGATGTAGTTTGGCTCTTTGGTTTGAAAAGGTTGCCGACCCCTGTTATACAGTATACTAATACAGCAATAAATTAGGTCTTTCAAGGGAAATTAATGTAACACAACATTTAGACTAAAAAGGAAACTTACCTGGAGAGAAACCACATGTACTCAAATTTACCTCTAGGACAGGTTTGTATTTATTACGTATTAAATTATTGTCTCTGAAGTGCACGTTCACAGGCCCTAGCTATAGGAGAACATTCTTGCTTGCATACTAACATGGCATAAAAGCTATATATTGGGGGCTGTTTGATTATAGGTTCCATCCCAGACCTTCATTACAGAAGGTAATGAAAAGTGGAAGGGAAAAAAAAGCAATTAGTCTCTACATGTAACACATGAAGCATAGTCAGCATCTTACTAAATTTCCTCTCCATTACTGCATGACAACTCAACTCAATCAGCAATGTAACTAGCTAATACTAAGTCATTCCTAAGGAAAAGAATAACATAAGAAATATTCAAAATGCTGACTTTGGGTAATCATTACAGTCTGGATCATTCCCTCTCCCCTGAAAAATCAAGAGAAGCTGTTTGGAACTTCTGGTTAATGTTTACAAAGGGACAGAAGCTCAAATAAGCAGGAGTCCTGAATGTGATCACTGGCATAATATCAGCATTTGCCCATAACACTGAAATTGTCCAAGCAAAGTGGGGTTTAATTCCTTTTGGCTGCTTAAGCTTTCGATATATAAGTTTAAACCCATCTATCAAGCCTTTGAAACTTTGTTTCCTCTGCAGTCAGATAACATGATTAAGCTTAAACCAGAATTTATACACTTTGTCAGAGATGGTATGGCTTCTGAAAGCTTAGAGCCATAGTTTCAGTATTGCTTTGTACTAGCATTTCCACTTTAGTAACCTTGCTGGGATGTAATACCTGTCTCTGACTAGACAGGTCTTCCTTTTGTGAAGATCTGTGAAAAGCTCTCTGTAACTCCATTTCATCCACAAGCCGTGATGAGTCAGTTTGAAAATGCTCAGATTACTTATTTCCTAGGCTGACGGAAGGGTCAGCAGCGAATGTTGAGGAAAGGTACATCAACTAAGGGACTTTCTTCCTATGATTTGTGTTACATGGCATCATTTTCTGATACTCTTAGGTCTTCCCTGGAGGGGAGGAAAAAAGGCAACACAATGTTCTCTGTCAAGGAGATGAAATCTATTTTTAGTGTTCCCAGCTGTAATATCTGCTGAATACTTGCTGATTCAAGTTCCCTTCTGCCTCAGATGTTCATCGCCTGCTGAGCCAGTCAGCCTTTGTGTTTAGAGTTCCCTTAACGTGAATGGCTTCTATTGACAGCAAATGATCTGCCCAATGAAAGAACTCCAATGAAATACAGTTGAAAGTGCAGCTCTTTGTTCCAACACTGTTTGTTGATGTTGGAGACAGTTGTTAAGTTTGTCTGACATCATCAGCACACACTGATAAGTAACTAAAATGTTCTGGACTGAGGCCATGTCGACACCAGCACTTTTGTTAGTAAAACTTCTACTGTTCAGGGGTGTGGAAAGACACACTCCTAGTCTACATAAGTTTCACTGTTAGTAGGAGATGCTCTTCTGCTAACATAACTACTGCTGTTCATTTGGTATGATTTAATTAGGCTGATGGAGAGAGCTTGGGACAGAGCGGTTACAAAGGAGACCGTACAGTTGCACAGCTGAGGTGGTACAACTGCGCCGCTGTAAGGTCTCTCTCTATTGTAGATGTAGCCTGAGGTACCTGAGGCAACTGAACAACTTTGAGTTCTAGGAAGCTTGTGGTTTTGTTCATTTCATGTTTCCACTACTTTCCCATGTCAACACAAAGAGAGCATCTCATTAAAGTAATTCAATGTTTTCAGCCTCTCTATGAGCTAGGTTTTTCTCCACCACTAAAACGGTATTCTTTCTCCTACTATGTTATGGGTAATACAATCCTGGTGTCATTAATGGACTCAAAGTGTCTAGTAGAAAATATTTGCATCTGTTCATATAAATTCTGGATCTTTAGTCAAATATTTAAACCAGACATTGTGATTCTAATTATATTTGAAAACCTTAAGAATATATTATTTCCCAAAACACTTCTAGTTGAAAACTGAATTGCTATCTCTTGAAATAACCATTTTCCCCCATGATGAAACAATCACTTTCATTTGAGAGTCATTAGGCCGTCTCAGTGCAGAATGCATTGCAGTCAACATTTGAAATAATTAAAGAGATCTAGTAGCCAGTCAGGAAATCTATCTGGGTCTAATTGTGAGCTCAACTGTGAAAAGCGAATAGAAGTGTTACAATAAACCTATAAAAATGCTGATTAGAAAGGTACAAAAGGAAGACAAAAAACTGAATTAGTCTAAACAAAAGGCCTGTTAAGATCATATCTGGTGAATGGAGAATGGAAATGTATCATTTATAACTGATGTGTCAGAAATCATGCCTAATTCATGGATGAAATAATAAAGGGCATGAGCTGTTCCACACACCACTTCTCTTTCTGGTTCCTCAAAGGGGATGTTGATATTTGCACTTTGTCATTCATGGGTGCTTTAAAAAAAACATGAATGACAAAGTTTTGCTGTGGCATGTGAAATGTATAACTGCCTGCTGACAAAGCAGTATTATGTCAGCAAAAGCGCTAACAAACAGCGCTCACACAAGCTGACTTTTAGTGACAAGGCTGTGTCGACTCATCCTTGTCATTAAAGATGTGTAATGTAGACATACGCAAAGAGACTTTCAGGCAGGGAAAGAACTGGTGATTGAAAAGCTGGCCAACTAAAAGACAAGAGAATGGGAAACAGCACATTTGACTATCATGACTACAAGCCCACTCTCTCCTGGGAACCCCTGACTGTCTTCATCCTCACCCAGAGAGTTGTCCTGATCCAACAGGGGTAGAGGAGAGGACACTGACACCTCCAGCAGCTCCAGCTCAATCCTAAACATGACATGGGATGTGAGACTTTGTCCCTCCCCCATTTACTTCCTCCATCTTATTTCTTCTCTTTCCTATCTCTCTCCTTTTTGTTTAATAAGAAACTGGCTTAGCCACCCAAATCCACATATGGGATAACATTACGATAAGCCTATGACCACAAAGAGATGACTAGAAGCAGTGCCTTAAACAGCCTGATGATATAGTATAAGTTTCCCAGGTCTTGGAGTGGCTTATTGCACTCTATCTTGTGTTTTCCAGCAGCTAGTCCGCAAATGAAAGTCAACTCTAAAATCAGAAGCTACATTTTTTGTCTTTGCTATTTTCTTTCCCCATTGTAAGTGTGCACAAGTCTTGTTTTGTCTTTTATGAAATGGGATTGAACTATAAAACAGCAGTATCAAACACATCATCAGACTATTTCAATTCATTTATTCTCTTTTCGCCCAAAAAGGACAGTTATTACCATCTGCAATAACACCTAAAAGATTGTCAGACAAGGGATTTTTCCTTCCAAAATCTCTCTCGAGCCAAAAGGAAAAGGATACTGTTAAAATTAAAGCCATACTTAATACTTTACATTTCTAATGCTTTAATGGTTTTCCCTTCTTTCTCAGCATTGTTCATAAAAGCCTAAAAAGATTTAAAATATTGTGTTTGCCATGGCACTAAGCAGGAGGAGGTCTTTATATGTCAAATCCCAAACCTTGTTTAAAACTTTTTAATGTAGACCATTACCCAGATTAGCAACTTTGGGCCTACATAGTCCATATAAATTAATACAATAATTCTATTCCACACTCTCCTATTGAATAGATGGGGAGCACTGGACACATCACTAATAAAGCATACACAATACAAACAGCACTGTGCACAACAACCCATCTTCTAACACCTTTTGCTTTTTGTATTCATCTTGGAGAACAGTGTTACGGCATGGTTCTTATTCTTCTATGGCTGGGAAGATTACTTTCTGAATGTGAGCCAGTGTACTACTCCTAGTTGTTAGGAACAAGAGCTTTTACAAAGGAGTAAATTGCTCCCATTCTTCACAGTGGAAATTAAACTCTGAAAATTAATTACAACAATTTAAATATATCAACTGTATATATAACAGTATCAATTTAGCAAGAATGTCCACCTATTCTGAGTGAACATTAAAGAAATATCATTCCCTCAATTCCAATCCTGTTCCAGAAAGTAGTTAGTCCATCTAGGATTAGTGAAAGAGGATCTATGATTTTCCTATGATTTTCCACCTCAAATTTTCCTCCCCCCAGACTATTTTCCTACCATACCCAATTTCCAGTCCTTAAAACGTATGCTGGTTGCAAGCCTGAAACAATATCTTGCACTAATGAAAAATCTAAATTATTTTTGGCACAAAGAAAGGAGGTTTTCTATTTCCTCTGCCACGACTCACTATTTATTGCTCAGAAAGCTGTTTTGGTTGGTTAACAATTCTCCCTAACTTCAATCCCACATCACATATGTACTCTCTCTAGCTGTATTAGCTAACATGTAAAAAGGTCTTATTCCTATAACTAATGATAGATTAGAAAAAAAACATTTCTAATAAATAATCGAATGAAATTAAACCTTCATATTTCAGAGACAGAACATCTGGAAGGAAGGTCTGGTTTAGAATTTATACTCATCTAATCCAGCTGACAATTTTAGATTGTTCCACGGTACAATTAAGGAATATTTTTGGGCAGAAAAAACAAGTGGTATCATGAATACCAAAGAACTGTGGTACCACCTCAACTGCTAAAAACCAGTAAAATCCAGTGAAAATCCTTTACTTCAAAGAAATGCGTCCTTGCCTTTTTTTTCCCTGCATCCAATTGAACTATTCCAGTGTAAACCTCTCTCTAGGAATCCAATCACTACACTGTGCTGTTCACTGTCAGCAAGCAGAAGCCAATGATAAAAGTGCTTTTTAAAAAAACATACCCTCACTAAAAAAGTAAAAAAAGCCTTATTCCTGTAACATATTCAAACTGCACTCTAATTTCAGGAGATAGTAAAAAAATAGATCCCATCCTTACAAAGCTTATTCTACCCCATCTTCCCTAAACAAAGGTGTGGTCTACACTACAAAGTTAGGTCAACATTAAATAGCTTTGCATCAACCTACTTGTGCACATCTCTATGCTCAAATGTGTCTCCAACCAACATAAGCATCCCACTACAGCAACACATTAAGACCATTTCCTCAAACAGTATGCAGCCATAGTCGAACTACCAATGTCAAAATAGTGTGAAAAGCATATGCTATGTCAATCCTAATCGTCTTTCAACAGCTGTTCCATAATACTCAATTCCCCACAACAGTGTTCACTCTGGTCATAACTGTAAACTCCTCTGCCCAAGGCTAAGAGAGACTGGACGGTGCCCTCTCA
Organism: Pelochelys cantorii; assembly: GCA_032595735.1. NCBI lineage: Eukaryota > Metazoa > Chordata > Testudines > Trionychidae > Pelochelys > Pelochelys cantorii. The sequence continues at coordinate 18,382,352 of CM064338.1, forward strand.
TTCAAACTCACCATGTTTGTGAAATGCCTGTTCCTGATTGCCCATCTTACTGAGCATATCTAGTAGCTCTCCCTGGTTTTGGAGGACTACCTCACTGACCATACCAGCTCCACTCACTAATCATGCTCCTGTCTCAAGTAGACAGATGTTAATGGATCTTTCCAGATCTTTTGGCCCTGTAGAGAGAATAGACTGCCAGCAGAACTGCAGACCAACTGTAGAAACATGGCATATCTACTAACAGACTGCACAGGGGACAAAGGCAAAGGTCTTTCTCGTGTCTTGCTTACAACACTCCTGCTAACACATCCTAGAATGTGTGGGGTTTGGGTTTTTTTTTTTGCTTGTGATCCACTGTGATCCCCAGATCCCTTTCTGCAGTACTTTTTCCTAGGCAGTCATTTCCTATTTTGTAGGTGTGCACCTGACTGCTCCTTCATAAATGGAGTGCTTTGTATTTATCCTTATTGAATTTCATTCTATTTCTTCAGACCATTTCTCTAGATTTGTCCAGATCATTTTGAATTTTAATCATATCCTCCAATCATAACCCCTCTAACGTTGGTTTCATCAACAAACTTTATAAGTCTATTCTCTATGCTATTATCTAAATCACTGATGAAAATATTTAACAGAAGTAGATCCAGAACTGATCCCTGTGAGATCCAACTTGATATGCCCTTCCAGCTTGATTATGAATCACTGATAACTGCTCTCTGAGAACAGTTTTCAAGCCAGTTATGCACCACCATCTTATAGTAGCACCATCTAGGTTGTATTTCCCTAGTTTGTTCATGAGACAATCATGAGAAACAGTATCACCTACCTTAACAAAGTCAAGATATACCACATCCACATAGCTATCAGGTTGGTAACAAGCTTTCTTTGAAATGGTTTGACGTGATTTGTTCTTGACAAATCCATGCTTACAGTTACTTACCACACTATTATTTTCTAGGTGTTCGCAAATTGATTGCTTAATTATTTACTCCATTAGCTTTCAAAGCACTTAAATAACCATTGGCCTATACCCATGCTTAAGGAATACGGACTGAAATTTTATAGCTTTACACAACAGAAAAATATACTTCCCCTGTTCCATGCCCTTAATGCACATACTAACTAGAGAGCTGTGCCAGGATACTACAAAGTGAAAGTGTCAATAAGCATCTCTTGTGAAAAGTTATCATGAGAAAAATATTTTTCCCTTTCCACTGTCACTATAAATCCAATGATACACCTTTCTATCAGAAGCTTCTGCCATTAAGGCATTACAGTGTGCCTCTCCCATACACACAGCACATCTGACACTGATGAAGACAAACTTATTAAGTTTGCAGATGATATGAAGCTGGGAGGAGCTGCAACTGCTTTAGAGGACAAGGTCATAATTCAAAATGATCTGGACAAACTGGAGAAATAGTCTGAGGTAAATAGGATGAAGTTTGATAAGGACAAATGCAAAGTACTCCACTTAGGAAGGAACATTCAATTTCACGCATAAAGAACGGGAAGTGATTGTCTAGGAAGGAGTACTGCAGAAAGAGATCTAGGGTCATAGTGGACCACAAGCTAAATAGGAGTCAACAGTGTGACACTGTTGCCAAAAAAAAGCAAGCAAACATCATCTGGGATGCATTAACATGAGTGTTGTGAGCAAGACACAAGAGGTCATTCTTCTGCTCTACTCTGTACTGATTAAGCCTCAGTTAGAGTATTGTGTTCAGTTCTGAGCACCACATTTCAAGAAAGATGTGGAGAAATTGGAGAGGGTCCAGAGAAGAGCAATAAAAATGATTAAAGGTCTAGAAAACATGACTTCTGAGGAGAGATTGAAAGAACTGGGTTTGTTTAGTTTGGAAAAGAGAAGACTGAGAGGGGACATGATAGCAGTTTTCAAGTACCTAAAGGGGTGTTACAAGGAGAAGGGAGAAAAAAATTTCTCCTTGACCTCTGATGATAGGACAAGAAGCAATGGGCTTAAATTGCAGTAAGGGACGTTTAGGTTGCACATTAGAAAAACATCCTAAATGTCAGGGTGGTTAAACACTGGAATAAATTGCCTAGGGTGGTTGTGGAATCTTTGTCACTGCAAATATTTAGCATCAGGTTAGACAAACATCTATCAGGGATTATCTACATCAGGGCTACTCACCACATGGCCTGTGGGACACATGCAGCCCATAGCCTGTTTGCGGTCCACAGTGCAGTTTGGGTTTACGCGGGGCTCAACACGCGACCCATAAGCGGGATCCTTTGAACATGGCCTCCACTGGGAACACGCTCCATAATGGTGAGTCGGTATAATGCTCTTCTGTTGATATACGTTTTAGTAGTTCAATTCCTAGACTGTCATTGCTCAGTAAAAGTGCTGTCATATGGGTGGAAATCAGGTAAATGTTGCATTTTATTAATATCAGCAGAACTGACTTAAATGGGGCCTGCATTTTGTGTAGTCTTGCCTTAATCTTTGAATTCATGCCCGCCAGTGTGAAAGAAGCTATTTGCATATATTTACAGATACATGCAACCACACTTAAGTTGCAGCCCTCGGCATGTACTGTCAGTATCATTGTGGCCCACGGGGCTTCCAAAGCTGAGTAGCCCTGCTCTAGATGGTGCTTGGTCCTGGCATGAGGGCAGGGGACTGGACTTGATGATCTCTGAAGGTCCCTTTCAGTTCCCCTCCAGAACACTACAGACAGAGGACATATTCTGAAACTTTTGACATGCCGATACTGCTTTGAACCATGAACAAAGAGCCTGAATCAACAATCCTTAATGAACTCTATCATCACAGCTTCCTACACTTTCTAACATACCATTTGGTATCACATGACACATCTTTACCCATACCACTACATGGTGAAACATCAAGGACAACCAGAGTTCCACATACATTGACCTGTGACAACCCCCACAGCTATACAGGCAGGCACAAATACATATCTTCATTGAAACAGACAAAAATGTTTACTACCTTCCCAGTTTTAAAGTTCCATTTTTTAAATTTCTGTTACATGTTATTTTCCAATATTTTTGCACTGTATTTGCAGTAATTTTTTATTTTTGGAAAATAACATTATGTTGATTTTTTCACAACCAATACGGCAGAATGCACAGAGATACCCTAAACCTGAGCATTTCTAAAGGTACATTATACACAGAATAATTAATACGTACACAAAACTGAATAATATTTACAGATGTACAGCAAGCCCAATGCAATTCTTAGCAGTACCCAAAGGCCCAATCCCAGAAAACTCTCCAGCACCGAAAGCTATGGTGGGTTGACCCTTAAAGAGCATTTGCCAAGCCTCCTTCAACTGTGTAGCTCTACACTGAACTCTGAAAAATCAGCTGTTCAAAATCAGCAAACAACAGCTTTACCCCCAAACTGGTTGCAGCTTTTCCCCAGTCTCATCACAGATATTATGCAGAAGAAGCCACTGGGATATTTTTTCTTACTGAGATCCAACCTTATGAGTAAATACAGCCACTATCCCTTCAATCTGCAAAAAGCAATTTAACAATCATTCTACAACTGTCTGGTTGAGCCATTATTTTCACCTTTTCTTACTACCATCAAACTAGCCAATACGGCATTTCATTAGTCAGATGAGGGCAAGCTGGTCTCTGAGAATCACTAGTGGCATTACATTGTTGCCAATGATAATCTGCCAGTTGGAAAAGATATCCCTGCTGGTAGCTTTCTGAACAGTTCCACATTCTTAAAAGTATGAGCATCATGCACCTTTCTTTAACAGCCCACACTGGTATTGGTGAAGAATCACTGGCAATCCTCTAATGTTTGCATAATCAGAAAAGTAACCTTTTTTTTCATAAACTTAAAAAACAACAAATTGTCTGGTAGCACACAGACTAACAAAGCATGTAGATGGTATCATGAGCTTTCGTGAACACAGCCCAGAAGTGGGCTGTGCCCAAGAAACCTCATGATACTGTCTACGTGTTTTGTTAGTCTGATAGCACTTTATAGACTATTTGTTGTTTTTTAAGTTTATCCTGTACAGACTTAACTCGGCTAACCCCTGAAGCTTCTTTCTTTTCATGTACTCTGTAGCAAAGTGGGCTAGTGCAAAAATAAAGATATGCATACCATCTAACACCCTAATGCAGTTTGGGAACCCTACTGCTGCAAATCCATCTACTATGTCTTGCACATTACTGAAAGTCATGGGCCTGTCCAGCAGGAGACAAATAATGGCCCTTCACATTTATATGACAGCAGCTCATACTGATTTTTTAGCTTCAACATTATTTCCCACCAACTGATAGCAATTGAGCACTGCAAATTTAATTAATGCATTATTTCTTTGACAAGCATCATCAACATGGAAGCATGTCCTCTGGAAGGGTGTCCAAAACATGAAGTGGCATATGAATGTTTAGTATATCTGGCATGTAAATAAAGTGCCAGATACCAAAGTCCAATGTGAATGCCTATTCTCACTTTCAGGTGACACTGTAAATATGCAGTGTGCTGCATTATCTCCCATAAATGTAAGCAAACTTGTTTGTCTAAGCAATTGGCTAAACAAGTAGGACTGAATGCACTTGTAGGCTCTAAAGTTTTACATAACTGCACTCAAAACAATATAACATAAAAATCTACTTTTATAAGTTACATTTTCACTGTAAAGATACTGCAGTGCTTGTATGATGTGAACTGAAAAATACTTCTTTTATCATTTTTACACTGTATTCGGTGTTATAATTGAAATCAACACACATGAAAATGTAGAAAAACATCTAAACATAGTTAATAAACTTTAATTGATAGTCTTTGTGTAACAGTGCAATTAAAAGTGCAATTAATCATTATTTTAATCACAATTAACTTGAATTAATTGTAAAAGTTAACTGTTATTGACTACCATAATTGACATATGTACACCTGTACTCTTAGCACCATTCAAGTAGCCAAGTATACAAACAATATACAAACTTTGGTGGCTGCATGCCATAATTTGCACCAACCAAAATTTCAAGTGTACACACAGCCTGAGAAAATCACACACTTAGACTGAATAAGCGAGAGTGAAGGACCCACTGACTTTTACATATCATCTAAATTAAGGCAAGAAAAACTGTCCAAACACGTATTTAAAGGGTAGTAAACCAAGATCCAAAAGGGTCTGAAATATTTCTGATATTGGACAAAACAGTGCATTAAGGTCACCTCCAATGACAAATCCATTGTAATATACCAGCTTAAGGTTACAAGATTTGAAATTGAAATGGTCTCTTAATATTAAAATTGAGAAACTGACTTTGAAAGCTTTTTTTAAAGCTGATACAGTGTCATTAACTATGAAAGTGACAGGTCAGAGCAGTGTGATTTGTGAGATTGTGTAGTTTACTGTGGATTGAGTTGGTTTTACATACGACTAAAAAAGACACTTTGTTGCAGAACATTTTACTGTATAATCTCTAAATTTGTGTGGTTCTATTACGAGTGTGTCAGGAAATAAATAATCAAGTGGACAACATGCTGAACTACGAAAGTCTGCATGTGCTATATCTATCATATTCATCTGCACTTAAAAAGAGAGAATCAGTTTTACCTGTTGGAAATGTAGAAAGAGTTCAACTATTTTAAGAAGCTACTATAATTCAATAAAACAGTAAGAAAAATTGTTATAAAATGCTCATCATAATTTAGTAAACACAGCTCCAAAAATAGTTCCATACTCTTCCATTCTTCAATTCTATCATCTGAGAATTCAATAATAATTAGAAAGCCAATCTTCAAGCACGCAGTTAGTTTGCATGAACAAGCCAGCTTTGAATGAAATAGGTCTGCTCTCCTCATGCAAACTAACTGAATATTATAAATTGTTATGGACATTTTTCTTTTAAAAAATTACTTTTCCTTTTGTAAATGAAGTGATGCTTTTTGTATTTTTTATAATTTAACTGTTGCCAAAACAATTCCATTAACATGCAATGCCTGTCAAATAGTGACTTTACATTTGGATTTTGCTGGCTTTTTTAATCCTGCATTCTATTCTCCTCTATCATTGTTGGTTTTAGGTTTGGCAGCAGCCTGGCTCTCTGTTTAACTTAGGGGTATAAATGGTTAACTGGCAGGGCTGGAGCAGCTCCCTGCCAACCCCAGGCAAGGGGCTGCTCCAGCCCCTGTTTGTGTCAGGCCCTGCCCTGGCAGTGAACTGCAGGTTACACGTTGGCTCCCGGGGAGCAGGGCCAGCATGTAAAATCTGCATAAAATTCAAGTTTATATTACTTGTCCAAAATAAAATCCTTTGCCATAATGGCATTTTTAGTTAACTTTGAACAAGTGAAAGGCCCAAAAGAAAAAAACCACCACAGAATTAATTCCTATTTTTGTATTCTGTTGTATATTTTCAGGAATAAGAAAAACAAGAAAACAGAAGACACCATTAGACAGAAGCCCATTATTTACAACATTGATTAGTACATAAATTTATTTTCTAGGAAAAAGATATTAAATTGTAATACACTTGCAGCTGAAAGCATTTTGTAGGCAACATACCGTATCCCTGGAACAGGGGCTGCTGCTGCCCCGCATTGACATTTTAAACTGGCTCCTCGCATGTACTGGCCCTCGCCTTACATTCCGTGATGCAGCATGGCATGGCAGGCGGCTCCCCTGTGTGTTCTTCATTTAAAACTCAGATCGGTGTGCTGGGACTGAGCCAGCCTGCTGGTCCGAGTTTACAATGCAGACCACGTAGAGGGGAGAGGGGGTGTTGCGGTTAACAGGGACCGTTAACCTATAAGCAACCACTTATCGGGTATTAGTTAGCTGCTGATATCCCTAGTTAGTACCTCAGTATGGTCCAGAAAAATTTGTTAATATAGTTTTCTTATAAAAAATTCAACTACTTTCAATTAAAAAATAAAAACAGAACCAGGAAGGGGTAATGGATGAGACATTACAGCTAAAATCCTGTAGTATGTGCTGTGTGATATGCTGATGATATATTCAGAAATACAATTTATAGAAGTAAAGATTGCATATTATGATTCCTTAAAGTTTCATTATAAATTAGAGCCACATAGAATTGACTAAATATGTTTTCTAAATCTGATGACTGCACATTCAGAGTATAGCCATAAAAGATTCATTTCCACTGTGGGAATGGGCTGCAGTGGGTGGGAAGGGACAGTTCTTGCGGCCTTCCTTCTCTTCCCTTCATGCAATTTAATATGAAAGCAGGCCTCCCATAGAAAATATCTAAGTTGTTCTTCAAATGCAGTAGGAAATAAGTCAAAGTCATTCATGATCCAAAAGAGAAAGTAAGCTACTTCTGGAGGTCAACTATATCAACAGGAAAATAGCACACCATGTCTAATATGCTATTTGTGCTGGACTCTGGCACTCTACTGTGCATGCTGCAAAAAGGAAAGATGCAAATACACACAGCTTAACCAGGCAGACAAAAGGCATCTTTTCTTTGAAATAATTTTGCTTGGGCTAAACCAGAAGGAGATGGCAAATGAAAACAAATCACAATAAACTAAAATCCATTAAGTAATGCTTTGACAGCATTGCAATGATACCTAAATAAAAACACTGTTTCCTATCAACAAGTAGAAGAAAAACCCTGAGATGATTAGCCACTCTGACAGTTTAATGCTGTGCCCTCTAATGAGAACTTCGAAGTTCACAAATATTAGCATATTAGACCTCACAACCCAGACAGGTAGAGGAGCATTATATCCACTTTACAGCTGGACACAGAAATAACCTCAGTTTATCACAGGAAATGGAACAGTTGCTAACTGTGGCAGTTATAAGAAATGCATGGCCACAGTAGGGATGTTAAAGACTAGTCGACTATCCGATAAGCAAATGCTTATCGGATAGTCAGTCGACTAGTCAATCCCCCCGCCCCCTTGCTGCCTCTATCAGATAAAGGGAGCAAAGGGTGGAGAAGAGGGGGTACTTGAAAGCAGCAGCACTGCACATGAAGCCCGGGGTCAGCTGGGGAGTCTCCAGCTGACCATGGGTTCCACACATCATTTCCCCAGTACCTGGGGTCAGCTGGGGACTCCCGAGCCGATCCCGGGTTCCGCAGAAATGCCACACTGGAGCCCAGGATCAGCTGGGGAGTCCCCAGCTGACCCCGGGCTCCACGCGCACAGTGCCACACAGCTGATCCCGAGATCAGCTGTGTGGCACTGCACGTGGAGCTCGGGGTCAGCTGGAGACTCCCCAGCTGATGCTGGGTTCCGCGGAAATGCCATGCTGGAGCCTGGCTCCAAGTGGCATTTCAAAGTGGCAGCGCAGCATGGAATCCCCGACTGACCCTCGGCTCCATGTTGCGCTGCCACTTTGAAATACACAAGAGCCCCTGCTGGGGACTCTTGTGGATTTCAAAACTGGCACCCGCGTGCAGCCCGGAGCCAGCGGGACTTCCCACTGGCCCCAGGCTGCACACATAGTTCCACGTTCCTCCTTAGAAATGAAAGGAAGAATGCAGAAGGGTCTGTCGACTAGTCAATGGAAATTCCATCAACTACTCGATTAACCACTAGTTAATATCCTTAGGCCACAGGTGTACTGGTGGGAATCTTCTTTAACTGCCTTAATAGTTACTGCAGATTTACTTCCATATGCTTCCATTTCTACTCTGACTTTATGACATTATAGATTCTTAATTAGATGCACTTCAATTCGTCTCCTACTTACCAATACTTCCATTTGGGAAACAGCTTTCACTTGCTCTGCAAGTATCTCTGCAGCATCGTGTCTAATAAGCTTATTTGAACCTGCATGCCAGTTAACACCCCCCCCAATCATAATTCAGTATCTAATTGGATAATTTTATCTGTTCAAAATTCACTTAAATATCACAGGTTTGTAACACAAACGGTCAATGATCTCATCTAGTAGAACATGTCTTTTATATAAAATGTGCCTTCCCCCAGAGATAAAAAATTTCAGTAATACAAGGCTAATTACTTCATATAGCAGCTTATAGTCCCCTTCAGTCTCCCACTAGAACATATTAGGGATTCTTTTTATTGATAATAGCACAAAAAGTCATCCATCTGCTCATCTGGAAGACTTGGATGTTACTAAAAATACAACCAACCAGCAAACTCTCTGAAAAAAATAATCATCTGAACAAGCCAAAAGGCATGACTTCCCCCATCAAAATGCCATCTCCCAACTGAAACTCTGCTACCCAGATGAAAAGATGAGGCCTAATTCCCAGAAGGTCAAAATCTCCAACTATTTCACAACCAGGGCGGAAGCTTGTTCCAACATTGAGGGCCCCTCTTGGAAAATGTTCTGCCAAGGGGATTTCAATTCCAGCACCTCCACTGACTGTCACTGACTGCATTTCACTAATACTTCTAGAACAGCCACAGGTAGCAGTGGGAAGAATTTCCTTCTGATTTTTCTTCAATATAACCTGCTTTCCAGAAAGCATGGAAGAACTGTTGCCACATTATTCAATTCACTGCCATGTTTCCTACCAGGCTGAAGGATTCAGATGGATTCACATTTGTTAAAGATTTTCTTGCAATCTGTTCTCACAAGAGAAGTCTTTCACAACTAGATTTAAAATATTGAGTTTATGAAGCATGTAAAGAATTCAAGAGCTCAGTTAATGGATTCTGAAGAGGATTTAATTTTTTTAATACATATTTGCTCAAATATTTCCCCAAATCAAGTTGTAGTGATGTCAATGTCTTTTTAAATGAGACAAGCAGATACACTTTGACAAGCTTGTGTTTGCCCAAGTGGCAGCTTGAAGCATTCCATTAGCTGTGGCTGGCCAATCAAGTCCCCATCTCCCCACACTTATAAGAGTAGGCACTATACAAATATTTATTAACTCTTCAGTGAGAAGGTGCAGGCCTTTTGACTCCAAAAAATTCCTTACTGATTTGTACAGTAGCTTGAGGCAGCAATGTTTTTATAGAAAGAGTGATGTGCTCCTTCTACAATGCAATTAACACCCACCCCCCTTCACAGTCCCACCCTACCAAACCATAATGACTATGCAGTACACACTTGTCTCAAAGTGCAGGCATTAGCAACACAACTTCAAGTATTAAAAGGGCACAGCTATGTAATCACTTTGCAGTTTCCTCTGAATTATTTAAAAACAGCAGCAAATCTCCCTGACTTCAGACAGCAGGACAAGTAGTATTTGGATGGATTTTTTTTTAAATATATTTGTACTTCTGAGATAGTAAGAGAGGGGAAAATGCCATTGTAGCAAAAAGAAAATTTAATAGGAACCTCACACACAAAATGTGAAATTGATCAGAATCTCCCCTCCCCCACCCCCACTTACTACCCAGTGGGATAGGAACAATATGCCTGTAGTTATTCACCTGACAACAAAAGGCATTCCCTGTAGCATGGAAAAAAATGAGAAAACAACTACTAAAAAGTAACTGCTGAATATCTGCAACTGTATTTTGACTGCACCAGGAAGAAAATGAATACAAAAAAATCTGATTCCTGACTTGATAGGAAGCTACCGTTGCCAGAAAACAGAATGACAAGGAAAAGACAACAGACATTTCTTCCTGCCTAAAAGATCACACCAGATTAGCCTGCTATACGATAAAATGAAAAACATTCAGCAGTCACCATTCCCATATGCTCCCAACTCACTGCAAAAGAGCAGATTTCAATCTCACTGAACAGGAAAAGTAGTGAATAAGGGACCACAGAGAGACTCATGTGGTAGAGCAGTAGGCTCTGCTTAAACTAGAACTGGCCAAACCAAAATGACTAAACAGGAAGGGTAAAGGGGAGCAGGGACAGATTACCCTTGTTCGATGAGTCACTGCCATCAAACAAAGCACTAGAGAAATCAGTCAGCATTGTAGAGGCATATTCACTGCCTGAAAAGCTTTCTTCTAAGACAAGAAAAATAATTAAGGTACAATGTGGGAAATCAGAAGAAAGGAACACAGAGCAAGAATGAAAGGTACAGACCAATCTAGAACGATGAAAGCAAAACATGCAGAACTCATAGAGAATTTTTTTCTTTAATGAGGGTTAGAGAACTATAAAGAGAAGCAAGAGAAAGGGAAGGAATTAAGAAGGAAAGGGAAGTAAAGAAAAAAATGTCTATGACAACACGTTAGGGACCTTATTCTGCATTCTACAACCTAAACTTGTAGTGACCTCAAGGGTCCTTGTAACAAGACACTGGACCTGTGGCACATGCTCATAATCCCGCACCCTGTTTCAAGATTCTGGCTAACCACCTTATTCAGTTGACTCAGGGTTACATGGTGTCTCAGAGGCAACCTGCTCAGTCAGGGTATGTCTACACTTGCAGCCTATTTCGGAATAGGGCTGCAAATGTAGGCATTCGGAATTGCAAATCAAGCCCAGGATTTAAATATCCCACGCTTGATTTGCATCTTCCCGGCCGGGCGCCATTTTTTGAAATTTACTAGCCCGGAATAACTGCCTGCGTCTACACGCAGCAGTGAAATGGGCGTTCGAAATAAAGCTCTATTTCGAACTACCTGTTAAACTCATTGCAGGAGGAATAAGAGGTAGTTTGAAATAGGGCTTTATTTCGAACGCCCATTTCACTGCCGCGTGTAGATGCGGGCAGTTATTCCGGGCTTGTAAATTTCAAAAAATGGCGCCCGGCCGGGAAGATGCAAATCAAGCGCGAGATATTTAAATCCCGGGCTTGATTTGTAATTCCGAATGCCTACATTTGCAGCCCTATTCCGAAATAGGCTGCAAGTGTAGACATACCCTCAGAGACGAAGAAAAATAGTAATGTACCTTCTATAACTATTGTTCTTTGGGATGTGCTTCTCATGTCCATACCAGTCTATGGCGGCATGCATCCATGTGCACAAGCATCAGAGACTTCTCCCTTAGCCATATATATCCCTCTTGAATACTGTGCTCATGCATCACTGTATCAGGCACTGCCTACAGTACCCTCTCAGTTCTTTTTACCACTCATTCCATTACCCACTCTCCTGCCCTATGTCAGAGTTGCTAGCAAGAATAAACAGATGATATAGGGTCAATGGTGACTGATATACCAACGCCGAGCAAGGGGGCGCTGTAGCCAACTCCACACATACCGCTAAGGCACAAGTCTCAAGGGCTGCACACATGGGCAAGCACACACCTAGAATGGCATCAACATGAGCAAGCACTCAAAGAAAAATAATGTCAGGAAAAGCCCCATCCATATCAGCCAGACACAAAGTCTGAAAGAGGAATCTCAAACTCATGGCCCTCAGACTATCTATGGAGAACATATTCACAATCTGGCCCAGGAAACGTGACGTGCCAGGAAGAGGAGGGCAAATGCTTATCGGATAGTCAGTCGACTAGTCAAGAGGAGGGCGAGTCCAAACCTGTCCCTCAAGACCTGCTGTGACGTAGAGGGGGCGAGGCCAGTACCCCTCCACCTCCCTGGAGGCAAGACCGGACCGAGAGGTCGGCAGGCGACCGAGAGTGTGGCATAACACCTCGGGTGAGTTGAAAGAGGCACGCGGAGGAAGGCGCCCGGGAAGGTCAGCGGGGGAGGAAGCAGCCCAGAACGGGCCCGGGAAGCCCGAGGGCTGGCACGTTTCGGGCTACAGCCCCGCCAGGCAGGACGCGGGACAGAGTGCTCCCTGTCCCAGGGTCCTGGGCTGGGGTTTGGAGAGTGGGAGGGCCCAAACCCCCCTTCCCCGTCAACCGACGGTTAACCCGGCGCAGGGAGAGGGCGCAAGGGGGCTGGACACCGCGCCCTGGTGACCCGGGAGCGATTGGCCCTGGGTAAGGATCCTGAGCGGGGCCGGGGGGGGGGGGCCAGAGTAAGCACGGGGTCCGGGCCAAGAAGGGGAGCCCCAGCTGTGGTGGGGTACTCCCGTGGCCAGGCCCCGGACATGTGGTGGAGAATGTGGGCAGCGTGCACCCCTTGAGGGTAACAGGGTGAGGACTAACAGGTTGTACTCCCAGGCGGAGGGAGCAGGATGGAGACCACAAATATCCTGGAATGGCTCACCGAAAGCCAGAAGTAGGTGGTGCAGCATCTCTCCTCCCAGCATCAGGAGCAGCAATGGCAATTGACTCAGGAATTGACGGAGCAACAAGAGAAATGGTGGCAACAAGCCAGAAGGGCAGACCGGGGAAGATGGGACAGTGGGCCCACGGACGAAGAAGACAAGGGACCCAGCAGGCAGCTACCGATCAGGTTAGCCAAGATGTCGGCCGAGGACGACCCTGAGGCATTCCTCGCGACATTTGACAGGCCAAGGCCAGCTCGCATATCAGGGCCTCAGCGGTAAAGACGCCTTGCACTATTATAAGGTAAAAGAGGCCATATTGGATCAGATGGGGATCACTCCCGAGACCTACCGGCAGCAGTTCCGGAACGCGAAGTAGAAGCCAGGGGAGAGGCCCCAGGTGGCCACCCAGCGGCTGCGGGAGCTGGGGTGGCGGTGGCTGGAGCCAGAACCGAAATCGGGGACGCAGGTGGTGGAAACCATTGTCCTCGAGCAATTCGTAAAGATCCTGCCCCCCGAAGGACAACGGTGGGTCCGCAGGCACCGTCCCTCGACCCTAGGGGATGCGGTTAATCTGATGGAGGATTATATGGCAGCCGAAGGGGATGAGGAAAAAGGGCCCGTGCCCCCGGGGGGCGGGGCGCGGAAGGGCACTCCCGGGGGAGAACGGGGGCCAAAGAATGAGGCTAAGAAGGGGCCCCCCCCACCCGCAGGATGGGGAGAGGGCTGGCAGCTTGCGCCCGTTTGGCAAAGGCCCCTGCAAGAGAGCAAAGAGAAGGAGGCGGGTCACCAGGGCAGGGAGCAAGACTGGAGGCCCGTAGGGCCTGGACCCCACCGCAGAGCGTGCTATCAGTGTGGGGAAGAGGGCCACTTCAAACGCGAGTGTCCCTTGATGGACTGTACATTTGGCGACGTCTGACAGAGACCCACACCAGCGCCGGGGCAGCAACCCGCCCGGTGGATCGTACCCGTGAAGGTAGGCTCAGTGGCTGTCAATGCACTCGTGGACTCGGGGTGCGGCCAAACGGTGGTCGGGGTGGACTTGGTGCAAGAAGGGGGGACCATGGGAAGCCCCGTGTGGATGCAATGCATTCATGGGGATGTCCGCCCCTACTCCACGGTCTGAGTCCAACTGGATGACGGGGCCGCGAAAGGCTGGTGCAGGGTAGCTCTAACCCTGGTCCTACCTTATGCCATGGTCGTGGGTAGAAATTGGCAGGGGTTTAAAGCCTTGCTGACCAAGTATTGTCAGAACCGCCAGCTGGAGACAGCAGCTGAGGAAACTGTGCGAACCGGATGGGCCCAGGAAGAAGTACCCCCAAGGGTCGACCAGACAGAGGACTTATCCAGTGGCGGACGGCCCAACTGAGAGGAAGCGCCCTTCGACTTGGACGTCGACCAAGGGGACTTTGTCCACAAACAACACAAGGACCCCTCTCTACAAGAGGCCTGGACACAGGTGAGCGACCCCCGCGATGGAGCAGAGGGGGAAAGGGTCCGACAGAGCGGTCCACGATTTGAGGTAGACCGCGACAGGGTTTTTAGAGTACTGCCAGAGAGGGAAGGGAAGGAAGAAGTCAGACAACTGCTAGTCCCTCAGAGATACCGCCGCCGGATTCTAGATGTGGCTCACGCACATCCTTGGGCGGGCCACCTGGGGAAGAAGAAAACGTTACAAAGAATAGTACAACGGCTCTTTTGGCCCGGAATCTATAAGGTAGTAAAGGACTTTTGTGAATCCTGCCCCGAATGCCAAAAAACATCATCCACAAGGGGGTCAAAGGTGCCCCTAATTCCACTGCCCATGGTAGACGTCCCGTTCGAGCGTATAGCGCTCGATTTAGTAGGGCCCCTGGAAAAATCAGGGCGGGGACATCAGTACATATTGGTAATAATGGACTATGCAACCCGATATCCTGAAGCCATCCCGTTACGTAGCCGCCACCCTGGCAACGGAGTTAGTAAAGGTCTTCTCCCGGGTGCGGTTGCCACGAGAAATTTTAACAGATCAAGGCACTAATGTCACATCGCGGTTAATGAAGGAGCTGTGTAAGATGCTCGAAATCAAGACACTCCATACCTCAGTCTATCATCCCCAGACGGATGAGCTGGTAGAGCGTTTTAACAGAACCCTTAAGACCATGCTACGACGGTTCGTTAAAGAGGACCCTCGCGACTGGGACCGGATGCTACCCGCATTGCTATTTGCAGTCCGGGAGGTCCCCCAAGCCTCTTTAGGGTTCTCGCCTTTCGAATTATTGTATGGGCGGCAACCCCGAGGAATTTTAGATATAGTCAAGGAGGGGCGGGAAGAGCAAAGGTCCTCGGCCCAAGGTAGTGTCCAGTATATACTGCAGTTGAGGCAGAAGTTGCGGACATTAGGCGAGTTCGCGAAGGCTAATTTGTTAAAAGCCCAGGAAGGTCAGGCCCTACAGTATAACCGAAACGCATGGTTGAGGCCCTTCCCCCCAGGGACTGAGTCCTATTAATGGTACCCTCACGGGACTCTACACTCCTAGCAAAGTGGCAAGGGCCTTTTGAGGTCCTCAGAAGGGTAGGAGAAGTCGATTATGAGATACAGTTAATGGGAGATCGGAAGGGAACCCAAATTTACCATGTAAACTTATTAAAGAAGTGGAACATGCGACAAGGGCTGCTAATGGATCCCCATCCTCCCCCAGCGGAGCTAGGGCCATGGGGAGGGGATATGGCGGCGCACGCCCCGGTACAGGTAGGGACGGCGCTAACGGCGGAGCAGAAAGTCGAGATGCAGCAGGTAATCTGGAGGTTCCAGCGAGTACTGACTAACAGCCCGGGGCAAACAACGTTGGTACAACACGAAATCGTGACGGAGGGGGGTAAACGGGTTCGGGACCCCGTTAGACCACTTACCCGTAAGATATGGGACACAGTTAGGAAGGAGGTCCAGACTATGCTGGAGTGGGGGGTTACTGAGGAA
Organism: Pelochelys cantorii; assembly: GCA_032595735.1. Taxonomy (NCBI): domain Eukaryota; kingdom Metazoa; phylum Chordata; order Testudines; family Trionychidae; genus Pelochelys; species Pelochelys cantorii. The sequence continues at coordinate 18,398,325 of CM064338.1, forward strand.
CTGACAAGCGAATGGCGGAGTCCCATTGTCTTAGTCCCTAAGCCAGATGGCTCGATGCGGTTTTGAATTGACTTTAGAAAGGTCAATGCAATACAGCCGCTCCCCGAGTTGCGAACGGTCAAGTTATGACCGTTTGCACTTACGACCAATGCTCCCAAGGAGTGGTCGTAAAGGCGGTCCCCGAGTTACGAACGCGACCCGCGCTTACGAACAGTGTGGTCGCGTGTAACTCAATGGGATCCGAGTTACGAACAGTTCGAGTTACGGACCAAGTGTTGGTCCGTAACTTGTTCGTAACTCGGAGAGCGGCTGTATCCCGTTTCAACGCTTACCCAATGCCAAAGGTTGATGAATTGTTAGACTGCTTGGGGAGTGCGCAGTATCTGTCTACCTTTGATCTCACCAAAGGGTATTGGCAAATCCCATTGGCGGGGGACGCCAGGGCGAAGACAGCCTTCTCGACCCCTTGGGGGTTGTATCAATTTGTAACCATGTCCTTTGGCTTGCATGGGGCCGCCGCGACGTTCCAACGATTAATGAATAAGATCTTACAGAAACACCAACAGTACGCGGCCGCCTATATAGACGACATCATCGTCTTTAGTACCACCTGGGAGGAACACCTCCGACATGTGGAAGCAGTATTAACAGAGGTAGAAAAGGCAGGGTTAACAGCCAGCCCAGGTAAATGCAAGGTAGGGCAGAGAGAGGTATCCTATTTGGGGTATACAGTGGGGCGAGGGAAATTAAAACCCCTGGAGCATAAAATAAGGGCCATACGAGATTATCCCCTCCCATCAACAAAATGACAAGTACAGCAGTTCTTCGGCTTGGCCAGTTATTACCATAGGTTCGTGCCAGATTTTGCTGCAGTAGCCGCCCCCCCGACAGACCTGACAAGGAACGCACAACCAAAAAGGGTGACTTGGTCAGAACAAAGGCAACGCGCATTTCAAACCCTGAAGGACCAACTAACCCGAGCCCCGGTTCTAGCGCAACGGGATTTTACAAAAAAGTTTATATTACAGACGGACGCATCAGAAATAGGTTTGGGGGCAGTGCTAGCCCAAGAAGGGGAGGGAGAGGAGCACCCGATCTTATACGCAAGTCGGAAATTGCTACCACGCGAACAAAGTTACGCCACAATTGAAAAAGAGGCCCTAGCGATAAAATGGGCCGTCGATTTGCTTCGTTATTATATTTTAGGCAACAAGCTCATACTGATGACGGATCACGCCCCGCTCTGATGGCTCCAAACCATGAAAGACACAAACCAGAGGATCCTCAGGTGGTATTTAACGTTACAGCCGTATCAGTTCGAGATAGTAAACCAGGTGGGGAAAAAGAATCAAAACCCGGACTTCCTATTGAGGATCGGGGATACGGGACACCAAACAGACGACGTTCCCCCAGATGGAACTGAAAGGGGGGGGTGTGTGATGGGGTGGCACAGCCCTGCACTAGCGCGCCAGGGCAGAGGGAGCGAGCCGGCAGCGCAAGCGCGATCAGCTGTGCAGCGGCCAGCTGAACAGCTGATCGGCAGGAAGTGGTGGGCCGGCGAAGCAGCAGCTGGTGCTGAGCAAAGGACCGGATGGGCTGCACCTGGGGGAGACGGCAAGGGCCCGGAGGGGCTGACTATAAAGAGGGCGGACGGACGCCCGGGGGGGGGGGGAGGGCGGCGGGAGCCGACGTATAGGGGGCGAAACCAGTACCCCTCCACCTCCCTGGAGGCAAGACCAGACCGAGAGGTCGGCAGGCGATCGAGAGTGTGGCATAACACCTCGGGTGAGTTGAAGGAGGCACGCGGAGGAAGGCGCCCGGGAACGTCAGCGGGGGAGGAAGCAGCCCAGAACGGGCCCGGGAAGCCCGAGGGCTGGCGCATTTCGGGCTACAGCCCCGCCAGGCAGGACACGGGACAGAGTGCTTCCTGCCCCAGGGTCCTGGGCTGGGGTTTGGAGAGTGGGAGGGCCCAAACCCCCCTTCCCCGTCAACTGACGGTTAACCCGGCGCAGGGAGAGGGCGCGAGGGGGCTGGACACTGCACCCTGGTGACCCGGGAGCGATTGGCCCTGGGTAAGGATCCTGAGCGGGGCCCCGGGGGGGGGGGCAGAGTAAACACGGGGTCTGGGCCAAGAAGGGGAGCCCCAGCTGTGGTGGGGTGCTCCCATGGCTGGGCCCCAGACACCTGCCTCTTCTCATCACCACCCCACCTTCTTCCTCCCCAATCCCAAGGGTCCTGTAGATAGCCCAATCCCAGGAGTTTGAGACCCCTGGTGTAAAAGGAGGTACTTACAATGAGCAGGGATGTTAGCTATCCATTAATTGAATAGTCAACTAACCACATGAATTCTCATCAGTTAGTCAACTATGCTATAGTTCCCGCGGGCAGGAACAGCCAGTACAATCTGGCCCTTCTTCCAGGGAGCCTCCTGCCACCACACGCTGCTGCCTCTCTATCAGAGGCAGCAGCATGGGGTATCACGTGGGAGCCAGTCTGCAAGGAGAGCCAGTTTAATAAACAGCTCCCCTTGCGGACCAACCACTTGCCGCCCCGTCCTGCTGCCTCTGATACAGAGACAGCAGCATGGGGTGGCAGCAGCGCCTGTCCATGGGAGCCTGAGTCCAAACTCCCCAAGAGGCTGCTGGGGAGAGAGGGAGCTGGGACACACACACATACCCCCCCCCCCCCACGGAGAGGGGCTGCTGTTGCAAAGCAGCCTCTGTCTGCGGTGGTACAGGTGCTAGCTGTGGACAGAGACTGCTCCAGCAGCAGCCCCCGTCCTCGGGAAACATGGACCCCCTGCGGACAGGGGCTGCTGCTGCAAGGTAGGCAGAACCACGGAGCCAGTGCTGGGGGGAACTGGTTTTTAAGTCAGCTCCCCCCAGTATCAGCTCCTGTTTCCTTTCCCACTCTGATACAGAGGAGTGCCTTAATTAGGTCTGGCTTTAGGAAAAGTCAAGCAGCAGTCCCTGAGCTTCATGAAGGAACTATACAGTCTTCAGAAGATTTTTTTTCAGTTGACATTATACCATTTTGTTAAATTAAAAAAAGAACCACACTGAAAGAAAGAGATTGAAATTCTGCTGCTGCTGGAAGCTTTATACAACATATTGGCCAGTGAAATGGCCCACCAGCTTACAGGCCCTTAAATTCAGAATGAGTGGTTTATTATTTTCTCGTATTATGATAGTACCTATAGGCCTGAAATCAAGGTGACGTTGTGCTGAACACTGTAAAAGGCACCATAAGAGGAATTCCTGCTCTAAAGTGACTGCTAGTACCAGTATGGCAGGAATGTGAGAATTCCAGCATCTGGTTACAATTTACTTCAGATTTAAACATTTTCCAGTCAGGTTTTAGAAATACCTGTCATTAAGAACCTAAGAACAGCCATACTGGGTCAGACCATAGGTCCATCTAGCCTAGTATCCTGTCTTCCGACAGCAGCCAATGCCAGATGCCCCAGAGGGGCATTCCTTCAGTCTCCATATCCAATGAATGAGGCTGTTACTTCTTCTGAGAATTATATGAAGACAGAAAAACGTATCAGTTTTCCTGTAAGAATGCAGTGGAAATCAGATAGTTTCCAAGTTGCTGTAAATCTAAAATGTACAACTACTCTGAAAACCATCCTATTTCCAGTGCATTCTTACAAGAAACTTGATACTTCCTTCCTGCTTTACATCAAGTTGTCATGGTAATTGCTATTTTATTATTCTCTTCAACATTTAAGATACATTAGAACACTTTGAGGGATTTATATTTCTTTGTAACCAGATGTATTACACTTGATTTAAGTTTCTGCCTGAGATAAATATAAAACATTTACACGGACAACTTGTAGAGTTCACCTTGACCAGCTACCTGGAGGTAAAAAACTACAGCTTACATGGCCTATGGTAAGATTTTACAATGTACTATCTCTTAAAAACATACCCTAGAACACCAGTGTGAATGAAACCTATAAGGCAGGCTACTCGGCCTACGGCCTGTTTGTTTGCAGCCTACGATCAAGTTTGGGTTTACGTGGGGCTCAACACGCAGCCCATAGGTGGGATTCTTTGAACATGGCCTCCACTGGGAACACACTCCATGATGAATCAATATAATGGCCTTCTGTTGATATGCATTTTAGTAGTTAAATTCCTGGACTGTCATTGCTCATTAAAAGTGATGTCATATGGGTGGAAATCGGGTAAATATTGCATTTTATTAATATCAGCAGAACTGACTTAAATGGGACCTGCGTGTTTTATAGTCTTGCCTTAACGTTTGTATTCATGCCCGTCAATGTGAAATAAGCTTTTTACATCTATTTGTATATATATTTGCATGTATTTGCAACCGAACTTAAGCTGTGGCCCTCAACATGTGCTGTATCATTATGGCTCCCAGGGCTTCCACAGTTGAGTAGCCCTGCTATAAGTTATACTTCAGCAGCAGACAAAGTATATCCGTTAAGTTTCTTGTCTGCATTTCTCCACTATGTCTGTGTGGATGGTGGTGAGCAGAAGGGAATGTAGAAAGAAGCACAGACTCCTTTGTAGCCCACATATTCCACAAAAGAGGGGAACCTCCATGCAAGAAATTATTCCTATGGGATTTCTTCAGACCAAGAATCAATGGGTTAAGGCTGAAGAATCAGAGATTAAGGGGATACGGGCAAAGTTATTTTAATTTTCAGAGTATAGGGAACTTTATATTTGTTTTAACTGCACAACTTAAAGAGTAAAAAAGGAAGTGCAGAAAACAGGTCATTGAGGAATCTTGCAACCTTGACTTTAGTAAGGCCCATGTTGGAGTTCCTAAATTTAGGCCCATGTCGGAATCCCTGAGAATACTACAGAGTCCAGAAAGATGTCAAAAGAAAAAACACAGAACTTAATGCAGCTTATCTGACCACTTCATATCAAGTCAACCAATCCACATTGGATAAAGAAAGTAAAATGCAAACAAAGAGCAATAAATTTTTATCACTATGATGCTGGCAGTCTAGATGACAAATCCCCTAGGCCTCACTGAACATTAACAAATGTATATTTGGAAACCAGTCTATACCATTTGTTTCTAAGCATTGTTAAAATAGGTGCTATATTTATAAAACAGTGTATAGTCTTGAAATGTTTGTAGGATGTTGCATGGATTGATCTCACAATATCTGGACATAGAAAGCTTATATATCTCAGCAGTTTCTATTTTAGAACTTAAGGCTGTGAATCATTTGTGTGCATATGTTTATCTGCTTTAACCTGGTAAATGACTCTTATTTCTTCTTCTTAATAAATCCTGAGTTCATTTATTGCACGATTGATTACAAGCACTGTCTTTAGTGTAAGGTCAAAGGTGCAACTGACTGGTCCTTTGGGACTGTAAGGAACTTGCATATTGCAATTTTTGGTGTAAGAGACAATCTGTCAAAATGGCAAGCTTACCAGGGTGGCAAGATAGACTGGAGTGACTCTATATTAAGGCTGTTATAGGGTATAAGGGGTTCACACTTGACACAGTATTTGGCTGGTGAAAGTATAGTACTCACAACCAATGTTCCCTATAAGCCAGGGGTCTCTCACTCAATTTTCCATAAGCCCAGTGCCAGTCCTCAAATCCTACTAGTGGTCTAGCAGGCACCTGCTCTGGCAGACATCTGGGGGAAGCTGTCTCATGTGCATGCTCCCTGCATGTGTCCATTGGCCCTGCCTGCCCGCCTTTGGGTGATTTAACCACTCCCCTCCCGGAGTGGGACTCCCACTGCCACCACCGGGAGCGCAACAGGGCAAGAAAGGCTTCCAGCTGCTAGCTCCACACCACTGACAGCATGTCCTTGTGGCCCAAGGGAGGTCTGTGCAGAGCCATCCCATCCAGAGGATGGTTGGGCACAGCTTCCCTAGCCCCACACTTTGGAGGTCCCTGCAGCAGCCATACCAAATGTCCTGTGGACAGTATGGTCACCCGTACTCAGGTTAGCCCCCAGGATCCTGGACTGGCTGGGGCCAGTAGCAGGGGTCACCCTCCTCCTTCCCCCTGTACTCACCGCAGGAAAGTAGACCTTTGCAACAGCCTGCTTTGCTCTGCCACCATCTCCCAAGCCAGACATGCTGAGGCTGGGGCTTTCCGGCTCCCTTTGCCACGGTGAAGCAGAGCCACTAGGATATCCTGGGAGATGGCGGTGGAGTAGAGACAGGGCTACTGTGTTGTTCTGCTTCCCTGCAGCTCCCCACCCATGTCATGAGTTCAGGGGGCCTGACCCCTGCTGCCACCCTGCGCCAGTCCCCCACAGTAATCCCTGAGACCACACCCTTTGGGGATTGGGGCTTGAGGGAAGGTATGTGATGGGGGAGAGGACAGAGAAGGAATGGGAAGATTCAGGATGGGGGCCCAGCAGATGCTGGACTTGAGGGAAGGGTACAGACAAACCCCATCCCCAGCAGCTGTGCACGGCCCAGATTGTGGAACTGCTTGGCCGCAGATGGCCTGCAGGCTGTGAGACTGAAACCCCTGCTGTAAGCTGTGTGCTTGTGCAGCCGCTCAGAAGAGATTTAAATGCCACCCAGCTGATTAGCTGAGTGCCCAAAGCTAGGTTTTTGGTTTCTACTGGTGGTGCACATTTGCACATGCCTCACTGCACATAAAAATTATTTCACACATAGATGGAAAAAAATCTGCATATGGATGGAAGAGATTAGAGGGAATATTGCTCACAATCAGTTTGGGGTTTGTGCCCTGGTTTGTACCCTCTGCCCTGAGGTTGGCACACACACAGACACACACAGGTTAACAATCATGTTCTTCCAAACCAATGTCCCTCTTCCACACACTGGACAAACACACACTCTTCCTTAGTAGTGAAACACTTCTTTTTCTTGCTATCTGTGTTTTAATCTAAATTCTCAAATGCTTATGAAGAAACATTTGATATAAGCACCTCTGCTTCTGCCATCGCAGGAGGACCTGAGGGGATTCAGAGTGGAAGAGACTCAATCTTCAACTGGAGGAGACTCCCTGACTACATGAAAGATTTGGAACCCTCGGGGCATAAACAGCAGCATTTCAGATCTGTAATGAAGGAGAATCAATACCTTAGGCAGGCAAATACACTTCGTAATTTAAGCAAAAATGACTTATGCTGGCATAGGTTCAACCAGCTTTACACAGGATACAGTTCCTGGATGCTGAAGTAATTTTTTACCTTGGGCCTTGTCTTCACTCCACATAAAATCAATGCTGCTGTGATTGATCTTCCGGAGTTCGATTTAGTGAGTCTAGTTAAGAGGGCGCCCCTACATTTGCTCCTGTCAGTCTCCTACTGTGGGGATGCTGCAAAGCTCAGCTTAAGGTAAGCTGACTCCAGCTATGTCTTGCAATGTTATCAGACTGGTACAGGATGTAAGAGTTGAACTACAGAAAACTGGGTTGAAAAAACTAGATTAACACCATTAAATCATCCTTGATTTTCTTCTTTTTGTTGTATTTCATCACCATTGAATCCCTGTTTCACCTAAAATCAACTTGTTACGAAGAAACCAACCAAACAGTATTAGAAGCCAGACATTTATTCTGAGTCACTAAAAGTAGAAATATCTGAGGCTTAATGGACACTCAAAGGAGCATCATTACATACTGCAGAAAAAGGAAGAAACAGAACACTCAACAGGTGAAGTAATACTCTTGTTGAGAGCAAAAAACTCAAGACTCAGAGCCAACAGACTTCTCATTCGACAGAATAGCAGCACTTCTATTCTCTAGACTTGCTCTTTCCATCTGTTAGCAAGTGGAAACTGCAACCAACAACTGGACTGGCTTTAAATGCCCATCCAGATATGAAAATTAGTCACAAGAGCATGAGATGGGTGGGTGCTCGGAGTGCAAGACAGGAGTACAAAATGAAATAATAAATTGGCATTTATCTACCATAGCAAGACAAAATTCCATATTTTATTAAGATGAATGTAGAGCTATGACTATGGTGCAGATCATGTTGTTTTCCGAGGTATAAGGTAGACAGAAGTCAAATAACCATCAGTATATTTGGAGAGGTGGAAAGTTAGAATAAGTGAAAGAAGTCTTATTTGTTCTTTTCTGAGTCATTCTAACACACAGGTGGACAAACACCAGCCTGGGGTCAGATCCGGTTCCCCGGGGTTAGCCCATGGCAGGCCACTACCACTACAATTACCTGCACGTCTGCAGGTATGGGTGATTGCAGCTCCCGTTGGCCACAGATTACCACTGCGAGGCAATGGGAGCTGCAGGAAGCGGAGTCCCAATCCGCACTGCTTCACGCAGCTCCCATTGCCTGGCAATGGCAATCTGAGGCCAACAGGAGTTGCCATCAGCCGTACCTGTGGCAGCGCTGATAAATATAGTGACGGCCCACCAGGGACTAATCCTGGTGAACCACTGCCATTTTATTGACCACTTCTGCTCTAATATCTACATACATAATGCATTATCAGAGAAGCCTCAAAGGCAAAACTACAATTTCAGTTTTGTAAAGGTCTGATTTCTTTTTATCTGTGGCTTATACAATACAGACACATAGTACTTAAATATTAATTCCAGTATTTTTTCAAGAGTACAATGACTAAGAAGCTGGGATGTCCCATAATATCTTCACTGGATCAAGGATGGACTCATTAACAGGCAATGCTATTTTAGCCGAAGGCAAGGCCTGTAATATGTCCATTAACTTATGTTGAATGTCCAGGACATCAACCAGTGCTATGTTGAGGGAATCAGCCACCCTCTTGTACAAGTCTTGGAAGAACTTGAAGTCATCACCCGTCTTAGGCAGTGGGGCCATTATGGATTTGTCTGAAGAGGATGAAGAAATATGGGCTGGAGGTAGTGTGTCCTCCGGGGCTTCATCCAGGTTCTCAATGTACTCCTTCTGAGGCTGTAGATGCAGGGGGGGTAGAGTGCCACTTGTTGTGGTGTAGGCATCACAGGTGGTGGCATCTGGGCCTTGAGGATGCTCCATGGGTCCCATCCCTGCCAATGCCGTGGGAGTGGAATGAGAGGGAACTATGGGAAGGGCTGCCACATTTCAGTCTTCACAATCTGTTGTTGCTGGTGGCGCTGTGAAGTCGGTCTGGGCAAGGAATGAGAGGGTGAGAAGGGTTTGTCCTGCTCATCCTCACTGTCACTAGGAAAAGGCAGTACTGAGCTTGCAGAGGTGGCCAGTCTACTCAGCCCCGCTGATGAAGGTGTAGCATCGGTACCAAAGAGGGGCGTGCCTAGTACTAATGTGAACGCTAATTCCTGTTGTGCAGTAAGCGGTCTAGATGGCAGGAAGGCTGGCACCGATGGCGCTAAGGTCTGCGAGTGCTGCAGTACAAAGCCATCATGTGCCTTGGACATCAACGGTGTCAGGGAGGTCTCAGTATGCACAGTCGGTACCAACTTCGAGGGTGCCTTCCAAGATAGATCCAGTCACTCTTTTGCCAGTGCTTGTGATGGTGGTTTGGGCACCAATTTCGTCGGTACCGGAGCCTTCAGTACCAAAGGCACAGAAGCGGTTTTTTTTCTGTTTCAGCACCAAGATCGGGAGAGATCCCGGATGACTGGAAAAAGGCAAATGTAGTGCCCATCTTCAAAAGAGGGAAGAAGGACGATCCAGGGAACTATAGGCCACTCAGTCTTACTTCAGTCCCTGGAAAAATCATGGAAGGGATCCTTAAGGAATCCATTTTGAGGCACTTGGAAGAGGGGAAAGTGATCAAGAATAGTCAGCATGGATTCACAAAGGGCAAGTCGTGCCTGACCAATCTGATTAGCTTCTATGATGAGGTAACTGGCTCTGTAGACATGGGAAAGTCAGTGGATGTGATATACCTTGACTTTAGCAAGGCTTTTGATACGGTCTCCCACAATATTCTTGCCAGCAAGTTAAGGGAATGTGGATTGGATAAATGGACAGTAAGATGGATAGAAAGACGGCTAGAAGGTCGGGCCCAGCAAGTAGTGATCAACGGCTCGATGTCAGGATGGCGGTCATTTTCTAGCAGAGTGCCCCAAGGTTCAGTTCTAGGACCGGTTTTGTTCAATATCTTTATTAATTACCTGGATGAGGAGATGGATTGCACCCTCAGCAAGTCTGCAGATGACACTAAGCTAGGGGGAGAGGTAGATACACTCGAGGGCAGAGATAGGTTCCAGAGTAACTTAGACAAATTGGAGGATTGGGCCACAAGAAATCTGATGAGGTTCAACAAGGACAAGTGCAGAGTCCTGCACTTGGGACGGAAAAATCCCAAGCATTGTTACAGGCTGGGGACCAACCAGCTAAGTAGTAGTTCTGCAGAAAAGGACCTGGGGATTACAGTGGATGAGAAGCTGGATATGAGTCAACAGTGTGCCCTTGTAGCCAAGAAGGCTAATGGCATATTAGGTTGCATTAGGAGGAGCATTGCCAGCAGATCCAGAGATGTGATTATTCCCCTTTATTCGACTCTTGTGAGGCCACATCTGGAGTATTGTGTCCAGTTCTGGGCCCCCCCACTACAAAAAGGATGTGGACGCATTGGAGAGGGTCCAGCGGAGGGCAACCAAAATGATTAGGGGGCTGGAGCATATGACCTACGAGAAGAGGCTGAGGGAGTTGGGTATGTTTAGTCTGCAGAAGCGAAGAGTGAGGGGGGATTTGATAGCAGCCTTCAACTTCCTGAAGGGAGGTTCCAAAGAGGATGGAGAGAGGCTGTTCTCAGTAGTGACGGATGGCACAACAAGGAGCAATGGTCTCAAGTTGCGGTGGGAGAGGTCCAGGTTGGATATTAGGAAAAACTATTTCACTAGGAGAGTAGTGAAGCACTGGAATGGGTTACCTAGGGAAGTACTGGAGTCTCCATCCCTAGAGATTTTTAAGTCTCAGCTTGACAAAGCCCTGGGTGGGTTGATTTAGTTGGGATTGGTCCTACCTAGGGCAGGGGGCTGGACTTGATGACCTTCTGAGGTCTCTTCCAGTTCTATGATTCTATGTTTGTCTGTACCAGACTTCTCCAGTACCTGCACTTCCCCCAAAGCTTTTGCCCTGGGTGAAGAGGATTTATGCTAAGGTGATGTCTTCGTTGTTGGTCAATGGCAAGGAATGCTTTCTTTTTGCCATTTTCTTTGTGGGCTCATCCCTTGATGCCGGTACCTGGTCCAAAACAGCCACTGGCCAGGTAAAGGGAGGTGACATGGTAGACACCAGTTCCAGAGTTGGTCTCTCTACCTGCTCCATGGAGAGGAGTTTGAGTTGGAGTTCCCTCACCTTCAAGGATGTGGTTGACAGTTTCTTATAATGATGGCATCTTTTGGGAGAATGATCATCGCCCGGGCACCTGATACACTGGGCATGCCCATCCAAAATGGCTATGGACATCCTGCATGTCAGATACCACTTGAACCCTGGGGAGCCTGGCATGTCTATGCTAACACTATAATAACTAGAGAGAAAAAAAAATATTTTTTTAAACTAACACTTAGGGGGGGATAACCATGAATAAATTACTTAAACTCTACTCCTGAGAACTAACAACTCACACAACTCTAATTCAAACACAGAGTGCTGCTATGTTCTGACCAAGCCAGAAGAGGTTGAGAAGGAACTGAGGGGATGGCTGATGGTGTGCATGAGTTGGCACACTTGCTGCATTGCGAGCGGTGCCACACGTGCGCGCTGGCACCTGGGACAGGAGGAATACTGTTGCTAAAAAGTTCTGATTATAAGCGCAGGGGCGCCTACACACATACAGTGCAGTGCCCACAGGGACACTCCTCAAAGAAGTCTGATTTCTTTTCATCTGTGGCTCATACAATACAGACATATAGCACTTAAATATTAATTCCAGTATTTTTTCAAGAATACAATAACCAAGTTAGAAACAGCTAACAATGGCTATCACTGACAGTGGATGGCTCCATGAATTTGGTAACTGAATATGGAGTCATGAGATCTAATACAGATCATGATCAATAGTAACAGTTGTCATTTGGGCAGCTGTTCAGTTGCCTATGTAAGATATGTTCAGTGTCTCAGAGCAGTTTTCAGAGGATGTGTGTCCAGGCTGGCACTAATTGGTGACAGTGCCAAAGAAGCAAATGATCAAAACAAGTCTGAAGACAATTACCATCTCACTTGAGAAATGATCCTTCAGTATCCAATGCTGTCAATACAGTATCTCTCATTAACATTTATGTTACTTCATTTTTAAAAAAAAGGAAGTTACTAAATGTCTGTTGACAACTGTATTGAAATTTGAACTTATCCAATTTGATACATTATTTTACATAAAACATGATACATATTTAAAAGTTATGTTAAACATCTTCTTTAAGTCCCATAAATATAATGGTTAGAATAGTATATATCACAAACGGGAAAGACTTTACTATTTGTGACAGGGTCAGGCCAGGGAGCTGCTGCAGAGAAGGGAAAAGGCAGCCCAAAAGGGAAAAAGCCCAGTGAGAGGAAGCAGAGAACTGCAGCCCAATTAGATGCAGCTGGGAGGGAGCTGGCTCAGGCAAATTGGGGACAGCTGACTTCTCTGCTATCTGTCTGAGGGCCTTTAAAAGCCTCAGCAGTTGGAGGCTGGAAGAGAGAGTGAGAGGACGAAAGGAAGGTGGTGGAGAAACAGAGGGAGAAATTGGAGAGAACAATTCTGACCAGCATTAGGGTAAAGGCAGCTAAGGAGGGAGCCTGTGGGCCCCTGGCCGGGCTCCCTACCATTGAGACCCGCTGCAATACCCCAAACTTGGGGGCTAAGGGGAGGAGGCCTACCCAGTGGTGGCGTGGGGATGAGGGGCCTTTGCCACATATTCTTTAAATAAATCACAAGTATCAAGTAAAATGTTTAGCAGCAACTTTATCCTAACAACATGTTATCTGATCCTATCCTCTCATCTGTTCAATTTAATGTATGAAAGGCATGAGCAAATTGGTTCATGCACTCACTTTCTATGGATCACCTGACATTAAATCAAACTCAGTACTACTAGATCTTATTGGATTGTGAAGTGTAACAGTACATGCAATGATCTATTAACAGAGATTGAAGACATACACACAGAAGTTATCCATGAACTGCTCCGGCAGAAAGGGAAACACACACTACTTACAGAAGCAGATCTTTACAGATTGTGAGAAGGACCCTCAAAATTTTCTTATCTCTCTCATAAATCCATGGAAATGGAGAACTACCTTATAAAAAGCAACAAACAATCCAACCCTCAAACATATTCAAATGTGAAGTAGTAAACATGGTAAAAGGACATGGATTAGGTGCTGGGAGAGCTGGCAAAAAAACTCTGGACAAGTGCCTTAACACTTACCTTACTAGGGTAGATAAAAAAATTTTTTTTAAATCAGATTTTATTTAAATCAGATTTTTCGATCAAATGTTTTGAGGAAAAAACCTATCTAAAGATAGTTTTAATTATAGCTCAAAGATATCTCATTATGAAATAGGGATTATAAATTCTAATTCTGTAGTATGAGACAATATAAGTCATGTAATGTTTAAGAAAAGTTTTGTAAATGAGTTCCAATAGTTCATGGATTAGGGATCCAATCTTATTGGGTTCTAGAGGCTTCTGTATAGATTATTTAGGTTAATCTTTCTATCTACCCAATAGGACTCAGTGCTCAGTCTACAAGATACCATCAGAAATGCTAAGTTTTGCAGTTCTCTGTGGATTTGTCTCTCCAGAGATAACATGCTTGTTAACAGCAAAAAAAAGTGTTAAATAAATAAAAAAATATGCAGAGGTGAGAAATAACAGATCTCAACCCTCTGTCCTTCTGCAAATTTGTGTACACCGAGTCAATCCCTTACCTCTCTCTAAAAATGCAAAGTTTCAAAAAGTTCAATAAATAGAAGATTGTTGGGGGCAGAATAAATTTGGACAAGAAAAAGTGTGGAGATAAATGTGAGAAGAAAGGGACAAGCAGTAGAAACAAAAGTGAAACTCTTTGAGCAGCATATTCCAGAAGTCTTGAAGTCTTTCTGGGCCTAGCTTTAATTGATTTGAGATCTACCGTACCACTCTCTCACTAGAAGGAAAACCCTATAATGGCAACAGGCCGTAAAAGAGACCCAGTTTGGGAATATTTAAATGAAGTTCCTCTACCTCTGGCTAAGACAGTCATGTGTGCAAAATGCAAGCAGTGCAACAAAAAAATGCAAGGCTTGGCTGCCCGAATGAAACATTATCATGAGAAGTGTTCCTTCTCATGCAGAAGCTGCCTTGAAGATGATAAAAAGAACATGTCTGAACATGCAGGATCTTCTTGTTGGTAAACTTTTTTATTTTATACCTCTTTCTTAAAGGCTGCCTTGTCTTCCTTCTGAACTATTCTTTAATTTTTCATGTCTGAGCAAAAAACATAGGTAGTACTCTATGATACTATCATTTTTGATGCAGTTGTGATAAAAAATAAATAGCTGAAACAGGCAAATCTTCCTTTTACATTCTCACCTTTAAAGTAGTACTGTCAGTGAATGCAATGAGTAAAACTAAATAAGCAGTATAGTAATAATAATTAAAATAACTGCACTGACTTATTTTGTTTAGGAGAATCCATCCTCAACATACAGGGTTCTGAAGACTATCCACCTTCAAGATCACCATCATTTTCTATAGTTTCAGAGTTATCTACCAATGATAGTATTTCAGTCGCATCATGTATGTCACATAGCCACAATATAGCACGTGTAGCAAAAAGAAAAAAAAATCTCCATCATCCAGAAACAATGTGATAAAAATCAGCAGATTACAAAAAGAGGTAATGGATGAAAAAACTCCCCAGTTTATTTATGAAACAAACTTTTCTTTCCGCATGATTGAGAACCCACACTTCGTTAACATGGTTCAGTCATTAAAACGAGGATACAGTCCACCCAACAGAGCAGATAATGCAGGCAAATTACTGGATAAGGTGTATGAAAGAGAGATTGAGCAGTGTGTTAAAAGTCTAGAGGTAAAATTGTGACTCTTGACGGATGAAGCAATGTCCACAATGACCCTGTCATATGTGCTCATATGACAAGAGAAGAAGGGAATGTCTTCCTTACAGAAACAATTGATACATCAGGAAATGCACACATGCAGAATTTACTCTCAAAAAGTAACAGTAAAAGCTGTAACAAAATATGAAAACAAAATTCAAATGTTTAGTATGCAGCTTGGTCACAGACAATGCTGCAAATGTATCCAAGATAACAGGAAAGTTGATGGTGTTGACGGCATCCTCGCATCGTTCTCTCCAGTCCAGGTGCTCCTGCTCTCCGCACCGGTCTCGACTGCGGCACCGGTCGTGCTCAGGTTACTGCTACAAGCATGCCAGCCCACTGACGGCCCAGACATGGCCCCCACAGTGGCAAACACCGGCCAAGTGGACCTTTTGGACCCCTTGGGCATACCATAAGGTCCAAGGGCAGGGGGTGTCAAGGTTGGCTTTAGTAAGCACTCATACAAGAAAATGGTCCTGTCAGATGATGCAGACTGGGAAGGAGGACAAATTTCCTACTAGGACTAATCAAAGATATTCTGAGATCTGTCCTGTCAAAAAAGTATGACCTTACACTATTTGAAAGTGCTAGCAGTCTGCAAAAGAGAAGAGTCTGGGGTCATAATAGAAAAGGCAGATATTGTATAAGTGCTTTACAAATTGACCTCTGTTATCACTACTTTTGAGTAGTTGTTCAGACTACTGGCCAACATAAAGGAGGCTCCAATCAACAATAAGTATCCAGCAAACCTCAAACCAGGACCAGCACCTGGCACACCATCAGAATTTGTGAACTGCATTTAAGCTGTAATTTGGCTATTTAGTTAGTTAGCTGCCTCAAGGATAAATACTCCCAGTTCTGCATCATGTTTATCTTCCAAGCCTCTCCTCAATCTAGGTTTTAAATGGCACCACCACAGTGGCATGTGGATACCTCCCAACATTCTGAGCATTCTTTTCTTCCCTTCAGTCAGCAGGGACTGGAACTTGTGGGGGTTTTTAATGATTTTTTGATATGTGGTATTGTGAATAGACATTTGGTTTGTATTTTGCTCTGAAGTTGCTGATTAACCTAATCACTTCTGGGAGTCTCAGGCTAAGTTTACACTGGCACTTTGTAGCACTATAAGCATCTGGCTCAGGGGTACACCATGTGCAACAAGTTACAGTGCTGTAAAGTGCCAGTGTGAACCAGACTACACGCACTGGGAGCACTTTAGCTACTCCCCTTGTGGATATGGTTTACACAGAGCACTGGGAGACCCCTTTCCCAGTGTTCATGCAGTGGCTGTGCTTTCAACTTAGATGAAGCCTCAAACTAGTGGACAAGTCCCTAATAAGAGTCCTATTGCCAACAAAATGCTTTTTTCAAGGCACTTCCACAAGCACGAGTGGAGAAGGAACCATCTACAGAGATACAAGCTCATGATCACTCAGGTGGGCTTATTCCCAGCAGTCAGCTATTTTTCAGCCACAGCTTCCCACATTATCAATGTGCACTTGAGCCCAGTTTAAAGGGGCAGGCAAGGCTCCAGGATTCCACATGACATGTCAAAGCAGAAATGACAGCTCTGCATATGTGCATGAGTACTTGGGGATCAGCATAACTACTCAGTGGCAATAGTGCTTCTGGCGACTTGGAATCCAGTGATTCCAAATTAGAAATAAAGCTGGCCTGTAGCCACGTTAATAGAAGTGGGAATGAGTTAGGGAGCTACCACACACAAAAAGCATAAAGGGGGGGGGGAGGTTTCTCCCCTGGAAAATTCTGAAAAACCAGATTCAAAAGGTGATGCAGTGTAGTTTCAATGTTAGATAATCAGAACTCCCCCTGTAACTCACAAATTAATGATCTATCCTTCCCTCCCCAAACATTCTCTCTCTTTCCCCTGTGTAAAGTTTTCAGATAATAGTGGTAGGGAGTCAACAGAATATATGACAGCATGAGATAGATGCTCCGGGGGGGGGGGGAGGATTTCATGTTAGGGATGTGAAAATGTAACCATGTACAGAGTCAACTGCTGAGCTTGGGCTCACGGGTTAACAGGAATGGTTACATGCAACCCCTTCCTCCCCCACTCCCCTCTGTATTGGAGGCAGCAGCATGATGGGGGAAGGAGCAGATGGGAGCCAGCCTTTAAGTACTCTCCCCATGTGTACTAGCTCCTGTGGAACTGCTTGACCCCACACACTGCTGCTTCTAATACAGAGGCAGTAGTGTAGGGGGACAGCTGAGAGCCGCCTGATCCCCCATCCTGTGTGTAACTGTGTAACCACTAGATATTTCAGCAGTTACACATTTCAGTGAACACATTTTAACATCCCTATTGCAGGCATAGGGTGCTGATTGCTCAGAGCAGCACACTGCTGCCAGTGCTGAGCTAATGCCAAGTCAACAAGCTGATAGGGAAAGCGGATGGGATAGAGCTGCGGAGGAGATGCTTTCAAATGGCTCTCCAGAATGCACAAAAATCACTCTTACCACTTGCTCAAATGGTTAGCTTTCACTTTACAGCATAGTTCATATATTAAGTTATATGTATATCTAGGATGAATGTTCCTTGATACAGAACCACCCTGTCCTGCTGCCAACACTATCACTGCTCAACAAATAAGTACAGAATCTAACTGACCATGTTGTGGTATACGAAGGGATTACACGTACATGGGAGATCAACTCAGAAAGTGTTACTGTTAACACAGTGCACAACCAACAATTATTATGCAATGAAACTGCAGTCACTCAAAACTTGGAAAACTTGGCCATTTGTTCAGCTATTTCAGGTGCCAATATTTTTTCCTGTCAACTTCTCTGTCATTCTTTCTCAGTCCCTGCCTCAATTTCTAAAGGATGACATATAATCCTGGTTAACACAATCCTGGTTTGAGGCAAACACTGAAACTGCAACTTTCATAAAGCTGGTCTAATTTTGTGAAATAGATACAAAATGCAAAGTTTACAACTGACATTCATTATATATATTTCTAGCTATCTTGATTCTATTTTTTGTATAAATTATCTGCTTTCTTACACACTTTATCTGTGATTTCACTCTTCTGTTTTCAGTAAGTTTCACTGCATGAGAACAAAGTAAATAAAACCTAACATTATGCTTCACTGAGTTTTGTTGTCTGAAATACCAGCCTCAAGATCAAGCACATCCTCCAGCTCTCAAAAATTACCCTAACATCACAATGTCAAATGAAAATGCAAGAACTAACAGAGTACAAAATAAAGTATCTTAGCTTTTCTTCAACATATATAAAATAAAAAGTACTTTACAAACCTAATATGCGTTCTCTAAGCATTTCCTTTAAACAGAATTTAACTGTAATAATAGGTTTATAGATATAAAGATTCTTCATTTATTACATATTATTTATTTGGATGTACTATATAGTGTAGCAAAGGCATACAGGCACCCTAAAAAATCAACAGCAAATTTCCAATATATTCTTTCATATACAACTTCTCACCCCCTGGAAAGTACTATGTGCAAGTCATATTTCTTAGAAAAATGTATCCCTGTGCTCATAAAGAATAGTATTACTACTGACCAGTGTTTCCTCTAACCTGCAGGGCAGTACAGCTTCACAGGCAATTAATCAGCCCCATCCAGTCAATCAGGTCTGTGCATAGAGCCCTGAGCCTCTGACTGGGTGGGGCTGATTAACCACCTGTGAAGCTGTGCTGAGGTAGCTTAGAGGGAACACTGCTACTGACCATCTGCAATGACACCCTCTATATGAAACTGCTATGCATTCCTTATGTGTACACCGGGATGCTTCTCCTTTGCCACCGGTATAGTAGCTTGATACTATTCAAAACTGAAACTCAAAATCCCCCTTCTCTTATGTCCCTTTTCTCTTCATTATTAAATAGTATTAATCACCTTCATTCTAATTTTAAAACAACTGTATACACTGAAATGAAAACAAGGAGAAAATTTAGTACACAAGTAAGCAGCAGCATTAAAACACAAGTTTACACACAGTACTCTGGCAATGATCTTCAACTGCAATTTGCAATAGCTTTAGTACAGGATGATGTATACAAATCAGGTCTATGTGATTTATACTAGAAACTTGTTTGAAACAGAAGTTAAACCCAAAACTCCAAAGGTGAAAAGCTAATTCTCAATCCCAGTGCACCACCTAATCTACACAAGATTTTAAAATATATTTCAGTGGTCCATATCAGGCAAATGTTTTAAGAGAACACTGCAAGTGCAGGTATTTTCCTACACTCTTAAGAAAAACTATTTAAAGTGCATGAAAGGCTGCAACTGGGTGAGCAGCCCTTCTTCAAATAGGTTATAGTCTCAACACTAAAATTAAACTCATCTGAACTTCAGGACAAACATTTCTTTTTGGCAGCATTTGCACTCTTCATGCAGTTTAATTATAGAACAGATCCTCAAACTTCATTAGCATGAGACCCCTATCAACTAGGCAAAGGGTGGGCAATAATTTTTTGCGGGGGGCCACTTCAAAAAGGGTGGGCTGCACTGGAAGGGGCAAGACCTCAAACAGAAGAGGTGGGGCCAGGATGCTTCCGGGCTTCCCCACCCACAGACCATAATTGCTCTGGGGGTGGAGGAGCCCTTTTGCCCCCCCTTCCCACTCAGCACCCATGCCCCTGGCGGTGGGAGGAGACTTTCCATTCTCCCCCACCCACAGGCCAATCAGGGCCTGGAGGCGGGGGAGCACGCAAAGCCTCCTCCCACCCTGCCAGAAGCACTTCTAAGTACCGCATGCTCCTCGCAGGGTGGGGGTAGGGCAGAGGAAACTTCATGTGCTCCTGCCGCCCCCAGGCCAATCAGGGCTTGGGGGCGGGGGAGTGGGTGAAGTCTCCTTCTGCCCTGCCAGGAGTGCTCAGCACTTCAAAGCACCACGTGCTCCTGGCAGGGCAGAGGAAACTTCGTGCACTTCTCCCCGCCCCCAGGCCAAGTGGGGAGCGGCAGGGCCTCCGCAGGCCGGATCAACCCGCTTGGCAGGCTGGATCCAGCCCAGAGAGGCACTTTTGCCCAGCCCTGAACTAGGCAGATAGATCAAGGCCATATCTTTAAGAGCCCTCTCAATTTTTGGCCATCACATAATCAGGGCTAACAACAAACCCTGAAAAGAATGTCACTAAGGAACATACTGTGTTAAGGATCATTTTCCAATACTTACAATCAAAATATCAAACATGCCATAAAATAACATATTGTAAATAAGCCTGAAACCCTATAACTAAACTTAAATTTAATGCTGTATCCAAGTTTTAAAGTTGTGTCTTGAAGCAGTTTTCTTTTCAGTTTTTTGGCATTTAATTCCTTTTTTACTGTGCAATTAATCACCAAGCAAGTACAAAGAACTTCACAGGGAATGAGATCATCTCTCTGCCACGAGGGCCTTACAGTCTAATTGTAGATGTCACATAAGTCAGTGCAGCAATAGAGGCTGAAGATGCAATGTTCACATGTTCAAAATCTTGAGCTCACTTCTAGAATACAAAATTTTGAAGTAAACTTCATCCAATGTTGAGGGTTAAAAATTTAGTCTTGCTTAATGGATGCTATTTTTGTATTTGCTAATAACTGTTAACATATGCCAAAGTGTTTAGAAGGAACCCTGCTGTTTCCTTTCTGATTACGTACACAGCACTGTTCTTGCAAAGACATCTATGAGTCAAGCAGGCACTTCATAAAAGTCCCTCAACAGATATGTCCAAATATGAAAAGAAAGCAAAGACATTCAAGAACGTGTACAACCTTTTCCTTCTGAATGACAAGTTGAAATATTGGAAGGAGCTCCATATTTAAAGGATTGCATCTTCAAGAAATTGAAAAGAACATTAGCACAGTGGGCTCCCTATCAAAATTAGGATTTATAGATAGTATCCTAATATAAATAATAGTAAGGGCAATTTTAGATGCTATTGTGCATTGATAAGTTAACTTCAGCTGTTTCAATTTAATTGTTTTTTTTTTTTAAATGTACTTACTGTGAATATCTGGATGTGTTTGAAAAAATATTTTACAATATAAATACAGGAAAAAAAAACCTGGCCCTGCGTGTCAATTTTTTTAGATGTTTAATTTAACTAACTATGAATTAGCACCACAAATAATACTTAGTTTAAGTATACTTAATTTTTAAAAGGTACAGTCAACTTGAAAACTAGTCAATTTAAGAAAAAAAATTAAATGTAGTTTACTACAATACTACTGTTCTTTATACACCTTACTAGTTTATGGCTTTATAAGTACATTTTCCTAACTCTTAAACAATTTCCCACACAGCAAAAAGGATTGCACCAAAATAAACAGAGAAACTTACAGACTGTGCCTGTGGGAAGAAATGAAACATACACAAAATGTTGTCAAATGCAAGAAAACAAAAAATATTTCTCCAGTATATTTCAGACACAGAAATACTAGGTTTGACATGTAACACTAGTAAGGAAAATGTTTCCAAGAGAAGTGTATTTTTAAGTTGACAGTATGCCTGTAAGCATGCAGAGTTGCTGACCCAAGCAGACAATAACTGTACCCCTTTACATCATGAGCAGTTGGAGATATAGACTACCCTGAATGCGCTTAGCAAAGAAAAAAATCCCATCATACTCCAGGTGCTCATCTTGGGTAGGCAGCAAGAGGGCTAAGGAAAGAGACTCCTGTGTTCCAAACTGGTAAACATTTATTCAAGAGCAGAGGCTTTAACCAGCCTGAAACAGTTTTGCATACAGATAATCTTAGGTCATTGTACATTAAAGTAAAGATGGATATGAAAAGAGGATCAGAAAAAAAAGAGACCACAACAGCGAATGCAGGAGAAGGATGGGTGTCTCCCTCACTCCTTTGGACTTAACGAGACTGAGGGGGAAAAGAGAAAAGGGATATTGAGGGGTAAAGGGGTAATAGGTATGAAAAAAGAATGAAAGTAAACACAATGAGAAAGTCAAAAAATGCATGAAAAAAACAAGGAAGGAGTAAAGAGAGAGAGAGAAGTACATTAAATAAGGAGGGAATGAATGAGGAAAAGCACAATATGGGAACAGAAGAACCAAATGGTAACAAAAAGCTAATGAACATCATTTTACAGTACAATTATCAAATCACATTTTCTTTGCTCCTTTTATTTTTACCTAGAGATTCTCAAGTGGTCTACCTCTCACCTTCTTCTGGACTTCAGAACAAGTGTATATATTGTTGTTGGATAATGCAACCCCTCCTCCTTTTAATCCTGACCGTCCTTCCTAAACAAGCTATATTCCTCGATACCATTATTCCAGTCATGATACTTTTCCCACCAGTAATAATTTAACTTATTTACTAATACTTCCAGTTCTTCCTGTTTATTTCTCATACCCCTTAAGTTTGTGTGTACACATCTAAGATATTGATCAGATGTCCCCACTGATTTCCCTCTTGTTGCTCCTTTGACTGTATTGTAATTTTCTCCCAACATCTAACCCTATAAAAAATGACCTTAACATACTTACCTATGGCTTTTGTCATTCACCCCCTCAAGACCTACTTTAAAGCCTTCCTCACTAAGTTGGCAAATGGGTGTACAAAGATGCTCTTCCCCTTCTGAGTCAGATAGACCTCATCAATTCCCAACAAACCTTCCTGGAACAGCATCTCATAGTCAAGGAGTTCAAAGCCCTCCTGTCAACACAATCTGTGCAGCCACAGATTCACCTGCAGGATCCGTGTGTCCCTACCTGCCCTTACTCTTAACTGGAAGGATGGATAAGAATATAACCTGAGTCCCTGAACCCTTCAACCTAGCTCCCAGATCCTTGTAGTCCTTCTGAATTGCTCAAAATGAGACGTGGCAGTATCATTAATGCTAACATAGATGAGGAGCATGGAGTAGCAATCAGAGGGATCGATGAGCCTTGGCAACCTTTCTGCAATGTCTCAGAAACCAGTTCCAGGCAATCAGCATGCCTCCTGGGACAACTTGTCATGTTAGAAGATGAAATGCTTTTGTTCCCCTCAGAACAGCATCACCAATCACAAGCTCTGTTTCCTCAGCTGTGGTGACTGTGAACCTCCCAGACTTGTGTGTGAATGGCTTGTCTACCTCAGCCATTAGGATCTGCTCCTCACATCTGGGTGCCAGTACAGCATACCAATTCTTCACCTTAAACAGGAGATGGGGCCAGAGAGCACCATCTACTGCCCAAGGTGGCCATCAGCCAGTCAGTTCTCACATACCAAACAATTCTCATTACTCCTCCAGCGCTGCTTTACCCATCTGTATTCCATTAAAATCCTCCATCTCAGATGTCTCCATGTGCGTTCTGCTGAAGAAGTCTTATGCCCCTTGAGGCTACACAGACCTCCTGCTGCAGCTCTCTAAACTGCTTCCTGTGGTTCCACAATAGGAACGTTAGATATCAGTTAACTGAATAGTTGATTAACCTCATGAATTCTTATTGGTTATTCAACTATTCTATAGTCCTCAGGGATGGGGCCAGCAGCCAGTGTACTCCAGCTCCACTACCAAGAAGTCTCCTGCCATTCCGCGGGAGCTGGTCCACAAGGGGAGCCAGTTTAAAAAATAGCTCCCCTCATAGACCAGCTGCCTGTCACCCTGGGCTGCTGCCTCTGATACAGAGGCAGCATTGCAGGGTGGCAGCAGTCCCTGTCTGGGGCAAGGGAGGGTCTGAGCTCCTAGACCCGGCATGAGCCTGAACTGACTGGGCTGCCTGCCCACCTGGATCCTACTACACTTTAAATGCAAAGCTGCAGTAGGGTTAGATCCCAGACCCAACACAAGCCAGGACTGAGCTGGGCTGCCTGCCCGCCCAGCTCCTAATATACTTTAAATGCAGAGCTGCAGCAGGGATAGATCCTGGACACAGCATAAGCTAGGACTGAGCAGGGATGCTAGCCAGCCTGCTAAAAAAATTTACTGGGGGAGGAGGGGAAATGTGTGTAGTCTATAGAATTAACTGATAAGCTTTTGCTTATCGGTTAATCAACTACATGATTACATTCCTATTCCATGACCTGCCTTTCATTGGCAAGAATATGTAGGCTGCAATCCCTGGACATCAAGACAAGGGCCTAAATAAAAGTCTTTAGAGTTAGGATGTTTGTCTGGAATAGGTGTCCAAAGGTGCGGACAGAGGAAGAGCTAACAGTGGTGTTGGCAACATGGCATTTTTCTCCCTTGCCAGGTTCTTCCTTGCAGAGCATCCGCAAGCTAAAGAAACAAAACACCACCACCCCTGTCTCTCCATCTCCCAGGTACCTTCATCTCACCAGCCACATGTCTTAATCAGCCACTGGAAGTTTGTGCGCTTTTTAAAGCCTGACACAATACACAATGGGAATGGGAACTCAGCCCCACTCTATTTAATCACTGACCTATCCAGTCACAAGCTGCACTGCTTTCGCTTTAAAGGATCCCTGCTATAAAGCAGGCACCAACACATCCAAATGCAGGACAACCAGTCAGTCAGTAACCAAGTCTACATTCCAAAACAGAGCAACTATCAAACTCAATGGCAAGCTCCTAGCACAACAAAGAAGAGGCTCCTTTTTTCCTCACAAAGTTAATTAACAGCAGTAAGACAATTGCTCCAATACACACCAGCTGGCTAACTCACTAGCTACATGTCTTACCAGCAAGCTCAGGCAGTCAGACTGTGCTTTGTTTATTCTTTGTATTTATAGAAAAATGTTGTACCAACTAGAAGACACCCCATTCCCTGCTCTGGATGAGGTGAGTAAACTGCAGTTAATCTTAAATTACTCATTAAAGCCCTGATTCACATGAGTACTTGCTCAACTTTGACTTCAGCAGAATTTAAGCACATGTTTAAGTGCTTGGCTGAATAAGGGCCATTATGAATGATATTGCTTAATTCCATCAGGAGTAAATGTCACCCATCCACCAAGCTCTTGAAGAAGGTTTTGAGGTGGATGTGACTGACAGCTAACAAGATAATAAAAAATGTGAATAGATGGCAAGTTACTTATACGGTCAGAATATAAGTGTAAGCATTGAGAGGTAGTAAGAGAGAAGTTAATGCAGCATATTTTGATTTCTGAGAGATTGATTGTAAAGTATCAACTGCACAAATAAAATACAGTAAAGCATAAATTCATTAAAGGCAGAAAACCCAACGATTTTCCAGGAAGTAATAGGTTACAAAAGGAATTAAGCTCTAATTTACTTAAAAGAGTTTTGAGTCCTTAAAAGAAGATTTATTTGTAGTCAACTTACAGCTTTGTGCTGCTAAAGGTGCCTTGTAGGAACTGAACACATTACTTTTATTTTCAAATGCTAGGATTAATGAAATACAAGAGTAATGGTTGTCCTAAAAAAAAAATAATCTTACTCTGGATATTTTTTCAGGCAAGGGGGAAAAAAAAGCTCAGCATTCTAGAACAATGTCTCCAGGGGGAATACAGCAGACTATCATGGCACACATTACCTCTGCCCTCAGTTCATCCATCTGCTGCACTCTGAGGAATGCCACAGGGGGAAGCAAACATGTGGAACACAGCTAATAACAGCAATTCTGTCCATATTAGAAACTAATTATCACCCTTTCCCTATTAGGATCAGTGCTTCCAGATTATAAGCAATTTGCCCCATTAAATGTAGTCTAGAATTTAACATTCAAAACAGTAGCTCAGATTTTTTTTTTTTTTTTTGGTATTGGGTTTTTTTTTAAAAACCACTATTGGCGCTCTCGCAAAATAAGAACAGTAAGTCCCTTTCAATCTATACAACCTGCCCTTCTGAATCTGAAGCGTTTTGGTAGGCATAGAAGAGTATACTTAGTTTAATCATAACCCTTGTGCCTTAACTCTCAGCACAAAATTCTACAATAACTGTGATTAAAGATTCTATAAATCTAGCAACAAAGAAAAACATGGGATTTGTATTGTATTAGCTATCTTCTGGAAATAACAGCATGGAACATCATTGTTGTTCCCCTTCAAATATATTCCTTTTCATTAGATAAACAGACCATAAATAACAAAATGGAAACTGTCCTTGAGATGGAAAGCTATAAACAGTGCTTCACATATTGACTATGTGACTAGAAATTGGGATTTTTATTATTCTGTTCTCCCAAATAAAATCTTATAAAAATTAACTGAATTTACAGTCTAACAATTCATTTTGAACTAAGACCTCTTATTGCTGAGTGGCTGTCATAAACACTTTTATAAGATTATAACTCATTTCTTTAAAAAAGACAAAATGATGTTAAAAACAAAAGCAAAATTAAGACAGGAGAAGACAAGTGACCCATATGGGGCTTTCCACTCTCATATCCCATAGCTGGTCTGATACCTTTGGGGCACAATCTCATCGAGATAAATGGCAGTGTGAAGCAATATTAGGCTACAAAGGCCAAAGACTCATTAAGCAGCATCAAGTATAGGTCAAAACTGATGTTTTATTTCCACCTAATTATTCTTCATACCTTTCCCTTATCTCACAATCCCTAGCCCCTGGTAACTGGCTATCATAAGAACCAAAGTAAGCTTTCTTCTAAACTCACTTAATTCCACCCCTAGTTATCCAGCAGGTGCGTCTTTCATCAAGACAAGGTCAACCCTCCCCCTAGGAGTTGAGCCAACTACCTCCTGGAGCTAGTAGTCTGATTTTCGAACCCAGGTCTGCTGCTTAGAAGCACATAGGCTGCCTCAACGCCTTGAGGTAGCACTGTCAAGAACTGTTAAAGAAAAATTTATAAAAAGGTCTCAGGGATGTAAATGAAAACCATTCCAATAAAATCACAGTCAAACTGTTCTTCTATCTCTAAAGAACAAACCTTTTGATCTTATTTTATATTAACTATTTTGCTATTATTCAAAAGTGAGTTTAGGGTCAGATACTAAAAATTTCAAGTAAATATAAAACTCCATATTACTCTTTTTAGCTCATGGATAAATTTAAGATCAATAAACATTTTAAATATTTAGGAAGAAATGTAGCTGCTTTTATCTTTGTAAAATAGTCAAACTTACACTTGTGATCAAGTATGCCCTTTTACATGAAGCTATACACACAGCATGAGCATAAAGCTTAAATGCCAATAACTTGGTATAATAAGATTAGAGTATATTAAGAGATACTCATCAGCATTTCCTATAAATGAAATGTAAATCCTGATAACTGCATGCCACCTAGCAGGCCGCCTTAAGCTTATAATCAAGGTATTGTCGTAGCATTTCTGGTTGATATATAAAATATTGGTAAAGCAGGATAATTTTGATGCAACAGATCACTCATGCTGAATATCAAATTCACATATACACATTTAACTGAAATTAATTTTAGAACAGATTTATAGTATACTACCATATTCCTGGAAAACTAAAGGCTACATATTCTAAACATCCAATTAAAAATTTTAACTGTATAGTCTGCATATATTTGGCCCAACACAAATTGTTTCTAGCTGTCAACAGACCAAGAATAACAGACATTAAAAACCACCCAGGGAAAGCAGGCTGGTAACCAGAATGACAACAGCTTAAGCTCCAAAGCCTTATTACTCACTGGGTAAAACAGGAACACTTTGAACATGCCAGCTTTGCACAGATATAAAGCATTTGTAACTATGATGAATCACCAACTAAAACTGTCACTGGCCCTTTTGTCTAACAGTGCTTTATTGTAACAGATTCTGGATTAACAATGTTAAATCCTGGACCATAAAATAAATGAGTGCAATTTTGTATTCCTAACAATAAGTAAGTTTTTACATGGAGTATCTTAGAATGAAGGGGGCTATCTATTTGTTCTACTTTTTTTAAAAAAGGAAATAATTGACACTGGCATCAAGTTCCCCATTATTGCTTTAAAGCAGTGTTTCTCAAAGTGGTCCATGAAACCACTTTGAGAAATCTATTAACTGGCTGCACCGGTTTGTTTATTTACCGGCGCCATGGCCATGTAGCCTCGTGGCTCCTATTGACTCCATTTCACCATTTGAAGCCAAGGGCAGCCGTGGGAAATGGCAGCCCAGTCCATGCCACTTCCCACAGCTCCCCTTGGCTGCAAATGGTGAAACAGAGCCAACGGGAGCTGCGAGGCTCCATGGCTGCGGTGCCATTAAGTAAACAAACCAGCACAGCCAGTTAATAGGTTTTTCAAAGTGGTTTCGTGGACCACTTTGAGAAACATTGCTTTAAAATGGTGATCATCTCAACTCTAGGAATGAACTTAACCTTATCTATACCACATGAGCAACATAGAACCCAGAAATTGGAACATCATCTTCCTAAAACAGACCATTAGCTGCAAGAAAAATCCTTTAAAAACAATATTGCTATATTTTACCATTCATAATTCATTACTTTTTAAATTAAATTTCCTTAAAAATCTTATTTACTTAAAAGTATCACTCCATCAATATACCTTGAATGCAATATCACATGTTCCTTAAGAACTCAGCATGACTGATCCATAATCTTCAATAATGCATAAAGTCACCAGACTCAACGTCTATCTTCACACCTGGGTGACTTCTCCATCTGAAATAGAATCCATGTCACGGCTTCTATTTCTTGTCATATATGCTTTGCAGCTCTTTAAAATTAAGCCATAGCAAAAGCACAGACAGCTATGTTGAAGAGGAAGTAGCCTAACTGCAGACTACATGTATTGCTTTTTTTTGCTGTTAAGAAGATAATATAGGATAAGCAGTAAAATTTGTAAGAGTAAAAATCCTCATCTGAGTCGCCAGCTCTTAAGCAACACACCAAATTTGGTGTAAGAGAAAAAAATTTCTTGCATCTAATTACAAGAGCCTCATCTAATTCGCTAGCTCTTAAGCAACACACCAAATTTGGTGTCAGAGAAAAAAATTTCTTGCATCTAATTACAAGAGCTTCATCCAGTTCGCCAGCTCTTGAGTAACACACCAAATTTGGTGTCAGAGAAAAAAATTTTTTGCATCTACTTACAACATCCTCAGCTAATTCGCTAGCCCTTAAGAGAAAAAAAATTTTTGCATCTCAAATTAACCACAGAACTGAACAGACAATGAGAGATCAGGCCATAAATACCCTGCAGTAACGACTGCAGGTACTTCATCATCTACAACTCATTCTGGAAGCTGAACTCACGTGCTGCTCTCTAACGACAAGAGGCAGGAGGTCCATACCGAGGCAGGCATCGTAACAGCATTCGTCGTCCTCTACCTGGCCAGTAGAGAGATGCTGCTACACCTGATCGGGTGAGTCAAAAAACTTAACAAAAGACTCTGAAAAACTTAAAAAGAGTCAAAAAGTCTAACAAAAAGAGTCTAAAAACCTAACAAAAAGATTTAAAAAAAAAATCTTGATAAGCTATAAGATCAAGGATCCTCATAGTTGCAGTTCTTTTAAAAAATTAATCTAGAAGAAATTAAAAAACTAGATAACGAGTTAGCTGACGTCACTAAGTATCCTTGTAATCACGCTAGCAGAAACAATTTGCTTTTTGTATTCTTCTTTTATTATTTTCTTTTTAATTCTTTGCTGTTATTTTTTAACTTTGTTATTCATTAAGTGGCAACATCAATAAAGTTATGCTCATTGATTAAGACACAAATTGGTATTTAGTCTAAATTTATTGACGACTTCCCAGGTAAGCAAGGGGGCAGACCAGAGTTCTGCACAGTCCTAGCGAACCCAAGGGAAGGGGGCGATTTGCTTAATCGCGACCACTCACGGCATTTCTCTCCACCAAAAATACACATCAAGAAGATGCAGCAATGAGAAAGACTCCAGCCAGTTTAGTAGAGTACCAGGAAGCAGGCCTGCTGAAAGGCAGGCAACAAATGGAGCAACTGCCCTGGGCCTAGCAATTTCAAAGGGCTCAGGACTCCCGGCCACTGCTGACATTATGGCAGCTGCATCAGCTGGAGCTCCTGCCCTTTAAATTGCTGCCAGAATGCCTGTGCAGCACTCTCTGGGTGGTGCGGCGCATTCCTGGCAACTCTAAGGACTGGGCTGCCCCATAACCACCTAGTCCACTTGAGGTCCTATCCCTTCCAGGATCTCAGAGCCTCCGCTTCACCTTGCCGACAGGCCCAGTAATTCTGTCGACCCCCCTGCCATGAAGACACCCTTAGCCATATTTCATTTTTAGAGGTATGGAACAAATATTTACTACCTGTTTGAGCCATTTCCCTCCCTTCTCTTCTATCTGCATCTCCACCATCAACAACCACCAAAATATCTAGCATCAGGCTTCCATGAGGACTAAGTTTTTGCTAAACATAGTTTATACAGTAAATTAAAAATGAGCACTGGAGAAATGTTTCTATGTACTATATATATGCATATATGCACTCACTGCTGACCAGTTTCTTGCTAAAATCTAGTTTAAAAAAAGAAATTAGAGACACATGCAGTATGATGAGATCCCCAAGATTGCCAAACTAGGAAGGTCCCACCTGTACTGGATATCTGTTTCTGAGTTCTCATAGTAAACACAAAAGAGTTTAAGAGCTGTGGTGGAATTTTTTTTTTTTTAATTTTTTAAAAAATGGTAATTAAGATGTTTTCTACGATCAGCAAATTTACAACAGGACATATTGTAATACCAAAATGGAAACTACTTAATCAATACATGGAAACACCGAACCATATACAATAGGCAAGCAATCACCCATACAGTCTGGAGCTAAACTTACATACATGTAACAACTGAAGTCTGGATATTTTTATGTGAACAAACGTATCAAATTTCTGCAATGCTCTCCTTTATTTCACTTCAGCTGCACAGTTGACATTAAAAGGGAAAAAATAACATTAGGAGAACTGTAGGAATATACAGTAATCTCAGTGTTAGACTTTTAGGCTGCGTCTAGACTGGCATGATTTTCCGCAAATGCTTTTAACGGAAAAGTTTTTCCATTAAAAGCATTTGCGGAAAAGAGCGTCTAGATTGGCACGGACGCTTTTGTGCAAAAGCACTTTTTGCGGAAAAGCGTCCGTGCCACTCTAGACGCGGTTTTGCGCAAGAAAGCCCCGATCGCCATTTTCACCATCGGGGCTTTTTTGCGCAAAACAGTCCTCCCCTGTCTACACTGGCCCTCTTGCGCAAATACATTTGCGCAAGAGGGCTTTTTCCCGAATGGGAGCATCATAGTATTTGCGCAAGAACACTGACGATCATACATTAGATCGTCATTGTTCTTGCGCAAATTCAAGCGGCCAGTCTAGACAGCTGGCAAGTTTTTCCACAAAAGCGGCTGCTTTTGCGGAGAAACTTGCCAGTCTAGACACAGCCATAATGCTTACCAAAATCACATGTCTATCTCCACGAACATCCACTCAGGGTTATGACTATAAATGACTCAGAAGATTTCTCAGATCCTGTCTCTGGTTAATATGCTACAAATTTCTGCTAAAGCACCTTTAAACCTTGTTCAAAACAATGCAATATAAAATCTTCCTTGAAGAAATTTTCATGGACAACTTTTAAATTTCAAAATAATGCAATACTAATGTAGTAATTATATTTCAGATGGAGCAGTAGCTTCCCCTAAAGTTAAAGTTGCCCAAGTGTTTCCATTCTACCCTATTTTCAGCCATTCAAGCAAAATAGATGATTGCTAACATCCAGCATCAGTCCATAAAGTTTGTGTCCGTTCCCCCACTCCACCCCCGGGTTTTCTTTTTCAAGTTTGAGGAAAAATTATTTCAGACATTTTTCACTGACACATTCATCATTCTAAAGAAATAGCACCGAGACAGTAGAAATTTGAAATCTGGCAGGGAATGTCAGTTCAGAAGCATTCAAGTTTTCTGGTGAAAAATGGTTCATATTTATCAATTCAGTGCTCTGAAAGCTATACTTTGTCCATTCAAAGAGTTTCTGGTATGATTTTTTTTTTTTCACTAAAAGGCAGCCATGCAGGCATGTACCTGGCTCACATAACGGCATATTCAGCAGGTGTGTATTAACTACATCCTCTACACAAGCACTAACCTCAATAGCAACTTTACCCTATGAAAGTGCAGGCCTTCATGTATGTTGACAATGCAATTAAAAACCCAGGCTGCCCTGGGCCAGATGACTTAGGCTCATGGTGTGGACTCTAGTACTTTGAGGTGGGAAGGTCCCAGTGCTTGGAATACAGCTCAAGCATCTGCATTGAAATGCATAACTTCTTGCCTCGAACCCCCCGAGTCCAAAGCAGCTGGCATTGGAAAACTGCAAGGCTACGTCTACGCTACAAGTTTTCTCGGCAAAAAATATACTAATGAGGGACTCATTTGCGTAAGTTGCAATCTCATTTGCATATTTTCTGCCAATCCGTTTTTGCGCTGGAGTTTTTGCACAAAAACAGCAGTGTGGACGTTTTCTTTTTGTGCAAAAACCCCTTTTTCCACAAGATTGGTACACCTCTTTTTGGGGGGGGGGTTGCAAAAAAAGAAACCGTCCACACTGCTTGTTTTTGCGCAAAAACCCCAGCACAAAAACGGATCAGCAGAAAATATGCAAATGAGGTCACGACTCATGCAAATGAGCCCCTCGTTAGCATATTTTTTGCCAAGAAAACTCGTAGTGTTGACTTAGCTCAAGTGTTTAATGACAGTGTAGACATACCTTTAATCGATCACCATAACAGGTTCCTTGTCCTGCAAATTAAATGACCACTCTAAATGCATCATTATTAATTTGTACTATAGTAATACCAAGGGGGTCTAACTCAGTTTAGAACTGTTTTGTGCTAGGCACAATATAGACTATACACAGACTGTGAGCTGTCCGTGGCTGGAACTATGATGTCAGAATTTAAAAAATATTTTTCAAGAACAAGCAAAGGAAGACTTTAATGGTCTCAAACCATACCATTTTTACCACAGCTCTTGAAACAAGATCACATAAGCTTCTGGAGAGACTGATTCAAATCACACTTAACATGTACAGGATCATGGTGGAATGTACTTTGGAGAGACAAAAAAGACATCACCTATGGTTTGAATTCTTGGAAAAGCGGTGAGAGGAGGCAGCAAGACTTGTGGCACTCTATACAGAGCTCAAGAAATAAGTTTTTGCATTTATTTTTACCATCTACTATATAGTTTAGAGAGTGGGTCTGCTTGTCTGTTTGGTCAAGAACTCTTCCTAAATGGTAAGAGCTAGGACAACCAAATTCGCTGCTATATAGCTTCCTCTGATAATTTTAAATCAATGTCAGGATGTAATTGTGCCAGGAAAATGGGAAATGTCTGGAATGGGATTGCTTCTCATGAAACCAAACAGAATGACCAAATCAAGTACAGTCCTCAAAATTGACATAAGTGAGCAAATGCTGAAAGAGGCTGACCAAACATGAGCCAGAAAAATAGCATGAACCTGCAACAGGACTGCTTCTCAAGAAACCTTACAGAAAAGAGATAAAACAGTAATTTGGAGTTGTGCTCTGGAAAATACAGCTAAATCAATGCTTAAGCTTTGAAAACTAGAAGACAATGTTACTGGAAACCAATTTTACGATAGCCCTTTTTTGTTAAAATACAGGGAATGATAAAGAGTTTATAAAGATGAAGAAAAAAATACACTTGATGCAACTCCCATTAATAAAAATTAATAAAAAATAACTTTAATTTAACATTGTTAAAAAATAACACAGCATTTTTTAAAAATTATAATCATTTCAATAAAGCACGTACATTTTCCTTTTCTTTTTTTTAATTCTTTTAGTTAAGGACCTGAGAAATACTGAGTATATCTGCAGATAGAGAGGCAGCAGCATGGGGTTGAGGGCAGGTGGCTCCACAGGAGCCTGTATGCGCAGGAAGCCAGCTTGAAAGTCGGGGGGAGGAGAAGTTGTGTGTAGTCATTAGGATTAACCAATAAACCCAGGCTTATCGGTTAATCGTGTAAATGACTACAAAATGATTAACTTCCTTTGAAGTAAGGATGTTAAAATGCGGTTAACTGACTAGTCAACTAGTCGATAGGCACTTCCACACTCCCTGCATGGGCTCTTGTACATTTCAAAGGAGGAATGCGGAACTCCGCGTACAGCCCATGGACAGTGGGAAGTACCGCTGATTCCGGACTGCACACGCTTTGAAATGCACAAGAGTCTCCAGCGGGGGCTCTTGTGCATTTCAAAGCCATGAAGCCCGGGCTCAGCAGGGGATTCACAGCTGATCCCGGGTTCTGGGGAAATGCCGCAGGGAGCCCAGGGTCAGCTGGGAGTCCCCAGCTGACCCCGGGCTCCACAGCTGCCCTTTGGATCGCACAGAGGCAGAGTTTTAAAGGGGCAGCCTGCTGCACAGCTGATCCACGTATCAGCTGTACAGTGGCCACCTTAGGGTTTCAAAGTGACAGCGCTACTCTGAGATGCTGCCACTTTGAAGTACCCCTTCCCACCCACCCCCATTTGCTGCCTCTATCTCATAGAGGCAGCAAGGGGGGAGGGGAGAATATTGACTAGTCAAAAGACTATCCAATAAGCAAATGCTTATCGGATAGTCGACTAGTCTTTAACATCCCTACTTAACCATTTAATTGGTTAACCAGTTAACTGATTAAAGGAGAGGCGGGTGGACTGGAGCAGGCCCCCCATCCCCCGCCACAGACAAAGGCTGCTCTGGCTGCCTTGGCCTAAGCAGTCCCTGCTTACAGTGCACCACTCAGGCCAGGCCTGCCCATGCATGCGGTGAGCCCCACAGGGCTGAAGCAGCCCCCTGACTGCAGCAGGCAGGGAGCTGCTCTAGCCCCTACCAGTTATCCACAAGTGGTAAATCTCATCTGTTAAGGGTGAGGCCTACCGGTTAACCATTCACATCCATCCTTTGAAGCAAATCTAGCTGAAAAGGTGGCTAGAACATGTGTGCTGCTAAGAGTACACTCATGCACACACAATGAAGTTGTGATACAGGTGTACTTAGGGGATGAAAGAGCAGCCAACAGGCCTAAGTATCTAGTATAGACAAAACTTAAGAGAGTGTTTAAACCCAGCGTCTTGGTCAAAGCCCTGGCTCTTGGCCAAATTCAAATGGTGAAATCTATATCCTGCATATAAACATTTATCCTGTAATTCACACAGGTGTATTATTCAAAAGTTCCTAAACTTAACTTATATCATGATTACATTTATGTTGTAACATAGCTGGACTCCAACAGAAACAGCCTTTCAATTTAGCAAGCACTTCAGGGGGTAGCCGAGTTAGTCTGTTACAGAAAAAAACAGCAAGCAAATGGTCTGGTAGCACTTTATAGACGAACAAAACATGTAGATGGTATCATGAGCTTTCGTGGGCACAGCCCACTTCTTCAGATGACCGGCTGTGCCCACAAAAGCTCATGATACCATCTACATGTTTTGTTCGTCTATAAAGTGCTACCAGACCATTTGCTTGCTGTTTTTTTCAATTTAGCAACATACTGAAATACATGCCTAACTTTAAACATGCAGGCAGTATCATTGAAGACAGAGACATGTATGTGCCTGCTGCATATCTTGCTTTAATGTGTTCATGGACATAAGAGAGCAAGTATTGATCTGGTCAACTATAAACCAACTATAAAAGGCCTGAAAAGTGTTGTTATACCAGATGCAAGGTCTAGACACTAGAAACAATTCATTAAGAAGTAAAAATACACGAAAATACCCTGAGGGTTCAAAGATTATTAAAAGAATGAGATATTTTAAGGAAATACATAAAATAAGAAAATTAAAGTGAATTCAACTGGAAATAAAAAACTGAACAATTAGCCATTGATTAAGTGTATAAAAAGCAAACAAAGACTGGGAGTCAGTGAGGTCATGAGTGGGAAGTTAGTGACAGATGAAGGTAACATTGCCAACAGCCTCGTTCATTCTATATGTATTTACAAGAGAACCTGAAGGTCAATTCATAATGAGAGTGAAAGAGAGGTCACATCACATGTAACTGAATCCGAGGAAGGAGAGAATATTAAGAAATGTGATTACACAAAAGCCAAGAATCAAAGTAAGAAATGTTATAACTCAATAAAGCAATAAGCCTAGGCCATTTACCTCAAGGAATTCTGAAGCAGTGAAGAAAAAAGGAAGAGATTTTCACTAAAATGGCTGCTATTACAGCCATAGAAAAGGGGAAGGGACTAAAGGAAGAATTCAGAAACAACATTCGTTACAGTGAGCCAACTGGAAGCATAAAAGTTACAGAGCTATTGAACACAAACTACCATCTTACAGTTAGGAACAAAAATAGGTCAAAGCTTGACAATTTTGCTTTAAGGAAAACTGCAAGCTAATATTACAGAGATATTCTAACCATTCTGTCTAATTAACAAAATGTTTCACACACTTAATTATTCTCAGTTATCTTGACATCCTCGTAGATGAGATCGGGACTGACAAATTCAGGTTCCATTAGAAACCATCCAAATTCAGAGAGTTTTTAAAACTTGAATTAACAACCTATAGTAGAAATGACTGAAAATCAGTTTTAAAATTATAACAGATTTTGCCTTAGAACAACCTCTAATTGATTAGATTTCATTTTTCAAAACATTTCCCCATAAATTCTCATCTCCCTCGAAGTCCTCACTCTAGATAGGAAATATAATGCTCCATGTTCAGATGGCAACATCCACCGTAAAAAGGACCACAAACATAATAACAAGTTCCTTCATTCACACTAAAAAACCCTCTGCA
This sequence comes from Pelochelys cantorii, assembly GCA_032595735.1. Taxonomy (NCBI): domain Eukaryota; kingdom Metazoa; phylum Chordata; order Testudines; family Trionychidae; genus Pelochelys; species Pelochelys cantorii. The sequence continues at coordinate 18,434,942 of CM064338.1, forward strand.
TTTATTATTAAAGTTGCCTCTCAAATTTGAATTGGGTGTCCTTGGCAAAAACAGCATGCCGTGATATAATTAAAGACTATATCACACAATAAACCCAAACAGGCTGAATTCAAGTTGTACGGGCAACCTAACTTTTTAATTTTCTTTCTGAAAGTTTGATTTTACAACTTGGATTTTCTTTTAATAGTGGGTGAGTGTGTTGTTTTCTAGGTTTCTAAAAAAGCAAACCAAAAATTAAAAATAAAAAACCAATTCCATCATGTGGCATCATATCGACACTCATATGGTTCACCAGCAGAGCAGGAACCTTTAAATCTACCACACAAACCTCTTGAGCTAAAACAGTAAATGAAAGCAGAAGCAGGTTTCCAACATCTATGCAGACCAGCAAGAGTTGAAATACTTCACCACAGTCAAGTCATGGCCATGCTCTACCAATTATCAGGGGAAAGTTCTATGGCCTGTGTTATACTCAAGGTCACATTGCTCCCTTCTAGCTTTGGAATTCAGGAATCTGTGGGTGTGTTATGAAGATCATTTAAAAAAGGAGCTGACAAAAAGCCTCCATACATTTTCAAAATTTTCTTAAAAAACAGCCATTTGGTATAAAATGTACCCTATGTATAATCTATATGAAGGCTCAGAATAAGAGTTTTAATCTCCCCACCTCTACAGTAAACTGTATGAGCTATCATGAAGAAAACCAATAAAAATAATGCTAGTTTATTTTTCTCTAAAACAGGGGTGGAGAACTGTTGGTACGAAGGCTGCATGCAGTTTGTCACGGTTAGCCACTGGTTGACTGCCCTGTCCCTAGTGCAGGAATGAATGTTGACTAGCCTGGTCTAGAGATGTAAAAAATACAGAAAAAACTTAACCATGTAACTGATCAAATTCTGTTGGTTACACAGTTAAACATTTCAGGGTATGCAGCAGAAGGGATGGAGGGGTCATCAGCCCTCACCACGAGCTCCATCCCTTCCCAGCTGCCAGCAGGATCCCCACAGCCAGTTATGCTCCCAGAGGGCTCCCAGCAGCCAATCGGGTGACAGAAGCTGGCCCTGCTCCTGGTAGGCTTCTGGCTGCCAGTCCTGCTGCAGCAGCCAGCCTGCTGCTGGCATGCTGCCACCAGGGCTCCAGGAAGTGGCTCCACCACAGGAGCAGGTTCTGGCCAAGAGCTCAATGGAGGGTTCTCAGCCATGAGTTTAACAGTTTAAGTATCTGATAAGCATCAGCTTATCGGTTAATGGTTAAACTTTAACATCCCTAGCCTGATCTTCCATCCAGTGTAATTTAAGGGCACGGAGAAAATGAGGGAAAATAAATGGGAGCATTTTGGGGGCAGGCTGATTTTTAACAAGACAGCAAGTTTGAAGCTGCTCAGAGGTCTATAATCTTAGAAGTAACCCCTAATGAAAGATAGCTTAATAGGCAAATCACATATGAGGCAGTCAAATGTGAATGAAAGTGTACCTTAGAACATGATTATCGCCATCTCATACAGTTATATTTATAATGTGTATGTAATTGTATGTAATGTTTTGCTGCCTAAAAGATATAATGGATCATTCAAACACTACAAAGGCAAAAGCCAGTCATGGGGAAAAGTTATGAAAATAGATTTTAATAAATTGTCTACAGCCATGTCCTTGACACGTCTTGAGATAAACAACATATATATGGAATACGAGGTTCAGGGCTGGCCTCAATTTTGTTTACATTGCATTAATAACCTGGAGGAAATGTACTGTCTCAGAAGCAGCCAACTAATAAAGAAAGGCAAGGGGGTGAGCCCACGCCAATGCAACTGACCAAAAACAATTCAGAATGAATTCAATAGGTTTACTAATGGATCAGCAAATGATGCAATTCAAAGAATCCATTTAATCAGACTACAGATCAAAACAGAATTTGTATCATATATGAACTAAAAGGAAAAAACAAGAAAGAAAAACCTGAAGTACTTGAAAACAATTTGCAAAGATAATACATAAATCTCCACTATGTCCTTCTCTAGCAAAAGCTAAAAAGGCAAATTAAGTTTTGTGGGTAACTGGATATATAACAGAATTCTGGCACTAGCAGATATTTAGAAATTGGTGCAATGCTGAGCCTTATATCCCAAGAAAACCAAAGCAGAAAAAGTATGAAGCAATGGGAATAAAAACTAATGAAAATATTGGGAGAGTTAATGGGGGAGATCAGCCAATCACCAGCAGATACCAAGACAAACTTAACCTGCATTTTGTAGCATGCCATGCTAAAAATCAAAATTTACTGTACTTCTTGCTAACCAATGGCAATGTTATAAATCATTCATTATTTGTTCCAATATCATATATCAGGGATGATACAGGCCATGCTTGGTCCTGCTATGAGGGCAGGGGACTGGACTTGATGATCTCTCGAGATCCCTTCCGGTTCTAGTATTCTATGATCATTAACAAACTTAATATTCTAGCTCTTTAAAATGAATGAAGTCCATCCATGAAGACTCAAAACGAAACCACACACACTACGCAATACAGAATAATTTCATGGCACCACTGACATCTCACTAAAACAGAAAGGTTGCCTGGGTATTACGATGACAATAGTAAATTACTGTTCATATGCTTCTAGCAATTACAGTGTATTTGTGAGGGATAGGAGGGTTTGACAGGTGAGAAATGGTTTATGTAGCTGTATACGTTGTCTCTATTTCCTGATTTTAAGTTGGGCATTACTCTTTGAGTAACTAAGACTTTTCAACAAAGTTTTTATATTTGACTATACAAGTGCTATTTTTATTTCCTAATGTTATAATACGACCTGGCTGGTCACATTTCACTATGGTTTATTTAATCTGGACAAGCCATTCATTGCTTTGCGTCCAATTTACCCATTTGTACAATGGGATTAAATGTGTGTTTAAAACAGTAGAACAAGTGAGAGGATCAGGCAAAGGTGAACCTCTAAACATACAAAACATAAAATATTTTTGCCTTAATAAACAGTGATCACCATGAGCATTATTGCACTTTAACGAACCTCTTTGAAGTTTACACACATCAAATTATAATCTTAAGGCTGCCCAGTTAGCTTCACATAGTCACTAGGAATGTAAAATACCATTTAATTCATTAACCGGCTAACCATTATGTTTAACCAGTTAACCATTTAAACTGGGAGGGTGGGGGGGCTGCTCCTCCCTAACTGGGCTGGAGTGATCACCCCACCCACAGCAGCTGGGTTGGAGCACCCCTCCTCCCGCCATGGGTGGAGGCTGCTCTGGCCAAGCTGGATCATCCCTGCCAACAGCACGCCATGGTGGGCCCACCACATGTGGGGGCTCCTTCAGCCAGGCTAGAGTGCCCCCCATCTGCGAAGGATCTTGTGGGGCTGGCGTGCCCCCTGCCCACGATGGGCTGTTCCAGACCCTACCATAAACCGTAACCAGTAGGCAAACAGTAAGGGTACATCTAGGCTACACGCTTCTTTCGAAAGAAGCTTTTTCGAAAGAAGCTTTCGAAAAAGCTTATTTCAAAAGAGATCGTCTAGACAGCCACAACTGGATGCAATCTGGATGCTCTCTTTTGAAAAAGCCCTGTTTGCAGTCAAGAATGCCTTTTTTTTTAAAGAGCTCTTTCGAAAAAAGTTCTTCCTCATAAAATGAGGTTTACCACTGTCGAAAAAACCGCCACGTTCTTTCAATTTAATTTCAAAAGAACACAACGGCAGTCAAGACTCTGGTGGAAGTTTTTTCGAAAAAAGGCCACTTTTTTCAAAAAAACCCTGTAGTCTAGATATAGCCTAAGGGTGATGCTTATCAACTAACCATTCACATCCCTAACGATCATTTCTCCACGCTCCACAACATCGCTGTTCCCTAAGGGTGTGTCTACACAGCAGGGCTTAACTTGAAATAAGCTACGCAAATTGAGCTACGTCAATAGCGTAGCTTATTTCGAACTAGCTTATTTCAAAATTGGGAGCATCGACACAGCACTTATTTCAAAATAGAGCGCACTTCCTCTGAATTCCCTTACTCCTATTACAATAAGGATTACAGGAGTCAGAGTAAGAAGTCCTCCAGCTTGACGGTATTCCAGCATTTTGAAATAACTGCCTGCCGTGTAGACACGGACTAAGTTACTTAGAAAAAATGCTAGTTACTTTAAAATAATGTTTCTGTTTAGGCGTACCATAAGATTCCTCAGCTTGATCCTTGCTTCCCCCTACATCTGCCTCTCTGCAGACCTCCTGAAATTTACAGAAGCTGCTGTGAACCTGAAAGAAGTCCTGCAAGATTGCTTAATCTATGACTGTATGAGATCAAGGTGATATAAATGGAAAGAGAATCACAGGGTTATTTGCAAGAAATATTAGTGTATTTCTTCAGTGATTGTAGAGTAGTTTTCAGTTAGAGTTGATAAGTTGCCCAACACTGGGTAACAACTATTGGCTTAACTAGTTGGTTTTTTTAACCCAGTTAGACTTTGAGCCCTTATACCATTCCCTGGCAACAAGTTCCACAGGATGACAGTGCTTGGTGTGAAGATGTACTTCCTTTTGTTTTAATACTGCTGCCAACTAATTTCACTGGATAACCCAAGTTCACATGTTATGTAAAGGGGTAAAGTAACACTTTCTCTACACCATTCATGGTTTTATAAACCTCTATTATATCCTCACGTAATCATGTATTTTCTAAGATAAAAGTCCCAGTTCTTTTTAATCAATCCTCATATGAAAGCTGTTCCAGACCCTTAAACATGTTTGTTGCCCTTCTATGATCTTTTTCCAATACTAATATATCTTTTTTGAGATGGGGGTGACCAGAACTGCATGCAGTATTCAAGGTATGGCATGCTACAAATGTATAATAGCATTTAGGATATTTTGTCTTATCTATCCTTTTCCTAATACAGGTTGGACCTCCCTGGTTCAGCATCCTCGGAACCTGACTGGTCCTGAATGAGGTAATTTGCCGGACCAGGGGAGGTCCCCTGCTGCCAGCTTTCTAGTCTGCCGCTGGCTCCTCTTTCAGTTCTGTATGGTCACCCTGTAACAGCCCCAGCTGGACTGCCTACCAATGGTCCCAGCTCGGTGACCTGCTATGCAGCCCCGGCCCAGCTCCTATGCTGGGCTGCCGTTCCCACCCCCTTCCCCACTAGGCTGCCAACCCAGTTCCCCTGCTACACTGTCGTGGTCTTGGATCCAGCTACCCGACCAGCTGCTGCACAGCCCCAGCTTCAGCCCCACCTCTCCAGCATACACGGCTCTGACCCCCTGACAGGCTGCCATGTGGCACTGGCTTCCCAGTTCACATGGCCCTCCTGCCAGGTTGCCACATGATCCCATTTCCCCTGCCCCTGCCTGTCAATCCCAGCCCCAGCTCCCCTGCCAGCTGCCTCTGCTTGCATAGCTTCCACCAGGTTCCCAAGGTCTCCCACCAGCCAGCCTTCCTGCTGTCTGACTCCTGGCCACAAGGGCTCTCTGGCCCAGGAACATCCATGGTCCAGCTGGACCTGAGAGTACCAGTTTAGGGAGGTGTAATTGGTAGTTCCCAACACTGTTTGCTTTTTTACTGCTGCTGCACATTGAGTCGACATTTTCCAAAGTGGCACAAAGATTTCTCTCAAATGACAACAATCAATTTAGACTCCATTTTGTATATATAGTTGAGGTTACATTTTCCAATGTGCATTAGTTTGCATTCATCAACACTTAATTTTGCCTGCCATTTTCTTGCCCAGTCCCCAGTTTTGTAAGATCCCTTTGTAACTCTTGACTATCTTCAGTAAATTTTTCCATCTCGCCATTTACCTATGTATTCAGATCATTTATGACAATGCTGATCAGCACTGATTCAAATGCAGATACTGCGGGGTGGGGGGGGGAGGAGGAGAGGGAGACTTACTATTTAACACTCTCCACTGTGAAAAATAGTCATTTAGTCTATCTTTTGTTTCTTACCTTTTAACCAATTAGTAATCCATGAGACCTTCCTTATGCCAAGACTGCCTTCTTTGTATAAGAGCCTTTGGTGAAGGACTTGTCAAAGGCTTTATGAAAGACCAAGTACACTATATCCATTGCCATAGTTCACACATTTGTTGACCCCCTCAAAAATTCAAACATTGGTGAGGCATGATTTCCCTTTATGAAAGCCATGTTAACTCTTCCCCAACATATATTCATCTAGGTGTCTGATAAGTATGAGACATTGAGTCAAATTAAGTTAGGCTTACTGGCCTATAATTTCAAGGAATACCTCTTCATCCCCTTAAAAAAAAAAAAATCACTATCACATTAGTTATCCAAACAGCCAGCTGGTACAGAGGCAGAGTTAAGTAATAGATTACATACCACAGTTAGTTTTTCAATTTCATATTTGAGTTCCTTCAGAATTCTTGGGTGAATACTATCTGGTCCTGGCAACTTACTGTTTATCACTTTGTTCCAAAACCTATTCCACTGACACCTCAAAAAGTGAGACAGTTCCTCAGAATTGCCACCTAAAAGGAATGGCTCAGGTGTGGGAATCTCCCCTCACATCCTCTGCAGAGGAGAGGGATACAAAGAATCCATTTAGCTTCTCCTCAATGGCTTTGTCTTGCTTGACTGTTCCATTAGCACTCTGATCACAGAGTGGCCTCATTGATTGCTTGTCAGGTTTCCTGCTTTCTGATGTACTTAAAAAAATTACTGTTAGTCTGTATCTTTCGCTAATTGATCTCCAAATATTTTTAGTCTAATTCTACTTTTCCAATTGACTAGCCAGAGTTAATGTTCTTTTCTAGTTGACTTCCAAATTATAAAAGATGTCTATCACCTTCTTTTACTTTGTTTAGCCAAGGTGGAATTCCTTGATCCTTTTGCTATTCTTATTTTAATTTGAAGGTATGGCATATAGTTTTAGTTTCTATGATGATGTTTTTAAAAAGTTTCCCTGCAGCTTGCAAGCATATCACTGTTGTGACGGTTCCTTTTAAATTTCCATTTAAATAGCCTCATTTTTGTGTAGTTCCTCTTTTAAAAGTTAAATGCTACTGTGGTAGTTTCTGTGGTATTTTCTCCACTCAGATAGTTGTGAGGCATTATTTGAAAGAACATTTTAAAAACTGAAAATAAGGGAAAATGGAGCACAAATAAAGAACTGTTTAATGTGTGTTTTAATGTGTGTTTATTGTGTGCCTAATTTTTTAAAATAAATTTATAGAATGGAAATGGATTAGTATAGCAAATCTATGTGACCTTAATTTACTTTTATTGTTTAGATTTTGGGGGTGTTTTTTTGTTTGTTTGTTTTTAAACTAACACCAGCGTGTATTTAAATTTCACCTAGCAAAATTAACAAAGTTTGTGAAATTCTTCAAAATATTTAATGAAAGATGCTAAATAATTTTTGTAGTATGAAAATACTAATATACTGCAACTTCTAATAAAACCTTCAGCAGATATCAGTCTACTGCAGTCTGACAGTAATAAAGTGGTTGTAATATCCTAACGTGTTTCCCCTCCATTTTAGTTTTTCCAGTGTCCCCGTAAGATTTTCATTAAAAGAAAACTTCAGTCATTTTGTAACGCAAAACAGTTTTATTGAAGGTAACAGGAAAAGCAGGATTAAAAATTAGCACCTGAATTATGCCTTTCATTTCTAAGACTATATATACACACATATACACTATAAAGTTTTAAAGTAATTTCTACCCAAGAAAAATATAATTCCACAGATATTTACTAAAAGTGATTTTTTTTTTTATTTTATTACATTTTGTTTATGTTTTCTTTGCAGGGTACAAAGGTTTGATATGTACACACACACGAAAAAAAGAGAAGGGGGTGATTTGTTTGGAAGGAGGTGTGATGCTCTAATGAGTATTTTCATATTAAATATTTTTACCTACAGCTACGTGAGCCACAGATCAGCTGCTCATTGTTACAGCACAGTAAGATATTCCATTGTGCCCACCACACCAGAAGACAAACGACTAATAATGGATGTGATTTAAGTAGGCTGTCACGTTATTCACTTAAAATATCTGGGCATGCCCACCAACATGTTATACTATAAAGGTCTCATTTCTTTGTTTCACCCTACTCTGGAGGGGTGCCATCCTTCCCAACCTCATCCCAGTCAGCCTGTTGCTGGGACCTCATCATTCTCCCACATATGAGGTCAAGAGGGCTGGGGATTTGGCTCCCTATGGTACCTGACACTAGGTGCCCCAAAACCCCTTTCCCCAGCTTCCTTAAAGGATACTTCTCTAAACCCCTTCCTATTTTATCCAATAACCATAACCCTCTGTAACAAATACATCACACCATACATCTGCCATTTTTTTTTTTGTTACTATGTTATGACGTTTTAACCGAACTTTCCTTCCTACCAAGTCTCTGACCTGATGTGGAAAAGGCAAAAACTCACCCTGCCTTGGCCTATCTGGCAATGAGGGGGGAAAAGTCCTTTCCAACCCCCAAGAAAAAAGGTAACTAGCATGATATGCAAAGCAGATCATTAAGACCCAGGCCCACTCTGTTTCAGTGGATGAGAGAGTGAGTGTTGCCACTGAGAGGGCTTCTCTGGAAGTGCCCAAATATAAATGTCACCACCCCAGTCACCTAAAAGCACAGTGTCCCACCTATCCCCACTTGGTCTAGACACTTGCTGTTGTTCTTTGCTCATCCAAATATTTTCCCCTTCCTCCCCCTCTATAACCAATGGCAGAGTGACCCATTATACAGGAAACAGCCCCTTTCTATCCAGCAGCTGGACCAGGACCCACCACATAGTGTTGCAGTGAATACAGATATCAAAACATCTACAGTTGTTTTCAATTCTTCTCCATCTGGTATGTACTCCATCAGCAATACTTAAGAAGCTTTCTCTCATGTGCAAAACGTACATAAACTTCTGTATCTTCTCTGAAAATTCATATTTAATATCAAATTAAACACATACACATTATTAGTGTAGGGGAAACAAAAAGTGAAGGACTCAAAGTCAAAACCATAGCGATAAATCAATTGGCTTTATACAATTTTAAAATACCCAAGTTGTATCACATGGTAGCTTTTCCATCTTCCTTAAAACATACATTCTGTCTAGCTCCAACCCAAGGGTTATTATTAAATATTCAAAATACAGGACACAGCAGAAATACAGTTACATTAACGCAGCCTTATTTCTTGTTTCAGTCAGAGTATGTTTTGTCAAAAGAAAAACTTGATTACTAAATTTTTTAGACGACTTGTTACCATATCCATGATTATTGGATCATGCCCATAGGCTAGATGCTGGTACATATATCCAACTGTCAAAGTGAATTTAATCTATTAACTACAAAAGATAGCTGTAGACAGGCCTGCTTTCCATTTATACGTCTGAAGTCTCATTTTGGATTTAGGATTTTTTCCTCTGGAGTTAACAGATTTTATTACATATTGTGTTAAATTACACTTTCCGAATAGTTTTTTGATTAAATGAATTTACGGTAATACCATACATATAACAATTTGAATAAAAACACACAAAACAAATGTCTGAAAATGTAGCATTAAGTCCCAACTTAAAATTTTGCAATTTCACAAGGAAATATTTTGCAACAGGCAGGCAGACACAGTAGGAACTTAACATAAATTTCTCAGACTTTGTGAATTTAAGACATTTAAGCCATTGAAATCTACCAAAGTGAGAAAAAAGATCTAATACCCCAGACGGACTTATTACAAACGTATGTGCAAGCCAATTTATATGAATACTTAGGAGAAGATGAAGTCAGTTTTATTAGTACTTTGCAATTCTATGAGTAGAGCCCTGCAAATCCAGAGATATCCGCTTTATAGCCACGGGTATCCACTTCAGTAAATGTGGATACATATCCATGGCTCATTTTTGCAGCTACGGATGAGCATACCAATGTTGTATCTATGCAGAGCTTTGAGCAGCGGCTCTTACTACATTTAAAAATCAGAGCCACAGCTGATCTCCCTATGACTAATCGAGTAGTTGATGGCAATTCCAACAACTACTCGATTGGCTTCCTAACTGCTATTTAACATCCCTAGTGTACATTATGTTAACTGATAAAACAGATGACCTGGTTACTAAAGAGTTAATATTCTTTATTATTCTGTCACAATTACGTCAATGCCAATTTTCACCTTTATAAAATATAGTTGTATTAATGAAGATGTTTGTGAACTTTCAAAACTTAGCAATTAAACCTGCAATGGCACACCACAATATTATTAGAGATTGAACACTGCTTGTGGTGAAGCACACAGTAAACATGTTTGCCGCAACCACTAAGCATTTGTATTTTTACTCGAAAGGACGAGCCACTTGTGATTTACTAAACCCATGTTAACAACCATACTTGCCACAATTAAAACTTTGACAAAATAAAATCTGAGTTAAAAGAACACTTGTTCATTGAATCAGTAGCACAGAAATCATCCCCTAACAGTAGTCACAACTTCATGGCCAAAATCTGATCAAAACACGTACAGAAATGGCCCATAAGAATGAATGTGAATGGGAGGGGCGGGTATTAGGTTCCAGGGAAATTGAGAGCACACAAAGACTTATCCGGAGTTGCTCGGGTCCTCCAGGGAAGGATACTGGGGGCGGGGGAAGGTGCAGGGGTTAGAGCAAGGAGTGGTCCACTGACTGCTCGCTGGAGCAGAGCCAGCCTGAGGATGGGTGGCAGGGGCCATGCGGCCCACTCACTGGCTGCTCTCCTGGGGCTGGGGTGCTTACTATCCCCCTGTGGTCATTCTAGGTTATAAATGTCCCCTGGGCTTGCTGATAAGCAGCAGCTGCATACCAAATTTGGTGGTCCTAGCTTTGACTATTTAGGAAGAGTTCTTGAACAAACACTCACAGATGGACAAACGCTCTCAAATATACAGTAGATACAAACACATTACAAGTTTTAAATATTTTTAAACAAACAATATAATAATGTATTTGCCAATGATGATTTTGAAGGTTCAATGGCTTGACTTGCTCCACTGCTTATGTGGGGGAGTAGGATCAGGGCTTGGACGCTTGCCTCATTCCTTTGCCCGGCATTCTTGCTAGGGAGCAGGGTCAGAGGCTTGTGTGCTCCCAAGCTGGAGTGCTGGGTAGGCAGAGTGGGGCAAGCCAAACAAACTTACCACCTTTTAAATGAGTATATTCTTTAATAAATCAGAAACCTAATAATGAAACAATGTTAACTGGGATGACTAAGTGAGGCGTTATTGTAGACACACCTCACAAAAGCAATAAGCACTCAAACTTTTCTCCACCATCAGTGGGAATATCCTGAAATAGTATCTAGTCTAAATTTTATTTATCCTCTCAGAGGTTTCTTAACCATATCTTAAAATATGTATGAAATATTTATGAAAAAAAGTTTTGCAAGTTCAAATTTTCAGGTATAACAAAAGTTATAATTCCCCAAAAATTCTTTGTTAAAACTGAGTACCTTGTTGGTATTGTCTTATTAATTATTTGTGTTATCATCTCAGAATGCTCTACTATTTTGTGAGCCACAGAAACAGAGACAACTGGTATACTGCAGAGAAGTATTTTAAACAGGTTTATTCATTTAAGCAAGATACCACTAGATTTGTACATATATATTCAATTTGTTACCCTGTACTGTCAATTAAAAGATCTGCTCCTTCTTAAATTCAATTTGTTTAAACATTCTCTGTGTATGTCCAAACCTGGATAAATTAATTTGTTATGTAATATAGTCAAAAGTGAAGGTGTATTTTAGGTTTTAAATCGCAATGTTTAAGGATAGTCCAACACATGAACCTGTAATGGTTAAAGTAAAATGGGAACTCGCATAAAACTAAACCTATTGGTACTTGGTAGACAGCAATCTGTACAAGCAAGTGTGTGCACTGATCTTACGATAAATTAAAGCTATAAGATAAATGCATCATAGGATTTCCTGCACTTAGCCCTACTCATGAGTAACAGTCATCCCAAGCCAATGCCAACAGAGCATTTTTAGCAAACCCTTGTGTTTTCCTTATTTCATTACGTTCTTGTTATTCTGACAGGTCATAGCCTACAAGACCTAATTTTAATCATAAGTGACATCTTTACTTTAGATAAAATGAGGGATGGTTTTGTACTAATAATCCAAAATTATACTGCCCCAAAGTCACTCCCCGCATTCTTGCCTGCAGTTCTCATTTAGTCAGCTCCTACTGAAGCCAGGAGCAGGTCCTTTGACATTACTCAATGATTAAATTTTTTGTAGGACAAAACAATCTGATAAATCTAAAATAGCTACCATCACAATTTAGGAATACAGGACAGTCATTTTAGGAGATTGGCAATGGACTCTAGGACCTTTCACACCTAGGTTGTTATCTCAAATTGGAGTTTTGCATAGGGCTGACTAAATAAGGTTACTATCTACATACATCTTGGCACACTCATTGGTCAACGAACGCGTAATAAGTTGGAGATCTCAAACCATTTCAGTGGAAAAGTTACCACAAATATTAATCAGTAGTACCAGATCCACTTCATGGCCATATTTGCAAAGAGACCAAAGACTGATTTCATGTAAACTGAACTTCTGTCTCAGTGTACAGGACTGCCAATGCAGCACTAAACTCACTGAAAATGTAGAAGAGAAAATGCATAAAAGAGAGGAGTACAACAATACCTTGCAGAGCCATACATTTCTTTGATCCATATTCTCACTATAATCAATGGTGACCTGCCCTTCTACCTATCAAAGTCAAGTCACTGCACCAAGGTCACTCAAGCCAATAACTTGTCTACCCAAGTTAAAACAACAAATGCAGATTCTGAAAGTAGCAGGAGATGTCTAAATTGCTTAGTAAAGCATTTCAGTCACACTTCCTAAGGCTGAGTCTAACTAATGCTATACTTCCTTAGTACTATAAATGTCACTGACATGATGAATGTGCTATGTGCTGGCCATAGTAAGATGAAAACTTCCCCCACCCGCAAGTATAATAAAGACAAAGTATTTATTATGGGATTTTACCCTTCAATTCACTCTCATGAACGGAGCAACTCCTAACATTTCTTCTGTAATTCCTATTTACATTTTTCTTCTCAAAAATGGTTCAAAAAAGCTGAAGCAAATCAAAAAAGGAGTTAAGGATAAAGGAAGAAGTGACCTCTGAAAATGCATCATTCCAAACAAACCTCTCCCTAAAGATGCTTTGGTAATTCACAAATTACAGAAAAGGAAAGTAATGATTCATATGAACTCTGTGGATTACACAGGATTTTTTGGATTTATAACTGAAAGTTTTCTTATCTAAAATTAAATATTTTAGTATTGATGTCTTGAAACTGAATCATCAAAAATATTGATCAAATTTTGTATGAAAGATACAACAGCCTTTCCAAGTCTCCATTCAGAAACAACCAGCAAATTCCTAGAGTCCATCCCATATCACTGCATATGTGAATCTGTTACATTATTCTGAAGTACTGTCAACTTGTGAATCCCATGCTTCATCTGGGGGAAAATACGCACCACGTGCAAAGAAAAAAAGTTACCACTGCATTCCATGAGACTGACCTAAACGGATATTAGTCCTATTTCTGACCTAATAACCATGACCACTTTCTCTTAAAAAAACTTTATATGTACATGCACATAATTATGCTAGGTGAACAATGAATCCCACGTGCCATATATTCTCTAAGCATAGGCCTAAATCCTTCAACATTTAGGGATGGGAGGGGGCATTTTTCCACTTTATTCACTTTAGCCATATTTATAACCTAAAATAAAGCTTATGTACTTGAGCTACAGTACAGGAATACAACATACTAATGAAGCACTATACAAGAAACCAAATTACATATAAAATACTCCAAAGGGGAAAGACAGAACCACAGATATATATTTTAAAGAATACAACTATTAGAAGACTGTTAAACACCATATATCTTATTCTGTTCACAAGTGACTGCAGTATCAGAGCACATGCAAGACATTTTTTTCAACTAAAAGCACTGGCATCTCAACCTGTACAGGTATTTGATTTGCTGTTAGTACATAAGTTATTCACTTATTAATACAAATAAATGGTGCTAAAGCCAATATCCTGAACAAAGATTCACATTACATTTAGCTTAAAAATTAAGTTGTGCATCTTAAATTAAAATAGATTTTTCTTCCCACTGCAGAAGTGCAGTTATGTGCTTATGCTGACAGGATACTTTCGTATCAACACACCAAGCACTTCAGGAGACTCAACAGCTCTGCCAAGAATTCTGCCTTCAAAGGACCTTCATTGCTATGGCAACAGCATGTTCTTCAGTAACCAAGTCAGAGGAGGCCTATGACACATACATGAAAGATGTCCAAACTCTTATTCCTCCTTGCAGCACAAGACACATTCTGTCATATACGTACCAATTTTCACTCACAGGAATACAAGGTATGAAGCAGTATTTGATGATAGTTCAGAGGCACTTAGGTTATCTAAAAATAAACAGCTCCATCTAGAAGACAAAACGCTATTCAGATTATAAAGCAAATACTGGCAATTCCAAATCCAACGGAAAGGAACGCTATCATTAAAGGAGAAAAGTTTTATATACCATCTGCCACATCCCAGGTCCCCACAACACCAACTCCCTCCACCACTACAGAAAAAAAAAATTTAATATTGTGAGTGCAGTGAATAAGTAGATAATTGAAACAAGCCCTATTTGTTCAACACCACCACCACCTTAATGTTACAACCAGTTTTATTGAAGGAGAGGAATTGTGCCCAGTATGCACAAGTCAGTACCTAGTTTTCTTAAGTCTTATAGGACTTTAAAATGCAAGACTGCCACCAGGACTGACATTCAGGTGCTTGGTTTTTAGCATATCATCCAAAACATGGCATTTCTTAATACACACCACCTGCCAGTCATCACAGCCTTGAATCCTACAAGACCAGGCTTGAGATTTGATCTTACAACCTTCTAGAACAGCAGTAAGAGCACTATAAAGCATGTAGGTACAAAAAAATATAGGTTCGAGTAAACATATTTACACTGGAGTGTTATCAGCACTAGACATAGTTACTCAAATAATTAAAAATCTCTCTCTCTCTCTCTGTCTGTCTGTGAATCCATTTGTTTAAGAACTCCTCCTAAACAGTAAGAGCTAGGGCCATCAAATTTGGTATGCAGCTTCCTCTTAATCTAACTTAAACCAAGGTCAGGGTTTGATTGTGCCAGGAAGATGGGGATGTGCTAGGACTTTGACTGTTTTCCATAACATGGAAAGGTAGAGGCAGAGAGTGGAGTGACGCGATACTCAGACAGTGAGCACAGAGGAAGTGAGCACAGAGGACAGCTATCCTGCAGAGTCACAAATGGCGGCAGATGCACAATCAAGGGAGTGGCCAGCTGAGGACTGGGCTCATCATCTTGTCTGCCACTGACCCAGTAAGTGGTCCCCCTGGCCCAAACATCCCCCCCCCGGGCATTGGCCCCAGCACTGGATGCAGGGGAAGCCCTGCCAGTGCCACTGCTGTGCCCCCACCTGGAGCACCACCCTGCATCCCACCCCAGAACCCACTCGTACTCCCCAACCCCCATCAGCTTCGCCTGGCTGTGGCCAGTCTCCCCTTATTCCCCTCCTGGGCCTACCCCCCCTCTTGGCCTCGGGACAGCCTTGGGAGCACCGGCAGTAGGGCTGTATGGGCCCCACCCTGCCCCTCGCCAGACCCAGGCAATGCCAAGTAAGTCTTCTAGTCAATGGCACAAAGAAAGCCTTGAGAGAATAAAAGTTTCCTAGTTTTCTTGATGAACTAGGTTTTAGATCTCATGAATCAAGCATACGTGACCAGCCTGTAGTTGCTCACATTAGCTACAGTTCCTCATTTAGGCTCATTTTTCCTTGAATGTCAGAAGATTATCAAGGTAATACTAAATAAAATGTATAACAAGGATTTACATTCTCAGCACTCAAGATAACCATGCACTGAAAGTAATCAAATCTATTGCTTGGTGCAAGGCCCCACTAGTTTAAAAAGCTTTAAAAACTACTTCCATTATACATTACAGAGATGACATTCTGAAAAACAATATCAATTTTCTTTTAAATTATATTTTTAAAAGATTTGCAAGCTTCTACCACACAGAACTGTAGGAAAGTTATCGTTCAATGAAACTGTTTTGTTCCCCTTAAAAAAAAGTTGACCTGCAAAGGTGGTAACAGCAGCAGCTTTTTTCTGATCCATAAAGACCTAAATAATGATTTTTTGATTGATTAGTTTTTAGGGCAGAGGTGGAGGCAAAGTGAAAAAAAGTATTTTTTTCAAATAAAGGTTCTCTCTATATTTACATTAGAAGTATCAACTCGTCTAGGTTGATTATGCTGAATGACTGACTATTGAGGACTGGCAAACTAGTGGGACTGGCTCATTGGTTAACTCAGCAGTTCCCAACCTGTGGTCCGCGGACCACTGGGGCTATGTCTACACTACGGCTTTTGCTGGAAGAGACAATGCAAATGATGTGCTGATTAGCATTTTGTCACACTTCATTTGCATAATCTATTTCAAGCTGTTTTTACGCCAGGGGTTTTTGCGCAAACACAAGCAGTGTGGCCATGGCCGTTTTGCGCAAAACCCCCTTTTTGCACAAGATTCTTATTCCTCCCTGATTCACAACCCTACTCATTACAGAATACAGTCATTGTGACCTGAATGTTAGTTGTTGGTCTAGAATTTGTGAAAATATACAAAAGCTTCTTTATTAAACTCCATCATCTTAAATTCACCACCTCTTCACAAAACCCTCAATTCATTTAATATTCAAAGAGTGGCTATCCCCTTATTAATTACTTCTCTATTACAAAAGAATGTTTTGCACATCAAAAGCAAACATTAAAGGATTAAATAATACTGTCATTCTTGCTCTTGTTTATTTGTAATGGACAGCAAAGACAACTGAAGAAACAATGATGATTTTAAATTATGTTCTTCTGCAAGGATTATGACACACAAAATTATTGTATGAGGAAACTGAAACAAGTATAATGCTGCACTGAAAATCAAAACATCACCAAAAAAATTGTCTTACAAAACAAAACTATTGGCTTTAATCATTTCTCAAAAAAGCCAAAAATAGCTGTTAGGATAGCATCAAGACCACAATGTCATGCTTTCAAAGCAGTATATTCCACCTTCCTAAAGGAGAGTAAAATTATTGCTAAAATTCACTTGAAGTACATTAATTTTACACATACATATTCTATTACCACAAATATTCCATTCTTCTCAACACCACCACATTTATGCACTGAAGTTAATGTTTTCAGAGATCCTTCTGCAAGGCAGCTACGTGGTCCCATTCTACTGGTACTGTTTGAATCTATCTATCTATACCTGGATGGATCCTAATGTAAATAGTGAGATTCAATGATTTATGCTTTTAACTTTTTAATCATCTACATCAGTGGTCACCAACCAGTAGATCAGGATCTACTGGTAGATCTTGGAGCCTCTGACAGGTGATCCTGACTGGTATGGCCAAGAGGCTATCAAGTGCAGGCACTTCAACTGCCCCTAATCCCAATGCTGCTCATCTCCTGCCCTTTGGCTTGGAGTTGCCCCTCCCCCTGGGAGCCTCCTGCTTCCTGTGCAGGGCAGGGGAGGGAGAGGAAGAGTGCGGACGTCAAGGTGCCCCCTCTCCCACCCTGTATCCTTTCTCCACAGAGCGGGGGGGGGGGGGGACACAACATGACTTGGAGGGAGTTTGCTGGCTGCTTTAGAGAGTGGTCCGGGGCCAGGGTAGGGGTGAGCCCGCCTTAGCCCCACTGCACCACCACCCAGGAGCCACCAGCAGTGCCCAACTGGGACCCACATCCAAACTCCTACCCCAGTCATGAACCCCCTCCTCCACCCCAAGCCCTTGCCCTAACCCCACGCACCCCTATATCCAAACACCATCCCAAAGCCTGCACCTAGAACCCCTTCTACATCCCAACTGCCTGCCCAAGAGCAGCTCAGACCCCCTGTCACACTCCAGATCCCTTAATCCAAGACCAGAGCTTGCACCCCAACCCTCTGCCCCAGCCTGATGAAAGTGAGTGAGGATGGGCTAAAGAGGGAGGATGGAGTGAGCAGAGGTAGGGCCTTGGAGAAGGGACACAAAGGAGGCGGGGCCAGGGTATTTATATTTGAGGTAGATCTTGTATTGCACTTAAATTCAAAAAGTGGTCTTGTGCTCAAAAAGGTTGGAGACTTAGGTTGCAATCTTGTTCATTCAAAATGCAGACAGCATAGCTCAGTTACTTAATTTTTACTGAATTCCTTATTCATTTTTCTTGCATATTATGCCCAGATATTCTTAGGTTCAAGTTATACCCATTAAACAGGATAATTCATCTTCAGCTAATGTTGTTAATGGCTTGTTTTCCTTCCCTTTACCTCATTATTAACTTGAGCATGAAAATCTTATTACAGCCTTTTTAAACAGACTTTCAAGCTAATGTTTTAACTGTTACACATAAGATGGCAAGATACTGGAATCACACACCTTTTCAAAGCAAAATTACAAGTGGCCACAGAAACATAAGAACTGTAAATTAATTCTCCCTAAAAGGTGGTGATGTAATGCATCCCAAATCTGATACATCGACTCTAAAGTCTGGTTACATTCAGAAGTGTAACTAAAATTAGATGTATTGTTTGAAAAACTATACATCTGGTTGCAATGTATACAACAGAGCCATTCTGGCTTAGGCTTTGATTCTGTTAATAGGAATAAAAAGTAGTCAATGGAGCTCTGAGTCAACAAGCTAAATACTATCCAAACACTCACATCAATGAGACTGTATTCAGGTAAAGAGTTCCTGCAGACAGTGTTATTGAAAATGATGCTTAATACAACAAGAACCCAGGTTGACTTTTGGGTTCCAAGTTGAATTTGCAGAGCTGGTAATTAGTTATTTTTCTATTTTATAACTAGCAAAAATTTGCTCTGGAATCCAGAGAGAGAACGTGGAACTCCAAAATGCCATTTTTACCCAAAAACAATCACTCTTCAGAATATAATTGCCTCAGTGCATCCTACACTGAGCTGTTTTAAATTTCCCCCTCTACTTTATCATTGGCGCATCTTCATCAATGGGAATAAGAATACTGACAATTCTAGTGTAGACAAAGCACTAGCATTAGCATTTCTACCACTGGCTTATTGTCTACAGTTACTCTAAAGACATTAGTCATAGCAACTTTTAAACACACAATTTGACAGAAGAGTTAGACAGTCTTCCTAAAATCTCAAGGAGAATGGGGTAGGGGAAACGCATCAAACCTTCAGCTATTTCTCATATTGAAGCTGATCAGTTTTGATTTCATTCAAAACAGGATTGTCCAAATCAAAAAATTATGTTCTTGCATGCAAGTATCATGAAAAACTTCTCACAACTGAATTATTAGCTTTTAAGACTTAGAACTACATGAACATTATGTATAGTATCAAAATAGAAACAAATGTTAGTGCTGCAAATTTTTCTGTGCTATCCTATAACTGGATATCATTCCCACAAAATTTTACAATTCCTTTTCCATCCTCTCTCCCCCTTCAAAAAAGTATTTCTAGAGTTTTACTAACACTTCCAAACACAGCATGCCCACTCATTGTACAAATTAACAGTCTCACAAGTAACATAACAAAATAAGTACTTTTAGGAAATTCCCCCAAACACTTCCGTTAAAAAAAAAAAAACAAAAAAAAAAAAACACGACATCTTAAAGTTATTCCCCAAATTAACTAATGTAGACATCCAAGATGTTCTCTAAGCAAAGTGTCAAAAATAATGTTTGCCTACTTCAACAGACACTCTCAAACTTGTCAGATTTCTTATACATAAAAAATAAAGCAAAATCCTAAATATTGGGTACATTTAGTAGCTTGATAATCCAATGATAACAGTGCTACATTATAAACTTAACAAAAGATTCTTTTTCTCATCTTTCTTGTATTCAGTTAACATCTTCACCAAAAAAATATGCCCTTTATGTTTTAATGTTATGTTTACAAACACAGCTTTGTTTTTACAAATGCAAAAACACAAAGCCTGCATTCAAGTCATCAAATTACCAATTATCTCATCATAGAATCATATAATTGAAACAAACCTGTCCCCCACAACCATCAATAAATAATGGATTGTGGCACTTAGAGCACCAAGACAATCCACAAATATCCAGGTCCATGTATTCAGCAAAACTAGCAACTTTAGTACCACCATATCAAAGTCAACTAGTCATTTGCTAAGTGCAGCAGTGGCGCTGTTAGTGGATCCCTTCATACCCCTCCAATGATCATTCAGTACTCTGAAAAATTAATGTGATTTCTCAGATCTTAATATTGTTAGTTACAAATACTAATTATAAAGGTATCCAATCCCTTTCAACCCAACTATGGTATTTTATTGTAATCTGGCATGCTAATTAAGATAGAAATGCTGCACAAAAAAGCATTTGCTTTTCATTTACCTGATTTTTCCTTCACAGAAGAGCATAAAATAGAGGCACTAATTATTGTTAATATATGCTTCAAGAAGTGCTAATATAGCAAGTCTGAAATTTTGGTTTAAGGCAGCCTCTGATAATCTTAAAGAATACATTTTATTGACTAAACACACCTCTCGAAACTGAACTTTCAGCCAGTAAGAACTTATGCCCACAAGTCTTAAAAATGAATTGTTTATTTTGAGAAAGATTAGAGATCTGAAAACCTTATCAAGTTCACCACACTGATCACATCTTCTACTTCATGTAGCCTCTTGTAGAGTTTTAAAACTCTATTAATCGTCCTTCAAACAGGATTTTTCAAAATTAAGAAAGTACCAAACACTGCACTGCAAAATCAACTACATTTGGTGCAGACCTATCAAGGTAAGTGAGGTGAGCAGAAAGGAGAGAGACTTACTTGTCTTGGAGGAACAAACTAGCTTCTGCTTTCTGCAACTGGAACACAAGCTAGTGCTCACTGTACCAATGCTAATAAACACAACACATGGTAATATTCTCAGAAAGAATCTTACAATTTATAGTCTGAGAACTATTTAGAGCTCATTTCTCCACGCAGATCTCCTAACTCTAGAATGATGCGTAATGCATTAGGGGGATTTTCAAACTACCTCTGCTCTTAGCTGCTATCCTCCAAATGGTATGAGCCATTTCTCTACTACATCTGTAATGACAGATCCCAAAAAGGCAGAAGGAGATTTAGCAGATGTAGCATGCAAGGTAAGTGTTCTGAGAAAGCTCTGAAGATAGATTGTAGAGACCACTGCTTCAAAATCCCTTATAGTAGAAGGCTCCTCACACATACCACACTAAAGGAGCTAGGTAGCAACTCAAATTACAAAACACATCTTTACACTTAAAAAATAAAAACCCACCAGCACTAATCTAGGGCATTATATTTTTTTTAAGTAGTGTCTTAAGGTCTTTGGATTCATCAACTGCATACAATTCAGCTGAATGTACAAACATGCATTGTTTAAGATAGGAATGTTAAATATCGGTTAATTGAATAGTCAGTTAACCTCAGGCATTCTTATCAGTTCGTCGACTATTCTATAGTCTCCAAGGGTGGGGGCAGTAGCTAGTGCACTCTGGCCCCACTCCTGGGGAGCCCCCCTGTCACTCCACGCTGCTGCCTCAGTATCAGAGGCAGCAGGCGGGAGCTGATCCATGAGGGGAGCCCATTTAAAAACCAGTTCTCCTCGCGGACTGGCTGCTTGTCGCCCTGTGCCGCTGCCTCTGATAAAGAGGCAACAGTGCAGGGCAGCGGCAACCCTTGTCTGGGGCGGGTGGGGTTCTGAGCTCCTAGACCCAGTGCAAGCTGGAACGGAGACAGGCTGCCTGCCCACCCGGCTCCTAATACATTTTAAATTCAAAGTCGCAGCAGGGGTAGCTCTTGGACCCATCGGAAGCCAGGACTGAGCTGGGCTGCTGGCCAGCCTGCTAAAAAATTTACTGGGGGGGGGGGGGGGGGGCGCGCGCAGGAATGCGTGTAGTCTACAGCATTAACCTATAAGCTTTTGTTTATCAGTTAGATAACACTATTACATTCCTAATTTAAGATAGAAATATTAAAACTAACAATCCATGCTATATGGAATAGATATTTAGTAAGTAATTAAAATACAATGCAATTTACTAATGTAGGAAAGAAAAATGTTCACATAATGGATACCATAGTTTAAAACAAACATTAGTAGGGATTATATGAAGCCAAGTTGTTATGTTTGTTTAGGTTACATCTGTACTTAATCATTTCTCTGTCAGTTTGAACAAAAAACAATGAACTAGGAATGTGAACGGTTAACCGGTAAGCCTTGCCTTTAACAGATGAGGCTTACCAGGCACGGGCAGGGAACTGCTCTGACTTTGTTTAACCTGTTAACCAATTAAACAGGATTTTACATCTCTACAACAAACAAGAGAGAAAAGCTATTTAAGCAGATAGCCATAACATGGAACCCTTCTAACAGAATTGCAGGCCAAGAAATATTGTCACAGATCACACATGCAACTAAAGCTTTGCAATAAGTAAAAGATAGATGATAGCATAAATGTACTACCGTAACAGCATGCAGAGATATATCAGAATCTCTTATATACTTTTCTTTAAAAGAGAAGAACCAAAGTCCTAAAGACTGGAAGTGATTTTGAAGTTGAGCTGCTGATTTATTCTATGTTTTACCTCAATATGATCCCTCTCCCATTTTTTCTCTAGCTTCTGGTCTATTTCTTCTGAAGAAGGTACCAATACTTCTTCACAGATTACACCAGAAAAATGCCTGTGAGAACAGAACTCTCAGACTTTTCATAGACATCACATTCTTCCCTACACACCCTTGTCAATAACTTAAAAAAAAAAATCAAGAGCCACTCAATACTCTTGGAACTTTTCATCTGCAATTAAGTTACAACATACCAGAATAAAGTTTAGAGGAGAATTCTAGCTGACATTTCTGTTCAAGTCCATCCTAACAGGGGAGCTGCAAATCCTAATGGATTCCCAGAACTTCATTCTACAAAGCATACAGAAATGACACCGGTAAAAGGGTAAACAGTGAGGTGGCATAACTTGCAAATGATACAGAAGTACTCAATATAGTTAGGTCCAAAGCAGACTACAAAGCAGAGTTACAAAAGGATCTCACAAAACTGGGTGATTAGGCAATAAAATGACAGATTAAATTCAATGTTGATAAATGCAAAGTAATTCACAGTGGAAAACATAATCTGAACTATGCATATAATGACAGGTTTTAAATTAGCTGTTACTACTAAAGATCTTTGAGTCAGTGTGGATAATCCACTCAATGCAGAATCTTAGGAATCATTAGGAAAAGCATAGATAAGAAGAGCAAAAAAATCATATTGTCTCTATTTAAATCCATGGTACACCCACATCTTGAATACTGCACGCTGACCACAGCACCCCATATCAAAAAATACACATCCAACTTAGAAAGGATTCAGTAAAAGGGGAACCAAAATGATTTGGGGTATAGAGCAGTTTCCATATGAGGTTATATGTATAAGATTAGCGACAAGGAGTCCTGTGGCACCTTATAGACTAACAGATGTATTGGAGCATAAGCTTTCGTGGGCAAAGACCAATGCTCCAATACATCTGTTAGTCTATAAGGTGCCACAGGATTCCTTGTCACTTTTGCAGATCCAGACTAACACAGCTACCCCTCTGATACATGAATAAGATGGGGACTTCTCAGCTTGGAAAAAGGAAAGCTAAGAGTGAATAAGATAGAGGTCTATAAAAATCATGACTGATGGAGAGAAAGTAAATAAGGAAATGTAATTTTCTCCTCGTAACACAAGAACTAGGGGGTCATCAAATGAAATTAATAGGTAGCATATTCAAAACAAAAAGGAAGTACTTCCTTTCACAATGCACAGTCAACCTGTGAAACTCTTTGCTAGATGATGTTCTGAAGGCCAAAACCGTAACAGGGCCATAAAAGAACTACGTAAGTTCATGGAGCTATTAACGATCAATGGCCATTAATCAGGATATACAGGGATGATGTCCCTAGCCTCTGCTTCCCAGAAGCTGGAAATGAATCCCTTGATAATTAGCTGTTCTGTTCATTCCCCCTCAAGCCACTGGCACTGACCACTGTTGGAAGACAGGACACTGAGCCAGATGATCCTTTGGTCTGACCCAGTGTGATGTTCTTATGTGAAGGTCTTTCACACATTAAGCCACAAAGGGGCAGTTAGGAGGACGTGAAGAGGTGGTCTGGGTTTGTTTGCAAGACTGCTATGTACCTTCCCACACTTTATTTTATTCACTGGGAATAGGGTAAATTTATACCAGTGCCATCTGGGGATTGGATGAGGGCCATCTAATAGTCAGAACAAGGCACATTAGCTTCTAACAAGAGAATAATTTACAGGTCAATGCTGTGACAGTTATGGCAACTTCCTGGACAGAAGTTAACAACGTTAACCTTATTAGATTAAGTTTAAGTATTTCAGTTCATTGTATTCAAATGACAACGTGTACGTATTATTGTGAGATTCCATTAAACTTATTTAGGAGGAAGACAGGATTAATGCAATCCTTGGGAAATACTGTAGGCTTCAAAAAACTATGTTGAACAAAGAAACAGACAATGATTTTTTGGGTCAATATGTGTGAAATGAAATTTCAAGACAGTACTTTGGATGAGAGGATTGTCAGCTCCCACCTAAAAACTCAACCTCTAAAGCCTCACCCTGAGGGGAAGATCTTCTGTCTGCTGATCTTCTATGAAAAACATTCAAACAGAAACTGTACAAAAGGATTAACTGATTTACTTATGAATGTGCTTACTCTAACTTCAAGCTGTGATGAATTTGTGACCACAAGGAAATCCCCCATTTAGGGTTTGAAGAACTACTCACCAACCAGAGCACTTTCAGAGCTAGAGGGCCATCTGGGATAACATTAGTAGAATATGTAGGAGGGGTTTTTTAAAAAATATGTTCTCTCTGTAATTCTTTTATCTTAAGAGTAAATATGATCACTGAGAAAGAACTATATGGTAGCTTAACTCTAGCAGTTACACTTTTTACTATTTCTGAGGAGAAAAGTAAAGCATACTTAGGCAAGTGGACTTTGGGGGAGGGGAGTTCATAGTATAGGCAGGGAGCTGTGCAGTCTGGAAATACCCCAGTTGGGAAGAATGTGATGCAAGTCTTCGCCCAAAAGAGGTGACAGTTTGAGAAGCCAGAAGGCTAGAATAGGTACCTTTGCTGGACTATTAAAGAAAAATACAGGCACAACTGGCTTGAACTGTGACAGATGCACTTGATAATAATTTTTTTCAGTTTTTGTAAAGAATATATCTAAAGTGAAGACAGTGCTATTATATTCTGAAGCTACATATTCAGGAGACAAGGAAGTCATCTCACACACCCATCTTCTGACACAAGGTTCAGACTTCAACACAGTGTGTGTGTGGGGGGGGGGGAGCTACATTTTCAAAAGCTTAGCCACCACCAAGGAGAGAGTAGTGAAGATCTAGTTATCTGGTCAACGAGTTACACCCTAACTATTATGCTTGATTAGTTGGTATGGTAATCTTTATGACTTCTGAGAGGCAGTCTTAGTCATGCAAGCCCAATGAAAAGTCATTCACACATCTAAATACAGTTTCAGCATGGTTTTCATTTTCAGTGACTACTTCATGTACCAAGCTATAGCAAGCTTTATAACTAGGGCTATGCTACATACACACACCAGATTCACCTTGCACAAGTTTCACAAACCAAAACCAGATGGCATTCCTAAAGGTTCACAAAAGCCTCAAGTACTTTATGAAACTACAAGACATTTTCGTACAAGAGAAATTCTGCTTTCATATAAAAATAGATGAGCTGTTCCTTCTATTTGCCCCCACAATTGAAACCCTCTGCCCCTTTTATTTCTGGAGGAATTCTGTGCCAAAAATTACAAATTCTGCAAATTTTTATTAGTCAAAATAACACAATATAATCATGTCCATTTAAATTATTTTGTTAATGTATTTCAAAGTATCATGCAGCAAATATGTCTGTAACAAGACAGACTAAATAAAGGTTCTGGGGTTTTGACAAAAATTCCTTACTGTGCATATTAATAAAAAACTTGCAGTAATTCATTTAAAATACAATATAAAACTATTTCCTGCACCTGTCAAAAACAGTGCAAAGACTTGGGAGTGTCAAGAGTAGCAGAGGAGCTAAAAGAGAGGAAAGGAGCCTGGACTGAATCTGGAGGGCTACTGTGTGTGGATAAGAAAAGTATGGTATAGGCTTGTTTGTTTGTTTGTTTGTTTGTTTTTTTGAGGAGGGGGGGCAGGATTGCTAGGGAGTTGGGGAGCCTCCCACATGAAGGCCCTGGCTGAACCCAAGCCTCTCCCATTCAGTCAGGCACCTCTGCCCCTGTCTCTGCAATCTGCATCTCAATGAGTACCTGGCAGCCTCCTCCCTCATTCCCATGTTTTCATGCAGCCCTCCTTCCCTGTTTCCATGTAGCCACACATTCCCATTCCCACCCAGTCCTAGCTTAACACTGTTACCTGTCTATCTCCTCAGTCCACACCCCAGTCTGTTCCCTCATCTAGCCACTCTGAACTTCAGTGTGTGACACACACACAGCAACTCCGTGTTCCACTCTGTCCTAACCCAGCTCCATAGGCCAGGTATGGTGAAGAATTCCTGGGGGAATTCTCTGCTATTGTGTGCCTACACAATCCTCCCCACCTCCAAACAGAATATACATTATGACCAAGACATGATGCAGTTTTGCTTTTTGCCCATCAGAGGCCGCTATGGCACCTAAACAGCCAGCTGCAATCATGATGTTGGCTGTACTAGCACCACAGTGGCTCTGGTAGGCAAAAATTGGAACTAAAAAAAAAAAAAAAACCTCTAAAGGACACATGAATTCTGTATATGTACAGAATTCTCCCATGAGTACTCCTTTACCTTAAACAGCCATATGTAACCACCCTACTAACCCATGCCATCATTACTATCTTCTAGCAGCAGCCAGAAAATAGACCTATGCTTTGCCCCATATCTTCCAAATTCAGGAAACATCTGGGGCAAGCAGTCAGTGTGCCCCTAATTCAACTCCAGTGAGTCTTCTTGATAGCCCTCCAAGCAGAGTCAGGGATGCTGGGAAGAATGAAATCCTCAAACATCAATTCTAAATTGGATGGTTTTTAGGCCCCCAGGTCACACCTTCTCCATCCTCTAGATCTAGGTGTAGGGACACTGTATTCAGGTTGGGAAAGGTCAAGACAAAAAAAAAAAAAAAAAAAAAGTGCGCCCAGAATTCCTACCACATTCATAAGAAGTTTTGTGAACCCAAAACTCTGCTCATGTTCATCAGACCCAAGGTGAACCATCAAGTAATTTTTGCCTGCTTCTGGATTTAAAGACATTTTATACAATCCTGTATATAGCCCCAATCTACTATATATTTTAGAGAGTTTGTCTATTTGTGTGTTTGATCAAGAACTCCTCCTAAACAGTACTAGCTAGCGCCACCAAATTCAGTATACAGCTTCCTCTTATCATAACTTAATGCAATGTAAGGGTTTGATTGTGCTGGGAAAAGAGGATGTGCCTGAAATGAGATTGCTTCTCATTAAAAAACAAACGCATAGGAAAGAGACAGAATCACCAAAGCAAGTACAGTCCTCAAAGGGGGCACAATTGAACAAATGTTGAAGGAGACTGAACCAAAATGAGCCAGAAAATAGGAGGAACCTAGAATAGAATTGATTCTCAATAAACCTTACAACAACAACAACAACAACAACAAGAGAAATCTGGAGTAGTGTTCTCGTTTGGCACAGCTAAATCCATGCCAATAGTCTAAAAACTAGAAGACTATGTTCTTGGAAACCAAACTGACTATAACCTTTTTTGTTAAAACACACCGAATGATAAGAGTTTATAGGGATGAAGAAGAAGAAGAAAAAAAACCCACACACACTTGATGGAATTCCCATTTTTTTTAAAAAAAGATACTATAATTAAATTCATAAAAATAACACTGTATTTTCTTCAAAAATACCATAATTTCAATCAAGCATGTACATTTCCATTTATTTAAAAAAATAAGTTAAGGAGCTGAGCAATGCCAGTCAAATCTGCTAGATATTAAATAAGCAACATGTATATAATCTAAGGCTTTCGTTCATGTGCAACCCTAGATATTGGGTGCACAGAACACATTCATTCAACTTACCTGCCTTCAATCAACTCACCAAAAATACACATGACCACCGAGTATTTTGGTTAACTAAAAATATGAATATTGACCAAATTCCCAAAATATAAGATCTTAGCTCACCTCTTCATTTTATTTATAAGATAATGATTGTCATGAGCTGGCATGTTTATCATTTTAGGGCTGAATTATTGATGTACATGGGATCACCTGTCAACTCCTACAATTTATGAAACATGGAGATTATTGCACTAGATGTATACAGACAAGGAAGATGGCATGGTTACTGATTCTCCTTAAGAATTCAAATTCTGTTCCTAAAGACTGTAGCTCAAAAGGTTAAGAATAATAAATTCTTGATGTATAAATGAAATATAGCCCGTTTATTTCACTCCTCAAAGATACTTCTTGATACCAAAAGATAGAGTTTGGCTTGCAAAAAAAAAAAAATCAATATTTTCCTCTGCAAGATATAATATGAACTAACTAATGTACCTCTAGTGATCATATCACCCCACGTAGGAGATTATTTCCTGAACCTTGTATGAAGAATTGCTAAGTATCAAAGGAGATACTTGCAAGTCACCTGGAGGATACAAGTCATTCCCACAGAGTTTTACTAATTGGTGGAACTGGCTATTTATTTAACTATATCTGCAACACCAAAATTTCTACTGCATGCAATAAATTTCTATGCACATTTGATTTAAATATGTAGGGTTTGATTTGAAGGACATAAAAATGAATGGGAAGCTTTTCTTCTACTACATCAGGCTTTGGGTAAGGCTCATAGTTGGTTAGTTATGCCAAGCCACTCCCTTTAAAAACTAGTTGACTCTAACATGCAAAGGGGTAGAAAGGGTAAATGCTTGAGTACGTGTTTGCCTGTTTGTATTTTCACAGCATTTGGACTAAAGCAGGAAAACAGTATTGGTCACATAGACCTGATTTTGGCAGAAAGAGGTTTCTGTGTGCATGAACAGTGTGGACACCGATTTGGGCAAATAGTTTTATGCACATGTTTTTCAAAGGTCTCTGGTTACTCATCTTACTACATTCTGAAATCATGCTTTCTGCTGTCACTGACAGAGTTAATTCATTCATAGAAACATTTTTAATTAAAAAAAAATTAAATTCTAGTACAGAGAGTCCTAGGCAATGTAAGCAGTTTTCACCTTGGAAACTGCACAAAGAGAACTAGAAGACTTACCCAGCATTGCTTGGGTCCTTTAGGGCAGGGGGTGCAAGAGTCATGACAGGGATTTGTGGTGTGGGGGGATGCAGAAGTCAGGGTTGGAGGGGAGGAAGGGCTCAGGGCAGAGGTTGCAGGGTGAAGGAGTCAGAGCAGATGGTGGGGAGCTCAGGGCAGGAGGGACAGTCAGTGGCTGCTCCCTGGGGCCACTCAACTGGCCACTGCTCCTTTGCTGCCACCCTGTGATCATTCTGAGGTACAACTGTTCCCCGTGCTTGTTGCCCCCCTGCAGTCACTCATGAGTATAACCGTATCCGCTATCGCACCCTTCCCTTTCTGTATGATGAAAAACAATTCCTTTCCATTTACATCCCACTGTCCTGGCACAATGAAACCCAAACCTTGCTTTAAAATAGGATAAGAGGAAGCTGCATACCAAAGCTGATGGTCCTAGGCCTTACTATAAGGAGTTCTGGAACAAATGGACTCACAGACAGATGGACATGCAGAAGCACAAACTCTCTCAAATATACTGTAGATAAGAGCAACACAGAGGAAGGAAGAGAAGACATGGGTGAAGAAGGAAAATTGTTTTATTTTAGACGGAGGCACCAAAAGCAAGGTATTTTTGCAATTTAACTCTATAATTCTTATTTTGTGCCAGAATACTTTTCCAAAATATTGATTCCTATCATTATCACCACGTTACAGGATTCATTGTCATAAAATACCATGATGTATCAAATTCACTCATTTTACCTGTAGCTTTCATTCACAACGGATGAAAATTTTAAAAAGTAAACTCTCGCACCCTCCCAAAATAAAACACTCTAACCCTATAAATCCATAAATAGCATATTACCACCAAGCAGTTTAATTCTTAAATTCCTAAACACCTTAGTCCTCCTCTACTTTACAAAATTAAGTCAATTTAAGGTGGTGCACATCCTCACCAGGAGCGCTTACATGGACTTAAATAGAACAGTGTATGGGGTTCACAATGCTTATACAGACCTTGGATAGACCTAACTATATCCAGCTAAGTGCTATACCTTTCATGGAAGTTGAATTATTAGGTCGGTGTAGTAGGTGACTTACATTGGTGGGGAAAATATAGTGGTGTCAATACTTAAGAGTTAGCACCGAGTAAGCCACTTTAGGACCACCTAACCCTGTTTTGTAGACCCAACTTTAGCTTCTCACACACTAAAGCACAATATTCATGTCTATGGTACCTTTCTACCAAAAAAATATTTCAGTCATAATACCCTGACTGGCTTATTTTTATTATATTCATTACAGATGTAATTTTGTAATAAACAGATGACAAACACAGCTATATTAAATCAGATCATGCTTGCTGCGAAAGATCGGCAACTTGCACCTTGACATCCACATCACCTAGAGAAGCCAAAAATTGTGAAAAACAAATAGGCACTCAAACATTTTTAGAGATTTGTTAGTTTGCCCATTAACAACCAAATAAACTGACAAAGCAGACATTTTCCCCACACTTCTCTTTTACATTTTCTAGGACTGTAACTTGAAAGTGTCAATAAGAGCTTTGCAGACACATAAATAGCTATGTTTGTCTCTGATTCTAGCAGATTTTAACTGGAAATTTAAGAAGTGTTTCAATAAACAAACACCACACTTGCCTGGTTAAGACAGGACATTGGAAAAAAGGAGACAAAGCTAATTATTTTTAAAATAGAAAAACAGTGAAGTACCATCTTCACAAAAGTAATCCACAAAAGCATAATTGCAAACACAATCATTGGAAGTCAAATAATCTCAAATTCTGTGTATTAAGTAAAAAATGAGCAAACCTTTAAAAACAGACAAAACTACATCCTCCATGGTTTAAAAAAAAAAAAAAAGCAGCGCACTGTTTTACAAATCTATGCCCAATATATTTTTGGGGACTGAATGTCCGTAAGGGGTAAACACTTTAAGAAATATTTTCTTTTCCTGGTTTTTTTTTTTTTTTTCAATTTGATCTCTGTAGTATTTAAAAAAAAAACAAAGTGTGAAACATCACTTATTCTACAAGCTACAAAATATTCTTGAAATTAAATCAAGATCACAATGCAGAATTAAACCTGGGTATCAGAAATAAATACCTGTACTACTTTTATTCTGTCAATCATCTGAAAAAAGCATCTCTATTATACCTAACAGTGTCCCGGAACTGAGCTAATATAGAGTTCATCACCTCTTACTCCTGCACAGAGTAATCCGTCTAGGTCAAGGCTAAGGTCACTGTAACAGTAAAAGGAACACAGAATCTATATAACAGATTGCCTTGAAGTGATGAACTGAGACTCTATAACCACATACTGCGTACAACCAGAAACACTGTGAATTAACACATATCTGGTGAAGCGCTATCAAATGTTATTCTTGCATCGGAATAGCTTAAGCAATAGCTTGATATTCAATATCTCATTATCCTTCTCTTGGAGGAGTGCACTTCTGTTGAGGATGTAGCTTGAGAAACAGCTATAATGCATTCTCTCGTGCACAGTATCTCTGTGATGTCACATCAGAACAGATCAGGATTCCCAACAACAAAAATCCAAGCCACCATTATCATTATTTGGGGGGAGGGTATCTTTCTGGTTAAACCCTTTTGTGTTCGCTCTTTTCTGGGGGAATCATTACGTAGAAGCAGGCCTGGAAACAGAATCACGAAGAGCTGAATGGTATGTTTTAATATTTATATTGACCACTCAAGATTTATTGTTTGACATGGAATTGTATGTATCCTGAAAAAGCAAACTAAGGAGAAGGGGAAACAAAAAATACCTCCTTGTCCTTCCCTGAATCCCTGTACCACTTTGCACCTCTCTTAAATTTAAAGGACACACAGGAAGGACCTCAAGAGGTCTTCTAGTCCAGTCCCCTGCACTAGGCAAGACTAAGTATTAACTAGACACCTGACCATGTAACATTTTAATTTTACAACAAATTCTTATTAGCTAAATTTGTAAGATGCAGATTTTTAGAAAGAGATTCACCTGACGGTTTGTATGAAAGAACTGTTTCACAAACATACAGTATACCAATCCCTGTACTACTATTAAAATACTCATCCTCATTGCTTGTTACAGTAAGCTGGCCACTGAGGCTACATCTACACTGCAGCACTATTTTGGGTTCCACGTTTTAACAGCAAACCCATTATTTTGAAATATAATGGGCTCGCTATTCTGATGTCCCTGTAAACCTCATTCCACGAGGAGTGAAGGACATCACAGAATAGCATATTATTTCAAAATTTGGCGTTGTCTACACAGCACCAAATTACAAACTAAGCTATTTGGAAATAAGATACGCAATTTGTGTAGCTCAAATTGCATATCTTATTTCAACCTATGGTGCAGTGTAGATGCACCCTGACAGAAGAGAGGATACTGGGCTAGATGGAATATTGGTCTGACCCAGTATGACCGTTCTTACAACTAAATCAAAGTCCCATATAGATCTGGAAATTTCTAAAAATATTTTCTTCTGAGACTCTTGATTATTCTGTGTTTATTTTGTTTTTAGAATTTCATTCACTCTCAAGATGTTGTGGATATTGAGTGGTCCCCATCTCCTAGTTTAAAATCATCCAAGATGATACTAGAAAAAAAAATTTAAACAAGAATTCTATTTTTTAATATTGCCATTAATATCTCTAGACTTCTCTAGCAACTCCGACAGTGTACCAAATAAGCAGTAATGTGGCCTGTATATGTTTAAAGAAATATTTCATTGTTTATTTACTAAAGTGTCCTTCAAAGTTACCTTTCATTTGCTGAAAATAAAAAACACTAAATAAAAACATTTTAATCTTACAAGATAAACAAAATAATTAAAAACCAAAAACATCACTATTGAATTACTGAATGAGTAAATAGTATTTTTTTAATTATTATTTCTGAGCACTATGCAGTATGAAAATTTTTATACAGTTGACCTTAGAGATATTACAGGTTTGTCCTCAACATTCTGAAAACTGACAACATATAGAGCAGATACTCTCAGTAAAGAACAAAAAAGAGATACAGAGTAGTAAAATAAATTCCACAGTTTTTTAAAATATTTGCTGGCTTTCATAACAGTATTGACAAAGCTTAAATAAGGGAGAATCGTATCTCAGAGGGATTCAGCGCACCAGGAAACTGTAATTTCCTGTCCCAAAACAGGTTCCAGAGAACTTTGTGAAGGAGAAAGAAGACAACAACAAAAAAGCACCATTTTCCCCTTCACTGTTTAAAAGTATATAATATTGTGATAAATATGTTGACATATGCATCCTGATTTATCTTGCCTCTTTTCTTTGTAGAAGCCAAACTAGAGGGCTTTAAAAATTAAGTATTTAAAACATAGGTTTATTTTTTTTAAAATCCCATATACTGTAGATTTTTGTACTAATTAGAGGAGAAAAGAGACACTTTTCCACTGGCCAGAGGCTCTGCAATATCAACATGATGCAGCTATTAGAGAAGTCAGACTTACGCATGAGAACATAACAAATACAGAAACATATGTGCATAATTTTTCCACTTATTTATCAAGTTATTTCACTCTCACACACACACACACACACACACTGAAGTATTCAATGTATCATTGACCATTTGCATAAGAATGATTATTTAAAATAAATTCACAAGGTTTTCAGGATTTATTTGACATATTATTAAGATATCATGAGTAACTGTTAAAATAGTATGTTCAAAGACTTAGCTCAAATTTAGCAAAAGTGAAACAAAAAGCAAGAAATGGACATTCTGAACCCAACATGTATCAAATCCAACTTGCATATCAGAACTAGAGATACTTAATGTTCCATTGCGCTGAACTGAACAAACTGCATGTTAAACTACAATGAAAGACTATAGGCCTTTTATAATAAAAATCAGTCAAAATAAGGCATCTTCAATTATTTTGATTGTCAAATTTAACATGTTTAACTGCAAGATTCAAATGTATACATAAACTATGCTAAAATGCCTAAATTCAGTGACTTGAATTTTAGATTTCTCAACAGCAACTTACCTGACCCACTGAACTGACTGCTTCCTAATGTAGTTGGTCTGGTTTTCCCACTATTAACAGGTGGGGAAAACATCTGCAAAACAAAACAAAAAAAACCCCAGATGTTTAAGTTAACAACAAAACCCATTTTATAAATCTTGTCTGTGGGCTAAAGATACGAGATCATCGACCTATTTTTCTGCCAAAAAACAGGCTTTAAGACAGATTCAGAAGTACCATAAAAGAAGTAATCTAGAATGCTCTTTGCAGTTTCACTAATGCTACTAAAGTCTCTACTGTTTGTGAAAGCAAGCAATGTAAATAGCAAAACCAGAGATTATTACAGTAATTTAAAGTCTATTCTAATACATCATGTTACTGCTCAAAATATACAGCTTGTTATTTTATGCCATCTAAAGACACTGGATAAATGTAATTAGTAGCCAATTTGCAAGACACTATTTTTCTTTGTTTTTAAATATGCATTTTGAAAAAAAAGAGTGT
The DNA here is from genome assembly GCA_032595735.1 of Pelochelys cantorii. Classification (NCBI taxonomy): domain Eukaryota; kingdom Metazoa; phylum Chordata; order Testudines; family Trionychidae; genus Pelochelys; species Pelochelys cantorii. The sequence goes on from CM064338.1 coordinate 18,469,918, forward strand.
GAAAAAAAATCACTCAGAAAATACTTTGCCTGTAATTTCCAATCCAAGATTGCATAACAAAGTATCAACTGAGAATCTTGCAGCTTTAAGGCAAAAGCAAGTTACATTTATTTAAAGAAACACGAACCCGCCCCCCCCCCAAACTATCAGTTGCATGCAAGGGTTTAACAAAGATTAATTGTTAGATTATTCCATCCCTGGGTCCGCCCAATTTTTAACCAGTTAAACCAGATGACCCAGCTGCTATTAGAGTATTAAATCTCGAAGTCTAGACATTACATCAAAGTTCAGGTGTCCACATTGGCTGAGTCGGACCCAACCAAGCCCTGCAGGCTGCCGCCCCTACTTCTCAGTTCGCTTTACCGTGGAGAAGGCATAAGAAGACCTCGAAGAATATCCTACCGCACTGAAGTCCAGCAGGTCACTGAGTTCCTTGTCGGTTCCTATAGCGGCCATCCGCTGCTGCTGAGGATTCATCTTCATCCACTTCAATTAAGTCCTAAGACACAGGGAGGGAAAGAGACACGCAGCACTTTAGCATTGGTATGGTGCCTACACAACTCGGTGCACAGACAGATCTGTCCCTAACAAAGAAGGGGGCTCAAGCAGCGTTTGCATCCCTCACTCTGATGGGGGGGAGGGGAAATGCTAAGGGAAAAGCTCACTTTAACAGAGCACACACGGATGAGATCAGCAAGCAGCAGCTTCTCAAACTAGCCAACTCTCCTTAAGTTTCCTCTGCCTCCTTTCTTCTCTCCCCTCATTCAATTTCTGCTCCACCTCGGGCAACACATACACGCACACTAGTGAGTCTGAAGTGACAGGAGTTAGACCGCCCTAGGCCAGTAAAAGGCATAAACAGAGAAATACACCGAGGAAAAGCTGGACAATTAGAGAAGGATTAAGTGACTCACTGTTTTCGCAACAATGGAGCTGACAAGTTGGGCTATGGATGTGCCTCAGCAGAGCCATGTCTGCCTGAGCATTGTTATTGCCTGCTTTCCAGAGAGGGATAATGTGCTTTATCCGCACGCACAATTTGCTGTAAATACCAGCTCCGGAGCCCCGAAGCTGCTGCAAACAATAAACAGTCTCTGAAACCAGTGATGTGTCCTGGCCCCGCAAACGCGCACACAAAGTGCAGCAGCGGCCAGGCAAGGTGGCGCTGGGGGCTCGCTCTTTTCCCTGCGCCGAGCAGGCTGGCGTGTGACGGGACACGGTGCCGCATTCCCGGCCCCTCCGAGTTTAACGAGTGCTCAGGGCTCCGGTCCTCTCCGAAGCGCCCGCAGCGGGGGCGCTTCCTTTCCTGGCACAGACACACAGGGACCAGGGCCGCCTAGAGCACGAGCCGGAGGGTTCCTGCCCGCGACAGGACTGAGAGAACAGACCCAGAGGAACCCCTACCCCGCACAGAGCGCCTGCTCCCGCCCCTCAGCCCCAGTATCAGCCCCCAGCGTAGCCCCTCTGGAGTCTCCCTACCCCCAGCGGCTCCTTAGCCCCCCCGACCGCCACTACAGCCCCGCCTGTCCTCCAGCGCGGGCCCCTGCCCCCAGCGCGCCCCCATTGCCCCCCACCTCGGCCCCTGTCCCCAGTGGCCCCCGTTGCCCCGAGTGCGGCCTCCTTTGCCCTCCCGCGGCCTACTGCACTCTCTGCCCCTCACCTCGACCCACTGCCCCTCCTCGGGCCCCTGCCTCCAGCGCTGCCCCCTGCCCCTAGCGCAGCCCCCACGCCCCCTTCTATCCCAACTTCTCCCTCCCCACCCAAATTTACCTCCTTCCACGCGGCGACTACCGAGCCCAGCAGGGGCGAGCGGCTGCGCCGGGCCGCTGGCTGGGAGGCAGAGCCGGCCACCCCCGCCCCCCGCTGGAAGGAACTTGTGGGCTCCCCTAGGCAGACATTTTTTTTGCTCGCGGAGCCGCAGTACCACGTTCAATGCTCTGGCTTCGTATCCCTCCGCGGCTGCTGGAACAGCCACAAGCTTAACCCTTGCTTGGCCGCGGCGCCGGCTGAGGCTGCCTGAGAGAAGGGGCCGCAGCCGGAAGGCAGGTGTCACCGGCCCGGCTGGTGGCGGCGCCAGGGCCTGAGCCGAGCTGCCAGCGCCCTGCCAGCCGTGCCGGTGTCATTGTGCGCTCGAGGCTGCCCGCGCCGCGCGGCCCCCGGAACGGCGGGAGCAGCACAAGGGCCGCGGCCGCTGGGCTAGGCTGGCACCATTCGGCAGCGCCTCAGCTGGGAGCGCCTTTGTCCGGTCCCCACGGGGAAGCCTGCCACAGGCGGTACCCTGCGGCTCTCAACGGAGCGGGTACAGCCCCGGGCATGGCCACATACCGCCCACGGCCACGCCGCACCGCGACACCACGGCCCACAACCACCCCGCACAACTTCAGGCATGGCCCATGCCGCCCACAGCCACCCCATACCTCAATAGGCATAGCCCACAACCACTCCACGCTGCTATAGGCATGGCGTAGGCCATCCACAGCCACTCTACACAGCTATGGCATAGCCAACACTGACAATATAACCACCTCACACATCTACAAGCATGGCCCACGCCACCGATAACCACTCCACAGCAACAGGCATGGTCCACATAGTATAAAACCCACACACATAATACACAACACCTAGACATGACCCACATGATACACAACCCACATCACACCTACACATGGCTCACAACCACACCATACACATAGCAATACACAATCTGCACAACTTGCAGATATGACCCACCCAGTACACATAGTAATAGGCAGCACCCAGATGTGACCCATAACAATTCAGAACCCACACAGCATTCGGATAGAGCCCATAGTAAGAGCCCACAGTAATACCCAACACACACAATATACATAGCCATTCACAACAGGTCCAGACAGTGCACCTAACAATACACAACACACATTCATAATATGCCGCACCTAAATATGACCCTGATATTACACATAGAAAACACACACAACCCACAGACATGAAACACACAATACATGTAATCATACACAATACCCAAACATAATCCATATGAGATACATAGATGCATATACTGGTCGACACAAAATAGCCACACAACACCAGCACAAATTCCCAAAACAATACATTTATAATACACCCAAAGAAGCACAAAGATTACCCAGAACAAATGATACACAAAACACACGATACATATACAATTCAGAACAAACATGCACATACAATACACCAAAACAAGCACAATACTCAGACACAGTTCACAAAACTGAGCACACCACAACACAAAATATGCCATGAACCAAAAGAGACTAGCATACCCACCCACCATCAAACACTTGTAATAGTATATATTCTCACACCAAGCAGAATGAAAACCTGGACATATAACTTTATATCAAGTATGAAATTTTCTGATTAATAAAGTTACCATGTAGCAGAGCTAATACTGATCTACTTTTTCATTTTCATTTAACAAACTGAAAGTTGACAAAATTTGATGACAAATACACACATATACCAAACCATAGGGAACACATATGCCATACAAAAATGCATACCAGCATAAACGCAAGGCACCTCTGTGTAACAGATACAGCTAAGCAAGATGAGATAGTTTTATGGTTGAGATACAGGAATGGAAGTGGCTGTTGAAGCCAAATGACTTGGGTTCTGTTCAGAACTCTGGGATAGCTTTCATGTAAAACTCATTTAATATTTCTGAGTTTCTGTTTCCCCATTTGTAAAAAAGGGCTATTATCCTTTCTTTTCAGAGGCATTTTGCGGATTAACTCATTAATTTTTGTGAGGTGCTTAGATACTTTTTTTGCAGGTATTTTCATTGAGGTATTTTTGTTGTAACAATAAAGTGAGTTTAGTCTAGGGCACATGTTTTTTTATAATAACAAATATCTTTATCCCTTTGCATAGCCTGTAGATAGAATGTATAGATCTCTCAGGCCTACAGAGACCCCAGGTGGTATGTAGGTGCCACCATGTAGACTTCAGCCCATTTTGTATAATAGATATGTGGAATTCTTTGGGTTTTTTCCATCTCTAATTTTGAAGGGCTGAATGCTCCTTTTCCACAAAAAGCTCCTGGGTACACTTAAAAAAATCTGCAGACTTCTCAGAGGGATAGTCATATTTGTCTGTATCTGCAAAAACAATGAGGAGTCCCGTGGCATCTTAGAGACCCTAATAAAACTCTGGTCATCTGAAGAAGTGGACTGTGCCCACGAAAGCTCATGATACCATCTACATGTTTTGTTAGTCTGTAAAGTGCTACCAGACCTTTTGTTGTTTTTTACATTTATCCTGTACAGACTAACTCGGCTACCCCCTGAAGCTTCCTAATAAATCTGTTACGGCACGTCTACGCTTGCACCCTAGTTCGAACTAGGGATCAGGGGCGGCCCGTGGACCTAGGCAAACTAGGCAGTTTCTTAGGGCACTGCGGCCCTGGGCGCCTGATGATGACGTCACGGGGCGCTGGAGCGCCCCATGATTATGTCACAGCCATTGACGGCCGTGCAGGCGGGGGCGCAGATCGCGCCTTCCGCCTAGGGCGCCAGCTGCTGCAGCCGGCCTCGGGCCACTCCTGCTAGGGATGCAAATGTAGGCGACCAAAATTGCTAATGAAGCGAGGATTTAAATATCCCACGCTTCATTAGCATAATCTCTCCCGCACGCTATTCTGATCGCCAGCTGATTCGAACCAGGAAGTGCACTCCGAGCCATGTTAGTTCAAATCAAACCCCTTGGTTCAAACTAACGTTACTCCTCAAAAAATGAGGAGTTACTCCTCAAAAAATGAGGAGTAACGTTAGTTCGAACCAAGGGGTTTGATTCGAACTAATGCGGCCCGGAGCGCACTTCCTGGTTCGAATCAGCTGGCGATCAGAATAGCGTGCGGGCGAGATTATGCTAATGAAGCACTGGATAGTTAAATCTTTGCTTCATTAGCAATTTTGGTTGCCTACATTTGCATCCCTAGTTCAAACTAGGGTGCAAGTGTAGACGTACTCTTAGTCTCTAAGGCCTGGTCTACAAAATGCATAGCTGGATTTGGCTTACCTTAAGCCGAGCTGCCGCAGCATCTACATTGCAGGAGGCCAATGAGAGTACACACTCCTGTCAGCTTCCCTTACTCCTCGCAGAATGAGGAGTACAGGACACCACTGGGGGCTGCCCTCAGCATTCGATTTGGGGGTCTACACTAGATATGCTAAAATCAAACACTAGGAGACTGACCTCCGGAGGGGCAATCTTCTCTGTAGATGTACCATAAAGAGCCACATGACTCCTCATTTTTGTAAAATCAGCAGTTATTGCTGCATTTTTATTTGGGGGTGAGACGGGGACAGCAGATAGTCTTCAAACCCATAAGAACCTGAGGATTCGTGTGGAAAAAAAGCTACAGATCTAGACACATTCTGTGGAGGGCCTAGAGAGGTAGTAGAATGCACAGTGGTAAAGGGAATGCTGCTTCGAGCAGTGTTAATTCCTGTATGGCTCCACCAGATTTGGAGACTAGCATGCTACATAGAGCAGCTGCTGCCTGGCTCCACCCTCGCTGCTTCAGAAACTTTCATCCCCAATTCTACAATTCCAAATTGTGCTGTGTTCAGAAAAAAGGGGCAGCATGAAGCAGACAGCACTTACCAACCACCATGCAAACATACTGCTGATTTGGGGTCTTTCAAAACCCTTTTCCTCTTTTGTGCTTCCCTTTGTGCCATGTAGAGGAGAGATCATTTGGCCTTGTGAGTCCATGAATATTCATATTTCTGTCACTTAAAAATGCAGGAAGTAATTTGTATTAAAATATCAACACAATGATTTTCATTCCCTGTGCCCTAGAGGGACATAAATATGTCCTTTTTTCTCTTTGATGTATAAATAATGTTCCACTTTAGAGAAAAGCACCCAATGAGAGATCAGGATTACGTGTTTCACTAGAATTGTACTTTAACAAATATTTTTGTAGCAAGAAAGAGCCTATATCTAACACGCAAATACAGTTAAAGGGGTATTCTCTTTCAAATTTTTATCAGTATAAACAATATTGACTGATACCATAGTGATGAAGATACTATGGAAAATAGATTAAACTGCAAACATTGATGTATAGTATTTATTATAGCAGTTATTTATACTAATGTGCAATTGATTTAAAAATCATTGAGAGTTGAAAAAAATAATACATTGAGCTCTTTTTGTTTTAAGCTTTTAGGGTTCACATTTGTAAGCTTTTTTCCTGCAGCTATGTGGACTAGAAACTTGCTTTTCATTTTATGAAAAGTGAGATGCTCATATAATCTAGGATCTGGGGCTCACAGGTTCGTGATACAATTGTAAGATTTAGTGACATTGTGGATGTTAATGTAGACACAGAGGCTGCGTCTAGACTGGCATGATTTTCCGCAAATGCTTTTAACGGAAAAGTTTTCTGTTAAAAGCATTTGCGGAAAAGAGCATCTAGATTGGCACGGACGCTTTTCCGCAAAAGCACTTTTTGCAGAAAAGCGTCCCTGGCCAATCTAGAAGCGCTTTTGCGCAAGAAAGCCCCGATCGCCATTTTAGCAATCAGAGCTTTTTTGCGCAAAACAATACCACGTTGTCTACACTGGCCCTTTTGCGCAAAAGCTTTGCGCAAAAAGGACTTTTGCCTGAACGGGAGCAGCATAGTATTTCCGCAAGAACACTGACGATCATACATGAGATCATCAGTGTTCTTGCGGAAATTCAAGCGGCCAGTGTAGACAGCTGGCAAGTTTTTCCGGAAAAGCAGCTGATTTTCCGGAAAAACTGGCCAGTCTAGACACAGCCAGAAAGAGTGAGTAGCAAGGCTTGACAAAAAGCTTCAGAAAGGAGGAGAAGAAGAAGAATTTTCTGCCTAAAAGCATCAAGAGTCACATCTAAGTATACAGAGTTGAAGGGGCATGGAAAATGCACAACTCTAGGTAGAAGAAAGTGAAGGAATAGTGTAGTAGAGACATTTTGGCAGAATGTAGGGAATAAGAGAGATATAGAGAAGGAAATAAGAGGATATAGAGAGAAGAGCTGCTGAAATGGTCTGAAAGCATTTGCTTGTCTACATCAGGATGTTATATCAGAGTAACTTTAGTTTGTTCATATTACAGAGCTTTGCATCCACACAACCCCCATTTTTAAAAAAGCAAATTATTTAGCATCTTAGGCCACAGTAAGGTGGAATAGAAGTAACTGTACTTCACAGTGAGTAGGTTTGCCTTAAGGTTTGTGTGGCGACATACCTAACTAGTCTACTGCTAGCAGTCCTCCCACTGCTATCCCATACTACATTGTTTCACACCTGCACCCTGCAGTGCTCCAGGGCAGTGTTTCTCAACCTTTTTTTTTATAAAGTACCCCTTGAAAATATATATGTAACCCCTTTTTCAAAAAAAAAAAATTATAACTACCCCCAGTACCTACAGTTTTCAGACACACACAATTTTTTTCTATCATTGCTACACATTTGTTTAAACAACTTAATTGTAGCCAGGTGGGCGATGAAATTTTTGGGTGTAAAAAGTACAAAAATAATAAAGAACTGTAAAACTTAAACCAAAAATTCAGTGTTCTCCAAATTTCAGTTGTGTTGACATACCCCCCAGACTTCTCTTGTGTACCCCTAAGGGTGCTCATACCACTGGCTGAAAAACACTGCTCCATGGTCATCTCTTAGTTTAATGCTAGCAGTCAACTAGGAATGCTCCTTTTTTATAGTAGATATTGCTGAAATCACACACAATCACATAACCTTTAAAGCAGTGATATCCCCGGTCTTGGATAGACCTCTGCAGAGAAGCGAGATTTGATTGTCCTCTTTGGAAAGCAGAAGGTCATGTCCCGTGTGTAGAATAGTCTAGTCCCAAATAATCAGAATACAGATGACATTGTCAGAGCAAATGAAGAAGAGGGGGCACTCCCAAGGCTGATTCAGTGTCCAGCCAAAGCAAAGGGACCAATCTTGAAAAAAAGCAAAGAACTATTCATTCTGGCTGCCAGATTATCATCCTAGAGGCCTTTTCATGTACAGGGCATATTTAAAGGGCTGTGCCTTTAAGATATGGTAAAAACACACAGTGAGACCCAGTAACAGGATGGATGGCCCATCAAACCCCTCAGGCAAATGAGCCACTGCCTTGCGGGGTGGCTCCGGTTCACACCTCTCTAGGAAAGGGGAAAATTGGCCATGGGGAGGCATGACACCTGTCTGGGACAAGAGGAGGAGTCAAGAGAAAAACTGACACACCCCCTCAGGCTGAGACAATAGCACTGTCCCTCACGCAGGGGAGCACTGGCAAGCAGTGGTCTCGAGACCTATAGTGGGGAGGCTGCCATCCTAGGGATGGGATGGCAGGAAGTAGGGGAATGCAGCTCCACCAGACTCCACTGCATTCCAGCCAAGGACTCTAACATTGGCAAGGTGTCCCACCAATAGGCTAGTTGGGGACCCTCTTGCAACACGCTGACCTTCTGTTGAGTCACCAAATTGTCAGCCAAAACCCTCTGGACTACTTCTTACTCAAGCTCCAAGCCAGGCTCCTCAGGTCGGTTTGGATATTCAACTGCTGGCAGTCCCACCAGCTCTGGTTCCTCTAGCTCATCAGGGTAATTGACCACCAGCCATCCCACCAGTTCTGGGTCCTCGTGCTCATCTGTATATTCAGCCAGCAGCAATCCCACAAGCTCTGACTCCCCCTTGCCACAGGCCTCTACAGGTCCAAGGGGGCACCTGACTCAGCAGAAGGTGACAGAGAACATCTGTCTCCTTCCCTGGCCCTGCCTTTTCTACTTCCTTTTCCACCCCTCCACTTATGGGGGTGGAGCAAGCTTGGCCTGGCTCTGTCCATTTAGCCAGAATGGGGGGCTTCTTAGCCTCTGGTTCAGAGGGAGGCCACACCAGCTTCCTCCGGGCCCCAATCTCAGTTGGGGCTTATCGGTGCTATCCTAATACAGAGACTACTCTGGGTTGTTTTAGTTCCCATTGTAAACTGATTTGTACATTTATTGCAGATATTTTATTTTAATTGCTTTTAAATCAACTTTTTACTGTATTTTAAATTAGACTGACAAAATATTTAAAAATAAAAATACAAAAAAATAGTTCTTTATTGTGTAAATGGGTAGCAGTTTAGTTTCATTAACTGTGAATTAATGTACCATTTATACCACTCAGTGCTTACTGGTGTAGTCTCTCTCCATAGCTGTTCCAGTTTGTCTGTCTGCAAAGGGTTCTTGTGAAAATGACACATCAGCTGGGTCACAGAGTTCTTGGCTTACCTGAAAAATTTCCTTTTGGCTGGACCTCATGGTCTGTGCAGGTCAAATTTCTTCAAGGTGCTTGACATGTTGTTCAGGATAATTTATGGAAGACTATCATTCTTGGATGATGCCACCCCTTGCAAAAATGTGGTCCACTTCTTTATTGCATGGGCAGGTTTGGGAAGCATTACCAGAGATCCCATTCTCTCACAGGTGTTGTGTAAAAATACAACAAGCATTTAACTCTTTGGCCTAGTGTGTGAGGGTTGGGGAGGGGGAATATCACAGGCGTACCATCAGTAGCCCTGCTACAGTTCAGGAACTCATTCCACCACCTGAGCAATGGCAGCTTTATGACCCAGCAAAGCAACACCCTAATCATAGCCTTATAAACCTCCATGACAATGGTTGATCTACCATCACCGAACTGGTTAGCTACTGTCAAGTAGCAATCATCAGCAGGGACAAGCTTCCAGATGATGATAGCAGTACAATTCTCCATCCTGAGGGGAACTCCCATGTTGGTATTTTATCTCTAAAGCAGTGGTTCCCAAACTTTCCTTTTTGTGGACTACTTGAAAATTTTTGAGGGTCTCAGCAAGCCACTTAATGTTCTTTCCAAATGTTTGTACTATTAGCCAACTATTGTAAAGCACTCTGGATAAAAGCACTATATGTAATTGTCTGAACAAATGATTTCTATTAAGTCTTAGTAGCAGTTTGGGGAGAGCTGTCTCTCCCCCTCCACACCAGCTGGGCTGGGAATGAAGGGGGAGGTCTCTTTCTCTCCTCCATCCCAGCAGCCAGAAAGATAGGGCTGGGAAGTAGGGGGGGTCTCTCCCTTTCTGCCCTGCTGCAGCAGCCCCCAAGCTGGGACTGGGAAGGAGGGCCATCTCTCCCTGGCAGCCATAGCCTTGGAGCTGGGAAAGGTGACTCTTTCTCTGGTAGCCACAGCCCTATGTGTCCCAAATGCCCCCCACCCCTACTTCTCACACCACTGCCCCCCACCTGCCTCCTACTTCTCCCACTTTACCCCACTGCTGACTCCCACCAACCCTCTATTCCCCATAAGGCCACCACCTCACCTTACATGTACATCTTCTCATAGGTGACTGCTGGCTGGGGAGGGACACAAAGGAGGCATTGACATGTGACTGCGCCCCCATATGACTTCTCTGCATGCTTCCCCTAGCCTGGAGCCCACACTCATTGCCATCTCCTCCCTTCCCCATCCCATTACTTGGTGGGGGACAGGGACTCTGTCCTGGGCAGCATCTCCTCCTCTCCCAGATACTGTGCAGCATGACCCGAGGCTGCCTGAGACTCTGGAAAGTGCCACCACCATCACCCCTCCCCAGAACCATCCTGACACAGTTGCATATTTTGACTATGCCTTGGGCACTGTGATGGGGTATATCAACCCCGCACTGGGTCCGAAGGGGTTAACCTGGCCCAGCTGGCTGAGAAGGCCATGCCCCCACAGCCCTGCTGGGCAGCCTCAAACTGGAGGCTGGCTATAAAACCTCTGGAGCTACTCACTCAGGCTTGACTGACATGGAGAAGAAGGTACTGCAGGATGTTGAGGGGAGGCAGCACAGCAGGACTAAATGGGCTGTGCCCAGCTACTGCTCACTTGTTACATCTCACTGGGACTAGGAGCAGGGCCATGTCTCCATGTAGGACTGGGGAGTATTGGGACAGGTCTAGGGCCTGTGGCTTGGGGTAGGTGCAGGGTGAGCAGTGGAGCCCCAGGCAGCTGCTTGGACCCTGGGCATAGGGCTAGAAGGTGGCAGAAGCCTGGGTGGCAGTCAGGAACCCCCTAAAATGTGGGGGGTGCTTCAGTACCCTCCAGTTCTCACACATGCCTCTGCCCTGTTCCTGCCATTGCAGCTTTAAGCACAACCCTCCCTCCCTGCATTGGCCAACCTCCTTTTTCTTTCCCCATAGAGTACCATACATCTGCCCTCCCCATCCCATTACTTGACAGGGGAAGGGTTCGGTATCTCAGGTAGCATCTCTTCCTCTCCAAGCAGTGTGACCAGAGACTGCCTGGGGGAATGCAGAAGCCAGGCAGCATGGCCAGAAGAGCAGAGGAGGCTCTGGCCATCCCACTACAGCGTGAGGGGGCATGACAACCCTTCATGCTCCCCCCACCCCATACTGCCCCTGTTTTTTCTCTAGCATCCACTCCTGCATGACTCCACCAATTAGGAGGGCAGCCCTTCAGTCTCTCATATGCAGCTGGACAGCTGCATACTTTACAGGCAAAGGTAAAAGTAAGCTGGTGAACATAGGGTTGCCAGATGGTTGAAACAAAAATACCAAACACCTGCCCTCCCCCCCTCCCCCCCCAAAAAATCACCAGGAAAAAATTCTGTTGAAGGGAAAAAAGCAGGGGGGAGGAGACCAAGACCAAAGTTGTTGGAGTCTTTTTTTTTTTTTTTGGCCTCAAGACTTATAAAGCAAAAAAAAAAAATTAAAATAAAACAGCATGTCCCCTTTAAGAGTGAGTGCAGGGATAGGAACAGGGGAGTCATTGCTTCCCCTTGGTCTTTTTGCTGGCAGCCATTTTCTGCTGGCAGCCTTGCGGAACCAGGTAAGCATGGGGCCTGGGGTCGGGTGTTGGGGGCTGGGGGGCCGGGTGCTGAGTGTTTGTAAAATTGCCAGGTGCCTGGCATTTTCACCTCCTGGCTGGGGAAAAAATCAGAAAAAACCAGACATCTTAGGTGTCTGGTATTTTCTGAATCTTTTTACTGGACAGGAGCCAAAAATACCGGACTGTCCAGGTGAATACCAGATACCTGGCAACCCTAGGTGCACACTTGCGCTATGTCTACACTGAGGGTTTTTTGCAGAAGAGGAAATGCAAATGGAGTGCTCACTTGCATATCATCTTCCGATCCTTTTTGCAGAAGAGGTTTTTGCAATAAAAAGCCCTGTGTAGATGGGGCTATTTGTCGGTAAAAAGCCCTTTTGCGCAAGAGCCTGTAAACCTCATATTTTGAGGAATAAGGGATCTTGTGCAAAAGGTTTTTTCCCCGACAAATGGCCCTGTCTACACAGGGTCTTTTATCGCAAAAACCTCTTCCGCAAAAAGGTTTGGAAGAAGATATGCAAATGAGTGCTCCATTTGCCTTTCCTCTTCACTGTGGGTTTTTAGTGGTAGACATAGCACTGTAGGAGTAGCCCCCTGTGGGTGGGGCTCTGGATGCTGCTGGCTGCCATATCAGTGGGCCTAAGCCAGCACCCACAACTCCCTGTGATCAGCATGACCACAGGGCACCCAGGGTCTAGTCCTGGTGCTTGGGCAGCTGTGGCCAGCCCCAGGGATCCAACAGCTGGGCAATGCAACCCCGGGCCCTGATCTCTCTGCAGGCCATCTGTCACGTTACTGAATTTGAGGGAAGCAGCCAGATCACTGCTGCACCCATGGGGGGGAGGGGTGTTGGCCCCAAAAGTGGTATAAAGGGGGCCATGCAAGGTGTCGAATAGAAGCTTACTTCCTTCTGATTCTCTATATGTTGTTCATGTGATTGTATAATGTCTGTGTGAAGTTATAAGCATGTATTTTGTATGAGTACTGATTATTTCTCTGTATGTGGTTGAGCAGTGGGCAGAGCTCGGCCTATGGACATGCTAATTAGTGAGACTCTGTGGAACAATAGGCCAAGGACACACCTCAAGAATGGGGAATGACACCTAAGGGCTACCAGCAGGGAACACAGGGATAGGCTGCTGGCCAGGGGACCTGCTGCAGCCAAGAAGAGACCAGGAAGGAGGTATAAATATGCCATGTGGCCGACTCCATCTTGGTACTCAGCTCAGCAATTCATCCCAGAGGCAGCAGTGCAGGGATCGAAGAACCGGAAAGAACTGTGGACTCATCCTGACATAGGATGTTCACCAAAGACTTTTCAGCCAGCAGCTATTACATCTCTGCTGCAGGCCTGCGTCGAGAACTGGGAGATTCAATGCATGTAATGTATGATACTTTAACAACCTTACACTCATGCTTTTCTTTCTTGTAGTAATAAACCTTTAGATTGTAGATTCTAAAGGATTGGCTCAGTGTGATTTGTGGGTAAGATCCAGAGTGTAAATTGACTTGAACTGTGAAGCGTTCTGTGGGACTGGTTTGCGGCCTATTTGGGAAGGCCTCCAGTCTAGGGGCTAGAGAGCCCCGAATTCGAGCAATTCGCCCTGAGCAGACGCCCTCAGCGGTGCCCAGACCCGGCCCGGTCGGTCACATCATCTCACACTTAAACTTCTTACAGGTACTGTGGAATCTCAACCCTCCCTCCCCCCCCCCCCAGCCATAGGTACACCCCCCCTTAAAGGGGTTGAAATATGACAGTACCTGTAAGAAATTTAACTTATTTTCACCCTTAGAGGGAGTGATCCACAGACCACATGAATGGTCCATGGACCACAGTTTAGTCTTGCTCTAAAGCAATGATTCCAACTTCTTCAGGTCCAGCTGTTTGGTCCTCAGGTACCCCTGTATGTGTCAGATATTGGGCTGGATCACAGTAGGCATGATCATTCACCACCAAGGCAGAGGAGCCAGACAGAAGCTCCCAGCCTTATTGCCCTTGGCTAAGGCAAGAAAGCTGGCTTGGAGCTGTGGTTGTTTAAAAGGAGACTGGCCTCAACTAGTATGTGTGGGCTGCTGGCAAGCCAGATTGCAGCTCCATCCAAAATGTCAAATTAAGAAAGAACAAGCACGTTGTTGGGGAACAGACCAATTCAACTGGATGTTAGTTTTGCTCAAAACTAGGTATTATTCTTGGAATGCATTTAGTGTTTTTACCCAATGAAATGTTTGTAAATGGCTGCATACGCTGATCTTACTTATAGCATGGAATACAAACATTACAAGAGAATATGTAAGTTTTTTTGCTTTATAACTTGGAGAAGGTTTGCTCTGAATTTGTGAACCCAGGTGTGGGAATAGCCCTTCTAGATAGGAGGGAGAAAGGAGACTATCAAAATCAGATGAGTCATCTAGGATCATGACAATACAAATGACTGGCTAAAGACCCTATCCCATCTTGGGTATACTATGTGCAAGGAAGCTCTCCTGGGACTTGGATGCTGAATGAAGGAAATAAAACAAGGTCACAGAAACTTTTTTCATCTTTTCACTGTTTGAACTCTGCCGGGACCAGAGGCTTTAAACCAAGGCAGAGATCTCCAGAGGTTGCCCCAGGATTTGCCCTCAGATACTTTGAATTGACAGATCATCACAACGCTGTCACTCTTAGGGTCAAAATCAGCAGTCTCCAACCTTTTTAAGCATAAGATCGCTTTTTGAATTTAAGTGCAACATAAGATCTACCTCAAACCCAAATACCTATGCCCCTTCTCTGAGGCTCTGCCCCTGCATGCTCCATCCTTCCCTCTTCCCCTATTCTCCCTCCCTTTCACCAGGCAGGGGCAGAGGGTTGGGGTCTTGAGCTAAGGGATTTGGAGTGAGAGGGGCTCTGAACTGAGCCTGGGGAAGGGAGCTGGGATGCAGGAGGGGGTTCAGGGTGCAGGTTTTGGGAGGGAGTTTGGGTACAGGGGGCTCAGGGCTGGGGCTCAGGGCTGTTTGTGGCCTGCAGTGCAGTTTGGATTTACATGGGGCTCAACATATGGCCCACAGGTGGGAGCCAAAACAAAAAAGTAATCAATATAATGGTCTTCTGTTGATATGTGTTTTGGTAGTTAAATTCCTGGACTGTCATAGCTCATTGAAAGTGCTGTCATATGGGTGGAATTTGGGTAAGTATTGCATTTTTATCAATATCAGCAGAACAGACTTAAATGAGGCCTGCATGTTGTGTAGTCTTGCCTTAATCTTTGTATTAATGCCTATCAGTGTGAAAGAAGCGATTTGCATATAAATTTGCATGCATATGCAACCACACTTAAGTTGTGGCCCTCGGCATGCTCTGTGAGGTATCATTGTGGTCCCTGGGGCTTCCAAAGTTGTGTAGCCCTGATCTAGATGATGCTTGGTCCTGTCGTGAGGGCAGAGAACTGGACTTGATGACTTTTCAAGCTCCCTTCCAGTTTTAATATTCTATAATTCCAAGCATTCACAGCAGATACTAACTTTAGAAAAGTATCCTTGAAGTTTTAAGCACATTTGTTCATGTGCCCATTGATTTACTAGTGTAAAGGAGGCCCCCAACTTGCAATGAAGTTGGTTCTGGAGAAAGCGTTGCAAGTCGGGGGCGTCTTAACTCGAACCGACATTTATGGTAGGCACCACACACCATCGTAAATGTGGGCCAAGGATGTAAGTGGGGGGGGGGTTTCCGGCCCCTTCCACACTTACAGCCATTTTTGTAAGTGCGGGGGGTTGGAACTTGGGTGGTTGCATCTCGGCTGCCTCCTGTATACTACTTAAGTGGACCACTTAACTGAATTTCCTATCATATTATTAATATACAGGAATCTCCATGAACCCTACACCTCCACCCCAAAGATTGTAACTGAGTTGCAAATACTTGCTTCAAGTTGAATGGTGTCAGCATAAAGTCTAACTAGATTGTGCTTATTTTAAAAAATATGTATTTAGTTTATTTAAGGGGAAAAATCAGTTTGGCTATTTGTCAGAAATTATCCAGTAAAAAACAAAATATTGTGTCAAAGGTTTTCACTTGTCAAAACCCAAACCCTGATTAGCTTGTAGGTTTTGACGAAAGCCCCAAAACACTAAAGAAAATTTTAACTGAAAACAGAAATTCCAGTGACAGAATGAAGAGGGTGAAAATCATTTCCTGCCCACCTCTCCTCCTGCTAGTAAACACTGTTGACAGGATGCCTTACTCTGCATTTCCCAGGAAAGCACAATGCCCATTAAGAGTCAGTGGTAGCAGCAGCCCCTGGATTTAGCAGTGACCTAAATAATGATTTGGCGGAGAAGATGGACCCAACTTCTTTTATTGGATCTGACAACTTCTGCTGGTGAAAGATAAGCTTTCAAGCCTCACACAGCTCTTCTTCAGGTCTGCAGAAGGAACCAACATAAGTTGGACCAATAAAATATATATTACCTCACCCATCTTGTCTCTGTAATGTGCTGCCACCATTTTGGCTACACCATTTTGGCTTCTTCACACAGCACATAGTCAACCTGTGGAACTCCTTGCCAGAGGCGGCTGTGAAGGCTAGAACTATAACAGAGTTTAAAGAGAAGCTAGATAAATTCATGGAGGTTAGGTCCATAAAAGGCTATTAGCCGGGGGGTAGGAATGGTGTCCCTGGCCTCTGTTTGTCAGAGGCTGGAGATGGATGGCACAAGACAAATTGCTTGATCATTGTCTTCAGTCCACCCCCTCCGGGGCACCTGGCGCTGGCCACTGTCAGTAGGCAGGCTGCAGGGCTAGATGGACCTTTGGTCTGACCCAGTACGGCCATTCTTATGTTCTAACGGGGCCTACACAAACACTGATTACTCATGTTGGCAAGGCCTAACCTTCCCAAACCCCCATCCCTCCCGGGGGGGGAAGGCTCAAATCTGTTGCACAAGGAGGTGGTGGGGAAAGAACGTAAAGTATGGTAGGAAGCTCTGTGGAGCTATTGGACATGCAGGTTCCTTACCTAGCATAGCCTGCCTAGGGATTGACGAGCTGGAGCCTTTTGCCCTGGATGCTAGAGAGCCTGTGATATGACCTAGATGACCCCGTCACACAGCCTAGCTGTGAAAACCCCTTGCCCAACCCAGCTCCTTCTTGGATGGGCCATGACTCCGTCTAGCTGCCTGCAAGGGGAGGAGGCTGGGTCCTCTTCGTCTGCCCCCACCTAAGTCCACCCTTTATCCTCCTCATCACTCTTTGTTCCCAGGAGATCCCAACTCTGACCTGATACACTCCCTCTGAAGAGGGGAAGGGGCACAGTGCTGCATGCTGCCAGCCCTGCCTCCCCCACAGCAGCTGGCAGTGCTACTACCTCCACCCTGCAGTGAAAAGGTGTGAGGTGGAAAATGATGCAGCCAAAACTATTTGTCCATGTGCTGCCCCCACTGCAGTTCAGTGTTGCCACCCATGTTCCCTCTAAGCTGTGCAGGAGCACAGCTTCACAGGTGATTATTCAGCCCCGCCCAGTCAGTCAGCTCCATGAACAGAGCCCTGAGCCTCTGACTGGACAGGGCTGAATAATCATCTGTAAAACTATGCTGCTGCACAGCTTAGAGGGAACACTGGTTGCCACCGTAGTGATTTTGTTGCTAATATAGTGACTTTTTGGTTTCTCTAGTGATGAAATAAGTGCCAAACCAACCAGAGACAAATCTAGCGGCTTTCACTGCCAATTGCAGTGACATTTAGGGAAGAAGTTGCCAATATGTATAGTCACAAAATCATTATAAAATATATCCCACGCTCTTTTTATTATATGATCCTGCTGGCAGCCCTCAACCCTGACACCTGGGGGCAGGTGGAGGGATGGTGCCTGGAGCCAGCAAACTCACTGGGCTGGGGGAGGCCTGAACTGCAGCAGTCAAAGATATCAGTCCACATTCATGGCCTAGACTGAAGTTGCCACATCTTCTGGCAGATGAATAGCTCAGTGTTATCCTTGTCAGAACTGGGTAGACTGTGATTAGGTGAGGAGAGGGGTGGCTGGGCTGGGGTGGCTTGGTTGGGTGCATGCAGAGGAGCTGGAGCAGAAAAAATGGCATCTCAGCTGCCACCTCTCAAGCCCTGGTAGAACTAGTACCTCACAGGCACTGCAGCTTCAGCTTTCCCATGAGCATGACCTAAGAATACAGGGTCACACCAGAAGTCCATCTAGTCCAGTACTCTGTCTTCTGACAGTAGTCAGTGCCAGGTGCCCCAGAGCAAATTAACAGAACAGATAATCATTAAGTGATCCACCCCCTGTTGCCCATTCCCAGCTGCTGACAAACAGAGGCTAAGGACACCAATCCTGCCTGTCCTGACTAATAACCATTTATGGACCTATCCTCAATGAATTTATCTAGTTCTTTTTTAATCCTCTGATAGTCTTGGCCTTTGCAACATCCTCTGGTAAAGAGTACCACAAGTTAACTATGCATAGTGTGAAGAAGTATTTCCTTTTATTTATTTTAAACCTGCTATCTATTAATTTCATTTGGTGGCCCCCAGTTCTTGTGTTACGGGAAGGAGTAAATAATTCTTTATTAAATTTCTCCATACCAGTCATTATTTTATAGACGTCTATCATATCCCCGCCCCCTTAGTTGTCACTTTTCCATGTTGAAAAGTTCCAGTCTTATAGATCACTCCTCATATCACAGCTGTACCATACCACCTCATAATTTTTGTTGCCCCTTTTGAACTTTTTCTAATGCTGAGATATTTTTTGAGATGACGTGATCACATCTGCATGCAATATTCAAGATGCGGGCATACCATGGATTTATATAGAGGCAATAGGATATTCTTTCTTATTCTCTATCCCTTTCTTAATGATTCCTATCTTTTATCCAATTGTCAATCCATGAGAGGACCTTCTTCATATCCCATGGCAGCTTACTTTGCTTAAGAGCCTTCTGTGAGGGACCTTGTCAAAAGCTTTCTGGAAATCTAAGTACACTATCTCCACTGGATCTCCTTGTCCACATACATGCTGACTGCCACAAAGAATTATAGTAGAGAGGTGAGGCATGATTTCTCTTTACAGAAATTATATTGACTCTTTCCCAACAAATTATGTTCATCTATGTGAACATAGACAATTCTATTCTTTACTACAATGTCAAACATTTTACCCAGTACTGAAGTTAAACTAATCAGCCTGTAATTGCCAGGATCACCTATAAAGAACTTTTTAAAATTTGGCATCACATTTGCTATCCTCTGTCATTTGGTACAGGAGCTGATTTAAAAGATAGGTTACAAATCACTGTTAGTAGATCTGCAATTTTACATTTGAGTTCTTTCAGAATTCTTGGGTGAATACCATGTGGTCCTGGTGTCTTATTACTGTTTAATTTATTTGTTCCAAAATTTCCTCTAATCTCCCCCTTTCCTGAGAATACTTGCTTAGAAACCCTGTCCCAATCCCATCACTGGGGAGGAGACCCCCTCACATGGACCCTGCCCTGGGTGCCCCTTGCTCATTGAGGGGAGAGGTATTCACTTATGAGTGATGGATACTTCTGTACCTGTCTGAAAGATTCCCTAATCTAGGCTACCCTGTTGGCCACCCATTGACGGGTACTGTATAAGGGCATGTCTACACAGCAGGGCTAAACTCGAAATAAGCTATGCAACATGAGCTACGCTAAATGCGTAGCTTAAGTTGAAATAGCTTATTTTGAATTTGGGCACATCTACACAGCAGTTCTTTCATAATAGAGCATTCTTCTTCTGACTTCCCTTACTCCTTATATGATGAGGTTTACAGAAGTCAGAATAAGAAGCCCATTATTTTGAAATAATGGGCTTGCTATGTAGATGTTCAATAAGTTATTTCAGAATACTGTCTGTTATTCTGAAATAACGCTACTGTGTAGACATGCCCTAAGTGACCCTCCGAGAGATCGGTGAAATCTGGTCATCTGGGCGAGGTCAATGGTCAGAGATTTTTGTTGCATTTAGAATGCTTGAATAGTGACATCGAGCAACTTTTCAGGGTGTCTCTGATGACTTCCTGCTATGGGGAGTTGGTAACAGTAGAATGGGGCCTGGAGCTTTATTCAGGCCATGAGAAGGAACAGTATATGTGGGGGGAGGGAAGGAGCAGGGTTTGCTGAGCTCCTGACACTGCACACGCTCTGTGCTGCCTGACAGCATAGCTCAGGCCCCAGGAGTGGTGCACAGATCTGCTCAGCAGGCTTGGGGGAGGACAGGGGCAGGGGAGGGGCTGCACTACTCTCTTGCTGCTCTGCCCCTAAGGCAGTGAATATGACAGTGCTTCTTGGAAACAAAAGTGATATATGTGCTTTGGGAGGGAGTGAAAGAGAAGGAATTTGGGCAGCAGCATGTCTATGTGAGCAAGGCAGGGTTCTGGTCTAACATATTCTATTCCTTCACTGAGGTAACAAACTTGCCTCTCCTTTCTGAGGCTATGTCTAGACTGCAAGCTTCTTAAAATAGAAGCTTTTCCGGAAGAGATCTTCCAGAAAAGCTTATTTTGAAAGAGCGTCCACACAGCAAAAGCGCAAGGAAAAAGCCATGTGATTTTTCAAAAGATAGCGTCCACATTGATTGGCTGCTATCTCACATTTAAGTTATGATTAGTATGGACAGATTGGCCACCAGGAAACCTGTGTTATTTTTTGGAGGGCTCTTCTTTTGAAAGAACTCCCTCTCCTGCATCCACACATGCCTTCTTCTGAAAAAGCTTTTTCGGAAAAAGGCTTCTTCCTCATAGAAAAAGGTTTACCGCTGTCGGAAAAACCCCTCCGTTCTTTCGACTTTCTGTTGAAAGAACGCAATTGCACTGTGGACATAAGTATAGTTTTTTTTTTCTGGAAAAATGCTGCAGTGTGGACATACTGAGTGATTCTTCTCCTTTAATAACCTCCTCATGAAGGCTGCAATATGAGGATGCTGCCTCCCATAACATCAGCCACCCTTCTCCACATGGTGGGACAGTAGAAATTGAGTGAGAAGATATTATCTTGTAGGGCCCCATCAAATGGAAGTCCTGGAAGAAGTTAGCTCAATTAGTAGGATGGCTCATTTGATCTGTATCCTACTGAGGAGGACTGGCCTGAGACCTGTGTGTCTAAACACGTATTTACTTCGAATTAATCTCTGGCAACTTTAAGCATGAAGAGCAGATTAAACTTTTCAGGGACACTCTGAAACCAAATCTGTACAAAATGAACATTTCTGACTGGACCTTTGAGCAGTTGGTGATGGATGGTATCACCTAGCACCATGGAGTAGGGTGAGTGTCTGTAACAGCACCAGGCATGGAAACAATGGACAGCTCAGTTAACACAGCTGGACTAATGGCTCCATGGCCAGTGCTGTAAATGGTTTTTTTTCCCCAAACTGGTTTATGGAGTCATGCAAAGACCATTATTACAAACTAGAAGATTTAAGCAGCATTGGTGAGTCCTCAATTCCAATGTGTTTTGTTTTTCTTCATTTAAATAATTGTTCTGAAGTGGGGCTGGGATGAGGGGTTCAATATGCAGGCTGCCCCTGGGATAGGACAACCCCAGCCCTCGCTCACAGCAGCAGGTAGGGGCCAGGTGAGACATGTCTGTCTGTGGCTGCTGCAGCTGCAGCAGGCACAGCTGGGAGAAGGGTGCATGTTCCCCAGCTGTAGTACAGACACACACACACACAGACATACATACAAACTCTCTGAAATGTATAGTAGAGAGCTGTCCCTTTCTCTACCCTTGCCCCCTGCTGGCTCAATGGGGCTATAGCTGTCCTGGTCCCCATCACTGGCCCCTTGCTGTCCCCCTGTGGTCACTCTGCAGTATAACTACCAGACACTTCCCTTTCCATTTTATGAGAAACAATTGAATACCAAGCACATCCCATTGTCCTGGCACAGTCACACCCTGGCCTCGCTTTTAAGTTATGATAAGAGGAAGCTGCATACCAAGTTTGGTGGTTCTAGCTCTTACCAGTGAGGAGGAGTTCTTACAAATGGACTCATAGATGGATGGACAGACAGATGGGTGCACATTTCTAAAATAAAGAAGATCATGATTGTTGATGTTATCCTCACAGTCAAGATGACCAGCCTCCCTAGGGCACTGGAGTTCCTCCAATATGGCTGAGCAATATAGTTTTTCTTCTGGTAGCTTAAATGTTTAGCTTCCTGAAATATAGATAAACTTTACTCTGGCTTAAACTTCTCCCTTCCCATTTATTATAATGGAGAGTGAGAAAGAGGTGATCACAGCGCAAGACACTCTGAGAATTAAGAAGGCTTAAAATGATGTATGTGTGTAATATAACTGTTAGTATCAACTTGCCTATTTTCTATTTCATGGATCACAAAAGACTTTAACAAGAACCACATTATACTAAATTCATATGCAAAGCAGCCTTGTGTCCTCTAGCATAATCATTTTTTCCAAGCATTGCAGTTTGATTCCCATTGTTAAGTAGTAGGATTGTGGCAAGTGAAATGGCTCATCAATGCATTCAAAAGACAAGTTTTTCATATACACAGTGATTTATTTTGTCTTTTGTTTACCACATCTTAGGACAAAATTTCCCTCTCTGATCCACACAGTTCTTAGCTTCCATAGGCTGCTCTAGCTACCCCTACAGAATGCCCTGAAACATAAATAAGCATGAACTATACATGTAGGGAGACTAGACTATCAAAGCCGAATAGTATGCTGTAGATCTGAGGGGGAGACATTTGCCCTTTTTGGTCAGAATGCAAGGAAGGGACTTGGTTAGTCTTTGTTAGAAATTCACACCAGTTTAACGTAAGGTTTGATTTTAAACTGGTGCAAAAGGCTATGTGGACAGTCTTATTTTAGTTTAAATCAGACTTTTTCAGTGTGACAAGTCAATTAGAAACAGATTTAAACTAAACCTAAATGAGCCATTCTTAAATGTAAATAAGTGTTCACTCGGGGATTTGCACCGTTGTAACAAAAAAAGGTTTAAAAGCCAAACTGATTTCAACTGGCAGTTACATTTAAAAATCAATTTTATGATGTAGGCTTTAATTTTAAAAATTTTTGAAAAACACATATTCCTGAATGTCATATCCATGGACATGTGCTGGTCTGATTGAAACAGAGAACCTCATTCTCTGTGGTTCTGACTCTTCATCCTTTCTGGTGGACAGCCCACAAAACGGCCAAAAAAATCTAATGCATTGTAAAAGGCTGAAATGCAGACGAGATTAATAATATCAGGATGAGGGGGTCCTATTGGGTTCTAGGAAGTGGGTGGGCATAAACCCATCCACTGCTAAAGGACCCTCTCTAAGCCTGTGGGGAGGATCCATTGAGCCCAGGAATTCAAATGATTACGTGGGATAAATAAAAGAAGAAAACAGGGACAAGTGTGATGGTCAAAGAGTCAAAACAAGGGAACCTGAAGAGGATATGGAGCAGAAAGCTGCAGACAGCCTCACTGCCCCTCAGAGGCATCAAGGGAGATAGTGGACACTGCCCAGGAGAACTCCACCCATACGCATGAATGGATAAAAGAATGAAAACAGACCCCAGTTGCACAGAATGAGGAGATGTTGAGCAGATACGAGGGTATAACAGAGTGTAGCAAGCCCACACGGAGCTGCTGGGGCAGACCAATCATTGTGGGCCGAGGAGGCCATGTCCCCTCTTCCCTGCTATACATCTGCAAGTGAAGAATTCAGATAAAAGGGACGAGTAGTCCTGTGGCACTTGAGAGACTAACAAATACATATATATCGTATCCTGAGTTTTCGTGGGCAAAACCCACTTCTTTAGATGAGATCAGATAAAAGGAGGCAGCCCAGGTTGGGGGAGGGAATCACTGCTGGCTTTTGCAGCGGCACCTGCAGTGTTCCTGGTGCTAAAGCCTAGGGACCTGGGCCACCTGCCAGATGACCCCCAACTGCACAGACCACTGTGGAAGCCAAGCCATCACCCACTGAGGAGGCTGCCTGAACTACACCCCAGCGCAGAGAGAAGTGAGGCCTACAGACTGATTGTTTGCTTATCTGACCATGTCCAGGGACTGCAGCCTGCTTGCTGCTTTGCCCAGCCGCTGCCCCAGCCAGGAGGCTGTATAGCTGCAAACTGTTTGATTATTTTGCCACCTAGAGGCCATGGACTATCCATTTAGGTGACCCCATCCAGTAGAAATCATCCGCTTACCGGGGAACCTTATGATCAAGTGGCAGAGTCTACTAGCCTCATACCTGATTGGTGGTGACTTGACAGTTACGGTTTGCTGTTTCTAGCCAATGGGAGCTGCGAGGCTTCCTGGCTACAGACGTGTCAAGTAAATGAAGTGGCATGAGCCCACCAGTCATGGGGCTGCCAGGGTAAGTTTGAAAAACGCTGGATGAGGGGAGCTGGTACTATGTGGGTGAGGATCTTGCTTGGGTAAGGAGTTGTGCTGGTGGGATGATGGGCTGTCAGGGAATCATAGAATAGAATACTAGAACTGGAAGGGACCTGGAGAGATCATCAAGTCCAGTCCCTTTCCCTCACAGCAGGACCAACCACAGTCTATATCATCCCTGATAGATGTCTGTCTAACCTGCTCTTAAATATCTCCACTGATGGAGATTCTATAGCCTCCCTAGGCAATTTATTCCAGTGAACGGAAGCTGGTGCTGCAACTCTTGGGGTCATATACCACTTACAAATACCTTGTTTCAGGGGCATCACTCATTTTAGTTCCAAGCCTACACACGTTCTCCACAAATTTGGTGTTTCCTCCTTTTTATTGTTGGAAGTTATTTAATCAGAAACAAAGACTCATGTATCTAAGTTTATAGGAGTTATTTCCACTAAGGGAATGAATCCTACAGAATTTCAAGTTTCCTGAGTGAATAATTATTTTATGACCCTCATTTTGGCCTTTTTCTCACATACACCAACCCCCTCATGGGAGATGCAATATGAGAGAGAGGTCTGAGGCCAGGAGTGCTGCAGTTTAGAGTGAAAGTGATATGTCTTTCACTTAAAGCTCAAGTCTCGAGCCTGCGGTCAATCTAATCTACATTACTTCAGCTACGCAAATAGTGTAACCGAAGTCAATGCTTACCACTGTATCTTGTGTGCAATAAAGTTGGCAGGGGCTGCTCTCCCATGGATGCTGGCTACTCTTTTTCACCCTGGTGGAGAATCAGTATCAACGGGAGAGCTCTTGGAGATTGATTTAGCGTGTTTAAGCAGATGCGATAAATCAACGGACAGTGGTTCGATTGCTGCAATGTCGATCTCGGCATAGTGGAGACCAGGCTTTGCCTTTTTCTCTCACTTTTCCCTGGCTTTTATTCTTCTGTAAGATGTTGGCTTGATAGATCTATTGGGAAATTAGGGACTGAAGTTTGGTCTCCATATATGGTTGCATGCAAGTTCTGCAATGCATTCTTCTTCCTGCCAGCCTGCTTCAGCCTTATAGTGGATGGGCCAGCTTGCTGCATGAAAGCATAACTGACTACCTTTATAGTCCATGTATCCAGTGACATTTCTGCTGAGATTGCCAGGGTGATGTTTTTTCTGATTGAGGATACCTGCTCATAAGGAACATAGCTAAGCTTAACAACTCATTTCATGCAAGCCTTTAATGCTGCTTAACTCCCAGATTTCATGGGTGGGGAAGTGTTCTTCCTTCATTTGACCAAAAGTAATAAAACCCAATATAAAGTAACATTTTCCCCATTTTAAAAACTGCTTTAAAAATTGTATTTGAAGTCTCTCCACAACTGGTTGACAGCTGGCTTATTTCCAGTCAGTTTCGGCTAGCTCTCCCTATGCATGCTTTGGGGACTCCTACTGACACCTGATTCTTTCATTGACTTCTGTGGGAATAGGATCAGGCCATCTGACTATGAAGTATAGGGAACCACAAGTAATAGGGAAATTAGGCAGAAGCTTGGCGAGGGAAAGCACAGCTGTGAAGACAAGAACAGGAACGCTTTACACCAGTTACACACACACACACACACACACACACACACCACTATATTTTAAATAGCAGTGTAGTGGTTTCATTTCTTAAATGTATAAAGTGATAGTCATTGTGGTTAGTATTGTTCTTTGCTATTGGTTTGGGGGTTTTTAAGTTTTAGGCAACACAGTTTAATTAAAGCCTCTCAAGTTAACTTTCATTTTGAAGAATGCTGCATAGTATCATTCTTAATTTAACGCTGTCATATTGAAAAAAAGTTTCGGTCTGTAGATCTGTTCCATCCATTTTTCACCCAGTACTAATTCAGTTATTAGACTCATGACGTATACAGAACTAGTTTCAGTGCAGTGTCTCTTTAGGAAATAAAAATACTTGTTACCTTGCTACAAATGTTTCTAATTTATTTAACTTTTAAACCCATTTC
This sequence comes from Pelochelys cantorii, assembly GCA_032595735.1. Taxonomy (NCBI): domain Eukaryota; kingdom Metazoa; phylum Chordata; order Testudines; family Trionychidae; genus Pelochelys; species Pelochelys cantorii. The sequence goes on from CM064338.1 coordinate 18,496,144, forward strand.
AAATAATATAAATTTAAAAATTCAACACTGCAAGCCCCCTGTGCAGGGAACTGCTATTGACTCAAGTGAAGTCAGTCAGGTACAGTCTGCAAAGGATTTGTGGGATCAGTCTGATCACAATATAAAATCTCTGCTTACCAACATGTCCTTACTTAGGTAAGAAAACAGAAACCAATGGAAGTTTTGACTGAGGTCAGGTCTACACTATAAACTTAAATTGCTATAACTACATCCTGCTGGAGTGTGAAAAATCCACATCTGTGAGTGTCACAGTATTACTGACCTAGCCATCCATATGGACAACACTATGTCAACAGGAGGACTTCTCCCGTCACCATAGCTGCTGCCTTTTGCAGAGCTAGATTAGCTACGTCAATTGGGGAAGCTTTCACACTGGCATAATAGCATCTTTACTCAAGTATTACTGCAGTCTTTTAAGTGTAGACTTGCCTGGCATAGTAATTGCAGGAGTTGACCCCACTTGTTCTTATTCATTTTTAGAGGTGGTTGATTACATGGTGTGACAGGGCTTGCCCTGCACTGGCCCTTTAAGGGCAAAACCCCAGCCCGGAGCAGGGGCTAGGGTTTTGCCCTTAAAGGGCCAGTGCAGGGCAAGCGCCCTGTCACACATGGGTTCCAGATAAATGTGGTTTATTGGTTAGTTTTAGCATCTCAAATCTGGTGTTTTTCTGTACTGGGACAGAGACAATTACAACTTTCAAGGAAACTGTATGGTGTATTAAATATAGTTCCATTTTATTAGTATCTTGCCAGTATGGTGCCTTTTTTGTGACATAGGTGTCATAAGAATGGATGGTTACAATAACCCTGAATATGTGTTTGGTGAAATAATATCTGACACCATAAAATTTCTTCTTAGCAATAGTCTACCAGATCAGTGTTTCTCAACCAGTGGTACTCAAGAGAAGTCTGGGGAGTATGTCACCACAACTGAAATTTGGAGAAAACTGAATTTTTGTTTTAAGTTTTACAGTGCTTTATTATTTTTGTACTTTTTCCACCCAAAAATTTCATCACCCGCCCGGCTATGATTAAGTTGTTTAAACAAATGTGTTGCAATGGTGGAAAAAAATTGTGAGTGTCTGAAAACTGTAGTACTTAATTTTTTTAAAAAAGGGGGTACTTACGTTTTTAAAGGGGTACTTTATAAAAAAAGGTCGAGAAACACAGTACCAGATTGTTTTCATGTATGTGCTTATTAAAAGCATTGGACCAGATAGGCTTTAATTACAACTAAGCACTTTTCAGATGCCCTTTTCTTTGATACATCCTGTTCTAGCTTGTGATTTAAACAAAATTTTAATTGTTTGCCCTCTAATTATAATTAGACAGCATTATTATACATGTGTTTTTTGTGGTGCTAGTTAATACCATAATTTCTTATTGGTTTAGTGTAAAGTGCATTGAGAAGAATTGGTTTTGTACAGAAAGATCTCCTGTTGTTTTGCATGTATCCTCCAAATATTACATATAGATGTGCTTCTGGTTCTCCTTTACTTGCCCACTACTTGCAGTGTGAACCAATGCAAGTCAGACATGACCCTACCTTAACTGCAGGTACTAAAGAGAGAATCAGCTTGTCAGATGTAAACTTCTAAATGAAATCTGAACATTAATAAAGCTAAAACAGCTGCCCAGATCTCCCTGTACAGAAGCATGGAAAGAGACACCAATAACTTTATCTAATTTGTTTCAGTAAAGCTGTTCTTGATTTCAGCAAACATATTCTAAGGCAGTGGTTCCCAACCACCATTCCGTGGACTGGTACTACGCCACAGACTGCTAGATGCTGGGCCACGGCGGCTGCCGGAGCTGAAGCTGGCTGTTCGGGGACGGGGCTCACCCTGGCCCCCTGAGCCGCCACACAGCAGCTGGCTTCAGCTCTGGCAGCTGTGATGGCTGATTTTGCCTGCCAGTAGCTCTGGGACTGAGGTGGCGGCAGGAAGAGGCAGAGCAGGATGCACCTCCCTCCTTCCTCCCCACCCAGGTAAGATGGCGGCCCAGCCAGGGCTCCACACTTCCCCCCCCCACACACACCTCTACCCATGGGGGCGAAAGATGCGATTGGGGAGGGAGGGGGTGCAAAGGAGGAAGGAGTGTTCGCACTGTCAAAGGTTGCTTCCCCTACCCATGCAGCAGTAACAGCCATGCTCCCTAGACGGGGGAAGCCTCGCTTTGGGGAGTGTGGGAGTGGGGGGTGGTCAAAGGGGTGTTGGGTGAGGGCGTGGTGGGGTCATGGAGCAAGAGGATGTTGGCATGAGCTGTAGGGGTCAGAGTTTAAAGGGTGAAAGGGCATGGGGATGGGGCAAAGGTATTAGGCACTGGGGAGCAAGGGGTTGGGTTAGGGCTAGGGATTAAGGGGGGAAGGCTGGGGCTGAGGAAGGGCAGGGGTTAGAGGTCAAAGGGCAAAATGCAGTGGGTTGCAGTGGGTCAGTGGTTATAGACACAGGTGCAGTGCAGCTTGTGCTTCTGTCTCAGGGGGCAGCAGATCTGAGGGTGTTTGAGCAGGGTCAGGGAGGCCTCAGAGCTTGTGGAATAGGCAGTTGCAGGGTCATTGGGGTAGGATGAGGGTTTGACACAACAGGCAATAATAGAGTTTGTGGACCAGGGAGCACCATGGGTAGTGGGGCAGGATCAGGAAGCACCAGGAGTAGTGTGGCAGGATTAGGGAGCACTGGGAGTGGTGGGGCAGGATCCAGGGAAATGGGCGGTTGTAAATTTAAGTCAAAGGTGGCTGGGACACAGCGTGCCAAGGTTGGTAGTGACAGCGGATGCAGGATAGGATCCAGGCAAAAAAGAGGTGGTTGACAAAAGGAAGTTGGCAGCAGGGGATGTTGGGAAGTGGGAGACAGTGGGCACTGGGGTGACAGGCTTGGCAAGACAAACCTGTGAGGTAATGGGGTTAGTGGGATATAGGGGATATCAGATGTTGAGTTTGGCAGGTTTAATAACACAGAGACACAGAGTACCAGGGTTGGCTGGACGGGGTCACAGGCTTCTGGGGTTGGAGGTAGAGGGATGTGCAGTGACAAGACTGGGTCAGAGGGTGAGCGGATTGGCGGACAGGTAACATTCTATTTGCATATTCATTATCTGCATAATGAATAAGCAAATATGAAAATAAAATGTTATCAGGCCGCTAAAAGTTTGTGAATAGGTTTTCAGGTCTGGGGGATAAAAAAGGTTGGGAACCACTGTTCTAAGGGAGCAGCTTGTTAAAAAGTATCAGTGAGAGCAGGTCCCAGCTCAAAGACAAACATTTTCTAGCTGACAGTCCTCACCATCTGATTTAGAGGAAAACTGTGGCCATGTGGACTGAGGAAATCTGTGTTCTGTTCCTGATGCACTGAGAGATGTGGAGTAAATTAGTTAGGGTTCTTTTACAATGCAGTTAAAATCATGTGGCTGTCCCAGCTAACTTGGACTCTAGGCACTCAAACAAAGGGACTGTTTAATCTCCATGCAGACATTTGGATTTGGGCTGAAGCCTTGGGCTCTTAGGATCCTGTGAGATGGGAGGGTCCCAGAGCCTGGCCTTAGCCTGAATGTCTACATCTTAAACAAACAGCCCATTGCCCCTGAAGCCTGAGTCAGCTGGCATGGACCAAGTATGTGTAGACAGACCCTTAGAGTCCCTAAGCCACAGATTCTTCATCTGTAAAATGGAGGTGGGGTAACCAGATAACAAGTGTGAAAAATTAGAACAGTTTTTGGGGGCAGGGTATACTTGTCAGGTCACCCTAAATCAAAGGTCCCCATACAATGGGACATGCCCCCTGTGGGGGTGCAGAGAACATTCAGAGGGGCATGGTGGGGCCCAGGCCAGCCTCTACAAAAGGCAGGGTGGGAATCTCACTCCGCCTTGCTCCACCCCCAGGTCTGCTCCAGCCCCTGGCTGTGGTTCTGCTGCCGGCCTCAGCCCCAGCTTTGGCCCTGATCATGGTGTAGCCCTAGCCTAGCCTCCAGCTGTGACTTTGCTCCTTAATAGTACTAAGTGCTTATTGGATCCCTATAATGAGTGCTTACTGAGTCCCTAATAATACATAGTACTGCTAGGTGCTTACTGCTCACTGCCATGAACGAAGTTAGTCATTCTCCAGTCCTTCTGGGTTGAAGAAAGAGGCAAGAAATACAAAAAGCCTTGAGTCAAATTTTCTACTAGTGAAACTCAAGTCAGCAAGGCATTTGGCCTCATTATGGCTGGAGAAGTATCTTGCATTTCTGCCTGCTTTAATCTTAGTTTAAAAGTCTCTCTAAAGTCAGAGGCACTTGAAGTACAGGTGCTCTCTCTCCCATCCCCCCACATTTTAATACTAAAAGTATATGGAGTCTTTGTACAGCCAAATACTGTACATGGGAAACCTAAAAAAAAATCCTCTTAGAAAATACACCTACAATGAGAGCACCCATTAGTAACATTAGTAGCTTGTAATAAATGGGAAACAGCAATAAATACATTTCACATAGTTTAATTTCACAGTTTAAGATTAAACAAAAGCAGTGCAGAGTAAACTATCTTTGCAAAACTGTCCGGAAAAAACTCAACTATTTATAAACTTTACAAAAAACAACTCCCTTAACTTGATTCTGCTGGCACTGATGATGAGGGCATGTCACAACTGGCCCCAACTAAAGCAGACTCACTCAAAGCATGAGATACATATCATGCCATTTGTAAGGTTTTCAGCACTTGTCCCTCATGTGCTCTTCAGAATCCTTCATATTGCACATAAAAATTCCTCAAATACTATGTGAAAAATTGTTAATTCAAAGTTGAGGTTTTTTCTTTTTAACATTGTTTTGAGCTGTCTTTTTTTCTAACTTGCACACACAAAAATTTGAAATTAATTCTATAGCCAAGGCAAATCCAAAGGTTAAATTAATCGTTGATAGTGTTTGATATGGTTGTTAGTGATCTGAGCAGCTGTTTTGTCATTGAAGTCCTGGCTCTGAACAGTAAATCAAGGTGATGCCAAGTCAGAAGATGGAGTTCACAACATGCCTTTTTCCCTCTGGGAGATCAGTGCTCAGGTATAGCTTGGAAAATGCCTTGTGTGTCATGGAAGGTTCATTTTTCAGTAGTTCTGCCTACTGGCCATTCAAGTTCACGGATGGTCCCTTTTGCTTTGAATTTTGTCCCTCCCTTCCAGTCTCTCCCTCTACCCTGTTTCCATTCCAGGGAACGTTGTAACAAGTGTTTAATGTCTGTCTTGTCAGACTTCTTGCTTCTTTCTTGGGCTACTTCCTATGTGAGCTCATCTTCTTTTCTGGGGGCTTGGATTCTCAACAGGGTTTGCCCTGGGGTCAAGGCAAACCCCTGGTTCCAGTTCTTAAGATAACAAAGGAATTGAATCTAAAACAGAAATAAAGAGCAGCACTGACTCCTCTGTCCTACCAGGATCTTTCATTCTAGCACTGTGTAAGGGTTGGAACTCCCCCTACAGTGCCACCTGCCATCGATTTTTGGGGAATTGGCTCGGACGGCAGGTGGCACAAGTCAATTCGGGTCGCTACCCTCCAACGGCGCCCACACAGCCTGGTCTCTACCCCTTCCGGGGTTTGATCGGGACGTCAGAGCATGGACGGCTTAGTCTGGCATCACCTAGTTCTGCGCCCTTATCTCCGCCCGCCGTGACGCATCCTTCCCGCCGGACCCCTGGCGACGGATGCCCTAAACGCCTCTTGCTCGCTCTCTCGGGCGCTCTCTTCTTAGCTACTCCGGGGGGAGGGAGGGAGAGAGGAGAGGGGGGCCCGGGCCCACCCTCACTCCTGGGCCCCAGCCCAGGGCCCTAAAGGACACGGACCGGTTTTTGGTCTGGGTCTGGCTGGCAGGGGCATCCTGCTGAAACCTGCCAACCCACGCCCTGGGCTACTTCCTCTCCGGTCCAGCTCCCCTCCCATGCTGCTGGCTTACCCGGCCCTCCGTGGGCCAACCGCTCGCTGCTCCGGGCGGGCTTCGGGTCCCCGCTGCTCCACGGGTGCCCAGACCGGCCTGCACTCTGCAATCGTCGGTTCATGCCCTCGCTCGTTCTCCGGCGCCAAGGGTTTCGCTCTCCAGCGTTTGTCTCTCCGCCCCCCTCCTCTGCACAGCGCCGGAGCAGCATTTAAAACTCCCACCGCATCCGGCACCAGAGGGGGCATCATACTGATGTCACCGGGTCGCTCCGCCCCTCCCGCAGCGTCTGTACCATACAATGCCGGTATGCGCCTCCCCACCTCCCGAATAGGGCGCTTGCCACGGGGGCTCTAGTGCGGGGCTGTGGGACCCCGTCACGCACTGCCATCTGGGAGGTACAAAAATCCAAGAGACAGAGGCAGGCAGTCTAGAATGCTGAGGGTAGAATGGGACTCAGGGCCACTCCCTCCTCCTGCACCCCACACATTGTTTAAAATGGTGAGACACTGAGGAGTACAATGGGAGTCAGTGCCACTTGTCCTCCACAGATACTGCAAGGCAGCTGCGCTCCCTTCTGCCCCCCTGGGCACAGACCCAGCAGAGGACCCCCAAAAAGGCAGCATTTTGTATGGAGGGAAAACCAAGAGGGAAAGGCAGGTGGGATACGTTTCCACTGCATAGCTTGATGGTGCAGCTATGCTGCTATAATGCAGCACGGTAGACACTTGCTGCAGCAATGGAAGGGGTTTTCCCATCACTGTAGTAAATCCACATCCTTGAGAGGCAGTAGCTAGGCTGACAGAATAATTTGTCTGTTGACTTAGCAGTGTCTACATTGGGGCTTGGGTCTGCTTAACTATGTCTCTGAGAGGAATGAGTTTTTCACATCCCAGAGCTATGTAGCTAGGTTGACTTAAGTTTTAAGTCTAGACCAGGCCATAAGGTCCTGGGAAGACATAGATTACCCAGAACAGCTACCTCCAAAAAGGGACAATTCTCAGAGGGTCTCAAAAGGAGGCAGACATCTGGCCTATAGCTCTGTTCACCTGCTACCTAAGAGTATGTCTACACAGCAAAGTTATTTCGAAATAACAGACATTATTTTGAAATAACTTTACCAGCGTTTACACAGCCAAACCGCTATTTCGAAATTAAATGGAAATAGTGGAGGGCTTATTTCAAAATTGGTAAATCTCATTCCATGAGGAATAGCGCCAATTTCGAAATTGCTATTTCGAAATAAGCACTGTGTAGATGCTTATTTTGAAATAGGGGGCTTCCAGCCCTTCCCAGGGTGCCCTGGTGGCCACTCTGGGAACAACCAAGCAAACTCCTCTCCCTCCCCCGCTCCCGGAGCCCTTAAAGGGGTAGACTCTGGCCACAGTGCCTGTGCCAGCTCCAAGCCTGCCAGCCTGAGCCGGCAGTCACTGCACCTGACCCAGTGGCCCCAGCATGAGCAAGGCAGCCAGTGCCAGCCAGCCCTCCACCACTCCCCAGGACCAGTCTGCCAGCTCCCAGGAGCCTGCCAGGGGCCAGAAAAGGTGGGTGCCTGCCTGGTCCAGTGCAGAGATCAGGACCTAATTCAGGTTTATGGGATACCTCCAACGTCCATGATCTCTGCAGTAAATGGAGGAACGCAACCGTCTACAGGTGGATGGCTGCCAGCCTGGCCACCAAAGGCCACATGCGAACCCAGGAGCAGGTGCATGTGAAAATAAAGGAGCTGCAGCAGGTGTATGCCAGGGCCACAGGGGGCAGCTCCCAACCAGGGGCAGACCCAGACCTGTGCCCCTATTTTGATGCAGTGGACCTCTTCCTGGGGGGCAGGACATTCCGTGCCCCCCAGGTGGTCATCGACCCTGGGGCAGAGCTTTCTGCCTCCTGCTGCTCCAGCCCCTGCTGCCTCCCCAGCTACCACTCTTCCTCCCACTCGTTCTCCCCCTCCCACTTCTTCCTCCCCATCCTCCCCATCCTCCAAGGATGCCAAAGCCCCCACACCCGCGGTGCTGGGAGACAGTTGGGCCGGTGAGACCCCCAACCCTGAGCCCTGAGCTTCTCCTCCCCCTTCCTCCCCTTGCCACCCGCTGCCAGCTCCCTCCTCCCCCTCTCCCATCTTCTTTCCCCAGTCTCACCTCAGTTTCATTCCCCCTCAGCCCTAGTTTTGTTCAATAAAGAGGCTTTGTTGTAATGAACATGTATCTTTTATTGTACAGCAGGAAGGGGGGTTAGGGAGGGGTAAGTGGAAGGATGTGAGGGAGGAATGAGGCACAAGCCCCCAGTGGGGCACACCAGGGAGACTGTTACTGCCTGCAGAAGGTGCTGCCAGGCTCACAGCAACACGTCCAGGAGAAGCACCAGAGTGCCCAGGGGCGGCTCCAGCTCCATGCTGCAGAGTGCTGTGGTGTCCTGAGTGAGGGCAACCAGAGTACACAGAGAAAAAAATGCTTTGCTGTCCCTCAGCAAGGTAGGCAAGCAAGCAGGGAAACCTTAGAACTGGCTGTCCGGGGGACGGGGGGGGGTGTCCCTTTAAGCACAGGTCTCAGATAGCCTCAGGCAGCAGCCACACAAGGTAACTCCTGACCTGATGCCCTGCCAGAACCGTTTCCGGCCGGCCTTAAATGCGATTCAGCGTCCTATCAGTGTGGACGTGCTAGTTCGAAATAGCAAAATGCTATTTCTAAATGCATTTTGTGTCTAGATGCATTATTTCGAAATAAGCTATTTCGAAATAATGCTGTAGTGTAGACATACCCTAAGAAACTTTGTTCATTCCTTTTCAAGGATCTGAGGATGAGCTGAAGGCTGAGTCCTTCTGAAATGGGTTTCTCCTTTCTTAAGGCTCCTCCTCCAGGACTAGCATGCCTCTCAGATGCCACAGGATATGAGTGCCTGAGCTCACAGGTGCTCTTTAACCATTCTTCCCTGTGGTGGGGTTTGTACACTCCATCATAAAACATGAGGCACAATTAAACAATCTTTCAAGATTCTCTGATGAAAGTTATTAGACAAGTTCTAAGTAATATAACATGTATAGGACTATGAGCATGTTGTACTATGTGTACTACATTTCATTTATGTATTACAGGATAATCACATATCTAAGGCAAACATTTCACAGCAGAAATAATAGAAGTTGACAGGTAGGGACTTATTTTATTTATTTTTAAAGCTGGTAACTCTACAGAGTTACTATTGTAACTTCATAAGGGAGGGTTTTAAAGAGTGCATACCTTATGATTTCTTTACATACTGCTTCAACTATATGAAAAATATATAACACATTCTTTTCTGTAAACCATTTAATTATGACCTAAATTTTAATAGGTATGCAATATTCAAAAATTTCAATAATACAGCATATTTTAATTGTAAAAGCAAGAATTGTCTAATTTCATTAACATCTGCATCCAGTTATCATTAATTAAACTTATTTTTTCTGGCAAACTTTCATCCACAAACTTTTGTAACAGCTCATGATTAAGAATATCAATTAGTTGTAAGAGGGTGGTAGTACCTGTGGATAGCTCAGCGGTTTGAGCATTGGCTTGCTAAACCCAGCATTGTGAGTTCAATCTTCTAGGGATCTGGGGCAAAATCTGTCAGGGTTTTGGTCCTGCCGTGAAGGTCCTGCCGTGAAGGCAGAGGACTGGACTTGATGGCCTTTCAAGGTCCTTTCCAGCTCTGTGAGATAGGTATATCTCCATGTTATAATTCAATCAAAGCACTGCTAAGTTTCAGGTTGCACACCTGCAAATTCTAGGTATGCAAGCACAATTAGCAAAACTACTGTATCTTGGGAGACTGTCTTGATTACAGCAATCTTGTGGCAGACTGAGATGAAGAAGGGTGACTCATGCAGTCCACTCATTAGCTGAGGCTGCCCTTCACTGGACTAGCATATATTTTTTTAAAAGTCTGTTGGCTGTTTTTAATGTTGGTGTTAAAAAGCTATATTCAGTGTTGCCTTGTAACTGCTTTGCATGAGCAGACTAATGCAAAAGAGCCATGGGGCAAGTGTACAGTACTCTCTCCCTTACATGGCTGAGCCTCTGAAGGAACCACAGGCACAGAGGGGCAATCTGAGATATGGCTGGATCGATGTCCCCAGCTATTCTGCACTCCTGCAGTGGTGCACAGCCAAGAGGACCTCGATTTAGGAGCACATTCAGGAAAGCTCTAATCTGAGCCAAGGGTTTTGAGGAGTAAAGGTTATTTTAAGGGAAGGGTTTATCTCAAAATAACCCCATTTTCTCTCTCGAAATAGCGCTATTGTGAAATAGCGCCATAACGCAATTATGCAAATGAAGCGTGGGATATTTAAATCCCCGCTTCATTTGCAATTTCAGGTGTCTGCATTTGCATTCCTCTCAAGAGAGAGGAATGAAATGTAGACATACCCTCAGAGACCAGATATCAGGGGTCAGTAAGAGCTAAGTGTCAGAACTGGGTTATCTGGAGTGAAATAAGGCAGGGGCAGGAGATATTACATGCATAGGCAGGGGAGCCAACAGCGTGCTCAGAACCCTGGGCATGATGGAGGGGACTCTGCTCCATGCTTCTGGAAGGGGCAGGGCCTCAGGCAGAAGAGGTGGAGCTGGGGAAGCATGCCCTACTCCTCCTCCCCCCTCAGAGCACAGTGTGGCACTCCAGCGGTGATTTAAAGGGCCTGAGGCTCTGGCAACTGCTGAATTGCTGGGCCCCACAGGCAACTGTCCTGTTTGTCCCCTGCAGCCCCTAGCATCAGGCCTGCACATAAGTGAACACTTTGATCTATCATTGCATTGCTGGTGGGTTTAAGAGCTGGTTTGTTGAGTCTTCCAACCAATCCAGAAGTGTTGACACTCAGGAAGCCTATTACAAGTCAGCTATGCTTGTGGTTGCCTGGCAACTGGTTCTGCTTGCAGGCTCTGATTCCTGATGGAAATGATCATGAAGTGCACTAGAAAAAGCATTGTACTATAAAAACAAAATAGGAAATCATTATTCCAAAACACTGTTCTTTGCAGTTAATGATTCATTAAATCAAAATATTATTTATTTGTATTTCCAGCAGAATTTATAGGTAAATAATTTGCCTTAAAATGTTTCCATAATAAATTCAGGCACAACTGTGCATTCCCTCCTCCACTTTAGGGCTTATGAATTGTGGATCCCCATGTAGCTGGTCTTTCCATGGCTAGCAGATGCTTCCAGCCAGATAGTGACCCCAAAAAGATGGAAGATTGCTTCCTAAGAGAAGCAATATACCTGCCTTGGAATCACCAGGGGTGACTTCTTACCTGCAGCTAGGCCCCCTGCCATTCAAAAAGGGTTCAGTCACAGGATAAGCTGGTAATTGCCTTTGACCCATCACATTTTGACTCAGGGTTGACTCATCAGTGTAGCTATGTTGAGACTCAGGTGTAACTCATTAAACCCAGGCCTAGTCCCTCACTGTGCTGAAGCACAAGGAGCCCTGGTTGGAAGTCTGTTCCTTTGCACTTAGCAGGTGTGGTACCTCTGTAGAAGCTCCAAATACATCCCTTCTATGTTATCATCCTTGTACAGAGAATTGACATAAGTTCCCTTGTTTCAAGGACCTCCAGAACACATGAAGTGGGGAGGGCATAATTTGCCATACACTAACAACTTCCTTGTTTTTAGAATTAATAATCAGTAGAAAGATTTACTGTGGCTTTTTTAAGTCACTATCTATTTTTAAAATGTTATTTTGGTGCAGGACTAATGGAAGCTACAATATATATGATATTTCCTAGCACAGGTGAGTAAAATAAACATATAGGGAACTTAAATATGAGAGCAGATTATGTAACTGAACAGAAAATATCTGTTCACATAAGGCATAGCATTTTCCTTGATCCTGGTCTCTACAGCAATTGTGTACTGTTTTACAGGTTAGGAAGTTCAGATGTGAACTTGAGTCCCTGATCTATTGCAGGTAATGTACTCAGTGTCAGGAAGGTTAGTGTCTCACAAAATACACATGCACGCACACACACACAAACTTATTGAATAAATTACTGAAAAAAACTCCAGGGGTGTGACTGCCCCACCTGGCTTGTTGATATGGAGATGAATTCAGCCACTCCTATTATTAGTGACTGCTTCAACTATACCACAACTTTCAGTTTGCATGTGCTAGTGCACATGGCTCCACCAGACCTTTCAGATGCCATTACTCTTAAGTCAGCAGTTCTCAAACTGTGTTTGGGACTTGAGGACCCCGAAGTGGGTCACAACCCTGTTTTAATGGGGTTGCCAAGGTGGTATTAGATATGATGTGGGGCAGCACAGCTTCAAAGATGATTAATCAGCCCCACCCAATCAGTCAGCTCCCTGCATGGAGCCCTGAGCCTCTGACTGGGGCTGATTAGTCACTTGTGAAGTTGTGTGGCTGCACAGCTTAGAGGGAACACTGGTTAGGTTACAATCCTCCCATCTGGGGCTGAAGTCCTTGGGCTTTGCCCTCCCCCCACCCCCTTGCCCGGAGTGGTGGGATTCTGGCTTTAGCCTGCCTACATGGGGTGGCAAGTCTTAGGTTGGCTCAGGCTTTGATTCCCCCTCCTAGGGTCATGCAGTAATGTTTATTGTCAGAAGGGGGTTGTGGTGCAATGAAGTTTGAGAACTCCTGCTGTTAGCTCCTCCTGCAATAAATGAAACCAGCTTATTACATATCTGGTTTACTGATACCACATTCTCAGATAGGGAAAAAAATGCACACCATCAATTCAAAAGTCTGCTCTCATGCAGGGGAGGAATCATACTGCAGCAGAGCAGGGTATGAATTATGGCTGATCCCTCAAAACCCCTATGCTATAGCAGCTTATGCACTGCTGGACAAGAATGGTAGTGGACAAGAATGGTACCAGGCACAATCATCGCTGTCAGGGAGCTGAAATCAATGTTAAAGAGTAGAAAGCTAGGTCAGAGTCTAATACACTATGGCTGCGTCTAGACTGACATGATTTTCTGCAAATGCTTTTAACGGAAAAGTTTTTCCGTTAAAAGCATTTGCGGAAAAGAGCGTCTAGATTGGCACGGATACTTTTGCGCAAAAATGCTTTTGCGCAAAAGCATCCGTGGCCAATCTAGACGTGGTTTTGCGCAAAAAAGCCCCGATTGCCATTTTCGCCATCAGGGCTTTTTTGTGCAAAACGGTTCTCAGTTGTCTACACTGGCCTCTTGCGCAAAAGCAATTGCACAAGAGGGCTTTTTCCCGAGCGGTAGAGTCATTGTATTTGCGCAAGAACACTGACGATCATACATTAGATCGTCAGTGTTCTTGCGCAAATTCAAGCGGCCAGTGTAGACAGCTGGCAAGTTTTTGCGCAAAAGCAGCTGCTTTTGCGCACAAACTTGCCAGTCTAGATGCAGCCTATGACTCCAGGAATTTGTCATTGCACTTGCCTTCTTGTCTACTTGATGTGCTCCTCGACCAGACTCAAGAGGTTATTTTCAGCCTAGTTCAACATTGTGGCCTTATCTGATTATAATATAACTGTAAAAACCATTGTTGAAACCACTGTGTTATAGTTGCAACAAACCTTGTGCCAGGCAGGACAAGTGGCCAGAAAGGGTTAAACAATCCCAGGCTGAATGACCCACAGTCAACCTGTAGAGGCATGTGAGATAAGTATGTAAATGGTAATTAAGGCACTTCAATGCTAGTTAGAATGGAGCTTTGAAATGCAAACCTGCATTATTAGAAATTAGAGATAATACTTCTTAGATGTTAAAATGAGCAGTCTTGTAGTACCTTAGAGACTAACAAAAATAATACATGTAGATGGTATCATGAGCTTTCGCGAGAACAACCCACTTCTTCAGATGAATGGAGTTATTAAAGGTCCAGTTTCTTCTCCTATTTATTTAGAAACTGGACCTTTAATAACTCCATTCATCTGAAGTGGGTTGTGCCCACGGAAGTTCATTATACCATCTACATGTTTTATTAGTCTTTAAGGTGCTGCAAGACTATTCGTTGTTTTAAGTTTTTCCAGTTACAGGCTAACTTGGCTACCCCTCTGAAGCTTTTGAAAAATAATATATAGTATCATGAGCTTTCAAGGGCAAAACGTACTTTGAAGACACTATTTTCAGCCCAGTTCAACATTCCCTTCCTCCCCTCTGCTCAGAGTCTTAGCTATTCAGGCATAGATGAGTAACTAAAAAGGGGGAGGCAGATTGTGTGTGTGAGGCACCAAACCGCTAATGGCATGAGGCACCTTCCATACACTGAACTGAAGCAGGATTAAAGACAGGTTACTTTACTACAGTAACTGCGTTTTTTTGTTAGTCTCTAAGGTGCCCCAGGACTACTTGTTGTTTTTAAAGTTACCACACTAACACAGGTACCCCTCTGAGACTTCTTAGATGTGTTTACTCATATCTTATAGATCCTAACCATGTTCCTGTCTATCTCTATAATTGTTGATTCAGAGATCAAAAGGGAATATGGACATTTAGATGAATCTCGGGTAAAACAATGTCATTATCAAGATGTCTCTTTAAAGTTTGATAAACTGCTGAATGGATAAATTACCTTATGTTAATTACCATGTGAGACAAAAGGGTACATCAAAAGGCTATTGTTTACTCAGGGCAGTGTAGAAGGCCTTTGGGTCTTGACCCTATTGGTGTCATATCTGCTGGAGGTTTCATACAAAGGAAACCTAAGCTATAAAGATTGAAATCCCAGTCATTGGCTGGAATCACCCCAGATATGGATTTTGAACTAAAACCATAGATTAAATTCTAAACTTCTTGCAATTACAAGATCACCATCTCTATTATGTATCTGAACCTCAAGAATTAACTCATGTCTGTATGTATATTGAAGTTTTCACCAATATTTCCTTTTTCTTTTTAAATAAATTTTAGTCTCATTAATAAGAATGGCTATACGTGTGTATTTGGGATAAGGTCTGAAATATGTATTGACCTAGAAGGCAATGTGTCCGATCTTTGGGTAGAACTTCATCTGACTTGGTTGTTTAGGTGGAAGCTTGAGTCTGGGTACTTTAAGGGAACTGTATTGCTTCATCTTCTGATTAACCAATAAGGTAATACAGACGCTGTTTTATGCTGGCTTGATAAATATACATATTGGAATAACAAACAGTGTTGGGTATTGGCTATCCCATTTCTTGTAGTGCACCCTAACTGAGTGATCTCAGCTGGTTCCCCTTGTGCCCCAGTTATTACAAACATCTGAAGGTCAGTGCCTCACCTCCCTTGATACAGGCTATAAGGAAGTTACTCATCTTGTGCAGTAATAACTGTTCTTCATGGTTTGTCCCCCCATGGGTGCTCCACTGTTGGTGACGGGTCATCCTGGAGCTGCAGTTTGGAGCTTTTTTAGCAGTTGTCAGTCGGGCCATGCATGCATGGAAGGCACCTCACATCATTAGTGGTTTGGTACCTCACACACACAGCCCGCCCACCCCCCTTCAGTTCCTTGTCTATGCCTGAGTAGCTAAGACTCCGAGCAGAGGGGAGCAAGGGAGGGTCGTGGAGCACCCATGGGGACACACCTCGAAGAACAGTTGTTACTGCACAAGATGAGTAACTTCCTTTTCTTCTTCAGGTGATGTCCCCGTGTGTGCTCCATTGTTGGTGACTTCAATCTGGATGGTGGGACTTGGAGTCACTGCTTGGTGGCAAAAGAGAGAACTGTTGTAGCCACCGCTGTATCAGCTGCTAGCTGAGGCATAATAGCATAATGCCTGGTGAAAGTATGGTTGGATGACCAAGTGGCTGCCTGGTAAATTTCTTAATAGGCATATTGTTTAGGAATGCCACAGAGGTTACAGTAGCACGGGTAGAGTATGCTCTTGGTGGAGCTGTCAACGGCTTATTGTGAAGAGAGTGGCATGGTAATATACAGGAAGATATCCATTTGGAAATACATTGGGCTGAGATTGGTGTGCCTTTCGAGTGATCTGCGATGGATACAAAAAGGCGTGGAGACTTGCAGAACACCTGTGTCCTGTCAATATAAAAGGCTAGAGCCCACTGAATATCTAGGGTATGAAGCACAGTGTCGGTAGGGGATGCATGAAGTTTCAGGAAAAACATGGGTAGGACTATGGGCTCATTGATATGAAAATAAGTTCTGACTTTGGGTAAAAATGTTGAGTGTGGTCGTAATATTAATTTGTCCTTGGTAAAGATTGTATAAGGCGGACTAACTATCAAGGTCCTATCTCACTAACTCTCCTTGCTGAGATAAACTATTAAAAACAGCACCTTCATCGTAAGGAACAAGAGCAGGAAGGTAGCTATGGGCTTGAAAGGGGGTTGGAACCCTGTGAGGAGGGTAGAGGTTCTGGAGGCCCTTGAGGAATCTCCTGGTGATGGGATGTGCAAAGACAGACGATCCATTGACCTGTTCATGGAAGGCCATAAGTGGTTCTGGTGGAATGGTCTCCTGCTATGGAGAATGGTTCTTACTTGCTCAGAACATAGAGATTCGGCACCCTGGAACCAGACAGGAGCCAGGCATGGAGGTGAAGAGTATGGGGTTAAGGGGGAAGTAATTTGCCCCAATTCTGGGAGAGGCGGTTGTGTTGGTTTGTTCCAGTGGATTAGGAATACATCACCCATTAACACTCCCCTGCATCCCCTTGCCCAGTCTCTCCTGGGAGCAGAAACGAAGACACTTGGCATCGTTCCAGGTTGCAAAGAGGTCTATTGATGGGTAGATCCACAGGCAGAAAACAGAGGCAGTCACCGTTGGGTGCAGTTCCCACTCATGGTCTGTGGAAAAGTTGCGGCTCAGAGTATCTGCCATGTGTTGTTGACATCTGGTAGGTATGATGCTTTTAGGGTGACCCCATGATGTATGCACCAGTTCCAAAGGTGGATGGCTTTTGCTCAAAGGGATCAGGAAGGAGCCCCGCCCTGCCTGTTTATATAAAACATGGATGTTATATTGTCCATGAGCATGAGAATGGTGTGATTGATAATGGTGGGAGCAAAATGCCTGCATGCATTCTTGACAGATCTGAGCTCGAAAAGGTTGATGTATAAAATGGTTTTGTGTAGCAATCATTTGCTCTGAGCAGTTTGGTGATGCAGATGTACACCTCATCCTATTAGTGAGGTATCCGTCATAATCTGCATTGATGGTTAGGATTGGTGGAAGGGTACCCCTGCAAGGAGATTGTGGGGGATGTCTACCCTTTGAGAGTCCAGCACATGTTTGGGGAAGGTGACATTGCTTGTGAAGTGGATGACAAAATGGTGTGCACACCAAAGTTAGCCAGTTCTGCAGGGCGCGGAAGTGGAGGTGCGCATACTGGACAACATATGTGGTAGAGGCCATATGGCCCATCAATTGGAAACAGGTATGTATGGTAGTGGAAGGACTCATGAATAGTGTGGTTACTAGGCCCCATAGCACAATGAAACATTGATGTAGGAAATAAACCCGGACCGACATAGTCGTGGTGAGCTCCAATGAACTCTATGTCCTGAACAGAGTCAGGAACTGACTTATGTTCATTTATAAGAAGTCCTAGATGACTGAACAGATCTTTGGTCTTTGAAACCATGCTAGTTGTTTCTGCTTGTGATCCGCCTTTTATGAGGCAGTCATCCAGGTATGGAAAAATCACGACTCTCTGTCGAAGAAGGTGGGCTGCATCTACTGCAAGGACCTTTGAGAAGACTCGAGGAGCAGAGGATAGGCCAAAGGGTAGGACCCTGTACTGAAAATGGTCCTCGCCCACGGGGTGAAGCGTCTGTGGGATACATGTATGGCAATGTGGAAGTACGCATCCTGCAGATCAAGGGCTACAGTTCCCTTTGTCCAGTGCAGGGATAATTGAAGCCAGCGTGACCATCCTCAATTGCTATTTCTGAACAAACTTGTTCAGATTGCAGAGATCCAAAATTGGTGTCCAGCTTCCTGTGTGTTTCTGGGTTCAGAAATACGTTGAATAAAACCCTCTCCCTGAGTATAGATCAGGAACCCTCTCTATTGCTTTTAGGTAAAGGAGCCAAGAGATTCCTTGCCTAAGAGGGACCTCGTGAGAGGGGTCCCTGAAGAGGGATGTGGCGGGGGGAGGGTAGGAGGAAGTGAAGTAAAAGGAATGGTGTACCCTATACAGATGATTTCTAGCACCCACTCGTCTGATGTTATGGAGTCCCAATCACGGAATAAGAGATGTAGCCTGTGGACAAAGAGGTGATTCTGGCTTATTGGCACTGGATGGTTGGGGAGGTTGGGCAGACCCTCGACCAAAACTTCAAATCTGTTTGGCAGCCTGGGAGCCAGAGTAGTGTGACTGAGGTGGGCATTTCCTCTGAGATGGTTGTCTGGGTCAGTTGTAATCTTATGGTTTCTGCTGAGGATGGTTATAGTAGCTATCCTTGTTTCTGTTGTATGGAATGTAGCATTTACACCAGTACGGTGCCATGTACATGCCAGGGATCCAGAGAGTGGTCTGACTGCTGGATGCTCTGTCGAAAAAAGAACGCACCCGGAAGTGCTTCTGGCAGGGCATGGGGGCAGCCTTTATTTCCAGGTGCTGCTGCCTGCCCTTTGCAGAGATGCGTGCTTAAAGGGATCCCCCTGGACAGCTGTTGCTCTGCTCCTGCTTCTGGTTTGCCTACCTCCTAGAGGGAAAGCAAAGCTGCTGCAGTGCTTGCTCTGGTTGCCCTGCTTCTTTGGACACCACAGCAGTTTATTTTCTGGGGTTTTTTTTTCTGATTTTCACTGTTTTTGGCCATGGAGCCTGAGCTGCCCCTAGGTAGGCGATGGCCCCACGCTGGCATACTGCAGCTTCTGCTGCATCTGCATGACTCTGTCATGAAGCTCCTGCCCCATATGGACCTGGACCGCACCGAGGAGACCCTCCTCCGGGATGCAGGAGCTCTGTCCTTGCCCCAAAACTTTTTTGGGGACAGGCACATTTGGAGGCACGAGATGAGTTCAGACTGGTGGGACTGGCTCGTCATACAGCTCTGGGATGACGAACACTGGATCCGCAACTTCCGGATGCGGAAGGCCACATTCCTGGAGCTGTGTGCCTGGCTCGCCCCTGATCTGGAACACCAGGACACCCACCTGCGGCCCGCCATCCCCCTGCAGAAGTGGGTCACAATCGCCCTGTGGAAGCTGGCCACCGCCCACAGCTACCACTCCGTGGAACACCAGTTTGGCATGGGGAGGTCTACCGTTGGGGCTGTCTTGATGGAGGTAAGTCACTGTTGGGGGACAGGCCCTGCCGCCCTTGGCTTCCCGAACTGCGGAGGAGCCCTTGGTGGGACACACATCGCAATCCGCGCACTGCCCCATCGAGCAGCCTAGTTTATAAACAGGAAGGGCTACTATTCCATGGTGCTGCAGGCTCTCATCAACCACCGGGAACACTTTATGAACATTTGTGTCGGGTGGTCGGGGCAGGCACATGATGCCCGCACATTCAGGAACTCCTACCTGTACCACAGGTTGCAGGCAGGAACATTTTTCCCCCAGAGGCACCTCACACTCAGGGACATGCAGATGCTGGTGTGCATAGTGGCCGACGCGGCCTACCCCCTGATGCTGTGGCTCATGAAGCCCTACACTGGCCATCTGGATGCGAGCAAGGAGCTTTTCAATACGCATCTTAGCCAGGCTCGCATCCAGGTGGAATGCGCCTTCGGCCGGCTGAAAGGGAGGTTCCGTTGCCTCCTCACATGCCTGGAGATGGGCGAATGCAACATCCTAGAGGTGGTGGCTGCATGTTGCGCCCTCCATAACCTGGTGGAGAGGAAAGGGGAGGCCTTCCTCCCGGAGTGGGGGACAGGTCCTGATGGTGAGGAGAGGCAATTTCAGCAGCCCTGGATGGCTGCCATCCTCCAGGCTCACCAGGCTGGTGTCCAAATCCGAGAGGCCCTGAGGGAAGATTCTCAAAAGGAGCCCACTGACTCTCCCCAGGGCCTCACCCATTGGGGGTTTGGCCTGGCCCACCCCTACTTTTCCCTCCACAACCCTCACTCTCTTCCCATTAAGAAGACATATAAGACCTGGTTTTCTTTGTAAACAGAAATGTGTTTTATTAGAAACACTAGCAGTAAAGAAAATGTGTGATCTGTTTAACAAAACTTTCTCTTTTTACTGTTCAACTGTTTATAAACAAAGTAAATCTTTTAGTCAAAAATAAAGATTTTGTAACATAACTGAAATGTCCTTTAACTGGGGTGATAGGGGACTGAAAACCTGGAGGGAAGGAGGGGGGCTGAAAACCTGGAGTGGGGAGGGAGCTCAAGTAGGCCACTGCTTCCCTGATCACAGGGTCCTGCCACCTTCCTGCAGCCTCGCATCGCCACGGCCTTGGGATTGGGTGGAGCAAGAGCCAGTCCTGGCCTGGGCAGGAGAGGGGCACCTGTTGGGCCTGTGAGGGTTGAGGGGCTGGAGGAGCAGGGAAGGCTGGAGGAGCAGGGGGACCAGGGGCCTGGCGTGCAGGAGGAGCGGTGCCCGTGACAGGGGCAGGCAAGCCGAGGGCCTCCCGCATTGTGGCACAGATGGAAGTGCGCTGCTGGACCAGCTCATCCAGCAGCCTGGTGCGCCACTCATCCTTGGCCTCCGTCCTCTGCTGGAGGGTCCTGTTCAGGTCCTGCAGGGCCACAACGTGCTCCCTCAGCAGGCCTGTGTAGACACGCCAGTGCCTGCGGGTGCCATGGGTCCAGGATGGTGGTGGGGCGGGTGTGGTGCTCCCCTGTTGGGTAGAGGGTCCAGCTGTGGAGGAAAAGAGGAGGAGACAATCACGGTCTGTGTACACTCCTGCTGTCTCCGAGGGCATGCCGTGGCTGTCAGGGGCTCTCCTTTGGACAGGAGACTCAGGGGTGTTACACGTGACACCGCGAGTGAGTTGGGCAATGGCCTGAAAGCCTCACAGGGGCCCCACAGTGGCAATGGGACTAGATGGCCCCCCACACTGCCAACCCGCCCGTGTGTGGTGACCCCTCAAAACATTCACCTGATGTTCCCTCCCCGATGTCCACAGACGCCTGGGAGGCCTCTGGGGTCTAGAGGACAGGCTCCTGGGAGAGGGTCCCTGCTGTCTCCTATTCCTCCTCCTGGTGCAGTTCTCCCGCCTCTCCTGCCTCGTCTTCCTCCCTCAGGAGGGGTCAGTCCATGATGTGGTGAGGTAACCCGGACTCCACCACATGCAGTGAAGTCTGGGCTTCCCCACCGCCCAGGATCTTCTCCAACTCCTGGTAGTAAGGGCAGCTCTCTGGGGCTGCCCCGGAATGGGAGCTCTGGTCCTGGGCCTTGGCATATCCCTGCTACAGCTCTTTGACCTTGGTCCTCCCTTGTGCTGTGGTGTGGGGGTGATGCCCTTTGGTGGTCAGTTCCTGGGCCAGGCGCTCGTAGATGTCCACATTCCTGAGGCATGTCTGCAGGGCCTGCAGGGCTTCTTCCTGGGACCAGAGCTCCAGCCCGTTTTTTATTTCTGGCCCTGACCAGGCTGGTGCCTGCCTTTTGGTGCCCCTGGGTGGGTCCTCCTCTCTGTCCCGAGAAGGGCCAGGGGGGCCTTGAGGCTGGGACATGGCTAGCACAGCTGGTACGGGTGCTCTGGCTAGCTGACGGACAGCAAGGTCTGTCTGAGTGCCTGTGACTTTAAGAGGCTGCAGCCACGAATCACAGAGGTGCTATACCTGTAAAGGCTAAACTGTCTACCAGGGCTTCTTCCTGGGGGCCTTTTTTTTTTGACAGAACTGGCTCCCTGCATCCATACACACCCTTTTGTCAACAGATCTCTGTCAACAAAGGTGTTCTTCCTCGTAAAACCAGGTTTACCAGTGTCGACAAAACTGCCGCGTTCTGTCGACTTACTGTCGACAGAATGCGGCGGTAGTGTAGACGCAGGTATAGTTTTTTCGACAAAAGCCAACTTTTCTCGAAAAAACCCTGTAGTCTAGACACACTCTTAGAGCTAAACTTCTTGGCTGGTAGCCACCCTCTTAAAGTTCTTGAAATTGTTTCAAATCATCAGTGGCATGTGTATCCTCCAGAATTACAGTTTCATCAGATGATAATGATAAATTGTCAACAGATGAACTCCCTGGAGCTTGTGTTTTGATCTGATTGTCTGGGATTTGACCCTCCTCTTCCTCTGACTCAACTGTAGTTGGGAGGGTATGAGATGGTGAGAAGTCTCCTTGTTGGAGTAGACAGGGCCATGGAGCAATGTCAACGGGGCCCAGCAGTGTGGATAATGAGCAGGAGGAGGGTATGGCCACTCCGTATACCACGGTGGGTGGTAGGGTTTTTCATGGTAATGGTGACAATGACCAGGCAAGTAAAGCCACTGGGTGGGCGGGGAGGAAGGATAGCTCAGTGGTTTGAGCATTAGCTTGCTAAACCCAGCATTGTGAGTTCCCTCCTTGAGGGGCCATTTAGGGATCTGGGGCAAATCTGCCAGGGATGGTATTTGGTCCTGCCATGAGGGCAGGGGACTGGACTCAATGACCTTTCAAGGTCCTTTCCAGTTCTATGAGGTGTATAGGTATAGGTATGACAGGATGTAGTCAGAGCAGAGTTCTGTGAGGAAAAAATGCTCCTCTGATTGTCCTCAACAAGACTGGGGCATTCATGTAGCAGCAGAGATCTGATATAGCCTAGAGATGTGCAAGGTAAAAACAGCATGTAGAGGGTTCCCTTGATGAGGGGAGGGAAGCAAGGTGCTTGTCATTCGTGCCGGTGAGGAACAAGTAGCTCTGGTTGTCATGGTATTTCAACATACATGGAATTTTGTGAGGGTGCCAGAGCCTCTGGGGAGGAGGCATTGGGGATGGTGTTGGCACAGTGGGAGGTGGCCCCGAGGACTTGCAGGGCTGTTTTGCTGCCAGTTCTGACACCTTGTCTGGTGCCGGATCTTGAGACACCACTGACGACAGTGCCAAGGTTTCTGGTGCCAACAATGACCGTGCCAGTCCCAGGGCAGCATGGGTTGCCGCAGAAGAGGTGCCTGCAGAGGATCTTGGCACTGTAATGCTGGAGGTGCCGAAAGTGTCTCCCCTGCTCAGCCTGGAGGGTGGATTAGAGGGTAGTGACCTCACAGGGGAGGGAGGCTTTTTTCTTAGAGTGATTCTGAGGTTAGGTCAGGTCGCATGCGTGAGGTGCCTTCCCCGCATGTGCGGCCCTACTGAAAAGTGCTGAAAAAGCCCCGAACTGCGGCTCCGGGCCGACTCGTCACCAACAGTGGAGCACCCACAGGGACATCACCCAAAGAAGAACCTCTGTTATAAAACCTGGACAGTGAGCTCTGATCTCTGCATATGAAAGGAGAAATATCATCTGTGAAGTGTTATAGCTCATTTACTTTCTTCTTTCCTCCAAGACAGTACAAAGATAAGACTTTGGCACCATCACAGGCAAAGCAGGGCAAAAAGGATAAAGGACTGGCTAGTGCCTAAAAGAAACATGTTTTTAAAGTTATTTAGAGAATGGGATATTGTGTAGGAGTACAAGAGATGCAATGAAAATAAGATTTCTACATTGAACTGCTGGTCACATGAAGTCTGATTAGATTTCTAGCAGTAAAATCTACACAGAGCAAGGAATTAAATGTATTTGTATTGAGAGACCACAGCTCTGCTGGTATGGAAGAGTGCATTTGTTGAGCTAGGAAACATAGGTGCAGGAAGCAGGGGTACAGGGGATGCTGCAGCACCCCCAAATTTTGTGCCTAGCATCTCAGCCTTGCGCCCCCGACTCCCAGGGTCCTGCCCAGTTGCTGGTCCAATGGGCTTCACACAGCCGCCAGCCCCATATGCAGTGGTCCTGGCTGCCAGCCCTAGCTCTAGGGGATAGTGAAGGCCACAGTCACGGGTAAGGGTATGATGCAACTCAGCACCCCAGTCCAAAAATTGTTCCAGTGCCATTGCAAGGAATCTGCAAACAAAATATTCTGATTAAAAATGCAGATGTTGAAAGTTATGTAGACACTGATGTTATGCTGTATTTCCAAATGTGAAGTCTTTTATGGTGCTCCTCTATACCCTTGAAGCATATTGTTTCCATTCCTCTCAACAATTAATTCTGCAGGTGCCAACCAAGAACAATTTTAAAATATTTAATAGGCCACCGGCTCTCAGTGTTGAGTAGCTACCATGTTGTCTAGAAATCAACTGTGTATAGTAACCCTTCCTGGACTGTTACAGCCTAAAGAAAAAACATAGGGCTAACTCTAGACAAATATGTAATAACTTAGGACATTGATCTATCAGTACCTCCTCCTCAAATCCCCTCCCCATCCAGCTGTGACAGGCTACCTGAAAGATTGGACTCTGTTATCACATTAAAACAAGCACTCTAATATTAGTATGCAGGTGATATGTTCCCTCCTCATGGGCCTGGGACATGAACATTAGTCAGCTTTCCATTTACTTCTATAGGCTTTGGATCATGACCCATAATCCTCTGACAGCTAGCCAAAGCCTTTCCATACCAAGCTACGTAAGTTTAAAATTACACGTAAGATATTATAAACACGTATTGCACAGGACTGGAAAAACTAGGATTGATTCTATTTATACATGTATCATTATCCTTGATACACAGTTTAAAACCATCTGCTGAAGTAATCTAGGTCTTCTGAGCGTGTCTACCAGCCAGGCAGTACGCAACTACACAGTAGAGAGGAGGGGGGCGGGGCCGGGGCGGGATGGAGTCCTCAGGGCTGGACTCACCCATGCGTCCCGCCGGGACCGTGCGTGGGACAGGCAGCACCCCAGGACCTGTATGCGCCCAGGCCAGCCCCACTCCCCATTGGCTGGTATGCTCCCCCCTTCCCCCCCCCCGGGCCAGCCCCGCTTCCCCACCCCCACCCGGCCAGCCCTGCTTCCTTCTGGCTGCTTCTCCCCCCTCCCCACCCCAATCTCTCCTGGCCAGCTCCACTCCACTCCTCCCGACCTCCTCCTGGCCAGCCCCACTCCCCCCCCCCCCGCATCTGAGATCAAGTGTGTCCAGTATTTTTTTTTAAACCATCTGGTAACCCTAAGAGTGAATGCTAGTGGAAATGAGAAAACTTAAAAAAAAAAAGTCTAGTAGCACCTTAAAGACTAACAAAACATGTAGTCTTTGTTAGTCTTTAAGGTGCTACTAGACTTTTTGTGTTTTTTTTTTAAGTTTTTCCTGTTACAGACAAACTTGGCTACCCCTCTGAAGTGGAAATGAGGTAGGTTTAGAAGTTAAAATAGGAAAAGAACAAGTTAAAAATTACCTAGAAAAGTTAGATGTCTTCAAGTCTTCAAGGCATGATGAAATGCATCCTAGAATCCTCAAGGAGCTGATAGAGGAGGTATCTGAGCCATTAGCT
The DNA here is from genome assembly GCA_032595735.1 of Pelochelys cantorii. Taxonomy (NCBI): domain Eukaryota; kingdom Metazoa; phylum Chordata; order Testudines; family Trionychidae; genus Pelochelys; species Pelochelys cantorii. Next base: position 18,521,377 of record CM064338.1, read on the forward strand.
GTCATCTTTGAAAAGTCATGGAAGCTGGGAGAGATTCCTGAAGACTAGAAAATGGCAAATATAGTGCCCAACTATAAAAAGAGAAAGAACAACAACCCAGGAAACTACAGACAAATCAGCTTAGCTTCCATGTGAGGAAAGATAATGGAGCAAATAACTAAGGAATTCATCTACAAACATCTGAAAGATAATAAGGTGATAGGTAACAACCAGAATGGATTTGTAAAGAACAAATCATGTCAAACCAATCTGATAGCTTTCTTTGATAGGATAACGAGTCTTGGCATTTGATACGGTCTCGCATGATCTTCTTGTCAATAAATTAGGTAAATACAGCTTAGATGAGGCTACTATAAGGTAGGTGCGTAACTGGCTGGATAACCATTCTCAGAGAGTAATTATTAATGGTTCACAATTATGCTGGAAAGGTATAACAAGTGAGGTTTTACAGGGGTCATTTCTGGGACCAGTTCTGTTCAATATCTTCATCAGTGATTTAGATATTGGCATAGAGAGTACACTTAAGTTTGCAGATGATACCAAGTGGGGAGGAGCTGCAAGTGCTTTGGAGGATAGGATCATAGTTCAAAATGATCTGGTCAAACTGGAGAAATGGTTTCAGAGGGGTAGCGAGTTAGTCTAGAACTAGAAAAACTTAAAAAACAACAAATAGTCTTACAGCACTTTAAAGACTAAAAAACATGTAGATGGTATTAAGAGCTTTCGTGAGCACAACCCACTTCTTCAGATGAATGGAGTTATTAAAGGTCGAGTTTTGAAATAAATAAGGGGTGGTGGGGTGAGAAGAAAAAGAAAGGGAAAGAAATAGTTGTTTAGGGCAGTGGTTCTCAACGTGGGCCATATGGCTCCCCAGGGGGCCACGCTTTACTTCTAGGGGGCCTCTACATCCATGGTGGCTAGGATGGTGTTTTCTGGCAGATCACCAATGCATTGTAGTTTTCTCAGGAAATCAGTGGTGTCACGGAGGTAGCTGGGAGTGCTGGTGGCGTAGGGTCTGAACAGAGAGTCCACAAATCCAGACAGTCCTTCAGTGAGAGTGCCAATGCCTGAGATGATGGGGCATCCAGGATTTCCAGGTTTGTGGATCTTGGGTAGTAGATAGAATAACCCTGGTCGGGGCTCCAAGGGTATGTTGATTTGTTCCTGTGCTTGTGTAGGGAGTGTCCTGAGCAGATGGTGCAGTTTCTTCGTGTATTCCTCAGTGGGATCTGAGGAAAGTGGCCTGTAGAATTTGGTATTGGAGATTTGTCTGGCAGCCTCCTTTTGGTAGTCAGACCTGTTCATGATGACAACAGCACCTCCTTTATCAGCCTCTTCGATTATAAGTGTGGGAAAACGCAGCTTCTCTGGTTGGGGAAGAGGAGCAGGGACAGAAAGTGCCCTTTCAGAACTGGTCAGATTTTTATTCCTATGCACACTTTTGGGAGTAATGGTTTTGTTGCCCTAGGCAAGATCCAACATGGAGTCTGAGAAGTCCAAAATGGAGTCTTAGGAGTCCTTCTCCCTCAAACAGCTTTTCTTGCCAAAACCTGTGGAGAAGAAGGCTCTGCACTCCTCCCTGTCACCTTTGCACACAGCTCCAAGCCTTTGCACTCTGCACTATGTCATGCTTGCGCATCCTTTCTCTGCACCCAACCCTCTTTTCTTGTGCACACTGCCCACTCTAGTTGCACCGCTCTCACTAACCCACTTTCCCGCCTCGACTTCTTTATAAGCCTCCCCCTGAGGAGCATTCGTGTTGTTTGGTTCTCCTTCGTCCATCTGTGTGCGTCGTCGTCTACCCCGAGGAGCCCATTCATCCATCTCTACGTGACCTGATCGGGACCAGCCGGATCCAGGAGAGCCATTTCAAGGGGTGAGGGAAGCCTCCTCCTATCTAGCACTTTGGGATTTTGGGACTATTATCGCAGGTCCTGCTTGTGAATGGACATTTGGACAAGGATTGGTGTTTAACGGATTACAAGCATCAGTGTACGTGGATGGCGAGGATCCAGACTACTCCGGAACCCGGATTGTCACACCACCATTGAGGGATCTCCCTGTTGTCCTCCCTTGAAGCTTTCAAATAGCCAAAAGGTAGACGGTCACAGGCGTCTATCACCGTTTTATTGTAAAGTATAACCCTCTGTTTACGGGATCTTTCCTATCTTCTTTTCTCTTCTGGGTTAGGGTGGGACAATTACTGTTGTTGACTGTGTTGATGATGCGTGTTTATGTCTTTTAAAAATATATGGTTTGGCCCTAAATTTGTGTCTGGCCTGTTTATGAATCATTCCACCGGTGATAGATACGGATACCAGGTCGAATCTGGCTTCTGTGGGGGAGGCGCCTTAGGCTTTGATTAATTGCCCACAGCAATTGTTTACCTCTGCCTTCCAGGTAACAGTTTGGCGACTGCGGCAGGACCTGGAGAGAACACGCTTGGTTCTTATCAGGCCCTGGGCTCACTCCCACTTATAGGAGTGGAGCTTAAGACACGCATCAGCAACAGGACACAACTGTAGAGCCCCCACCCTTTTTCCCGTTGTTTATTCAAGGTGATCTTGGGGCACGGCAGAGTGGGGACGCTCCTCTGCAGCCCAAATCATCGTACAGCAGCAGGTTCCCTGGCTGGCTGAGGGCAAGGCCCTATCCCTGGAGCAGTTAGCCGAAGCAGGCCGCGGCCTACTTCCGGGTTTTTAAACCCCTTTCGCCGCTTGCCGCTTTGCGGGCAAGCAGTGACACTGCTCCACACTGTCTTTGTTGTGTGTTTTACGTTAGGTTATTTTAGTGAGACACCCCCCCGGCAGGCTTTGGTCATCAGGCCTTGCTTTAATCAGGTGCCTCAATTTTTCTTAATAGGGCTGGGTAAGCAGCCCTTAGCAAAGATGACAACACCCCGGCTCTTCGATGGTGACGGCTGGAGACTGGCGCTTAATAAATTATTTTTGGAGTACGCTGTAAATAGTTACAGGAAGGGGACTAACCCCTGGGTAGACGGGTCCTTTAAGGGAGAGGACTCACTGGAGAGATTTACCAGTTTGTGGGAAAAATACATGGGGGCAAAGCCCCAACCGAAGCGAAAACACCAGAAGTGGGCATTGTTGTATGGATTAGCAATCACTAGCCGAGAGCTTGCCTCTCAACTTAAGTTGCTAAAGACTAAATGTGATGAGAAGGAATGTCGGTTGGCGGAGGTGGAAAGTCAATTGGTAAAGAGGGTAATGGAATCAGAGGCTAAAGACTCCCAAATTCAGAGTTTAAATGTTAAGGTTTCTACATTAGAAGGTAAAATAGAGGAGTTAAGTGAAAAGAAAAACAAAATAGAGGAAACTGTTTTAGAGCAGAATGAACAACTCAGTGACAATCAAGCCATCATAAGACAGCTTCTTAAAGAAGCTAGTGGTGCTAATATTGCCGGAGATCACTCCCAGTGCCAAGTAGAAATTGGGAAGCTGCGGCAGCAGCTTGGAATGGCCAAAGGGGTGGTGGTGGCTATTCAGCCCCGATATCACCATGTGGACTGGTTGGGAGAAGGTGGATTAGAACCTTGCCTTCCCTCTGCTCCCCCTCCACTGTATCCAGGAGGGGAAGATAAAACAGAATCAATGGCCATGGCTCCAATCACCACCACCCGGGTGCAATACCCTAGGCAGCCTTACCCTGTAATAAAACAGGAGCAAAGAGTCTTGACACCTGAACAGGCTCGAGCTTTAGGAAAAAACATGGGACCATGCAACTATGAAAGGGTGTTGGACTGGATCTCAAGGGTATGTGCCACCCCAAATTTGAGTCCTGAGGACACTGGTATTTTACTAAAAGAGTGTATGCCGGTGGAAGATTATTTAGCTCTACCGTGCACTGTGGTTAATAATCCTAACATAGAACCCAAAGAACTGTATAAGGCTGTGTATAAGGTATATTTCCCTCAAGAAGATCTTATAGGGAAAGCCTATTCTGACCAGCAGAGAGAAGGGGAAAAGCCAGATATGTATGTCATCAGGAAAAAGACATTATTTTGGTTGTCTGGTATAGGGGGTGGTCAGAGAGGTGATACGGTTGGTTGTGACACTCCCCAATTCAGGAGAATGTGTTACCAGGGTCTGCTCCCTGTTTTAAAATTGGCCTTTGGGGAGTATGACCATACTAACACCCCACTTCCCATATTGGAAGATCAAATAAGGGAGATTTTTAATCTGCAGCAGCTGGCAGGTGCAGGGTCCAAAGTACCATCTACAAAGATATCTGTCCTGCAAGAAGAGGTTCAGCAAGAGAGAAAAGAGATAAAATCTGAAAAACCTGGTTTCCCTCCTCAAGTGCTGTGGGGAAAGAGGGAAGAGATATTTGTGACTAGGAAAGTCTTAGCATAAAGATTATCAAAGTACCTGCCCTGGGAAAAGGTGAAAGCAATGAATATGGACTCAATTTTTAATGAATTAATCTATTGGGAAGGAAAAGCAAGGGCCGCTGCTGCAGCAGACAGAGGGACACCATCTTGTGTGGCAATCATGGATCCTACGGCACCGCCATTTTGTTGTACGGCGTCGCCATCTTGTTGTACTCATGAGGACCACCATTTTGGGAGCCGTGGGAACCAGAACCGTGGGAACCACAGCCGTGGGAACCAGGACCGTGGGAACTCGGAAGAACAACAATGAGGATGCCAAGCTTCCCAGCCCTGGGAAATGAAACGGATTATACCGCTTTCATTTGATTTATATGGAAGACCTACAGTGGACATTGTATACAAAGGGAAGTTTGGAGTTTTGAATCAACGGGCATTGGTGGATACAGGGACCTCCACCAGCCTCATTTGTACAAGGCAATCGCCCACAATTAAGAATGCACCTATGGGCTATGTTCGGCCATTACAATCATAAAATGGGAAGGTATCTTTGGTGCCTTTCATAACAAATGTAACATGCCAACTGGGAACCCTACGAATCGCCAACTCGATGGGAATACAAGAGCTCGATTGTACCAGAATTATCGGTATGGACCTCATTCAGAAGTTTGGATTAATAATTGATCTACCTAACCGATGTGTGTATCAAACCCATGAAGTCAATGACATGGGAACTATTGTACCTCCTTCCCACTGGTTGGGATCTGTTAAGGCTTGTCATGATAACCCAATGCCCACATGGGAGCCATCAATACAAACCATCGTGGAACGTCATCGAGAAGTGTTCGCTCCTCATAAACTCAGCTGCGGCAAATTAAAACAAACTGTCACAGTACACGGACCTGATCCAAAGCCAGTACGGGATCCAAAGGCGGGATTTTTAATCAACCCATCAAAGGCCCAAATGGAAGTCATATATCTAGGGGTAGAACTGGGTGAGAACGGACAAGTTTCCCAACGAAGCTAATGAGGGAGTAAAAGGTACCATCCAGGCTTTGTTAGCTCAAGGGGTGATAGTCAAGTGCGACAGCCCCTGTAACTCTCCCATCTGGCTCGTACGAAAAGCGGACGGAAAGTCCTGGAGGCTCACCGTGGACTTTAGAGAACTCAATAAGGTGACCCCTAGAATGACTCCTGTAGTCGCGAAAGATCCAGAGATCATCACTCAAATTGCCAGCGGAGCAAGGTGGTTCACTGTAATCGACATCTCCAACGCATTTTTCTCTATTCCACTTACTCCAGACTCCTGGTACAAGTTCGCATTTACATATGAAAATCAACAGTTCGCATTCACTAGAGTGCCCCAAGGCTTTCATAATGCCCCTACTATCTGCCATAAAATTGTATCCAACTTGTGGAAAGATTGTAAGTTTGCGAAGCATATCATCAGCTATGTGGACGACATATTGATTGCCACGACAGACCATGAGACGCATTTGGAAGTATTGGACAAGGTGTTGGGAACTTTGAGAAAGGCGGGATTTTTAATCAACCCATCAAAGGCCCAATTGGTACAAACCAAAGTCACATATCTGGGGGTAGAACTGGGTGAGAACGGACAAAAACCAGACCAAGAACGGGTTAAAATGATAGCTGGTCTCGCCGCACCTACTGACGCCCGCTCATTAAGGATGTTCTTGGGGCTCCTAGGATTTAGCAGGGATTTCATCGAGAATTTCAGAGTCAAGGCAAAGCCTCTGTACAGGTTACTTAAGAAAAATCAGACATGGCAATGGGGTCCGATCCACCAAGAAGCTTTTAAACAACTAAAGCAAGCATTAATGGAAGCTCCGGCGTTAGCGTATCCAGATCCCACCAAGGAGTTTCGTATACAGCTGTCCACCGGCAAAGAAGCAATTGGAGCCGTCCTAATGCAGAGAAAAGGGACATCATTAAAGTCCGTAGCGTATGGTTCCCGGACATTATCAGAGGTGGAGCAGCGCTATTCTAGTTGTGAGAAGGAGGTGCTGGCTTTAGTCTGGTCTCTACATCATTGGGAGTACCTTATAGGGATGGCGCCTATCATACTGAAAACCTGCCACTCCCCTGTGCGGTATATTATTTCTGGTAGGGCTAATAACGGACGCATAAGCCATCCGCACCTCGCGCAGTGGACCCTGGCCCTCATGAATCATCCGATCACAGTTGAACATACCAACTCACCAGATGTCATCCCAGCGCTATTGTGCCAGCCTGTAGAGAACCTGGAGCAGAAAGACCATGAATGTCCCATTCCAGACATCATGCCTCCTGAAATGACTTCTCCCTTCCTTTTGTTGGAACGCTATGAACTTGTCCAGGAACATACCCCAGACCATATGTGGGTGGTAGATGGAAGCTGTCACCGCAAAGAAGGGAAATTAGTAACAGGAGCTGCAGCCTTGCATGTTCAATCTAAAAGGGAAATACTGAGACCCATTAAGATTATGTCGGCACAAGCTGCGGAGATTGTAGCTGTAATACTGGCCTTGGAGAACAGTCATCCCAACGACAACATCACGATATGTACCAATTCCGAATGGGTTCTTCGAGCATTAGTTGACTGGATGACTGTATGGAAGGAAAGAGGGATGTGTACTACCAACAATAAGCCCGTAGCTTATGCCTCATTGCTTAATTACGTATGGAACTTGGCGAAGATTCGAAAAGGAAAGACTTATTTATTCAAAGTAAAAGCTCATCACAAGAATCAAGCCGAAATATCTAAAATCAGCAATGAGGTAGATCAATTGGCAAAAACAGCAGCCACCTTACCATCTGATCAAGCATGGGAGATAATGCCAGAGGAGATAATTCATGAAATAAAGCCTAAAGACCATCTGGATACAGCTAAAGACCTAGTAAAGATGCAAACCATGGACCGAGAGGTGACCGCCCTAGTTAAAGAAGGGAAGCACAAGAATTATCGAATCTTCACTCACCCATGTGGAATAATACTGGTACAGAAGCAAGAGACTGAGGGAATTCCGGTGGTAGTAATGCCAGCTGTCCTACGACAAGAACTGATCGCTCTTTCTCATGTGCAAGGACATTTTGGACTGGAAAAGACCATGGATCAATTATCGGCCGTAGCATGGTGGCCAAACATTCAATCTGATGTGGAACATTTCCTTCAAAATTGTCTCCAATGTGCACAGAACAACCCAAAGAATGATAAGCACTGCAAGCCGATAAGACATCAGCCGGTACATGGCCCCTGGCATTGATTGCAGATAGACTTCATCGGACCACTTCCCCGGACTGCAGAGGGAAATTCATACTGTTTGGTGATAGTAGACCATTTCACCAAATGGATCGAGGCCATACCTACCCGGAACTGTACGGCTAAAACAACTGCCAGGGTACTGTTAAACGAGGTATTTGCACGGTTTGGGTTGCCACACGAGACAGTGATCAAGGCACACATTTCACCAGCGAAATTATGAAACATCTCTGTATAGCCTTGGGAATAAAACAAAGGTTCCACATACTTGGCCATCCTCAGTCCTCAGGATTAGTTGAAAGATCTAACCGAACATTGAAAACTGCGCTAAGAAAGGTAATAGATTCCTCCGGAAAAAGATGGGACGAAGATATTCCATTAATACTCATGGCTATTCGGTCAACTATAAGCGCAAACGGTTTCTCACCCCATGAAGCATTATTGGGAAGACCTATGAAAGACCCCAGAATTATGGTGGATTCAAGGAGGGGTGCCTCCAGACGAGTTCCAACCTCGAATGATGATGGATCAATACATCCAGAAAATCCTAAAAACTATTTCTTCCATACAATATACAGTGGCCTTAAATTTGAAAAAGAACATGCAGAAGATAGATAAACGACTAGGAGATCAGTTCAATATCCAAGAGTGGGAAATAGGAGAACAAGTCCTATACCAGTACATCAGCGAGAAACAACACTCTTTAAGCCCTAGGTGGATGGGACCTTGTTATACTATTAATAAGGCAGGACCTACCGTCTACCAGATCGAAGTAACATCAGGAAAACGAAAGTTTAAAAAGTGGTTTCACAGTTCCCAGCTGAAAAAGTGGAAAACTGAACATCATATATCGCCAACAATGTCACCCTCACAAAAGGATGGTTCTACCTAAGTCTGAATTAACCAATACTCTTTTTCTTCTTTTCCAGGACATGGAAGCCTTCACAATTTTAATTATATGTTGTGTCCAGATGACACGAGGATTGTTGTTCATAGAGAATGATTATTGGAGATGCACTGCCATTGATAAACCATTACGAGATTGGAACATACCAAACACCTTGTCCATGATAATTGCTAGAAGGCAAGGGAAGATAAAATTAGAACAATTCAAATCTCAAGATGTAATCATGTATGCGTTCGCAGTAGAGGGAAAATGTTATTTTAAGGTTGTCGATGAAAAATCAGGCTATCCGGAATTAACCTTTGCATCAACCAAACAATCCAAAAAGATAATCTTACGAACACCCAATTGGTTTGATATGGGTCTCAGTCTTCATGGCGGGTGCGATTGGGGTATCGATATAGAGCAAATCGGATGCACGGAAAAGAAGCCAATACGATGCATCATTAATTGTGTACAACTAATCAGCCAATGGGACCAGACGAAATGTGTTTTTGTGGACATACTAAGCCCTACTGTTGTCAAGCCTGGCCTCATGAACATCACTATCCAAATTGTTCACATGGCCACAAATATCGTAATGGTACCAGTTGTGGTTTTCAGCCCTACTGGCCGGAAAATCTACCAACAAGTACCATGTGGAACGTATGGACAAGCGGCACAATCCAGTACCCACCACGATTCACTTTACTGTAAATGAGAGAAGAGAGAGAATATGATTGGGTATGGATGTCACGGGGACATTGAAGTAAGAGCCGAAACATCAGGCACTTGGACCATCAGGGGCCCATATGAGGTAGAATATAAATTGAATATCACAGTGGCCTACCCCCCAACCACTACCAATGCAGGTCCGTACATCATTAAGAAAGACGTCATAAAGACTGTGATGGTGGAGCCCAAGTACTCCGTAAAAATAGTGACTGTGCCTTTACACATATCTACCAGCAAATTAAATCCTGCCTGTCAATCTTATGTAGTTCCAATGTTGACAGGGTAGAACAGATGGCTGAAAATCATGGAACCGGAATTTACATCAAAACGCCCTAAAAGAGATCTTATTGTGAAATTAATGGGAGGAGCCGGGGCAAGTATAGGGGCAATGACTGCAATCAATCATGTTTGTATGGCCCAGCGATTAGCCACCTTCTCAAATAATTTCGCAGAATTAACACACCCCATTCAAGTTGCTTTATTAGCCATGGACAAGTTACAAATTGACATCACAAAAATACTTCCATTATGGATCACCACACAAGAAGAAGACAACCTCCTCCTGTTGCATACTATGGAACACATCCAAAGCAATGTTTCCCTTGCATTAGCATGCATTCAGGCCCAGTCTCTCCGAATCGATATTGCAAAAGACATCATTCGAGACAGTGCCACTGGGAAGGTGCCAATTGAAATCATGAGACTAATACGGCCTCAATTAAACTCTTTCGAACAGGATAACCCTGAATGGTGGTCCGTCATACACACAAATTATGATTTAAAAGAAGAACAGCTCCAGCTATCAATTCTTATACTACGAGAGGCTCTCAAAGAATACATCTATCCTATAGTTCCCCTTGGAATATTCGTAAATCATTCACTGTTACTCCCTCTGCCTGATAGAATGTGGGCCCATGTCAAAGGTTCTGTAATTAAGACTGTGAACCTACAGGTGTGTGTGGAGCAGACTGGTTTGGGGTACACTTGTACTACGGGACTATGGGAAGATGATCACATTTGTTTTAACTCGAACCTTGGGGAGTGTCACTATGACCTACATCCTTCTGACCACTCAAATAATCATTCGGTAGTGGTTCAAATAGCTGATGGATGTATTTGTGTTCGGAGCCTGTGTCCTGGTTTCACCGTAAATACATACTACTGGGTAACCAATCCGGGTACAACTAACTTATGTCTTTGTAAAGTTTTCCATCTACAAGGTTGTGATGTAGAGGTAACCTTGTTCGAAACAGTTCAAGACCATTATAATATCAATTTACAAATCATAAGGGAAATTGAACCTGTTCTTATAGGACCCAATTTAAAAGCTATGACATCCTGAACTAATAGGTTTAAGACAGGAAGTAAATGACATGGGTAATAGAACCGGAATTGTAAAATTTGTAAAATTGGTAAGAATGTAGAAGCCAATGTATCCCCTCATCATTGGTGGGATTTATCTCTCTCTTTTGATAATATATTGTCCATGATTAGCAATTCTCTGGTTATCAGTTTTGTTCTACACGTTTGTATGTTGTTGTATATAATCATATTGACTCTGTTTATATGTAATGTGCCCAAGTATGGAAATAGAAATACCAAAAATACATTTGTATTGGAAAAAGAAGCAGTTTAATAGTTAATGACATTGTTACATTGTTACTGTTACCTTATTATTGTTAAAAATGGTTACAGTTATATTCTACGTATTGTAACATTAGAGTGATGGTGTGCAGCAAAATTCCAGTTCCTTGCAATTTGCTTGCCACCGTCAAGGAGGGGAACTGTTGCCCTAGGCAAGATCCAACATGGAGTCTGAGAAGTCCAAAATGGAGTCTTAGGAGTCCTTCTCCCTCAAACAGCTTTTCCTGCCAAAACCTGTGGAGAAGAAGGCTCTGCACTCCTCCCTGTCACCTATGCACACGGCTCCAAGCCTTTGCACACCGCACTATGTCATGCGTGCACATCCTTTCTCTGCACCCAACCCTCTTTTCTTCTGCACACTGCCCACTCTAGTTGCACCCCTCTCACTAACCCACTTTCCCGCCTCGACTTCTTTATAAGCCTCCCCCTGAGGAGCATTCGTGTTGTTTGGTTCTCCTTCGTCCGTCTGTGTGCGTTGTCGTCTACCCTGAGGAGCCCATTCATCCATCTCTACGTGACCTGATCGGGACCAGCCGGATCCAGGAGAGCCATTTCAAGGGGTGAGGGAAGCCTCCTCCTATCTAGCACTTTGGGATTTTGGGACTATTATCGCAGGTCCTGCTTGTGAATGGATATTCGGACAAGGATTGGTGTTTAACGGATTACAAGCGTCAGTGTACGTGGAGGGCGAGGATCCAGACTACTCCGGAACCCGGATTGTCACACCACCATCGAGGGATCTCCCTGTTGTCCTCCATTGAGGCTTTCAAATAGCCAAAAGGTAGACGGTCACAGGCGTCTATCGCCGTTTTATTGTAAAGTATAACCCTCTGTTTATGGGATCTTTCCTATCTTCTTTTCTCTTCTGGGTTAGGGTGGGACAATTACTGTTGTTGACTGTGTTGATGATGCGTGTTTATGTCTTTTAAAAATATATGGTTTGGCCCTAAATTTGTGTCTGGCCTGTTTATGAATCATTCCACCGGTGATAGATACGGATACCAGGTCGAATCTGGCTTCTGTGGGGGAGGCGCCTTAGGCTTTGATTAATTGCCCACAGCAATTGTTTACCTCTGCCTTCCGGGTAACAGTTTAAACTTCAAAAAGTTTCACTTACTAGGAAAAAACTTGGTAATGAGGCTCATCTGACAGTGAAACAGAAATCTTTAAGAAAGGTATGTGGTTTTAGTTAATGGGAATTACGTACAACCCTTTTTTACTGGAGCAGGGGTAAAGGCTATAATAATCACATAACATTTGGGCCCAGAGATTCTTGGTTGTGATTTTTTTTTTTTTAATACAGCAAAGGCAGACCAGGAAGGAGATGCTCAGGATTGGTTAGCCATCTGGCCTGTGTTCAGTAGCTGCAGCGGTGTCAGCTAGTCTAGGGGAGGAGCTGCAGCTGTGTACCGGATGAGCACAGTGGAAGAGTGGTGTGACTTTGAGAGTGGGGAAAGAAACAGATATCAAGCAGGGGGATGGGTAGATTCAGGAAATCCTTTCAAATTCTATCATCTGAGACTCTATCTATACTATATATACATTCTTATGAGTTTAGTTTGTCTTAAACATGAGTTGGTTACTTTTGTAACATTGTCTTAAGCATGTGTAAATTTGTTGCTGATTATCATACAGTTATCCAAGTTCAATTGGCCTATACATACACAAACAGAATAAACTTCTGTCAAACTTACAGACTGGTCAGCATTCTTGCTATTTAAAAGTTTAAAATCTAAGGATCAGGGCTTTTTCTTATAAATCACAACTTTTAATAATCCATTCAGAATTATTTTGGCACTATTCACAGGTCCAGCTACTCAGACTTGATTTGGCAAAAATGTGGCAATATATGTGGATCTGATCAACAACTTAATTCAACATGTTGGGCCAAGTTCTTCCCAGGTATTATTGCTTTGAAGTCAATAACTTTACACTAGGTATTAATTTATTCCTTAGTAATAGAGTAATAGAAATTAGGTGACTCATCACACATTCCACTTATATAACTAGATGTCACATATAAACATTCCATATTCTGTTTCTGAAACAGAGATGGACAGTATACATATAATGATAATATATGTATAATATGACTATGTCCTTTTACCGTAGTTTTCTCTGGAGACCATTATTTAGCAGTCTCTGAGCTGCTTGCAATGGCTCGCTTACCTGCTCAGAAAATATTAATCTGTCCACCTGTTACAGATAGACAAAAACAACTAATAAGCACGTGTTCCTGCTGTAATTGGTGGTTCCCACTGTAATTGGTGGTTTCAGCATAAAGACTTTGAAGGCTGCTATAACTAAAAAAATCATTGAAATAGATTCCTTCACCACCACGTTGCCCAGGGGTGAAAGTAACTTAAATTTCTTATCATAGAATCATAGAATACTAGAACTTGAAGGGACATCAAGCGGTCATCAAGTCCATTCCCTTACCCTCATGGCAGGACCAAGCACTGTCTATATCATCTCTGACAGATGTCTATCCAACCTGCTCTTAAATATCTCCAGTGATGGAGATTCTACAACCTCCCTAGGCAATTTATTCCAGTGTTTAACCACCTTGACAGGAAGTTTTTCCTAATGTCCAACCTAAACCTCCTTTGCGGCAATTTAAGCCCACTGCTGCTTGTTCTATCCTCAGAGGCCAAGGAGAACTATTTTTCTCCCTCCTCCTTGTAACACCCTTTTAGATAATTGAAAACTGCTATCATGTCCCCTCTCAGTCTTCTCTTTTTCTAAACTAAACAAGACCAATTCTTTCAGGCTTCTCTCATAGCTCATGTTTTCTAGACCTTTAGTCATTTTTATTGCTCTTCTCTGGACCTTCTCCAATTTCTCCACATCATTCTTAAAATGTGGTGCCCAAAACTGGACACAATACTCCAACTGAGGCCTAATCAGCACAGAGTAGAGCGAAAGACTGACTTCTCATGTCTTGCTCACAACATTCCTATTAATGCATCCCAGAATCATGTTTGCTTTTTTTTTTTCAATAGTGTCACACTGACTCATGTTTAACTTGTGGTCCACTGTGACCCCCTAGATCCCTTCCTAGATAGTTGTTTCCCATTCTATATGTGTGAAACTGTTCCTTCCTAAGTGGCGTACTTTGCATTTGTCCTTATTAAACTTCATCCTATTTACCTCCGACCATTTCTCTAGTTTGTCCAGATAATTTTTAATTATGATCCTATCCTCCAAAGCACTTGCAACCCCTGCCAGCTTGGTATCACCTGCAAACATAATAAGCGTACTCTCTATGCCAATATCTAAATCATTGATGAAGATATTGAACAGAAGCGGTCCCAAAACAGACCCCTGCGGAACAACACTTGTTATGCCCTTCCAGCATGATTATGAACCATTAATAACTACTCTCTGAGTATGGTTATCCAGCCGGTTATGTACCCACCTTACAGTAGCCCCATCTAAGTTGTATTTCCCTAGTTTATTGATAAAAAGGTCATGCAAGACCATGTCAAATGCCTTACTAAAGTCTAGGTATACCACATCCATTGCTTCTCCCTTATCCTACCAAAGAAAGCTATCAGATTCATTTGACATGATTTATTCTTTACAAATCCATTCTGGCTGTTACCTATCACTTTATTATCTTCCAGATGTTTGCAGATAAATTCCTTGCTCCATCATCTTCCTGGCAGTACTAGATTAAACTGACTAGTGTATAATTTCCTGGGTTGTTCATCTTTCCCTTTTTATAGATGGGCACTATATTTTCCCTTTTCCAGTCTTCTTCTTTCCAAGATGATAGCTAAAGGATCTTATACATTCTGTCCTATTGCAACTCCCCTTGGGGGAAGTCTGGGCAAGGAGTTGTGGGGGATGGGGAGGGATTGCAATAGGACAGAAATTTGTGTGAGGAGCTCAGAACAGAGGGTGGAGGGGTGCAGGATTTAGGGCCTGGGATGGGGGAGGGCTCATGGCAGGAGTATCAGGAGGTGTGTGTGGAACTTGGGGTGTGAGTGTGGCCACTTCGCTGCCTGGTCACCAGATCTCTGGGGCTGGCTTGGGGTCACAGGGCTCCAGCTACAGGCTAAAAATAGCAGTGTACATCTTCTCTCTTGGGCTAGAGCCAGACTGAGATCTTCACCTTGCCAGTTTTCAGAGGCTGGACTCCAGTCCAAGCAGGAGTGTCTACACTGCTATTTTTAGCCCTGCTGCTAGAGCTCCACCAGTATGAATCAATTGACATGGGCTCTGAGACTTGGTGCTCTGGGTTTTTCTTTGCAGTGGAGACATACACCGTGCTGCTCTGGGAGCTCATGTTGAGCTGATTATCCATAATGACTCCCCCGTCTTTTTCAGAGTGTAGTGGGGGATGGGGGCTGCACCATTCCAGCCAGGAGGGGTTAAAGCAGGCTGGAGGGAGCCTGCACAGAGCCCCAGCCAATTAAGAGAGAATCTTATAAGGAGCCAATGAGAAAACGGAGTGTGGGAGTGGCCCTGCTATCCAAAGCTGCTCAGTAGAGCAGAAGGCAGTTGGGTCCTAGCTAATGAGGGTGTAGGACCAGCTCCTAGTGAAGTAGAAACATCTTCTGGGCAGGCTCAGGGGAGCTAGAGAGGGAAACTCTGGCCTGATATCTCTCAGGCTGTGGCCTCGATACAAGGACCAAGAGGTCACGGGGAAGTGGCCAAGAGAACAAGAGGCAGTAGAGGGGAGAGGAGAGGACAAGGCTGTGGCCAGAGAGTCCCTGGGTTGGGACCCAGAGTAGTGGGTGGGCCTGGGTCCCCCCCCTTACCTCTTGCACTGCACCTAGTCACACTGCAAAGTGCCCTTTCTAGACTGTGGCTTTCCCCTGAAGTGAGGGGCTAGATTGGGGCTGCAGTTAGACACGGTATCACAGGGTGAGACTGAAGACTGCTGAAACCCCCAGAAGGGGGGTGAGCGATTGGAATGGTAGGCACTGCTTGAGGGCAGGGTAGTGAAGAGGGTGCCAGGGTCGCAGAAGTAATGTGGGTCCAGAGCCAGAGAGTGGAGAGAGTGCAGAGCAACGACAGGCGAGATGCCGGCTGGAGAAGGGTGACCTGTGGAGAGTCAGATCTAATTCCCAGTATGACCAGCAGGAGATGCCATGGTGGTGAGTCTGACCCCGTTACACAGAGTGTCTATTTCCCAGGATGGAGTCCTCCATCTTTTAGTATAGCCTATGCGCTTTGTTTTGATTTATGCATTTTGATTTAGCCATATGAAAACACACACGTGCTTGTGCCCAGTATATTAAGCAAGGCAGATTGCTCTGTAGAAGTGAACTGTGCTATTAATTATTCATCACTTTCGTACTTTTTTGTGTCCTTTATTAGTGATTTTATGTTTTCTTCAAGGTCATTAATAAAAAAAATAGTAGAGCATAGGGCCAAGAATCAGTCCCCATAGGACCCCACTAGCAATACTCCTGCTTGATGATTTTTCCATTTACAATTATAGTCTGAGACTTGTGGGTTAGCTAGTTTTTAACCCATTTAATGTGGGCCATGACAATTTCATATCATTCTTGGGTTTTTTTATTAAAATTCCATGTGGTACTTTATCAAATGTCTTACAGAAATCTGAGCATTATATCAACACTACAACCTTTATCAATGTAACTTATAATTTAAACATTTAATCAAAAATATATTAAACTAGATTTACCCAGTGTTGCCTGGGTCCTTAACTCAATGTTTGTTTTTTGGAAAATAAAATGAAAATGTACATGCTTCATGTAAATCATTGCTCTAGGGTGGGGCTAGAGATGAGGGGTTCAGTATGCAGGCTTCCTTGGGGAGAGAAGACAATGCCAGCCCTCTCTAACCACTACAGCTTGGGGCCAATGAGAAGCACCTCTCCATGGCCACTGCAGCTCCAGTGGGCATAGCTGGGGGAGGGCTGCATGTCCCCCGGTTCATCTATCCCCTGCACTCTCCAGTCAGAGGCTACGTCTAAACTGTTGCTTTTTATCAGAAAAAGGTACGCAAATTGCACTCTGCAATTTGCATACCTTTTTCCAATAGTTTTTTCGGAAAAGCCTCTTCCAAAATTTGGCCCGTCTACACTGGGCCAAATTTTGGAAAAACCTTCTCTTTCGGAAGAGCCCTTCTTCCTTGTGAAATGAAGAAGACAGGGCTTCTGAAAGAGCGTGTCTGCTCTTCTGCAAAAAATGTCGGAAGAGCAGAAGCGTTCTCTGGACGTGGAGGAGTTTTTCCGGGATACCTCTGGTATCCCGGAAAAACTTCATAGTCTAGGTATGCCAGAGTGAAGAATGAATAAAACTGTGCACATTTCCCTTGCTCCAAGGAGATGAAAATTACCAGCAAGGACACCTGAGGGAGTGGGGGGTGAAGGCCACTTTCATCTGCCTGGTGATTCTGTCTCTTTTCTGTAGGGTTGCCAGATGGTTTCAACAAAAATACTGGACACACTTGACATTACATCACAATCTACATTACATCTTATTTAGAAAATACCGGACATTTATATTTTCTCATTTATATTTTCTCAAGTTGTCTCCCAAACAGAAAGCTCAAATACTGGACTGTCCGGTTCAAAACCGGACACCTGGCAACCCTACTTTTCTGTATGGTTTTCTCAGAAGCAATCCCATTCCAAGCACATACCATTTTCCTGGCACAACAAAACCCTTACCTTGCTTTAAGTTATGATAATAGGAAGCTTTATGCCGGATTTGCTGGTCCCAGCTCTTACTATTTAGGAGGAGTTCTTAGATAAACTCTCTCAAATATCTAGTAGATTAAACAGGACTTGTTTTCTGTAAACCTGTGTTAATTGGCATTAATTACATTACTTTCCTCAAGTTGTTTATTAATTGAGTCTGGTATCAGCCCCTCCGTTATCTTTCCTGCATTCTGTGTCAGACTACTATTAGCCATTTTGACCAAGGGTACGTCTACACTGCACGGCTAGTTTGGGATACCAGAGGTATCCCGAAATAGCTACCCCGTGTCTACACAAGTCACCCATTATTTTGAAAAATAGTGGCGTGCTATTTTGCCATCCCAGTAAATCTCATTGCATGCGGGTTAAGGGATTGCTCAAAATAGTGCATTATTTCAAAATTTGGCGCTGTGTAGATGCACCAAATTTCAAAATAAGCTATTTCAAAATAAGATACGCAATTGGCATAGCGCAAATTACGTATCTTATTTCAAGTTTAGGGTGCTGTGTAGATGCACCCCCAGTTTCCTCTAACCTTCTTTGTTTGCAGCATCATTGTTCTGACTCTTTGCTAGTCATTTTTCTCCATTGTCTTGAAATTTTATTTTATGATCTGGTATATTTTCAGGTTTCAATCCTTGTTTGTAAAAAATATACAGAATGCTTAAAGAATAAAAGTCAGTGATTTAGAGCTCACATCATGTTTCTTCACCACTTACACAGGCAGAAGCTTGAAGAATAATTAGTCATTTAATGACACCTTTGAGGAACACTAGCATATTGTGTATGAGGGTGATTTGTAGAGCGTTTGTCAATTAAAAAACAAAAGTTGGGTAGAAATATTGTGCTCCGCCCTCCATGCAGCAATCCACCTGGCCACCAAATCAACATGCAATAGCAATTTTTATTATCTGATTTGAATAATGGGATATCCTGTAAAACAAGGGTATAAAAATCTGCTCAGCAAAGAATTTAATTGAGAAGTTGCCTGAAGTTTAAGGGCCATAACTAATTTGCATAAAATGGAGCAGATAGTACCCAACTTCATCTTTAATATGTCAGTGTATCACATGGAGACTTAAGTGCCAGCATGAAATGTTCTGTTCTGATATGAACAGCCCTATGCACCTTAAAGTAATAGATACTAGACACTGCAGTCTCCACCAACTGAAGCTCTACATTTTAGGAAAAGGAAGATGCAGGATTAGTTATAGATACATAGCTGTGGGCCACTTTATTGAACATGCCCATTTTAAACATACTGATGAATATATATTTAGCTAATCTTGATATTTTTTACTAGCTAGGAGATGATCCCTTGGCCATACACTAAGGTGTATTCAGTAGATGGCAGACTTTCCAGTGGGCTGGAGGCTAGCCTTGTTCAGCAGAAAGTCTACTTCCTATCCATGCATGCACTAATAATGCTCCCTGTCCCACCTGCTACTAGGTCAAACTTGTTGCTATTCATGTTATAAAATCAAATAATGGTTTTGCTTTGTAGTCACTGTTATGTATTGACCTTGGACTCTCACACAGTGGTCCAGCCAGGAGTCAGCATGCTGTTGAGGTGACTCAGATTTATTATATTCCTCATGAGAATCTTCCAATAGGTAGTTAAAAGTGACATTATAGCCTAAGGAGATTCTTGGCTTTCTTAGCTTACAGTCAAGGGGATTTAGGCCCCCACCATCAAACATTAAGCACAGGAGTAATTCCAAATCACTCAAGCATATGCTTAATATGCTTCATCAGGGCTTTAATGTGGAAAATGTAAATTCCCCAAAGCCAGCACCATATATATATCTCCAGGATTGAAAGAAATGCTACTAGCCCTTCATGAATCAGTGTAATTCATGGAACATCCTGCACCCACATCAAATAAATCACTGTTATCATAAATAAAATTATCTCCTATGCTGTACCTTAGGTATTATTTTAGAACCCTATTGACAATAGTTAGAGATACAGTACTTCTAATGAATGCTGTCATTTCAGTCCCAGGAAGATATAATTCTGAAAGGGGAAATTACAGATGTGAATATGACAGTAATGATTTGAACAGGTTGGACAGTAGGCAGAAGAATACCTTTTATTATTAGGTATCTAAAAGATATGTCTACATTGCAGTTATACACCTGTGGCTGGCCGGTGCCATCTGGCTCAGGCTAAGGGGCTATTTAATTGTAGTGTAAATGTTTGGGATTCTACTATAGCACCACTCAGGCTACGTCTACACTGCACAGTCATTTCAGAATAAGCTATTCCAGAATAGTTATTTCAAAATAGCACGTCTACCCTGCAGGGAAGGCTCAAAATTAGTCCAAGGCAGGTTTCCCTAATGTAGATGTGCTATCTCGATTTAGAACCTCAGGAGGAATAACTTAGAATGTCCCTGGTGAGGGGCTATTTCGAAATAGCTGAAGTGGAGCACCTACACGTGCCTTATTTCGAAATAGCTATTTCGGCATAGGCATTATTGTTCGTAAAATGAGGTTTACAGAAGTCAGAATAAGCCATCCATTATTTCAAAATATAGTAAAACTCCAATTGTCTGGCATCCAGTGGTCTGGCACTCCCGATAGTCCGGCACCAACTGGAACCCGGAAGTGCTCCGGCCAGCCAGACAATTGGAGCTGCTCTGCGCTGCTTCTCCAAGTCTGCTGCTGAAACTGACCAGCGACAGACTTGGGGACGCTGCGGAGCAGAGCAGCTGGGGTGCTGCCAGGCACTGAGCAGGGGGGTGAGGGGCAGTGCTGCAGGACCAACCGGGCAGCACCCCAGCTGCTCTGCTCTGCAGCTTGCCCAAGTCTGCCGCTCATCAGTTTCAGCAGTGGCAGCGGCGGACTTGGGGAAGCGGCATGGAGCAGAGCAGCTGGGGTGCTGCCGGGCGCCGAGCAGGGGGGTGAGAAGCGGCGCTGTGGGACCGACCCAGCAGCACCCCAGCTGCTCTGCTCCGCACCGCTTCCCCATGTCCGCTGCTGCCGCTGCTGAAACTGACGAGCGGCGGACTTGGGGAAGCTGCAGAGCAGAGCAGCTGGGGTGCTGCTGGGTTGGTCCTGCAGCGCCACCCCTCACCCCCCTGCTCGGGGATAACTACTGCAGTCTGGGGAGTGGGGAGCCCGCTCCCCTCCCCTCCCGGAAACTTGCGGCGGCAGCGCAGGGCTTCCCCTGCCTTCCTGCAAAACAGCGGAGGGTTCTCCCCTCACCGTGCCATTCCCTGCCCAGCCCCCGGATGCAGTGCGGGTCCGGCAGACCCGTCACAGCCCCCCCGCCAAAGTACCGATACTCCGGCATATCCGATAATCCGGCACCACCTAGGTCCGAAAGGTGCCGGATTATCAGAAGTCTACTGTAATTTCAAAATAACGGAATTGCTGTGTAGATGCTCCCATAGTTATTTCGGAATAATGGCCGTTATTCTGAAATAATTTTGCTGTGTAGACACACACTCAGGGTCCTAGAAGCCAGGCTCTAGCCCAAGCCGCATACTCCTCATTTTTTCAGGAGTACGGGATCTTTCGAAAAAGGGGCTTTTTCCAAAAGAATCGCGTCTAGACTGCGGTTTACTTTCGAAATACCCTTTTTCAAAACAGCGATTGGACGTAAATATGCAAATGAAGCGCCGGATATTTAAATCCGCGTTTCATTTGCACTTTTGATTGCGCTCATTTACATCCCTCTTTCGAAAGAGGGATATAGTCTCGATGAGCCCATAGTGCAGTTTAGAGGCTGCTCCAAGCTGTGGAAGGGCTAGAACTAACGCAAAGAAACATGAAATAAAGCCACCAATCCTTCCCTCTCAGTTCTGAAGAGCACTACTCTGGCATATTAGCAAGTCTAGACCTTAATCCTCAAAGCATGTTGTTAATCAGTTAATCCTGACATCACCCTTATGTTGTATAGGAGTACATATTCATATGACAATTTTACAGATGGGAGCACAAGCAGAAAGGTTATATGCCTTGCTCAAGGCTAGGGTAAGTTAGTATAGCCAGGGTTAGAACTCAGGAATTCCTGTTGTAATTCTAATGCTCTGGTAAGGGAACGAATTAAATTGATGCTTAGTTATGCATCACTTTTTTTCCACTGAGGATTTTGTTTTCTAGGAAGGGCTTCATCTGAAAAGCTTTAAATATTTAACTAATCATTCTAGTAATCAGCCTGGAGTTTTCTAATTTGTTGTTTCTATTTCCTGGTTAGGAAATATGATAGAATTGTAAATATCTAACAGGAGTGGGATTATTAGCAGGCCCTGATTTGTGATGGAATGCTGCATTGTTAATCTCCTCTGTTTCATAAAACATAGCATAGCTGCATCAAAGGAATTTAGTAGGGAATACAGATTAATTTTTAAATCAGTATGAGCTCTAGAAAGTGATCTTCCAGTTCTCCCGGGTTCTAGTATTCCTATTTTAGTATACATCAGCATTAACTGAGAGAGGTCCTCTTTGTTATATTCAGTCCAAATACTTAAATTAGAGAATGTATCTTTATTAACCAACTTCTGTTGATGAAAGAGACATACTTTCACAGAGCTTTTTCACGTCTTTAATATCCTAGCACTAAACAGCTACAAGTACTGCAAACAAGTACTAGTATAGCATTCTACTAATACTACGAATATTTGTGATTAATAATAGCTTAAACCTAAATGCCTTATTAATACCCCATTAAAGGTTATTGTATTCAGTAAATAAGGAAGTTTTATCACATAAACCTCCCTTTTACTGGACACTTAGGGGTTATTTTCTCACTAGCCTTGGGTTGGATTATCCTGGATATTTCCTTCCAGATTTTAAACTAACTGGCTTCTTGTTACTCATTTTTGAAAAAGGCAGGAAGCCACCTGGGAATGAGAACTCAGTGTAAGTACTGGCAGCCAAAAATGCTATGGGACAGTTGGTAAGGCCATTCGCAAATGCAGAGACTGCCTAAATTCCAATTTGGCTGAAGTAGCCTTTGGGAGATAATGTGATTCCAGTAGACTTCCAGGGAAAGTAGAGTTTATTTTCCACGGAGAGTATAGCTTAGTTTTTTTAAATTCTCCTCCAACAATGGGTTTGATTCAACTACATTTTTATCTTTGCTTCCAAAGGGAATAGCAGCTAGCCCCAAATTATATAACTGCAGGCAGTAACAGTGTGAACATGGCTGCTATTGTGAAATTGTTTTCAGCTAGCAGATCGAGTAGAAAACTCCTTGTAGAAAGTACAGTAGAAGCTGTATCACCACTCTCCCAAATAAGCACTTTCTGCTGAGCTAAAAAGGCATCTCCTGTAGCTCAAGTCACTGGAGCCTGTTATAATTAATTCCTAATTTTTCAGTGCATTTCCTGTATGGTTTGTGAAGCAACAACTCTATAAATCAACATCTTTTTTCATGGATACCAATAATATTTGGACAAATGAAGGATTTAATTGTACTCTACATAATATATCTTAATAAAAGAAACTTGGTTGGTTGAATTTCCACAATAGATTTTACGTAACGTTTTTTCAGAAAAAGTTTAATTTAAAATTTAATTTCACCTCTGTAGGTAACATGTTGAGTTTTGTAGTATGTGAAAGTCTTTCATAGAGTAATAATTCTCAATTGAAAGCAGCTTCTAAATATTACTGCTCCGAATATGCCACTGTTTCCTGACATTTCAACCTTATCTTTTCCTGAAAAGTAAAATATTAGCCTGTCTTCAACCTTCAAAGAAATGAGCTGTTTTTCACTGACTTGTACATAGTCTTTTAAAAAACTAATTTTAGGGATTGGCAGATATGGTGAGTAATGCTGGCTGGTGTGAATAGGTTTCACATGAGCTTGGAAAATATGAATATATATAATATTTAAAAATGCTGTCAAACTTAGATAGGCATCTGTATATTGCAGAAGTTTAATATCTGCACTCAACCTGTCTCAATAAAAACAAGATCAGTTGACTGATTCAGTGCTACTGTTTCTCAGTGAAATCATATACTAAAAGTGAGATGCTAAAGGAATCTGACTAGTTTGATATATTTACATTTACAACAATAAAATTAACTGCAAAACACACATTTCCTCAGGATTTCATTTTTCTCACAGCTAAGTGACTTATAAAAGGAATAATATGTTAAATATATGCACATTTTTTATAAAACTGTATTACAACAATCTAAAGACTATTTCATATGTTTATGTGATTTTCCTGAATTATCAAAACTATCATTAGTATTAAATATTACATTAAATATTACATCAGCCACATGTTTAACACAGCTTTAATTTTCTTTATCCAGACAAGGACGTTTCTTGTGCTAACCAGGTTGGTTTAACTGTTGCCTTTACCGCTCATACTGATCCAACTCCCAGAGCTTTACAAAGGAGACCAGTGGTATTATCCATTCCTGCACCAGCATACTTCATTCACATCTGAAAAAAATAGCAAAAAATATCTGAGCCTTCAGTGTTATCTATACGTATGATGCCATCACAGCAAGCAGAGCGTCCAAGGCAGCAAGCAGAGTGCCCAGGTCCATACTATACCCAAAGGCTGGCTGTAGGGGGGATAGCTCAGTGGTTTGAGGATTGGCCTACAAAATCCACAGTTGTGAGTTTAATCCTTGAGGGGGCCATTTAGGGATTGGGGCAAATCTGTCAGAGATGATACATGATCTTGCAATGAGGGCAGGGGATTGGACTCAATGACTTCTCCCTTCCAGATCTATGAGATAGGTATATCTCCATATGTTATTTAAGGTATGCAATTCCAGCTACATAAAAAACATAGCTGGAATTGACATACCTTAAGCTGAGCTTCGGCACTGTCCTCACAGCAAGAGGTCAATGGGAGAAAGGCTCCTGTTGGCTTCCCTTTCTCCTCAATAGAAGTAAGAGTTCCAGCACCAAAGGGGGCACCCTCAGCATTTGATTTACTGGGTCTTTACTAGACCCATTAAACGGAACTCTGGAAATTGACCACTGCAGCATTGATATTCCAGGAAGTGAAAATGTGGGCTTAGTTTATGCCAACAGACGAATGATTTAAAGGCTAGTGTCATGAATAGTCAGCTCAAGTCACTATCTGCTTTCATAGCAAATCAAACAATATGTATCAGACTTTCATTAACAAATGATTCCATGTAATATTGCAGTTTTAGGGTCCTGCACAATATTCCTTAAGCAGATGTGTAGTGACCATTACCATATGTACTGTGGTGGCCTTTGTCCATGTCTTAGTCCATATGACAAAACCATCACTACTGTGATTACCACTAGCAGGAGTATGGCCTGAGCATAGAATTAGGAAAGAGGAATTTCAGTTCTAAGCCTGGCTTTGACATTAATTCTCTGTGGCCTAGGATAGATCCCTTAACTCTTGCTTTAGTTCGCCCACCTGTGAAATAGGGACAATATTGACTCAGCTATCTTGCAAGGTTTAATGTTCACACAGCATTTGGATGTTTTCATAGGGATTTTCTTCTTCAGTCAATACCTTGTTTAGTAGTCTCACCAGACAGGCTATGTGCTTAAAGAGCCATGGTTCTTTCAGAAGAGGTAGGCTGGACCAAAAATTGTACTAAACCCATGGGTATGCAATAAATCTCAAAGAGATTTGGAGCTAGGTATGTGAGGACATACTCCAGTCCCATGATGGAGTGCTAAAGGGAAGCTTGCACTGCTTCTGTCTCAGTCTACACTGTGGTTATTCTCCACATGAGAATAAATAACTTCAGTTAACAGGTCTGTTCCTCTCACTAACAGATTCGATAGTAAATTCACTGTCAAAGTTAAAATACTTGGGGCCGGGGGACCCTCCTTATACAGTTCCTCTTATTGAAACAACAAAGTAAAAGTCAACAGAATCTTAAGCAAGCAGCACTGAAACTTAGGTTACATAGTAGTAGGCCATTCTGATGAACAGCACAGGAGCATGTTGGTGGCATGTGACTTTTCCATTTGGCCCAGACCAGAGGCAAACACCCACTCAGCTTACTCCCCTGCAAGTCCTACCCACACTTCACCCCCAACCCCACTTGGGCCCCCTCACTCATCACTCACACTTGGTCAGCCCCTTCTGTAGGCTGTGCCCACTCACCACTCATGCCTCTTTGCTGTCTCCCCCAGGGCCTACCTGCTGACTAGCTGGCCTTATGAGACAGCCATCTGGACACACATATGGACACACCTCTTCTCCCCTGGCCTTGCCACCCGCTTGCCAGCCAAGCCAGCCAGATGGGTTCATGTGCCTCTTTGCTTGTCTGCAAACTGAGCCAGCTGGCTGGCTGCTCATGTGCCTTTTTGCCCTCCTCTAACCCCCGTTTGCCTGCTCACTGGCTGGCTAGCTGAGTCAGTCAGACATCCAACCACATATGAGCATGTGCCTCTTCGTCCCCTCCCTCTTTCTCCCACTGGCCAACTGCCCACAGAGCATGCAGGCCTCTTCACACCCTCCTGCAAGGTTCCCATGCAGAAAGAGGACAAGCAGGACACAGGATTCAGGGGAGAGAGCGAGCAGGGCCGCAGGTGGGGCTCTCACCCTTTTGGCATCAGTGCACCCCAAAGGCTGCAGGCAGGTTATTTCGGGAGGCTTAGCCTCCCCTGGTCTTTTATATCAGCTACCTACACACAGGAACAGCGAATTTAAAGAAAATGGAACAAGCAAAGAACCAGCTAGAAGCGGAGAGGCAAAGTACCAGGACTGTGTCTTTGTTTTTTTGTTTTGTATAGTTTAAAAAAATATCAAAACCAAAGCCACTTATTCCAATTTGAGATTAGAGAAACACCATTGTTTATTACAATGAGAATCTCTGTATGGTGCATAATAACTATGAAGTTATGAAGATCCACGTGATATGGCAATCATAGCTGCTGCCATCATTTTATTAGCATGGATAAGTTAAGGTGGGAAACCTGAAACAGTATGAATGCACAAATAGATACTAAATGAACATCTGCAAAACAAACATTGTTCAACACATGTGGTGTACATAAGCACTCCACAAGGTGTATGCCTGTAAAACTGATTGCATTCAGTCTCCCGACTAACTATAATAACTATCCTGGCCCCCCCAGTAAGAAAAAAAAAGAGAGAGACTCTGCTGTGGGGCCAGATTCCCACCCCTAATCTATATAGGAATATTCTAGGATTGTCACCGTATGTCTCTCTGAAGCCTAGAATGTCAATATGAAGTGATGGAAACTGCTATAATCATGGTCGCAAACACTGAATTTGCTCTGAAGTAAGTGGCACTGGACACAGTCTTAGTAGTCCTTGTGAAATCACTGATATCCATGTAAAAAATGCTGGAGTAGAAGCTTAATTTTTAGAATTGTGGTAGATACATTTGGTTTTTTATTTATCCTTTTCAGTTATAAAAGATCTATTTCTTACTAGACTAAGATTAGTTTAGCATATTAATCAAATTACAACAGAAAAAACATGGAGATTTAAAAGGTGCTTTATTTTTTTTAAAAAAGGAATACTTTTATTTGCCTCCAGGCAAAAAGACTAATGTAGTAATAAATGGTTCTGTTTTCATCTTGATTATTTTCATCTAATTAGAACATTTCCTATAACGTCAGTCGTTTTGGAATCTGTTCTGTCCCTGATGAATGAGAGTAACTTCCATTAATGTTAATGAGAGGTGTACATGCGCGTTGCAGGGAGAATTAGGTGCCTGTATGGGCTAATTACCTTTTATTGTCCTGCATGCTGATTTGTTGGAAGCAGTTTAAAGAAGCATTTAAAATGTATTTTAAAAAGTCTGGCATGCAGGAGGCTCATTTTCAACATTTAGAAGGTTGGAGGTGGAAAATTTACTTTGAAATACTGTATGTTGGTCTTTGCACATGTGCTCAGAAAAGGGGAAAATATAAACAAGTTAAATATACCTATCAGACATCATGGAATCATTTTATAAACAGAATAGATCACTCTGAAGTGTTTATACTTATGCTGAATTCCTCAAGGTATGATGTTATAAGTAACAACCAGCCTCGGGAGACTGAATGCAATCATTTTTACAGATATACACCTTGTAGAGTGCTTAAGTACACCACATGTGTTGAACAATGTTTGTTTTGCAGATGTTCATTTAGTATCTATTTGTGCATTCATACTGTTTCAGGTTTCCCACCGTAACTTATTCATGCTAATAAAATTTTGGCAGCAGCTATGATTGCCGTATCATGTGCATATCTGCTTGCTAAGTATAAGTGTCTAATGTCTGCAAGCATAAAAAAATTAAACAAACCTGTGACTTTAACAGCATTTAATAGGAGTACCTGATTTTGACATGTCTTTCTTGCTGATGTACCAAGACATGTTCTTGTGAGCAGATGCTGTTCCTAAAATGCTCTCAGATATAGTCTACATTTTTGCAAAATCCAAACTCATCCCCTTTTTAGGGTTTGACTTATTAACAGCTATGCAACAATATGTTCAGCTTAAACATCTCTCAAGGGTTTGGCATTATATTCTTCTTTGAGTGATGTCCCTTTTGGTGCTCCTAGATATGAGTGGCAGCACTACCTCAAATTCTTTAGTTGTCAATGTGGTACACAAAAAAGGATGCCATTACCAACTTCTATCCACCCTTCATGACTGAGATTGGAAATAATTAAATTTATTTGGATGCAAAGCCTATTCATGCAGTATGCTCCAATTTCACATATCCAATTATGAGGCGTTCGTGGTGTACAACGACCTTAACTATTCTAAAATATAGGAACTCTGGCAAGACCTTTTTAATGACAAAAAGAGCAACTCCAGGCATCTATATCTGAAGGTCACCTCTTGGTCCATATGGCCTTGCAAGTCTCTTTGGACTCAGCAGAGATACTGCTGCTTGTTCCATCACAAGTACCATAATCATGAGAGTATGTCGCGGATGCACCTCTCTGGTCTTTTTCAGGAGGTACAAACCATTGTTGAAGACCTACCCTTTGAGGCCCCCCACATCATTTACTGTATGTATGGTTTGCAAATGAGTTACTAAAAGGGAAAACAAGAGCTGGGCAAATACTGCAAAGAATTTTCCATGGGTAATCACGTGAATTTAAAAGAGACTTTGCTTCAACTGGATTTAACTCCCTTGTGCTTATTTCCATAAACATTGAAGTAATCAAAAGTTTCTTTCACACCTGTCCATATAAAGCAAATTTTAAATCTGCTCACTTGAGAAGTCATACCTAAAATGTTGCATTAAAGATTTATTTTATAAATATTACATATAAAGTGGTTGGATTCAGTCTTTAAATTTATTTTAGAGCATGTGTTTGACCTCTGTTTTGTATGAAGACTATAGTTTGTCTTCCTCAAACTAGAAGCACCTTAAAGTGTACTTACAGTGAGGCATTTTCAAATAAATCTGTTCTAGTTTTTTAAATTAATTTTAACTTTTGAAAATTGGACTCTAAGAAATTGTTTCTCCACTATCCTTTACTTAAACCAGATATAATTTAATTCTATGCATAGAACCTCCACAACTCTTTAAGAGTGTACAAGGTGCTTATGACTTGTGTGTATCCTTTTGCATAAAGATGAATCTCACCACAGAGATAGAATGTTTTACTCCTTCATGGGGAAATGAGATGAGATGTTGGGTGTGGAAAGTTCCATAGCAGTTGGAAATGGTAGTTGCTGAGAGGAGTCAGAGATCAAAGAAGAGACAGTGACTTCAGGACCCTTTTCAGGAGGAACCAATCAAATGGGAAGTTAGCAAGACATAATGTACTGTGTTTAATGAGACTGTTATTAAGGGGGCTCTAGGGAAAAGGATGAAACAAACAGAATGAGGCAGAGAATAAAAGGAGAGCACCAAGAGAAATGAACTAAGAAATCAAGTCTATGGAGGTAAGTGCTTCTTCTGGCACTGAAAGTACAAATGAATTAACTGATGTCTGAAGCCTGAAACTTGAATTTAGTTCAAATATTCTCCTGTCTACCTGCACCCCAAATGAGTTACTCCATGGCCCTGATTCTCTTCTCACTTAAAGATATGTCTACAGTCATAGAATACAGACACTGTGTGCCCACCTGGCATGGTAAAAATAGCAGTGTTGATGGTGAGGCATGGAATTGACGCTGAGTGTATCTGGTTGAATAATACTGGTGAAGTAATTTAGCTGATAAATGTTACCATATGTTTAGAATTAAACTATCTGACAAATCTCTCAAAATTAGCCCATTTTAGAAAGATGAGAAAATTCACAAATACATCATGTTTTGTTTTTAAAAACCTATTTTGCTATCATTGTTAGCCTAGTCAAAACTTTTTTTGGGGGGGGGAGGCGGAATTCTGTCTCTCCAGAGTACACAGACAATTCAAAGGAACAGATAGAGCTTTGAGGGTAGGAGTTATCTGGGGACCTGCCTCACCTCTTGCTGCTGCCGCAGCCACTCCAAACAATAGTTACCAGCAGCCATAGTGTCTGAACTAGGGATGTGGTGGCGTTGAAGGTACCAAAAAAGTTTGGAGGAGCTGGAGAAGAATTGGAGAGCATCCTGTTCACTAGGAGCCTCAGCTCCCCTTATTTCAAATCAGTGCCTGCATAATTAGAGCAGGATAAATAGCTTCACCATATGGGACCCCAGCTTGCAGCAATGCAAGGTGTTAGTGTCTTGTTCCATCCACCACTTATTTCTTCTGCTAACAGGACTGGCTGCTGGGAGTGGCTCAGGAACATTTTTAAAAGTGGGGGTGCTGAGGCTGGGAATAAAGCCCTGGCATGTAGGGTTGTCAGCGGGGTCCCCAACATGGGGCTGGCACCAGAGGTCTATGGGGCTTAAACCAGAACCCTAGCATGAGTGGGCCAGCAGTAGGGCCCAACTCTTGAAGCCAGAGCCAGGACTCTAGACACGGGGCTAGCAGCAGAGGCCCCCGAGGTGTGGGGCTCGAACTAGAAGTCCGGAGTTTGGGGCCAGCAGCAGAGCCCACAGCAAATGGGGCCGGCAGCTGGGACCCTGGGAACTAGGCTGAAAACCCGTGGGGTGCTTTAGCACCCCCTGTACATCTAGTTCCCATCACTTATGGCTGCTGGTATAAGATAGAATCTTGAAAGGTAAGCTCCTGTTCTTCTTCAAGGGTCCCTGTGGGTGCTCCACTTAGGTGTATCAGTGCTGCTGTGCACATGGCCCAGAGATCTTTGTTAGCAGTCACCCAGCTGCTGATGCATGCTGCGCTATTGTGCAATCGCCAAGATTGACAGTTGGACACGCGCCGGCAGCCGTTCCCTCAATTCCTTTTCAGCTGCCACCAGCATCGGTCGCACTTAGTCAGTCTCCCTAACATCATTGAAAGGGGAAAGAAGAAGGGGGGAAGAAAGGAAAGGGATAACAACAGAAAGAAAAGTGGGCAAAACAGCGCACGGATGCTTCCACTGCATCCCGCTCACCTGAAAGACAGCACAAACAGGGGGAAAAAACCCTGTCATGCCCGCACCATTGGACTTTAAAAGGTGCACAGGGTGCGGGACAGCAATCACAGCAGTGGATGGACACGAGCAGTGTCTGCGCTGCCTAGGGCAAGATTATCCTGTCAGTCACTACTTGCACTGTCAAAAGCTCACCCTACACTCTAAGAAGGCGAGAGACCTACAAAGAAAACTATGGACCACAACATGGCTGAGTCACAGCCTCATTCCCCGCCCCCGCCCCCAGAGATAACCCTCTTGGGGAGGAGGGCAGGGAGGAGCTCTCCCTCGTAGGGAGCAGGACCAGAGCGAAATGCTTCCGGTCCCCCGATAAGCCTCAGCATTTAGCAAACAAAAAGACAAAGGAGGCTGATAAGATTTCCACTAGGTAAGGCTCCCAAAAGCGGGACAGGGGATCCGGCTTAAAGAAAGCTGTGACCCTAATATGAAACACGGAGCCTCTGGCCACACTTCAAGCTCTCCACACAGTAACATGGTACCAGTAGAGAACACGGTACTACAGAGGAGCAAGCAAGCCAGCAAGCTGCAGAGCAGTGGAATGCCGCGTTTGAACAAATGCTCGGTACTGGCGCACTTCAAAGTGCCGATGGTACCGACGCAGGCAGCTGTAAGGAACTACACAGCAATGCCTCCGCAAACTCCAGTACTGAGGTTCATAACAGAGGCGGACCTCGCAGTAGGATCGGTACCATGCTCACCACTATTCGGTACCGATGGCACAACCTGGGTTAGAGGTTCCCTGTTCTCCTTGACACCAGCATCACAAACATCCATCAGATTTAGTGATGAGGAGGAGGAACAGTCAAAGGGCCAGGACAGAGTCCCTCTATATGCAGAACTGCAACAACAGCAAATGCAGAAATGGCAGATGGCACAGTGGATGCCCCTACTGATGCCTCCACAGTGGGCCTGTTGGGACCCTTGGGCACCTTACCAAACCCAACAGTTTCAACACACTATGCAGGTCCGTGGGGCACAGCCAGCTCACACAAACACCCAAAACCGAGCTGACTGGGACCCAACTGCTTCC
Organism: Pelochelys cantorii; assembly: GCA_032595735.1. Classification (NCBI taxonomy): domain Eukaryota; kingdom Metazoa; phylum Chordata; order Testudines; family Trionychidae; genus Pelochelys; species Pelochelys cantorii. The sequence continues at coordinate 18,553,365 of CM064338.1, forward strand.
ATATGAAACAAAACCATGAGGACTTTGTCAGACAATGTCGCAATGACATATTACATAAACAGGCAGGGGGGCGCGAGGTCTCACAGCCTATGTGCAGAAGCAATGGAACTATGGTGATGGTGTATTATACACAAAGACACACCTACTGCAATGCATTTGCCGGGCAAGGATAATATACTAGCAGATGCCCTCAGCAGACAATTCCCACAGAACCACAAATGGGAGAACAACAAATCCATTATAAACACCGCACAGTCAGAAGCTTGCCCCATGCTCTAAGAAGGCATGAGAGCTACAAAGAAGACTATTATTTTTGGACCACAGTGTGGCTGAGTCACAGCCTCATTCAACCCCTCCAGAGATAATCCTCCGTTCCTTCTCTACGCCCAACTGTGTTAGCCAGGAGCACAATGGAGGAGGGTGGGTATGGAGCACCCACGGGGACACAGCTTGAAGAACTCCAGTTACTGCACAAGGTGAGTAACCTTCCCTTCTTCTTTAGGGTTCCTGTGGGTGCTTCACTTAGGTGACTACGCAGCACCTAAACCAATGGGTCCTTAGAAATAATACAAACCAGATACTGCATACCATTCACAGCAGTTCCACCAACTCACCCCCCTGCCCTGGCCCTCTTCAGGGACCCCTCTCACGAGTTAGTCCTCCTGGATGAAGCGCAGTGCCTCCTAGAACTAGGCGCTATAGAGGGAGGGGATTTTATTCTCGATACTTTCTGTCAAGTGGAGGCCTATCTTGGACCTATGTGCACTCAACCGGTTCGTCAAGTATCAACACTTCAAGATGGTCACGCTGGCAAAGATTATATCTGCCTTGGAAAAAGGAGCATGGCTAGCTAACCTTGACCTCAAGGACGCATATTTTCATGTATCTGTTCACCCGGCTCTCAGATGATTCCTCAGGTCCACCATCAAGGACTTACACTGTCAGTACAGGGGTGCCCCCCTTCAGGCTGTCCACAGCCCCCAGAGTTTTTTCCAAAATTTTGTCCGTGGTAGCCACACACCTGCAAAGAAAACAAACATATTTCCATATCTCGACGATTGTCTGATCATGGTGTCCACCTGTGGCGACACAGAACAATTACTGGAGTCAACAAGAGCGTTATTCTACACACTCGGACTCCTGTTGAATTTGGAAAAGTGAACCCTCCTATCCAGATGCTGGAGTTTATAGGGGCACAGTTGGACTGCAGTTGGGGCATAGCCTCACTGCTGACCCACAGATGGTCGAGAATGCACGACTTGATCGTGTCCATACAGAGTGGTGCACATACAACGGCGCGTACATGCCTGCAAATATTTGGACACATGGCAGTGTCTGTCCACATTTGTGGTCCCGAACGCCCGTCTACATATGAGGCCGTTCCAGGCATGGCTACACTCCCCAAGTCACTCCACGTGCTCAGCTGGGTCAAAGCCACCCTGGATTGGTGGGCAGACTTAAACAACATCTGTATAAGACTTCCATTTCAGACGCTGACGTCATCCATCACTATCATGACAGACGCTTCCCCGATGGGATGGGGAGCCCATTTGGGGAGTGTGATATTACAGGGACAATGGACACACGAAGAGTCCCAGTGCTTGAGCTCAGAGCATTGAGAAGGGCATGCTCCCAACTGCTTCCGCACATACAAAACAAAATTGTGAGGATATTGTCGGACAATGTCACAACAACATATTACATAAACAGGTGGGGGGCAAGGTCTCGCAGCCTATGTGCAGAAGCAACAAAACTATGGCAATGGTGTATTCTACCCAACATCACACCTACCGCTATGCATCTGTTGGGTAAGGATAATGTACTAGCGGATGCCCTCAGCAGACAATTCCCACAGAATCACGAATGGGAGATCAATAAATCTATCATAAACAACCTTTCCAGGAGATGGGGGATACCCAGTTGTAGATTGGTTTGCAATGCACATCAATTCCAAGTGCCCGCAATATTGTTTCAGGGCGGGCGTTGGACTGCAATCTCTCGGAGATGTGTTTGCAATACACTGGGACTTCCCACTGGCATACGCATTTCCACCTATACCTCTAATACATCAAACAGTAATAAAGGTCAAACAGGAGGCATCAAGGGTCATACTCGTAGCCCCCGATTGGCAGAGACAAATTTGGTACCCTCTCGACTCAGGATGGGGGTGTATCCCACACCCTGGGCTACATACACTAAACCTGTGAGCGTGGATGCTCGTTGGCTCTCACACACAGAGTTAACCCTGTCTCGAAGGGTTAGCGACATCCTAATTAATTCCAGGAGACCCACTATGAGATTAATTTACCTGCAAAAGTGGGCTAGATTTGCGGCCCGGAGCATGGGATCCACACAAGGCGGGAATATCAGACGTACTAGAATATATCCTTCACCTGCAGGACATAGGACTATCAATTAGTTCCATCAACATACATTTAGCAGCTATATCAGTGATTCACCCACCCATACAAGGAAATTCCGTTTTTTCCCAACCGTGCATTAAGAGATTTCGGAAAGGGATACAGAACCTGTATCCACTGCGTACAGATCCAGTGCCATCATGGACTCTGAAGCTCATGCTGGACTCAATCATAAGACAGCCTTTCAAGCCACTTGCAACCTGCTCGCTACTACACCTATAGATGAAGGTAGCTTTTCTCGTTGCGATAACATCAGCCAGGAAAGTGGGAGAGATAGCGGCACTCATGGCAGACCCACTGTACACCGTATTTCACAAGGACAAGGTTATCCTTAGAACCCACCTGAAATTCCTCCTCAAGATACCTACATCATTACATTGTAACGAACCGATATACCTACCTGTGTCCTTCCTGAAACCACATGAGGAGAGCTACCAGGCAGCGCTGCACATGCTGGATGTATGCAGGGCATTAGCCTTTTACCTAGAACACACAAAAGATTTCCGAAGAACACAGAATTCATGTCTTGAGTGGACAGGTCCAGAAGTCAACCTGTCTCCAAACAGCGAGTATCCAAATGGATTTCTACGTGCATACAGTTGGCTTACTCCCAGAAAAACAGACAGCCACCAACAGTTATAAGGGCACACTCCATGAGAGCAGTATCTACCACAACTGCTTTTCTTAAGGGTCTTTCCATAGACATCATTTGCAGAGCTGCAACATGGGCTTTGGCCAATACCTTTGCATAGCATTACATGATTCAGATCTTTCAGGATTCAGACACTAGATTTGGACGTACTATACTGTCCAATATCCAGTCCTGCACCTCGGAGCGCCCACTGCCAAGCAGGAACACTGCTATGTAGTCACCTAAGTGGAGCACCAATGGGGACCCTCGAAGAAGAAGGGAAGATTACTCACCTTGTGCTGTAACTGGAATTCTTTGAGATGTGTCCCTGTGGGTGCTCCACACCCATCCTCCCCTCTGCTCTGGGCTAAGAGAGTCTGGCATAGAGCAGGAACAGAGGAAACGGCCGCAGCATGTGTCCAACTGTCAATCTAGGTGATTGTGCAATAGCACAGCATGCCCGGCGGCTGGGGGATTGCTAACAAAGATCTCCGGGCCATGTGCACAGCAGTGCTGACACACCTAAGTGGAGCACCCACAGGGACACATCTCAAAGAAGTCCAGTTACTGCACAAGGTGAGTAACCTTCCCTTTTCTCCCTATATAGTGAAAGCAATTCTAATAGTTCAGTGTGAGTCTTGAGGAGCAGGAAAGTGAAGGTACCAATAAAAGAGGGGGAGCTAGAGACCAAAAAGGGGAGGGGGAGGGCATATGTGTCAGGAGGAAAGTAACTGGAGTTACTCAAAAGGGATAGGATAAAAAAAATGAGGCTTGAGAAGGAAGATTGATTAAAAACAAGCAAATAGCTTAATTTTGTCATGTAGATTTTAACTGAATTTCTTATGGTTTATTATTTTTCTTCCTAGAGGCCATAACTGAAATCAGAGCTCTATTATGGTAGATGTTTTACATATATATAATAAAAGTTCCAATCCCAAAGATCATACAATCTAACTAGACAAAAAGATGAGAGGAGGAAGTATTATCTCTATTTAAATCACATCTACTACCTGGTAATTACATAACATAGGTTAAAATATATAACAAAACTTCCTATCCTTCTCAGGGCTAGTTTTTTCAATCTGAATATTGGATGGTATTCAAAGTAAATTATATTGTCAAATTTCCTTTATTAACCTGGTTTATAACTTTGTCAAAAAATTAATTAACTCAGTGTGACAAAACTTATTTCTACAAAGCCATATTGCTTGGTAATAATTATTTCTAATCTTTGACTCTTTATTGGGAAACTCGTATCAGAGATGCCATTATTTTTCCCCAGAATGAATAAGTCTAATTGTCTGATAGTTATTTGGGTCATCCAGTTTACATTTTTACAACACTACATGACATTGGTTTTCTTCTTACAGTTCCCAGTTCTCCAACACTTATTAAAATTAGCATAAATTAGCATAAATAGGCTCCTCGGCCAATCCTTTTAAAAGTCTTACATGCAAATGATTTGGATCTGCTCATTATACAAAGTTTAGCTTCAGTAGATGCTGTTTTGACACCCTCCTTAATTTCTGTTGGAAAAGAAAATATTTTGGAATTATTATTATGTGATTTTGATACTTTGTCCAGCATTTTCTCAAACAGAGAAATGTCTGTTGGATATTTTTGCCTTTTCTGCAACATTACTGAAAATGGTGCTAGAGGTGCTGTGCTAATACAGATTTTTTTTCAAATCAGATGAAAAAATTGAGACACTAACTACTCTAATTCATAACAATGACATGGTACTTTTACTAAGGGTATGGCAAATGTACGTGTCCTTAGTGCTCTGACAAAATTCCATTATGTGTATTTACATTGTGCCTATTTAAATCCTGTCCGGTTTAATTAGATACAGTATTTAATTTCCTATAGCTGAATATGAACATAGTCTTGCTGATAATGATATGACTCTGATTTACACAGCAGAGGTGGCTCCATTTTGAGGATAGATGAAATGATCATTGCATATATTTATTCTAAAATTCAACGCTTTAATATTTGCAAAAATCATAATCACCTGTTACAGCCATAGTAAAAAATGAATCTAGACTTACATTCTCTTGAAAATTAGTATTCTTAAACCAGGATATAATAAGAAGGCAAAGATTGTGCCTCAGACTTCTTTCTACTTCTCCCTGTGCCAGGAGGGCTAGTGAGCAAAGATGCCTTCCCAATAGAAGTGGTATAGTCACTTTAGCAATATGGTGATTTTTCCAAACTTGAAGTATCTAGGGTTGCCAGATGGTTACAACAAAAATAGCAGATACACTTGACATTACATCACAATCTACATTACATCTTATTTAGAAAATACCGGATATTTATATTTTCTCATTTATATTTTCTCAATTTGTGTCCCGAACAGAAAGCTCAAAAACTGGACTGTTCGGTTCAAAACCAGACACCTGGCAACCCTAGAAGTATCTACATACATAGCCTGTGAACTTCTTAATGTCCTTATAATACGTACTTCATCCAAAATTAACATCTCTCAGTGTTGAGTCTGATTCTGCAAAGCCTTAATTGCATGAGTAACGTTTTCAGGGTCAGACCTTAATTATAAGAGGAACAAAGGAGGAAAGACCTGGAGACTGACATTTGAGCTCCATAGCAAAGAGATAAATTTGTTCGCGTACTGTAAGTGTAAATATATACACAAATATTTAGGTTCCTTTTAAGTTTAAACTTAACCTCTGAATTTCCAATACTCGGGTGTTTTGTCTTAATATGGAAATATAAATATCAATCTATTCAAACTATTTGAATATATAGTAATAAAAATTGATAAAACCTGCCTTTCAGCAATATAGGAGGTAGCTGAGATTAAGGATTATAGGCATCTCCTAATTAAGATTAATTATATTACAGTGGAAAGTAATTCATTAAGCTTTTGACTACACTGGGGAAGGGGTGTTGTTTCTACATATACCAAGTGAAATATGTTGAATTAGGAAACATTTTACTTCTCCCATACTTTTTTCCCCTATATGGAGGGAAAATACAGTGGATTGGTGAGAACTGTTGTCTCCGGCCTTCTCTAAGCTAAATAAACATTTGACAGGGCAGACAGTTGATCTATTACAAATGTAACCCTTCTGCCAGGTAGCACCAGCAGCATCCAGGGCCAGGTTCAATATCTAGGGGTTCCTTCCCATCCATCCAACACGGAACTGGCTTGAGCCCCAACCCAATAACCTGGGAAAATCACACAGCACCCCTGGGTACCTCTGAGGGGCAATACTTCCACACTTGCAAGCGCAGAGTCTGAGGGTATGTCTACACAGCAGGGGAAAAGTCAAATTAAGATACGCAACCTCAGCTACGTCAATTGCATAGCTGAAGTCAAAATAGCTTAATTCGGCTTTTGGCACTGTCTACACTGCAGGAAGTCGAAGGAAGAACACTCTTCCTTTGACTTCCCTTACCCCTCATGAAATGAGGGTTAAAGAAGTCCACCATCTTGAAATTATTTCAAAATAACGGCTTGCTGTATAGACGTAGACTTTGTTATTTTGAATTAATGTCAGTTATTCCAAAATAACGCCGCTGTGTAGGCATACCCCGAGTGTAGAAAGAAACCTGTAATAAAAGGGGAGGGAAATAATGTGGCATTAATTTGGGAAAACACCACAGAGTTCATAACCAAAACCATGAGTAACAGTCCCACTCCAAGTAGGTTAGGCAATGTCCTTTTTCGCTCAGGTTCTTAAGTCCAGCAATGTAAATGTCCCTGTGATGGGGCAAAGCAGCCCCGCCCTGAAGTTGCAGAGCCTAGCCAGGGTTACCTGGCTGCAGAGGCCCTTCCCCCGCAATCCTATTGGGCATGCCCGACTGCAGCTCAGCTATAAAAGCCTGGGGAAGGGCTCAGTCTGGGTTGGCAGTTGGAGGAGAAGGGCCTACGAAGGGAGCTCCTGATCAGCGGCAACCGGAGACCCCGAGCGAAGCCAGCAGGGACACCAAGGCGAGGGAAGGCAACGCCGAGATCACCCGCCGCGGAGACGCCACCCCAGGGAAGGCAGTCGGCCAGACAAGCACCAAGGAAGTGCCCCCAGAGGGCCAGGTAGGAAATGGCCCAGGGCAGGAGTGGGAGCCGCTTATCCCACCCCGCGAACCTCGGTGCGTTTCGTCAGGACTTTCCCGCTGAGTAGGGTGGGCCCGGGTCTCCCTACCAGGGGTGCAGCCCCACTACAACCCTGACCTGCCAGTACAGGCCTAGCCTTAAAGGGCCATACTGAACGGTGCATATTGACTTGGGCCAGAGGGCCTTGCCTTAAAGGGCCATACTGTACGGTGCACAGTGACGTGGGCCAGAGGGCCTGGCCTTATAGGACTATATTGAACTGCGCACGTTGAGTCTGTACTCATTGAGACGGGATCTCCCGCTGTCCACCAGAGGGAGCAGGAGGGAACACCCCACCACAATCCCCTTCACATGCCCAACCATTCTGTGCATCCTACTCACAGTTGTTGCCCTTGGTCAGGGCAGACCCAGAGTTCAGAGGTTCATCTGCAGAGTTCAGCTCCCATCCTGAGTCAGAGGGAGGTAAGGAGGCATCTTACTCACTGCACTGGTCACTTGCCATCCACCTGCCCGCTGCTCTCTGCCGCCGCCTTGCTGGCCATTTGTCTCACCTTGCTGCTGCTGCTCTGCTGGCCATTCATTGCACCTCTCCATCTCTGCCCTCTCATTACACCTCTCCGTCGCCTCTCTGCTAGCTGCTCATCATGTTGCTTCTGCTCTGCTGGCCCCTCATCACATTTCCTGCTGGCTTGTGGTGGATTTGGCTCTGGGACAAACCTTGTGATTTCAGCTCTCAGTGATTTCAGCTCTTGGCTGAAACAGTCCAGCCACAAGAAATTCCAGCATCCACTGGAGTACATTTAAAATAATCAAGAGACTCCTTATGTAGTCTGTTCTAGTTCTATCATTAGAACAGGGGGGAGAAACAGGTTGAACCAGTCTTACAGCTCATGCCGAGAAGGCATGCAGCCTGCTGATTCAGAGTCCTGCCCTCCCCCTCTCACTTCACAGAGCTTTATCTGGGGAAGCCTTGTCTATCTGAGGTTCTTTACACTGACAGTCTCTCTCCTTTCAACTGAGTTAAACACTGTCTGACATTCCCACAATAACTGCAAGCATTAGTGATCATATCTCACAATTCCTGCATGTAGTGTTAACACCGTTTGTGACCCCACATTAGCCAATTGGTTACGATGGGCAAAACACCATCATAACAGTTGAATATCTAGCAGGCCTAAGCAAACTGAGTGAATTGTATTTACATGCACATGCCCAGAATCTCATTCTTTAAACTGAGAATGTTTCCCTCCTTTGTGTCAAGTTAAGCGCAGACTTTTTTTCATTTGCATTCCCCTGTAGTAAGGCTGCTTGGCCTCCCTCTGACCCGGAAGGGGTAAGATTCCCTAAAACCCTTTGGTGGTTGGGCCAGAGAAACCTAGCACCACCCACAGGAAGCAGAAAGGCAGGGCCAGAAGTAGAAAAGCGGGAGCTTAGATCTCCGTTGGGTCCCAGCCACAGAGCAAGCCAGATGCTCTACTCAGGCTCCCAAGGAGGAAAGCTCAACCGCACCACCCTAGAGAGGGGAACTGGCCTGGGCTGCCAGGGCCACTGCTGGGCCCAGAAGACTGGCCAGGGCCACCAGGGCCACTGCTGCGCCCAGAAGACTGTCTGAGCCACCTGGACTGGTACTTGACCCCAAGTGACACTCTGCCAGCATTGTCATCCCTGGTGAACCCCAAGGAGCAGAGACTAAGCCAGGTAGGCCCCAGGGGGAATCGGGAAGTAGCCCAGGGGTAGCCGAACCAGTACTGGCTGAGGAAATGGAGGTCAACTGGGCAGTGCGCTGCAGTCAGGATCCCCACTGACCTGTGACCTGGTTGGTGTGTTGCAGCCAGGATCCCTGCTGACTCCATGTCAGCCTGTACTGCCACTGTTAGGGCCGTGGACTGATCACAATGGAGCAGGTGGGTCTGTGTCTCCACTGCCATCCCACCCCTTAGGCAGCAGGCTCCCCTTGTTATGGGAAGCCCCTGTGCTTGTTGGCTCTCTGCCAAAGCAAGGAGACCCGACCTCTGCTCAGCCTGAAGACAGACCCTGAGCACCTAAACCATGAGCCCTTAAACTGTTTGCAGCCTTGCCCTGACCAAGGGCCTGGGCATATAAACTGCTGCTCAGCCAGCAGCCAAGCCTGAGCCTTTAAACTGTTTGCAGCTCCGCCTTGAGCCAGAGCCAGCTTTTGTGCAAGGTGACCCAAAATTTGGGCATACAGTTGGAGCAGGTTACCGAGGATGCAGATCTGGTCGTGATTATCCTCATGATCTGCAGGACCTTCCTGTATTGCCCTCCCCATTATAAAGACAATTATAAAGAGCGATCTGGTAGACCCCTGCCTCTTTGCTGCCTACAACAAAGAGAAATGAAAGGTGCTATTTTGTGCCATCTAAGGGGTATGAACATTTGTAAACCCATTCACCCTGACACATTAGCAATGGATACTGTTAACCAGAAAGAGTGTCAGAGGTTCCAGGGTCCTTCCCCAAAGAACAAAGAGACCAAAAAGATGGACTTGTTTGGGAGGAAAGTTTACTCCATGGGGGGCCGGCAACTTAGAATATTTAACCAGCAGGCTCTTATCAGCCATTATGTCCATAATACCTGCTCTTCCCTGTCTCAGTTTACAGAGCTGCTACCACAGGACTCTCATTAGGAGTTTACTTCCATGCTGGAAGAAGGTAAACTTGTTACAAGGGCATCTTTACAAGGACCCCTCAATAGGGTGGACATGGTGGCTTACACTTTAGCCACAGAAATGGCCATAAGAAGGAGTTCCTGGCTCCAAGTGTCAGGCCTACCTCACCATAGTGGATCCAGACTGCTGGCACTTAACATTAAAAAGGTCGCAGAGCAGTTTTTAAACTAAGAGAGGGGAAAAGCCGATTGGTGTAGAGGAGCACATGGATCGGACAGAGATGTCTCTTAGAGGAGAGTCTATTGATAGAGATTCTCTAGGTTTTAGTCAGGAGGAGAGGACGGAAGAGGATAAAGTATGGGCCAGATCAGATGAAAAACATTCACATAAAAAATAATGTGACACATCAGGAAAGGGCAGACAAATAAACAGTGACACACTTTTAAAGTGCTTGTACACAAATGCGAGAAGTCTAAAAAATAAGATGGGTGAACTAGAGTGCCTCGTGTTAAAGGAGGATACTGATATAATAGGCATCACAGAAACCCGGTGGAGCGAGGACAATCAATGGGACACAATCATTCCGGGGTACAAAATATATCGGAAGGACAGAACAGGTCATGCGGGTGGGGGAGTGGCACTATATGTGAAAGAAAATTTAGAATCAAATGAAGTAAAAATCTGAAATGAATCAACATGTTCCATAGAATCGCTATGGATAGTAATTCCCTGCTCTAATTAGAATAGAACAGTAGGGATCTATTATCAACCATCTGACCAGGACAGTAATAGTGACTATGAAATGCTAAGGGAGATTAGAGAGGCTATCAAAATAAATAACTCAATAATAGTGGGGGATTTCAACTATCCCCATATTCACTGGGTACATGTCACCTCAGGACGAGATGCAAACACAAAATTTCTTGATACCTTAAACGACTGCTTCTTGGAGCAGCTGGTACAGGAACCTGCAAGGGGAGAGGCAATTCTCGATATAGTCCTGAGTGGTGCACAGGATCTGGTCCAAGAGGTAACTATAACAGGACTGCTTGGAAATAGTGTCCATAATATAATAATATTTAACATTCCTGTGGTGGGAAGAACACCTCAGCAGACCAACACTGTGGCATTTAATTTCAAAAAGGGGAATTATGCAAAAATGAGGAGGTTAGTTAAACAGAAATTAAAAGGTACAGTGACTAAAGTAAAATCCCTGCAAGCTGCATGGACACTTTTCAAAGACACCATAATAGAGGCCCAACTTAAATGTATATCCCAAATTAAAAAACATAGTAGAAGAACTAAAAAAGAGCCACCATGGCTTAACTACCATGTAAAAGAAGCAGTGAGAGATAAAAAGACTCTTTTAAAAAGTGGAAGTCAAATCCTACTGAGGTAAATAGAAAGGAGCATAAACATTTCCAAACTAAGTGTAAAAATGTAATAAGAAAAGCCAAAAAATGAGTTTGAAGAACAGCTAGCCAAAAACTCGAAAGGTAATAACAAAATGTTTTTTAAGTACATATGAAGCAGGAAGCCTGCTAAGCAACCAGGCTGTGTCTACACTGGCGCAATCTTGCGCAAAAGTGGCCGCTCTTGCACAAAAACTTGCTGCCTGTGTACACTGGCTGCATGTTCTTACGCAAGTAAACTGACGTTCTAATGTATGAAATCAGGGCTTCTTGTCCAAGAACTCTGACGCTCCCACTCAGGAATAAGCCCTTTTGCGCAACTGTTCTTGCACAAGAGGCCAGTGTAGACAGGCAACATGAATTTCTTGCACAAGAAAGCCCTATGGTTAAAATGGCTGTCAGAGCTTTCTTGCACAAGAGAGCGTCTACACTAGCATGGATGCTCTTGCGCAAAAGCACATCTCTTGCGCAAAAGCACATGCCAGTGTAGACGCTCTCTTCTGGAAGAGTTTTTGCAGAAGAACTCTTCCGCAAAAGAGTTTTTGCGCAAGATCATGCCAGTGTAGACACAGCCCCAGTGGGGCCCCTGGATGATCGAGATACAAAAGGAGCACTTAAAGAGGATAAAGTCATTGCGGAGAAACTAAATGAATTCTTTGTTTCAGTCTTCACAGCTGAGGATGTTAGGGAGATTCCCAAACCTGCACTGTCCTTTGTAGGTGACAAATCTGAGGACTTGTCACAGATTGAAGTGTCATTAGAGGAGGTTTTGGAATTAATTGATAAACTTAACAGTAACAAGTCACCGGGACTGAGTTCTTGGAAGGGGTCAACAAACATGTGGACAAGGGGGATCCAGTAGATATAGCGTACTTAGATTTCCAGAAAGCCTTTGACAAGGTCCGTCACCAAAGGCTCTTACGTAAATTAAGTTGATGGGATAAGAGGGAAGATCCTTTCATGGACTGAGAACTGGTTAAAAGACAGGAAACAAAGGATAGGAATAAATGATAAATTTTCAGAATGGAGAGGGGTGACTAGCGGTGTTCCCCAAGGGTCGGTCCTAGGACCAATCCTATTCAACATATTCATAAACGATCTGGAGAAAGGGGTAAGCAATGAGGTGGCAAAGTTTGCAGACGATGCTAAACTGCTCAGGGTAGGTAAGACCAAAGCAGACTGTGAAGAACTTCAAAAAGATCTCACCAAACTAAGTGACTGGGCAACAAAATGGCAAATGAAATTTAATGTGGATAAATGTAAAGTAATGCACACTGGAAAAAATAACCCCAACTATACATATAATATGATGGGGACTAATTTAGCTACAACTAATCAGGAAAGAGATCTTGGAGTCATCGTGGATAGTTTTCTGAAGATGTCCACACAGTGTGCAGTGGCAGTCAAAAAAGCAAACAGGATGTTAGGAATCATTAAAAAAGGGATAGAGAATAAGACGGAGAATATTTTATTGCCCTTATATAAATCCATGGTATGCCCACATCTGGAATACTGCGTACAGATGTGGTCTCCTCATCTCAAAAAAAAGATATACTGGCATTAGAAAAGGTTCAGAGAAGGGCAACTAAAATGATTAGGGGTTTGGAGTGGATCCCAGATGAGGAGAGATTAAGGAGACTGGGACTTTTCAGCTTGGAAAAGAGGAGACTAAGGGGGGATATGATAGAGGTATATAAAATCATGAGTGGTGTGGAGAAGGTGAATAAAGAAAAGTTATTTACTTGTTCCCATAATATAAGAATTAGGGGCCACCAAATGAAACTAGTGGGCAGCAGGTTTAAAACAAATAAAAGGAAGTTCTTCTTCACACAGGGCATAGTCAATCTGTGGAACTCCTTGCCTGAGGAGGTTGTGAAGGCTAGGACTATAACAGGGTTTAAAAGAGAACTAGATAAATTCATGGAGGTTAAGTCCATAAATGGCTATTAGCTAGTGTGATGGGGCAGAGCTGCCCTGCACTGGAGGTCCGCCGATCACCGCCTGTGTGGCGACCCAGGGGGTGTGATATCGGCAGTGCGCCAGCTGTTCAGCGGCTGCCGAGCGCACGCACCGCGATCAGCCACCTGGGGGACGCGGCTGCCCAGGGGAGGAGCAAACGGCGGGCGGGCGTGGGATGACATCACCGCCACTGGCACGCCAACGAGGGGTGGAGCCCCGGCGTACACGCGGGACGCCCGGCAGGGAGATTTAAAAGCCCGAGAAGACGGGCGAACAAGGGGCTCCCGGGTCAGCAGGTAAAGGGGGGACCTGAGCTGGGGGACAGTGCTCCTGCTGGCTGCTAGTAAGCGGGGAGAGGAAGTGGCCCAGAGCAGGCAGAGCGAGCCCGAGGGCTGGCGTGTTACGGTGCAAAGCCCTGTCAGCCGGACAGGACCACAGCCAGGTCCGTGTCCTTAGGGCTCTGGGCCTGGGGCCTGTGAGAGGGGGAGGGCCCGGACCCCTCACTCCCCGTGATTCGACCGGGCAGCTGGATTGAGACTCAACCGTTAGACTCACAACAGCCGTGTCGCCGGCTCAGACTCTCTCGCCTGACGCGTTCTGCAACGGACAAAAGAGATTCAGGGTGGGGTGGAGGGTACCTAGAAGCTCGGTGGAGGTAGGGATAATGGACCACCTGGCCTATCGGACGGTCACAGCCAGTATGGGTAAGGAATGGTGTTCCTAGCCTCTGTTTGTCAGAGGGTGGAGATGGATGGCAGGAGAGAGATCGCTTGATCATTACGTGTTCGATTCACTCTCTCTGGGACACCTGGCATTGGCCACTGTTGGCAGACAGGGTACTGGGCTGGATGGACCTTTGGTCTGACCCAGTATGGCCATTCTTATGTTCTGATGTTCTTATGATGTCCAGCAAACCCTGCAAGACTGCCATTTGAAGAGCCTATGTTGTTTTCAGAGAAAACAGACAGAAGGCTCCACAGCTTGAAAGATTCCAGGACTACTTTTCAGTCCCTGGGTATTCATATCCCAGTACCACAGCACAGTCACTTTAAACCCTGACCATTTCTTCACTCCTTCCTGCCTTCGAACCATCAGGACTCCTGCCATGTGGTTCCTCCTATGGAAGGAGAAGGCAAAACTCCTTGACTGCTGGCCAGGGCTCTGGCCAGACCAAACCATCCTCAGGCTCGAAGAAAACCTTTTGAAGGTGTGTCCAAGGATGTGTACTACCTTCACCTCACATCCTCGGATCCATATTGACTTGCTTTTCCCTCCTGACTATCCTCTTTCTACCATGCTTGGTCCCATATCACCTTGGACCATTGGGTGCTCAGCCTGGTAGAGAGGGAATACTCCAACCAATTCTCCTTCCTTCTACCCTCCTATCCCTCTTCCCTGTCCCTCTTAAGAGACTCTTCTCATGAGCAACTCCTTGTATCAGAGGTGTAGTCACTCCTATCCCTAGGGGCAATAGAGGAGGTTCCTCAGGAGTACAGGGGCAGGGAGTATTTCTCTTGGTATTTCTTAATATTGAAGGCCCTGGATGGTCTCGGACCCATTCTTGACCTGAGAGAACTCAACAAGTTCATAAGCAAGTTCAATTTCCTCATGGTGTCTCTTGCCTCCATTACCCCATCCCTGGATCTGGTGGACTGGTATGCTGCCCTCAACCTAAAGAACGCACACTTCCATGTAGCCATCACATCTTCCCATAGGAAATACCTCAGATTCGTAGTGAATGACTCTTTCTACCAGTTCATAGTCCTACTGTTTGTCCTGTCATTGGCCCCTCGGGTCTTCACGAAATGCATGTCAATCGTAATGGCATTTCTTTGCAAGCAGCACATGTAGGTGTTTCCATACTGGGAGAATTGGCTGATCAAAGGCCATTCCAGACTTCAGGTAGATATTCAAATTCAAATGATCAGAGCAATTTTTGACAGCTTGGGCCCTCCTCGTGTATGAGGCAAAGTTGATCCTGTGTCCAGTTCAGAGGACAGAATTTATAGAGGTGATTCTATACTCCAACCGCACCAGGGAGTATCTGCCAGAGTTTAGGTTTCACACCCTGGTCGACATCATCCAGAACCTCTCATGATTTCCTACCACCATGGCAAGGAGTTGCCTGAAGCTTCTAGGTCACATGGCCACTTGAACCTAAGTGGTGCAGTACACATCTTCAAATGTGGTTAGCGCCAGTATACAGGCCAGCCCACCAAAACATAGACATGATTGTTACATTACTAGGCGTAGTGCTGGATTCCAAATGATGGTGGATGGACCCCATCACTACATGCTCCAGAGTTCCCTTCTTCCCCCTTCAGCCATCTCTGTTACTGGTGACGAATACATCTGACCTGGGGGGAGGGCACATCTAGGGAACCTCAGTACCCAGAGCCTATGGTCTTAGGTCAGCTTGGCTCTACATATCAATGTCAGGGAGCTGAGGGCAGTACACCTTGCATGTCAGACTTTTACTGCACATGTAGCACAGCACTGTGTATCGGTGAAGGCAGAGAGTACAACAACAATACATCAACAAACAGGGAGGTGCACGATTCTCTCTCCTGTGCAGAGTCCCTTTTCCTATGGGACTTTTGAATAGAACATTCAGTTCACCTGATAGCATCTTATGTTCCCAGGGTCCAGAATGAACTGACAGACCATTTCAGCAGGGTTTTCAGCAGACATGAGTGGTCCCTTTGCCTGAATTTGGCCAACCTGCTTGGCACTCCCCAAGTAGGGTTGTTTGCCGCACACCACAGCAGCAAATATCACCTGTTTTGTTCATTCTAGAACCACAGTCCAGGATCTTGCAACAATGTGTTTCACCTTCTGTGGGGAGGTTGCTTCTTCTACACCTTCCCACCAATTCTGTTGGTACACAGGACAATCCTCAAGATTAAGAGGGATCATAAGGCCATAAGAATGGCCATACTGGGTCAGACCAAAGGTCCATCTAGCTCAGTATCCTGTCTGCCGACAGTGGCCAGTGCCAGGTGCCCCAGAGAGGGTGGACCGAAGACAATGATCAAGCAATTTGTCTCCTGCCATCCATCTCCAGCCTTTGACAAACAGAGGCCAGGGGACCATTCCTTACCCCTGGCTAATAGCCTTTTATGGACCTAACCTCCATGAATTTATCTAGCTCTTTTTTAAACTCTGTTATAGTCCTAGCCTTCACAGCCTCCTACGGCAAGGCGTTCCACAGGTTGACTGTGCGCTGTGTGAAGAAGAACTTTCTTTTATTAGTTTTAAACCTGCTATCCATTAATTTTATTTGGTGTCCTCTCGTTCTTATATTATGGGAACAAGTAAATAACTTTTCTTTATTCACCCTCTCCACACCACTCATGATTTTATATACCTCTATCATATTTCCCCTTAGTCTCCTCTTTTCTAAACTGAAAAGTCCCAGTCTCTTTAGCCTCTCCTCATATGGAACCCGTTCCAAATCCCTAATCATTTTAGTTGCCCTTCTCTGAACCTCTTCTAATGTCAAAATATCTTTTTTGAGGTGAGGAGATCACATCTGTACGCAGTATTCCAGATGTGGGCGTACTATAGTTTTATATAGGGGCAGTAAGATATTCTTTGTCTTATTTTCTATCCTTTTTTAAATAATTCCGAGCATCCTATTTGCTTTTTTGATTGCTGCTGCACACTGCATGCACGTTTTCAGAGAATTATCCACAATAACTCCAAGATCTCTTTCCTGATTAGTTGTAGCTAAATTAGCCCCTATCATATTGTATGTATAGTTGGGGTTATTTTTTCCAATGTGCATTACTTTACACTTATCCACATTAAATTTCATTTGCCATTTTGTTGCCCAGTCACTCGGTTTGGTGAGATCTTTTTGAAGTCCCTCACAGTCTGCTTTGGTCTTGACTACCTTGAGCAGTTTAGTATCATCTGCAAACTTTGCCACCTCACTGCTTACCCCTTTCTCTAGATCGTTTATGAATGGGTTGAATAGGATTGGTCCTAGGACCGACGCTTGGGGAACACCACTAGTTACACCTCTCCATTCTGAAAATTTACCATTTATTCCTACCCTTTGTTTCCTGTCTTTTAATCAGTTCTCAATCCATGAAAGGATCTTCCCTCTTATCCCATGACAACCTAATTTACACAAGAGCCTTTGGTGAGGGACCTTGTCAAAGGCTTTCTGGAAATCTAAGTATACTATATCTACTGGATCCCCCTTGTCCGCATGTTTGTTAACCCCTTCAAAGAACTCTAATAGATTAATAAGACATGATTTCTCTTTACAGAAACCATGCTGACTTTTGCCCAGCAAATTATGTTCTTCTACATGTCTGACAATTTTATTCTTTACTATTGTTTCAACTAATTTGCCTGGTACTGACGTTAGAGTTACCGGTCTATAATTGCCAGGGTCACCTCTAGAGCCCTTTTTAAATATTGGCGTTATGTTAGCTGTCTTCCAGTCCTTGGGTAAAGAAGCTGATTTAAAGGATAGGTTACAAACCACAGTTAATAGTTCCACAACTTCACATTTGAGTTCTTTCAGAACCCTTGGGTGAATGCCATCCGGTTCCAGTAATTGTTACTGTTAAGTTTTTCAGTTTGTTCCAAAACCTCCTCTAATGACACTTCAATCCGGGACAGTTCCTCAGATTCATCACCCACAAAGGATGGTGCAGGTTTGGGAATCTCCCTAACATCCTCAGCCATGAAGATGAAGCAAAGAAATCATTTAGTCTCTCTGCAATGGCTTTATCATCCTTGATTGCTCCTTTTGTATCTCGATCGTCCAGGGGCCCCACTGGTTTTTTAACAGGCTTCCTGCTTCTAATGTACTTTAAAAACATTTTGCTATTACTTTTTGAGTTTTTGGCTAGCTGTTCCTCAAAATCTTTTTTTGTCTTTTCTTATTACATTTTTACACTTAATTTGGCAGTGTTTATGCTCCTTTCTATTTACCTCACTAGGATTTGATTTCCACTTTTTAAAAGATGCCTTTTTATCTCTCACTGCTTCTTTACATGGTTGTTAAGCCATGGTGGCTCTTTTTCAGGTCTATTACTATGTTTTTTAATTTGGGGTATACATTTAAGTTGGGCCTCTATTATGGTGTCTTTGAAAAGTTTTCATGCAACTTGCAGGGATTTTACTCCAGTCACTGTACCTTTTAATTTCTGTTTAACTAACCTCCTCATTTTTGCATAATTCCCCTTTTTGAAATTAAATGCCAGAGTGTTGGACTGCTGAGGTGTTCTTCCCACCAAGTCCTATCAAGGCTGACAGGTCCCCCATTTGAGTCACTGGCCACATGTTCTTAGCTTTACCTCTCATATAAGGTAGCCTTTGTCATGGCGATAACCAGGGCTCTCAAAATCCGGTGATCTACTCGCCCGTGGCGAGTAGATTTCAGCTGGTCGCCCCATTCACCGACGGTTCGCACATGTGCAGTGCGGGTCTCGCGCATGCGCAGTGCGGGGCTGGCAAGTGGTTTTCGCTGTGATCGTCGAGCCCTGGTGATAACCTCTGCCAGGAGGGTGTCCAGACTTAGGGCCCTGACCTTGGAATCCCCTACCCTGTGTTAAGGACAAGATGCAGTTAAGACTTTTCCCTGTGTTGATACCTACGGTGGTCTTTACAGTCCATATGAATGAAGGCATATTCCTCCTGGTGTTTTACTTTAAACCACATGCCGGAGCTTGGGTACATAGACTCCATATCCTGGATGTGTGCAGGACATTGGCTTTTTATATTGAGAGAACAAGGCCCTTTAGAAAATTGGTCCACTTATTTGTAGCAGTTGCAGACAGGATGAAAGGCCACCCAATGTCATCCCAGTGAATCTTCTCCTGGATAGTCTCCTGTATCAGTGAATGCTATAACCTTGATCTGATCCCAACATTGGCTATTACAGCCCATTCTACCAGGCACAGGATTCATCCATAGCTTTTCTCGTTCATGTCCCAACTCATGAGATATGCAAGGTAGCATCATGATCATCCATCTACACATGTGCTGCACATTATGCAATCACCCAGCAGGCTAGGGATGAGATGGCTTTCAGTAGGGCAGTGCTCCAGTCAGCTCTTGACTCCAACCCCACTTCCTAAAGTTTAGGCTTGTGAGCTACTTGATTTGAATGCATATGAACAATCACTCAAAGAAGAAAAAAACAGCTACTCACCTTTTGTAACTGTTGTTCTTTGAGATGTGGTGTTCATGTCCATTCCAATACCCACCCTCTTTCTCCTCTGTTGGAGTAGCCCTCAGAAGAAACTGGGGAGTTGATGGGTCAGCAAGGCTAAATATCAAACACCATATTGGTGCTACTAGAGGGGGCTGTTAGGCTAACCTGATGGTTGCTGCTTCCAACTTCCATGCACACATACATGTGCATACCTGATTGGAATGGACATGAACAAGACATCTTGAAGAATAACAGTTATAAAAGATGAGTAACCATTTTTTTCTTCTGAAAAATGTCTAGAGTGTTTCAAAACCTTACATAACAGTATGAAACTGTTAATGGGTAGCAGGTTTAAAACTAATAAAAGAAAGTTCTTCTTCACACAGCGTGTAGTCAGCATGTGGAACTCCTTGCCAGAGGAGGCTGTGAAGGCTAGGACTATAACAGAGTTTAAAGAGAAGCTAGATAATTTCATGGAGGTTAGGTCCATAAAAGGCTATTAGCCAGGGGATAAAATGGTGTCCTTGGCCTCTGTTTGACAGAGGCTGGAGAGGGATGGCAGGAGACAAAGCGCTTGATCATTGTCTTCGGTCCACCCCCTCTGGGGCACCTGGTGCTGGCCACTGTCGGCAGACAGGATACTGGGCTAGATGGACCTTTGGTCTGACCCGGTACGGCCGTTCTTATGTTCTTATGTTCTTATGAAACAAACAGGACACTTTCTAGTTTAAATTGTTTTGTCTAACCTGATCTCTTCCTCTTTTCTATGTCTTAAGTCAATAATTCTTTTCTTCTGGAAAATACCCATATGGGAGAAGCAACCTGTGTTATGAGTGGCATTTGAATGCCTTTCTGTCCTGCATATTTCAAATTTTCTGGGGGAAAAAAGTTTTTTACACCCTGAATTAGGAATAACAAGTTGGAAACAAATTTCTTAATTTCCAGGGTAGAAAATAGTTGTATTTAGTGTTGTTGTAGAATAGAAAATAGGGTATAGAGTGGAAGTCTAGACACAAGCTTAATCACAGAGCTCTAATTATCTCCATAATATTGGGATGGACCAGCCTTGTCCTCTGGGGAAGGAATAGCAATAGGCAGCAAGAAAGGCACGTGAAAGCTTGAATGTCTTCAAGTTGGTCTTTTTCATTCTGACTCAGAAAATTTTCTGAGTATTAACTAAACTTAATAAAATGCTGTTTTCCATCATATGGATGGGGGAAATAATGTTGGAAGTGCCACCAGTCTCTGCAGATGTTTTTTTTTCATCAGTGTGTAAGACCTGATCCTGCAAGTCATGAGTAGTGCCACGAAAATAAATAAGATTATTGTACCTAGTTGAATAAAGGTTTGCAAGACCTAACCCTCATATCCTGATCCTGATATTTAATACATGTGGACAAACCCTTGTGTCCATGTGGAGTCCTGTCAGCTACAGTGGAACTCTGTGTGGCTGTTGGGATCAGACTGCTGGACCAGGATCTTAGATTGTAAATTCCCCTGATTACTTCTGGGTTTTTGTATAGAGCCACACATAGTTGAGCTAAACAAGTTACATAAACCATAACAAATATGTGTACAAATATTCACATGTGAATATTAATGTCAGATTTAAATATTTTTCTCATTTTCATTAATTTTATAGCTGTTAATGGAAATGTGTATACAGCTATTATACAAAGAACATGTAAAGTTTCAAATTTTGCTTTCCCTTAGTTCACTATACTTGGCAAATTGCTGTACTTTTTTACTGTGGGTACTACTTTCCCTGGAGTAATATTCTGATCCTAGATCTCTGAGACAGGAAATTACTGGTGATTGTGGCTGGTTATTATGTGTGGAAGGTAATATCCTAGTGTGGGCTTTTTCAAGAACTTGTCTGTGTCTGGTGCTATAGATGCCATTTGCTGTGCTGTGAACCTGGCTTCCTCTGTGGCATGCATCCTATGTCTACAGACCAGGCACACAGTACTGTGTAGGCTTGCTGGTGCAGGGCACTGATCACTTTCTGTGCCTTGGGCTTCCTGTGGGTTTGGCCTCAGCCCCTTGATGATGGGAAGGCAGTTCACACCAAAGCATGTGTCCCATGGATGGTAGTTTTACCAGTAGCCCATGGTTGCTGGGAGGACAGAGTATGTAGGGAAGGCTGGCCCTGCCCCATGTGGGTGGCAGAGGAATACTGTGTGCAGCACAGTCCCCCAGCAAGGGAAAGCTCCGAGGTGCGGCCTACAGGCCAGGCCTGCTCTGTAGGGTGTGAGGCCAGGCACATGGCCCTGCGTTGTGTGCGCCGCCCCCGCGGTGCCCCGCCCCCTCCCTGGTGGCTGCCGGAAAGAAGGCGCCTCGCCGTGGGGCTGACCTGCACTTTACCCATCAGCCAGCGCGCCGGGTTCAGCGAATCCCCCCCCCCCAGTAGCGGCGGCTGCAGTAGCAGGAGGCTGAGGTTGGGCGCCGCGGCTGGGCGATGTGAGGATCTTCCGCCGGAGCCGCCCCCTCCCATCCCCCCCGTCAGTCAGGGAGCGAGCGAGCCAGCCGCGGCCTCTTCATACGCGCAGCACGGTAAGCCGGCCCGCTCCGCTGTCCCCTCCCTGCAGGGACGGCCTGCTCAGGGCCTTCCAGTGCGGAGGGAGCTACCGCTGCTTAGCGCAGGGTGGGCCACCGGGGGGATTGTTGCCTATGAGACCGACGCCATCTTGGCTCGGAGCGTGGCCTTGTAGCCCCCCTCCCCCCGACCGGCGAGCTCTGGGACTGACTCTCAGCCTTTCTAGCGACCCTGTTAGTCTCCCCGTGACGCGGGAGCCGGAGCTTCCCGGGCTTACCCTCCCCTCCCTCCTTTGTTGGTGTCTCCCGTATAGCTGTGAGCGGGTGTTGAGGATCTTCCCCGTTCTTCTAGCGGTGCAAGCGGCTTTCTGATCCCCAGCCGACCCCTCCTGCCTGAGGCCAAACCAGCCCTCGCCTCAGACACCCGGGGTCACGGAGCGTGTCAGAGGGAAATGATGAAGCCGCGTGAAAGAGAACGGTTCCAGAGGGACCTGCCCTGTTGTCCCGGGGTCTTTGCGCCCTGCCACGGCCTCACCTCGCACGCGTTTAGCTTGTGATAACTTGTAATTTGTTTACAAAAGATAACGCTGCCCTTCTGTAGGAGGCTCTTACCATCTCATGACAGTGAGGCAGGAAGGTGTTTTCGAGGCACGTTTCCCCACTGGGTTAGGTGCTTCATCGTTTTTTAACATTTGCATCAAATGTAAATGACATTTAGTTTCTTTTAAGTATGTTCATCCCTAACCCAATGCTTGACAGCTTCTAAAACAAACCAAGACCTGCAGACTATGACATTGCTATAGTACAGGAGTGGGCAAAATACCTCTTGTGGGCCAGATTCAGCCCACCAAGCCACCATATCAGGTCCGTGGACCACCTTGCCAAGACTATGTCACACAGCAGCTGCTGTTTTAAGCACAGGGCTGTTCTGTGTGAGACTCTGTTTTCCAGGGCAGGAGAAACTTGGTGTGACCTCCCCATGCCCAGCCCAATCCTCAACTCCTATTGGCCAGAAACAACCAGCCAATAGGAGCTGAGAGATTGGTCTAGGGGATGTGAGCAGTGCAAGCCTCTTTCTCCTCCCTGAGCTGAGACACATGGACTATGTCTACACTGGCGGCTTCTTGTGCAAGATCAGATGTTCTTGCGCAAAAACTTGCTGGGTGTGTACACTGCACGCACATTCTTGCACAAGTAAATTTACAGTACAGCGTTGGAAAACAGGGCTTCTTCCGGAAGAGTTATTCCTCTCCCCATGAGGAATAAGTCCTCTTGCGCAAGAGCTCTTCCACAAGAAGGCAGTGTAGACAGGCAACATGATTTTCTTGCGCAAGAAACCCCTTTGGCTAAAATGGCCATCAGAACTTTCTTGCGCAAGAGAGTGTCCACACTGCCATAGACACTCTTGTGCAAAAGCACATCTCTTGCTCAAAAGCACATGCCAGTGTAGACACGCTCTTGTGGAAGACTTTTTGCGCAAGAACTCTTCTGCAAAACAGTTCTTGCGCAAGAAGCTGCCAGTGTAGACGTAGCCATGGAGGGAACAGCCTGCAGTATTAAGTCATCTGGGACTGCAGCAGGCAGGGAGCCCAGCCTTCCTTGGGGGTGCTGCAGGGCTGCTGGCTGGGAGACGCTTAGGTAAGTGCCTCCCAGCCAAAGCCTGTCTCTGGCTTTTCTGCCCCTCCTGAACCCCACCTCCTTCCCCCAGGTCACCATCCTGCACCCCCTGCTGCAGGTTACGACTCCTTCCCAGACCCTGCACCCATTCCAAACTCCTTCCCCAGGCTAGAATCCTCTCCTGCCCCGTACTCCTTCCCTGATCCTACACTCCAATCCTCTGCCCCAGGTCACCACCCAAACCTTCTGCAGTCTGCACCCCATTTTCCCCTTCTCACAGGTCACAGTTCCCTCCCAGACTTTGCACCCCTCTCCTAGAGCCTCTCCTCCAGGCCAGAATCCTCTCCTGAACCCCAGTCCCTTACCCTGTGTACCCTTCTGCACCCAGACCCCATATCTGCTCCACAGAAAAGTGCTTGCATAGACCACTTTCCAAAGTCTTGGAGTGCCCCCCCCCAACCAAAAATTATTGCCTGCCCCTGCTATAGTAGAGTGCCCATATTACATGAAATCATGCTAACTGAAGTAGTATGGACCAAAAGGTGGTGTCTGGGTGGATGCTTTAGGTTGAGCTTTGGGTTTGTTATGTAAAATGCAACTTTGCTTCTTAAAACAACTCTGAAAGGGCAACTATTAGGCTACGTCTACACTGCAGGCTTTTTGTGCAAGAACAGCTGTTCTTGCGCAAAAACTTGTCGGGTGTCTACACTGCATGCATGTTCTTGCGCAAGTAAATTTACAGTACAGCGTCAGAAAACAGGGTTTCTTCCGGAAGAGTTATTCCTCTCCCCATGAGGAATAAGCCCTCTTGCACAAGAGCTCTTCCACAAGAAGGCAGTGTAGACAGGCAACATGATTTTCTTGTGCAAGAAACCCCTATGGCTAAAATGGCCATCAGAGCTTTCTTGCGCAAGAGAGCGTCCACACTGCCATGGACGCTCTTGCGCAAAAGCACATCTCTTTCACAAAAACACATGGCAGTGTGGACGCGCTCTTGTGGAAGACCTTTTGCACAAGAACTCTTGTGCAAAACAGTTCTTGCGCAAGAAGCCTGCAGTGTAGACGTAGCCTTAAAGTTTAACAGTCATAGAATCATAGAATATTAGAACTGGAAGGTACCTCGAGAGGTCATTGAGTCTAGTCCCCTGCCTTCATGGCAGAACCAAGCACTGTCTAGATCAGAGGTGGCCAACCTGTTACAGACAAAGAGCCAAAATAGTGGTGGATACAGCGCAAAGAGCTGAGGGGAAAAAGTTGAGTCTCCCCCTCCCCCCCCCAAAAAAGGCCCAGCCGCTGCCCTTTTAAGAGCAGAGCAGACATTGCCCTTTTAAGATGGCCATTTTGAACTCTGCACGAGACGCTATGACTCCAGCTCTGTCTCTTTCAGACAGAAACACAAATTCCCCTTTCAGAGCCATGGGTGCGGGAGCCGCAATCTTTTCTTTGAAGAGCTTCATGTCCAACCTAAACCTCCCTTGCTGCAATTTAAACCCATTGCTTCTTGTCCTATCGTCAGAGGCCAAGGAGAACAATTTTTCTCCCTCCTCCTGGTAACACTCTTTAGATACTTGAGAACTGCTATCATGTCCCCTCTCAGTCTTCTCTTTTCTAAGCTAAACAAGCCCAATTCTTTCTGTCTTCCCTCATAGGTCATATTTTCTAGACCTTTAATTGTTTTTGTTGCTCTTCTCTGGACCTTCTCCAGTTTCTCCATATCTTTTTTGAAATGTGGTGCCCAGAACTGGATATAATACTGAATTGAGGTCCAATCAGTGCAGAGTAGAACGGAAGAATGACTTTTCGTGTCTTGCTCACAACACTCCTCTTAATGCATCCCAGAATCATGTTTGCTTTTTTTAGCAATAGTGTCACACTGTTGACTCATGTTTAACTTGTGGTTCATTATGATACCTAGATTCCTTTCTGCAATACTTCTTCCTTGACAGTAACTTCCCATTCCATATGGGTACATCTACACTTGGATGCTTATTTTGAAATAACATGTCTACATTACAGTGAAGCCTCAAAATTAGTCTGAGGCAGGCTTCTCTAATGTGGACGTACTACCTCAATTTAGAGCCCCAGGAGACACTAGGGAGTAATTAGTTTGAATGGCCCTGAGGAGGAGCTATTTCAAAAGAGTGAATGCTCCACTGCTACACTACTGCTATTCCAAAATAGCTATTTCAGAATAGGCATTATTCCTCGTGGAATGAGGTTTACAGAAGTAGGAATAAGCTGTCTGTTATTTCAAATTTATTTCGAAATAACGGAATTGCTGTGTAGATGCTTGCTTTGTTATTTCAGAATAACTGCCGTTATTCTGAAATAACGCTGCTGTGTAGACGCATCCTAACTGTGAAATTGATTGCTCCTTCCTAAGCGGAGTATTTTGCATTTGTCCTTATTACATTTCATCCTTCTTATCTCAGACCATTTCTCTAGTTTGTCCAGATCATTTTGAATTTTGACTCATCCTCCAAAGCACTTTATTATGTCACTGTCATGACATCATACAGATAATTTAAATATTGTCCTGAGAAACTGACAGACAAGCAACACCAATCTGAAAAGTTTTACTATCTTGAAGTAGATGCCTGTATTCTCTTCTCTGCAAGGATGACTTGTTCCTTATTTTGTACAACTGAATGAGAGAAAGGTACTAGGATTTATAGGCCCATGGAAACTATTCATGTTGGAATTTCTTCAGAACACTGAGGGGGGTGTTATCATATCTGCTATAAATTGTCGAGGGATTTCAGTAACTTCTTAAATTTTTGAATCTTGTCATGTCAAAAACAAAGACAACGTTTTATAGCTTTAGTTTGCACACAGTGTTTTGCAAACGCTCTTCCCCCTTCTCCCTTTGTATTCTTGCCCACTACTTAGTTCATATTTCTCACACATTTTAATTTTTTATTTAAGTATGTAAACACTCAAACTTATTATAAGACTCTACAATAAGGTCAGAGATGTATATTTAGTAAGCGTATTACACTTACGCTAAGTGCACACCTATGGTATTAAAATGGAGATATAACAGCTATGCAGAGAAACAAGAGCTCTTAAGAACATAAGAACGGCCATACTGGGTCAGACAAAAGGTCCATCCACCTCAGTATCCTGTCTTCCCAACAGTGGCAAATGCCAGGTGCCCGAGAGAGAATGAACAGAACAGGTAATCATCAAGTGATCCCTCTTCTGTCATCCATTCCCAACCTCTGACAAACAGAAGCTAGGGACACCATTCCTATCCATCCTGGGTAATAGCCATTGATGGACCAAACCTCCATGAATTTATCTCATTCTTTTTTGAATCCTGTTAAATTCCTGGTCTTCACAACATCCTCTGGCAAGAAGTTCCAAAGGTTGACTGTGCACTGCATGAAGATAATCTTCTTTTGTTTGTTTTAAACCTGCTACCTATTAATTTCATTTGATGACCCCTAGTTCTTATGGGAACAAATAAATAACTTTTCCTTATTCACTTTTTCCACACCAGTCATGATTTTATAGACCTCTATCATATCCCTCTTTATTCTCCTCTTTTCTAAACTGAAAAGTCCCAGTCTTTCTAATCTCTCTTTATATGGGACGCATTCCAAACCCCCTAATCATTCCTTTTCTGAATCTTTTCCAATACCAATATATCTTTTTTGAGATGAGGCAACTGCGTCTGTACAGAGTATTCAGGATGTGAGTGTGACATGGTTTTATATAGAGGCAATAAGCTTACTCCATCATAAACTTAGTTTTCACTTGATTTTGCTCAATAAGATATGGAATATTTTTTTACTCGCATCAGTCTCAAGCAGTCTGACTACAGTCGAGTACAGTAATTCCTCATTTAACATGTGCCCGCTTAACACGTTTTCGCGATAGCACTTTTTTTTTTTTTTAGGGAAGGTTTTTTTTTAATTACATGACCGGCCCCGGAATAACACGATTTCCTCAGCCAGCCCGTTGCTGGTGGTTGCGCGGGGCTTCCCCTGCCTCCCTGCAAAGCGGCCGAGGGTTCGCCGCTTGCCACGCCATTTCCTGCTGACTCCCCCTCGCTGGATGCCTTGTTCCCTTTCCCAGTCCAGGTGCTTCTGCAGGGGGGGAGGCACCTCACCCCCATCCCATCGTAGGTGCTGCTGCAGGCAAAGAGACCTCAGAGGAGCCATGTCACACATCCCCATAGCGTGGGGCAGCGTGCATCTCAAACCCCTCATCCTGGGCCCCGCCCCAGAACCCACATGCGCAGCCGGACCCTAACATCCCCCAGGCCAATCTTCTGCCTCAGGACTGAGTCTCCTCCCACTCCATACTCCTCAACCCCACCCCATGAATTTTGTTATGTGCACCATCACCTCTAGATTCATGCACATAAAAAATAATTCCTCGTGCGGTGGGGAAAAATTAGAGGGAACATTGCTGATAAGGTGATATGAAAGTTGTTGATATTTTTGGTTCAAAAGGTGCATATGGTTCAAATACCATAAAGAATTAAAAAAAAAAAAATCTGGTAGCAGTGGAATGTTGGGTGCCATGTTACAATGTTATTCAGTGTTGCAGAAACTATACAAAGTTGTGGTGTGTGTTAAAAGTTAAACATGAGTCAACACTGTTAAAAGTTGAAGTTTCCACAGCAAAATCGCAATCCACTATTTTCTCATAGCCTGACTGACAAGTCCTCAACACAGCAGTCTATGGTATCATCATCTTTCGATGACAAATGAATCATGTATCTTGTTGCATATGTACCTAACATTTCTTTTGTCATAGCTCATTCAGAACACAAATAGTCTTGTAAAGTTTATACTTTTTAAATAGGCGAAAGCGGATAACACATTTAATGAACCTACTGCTTTCACCCAATAGGAACAGAACTATTACTCTTGATCCTAAGAACAGAGATTCTAAATTATTTTCAACTGACAATATATTTAAAACCAAGCAATGGAAAAGATAGGTTTTCAAGTGGTTGATTGTGATAATGTGTGTGAAAGATTCATAAGCATGCTAGACTTTCCACATTGCCAAATGGGAAGTGGGACCTGGACATGGCAAATGTTGAGAACTAAAAACATCACCTATAATTAAATCCTAAACATCAGGGGTTCCCAAACTTTTTGACATGGGGACCGGTAAATCCATTCACGAGCTTTTGGAGGACCTGTAACATTCATTTGCATATTTGCATATTCATTAAGCAAATGATGAATATTCAAATAAGTTTCCGGTCCTCCCAAAACCCCCAGTGCCAGCTTTAGCAAAGCTTTTGATACAGTCACCCACAATATTCTTGCTAGCAAGTTAAGCGAAAATGGATTGGATAAATGGACTGTAAGATGGATAGAAAGCTGGCTAGACCAGGGTTTTCCAAACTTTTTACTTTAGTTGGAACCCATTTTTTTTCAGTACTGTTTTTTGCAGCCCAAAAATATAAACGCATATTAAAAAAAAGAATTAAAAATGAATAAATTTTCAGTGTTTCACCTGGCTGCATCCTCCGCCCAGCCTGGGCCAGGGCTTGGGGGACCTGGTGCCGCACGGGCACTCCAGGAGGTGGGAGCAGGAGCAGATTGGGGGTAGGGTATCTGGCGAGGAGGGAGGATGCAAGGAGAGGGGTAGGGTTGCCAGGTGTCTAGTTTTGTACTGGACAGTCCGGTATTTGAGGGTTCTGTCTGGGAAACAAACTGAGAAAATACCGGACATATAAAATGTCCGGTATTTTCTAATTAGGTAAGTTTTATTATTATTAGGTGTATCAGTCTGTAGCTGCGAACTGCATGGCTGGTAGATATGCTCACACTGCATGAGTGTGTCTACCAGCCAGGCAGTTTTCAACTACTTGAGAAAGGGTATGGAGGGGCGGGAAATGGAATCCCCGGGGCCAGACTCACTCCTGTGCCTGGGTCAGTCCTGCTTCCTGCCGGCCGATTCACTTCCCTCCCCCCCACTTCTCCTCCTGATCTCCCCCGTCCAGCCCTGCTTCCGGTGGCCGGTTCTCCCTTGCCCCCCACCGATCTCCTCCGACCCCCCTCCCAGCTGGCCGATTCTCCCCTGCGTCTCCTCCTGAACTCCCCTGGCCAGCCCCGCTGCCCCTGTCCAGCCCTGCTTCCAGCAGCTGGTTCTCCCGTCCTCCTTCTCCCGATCTTCCCCCCTTCCCCCCCCAAAAATCTCCACCGGACAGCCCCGCTGCCCCCAGCCCTGCTTCCCAGTGGCCGGTTTCCCCCCCCCTCCCCCCACACACCACCTCCCAGCCTCCCCCCGCCCTGCTCCCCTCCCGGCAGCCAGGCTGAGGCCCGGTAGACTTTTTTTAACTTAATACCAACTCTCCCCTCCAGCATTTGACCCCCAAAGACATATTCTGGGAACTTGCCTTTGACAAAGGTATTAGAAGGGCACTATTCAAGGTGCAAAAAGAAGCGCTCAGAGTTAGGAAGTACTATCTTTACAGATGCTCACGCAGTTTTAATCTTGCTCATTCCCAGCTTCTGACAAACAGCAGCTAGGGTCGCCAATCCTGGCTAATTGCTGTTGATGGACCTATCCTCCATGAATTTATCTAGTTCTTTTTTGAACCCTGTTAAAGTCCTGGTGTGCCCATTATCCTCTGGAAAGGAATTCTACAGGCTGACTGTGCGTTGTGTGAAGAAATACTTCCTTTTGTTTGTTTTATACCTGCTACCTGTTAGTTTCATTTGGTGACCCCTAGTTCTCATGTTATGGGAATTAGTAAATAACTTTTCCATATTTACTTTTTCTACCAGTCTTGATTTTGTATACCTTCATCATTTTCCCCCTTTGTCTCCTTTTTTCTAAGCTGAAATATCCCATTTTACTAATCTCTCTTCATATGGCAGCTGTTCCAAACTCCTGATCATTTTTGTTGCCCTTTTCTGAACTTTTTCTAGTGCCAAGATACCTTTTTTGAGATGAGATGATGATATCTGCATACATTTTTCAAGATGTGGGCGTACCATGCTCTTATATGGAGGCAATAAGATATTCTCTATCCCTTTTTTAATTTTCCTAACATTGTTTGCTTTTTTGACTGCTGCTGCACATTGAGTAGATGTTTTTAGAGAATTATCCACAGTGACTCTGTCTCTTAAATGGTAATAGCTCATTTAGTCCCCATCGTTTTGTACGTATAGTTGAGATTATTTTTTCCAATATGCATTACTTTGCATTTATCAACATTAAAATTCATTTGCCATTTTTGTTGCCCAGTTACGTAGTTTTGTGAGATCCCTTTTGAAGTTCTTTACAGTCTGCTTTGGACTTAACTATCTTGAGCAGTTTGGTATCATCTGCAGATTTTGCCTCCTCATTGTTTAACCCTCTCTCCAGATAGTTTTGAATATATTCAATAGGATTGGTCCCAGTATGGACTGCTGGGGATACCACTAATTTCTTTACTATAGTTTCAACTAATTTGTCTGGTATTGAATTAAGTCATACTAGCCTGTATTTGCCAGGATCACCACTAGAGCCTTTTTAAAAAATTAGTGTCACATTAGCTATCCTCCAGTCATTTGGTACAGAGGATGTTTTAAAGGCTAGGTTACATATCACAATTAGTAGTTCCGCAGTTTCACATTTGAGTTCTTTCAGAACTCTTGGGTTAATGCCATCTGGTCCTGGTGACTTGTTACTGTTTAGTTTATGAATTTGTTTCAAAACCACCCCTAATAAGACCTCAAGGTGGGACAGTTTATCAGATTTGTCACCTAAAAAGCATGGCTTAGGTTTGGGAATTTCTCTCTCATCCTCAGCTGTGAAGAGCGAAGGAAAGAATTCATTTAAATTCTCTGTAATGACTTTATTGTCCTTGAGTGCACCATTAACATCTTGGTCATTTAGTGGCTCCACTGGTTGTTTAGCAGGCTTCCTGCTTCTGATGTATTTAAAAGAGTTTTGCTATTGCTTTTTGAATTTTTGACTAGCTGTTCTTCAAATTCCTTTTTGGCCTTCCTAATTATATTTTCACACTTCATTTGACAGAGTTTATGTTCCTTTCTATCTTCTTCACTAGGGCTACATCTAGACTGTAGGCTTCTTTCGGAAGAAACTTTTCTGGAAGAGCTCTTCCGAAAAAACTTCTTCTGAAAGAGAGCGTCTACAGAGCAAAAGCGCATTAAAAAAGCGATCTGCCTTTTCAAAAGATAGTGTCCACACTGAATGGACACTGTCTCAGATTTAAGCTGTGATTACTATGGATGAAGTGGCCACCAGGGCACTTGTGCTTTTTCCTCTTTCCTCTTCTTTCGAAAGAACTCCCTCTTCCCCATCCACACACGCCTTTTTCTGAAAGAGCTCTTTCAGAAAAAGTCTTCTTCCTCATAGAAAGAGGTTTACCAGTGTTGGAAAAAACCCTTTGTTCTTTTAATTTTTTTTTGAAAGAATGTGATTGCAGTGTGGACATAATTGAAGTTCTTTCAGAAAAATGGTCATTTTTCTGAAAAAAAACCTCTGCAGTGTAGGCATATCTTAGGATTTAACTTCCACTTTTTAAACTATGCCATTTTATCTCTCACTGTTTCTTTTACTTGGTTGTTAAGCCACAATGGCCCTTTTTTGTTCTCTCACTGTGTTTTTCAATTCCTGGTATACATTTAAGTTGACTCTCTATTATGGTGTCATTGAAAAGTTTCCATGCAGCTTGCAGGGATTTTACTTTTGTCAGGGTATGTCTAGAATACATGGCTCTGTCATCACCAGAGCCATGTAGATTAGTTTACTAGACATACCCAAATGAAGCCGCGATTTAAATAATCGCGGCTTCATTTACATGAAAATGGCTGCCGCGCTGTGCTGGGGATCAGCTGTCCCGGCACAGGGGGGGCAGTCAAGATGCGCCACAGTCAACAGGGAAGCCTCTGTCAACCGCTCCATTATGCCTCGTGAAACAAGGTTTACCATTTTTGGTTTAGATGGAGCCCATCCTTCCTGTATTGGCTCTCCCTTTACTGAATGTTTCTCCAGTTCCTTATAAAGCTAAACCCCTCCTCCCTACACCATTTTTTTTCAGCCACATATTGAGACCCCACAGTTCTGCCTGTCTCCCTGGTCCTGCGCATGGACCTGGAAGCATTTCGGATGTTATCATTTGAGGTCCTGGATTTTAATCACTTTCAAGGCAGCCTCAGAGCTTTAAAAAGTTGGTAGATCTGATGTCATATCCTGTATAGTTAATATCTTTTAATCATTGGGGTTTCTTGAACAAATGTTAAATGCACTACCTGTCACAAAATCAAGGATAGCTGATGTGAAGTCTGAGTCTGATATTTGCATATGATTAAACGTGTCCGTTTGTTTGTGTGCTTTTGGCGAAACAGTACCACCTAAGATTGTAGAAGCATTTTGGGATTCACAAACACATGAAACAGAAAACCTTTTGAATAAAGGGTGCATTTACTCCCTCAGTAATAGAAATAATAGCAGTTCCAGATGTATTCTCCAGATACTTCTTCCACTCACCTCTTCAAAGTTTCTAACCTAACTACCCACTTACTTAGATTAAGGTTTGAGCAGCTCTTTTATTCCAGTTTAAATCTTGGCCAAATCTGGAAAAGCAATGAATCTGATAGAAATAAGTCAGTTAATTTGCGGTAAAATGGCTATTGTCATATGTATAGTAGTGGCACTCCAACTGATGTGCACTTCTTCCTTCTCCTTCACTTGCTGAACAAAGGGTTCAAAAGAGTTGTCTTGCATTTGCTAAAATTAGTATCCAAAGTCATCCTCTGCGAGATGTTATTCAGAAACATGCCTCCTGCTCTTTTCACAGTCTGTGTGCAGGAACACACGATTGATTTTAATAAAGACTGATATTAAAAAAAGAAAAGTGGCTTTACTTGCCTGGTCATTATTTGTTTCTAGGAGAGTATTAATTAATGAAACCAGGTCTGTTGCTGTTACAGCTAAAGGTAAAGGAAATGACTAGACTTTAAATGTGTTTAAAACTTCCTAACTGGAACTCTTTGGCAACAGGAAATTTAGACAAAGTATAGCCTAAATAAAGAAAGTTAATTTGGACACTTGGTCATATATGCTTACATACCACTTTTCTGTATTCAAGAACAAGAAATCATCATCCTTTCCCATCAAGCCATTTATATTTGGGCTCAGGTTTAAAATTTTCCTTATAGAGAACTCAGTATTAAAATTAAGTCCATTAATCAGCATCATTAGACCCCCAAAATGCCTTCACATGTGATTGATTTTGTGTCATGATATGCCCACATCTTGAATACTGCATACAGATGTGGTTGTCTCATCTCAAAAAAGATATATTGGTATTGGAAAAGATGGGCAACAAAAATGATTAGGGGTTTGGAATGGGTCCCATTTGAAGACTGGGACTGTTCAGCTTAGAAAAGAGGAAAGTAAGGAGGGATATGATAGAGGTATATAAAATCATGACTGGTGTAGAAAAGTGAATAAGGAAAAGTTATTTACTTGTTCCCATAATATAAGAAGTAGGGGTCACCAAATGAAATTAATAGATAGTAGGTTTAAAACAAAAGATGATTTTCTTCATGTAGCGCACAGTCAATCTGTGGAACTTCTTGCCAGAGAATGTTGTGAAGACCAGGAATTTAACAGGGTTCAAAAAAGAATGAGATAAATTCATGGAGGTTAGATACATCAATGGTTATTAGCCAGGATATTTAGGAATGATGTCCTTAGCTTCTGTTTGTCAGAGGCTGGAAATAGATGACAGAAGAGGGATCACTTGATGATTACCTGTTCTGTTCATTCCCTCTGGGGCATCTGGCATTAGCCACTGTTTGAAGACAGGCTACTAGGCTAGATGGACCTTTGGTCTGACCCAATAAAGCCGAAGCAGGGGTAGGTCCCGGACCCATCGCAAGTCAGGACTGATCTGGGCTGCTGGCCAGACTGCTAAAAAATATACTGGGAGGGGAGGAAAATGCGTGTAGTCTATAGCATTAACCTATAAGCTTTTGTTTATTGGTTAATTGACTACACTATTACATCCCTAATTCTCGGTCACCAAAATCTGACCAGTGGAATGCTTGGAGATAGTTTGTTATCATGAGATCACAAGCTAGTCCAAAACTGTTTCTGGAGCAAATATGGATACTGAAGTCACCCTAATACTGCAGCAGGAAAAAATGATAAACTTGTGGAAATTTCTAAGTACAGTAGGGCTGCCTGTATATCATCTTTGTTCTGATATTACCCCCATTAACATACATTCATAAGTGAATGCATAAAATGTGGAGCTGGGTGAAGTTTTTTGAATAAAATGTGGTGTTTTTATGAATATTTTTAATTAGGGTGTTTAGAAACATTTTTTAGAAAAGTTTTTTGACAAAACTTTTTAACCTATTCTATTCAGTTGCTTCAGGAGTGAAGTTTGGGCTAGATAAATAATTTAAGGAAACAGAAGCTTCATTGCAATAGTTTATTTCATACTTAGCAGGATCTTTATCAGAGCAGTGGAATACTTTGCTGCAGATGCTGTACTTAAATAAACTAACTGCTTATACAATTCGAGGAACTCTTGTGCTGCTTATATGCGACAATCCTAGTGGTGAAGCTGTTCAGTTAGTTTTTAACTAGTTGACAAACTGACACAGATTGTAGCTTCAGATAAAGCAACAACTTACTGTTTTAATGATCATGGCTGTGGATGTTTCTGAACCAATGGAGTAGTTTCATAGAGGTCCTAGTCTTTAGCAAAGTAACTGTTATTGGTTGGGGATCTTTTGACACAATGCAAACACCATTTGCCTAACCGTATCCATTCTTTATCCACCATATGAAACTCCAATAACTATCAGGAATGATTTTGATAGGATATGTCGAAGAGCAGTTGTATGTATTTTCCTATACTATTTAGACAATCTTACACATACTATATTGGAGAATGAAAATAGCCAACATAAAAAACTTTTCTCCATTGTATTTCATAATGCATAAAAATCAGTTATGAAGAATGATTATTTGTTTTGGTAATTTAAAAAAAATTAATAACCCCAGGGAGATCCCAAACTCTCACGGTGAACTCAAAATAGAAGGGTCCAGAAATACATGAGGCTCAGAAAGTGAACTCTTTCGCTAGCCAATTTTTAATAAACTCATTTTATTGAAAGTTCTCAGAAGATTTAAGCTTTATTCAGATTATATGATGAGAGTCTGACAGCAGGTACACCGTGCTTTTCAAATAAAACACATACATTTCATCACAGTAGCATTCATTATACTTTGTTCATTTATTAGCATCTCCTGCCCATCCCAATTTAAGTTACTATGGCTACGTCTACACTAGCCCCCTAGATTGATCTCGGGAGGCTAATGAAGGCAACCGAAATTGCAAATCAAGCCTGGGATTTAACTATCCCGCGCTTGATTTGCATGTTCCCGGCCGGTCGCCATTTTAGAAATTGACTAGCCCGAAGTAACTGCCCACGTCTACACGTGGCAGTGAAACGGGATTCTGGAATAAAGCCCTAAATCGAATTAGGTGGTAAACCTCATTCCACGAGGAATACCACCTAATTCGATTTAGGGCTTTATTCCGGAATCCCGTTTCACTGCCGCGTGTAGAAGCGGGCAGTTACTTTGGGCTAGTCAATTTCTAAAATGGCGACCGGCCGGGAACATGCAACTCAAGCGCGGGTTATTTAAATCCCGGGCTTGATTTGCAATTTTGGTTGCCTTCGTTAGCCTCCCTAGATCGATCTAGGGGGCTAGTGTTGATGTACCCTAAGATATAACAAGCTTACTGTGTGGGAAAGGACTGGATGCTAAGTGCAAGATCTTTGGTCCTTTTGTGCACCCCACAGCACAACTTGGGGGGAGTGCAAAATTGGTATAACTGCCATGCTGAGGATTCCTGTTGTGGGGGAATAATTCAACTCTGAGATATTGATTACTCCCCCAACCAAAGAAAACATGGCTAAGGAAGGTACTACTGTTCACTGACAATCGCATGCTGTCATAAAGGTCCCTATGGGAAATACTACTAGCTGTTGTAGCTTGGTGCAGACTATGCCTTAGCTAGCATATAATAAGCCTCCGGATCAGAAAGCCATAAGCACCTATTTTGTGACTACCTTTTATTGCTGCACGTAGTGGTTTATGCAGCTAAGGTTTGCATTTAACAAGTCAAATTAGTTTGGATTTTTTTTATTTTTTCCTACTCTGATGCTGCTGAATAGTTGACTCAGCATGTGAAATGCTGTTTCTAGGATAGTTTTGAATTCTTAATACAAAACTTATTTAAAATTCAGTAAGTATCAAGAATTTTTAAAATAAGGAAGTTCTTTCTCTGTGTCGATAAATTTAGACCTGTACTATCATGGAGCTCTGGTGAAGAATAAGATACAGGCACAATTCAGATTTCAAATGGATGGCAATAAAAGCTTGTTTTAACTTGTTCAGTTGAATGGTTATTTAATCTGTTTCTCAATGTTTTCATGCATTAAATACTGTATTCCTGTCTTACAATATTTCATAATTCTTTTAAGTGGTAAAGGGTAGGCCAGGGCTGAACAAATTGTAAATCCACATGGCACATTACAGAAATTTAAAAACTGATCCCTTCCCTAAAGAGTTGACAGTCTCTAATTTAGACAGATCATGAGGCTAGAGAAAAGAAATGGATAAGAAAATGATAGAAAAGGGTTAAAACAAATAGTGCCAGACAGAATACACTGGGAAATCATATACATTCTCATATTCTAGTAGAGACTGTGCTAGGGGGAATGGACAACATGGCTGTGTTTGCACTGAGTTTTTACTTAATTTCCAGTTGGTGCACTGCCACTGGAAAATCTCCACAAGCAGATAAGGCAAGAAACAATGATGCCTTTTTCAGAGCAAGTCTAATTGAAGGTGACAAAAATGCCAGTGCATCTTGTCAAGCAATAGTCAGAGCTCTAGTGTAGATTAGGCCCTGTTACTGGGTGTCAGTAGTAGGAAACAAGACAGAAGTTGGTTTTGAGGAGGGATTTGAAGGACCTTGAGGACTTCCTGTAGATAGAAATAGGGAGTTATAGATGTTGCAAAATGTTTGAGAATAAAATGATTGCAAGAGTGGAGGAGGATGCAAAAGGAATGATAAAGCAAGGAGAATAAGCAGAGGTGGGTTTTAATAAATCTTCCATAAAGAATTTAAGTTGTGTCTCTGGCACCCAATACTACAGACTCTGCTGATATCAATGGAAGAAAGATCAAACTCACAATTTACAGAAATGTTAACAATAAATAAGAATTTGAATTCAACGTATTTGGGAACTAAATCTGAATGAAGGATACAACTCAGTGTTCAGTGGTCATGTTTGCATCAACACAGTAATTTTATTATTGAAAGGTGTGGGTTATTTGAGCAAACCTCCCTACCTTACTTCCCAGGACAAACTTGTATGATTATTTTTTAATATTTAGTATCAAAATGGCAGAGCTGTTTATGGAATGTGAGGAGGAGGAGCTAGAACCATGGCAAAAGAGAGTGAAAGAAGTTGAGGAGGATGATGATGATGATGATGAACCAATCTTCGTTGGCGAGATTTCGAGTTCCAAGCCAGCCAGTACATGTAAGATCACATTTTCTACATTATAAAACAAACTTTTTAAAGATATATTCTTGATATGATGAAGAATGGAAACAGTAATTAAAAATTACTTTCTGTTGAAAAGAAGACTGCATTTTGTACTGTTAGCAAAGATATGATCTAATAAATATGTGTATTAAATTCTTTTCATTCATCTGAGTTATGCAAATTGCATAGCTTATTTTGAGTTAATTTAGAAATAGCTTATTTCTAATTTGGCGCTGTCTACATAGCACCACATTTTGAAATAAACTGTTATTCCGAAACGTTCCTTAATCCTCGTGGAATGAGGTTTATCGGGACGTCAGAATAGCTCACCCATTATTTCGAAAGATATTTTGAAATAACAGGCATGCTGTCAAGACGTGGAGTAGTTATTTTGGGATAGCGGAAGTATCCCGAAATAGCGCTGCAGCGTAGACATACCCTAAAAGTGTAACTCTCTTCTGGGACTCAAGTACAACATGGTTGCCTGCCCTTTGTCCCTCAGATTTAGTATACTTTAGGAGCTTGGTATACATACCATTTACCTGACTGAATGCAGCAATATTGTAACTGAAGTCTTGAACATGGTTGTCTTTGTAGTGAAGATTGGTGCCTGCCTGTACATACATAAGATACATCCATTTAATTCGTTCTTTTTAAAAGAACTAATTAAAAAAGCAAGGTTTACAGTGGTAGAGAGACTATTTAAATGGTTGGACACTTCTGATAAAGGCAGTTTCTCTGTGTCTGCAAAACACATAATCATGGAAGGGGAGAGTACTATTATAGAAAGAAACACTTGAAGGCACCTGTGTCAAATAAGATGTTGCTATTAATAATCTGATATTGATTTACTTGAAGTAAGAGTTTGTTCATCAAGTTCTATAGTTTTCTCCTAGTGCAGGGAATGAGTTAGTTGATTGTGATGTCATCAGCTGTGTCAGAATTCCATGTTTGTCCTGTACTTGGGCTTTGGCAGGTAAGTAAAGGAGAAATTGATTTTCTTTACTTAGATTTTAAAATATAAATGTGTTGGTAATCTTATAATATCTCTGTGTACTGACATCTATGTATCTGTCACTTTCTGTTACTTGTTTGGGGTAGCAAGTAGTATTTTAAATGCTGCTTTTGGGTGTTTTCAAAGTCCTTGCTGTTCACGTCTTAAAAATTAAAGAAGATTGATAGTACATTATTGCTGATGTTAAGATAGTTGCCTCTTTTAAAATACATACTTTTAACGGATTTATCCTGCTGAGAGTTTAAAATTATATTGGTTGAGAATCTGGTGTATCAGATTATCTTCAATAACTTTGGGGGGTGCCAAAGCTTGAACCGGAAAGGATATTTTTTTAGAAGATGTTGATTGTAATTTTAAGTGAAGTTCCACATGCTGTGTCTTTGAAGCAGTCCTTAAAAATAAATCTTGACCAGATTCATGTCATAATAATGTTAAGCTGTGGACTAAAGTAGAATTTTCAAAAGACCATTTAAAATAAATAGTTGAATGGTATGCTGGACAGTGCTGAAGTTAATTTTCAAAAAATATTCTGTGCCATGCTGTGTATTTTAGAGAAGATTTTATTAGTCTTTGTACATTGTAATATAGAATACACTTCCTAGTTGTTGTGCAAATCTATCATGTGGGACAACATTTCAGTAATAATATTGTGTATTTTATATATAGATGGTATTAATATTGATTATATCCGTTTGACATACAATGGTAGTAGTATATAGAACTGGAAAAAATAATTGTGAGCTAAATTATTTTAGTGTTTCTCATTTTCAGTTTTTATTTTAAAAAGATCTTGGAATTTTTCAGTGTTTATTTTCCAGACATTAAAATTGGAATGAAATTGTGTTTAAAAATAAGAAAAACCAGGGGTAAAATAAAAAGAAACACAAAAACGTTTGTAATATACACATGTTACCTCTGTCTAATTTAAACTTTTTTTTAATGTACAAAGGTATATTTTTGTGTCCTTCAGTCTTTTCCAGTTTTTCCAGAATCCTGGTTTGTGTATACGTGCATAATTTTTCTTCAAAATATCCTCACTCATGTTGAGCCTCTTGCTGTCTTGGAAGTTGTCCAGCTTTAAAAATATGTGCTTTGAAACCAAGGATGTGGGGGAAAGAAGAGGTGCACTCAAAGCTCCATTTGACTGCAGTTGGGAAGGGTGCCTTGATGGCTTTCAAAAAAGCCAGCACATCCACTTTTGCATTGTCAG
Source organism: Pelochelys cantorii (assembly GCA_032595735.1). Lineage (NCBI taxonomy): Eukaryota > Metazoa > Chordata > Testudines > Trionychidae > Pelochelys > Pelochelys cantorii. Next base: position 18,593,613 of record CM064338.1, read on the forward strand.
AGTTAGGTAAACTCATATAATTATTAAATTTCCAATTAAGATTTGAAATTTCATCTTTAGTGGAAATACTTGAAACACTGTGGCATAATGGTCATAGTCTGCTGCAAAATTCACCTTGAGCAAGGGATGCAACATCTGGAGACTTTCCAAAAAGAATCATTGGCACTAAATTCTTCAGGATTCAGATTTATGGACCCGGTTTGTCGCCCATTTCTCACAAACTGTTTTGTGGAAGGGTTTGAATGCTTTTTGGCTGTCTTGTGTTCTGGAGTAGGAAAGATTTCCAGAAACAGCTTCCTCCTCCTTTCCCCCTGTAAGTTTCTCCTCCAATTTTTATGCTTAGTTCAGCTGAGACTTTTTCAGGGTCTGGTAAAAGTTTGTATTGGCAAATGTGTGGGCTGTAGTTTGAGAACTCCAGTGTCCTAGGTGTCATGCAGTGATTCAGTTTTCAACAATGTGGTATGCAGAATCTAGTGGCATTTTTATTTGCCAGTCTCTTCAGAGTTTCTCCTTTTAGAACCAACAAACTGAGGATGAACTAGGAGATGCATCAGCACAGTCTGCATGTTATTTACATGACAGGCAGCAAAATACAAGTTCGTCCACCCATGTGACACAACAGGAGTAGCTTATCGGCAGGTAGCTCTGCACTCATCTTGCACTGTAAGTTTTTAACTTGTTTGCATACATGAAAATAACACTGAATCCACTGATGCAAGATTGCATGCCTTTCATTTCATTTTTAACAGTAGCTGCTGACAGTGCAGCTTTAATCAGATGAGTGGGAGAAGTAATATGTAGTAGCTCCCATTTCTGATTGAGTTTAGTTTTCTGTGCAAACTTTGCCATCTAGGAAGCAGAATATATGTTGTTTGTGGTTATATTTTCCCAAGTTAGTTGGTGCATCTCAAACATGTCAGTTTTCATTGCCTTGACAGAATAGCTATCAGCAGAGGAGATGAATGTCATGTCAACACAAAACAATGTGGATTTATTTGCTTTGAAATTAAAAAAATGAAAGCAAAAGACCGAGAATCAGATGCTCCAAAGCATCAAGAGACTTGTAAGAAATCAAACTAGACACCACATTTCCATCAATTAATTCCATAAAATTAGATACCAAAACATCACTATTTTCCTACAGATATTTACGGGTGATGTTTTCTGCTGGACAGTAAGGTTGCAGAAAATCACCAGTAGGCTCCTTTGTTATGAACAGTGGTTGTCTGTTGGAATAAAGAACACACACAAATTCATTGACACAATTATGCTATGTACACAGTTCCCTCTAAGCTGGCAGCCGCACAGCTGCCTAATAAGCCCCACGCAGAGGCTTTGGGCTGCTGCACATGGAGCTGCTGTGGCCGTCTCTCCCTTGGCCGTGGCAGCTCCCTGCTGGGGCTGGGGGAACATGCCTCTCTCTCAGCCACAACAGGGCTGGCAGGGAGCTTCCAAGCTCAGGAGAGAGTCATGCCCCTCCAACCTCAGCAGCAGCGCTAGATTAAGAAAGGGGCTATAGGGGCTGAAGACCAGTGTCCCAGGATAAGGGGGAGCTCCCCCGGGCTACAGCCCATAAAGTCCCTGTGTTCTGGGCCAGTCCTTCTTGGTGAGGGGAGGAGACAGCTGTGAATGCTGTCACTTCTCACCCACCCCCTGCCACAGCTGGAGCTGTGTTGCCTTGAGTGCTGGGCATTTCTTTCCTTACCTGGAGGCTTTGTCCCCCAGCTCACATTGGCTGGTGGTCATGGTGGTACTGGCAGGTGAGCATGGGCCATGTGGAACTACTTGTCCTTCTCCCCTCCATATACATATCCAAGTAGGAGCTGCCCAGGTATGTGCCCTGTTCTCTAACCTTGTGGCCCATGCCCCAACCCTGAGCCTGCTTTACCACCTTAGCTCCCCATATCCCAACCCGGAGTCTCCTCCTGCACCCTCTCAGCCAGACTCTGCAGCCTCACCCCAACCTCCTGCCCCGAGTCCACTCCCACACTGCAAAGCCCTTCACCCCAGCCTGGAACCTCCTCATCCCCAACCCCACCCTAAAGCCCATACCCCCAGCCAGAGCCCTCATCCCCGTCAGCCCTGTGCGTCCTCCCACATGCCAAGCCACTTGGCACCAACCCCTTCATATCATCCATGTGCAGCATGAATTTTGTTATGAGCACCCATATGGAGGTGAGGTGTCACACATCATCTCCATATAAGTGCACATAACAAAATTCATTCTGTGCATGGATATAAAAAATTAGAAGGAACACTGGCTGTGTCCTCTTTTCATTAAATCCTTGGTGAAAGCTCCTAATCTAGAGCCAGCCACAGAAAGAGTGGGACTGGCCATGTGAGGCTCCAGAAGAACCTAGGCCAGTCCATCCAAATCCATAAGGAAATTGACACTACAGGAGGTAAATGGATAGATAGGGAGCGTTACTTATTTTTTTGACGGACTGATTGTTTAAATCAGTGCCATGCTAAATGGACACAGAGAAATAGGCAGGCACCATCTCCTTGTGAGCCAGTCATTGCATGATATTAACATTGATTTTTCCCACCTCCACTGTGTTTATGTGCGCACATGTGTTCTGTGTTTTATTCTGAGAAACTGCTTCAATCTCAGAGCTACAGGTTACACCAGTCATGTAAAGCTTTGTGGTTAACAAAAATAAGCATTCCAGAAATACTGAGTGGATTGATAAAGGTGTATAAATCAGTAAAATCTGGACTTCTTTAATAAAAGAACTGGTAATTTATTAGTGAAAATTGATAAAAACTGAAAATGTGGAATACTACTGGTTTTATAACTGGGGGGGGGGCCTAACCTGTCCCTCCCCTGAAGTCCATGGAAACACCCATTTCAGTTTCCATTCACTTCACCAAGCTTGGGATCAAGCCCGAGACGACTACAGTCTTATCTGACAATATTGAAAAAATTACCATACAACCCTAGGGAAACAAAATGAATATTAGGACAGTAACATTGCTCCAAGTTTGAGAAAGTGGCATTCCTTAACAAGTGTTTGGGCTTTCTTTAAATGAAGTTTTTATTTATAACTTGGAAAAATAATTTTTATTGACAATTTCACTGTTGCCTCTACATTTCTTTTAAACATAAAAATATTAAGAAATGTGCATGTTTTATGTGCAATATAAGCACTAACCAATCAACTGCCACCTCTGTGAAGTAGGTAAACATTGATTTCCAGTTCACAGAAAGGGAAAGTGGATGACTGAATTAGTTAAGTGATTTACCCAAACTTACAGTTTAAAAAAAAAAAGCGGCACAGCAAATAAGGCATATACTGTGTAACTATTGACCTAACACTAGAATGTAACATTTAACTTTTAACATTTCATGTTCAATATTTTAACATCCAATAACCGCTGGCCAAGCAACTACTAGATGGATAACAGAAGATCTCATTCAGACCACAGGCATCTAACTTTATTTACAAGTGAAACCTGTTCGTTCTTTGATGATAGATAGAAAACTACATTTATAAGGATTTAAGAAAAAAGAAATGAAACAGCAGTGGTGTCATAGAATCATAGAATATTAGAACTGGAAGGTCATCAAGTCCAGTCTCCTGCCCTAATGGCAGGACCCAGTACCGTCTAGACCAGTGGTTCCCAAACTTTTTGACATCACGCCCCCTTTTTTATTTTTGAGAAACCCTCATGCCCCCATACACAAAAAAAAATAGCAGCAAAACTTGTTGAGGAAAAAAAAAAACCCACCATGGTGGATGCCTTAGCCAGGAAAACAAATGTCCAATATTTTCTGAATTTTTTTACGGGACGGATCAGGCTCTTTCTTGGGAGGGGGGAGATTGACGGGGAGGGCTGAGTCGTCTCACGCCCCCCTGGAATTTCTTCACGGCCCCCAGTTTGGGAACCTATGGTCTAGACCATCCCTGATAGATGTTTATCTAACCTGCTCTTAAACATCTCCAGAAATGAAGATTCCAAATATCTCCAGAGATGAAGATTCCACAATCTCCTTAGGCAACTTATTCCAGTGTTTGACCACCCTGACAGTTAGGAAGCTTTTCCTAATGTCCAACCTAAACCTCCCTTTCTGCAATTTAAGCCCATTGCTTTTTGTCCTATCCTCAGAGGCTAAGGAGAACAATTTTTCTCCTACCTCCTTTGTGACACCCTTTTAGATATCTGAAAACCGCTATCATGTCCCCTCTGTCTTCTCCTTTCCAAACTAAATAAGCCCAATTTTTTCAGTCTTCCTTCATGGGTCATGTTCTCTGGACCTTCTCCAGTTTCTTCACATCTTTCTTGAAATATGGTGCCCAGAACTGGACATAATACTCCAACTGAGGCCTGATCAGCGCAGAGTAGAGCAGAAGAATGACTTTTTGAGTCTTGCTCACAAAACACCTGTTAATGCACCCCAGAATCATATTTGCTTTTTTTGCAACACTGTTGACTCATATTTGGCTTGTGGTCCTCTATGACCCCTAGATCTCTTTCTGCAGTACTCCACCCTAGACAGGCACTTCCTATTCTTTGTGTGAGACTGATTGTTCCTTCCTACGTGGAGTACTTTGCATTTGTCCTTATTAAACTTTATCCTATTTACCTCAGAACATTTCTCCAATTTGTCCAGATCATTTTGAATTATGACCCTATCCTCCAAAACAGTTGCAACCCCTCCCAGCTTCGTATCATCTGCAAATTTAATAAGCGTACTCTCTGCCAATATCTAAATTGTTGATGAAGACATTGAACAGAACTGGTCCCAAAACAGACCCTTGCAGAACCCCACTTTTTATGCCTTTCCAGCAGGATTGTGAACCGTCAATAACTACTGGGAATGGTTATCCAGCCAGTTATGCACCCACCTTATAGTAGCCCTATCTAAGTTGTATTTGCCTAGTTTATTGATAAGAATATCATGCGAGACCATATCAAATGCCTTACTAAAGTTTAGGCATACCATGTCCACCACTTCTCCATTAGCCAGAAGACTCGTTATCCTATCAAAGAAAGCTATCAGATTGGTTTGACATGATTTGTTCTTTACAAATCCATGCTGGTTGTTACATATCACCTTATTATCTTCCAGGTGTTTGCAGATGAGTTCCTTAATTACTTCCTCCATTATCTTTCCTGGCACAGAAGTTAAACTGACTGGTCTGTAGTTTCCTGGGTTGTTCTTATTTCCCTTTTCTATAGATGGGTCTTTCTGGTCTGTCAGAAAAATGGAAGTGCTGTTCACTTAATGTCTAATGCTGTGTGATGCAGGAGAGAGACCACTACCACTGAGGTGAAAGCTGCCCTCTGATGACAGCTATGGAAGCCTGTTGGTCAAGGTGACTGTTTGGTAGCTGCTGGCTGAGTTGCTATGTCAGCTGTTGTCAGGGCAACCTCAGGGTTCTATTGCTGCTGCTGTTTCTCTGTTAGCTTCTTTTTCACAGGAGTCTTGCAGTTTCTGCTCTCCATCAAACCTCAAGCCCACTAGAAATTCAGCCTGTTGGCCTTATATACTGGTTGCTCTCTGAGTTAGTCAATCAGTTTCTAGTTTTTCAGCACTATCCCTGTGACATCACATTGTCAAGTGTTCCTACATGTAGGTACCTATGACATAAATCCATGTGACTTTTTTCTTATGACATCATCTAATGGAATTTTCCACTATATCACACTGTTTCTTTCAGGGATGGAATCTTTGATTACATTCACCTTTCAGGGATGGAATCTTTGAGTACATTCACCATTTTGGTCAGTTAGGGTGGATTTTCTAAATTTAAACTAACGTTAGTTTCTATTTCAAGTCTTTATCTTAACTAATTATTGTTTTATGAAAACTAAAGGGTCCAGATACATGTCACCATATGTGTCAGCAATGCTCCTCTTCCATGTATATTGGACAAACTGGACTACCTCTATGCAACAGAATAAATGGACACAAAATCAGGTATCAAGAATGGTAAAATACAAAAACCAGTGGGAGACCATTTTAATTTCCCTGGCCACAAAGTTACAAACTTGAAAGTTACCATCCTCAAGCAAAAAACCTTCAAAACCAGGCTGCAGTGTGAAACTGCTAAGCTGGAATTCATATGCAGATTTGACACCATCGGAATGGGTCTGAAGAGGAACTCATTACAATAAGTAATGTTCTACTTTAGGTATTCTCACCTTATCTACATCCATCCTGATTGAATTGGCTGATATATAACATTCCCATTTCTGTATCCCTACGTCTGTTTCTTTTTCTTTCACTTCATGCAACTGATTAAGTGAGTTGCAACTCACAAAAGCTTATGCCTTAATAAAATTGTTAGTCTTTAACGTGCCACTAGACCCATCGTTTTCATTCTTTTTATGTCTGATTAAGAGAAATATAATTTTACAATATTTAAATTCTGAGGTTTTTCTGCAAGCTCCTTTCAGGGTTTTGTTTAGTATCCTAGAACATTTAAAGTAAAAAAGTTCTATCTACACATTCGAAATACAGTGGTTAATACATCTAATGTACAAAGTGGGATTGAAGTCAGAGAGTAGAAGAGGAGCTTTGCTTCCTGAAATTGCACCTCCTACAGAAAATTCTTCCCATTTGCAATACAACAGCATTAGTTCAGCTTTGTCTGGAAAGGTAGAATACTGTTTCTTGTTACCTATACAGTTTCCTACAGCCCATCCAACTACTGTCTAGTCCTGTGCTCAGAGAGACTGACAGAATTGCTGGGCCTCTGGGCAAGGTGAAGGGGGCACAGCTCTGCACTCTTGGGTGTAAGGAATGGGCTCAGGGCTCGCTCCCTCCCCCCCCTCCACCCCCCCCCCCCCAGTCCTTCAGTGCCACCTGTTGCCCCAGTAGCAATTTCAAGTGCCTGAAACTCTGGCTGCCACTGCAATAGTGGTGGCAGCTGGGAGCCCTAGCCCCAGTGTAGTTTCTCTCACTGCACCACCCCCGTTAGCAGGTCTGCCCATGCTGCTTAATTTGATATGTGACACGATAACAGCCTTGTATGGTATGATTGTAGGCTGCTGTTGTTGGATAAAAACAGTATTTTTCTTGTTCTATTTCTTAAATAAAATGTAATTTATTAAACTTGCTTACTACCATATTGTGTAAATAAAATTTTGATGGTGATTAGTTGTAGTAAAAAACAAATTAAGAGTCCACGTTGAAATAACAAGCTGTGGATTGATGAGGTGGATTAAATCATCGGCTTACATGGAATTTGTTTTCCTTTCTTAAAATATTCATTCTAAATACATTGTTTTTTGTGATATATCTTAAGCACAAGCCATTAAATGTTTCAGTCATACAGAATATACTAAAATGCCTGAAGGTGAAACTATGCTTTGTGAACTATAGCTGCCAGAATGTGTTCTTTTAGTGTTCCATTAAATGGATTGAGCAAGTTCTTAGTTTGAACTCAAGAGCGGAATTAATATTGATGTTTAGATAATAGGATTTGCCAACAGGTCTGCTTGAGCACATATGTTTGTAAACATAAAGCCTGGTTCTGCAACCCTTATTCCTAAAAGCAGTGTTTATTCCAGGTGGGGACCTATTTTTTGACAATTCAGGAAGACTTGGTGACCCAACGCAATTCAAAAATGGGGGGAGGAAGGGAGGTCAGAGCCACCTGGGGAGACACTTGGTGACCCTTTTGAAATGTAATGGTGACCCATATTTGGGTCCCAGATCAGGGTTTCCCAATCTATGGGTCAAGTGCTTCTGTGCTGACTAAGTGTCAGTTGAGCTTGGTATAGGCAGTTAGTCCAGACCTGAAGGAAATGATGGTGGAGGAGATTAACGAACCGTCTACTCAGGAAACCTTTGCTGTGGCTTGAAACCTGATTGAGCTGACATCATCCCCAGGCTCATCACCACCTTCTGGACTCTGTATGGAGACTCGAGTAGTGCCATCCTCAGCAACGGCCAATGACATGGCACCGAGAGACAAACAACTACATTTAGCCAGACTCTCAGTCCCTTCATCAGTGCTGGCAGTGCATTCAGCACCGTGTTCTTCAGCAACTCCAAATGCACCTACTCAAATCCTGGCACCAGTGTAGTCACCAGCACTGACAACACATTCAGTGCACATGCCTCCTCCCCTGGTGGTCAGATGCTGAGGCTCTCATTCTCGGCACAGGTCCTGGCACTGTAGTGGGACTTCACACCAAACATAGCCACCCCAGTGGCATCCTCAGTGTGCATTGGCTGTTTTGGGACCCCTTGGGCCTATGATCAAGCACAGGGCCTGATCCCGTCCACTCCAGACCAGGGTCTTTGTACTCCTTTCCACAGGGCACCCCTTTTGCAACACTCCTCCCATGAGCTCCTGCTTCGGAGACTAGGCCTAACATTCAGAAGGAGACCCCTAGACCACCGTTGGAGGGTCAGCTTTGCAGACCACTGCCTCTGCCCACCCACCTTCTCCACAAGACCCAGAGAACTTCAGTAGGGCCTGGAACACCTAGTGCTGCATGATTACTTGTCTTCTCCTGATGAGGCATTAGCAGACTCATTGCCCTCCAGGCCATCTATGGATGCCAGAGCCCATCAGGAGCTTCTGAGAAGGCTTGGCCAGAACCTAGGGGTGTAAGCGGAGGAGTTACCAGAAGATTTTGATCCTATAATGCACATTCTGACGTCTGAGGGTCCATCTAGAATGGCTTCGCTACTTAAGACCGTGGCCAAGATCACAAAGATCTTCTGGCAGACCCTGGCTCCTGTCCTCTCCCACACGAGGGGGTTGAAAGGAGGTATTATGTCACTCAAATGGGGCATGAGCACATTGTCACCCACCCTCCCCCAGTACGTTGGTTGTACAAGCTGTCAGTTCTAGGGAGAGAGAGGGTTAGCTGGGTCCCACTACGAAGAGCAAAGAGCCGAAAAAGCTTGATTTCCTAGGCGGCAAAGCTTATGCTGTTGGTTACTTACAGCTTAGGATTGCCAACCAGCAGGCAATGCAGAACAGATATGCCTACAACTCCTGGTCGGTGATGGGGAAGTTTAAGGAGCTTCCCCCCGACTCGTGTCAGGAGTTTGGGGCCTTGATGGAAGAGGGGAAAGTGGTGTTGCTTACCACCATGCAGGCAGCTCTAGAATTGGCAGACTTAGCAGCTCGCACCATGGTAGTCATGAGAAGAAACGCGTGGTTTCAAGTTTCAGGTGTTCTGCCTGAGGTTCAGACCATAATCCTGCCATTTGAGGGGTTGGGGACTGTTATCTGACCAGATGGACAATAAACTCCACAGCTTGAAGGATTCCAGGGTCATGCTGAATTCCTTGGGCATCTATCCCCCAGCTCCTCAGAGATGTTCGTTTAACTCTAGGCCCCTATTCCATTCATACTATCAGGGACCTAGGGAAGATTTTACTCAGCGTAGGGGCCGAAATGCCAACAGTAGGAACAACAGGAGGTGATCCATATCTGCCTCAGACCAGGGTGCAGGCCCTGCTAGCAAAGCTGAAGGCCTCAAGTCAGGGTTTTGAACTGCACCCAGGGACATCGCTACAGTCTTGACTCCAGATCATCCTTTTGTCAACTATCTATCCCACTTTCACCATGCATGGCTTCATATCACTGTGGACCGGTGGGTCCTAGACACAGTAAGAATGGGATATTCTATCCCATTCTGTTCCCTCCCACCTCCCTTCCCTGTCCCTCTTCAGGAATCCTTTTCATGAGCACCTTCTACATCAAGAGGTGCGGTTGCTCCTAGCCTTGAGAACAGTAGAGCTGGTTCTGAGAGAGTTCAGGGGAAAGGATTTTTACTCTTATCTCCTAATCCCAAAAGCCAAGGGAGACTTGCATCCCATACTGGACCTCAGGAGTGTCAACACTTTTGTATGGAAGGTGAGATTCAGAATGGTAACACTAGCTTCCATTATACCTTTTCTCAACCTAGGGGACTAGTATGCTGTCCTTGATTTAAAGGATGAGTATTTCCATATTTCAATTAGCCTATGCTACAGACAATTCCTTCACTTCAGCATTGGACAGGACCATTTATCTGTTCACGGTGCTCCCATTTGGCCTCTCTACAGCCCTTAGAGTGTTCACAAAGTACATGGCAGTAGTGGCAGCCTCTCTCAGGATGTGCATCTGGACAACTGGCTGATGAAAGTTCTCTCTCCCACACCCAGGTCCAAGAACACATAGAACTAGTGAGGGCCTCTGTCTGGGACTTATGCTCAATGAGGCCAAGTCCACCCTTGTCCCTACACAGAGGATAGAGTTTGTGGGAGCTCTCTTGGACACCACAAGAGCTACGGCTTCCCTCCTCAGAGCTCCCTTCCTTGATGTAAGGGATATCCTTCTATGCCTCACTCATTACAACAGTCATAAATTGCTTAAGACTGCTGGGCCACACGGCAGCCAGCACATATGTTGTGTAACATGCCAGACTGCGATTTTGTGCCCTGCAGGCTTGGTTTGCCTAAATGCACAACCCAGCCCAGCTCCCTCTGGACATGGTGGTCACTGTTCCCCCAAGTGTCATGCATACCCTGACTTGTTGGCTACAGGAGGAGGTCGTCTGTGCCGGGGTTCCATTCACCAGACTGAACCCATCTGTTCAGCTGCTAACGGATGCTTCAGATGTAGGATGGAGAGTGCATGCCGGAGATCTCAGGACTCAAGGAATGTGGTCTCAGTCAGAGTTATCACTGCACATAAATGTCAGGGAACTGAGAGCAGTATGCCTCACATGTTGAGCATTCCTGCCCCACCTATGAAACAAGTGTGTTTCAGTCTTGACAGACAACACTACACCCCCAGGAGCTCCAGGATGCAGGGGGAAGGAGAGGAAATTCAGGGGCAGCCACACACTCAACCTCCAGGACCTCTGGAGGCAAAAGACTCCTCCTTACATTTCTGATCCCGCCCCCTCGGGTGCCATCACAAAGGGAATGTTGTGTTTGCTTAAGTCAAATCAATTTAGTAGACACCTTATCCTTCCCTTCAAATGCCTGAAAGCACTTTTGACCACCATTCTGCACTTGTTCAGCCTGTAGTTGAACTGCTCCTTACTATGGTCTAGGCTGCCTGTGTGTGGCTTCATGAGCCACAGGAGCAAGGGATAGGCTGGGTCACCACGAATCACTATCAGCATTTCCGCTTCTATTTTTCCATCCCGGGGGGAAAAAAGTTGCAGTGTGAATCTTTCTGAACTACCCACTGCAGAGTTTTGGTCCTAGCACGCACTGGGAACATAACCCAGAATGCAAAGTGGCACAGGCACTGTTTGATAGATTCCCATAGTGCTTTGCTCTCCAAGTCAACTGTTGTCTCCCTAATGGACTACCTTAAATTCTTGCACACAGTGGGGATGTGGACCTTTGATATTACAAAATCAAGTGACAGATCAACCTTAATAAATTTGACCTTATCTCTGTGGACATGGCCTGAGTCATTGTCAGATGAGGTACAGCTAGCTGGTGGAGAACTGTCAGATGAGGTACAGCCAGTGGGTCACTAGAGATGGAACTTGCATGTCTTCTGCCCACCCACCAACTAGGGACAGTAGCAGAGCAGGACACCAAACTGTAGTTGAAGTGCAAAGCATGTACAGACCATGCTCCAGAAACATGACATCTATACAGGGAAGACCACAGGGAACTCATGCAGCTACCCACCCAGTCATGCAAATAACCAAGCTGGAGCTCTTAAGCTTGAGTGCTGGTCCCACTTTGGGGTCAAATCTACTTTCTGGCAAAAAGAAGCTCATGGGGATGAGTACAATAATTAGCTACTCTTGTGGTCTGTAGGCGCATTATAAAGAAGAATGTTCTTTGATGGAATGCAAGTATGGCCAAGGTTGGATAGCAGAAGTGAGGGCCTGTAGAAGGGCTTTCCTAAAGTTGATAGTTCTGGTAGGGGTCCAAGGGAAAGGGGTACCCGGACATGTAGACTGTTACCTAGGGGGAGTTTCTGTTACCATTATCAGAATTTAAATTGATGACCTGCTGGCAGGGACTTTTTGAGATACTTAGACAAATGATCCTGGTATATGATGGGATTAAGATATCTGGCATAAGAAAGATGAAGATTTACCTTGTACATTTTCTCAAGCCATAGAAGTCCCGGGATACTCTTGAAACACCCTTGGCAAGCCAGACTTGAGCTAGGCTTTGAGGTATTTGCTTGCCTGAAACTTGTACAGGCCCTTTCACCAGATCAGATCTAGTTGATGCAAATAGTGAGAAATTTTGCTCAGATATTCTCCACAAGTTTGCAAAGAACAAACATGAGGCAACATCATCTGGAAAAAGTGCAATGGCAACTCCATTGGGGGGGGATCTGTTGACAGAATGCTGGTGTAAGTGGATGGTGGGAGTGAACATTCTACACCACTTTTGGAAGGAGGTATTGGCCTCTCAATGATCTATAAAGAACCAAAATTGGTATGTCAGATATTAGGCTTAAAACTGGGGAACAAAATAATGAGGTGATGTGCTGTTCCACTTTCTACTGCCTTTTGGGGTCCTTAAGAGACTTTGGGAGAAAAATTGGCTACAAGACTGAGCTTCCCCGTCATAGCTGCCACCTCCCCCATCTCCTGGGACCCCAGGACCTTCTTATCCTTATTCTGAGAGAGGTCCTGACCAGGCCAGAGAGAGCTACTAGCTCTGAGTGAATTCCAGTTGCCATCTGGAATGAGACACTTTCTCCACTGTTTACCATCTGTGCCCTTTTCCTTCTTTACCTCATTTCTTTTACTTTACTATCTCCTTTTTTCTTCTAAAAGTCTGGCTTAGGGTGCATCTGCACTGCACCTTTAGCTCGAAATAAGCTACGCAATTTGAGCTGCTAACTTTTTCACCTTTCTCCAGAAAGGACAGTTATGATAATCCTAAATACCATCTTAAAGTAGGGCTTTACCAAATTCATGGCCATGAAAACCATGTCATGTACGCTGAAATCTGGTGTCTTGTCAGGAACTCTGGTCTTTTATGTGCTTCTACCCTATACTATACTGATGTCACATGAGGGGCCAGCATTTCTCAAATTGGGGGTCCAGATCCAAAAAGGATTTGCAAGGTGGTCACAAGGTTATTATAGGAGTATTGCCAGCCTTACTTCTGCACTGCCTTTAGAACTGGATGGCTGGAGAGTGGCAAGCTGTTGGCCAGGCTCCTAGCTGTGACGGCAGCACCTTGCCATCAGCAGCACAGAAATAAGGGTAGTGGTACCATACCATGCCACCCTTATTTCTATGCTGCTGCCTTCAGAGATGGGCAGCCAGAGAGTGGTGGCTGCTGACTGAGGGCCCAGCTCTGAAGGAAGCAGCGCAGAAGTAAGGGTTGGCAGTGTTATACCACATCTTCCTTCAGAGATATGCCTTTGATCAGCAGCTGCTGCTTTCCAGCCACCTGTTGGCAGTGCCACTACCACCAAAAGTGCAGAAATAAGAATAGCAGTACTTCACCCTCCCAATAACCTTGTGCCTACTCCCACAGCTTTTTGGTCAGGACCCCTACAATTATAAAACCATGAAATTTCAGATTTAAATATTTGAAACCATGAAATTTCTGATTGTGAAATTCCCCAAAATGAACCGTGAATATGGTAGGGCCCTATCTATCTGTAGAACAAGGGATTTTTTCCTTCTATAGGATTCTCCACCTAAATAAAATAAGGAATGTTATTAAAATGAAAGCCTTATTTAGCACAGTGAATTTCAAATGCTTTAAATTATGTTGTTGTTTTCTGTGCCTTAAATATATCTAACCTTGTATTAAATAGTTTGTTTGCCGTGGTATTAAGCAGGCTTAGGTCACTATATCAAAGCCTGAACCTGTGTGAACAGTTTCATTTTGCATAATTTGTCATTTTAACACTTTTGTGTCTTTTTGCCTCTCTTTTGTTCCATTGAATTTAATACACCATCACCTATGACCTACAGTCTTTTCACCTCAGAAGGATTTCTGATGAGACACTATCACAGTTTTTCCAGGTTTCAGTTATCTGCATGCTGCAAAGGAAATTCACCAGACTGTTTTGCTAAATATTGTTGGGAGCCACTTACACTGACAGCCTATGTAGCTATTGGTTCACCCAAAGATCCAGTTGTATTTCAGGAGGACTGACTGACTCTGGTTAACTTGTCCTTCCCAGAGAACTCAATGGCCTCGGATGCCTGCTCCCCTGTTTCACAGGATTTTGAATCTTATCAGGAACTATTGAAGAGGAATAATGCAGTGTTGAACATACAAACTGAGCTTATCCAAGAGAACACTCCCAGGCTTTTGGACATTCTTCAGGCAGCAGCCACTGGGAAGAGAGCCCTCCTCCTTACTGGGTTGCTTTTGGAGCCAGAAAGGATCTTACAGCATGTACCAGCCTCCTTAACACCCACAGGCAAACATACAGACAAATGATGTGTCCCGATGCAAGGCTTTGGGTGCTTTTTGTTCCCGCCCTTCCTCTAACTCCTTCATGGTGGGTGGTTACATCAAGAGAGATTCAAGGCAACTACCAAAGAGAGAAAATCCAAGAGATTTGACTTAGGCAGAAGAAAAAATTTCCTCTTCTTTCCAGAGAATACTTCCAAGATATTGATGCACAACTTAAACATTGGTGGGAGCGTTTTGGTGAAATTAATGAACAGATCCTCACAAAAATGTAAATTCAACTTCATCTGAAAGAGAGCCTATCAGAAAACAGGAAAGCGACAATTGAGGAAGTGATATGTATAGTCTAACATTGACCAAATGATGCAGCCACTGGTCTTGACAATATTTCAACAGAACTCCTAAAGAGTGGTAGTGGCTGGATTTAAGTTACTAGCTTAATAGAGCTGTCTTAAAAAGTTTAGGAATCCAATAATTTTCAAGAAAATTAGAAGAGGGGATGTCTCATCCTTCAAAAAGGAGAGTGATCAGCTTGCTCAAACTATGAGAGAATAACATTGCTCTCCATCCCAGAAAAGATGTTTATGATTATACTATTGAACCATTTGAAATATATCAGCCAAAAAATGAGACACCAAGCCAGGGTGAATTCTACACTGGCAGATCTAAAATTTGTCCTATATATGCTGTGCAGAATGTTAATGAAAAATTATAACAGAAACAAAGGAAGTTTATTACTGCATTGATAGACTTTGCAGTTCTTTTAGCTTGATGCAGAGGAATCAGCACTGTGGATACTGTTATGAGTCTGGAATCATAGAATACTGGAACTGGAAGGGACCTCAAGAGGTCATCGAGTCCAGTCCCCTGCCCTCATGGCAGGACCCAGTACCATCTAGACCATCCTTGATAGATGTCTATCTAACCTGCTCTTAAATATCTCTAGAGATGGAGATTCCACAACCTCCCTAGGTAACTTATTCCTAAGGAGTTGAGCTTGCTGGAGTGCCGAAGGAGTTAGTGTGCCTGGTGGAAGAACTGTATTACAATATGTTTAGCTTTGGGAGGGTCAATAGTTGTATTTTAAACTGGTTTTCAATAGAATCAGGGATGCATTTTCTCACCTATGTTATTTATAGCAGTAGTTCTCTACTTTTCCATACTACTGCATCCTTTTCAGGAGTCTAATTTGTCTTGTGTACCCCAAGTTTCACCTCACTTAAAAACTACTTGCTTACAAAATCAGATATAATGATACCAAAGTGTGTCAGCACATTATTACTGACAAATTGCTTAATTTCTCATTTTGTCTATATGAAATTTTAGTTTG
This sequence comes from Pelochelys cantorii, assembly GCA_032595735.1. Classification (NCBI taxonomy): domain Eukaryota; kingdom Metazoa; phylum Chordata; order Testudines; family Trionychidae; genus Pelochelys; species Pelochelys cantorii. The sequence goes on from CM064338.1 coordinate 18,609,272, forward strand.
TACTGACTTCACTACTCCTTTTTATATAGCCTATAATACGACGCAAATGTCTAGATGCACTGATGTACTGTAATTTAGCGAATATACCCCGCACCCAAATATAACCCGCACCCGAATATACCCCATGGTTTTTTTCTATTTCAGTAAAAAAAAAAATCTTGTATGCCCCACGCACGAGTATAACCCGCAGGTTATACAAGACTTTTCTGTGCCGGGAGTATATTTGCCAGGGGTATATTTGCTAATTTACGGTGTGTGTGTGGGGGGAAATTAGCCAGCCACTCACCGCCCCGGTTCCTGCGCAGTCTCCAGCCTCCGGGGAGGGGAGCGCTTATCCCCCTGGTTCCTCTGCAGCCACAGGAAGGGGCGGAGGAGTAGGAACCACCATCCTCCGGGCGGGGGAGCGCTCACCGCCCCCCCGTTTCTGCAGAGCCGCCGGAACCACCAACCTCCGGTGAGTAAAAAAAAACCCTATGTACCCCGCACCCGAATATACCCCGCGGGGGGGGGGTGCGGGGTTTGTAAAAACGAATATAACCCGTGGATTATATTTGCTAAATTACGGTACCTCTCTGGAAGACTACTTTGTATCCCTTGGGGTACATGTGCCACTGGTTTATAATTCTAATAGACGATCTGATGACAAAGCTGATTGAGACCAAAATAGGTGGAGTGAAATTTAAAGATGAATTTTTAGAGAATATGAAGTATGTGGATGATACTATCTTTCTTTCAGAGACCGTTCTTCTTAACATATGCGAAACATGCGTCTGATGGTATGTGGTCAGGATTCATCACCAAATTTGGTTAGTTAACTGGATCGTTAACTTCCCTTACTTAGACTGTATACTGATGAGGAGTGCAAGGTGAATGTTGATCCATGCTCCCTGAGAGACCATTGACAAACCACAACTAATGCTAGAAGAATTGCAAAAAACTGCAGAAGCTATGGGACTTAACGTCAGTAACGAGAACCAAAGATGTGTGCCCATCTTATAAAACAGATACAAAAGACCTCCTGACACTGAATTGGTAAACAGTTTTGTCTGTCTTGATAATTGATTGATAGCAAGAGGGTTTGTTTATGACTGAAAAAGTTACACGTAGATTCGGTCTTGTGTCTGTCATTTCAACATCTTCAAAAACTTCTTTAGCCTGCAGAATGTCTGTGTAACAGCTAAGATACATGTGTTCAACGTGGTAGTTCTGTTATATGGAACAGAAACATGGCTGTAACACCTGTGGAGAGGAAACAACAGTTCTGAATGTCAAAAATTATGATGTATCAAGATCTGTTTGTTTAACTTTCTTCACAAAGGAAGAAATACTTAGATAATCCTGGCAAGTTGTAGTTTTGCACCTCTTGGGAACAAGGCGGGTGCAATGGGCTGAAGTAATCTTTACAACAAGTACACTTTTACAGAAGGTTTATAGAGTTGAGTTGGCAAGAAGTAAAGCACAGACCTGACCAAGAATGTGGATGGAAGATGCAATTTTGAGGGATTTAAGAAGGCTAAACCCTTCCAAATGGAATTGTTAGCAAAACATGATTTTATAAACCAGGATGCAATGTCTAAATTCATTGACAAGTTGTCTGAAGATGTAAAGGAGTAATGGGCTTTCTTGACAGAAGGCTGCTTGGTGGCCAAGACATCAGCACAGTTGGTTCTCAATGTGTCAGATGCTTTTTACAGGGGATTGGCCAGTAAAATGAGGAGATGCTTGTAGTTTTCCAAATGGACTACATCTATGAAGCATGTCTCAAAGAACAATTACACTGCAAGAAAATTACCATTTTTTCCCCTCTGGACCTTTTTCCAAACAGTTCTTAGATAGTGAGTTCTGTTAGTTTTGTGATCAAGGTAAATATATATACCTTATCATAGTGAGCAGTTTGCCTCTTTATTTTTGTTTTTCAATCATGTAATGTCATCCAGATGAGTACTGGTATGATAAACTTCTGATCACTATACTGGATAAGACCAGTGGTCCAACTAGCCTGCTCTTTTATCTCTAACAGTAGCCAGTGCCAGTTTTTTTTCCAGAGGAAGAAACTCTGCAATAAGCACCTGAAGCATAATTTTCACGAAGGAAAAGCTTCTTTTAGCTACCAGGTAGGCTTTTGACCAGAAATTAAAAATTAAATATTTGTTGTTACCTTTTTATATTCTTGTTAGTTATATAAATATCTAATCTTTTTATAAATCCAGCTAAATTCTTGGCCTCAATCATATTTTGATGGTTAAACTGACTTCCGCTGCTTGTGTCTTTTGTGTAAGTGTTCTTTTTTTGTTTTGAATTTGCTACCCTTCTGTGTCCCTTTTATAAGTGAGATTGACTAGATGTTCCTGAACTACCTTCTCTATACCATTTATTAATTTTATATTTCTGTGTTTTTTCCCTTTTATTCATCTGCTCTCTAAGGTAAAAGATTCCAGTCTTTCCAATGTCTTCATAATATGTTTCCATGTTCATAATGTTTGACTGTTTTTGTATCTCCTCTATTTCCTATCTTAACTTTGAGTTGTAGTGACTAAAACTGAACAATATACAAGGTGAGAGTAGGCTGTTTATTTGTATAATGGTATTTTATATTTTGGTAGTACCTCTCTGTCTTGTTCCTTGAACAGCCTAATATATTATTTGGCTTTTCACATGTGTTGGAGATTGAGCTTTCTGCAGTGATAATCAGTTCCTTTTTGTAAGTTGATACTGTTTAGAATAAGTGGTTCAAATTATTCCTCCTGATGTGTCTTAAAAAATTGTCAAATGCAAAGTAATTAGTAATTAATTGGGGGAGGGAGCAAGGAGTTTGCTTCCCCTTTTTGGATTTCTTTTTCAGAATTAAACTTTTTCTAAGAAATAATTTAGGAATGTATTTACTTCTAATTTGTTTTGATTGTCTTTATTAAATTTTGGTACAACACAGCTAAATATTTACGGATTCAGTATATGAAAGTTTTGCTTTCTTAGATACATTTCTAGAGAACTAAAGTTTGACATGATTTGGTGAATTAACTGTCTCGAGGAAAAATTAGGATCAAGATCTTTATACAAATAGGATGATAAAGCAGTTCGATGTATTGGATATTTATTTTAGAAATGGCATTCAAGTTTGTATTTGAAAAAATCTGTTGGCTTATGGTACCTTCACAAATGTGAATGCTGATTTTAATTTTTGTTTTTATTTTAACTTCACTTCAGTTTTTAGTAACTTGTCACTGGAATTAAGACATAAATGTAACTTTTAACAGATATATTGAACAGAGTCAACCTCAGCTCATCACGAACGGGGATACAGAATGGTGCACCTAGTAGAGGTACTACATTGTCCTAATATGGTAATTTAAAAAAAAAAAACCTTAATGAAACATCTAATTGTAATACTATGTAATGATTATTCTGGAATTCTGTGTAACAGGTACAGTTACTGCATTCAAGCCTGCAAGTCAACACTATATGTCTCCTGCATCCACTCCTGGCGCTGTCGCTGTTTCACCAGTCTTTCAGTCTGTGTCCAGACCAGTGACTATTTCAGGAACTTCGCCGACTCCACAGAGACCTGTTGCTGGATGTTTATCAGTGCAGCAGATACCTGGGTCAGATTCTGAAATACAGCCTGTTAGCAGTTCTGTAACCGTTCCTGTCACGATACAGCCAGTATCAAGAAATATTATTACAATTCCTGAAATGGCTCCACCCATATTAAGGCCAGTAGCTACAGTAACAGCACAACCTGTAATATTAAATGAGGTAATTTTTTTTGTGGCTTATAAAACTCAAGAACCAATTCCAGCTAAATTACTGAAGTACAAAAAAGTGGATATTGCTTATTGTATATTCACTTAATTTCAGTGTGAAGAAGCTTGTCTTTTTGTAGAAGTTTACTAAGCATATTATGACATAAGTAGGGATGTTAGTGTGTAGTTGTTTACACGATTAATGGAAAAGCCTGGGCTTATCAGTTAAGGCTAATGACTACATGCAACGCCCTTGCTGCCTTGCCTCTGTATCAGGAGCCAGCTTTGAAAGTGGCTCCTGCCCAGCCGACCCCTCCCCCCCACCTTTGATACAGAGACAATGGTGGGGGTGGGGCATGGGGGTGGGGAAATGGGAACTGGTACTTGCGGGGAGCCAGCTTTGAAGTTGGGTCCCTGGAAGCACTGGCTCCGCCCCCCCCCCCACGTAAACGAGTATTGGCTGAAAATTTCAGCAGATACACGTTTATACAAATAAACGCATTTTATCATCCCTACACACAAGTTCCTTTTCAGGAATTTTAGTATTAAATAGGCTTTTTACTACACTCTATTTTAAAGTTGTTTTTCAGAGACTTTGGCAGCTGATTAACTGTACACAGGAGTAATTATATTGTCTTCAGGACAATGTATTTTTGTGTATAAAGTTCTGTATGTGCAGTTTGTAGGATCTGGGCTTTAGTATAACTTTGATCTGTATGTTGTAATTGAAAAAATAATTAATTACTCATTTTAATTTTTTTCAGTGTTCCCATTGTTTTCTTACAAGAATGTTGAGATTTGAAATATTAATATAAACTGAGTGAACAAATTGATAGTCCAGTCACCTGGATGTAAGGAGTAGACTTCAGTATGTATTCTAGAGTTTGCAGTGCCATTATTTTATCTCAAGTTTAAAAAGTTGCAAATAAGGTATTACCTAGGTTGTGTCTAGGTTATAAAATTACATTGACCTAAGTTATGCCACTTTACAGCAGTGATTCATAAAGTGTGGTCCGCAGCCACCTTACAGGTGGTCCGTGGCTTGAGCTCAGCCCCCCCCCCCCCCCATGCAGTGGGGAGCCCTCTTTGGCTTCCCTCGGCAGGCGGGCAAAGGGGAGGAGGTGCAAAGGCGAGGTGGAGATTTCCCCTGTTCTAGAAAGGGTGCGGGAGGAAGGAGCTCAAACAGGGAGAGGCTGCAAGTGGAGCCCAGTGGGGGGGTTTCTAGCTGCATGGGCAAGGGGAGGCTGGGGGTTGGGGATAAGAAGGATTTTCTGAACTGCTCTGTGGGTTTCACACTGGTGGTGCTGGGCTTGGCTCAGATCCTTCCCATCAGCTCATTAAAGGGAAGTGGCATGGTGGGGGGAGGAAATACAAAGGGGCTGCAGTGCTGGCTGGGCCATGCAGGAGGCAAAAGCTGGGGGCGAGAGCACTGCGTGTGCTCCATGCAGCCAGTAAGCTCAGGGCAGGCTCTCACCGCCCATTCGCCTTTCTCCCTCAAGCATAGTGAGTAGGTTGCAGTCCTAGGTTTGCAAACAGCATTCAGCAGGGGCCTGGAAAGTGTCAACTCCCTTTGCTTTGCAATTTGGATTTCTTTGCAGTGCTGGCTGGCGGGTCTAAAAGGGGGGGGGGGGAGGAGAGGAGAGCCTCCTTCTTGCAAAAAGGGATGGTAGTTGGGGGGAGGGGGGAAGGGGAGTGCACCGGGTTATGTGCAAAATCTGGTACATTTGGTAGGAGCAGGTCCCAACGCAGCAGGCTTCTTTGGAGCCAGGGAGTTTGTAGCGATGCAAGGGAGCGGGCCTCGGAGATGGGGAAGGTGGGAAGGAACAAACTGCTGCACTGTGGATTGGCCTGCGCTGGTGGAGCCACGAGCCCTGGGCTTTCCCCAGCAGGTTTACTCTGGGGACAGCAACATGCCCCCATCCCTGCACCCTGGGCTTACCTTTCAGCCAGGTGAACACAGCATAGAGCCAGAACTGTGGCTGACCCTGAGGAAAGGTTCCCCTCTAGCCACTCTGAGGCTACAATGCCCAAAGGAGGAAGTGAGATGCCTGATTTTCTTGAGGTTGGTTCTGCTTGGAGCAGGGGATGGAACCAGAAGGCCTCCAGGGGTCTCTTCCAACCCTCCTCTTCTATGGTTGTGTGTCCCCTTTCTATGTCTGCAAAGGCTCCCCGCTGCGTGGGGAAGAGGGGCTGAGCCCCCCCCGCCCCCCGCACTGGGAATGGAAGCGCAGTGACGCGCTGTCAGGAGGTAATGGGAGCAGCGGGAGTGTGAAGCCAGGTAAGCGCCCCCCTTCATACCCAAACCCCCGTGCCAAGACCCCACACACCAGCTTGCTCCTAAACATGCCCTCCTGGCCAGACATCCTATTCCCAGAGTGCTTCTGCACCCTACCTCCCACCCAGACCTCCGACCCTCACCCCCTCCTGCACCCCCATCCCTATCTTACTCATTGGCAGCCTTGTCTTGTACACTGAACCCCTCATTTTTGTCTCCACCCCAGAGCCTAAAGGGGTCCACAAAAATCCACCAACTCTGGAACCCCAGAAAAATAAGTGTGGCCTATGGAAAGCTCTGAACCTCAGTGCCTCCTGTCCCTCCCCTTGCCCTGTGGGTGAGTGAGGTGTGTCAGTTGAGGACCACATCAGTGAGGGCTGGGGGGGGAAGGTTTGGAAGAGGTTTTTTTGCTTCTCATTTGTATGGTCCCTGACTGATTTCCCCCCCCCCCCCCCATGGGTCAGTGGCCCTGACCCAAAAAGGTTCCCCACCCCTGCTATTAATACAGAAAACATTGAGATCTTTTGTGTTGGGCATAAATTAATATTTTACTTTATTTAAAATTGAGTTAGATAAACTAATGAGAGAAAGTTAAAACACTTAATCTGTTTAACTATTTAAATTAAACCATTCTCCCTAGCTGCAGCACTAGCAAAATGGCTTGAGCATGATTATATAATTAATGGTGAGTTTCCGTTAGCAAGTGGTGGTCCATGAAAAGGTTTATATTGAGCCAGGTGGTCCACAGGCCAAAAAGTTTGAGAACCACTGCTGTACAGCCATGGCAGTAATTGTTGCTTTTGTATGTCCATGTCTGGTTTACTTAATGACATTAACCCCAACTCATTGAGAGATCAGGGATTTATGGCTATACTGAACCAAACTCCTAAGGATTGTTATGAGGATAATAATCTTAAGACATGCCAGCAATAGAATACTAGTTTTGGGAGACTTCTTGTGTCAGTGGTCAAGTTGAGAGATGGAGGTTTGTTGCCAGTAAGGCCTTTGATTTCTTGGGCATGTCAGGGAACAGACTCAGTGAGGAGACAGAGGCATATTCTGATTCAGTGTGTCCTGTTTCTTCACCAAGTAGAAATTGTCTTACTTTAAGAAGTTGTATCCAGGGATCCTAGCTGAAATCAGGTACTCGAGCTGGCAAACATATTATAAGCATACATCAATGTGTATTCAACACTGATGGTGGTGGTTCTTAGGATTGTGGTGGAGCTCTGGTCATATCCCTGGGTCCTGTGCTTCCTGGAAGATTTTTAGTATGCCTCAGAGGTTTGCAGAGACCCTCCTGCTGCCTCTTGTCTGTCCAAGGTGAGGTCCCTGCTTAATAAGCTAGTCCCATCACAGACAATTCCCTAGTTGGGGGCAGGGGGAGAACCCTTCCATGGTCCTAGGCCCCCCTTTTCCCTCAAGGACAGCCCACCAGGCATGGGGAGGGTTGAGGGGGAACCTAGTCTTGCCACTTACTCCAGGTTCTGGCCCAAGACCCTAGGTAGCAGCCACTAGTGGGGCTCTTGCCCTTACCCCCATAGAATAGTAGCCCCTTCTTGTGCCATGTCCACAACCACACCTACAATACCTTCTCTCCAGTGAATCCTTTCCCACTTGTAACTTTTAGTTCTCCTCCACACTGCACTTCCTCCTCTCCACTCAGTCACTCTTCTCCTTACCTGAGGGGAAGCCTTTTATAGTAGGCCACTAGGCCTTAACTGGCTGCAGGTGTCTAATTAGCCTGCAACTGCAGGCTGGCTCTTAATGAGTCTCAGATGCCTGCCTGTGTCTTGGTTACTGAGCAGCAGTCTCTCACAGCCTATGCAGGGAACAGGAACCCGCTCATCCAATTACAGATGTACCTGTCCTCCACCAAACTCCTGCAGCCCCCTGCCTTTGGTCTGCCACAGGATCTGCAGATGTGGGGACTCATATCGGTGTTGCTCTTGACCTTTTAATGAGATTGTAAAATTGGTGTTTCAAGTATGCTTTGAAATATTTACCCAATAGAGATTGTTACTTCCAAGGCAGTGAAAGATATTGATTTATTCTACATATGAAATGACTGAACCAGTTTGTGCAAAAACAGACATGAAAATGGAGTTTTCATGGGTTCTTGTTTTACCATAAAGTTCAGAGGATATCATGGTCTCTATAAATATCCATCTCACTTCTTTCTACATTTTCCCCGTCTATCATCTGGTTGTTCTTAATTGATTATGCTTCTTCTGGAAATTGCATGTATTCTGTATAATCTTTTGTGTCAGAAATGGCAATTTGAATGAATTGGCTTTTGTGACGTGCAAGTGCCATGTGAACATTTTAGGATCAGTTTACTTCATATATGCTTTTGGTAAATAACAGAGAAGACATTTAAAATTTCAGTGGTTATTAGTGGGTTATTTCTGAAACCAATGAGGTGATGAATTAAGGCAGCGGTTCCCAACTTCTGGTCCATGGACTGGTACCAGGCCACAAACCACTAGCTGCTGGGCCATGGTGGCTGCTGGAGCTGAAGCTGGCTGTTCACAGCGGCCCTGGGGGCCAGGTCATGGGTACACCCTGGCCCCCTGAGCCACTGCACAGCAACTGGCTTCAGCTCCGGCAGCCGCCATGTGGCGGGAAGCCGACACAGCTGAAGTTGGCTGTTCCTGGAGGCCCCTTGGTGGATTGGCCACATTCCATTTGCATATTCATTATTTCCACAATGAATATGCTAATAAAATGCTACCAAGTTTGCCAAACGTTTGTGAATGCATTTTCCAGTCCATGGTATAAAAAAGGCTGGGAACCACTGAATTAAGGTGTCAAGGTTTTTGTGACTAAATATTCAAGAACATAAACACAATACATTGGCTTCTATTTTGAAGGTTATATTTGGTACTAGGAGGACATATTCTTTAAATGAGAACTTCAGTTCTGGAAAATAGAGTAAAAACTGCAAGACCCTAAAATTGTGTGTCATGAGTTGTCTTCACCTGAAGATGTTCATAATTTTTATTAATAATTGGCTCTTTTCTGGAATGCTCTAATCTGACTTCACTACAGCATAGCTCTTATTAACATTATATTAATATATCGTATTAATGATATTGATCCTCCTTTTATGATCACAAAAGAATTTCCTAATGTAAATATTGATTATGGCTTCTGAATCTTGACAGAAATTGATGCTTTAATAGGTGACACTTAAAAAAACCAAAATAACTGATCTTGCTCCTCTTGTATTAAGAAGTTTCTATTTACTATGGCCGTGTCTAGACTACATCCCTTTTCTCGGAAAAGGGATGTAAATTAGACTCTTCGAAATTGCAAATGAAGCTGGGATTTAAATTTCCCGCGCTTCATTTGCATAATGGCGGTTGTGGGTTTTTTTGAAACGGGGCTTTTCTATAGAAAAACGGCAGTTTAGACGGGGATGTAGTCTAGACACAGCCTTCGAGTTTACATTGCATTTTAAAGGACAGAAATCAGGACTCTGTTAGCTAGCTGTAGAAATAAGTAAATTCTCTGAATTTAAATTGAAAGGAAGAAAGTGGACAAATGCTTAGAGAAACAAATTTTAATTAGAAACATTAGCAGATTTAGGGTAAATTGGTTAGACAGTTTTTATTCAAATAAATAAATCAAAAGACTGCATACTTTCACTAAAATCGGGGGTGGGGAATGCAGCCCTCGAGGCTTGGGGCTCCACCAGTAAATCTACAAGGTTGGGCCTCTTAGGCCCTGGTATGCAAGGGGAATATAGGGAGTGTCTTTCTGCTTCTAAGTCAGGGGACACGTCAGCAAAGATTTGTTTGGTGGTTGTTTTTTTTCTTCTCCCTTGTGTGTGGTCCCTGGACTGATTTTTCTGTGGGTCAGTGGCCCCTGACACAAAAAAGGTTCCCCACCTTGACCAAAATAAACAAATCTTGCCATTCTGGCTGGCATGCACACAGGATAAATCAACTACAAATTAATCAGGTCAGGTTTTAATTGTTTAACAGAATTTATATTATTATTTTGGCATATGGTAATTATAAGTTCAGTATTTACAGAATCAGTGTTTAAATTATCTGAATCCAATTGTAGTTATAAAAAAGAAGCATATGATACTGCAACTTGTATTTGTATATTGATTTTTTCGTATGCAAATTTCAAAGTGCTTTATGAAATTTAAGTCCTAATTTTTCTTCCCTCCTCACTCCTCGCCTCTTGAAAATGGCTTATCAGGGTTATATTGCAAGTTCTTCACAAGCCGTACCAAATAATACTTCAGGCATACTGTTCGGCTTGAGACAGAAGTCAGGAGTTCCTCATTACCAGAGTGGACCAGCAATGAATATGACAGGTGAGTGTGAGTTTGTCAGTTAAAGCTTTTTTATTTCTTTTAAAAGTAAAAGTATAGAGTGTTTGCTATTCAGACAAATATTTGGGTTATAATTTTAATAGAGATTTCAGAACATAGGATAGTTTCCGTGTTTGCAAAAGAACAGTACCAGTGTCCAAGTGACAAAAAAGATTTTGAGCATTGGACTTAAAATATAATTTCCAATTAAGTCTTGCTTTTGTGAGCTTTCATGTGTTATACGAAGACCTCAATCAATATGTGCTTGTGATTTTTGTCTGTCTATATTAAAAGTTACTGCCAGACTCACTGAAATGACTTTTTTGGCAGGCAAAGGCTCATTTGCAGCATATGCAGTTCTCTCTGAATGACATCAATAAAAGTGTCTGTCAGTCAGCCAGCGAGAGCCCATGGAACAGTGCCAAAGGAACTTCCTGAGTCTGTTCAGTGGATTCCCTAGATGTCATGCTTTGTTTCCTGATTGCTATATATAGCAATTGGAGTAGGCAGATCAAAGAGATCTGCTCTGAGAAACTAGGGAGGAGAAAGCATGTTTGTCATGAGCCTCTAAAGTATTTTTTAAAATGTTATTTTTAATTGCAGAAACTGTCTGAAGAAAATTGTATTTATTTAAAATACTGATTAGAACATTTAAAGTTAAATTAGATTTCAGAATAAAGTATATGCTGTATTTAAACTTCAAGTGTCAGTTATGAAGAATTGTATTTTTGTGCTAATTGAATGACAAAATTAATTGTTGGTCAGCCTGTAATTCAATCTATAATTAAATATAATTGACAATTTTTCTGATCCTTCTACAAGATGAGAGATTAAAACACAAGTGCTATGTGAAGCAGAATGAATGAGATGAAAATCTAACCAATTCTTGGGGATGGGGGAGGTGGTGGTCGGATAAAAGTAAATGGAGTGCTCTCTTCCATCCTCCCTCTGTTCCCAGATAAGTGACAGGTGTGTTTTTCCCGGTAGTTATCCATGCACACTTCTTGGTATAGTGTTCTTCACTCCTACTGCAGCCTTTTCCTGCAATGTACTCTGCAGGGGAAAAGGTGGGGAAAGTAGCTCTAGGCAATATCAGGCACTTATGTAGGACTGAGTTGGGCTGACTAAATTGAGAACATGGTGTGTAGTAGTAAGGATCAGACAGCCAACATACATAGATGGTCAGTTTCATATCACATATGAGCTCCTGAAGACCAAAATCTTCAATGCAAATGCGGGAAAGCCTGCACAAAGTCTTTATCATTTAAGCCCATCTGCTTGCTAATACTTTTGCAATGACTCTCATGTTTTCACAAAACACAGTTAAAATCAAGTATACTGAGGACTTGATTTTTTAGAAATATCAAGAGTTTTCAGAAGACTATTGATGATTCAGATTTCACAAGCCTTTTAGTAAGTACTTCTGACTACTTAACTTTGAGCACAGACTTCAGTGGGACTTACATGCTTAAGGGGGCTCCTAAAGCTGGGCTTAACTTTACTGTCATGAATAAGGCTAAGTCACAAGTATTTTTAATAAAAGCAATACACAGTAAACAAAAACTCACCACCTTCCCTCAACTCTTAGCTCATCATGCTGCCCCTTCCCCAAGTGCAACTCAGCAGCTCCCATTGGTGAGGAACTATGACCAGTTGGAACTGAGGTGTCATGGTCAGTGGCAGAGGTAACACGTGAAGCTGGAAGCTGAGGGAGGGACATGTCGCTGTTTCTGGAGAGCCTCCAGAGCTAAGCACCACACAGAACTTCCTATGTCCCAGCCCTGAGACCCCTTCCCACACCCAAACTCCTGCTGCTGCTGCTGCTGCTGCTGCTGCTGCTGCTAGGGAATGGAGAAACAGTGGCCCAAGACAGCACCAGCCAGTGCAGCTGGCCCACAGGCTCCCTGGGCCAGCCGCACCAGCCTCTGCAGAAATCATGGAGGTCACAGAATCCTTCCCTTCTGTGACAGACTTGCAGCCTTAACCATGAGTAGTGTCACTGAAATAAAGTTAAGCATGTGCATTTGTGTTTGCAAAGTTGAGACCATGTAAATTAGAGATTGCCCTATAATAATCTTTAGTTCTCAGACTGGCAACTCGTTTTACTGTTACACAGTGCATAGAATTTCGTTGTTTAAAGTAGTATTTTTCACTGTATAAGTGCAGCTGTTCTTCAATGTGCATTTGAATTCTGTTCTTATTTATTGTCAACAAAATCTGTTACGCTTTGGGTGGCTATTCTAAAAGAGGCAACTTAATAGAGTTAACTTGACTCTTGTAATGTAGAACCAAAGAAAACATTCCAATAAGGGTAGGAAATGTTAAAAATTATATTAAAATTTGATTTTCTTCTGGCACAAATATGACTTTGAAAAAACTGGTATTTTATAAGAGGTTTCACTCAGTTGGTTCAACCTCCATAGCCATTTATACAAATCCATCTAATAGTTACATCTACAAGAACCGTACCCACTGTTGTTTACAGGCCCATTGTACAAATACATTCAATGGTACAGAAGAATACAAATTTGTTACCAGTTGCACAACAGCCATTGCTAGTCAACACACACAAACTCCAGCAAATAGCTCATACATACTTAGCAGTGCACGTATAAGTGAACAAAAGCACTAGAGAAAGATAACATCCAATGTATAACTTAGATCTGATTCAGCAATTTATAATTACCTGGGATAAAAGTTGCACAAACTGAATTGGAAATGTATGTTTAACAGGTTCATTTATAATATTTCAGAAAATGACTGGATTTGAATAATTAGAAAGTATGACTGCAAATAGCTTTTTAATCTGATGAAATATAAAAGCCTTCACTGAAAATTAAGTACATTCTCATTTGTATGGAGCATAATGTAGGCAGTTTCCACAGGCATCTTTGTATTGGAGAGACAAGGTGGGTGAGGTAATATCTTATATTGGTCCATCTTCTGTTGGTGAGGGAGACAATTTTCAGGCTTACAGAGCTGAACAAGAGCTTTGTGTAAGATCAAGTTTATATCTCTCACCAAAAAAGTTGGTCTGGTAGAAGATATTATCTCACCTACCACGTCTCTATAATATCTTGGGGCTGACACTGCTCCAGCACTGCATACAATTTTTGTACTTGCACCCCCACAACCTCCACAATATCTTTAACAAAACTATTGACTACAACAGAATATCTCTTCTTGTACAAACTTCAACAGCGAATAGTCCTGTAGCACCTTAGAGACTAACAAAAAAATGTAGATGGTATCATGAGCTTTTGTGAGTGTAACGCCGTGCACACTGGGATAGTCAATTCGTGCCTTTTATTCGTATTCCACCCCCACCTAACCCCCAGCGGACCCCAGTGTCTGATCCGCGAAAAAGTCTCGGTTTGGTGCTGCGGTCGTCCCACGGGTTGTTCCAAGCTGGTCACACCCCCGTCACTCTCCCCCCGCCCTCCTCTTGGAGATGCCGGGAACCCTCCCTAACGTGCGGCGCCGGTGTGTTACGTCACACCCCGTTGCTCCCCTCTGGCTTCCTTCCCCCGCCCCTCCTTACAGCCGCAGAGCATGCCGGGCAAAGCGTCCGGCAGCCGCTCGGGCCTCTGTCTCCGGCCGGTGCCAAGCCGCGGAGGGAGCTCGGGCGCCACGCTCCGTCCCCAGCCGCCCGGGGCCACGCGGCGCTGGCTCTCGCCCAACTGCCCCGCGTCCCGTACAGGACCTTGGCGGGCGGTGGTTCAGTGCGGGGCAGCTGTGCCCCGTCACAGTGAGCACAACCCATTTCTTCAGATGAATGGAGTAAAGAGGTCCAGGTTGCAAATAAATACCAGAGAAAGAGAGGAGATGGAGAAGGAGAGAGAAGGGGAGAAATGGAGGGGAAAATGTTGTCCATTAGGGTATCAAAGGGAAGCCTTTGTCGACTGCTCCGTTATGCCTCGTGAAACGAGGTTTACAGGAGCGGTCAACAAAGGCTTCCCTTGTCGACCAATCTGCGTCTTGACTCGTGCGCTGTGCCGACAATCAGCTGAGCCGGCACAGCGTGGCGGCCATTTTTATTTTAATGAAGCGGGGGATATTTAAATCCCGGCTTCATTGACTATGCCGGGTAGTCTAATTTACATGCCTCTGGCGACAGAGGCATGTAGTCTAGACATACCCTTAGATGGGCGTCCATGCTTAATGACACCAATAGAGTGGCTAATAGAGTACAATCACTTCTTGTACAAGTGGTGATGAATGTGAATCACAGTTACAGTTTAGGAGGGTGTCACCATTTGAAGTCCTGGTTTCATTGTTTGTGAAATAATGAGCTCATTAATAATTCTATGTGAGATTAGCTTTCCTTTTATTGTTTGTAAGGAAAGATTTAAAGCCAGGATGGGCAACCAGGAATGGTAGGTAGGTTGCATGAGTGATCCTCCTTCACTTCACTGTGCTGCAGCAGTCTGTGTTCCCTAGGGTGCTCCCTCTGTCCCTTCTCCTCCATGCACCTCTCTCACTGAGGCACAGGAGTCCTGCACTTCCTGCTCTTCTCCCTCCCTTGCAACACTGTTGGAGCACATGAATCTGCTGATTTGTGCTCTGTCCCTCGCCTTCCCTCCCAGAGCTGGAACACTTCAAATCAGCTGTTCATGGCTGTTCAAGATCTGGCAGGGAGAGGAAGAAGCAGGGATGGAGCACAAATCAGGTCATTTGCATGCTCCGAAAGTGCTGAGAGGTAGGGATGTTAGATAACGATTACTTGAATAATCTTGTAACCAGCCACCCTGCACAGTGCAGCAACAGCCACATGTCCATGGGGGGTTTTGAGTTCCGCATGGACAGAGGCTGCTCCGTGATAGCCTCCCCCCCCACCCTGCGCTGTTGCCTCTCAGAGGCAGCAGCGGGGGAGGGAGGGAACAGACAGCCAGCTTAAAAGCTGGCTCCCCACACGTATCTTCCTGCCTACCCTTTCCCCTCACACTGGTGCCTCTGATAGAGAGGCAGCAGCGCAGGGGGACAAGCAGCTCCATGGGAACTGATATGCACGGGCAGCTGGCTTGAAAGCTGATTTCTCGCATGTACCAGCTCCTGCCTGCCCCCCTCACCCTCCGCCCTGCTGCCTCTCTATCAGAGGCAGCAGTGTGGGGGTGGGGGAGATGGCTCTGTGGGATCTGATGCTCGTGTGGAGGTGGCTTAAAAGCTGGCTCCCCATGGGCACCTGTTTCCGCCTCCCCTCCCCGCCTGCTGCCTCTGATACAGAGGCAACAAAAGGGGAGGGAGTGTGTGTAGTCGATAGGATTAACAGATAAGCCCAGGTTTATTGGTTAATCATTTAGTCAACCTCAGTTTGACATCCCTACTGGGAGGAGGGGTAGGAGCAAGAACTGTGGAGCTCCAGTGTGCAAGAGGTGCGTGGGGGAGAGGGACAGCCAGGGGGTCTACAGGCTATGGGTGGAACCCCAGAGAGCTGCATGCAGCAGACAGGCCACAGGTTGCTTACCACTGGATTAAAGGGTAGATTCTCGATTCTATCCAAGATGTGCCAAATGCAGCTGGTGAATGGAGAAAGAAGGCACAGGACCTATATTTTTATTGTCACCCTGCATGCCCGGGGTGGTTTTATTCTTGTCCAGTCCCCAGTATAGATGATAGCAGTCTGAAACTGGTGTCTAATTTATTGTAGTTTGCAGTGGTCCTCAGGGACTGTCCTGACATCCGGGAAAAGCTATTGGCATGTAGGGATTTCCCAGCCAGACCTTCTATTTCCTGTTTTCACCATTACATTGAGTCAATGATACTGGATGATTTTCCTGAGCAGGGGTTAATCTTCCAGTGCCAGATTTTCTGACTTTAGGGAAGCTTAGCACTGGAAAAAAGACATACAGCTTTTCTAATGGATCTAATCAGGCCTTTTAACTACATGTATTTGAAAGTCGCTTTTAATATTTAGCATTTTTATAGGCTGCTAGCAAACAGTTACTTTTAACAGACTTCCAATCTTTTGGAAGCAGTTTTTTTTCCTTCAAAGGACAATTGAGAATTTCTTTCTAGAAAGAGTACCATTATCTGGATAGTTGGCAATTATAAAAGTTGTGTTCTATTTATAAGATCTTGTATACAAACTGGAAATCTCAGACATTTTGCAGAGGTAACATACATACATAAACTAAAACTGAATGCTAAGTAAAAGAGAGGCAAGGGAGGATAAAGACAAGAGGAGAGAGAGATTCTGTTGAAGAAAAGAATAAGGCACCTCCAAATGATATGCATTGCAGTGACTAATGCTATAGGCATTTGTGGTTAGACACACAAAGTAGGCCTGTGCTAAATGAAGAGCTATCAGAAAGACCAGTCCCCAAATAAATGAGGGGGCTGCAGTCTGTTGCCCATTCTCTCCCACTCTTGCACATTCACACCGCATTGATTTCAAAGTATTGATGCTGACTCAATCAAACATAATTTTCCTAACGTATAAATTACTTTATTGTGTAGAGGAGTTTTTAATAACTATTATTTGTTTAGATTTGTGTATCCATTAAAAAGTTCTTGTCAGTAAGAGATTGATAATATATTATGAAGAAACTGAGGCTCTTTAATTGAAACTGCTATAGGTCTGAATGAGAGTGGTTTTGTGTCTAAACGTCCAGCTACTTCTGAAGCCAACAGTGTTACTCCAAAAAAGGCCAAGCCTAATGAGGTTGGTGCTGGAAGCAATTCAACTGTGTCACCATCAGTAAAATCTCCAACAGTAACAACATCACAAAATGTTTCTTCAAAAGGTAGGGTAGATTAAATGGTCTAGCTGTTAAATCCATGTATCTGTTCCATGGAAAAAAGCTAGCATTAATGTAGTATTGAATAATTAAGATTCAGAAATTAAGGCAGTGTTAACTCAACAGGTCTGCCTGCCCCTTGTGCATATGCCTTAAAAGATGTTCCCTTTTTATATAAGAAGGTATTTTTCTAATACAGGTTGAACTTCTCTAGTCTAGCGCCCTTGGGACTTGATGGGTGCTAAACCAGAGAATTTGCCAAACCACAGGAAGTCAATATTGTAATGAATAGGTCTTTATTTTTATTTTCTCTAGGTGAATAAATGGAACAATGCTTGCAATGCTGCTTAATAATGTCTGACTGTACTGAGACACTCTATATAAGCCTATGCCTAGACCAGGCTTATCAGCTCTCTTCATAATAAAGTGTTAGTGTTAAAACTTTTTCCTGTATTGGCACAAGTATACTAGTAGATAAAGCATAAAAAACATGCTTATGCTTAGCAGCTTTACCAACATTTCCACTGCTTGCTGAGCTCTGAGAAGACATTTAAGAGTAAATTAGAGCTAAATTACAGCATAGAATATTGAGAGCCAGGGCTGGCAGCTGCAAACATTATGGGAACAGCAAGAAACGTGGCCACACCCACAATAAGGAGACTACAATAAGGGAAACTAAAATTATGCTGGATCATAGATATTGCTGGATTAGAGGGTGCTGGATCAGAGAGGTTCAACCTGTACTCTATATAATATGCACTGGAGTCTTACAAATGTTACAGTATATTTAGTTTTCAGACTTGGCTTGTTTAGGGTCTCACTGATCTCTATAAAGCAAGCCCAGAATAAAATCATCTGGTTCAATAGTTGTGAAAATATGAATGTTTAAAATTTAGTGGTCTATAGTTAATCACACTACTTTAGAATCTAATTTATTAAAAAACAGAATAGCAAATTAGTACCTCTTTTGAAGATTAATAACCAAGATTGCAAGGATTCTCTGAATGCAGAATTTTCGGTTTGGACCTCCTACTGCAGAAATCCCCTCCCACAAGCAAAAATTCCTTCTTTTTATAGCAATTTTGTTGTTTTTCATTTGAAATAGCTTATTTTTTGTTGTCTGATAGGCCTTAAATTTCAATATTTATTTAAACAAATTGGCAAAACTTACATGAATTTATGAAATGTTTTAGTTGACCAATTCCTCATTTTTTGCCTTCTGCTGCCAAAAATATTTTAATTGAAAAATGTTGCCTGGTTCTTAAAAGGTGGTGTGTTCACAGATGTGACCTTTGGTCATAGTCTAGATTACAGATGATCTCAAATAGCTCATATGTATTCTTGTAAAAAAAACCCTCTCCTGTGTTTATTCCTCCTTTTGTCCAGATAGAACTGTGTGCAAGAGGTCATCTGTAGAGGTAGCTGGCTTTGATTTTGTCAGGTGCAAGATAATAACTTTAAGCCCAGATATAAGCAATATTCACTAAAGATAAGCTATTCCAACATTTAAAGGCAAACTGATTAGTAGGAGGCAATTTTTTATTTTAAAGAGAAAACACTATTCTCTCATGAATAGGAATCTAGGTGCCTGACATATATCTATTTATTCTCCATGAACCTTAAAGATATCTTATGTCAGCATGAATTATGTAAATTCCAACTACACTGGTCCGGCACCTTCGGGACTTGACTGGTCCCAGATGATGGATTTTGCCGGACCAGGGGAGGTCGTTTTTGGACCTCTGCCACTGGCTCCCATGGCCCAGCTGCTGGCCTCCCAGACAGTTCCCCACCTCCTCCTGGGCCCCGCTGCCGTGCCTACCCACCAGGCAGCCCGGTGCTGGGGCTCCAGGCAGCCACGCACACCATGCACCAGAGTTTCCTGAGCAGCCGCGTGAGCCACGCCACGTCTCCGTGAGCAGCGCTGCACATCACACGCTGGGGCTCCCTGGGCAGCCACACTCCGGGTCTCCTAGCCCTGCTGCCACACGCTGACTGGCCCTGCCATCAGCTCCCTGTGAGCAGTGCACTGCCCTGCTGGCCCTGCTGGGATCCTTACTGCTGGCCTTCCACTGGGACTCTCTGATCCTGCAAGATCAATATGCTGGTTAAGAGAGTTTCAACCTGGACCAGGCAGAGAGAATAGTATTCCCTCATCACTAACCAACCAAATCATGGAACTCCTTTCCAGAAGTGATCAGACTAAACCCTGTCAGTTGATGGTGAGATCATGGTGTAAAATATATACGTTCCTCTATGAATTGATGCTCTTGGAATCAAAACACACATTCTAAATGCTTTCCTATGCCCAGAATAATGGAGAGGAAAATATAAACATTATTAACCTAAGGGCTTTTATGCTCTTACAATGTTGTACTGCTGTATAAGAATCTTAGGAAAATCAACTATCTCTTGTTATCTCTTCCACTCTTAGAGTATTTTGGACATACAGTAATATTGTATGCAAGTTGTCACCAATAAGAATTTGAAAAAGAAAGGATAGTTATAATAACGGAATTCAGTCTTTAATTACAACCACCACTGCCACCTGAGCTGTAAGAGATTTCATTTTAAACTGTGTATTTTGCTGGATTTCTAAGAAGCTTTGTTGCAATTACTCTTGTGATGGACTGTGAATTTGGAGTCCTAATGTACACTTCACATTTTACAGGTACTAATACAACATCAAGCAATGTTAAAAATGGAGCACCTTTTCCACGAGCTTGTCCAAAATGCAATATTCATTTCAATCTTATGGATCCTTTAAAAAATCACATGAAGGTAAAATATTTTTGTATTTGTAAAAAGTAATTACAAACATTTTAAAGCAAAGTTTTAAAACGGGACCACATTTTTATTACTAGTTGCATATTGTCTGCACTCTGCATGTTTTCACCATGGGCCTAATTTTCTGAGGTGCTGAATGTTTTTCATACCCATGAGCAAAGAAGAATGTAAAAGAAATGAGCAAAATGAGATTCATTTTCACTCGTTTTTCGTTGTTCCTTGTCCATTTGAGAGGTTACTTGCTTAGTCGTGTAAATAAAAATCTTATAGGCATGTGTAGCTCAGTTCTTCGAGTGCTTGCTCATGTCCATTCAAGTAGGTGTGTATGTTCACCACATGCACTGATTCTGGAAATTTTTCCCTCAGCAGTCTCTGTAAGGGACTGTGTTCAGCACCCCTTGCACATGCCACGCCAAATAGGAGTTTCTGGCAAGAAGGAACTGAGGGATGGATGGGCCCTGTGGGTCCCTATGTGGCGTGGCATGTGCACATCACTCCAAGAGTACTGAAGCCGGTCCCCTACTGATATTGCTGAGGGAAAATTTTCTGGCACCAGTGCACGTGGTGAGCACATATACCTGCTTGAATAGACATGAACAACACATCTCGAAGAACACCAGTTACGGAAACGGTAATTGTCTTTTCTGTGGGGGTTTTAGCACCTTATGTATAGTGTTAATGATCCTGAACTCCTATACAATAGGAGTTCAGACTCTGAAAGAATTGAACCCAAAATGGTTACAAATTACTGACCCATGGAGGAGGTCGTATTTTGCCTGTAATAGTGCAAAAACCAGAAAAACGCTGTTCACAAAAAAGAAAAGTACTCTCTTCCTTTCCTCCTGTCAGTGAAAAATCAAAACATAACCCTGTTCCAGCCATGGCGACTAAGCCAATGGAATCTTCCTCTGCTCAAGTTGAAGGATGATGAACCCCGCCTCTGGCCTGATCACCAGAACCATCAGGAGATATGAGTGTGCTCTTGATGCCTGAGGCTTTTCAAGCAGCCCAAGAGCAGAGTTCATCTACAGCAGGTCCCTCCTCAGTGGGAGTAGACAGTCTATGTTCACTGTGACTTGCACCATTACATGACACATTGGCTAACCCAGTGTCAGTCCCTCGCACAGTGGCCCTTTTGGACTCAACTGGATTTTTAATCAAAGCCAAGTTCGGCACCAAGGACCCTACTCCAAGGCATCATCAGTCACATTGGCCACATTTGTTGCCCCATTGGCACCATCAGCTTTGGTGCCAGTCTCCAACAGCACCATCAGCTTTGGCACTGTACCATTGCAGCCGGCCACCACCCTACTACTTTTGGCATTGCCCTGTGCATCTATGTCCTCTTCGGCACTGGTGCTGACAAAGGCACCTATTCCTGTGCCAGCACTGCCTTCAGCTATGGCACCATCAGGGTCTCTGGCCCTGGCACCATTAGTCTTCCAGCACCAGTTCCAGTTCCCTCCTTCAGCGCTGAAAGTGCCTGTGATCAGCAGGGCAAAGAGAGTCCTTGATGTGAGGACTATGCAAGACTCATAGGTGATGGATGCTGATGAGCGTCTGCCCCTGCTGGGCACTTCCTCGTCTTCCTGGGATGAAGCATTGATGGATACGGCTCCTGTCCCGGCTCTGGAAGATAACAGGGTTCTACAGCAATTTCTCGGGCAGGTGGTCCAGGGCCTTAATATTTAGGCAGAGGAGGTGGTAGAGGATGCAGATATAGATATTTCACTTCCTGCACCCTGATATGTGTTGCTCTGTCTCTTATCAGAACAATCGCGGATGCCACCAAGATGTTGTGGGAGACTCCTGACTCTCTGCCACTCACAGCCAAGCACAACGAGAGATGTTATTTTGTGCCATCAAGAGGATATGAGCATCTCTATACACATCCTCCCCCTGATTCGTTAGTAGTCGATTCAGTCTACCAGCATGAGTGGCACAGGTTCCAGGGTCTGTCCCCTAAGAAACAAGAGGCAAAATGATGAATGGTAGAAAGATCTACTTAAATGGTGGATTACAGCTGCACATTTCTAATCAGCAGGCCATTGTTGGCAGGTACTTCCACTCATTTAGTGCAATGACTAAATTTATGGACCTGCTTCCCCAGGACTCCCACGCTAAATTTTCAGCTGTTGTAGAGCAAGGAAGGCTTATATCAAGAGCAGCCCTGCAAGCTGCTTTGAATGCCGCTCACACAGCAATAAGAGTTACGGCCACCAGTGTAGCCATGCACAGCAAGGCTTGGCATCAAGTTTCAAGCCTACTTTATGAGATCCAACAGACTATTCAAGACCTCCCATTTGAGGGCATGGCTCTCTTTTCTCAGAAAAGACCATAGCCTTAAAGACTTTAGAGCCACCCTCAGGTCACTATGCCTCCAGACCCCTACCACACAGCCTAGGCACTTTTTACCTCATACCTATTCTCACCTGTGCCAAGCTCAGGGCTGCCAAGATGGGCCTTGGAGGAACAGGAGTGGCAGAAGACGCAGCCTCCATGATCAGGCCAAGGCTCAGGCGAACCCAAGTCTTCAACAGGCCATAAACAGACCTTCTGAGGGTATGGTCAAGGATGATTGTGCCAGTCACCTTTCTGGATCCACTCCACCTTACCTTTTTGTCTGGATTTTTTTCTGCTGTGCCTGCTACCAAATTACTTCCAGCCAGTTGGTGCTTTGCACAGTAGAGAGGGGATACTCCTTCCAGTTCTCTTCCACCCCCCCTCCTGCTCCTGGTCCTGGTTGCTCTTCAGGGACCCTTCTCATGAGCAACTCCTAATTCAGAAGTGTAGTAACTCCTAATGAGAGGAGCAGTATAGGAGACTTCTCAGGAACACCGTTTTACTTCCATTACTTCCTAGTACCAAAAGCTTCATCCCATTCTGGAGCTGTGGGAACTCAACAAATCTGCACAGAAGTTCAAGTTGTGCATGCTTTCTCTGGCATCCATAATTCCTTCCCTAGATCTGAAGGGCTGGTGCGCCACCCTTGACTTGAGGGATGAGTACTTCCATATCTTGATCACAGGAACTGTTTAAGACTCATAATAAACGACATGCACTATCAATTCACAGTGCTCCATTTTGACCTGTCCTCTGCTCCTCAAGTGTTCACAAAATGCATGGCGGTCGTTGCTGCCTTTCTCCTCAGGCACCAGGTGCAAGTGTTTCCATATCTAGACAACTGGCCAATCAAGGGCCAATGCAGGAGTCAAGTAGAGGCCCACATGAACCTTATCAGAACTATCATCAACAATCTAGGTCTCCTCAGTGAAACAAATGCTACTCTTTCCTTGGCCCAAAGGATACAGTTCGATTTGTCCTCGTCCTCCCCCACCCCGGAAATGGAGCCGGTTCTGGCATTAGGGAAGGCAGCATAAGGGACACCCTGAAAGTAAGGAGTTGGGGTGGGTCCTGGTCTCTCCCCTCCCCCCACCCCCAACCTGGGAGCAGCAGGACAGCCCACACTGGCTGCCCCGGGAATGGAGCTGGCTCCAGAATTAAGGAAGGCAACCCAAGTAAAGGTTTATCTGCCAGTAGAGTGGTTTCAGGCAATATCAGCAATTATTCAGGGCCTCCGACAATTTCCCCGCTATGGCCAGGACCTGCCTGAAGCTGCTGGGTCACGTGGCATCATGCACGTGTGTGGTACAGTATACAAGACTAAGGCTCAGACCTCTTCAGGTATGGCTGGCGTCAGCATATCACCCATCCCGACACAGTATGGACAGGCTGGTAACATTACCCCCTTGGTACTAGACTCCTTCCTGTGGTGGCTGGACCAGCAGCAAATGTGCTCTGGAGTCCTCCTTTTTGATGCATCACAGGCATCGTGGACCCTAGTGACTGACATGTCAGACTTGGGATGGAGAGCTTTCTTAGGAGACCTCAGAATTCAAGGCCTTTGGTCCCCAGCAGATCTGGACCTTAGAACGGTGCGCCTGGGATGCCAAGCCTTTCTTTACCCACCTGACAGATCATTGTGTATTGGTATTGATGGACAACACAACAGTAATGTTCTATATCAGTATACAAGAATGCATGCTCCTCTTCCCTGGGTCAGGAAGCCCTGATTTCTATGTAGAACACTCAAAACACCTGCAGGTGTCATACCTCCTGGGAGTACAAAACGAGCTGGCAGACAGTCACAGTCGCTCTTTTCATATGTACGAATTATCTCTTCACCTGGATGTCGCACAGTCAATCTTCTAGACTTGGGGACTGCCCCATGTAGATCTCATTGTAACGCGGCATGACAAAAAGTGCCAGCAGTTCTCCAGAACCTCAGTCCAAGCTCCTGTATGGATTAATTCCTCCTCAGCTGGGGAGAATGCATCCTTTATGCTTTTTCACCCATACCACCCATTCATAAGGTACTTTGCAAGATCAGACGAGACTGAGCCCA
The DNA here is from genome assembly GCA_032595735.1 of Pelochelys cantorii. Classification (NCBI taxonomy): domain Eukaryota; kingdom Metazoa; phylum Chordata; order Testudines; family Trionychidae; genus Pelochelys; species Pelochelys cantorii. Next base: position 18,633,546 of record CM064338.1, read on the forward strand.
AGCCCAGGTCATTCTCATGGCCCCAGCCTCTGATTGGGCGAGGCTGATTAATCAAGCTGTGCTGCTGTGCAGTTTAGAGGGAGCACTGCCCTGGGCCTGCCAACATTGGGCACACCTCCCTGCTTGGCATGTCATTGGAGATCCTCATCCCATTTCTGCTCTTCCGGACTTCTCTCACACAGAACCATAGCTGTCTACACCACCCAAACCTCAAGTCTTTGCACCCCACTGCATGGAAGATACATGGCTGAATCCCTTGGAACTCTCCTGCTCAGACCAGGTTAGACAAGTCCTCCTTGGCAGTAGGAAATCCTGCACTAGAGCCACCTACCTTGCCACGTTGAAGAGATTTTCAGTTTGATCTATACAACATGGTTTGAGCCCAGTGCAGGCCTCACTACCCTTGACTCTAGACTCTCTTTTCATCTCTGGATGCAGCTAGGTGGGGAGTCAATGGCATGGGAATCTGGATATGAGGGCTCAGAAGAGGGGGGCTAATGAGGATGGGGTGTTGAGTTGGAGGTGGTTTGAGTGCAGAGGTGGTGGTCCAGAGGTAGTGGGTCTGAGTGCATGGGGGCTTCAGATGCAGGGGTTGAGATTCAGTGGTGTGGGGATCTGATACGGAGGATTGGGGGTTCTGGATGTACCGGGAGAGTCTTGGTATGAGAGGTATGGATACATGGGGGTTCGGGTCTGGGGAAGCACCTCCCAATACAGTGACCCCCTTCCCTGCAGCTGAGGAGTGATGGGGGCAGGAAGCAGAGGAGGATGCTGAGCTTCATGCAGCTGGTGGAGGTTTCTATGCGTGGTCTGACACAGCCCTGCCACTCCCTGCAGGGGAGAAGTGCAGTCCTCTCCTTCCTCCATCCCAGCTGGGATTAGCAGCTGATCCAGACTCTACTGATGTAGCAAAGTAGGAGTCACTAGCTGGGGTGTTTCCAGCCCTAAGGTGGTTTACTTCTCTGCCAGTTACTCTGGATAATTGAAACAATGTACCTGACCTGCAAGGGAGTGGTGCATGATTTCCCTTTTCTTTCCTGTCTGATAGACATTTTTCTATAGGGAAGCAAAGAAATTTGCAGGGGACGTGAATTTTGTACATGCACAGTGGTGCAGAATTCCACCTAGTTAAAATACTTTGTTTTGCAATATTTCTGTTAGATGTGTACATGTTACCTCCACCTAGCAGAGTCTAGATGACTTTACATATTCTGAATTCGTTCATGGAACTGGGAAAGAACTCTGATATATTTACTATCCATTATCTGCTCTAATCAATTAGCAAACTGATGTTTTATATATACAGATATTTTTAAGAGACAATCAGAATTTTAAAAAAATACAGTTTTCTTCATAGTTGTCAACAAAGATGTTATTTTGTTTACAAAGCAACTGTTTTACTCAGCATAAATTTAACATTAGGAGGGAGAATAATTTTCTAATTAATAAAATGAAGATTGGAGAAATTTGAATTGTGCTGTACATTTCAGAATATTTTTAATCAACATATAAAACAAGGTATTCATTCTGTCTTATGGTTTTTGGTAGTCTTATATAAACAGGAAAGAAAAATCCCTTTGTCGGTATTTTAAAATGCTAGTCTTTAATTGTCTAAATTTTATCCTTATGTATGTTTGTATTCTCAACAATGCAAGAGCAGATACCATCCAGAATAGATATAGGGGAAAGAACAAAGTCAGGCCATGTCCCAAAGTAATGGAATACCTTTTCTCCGCAGATTTTAAAAGGGATTTTAGAATTTTTAGTCAATTTAGTAACTTATACTTGTGTCTCTTTTTCAGTACTGTTGTCCAGATATGGTAAATAACTTCTTTCTGGGAATGGCCAAAACAGAATGTTCAAGTACACCAAGTAAGACTGCTGAATCTGAGAAAGGAAAATTGATCATGTTAGTTAATGATTTTTATTACGGAAAGCATGAAGGTGATGTCCATCGGGTACAACAGGAACAGAAGACTCATACCACTTTTAAGTGCTTCAGCTGTTTGAAAGTTCTTAAGAATAACATAAGGTATCTAAACATTCACTTCTGTACCTGCTGGATACTATATGCTAGTAATAAAAATCATGCCATCACAGTTGTATCTGGAATGTAAAGATGCATTTCATGTTTTTGACTTAACTTGAAAATTAATGCTATAAAGTTACTACACCAGGGGTTGGCAATAATTTTTGATGGGGGGCCCACTTGAAGAATTTGGTAAGTCGTCAATGGCCACACATTTCTATGATATTAATGTAGGGGGTAATGGGTCTGAGATAGAAATTGGATATAGGAGGGAGCTCTGGGTAGATTACTGGAGTGCAGGAGAGGGTGTTGGGTCTGGGAGGGAGCTTTGGTGAAGAAGGAGAGTTGTGACCTGGGGCAGGGGACTGGGGTGCAGGGTCTGAGAGGCATTTTGGGTACAGGAGAGAATTCTGACTTGACGAAGGGGCATAGGAGGAGGTGCAGAGGATTTGGGTTGTGACCAGGGGGCAGGGAGGAGTGCAGAGGGTTTGGGCTGTGACCTGGGGCAGGGAGTTGGGGTGTGGGAGAGAGTGAAGGATCTGAGAGCAGGAGGGATTGTGGCATGGATTGGGGTGGAAGGTGGGTTCCAGATGCAAGCTCTGGCTGGGAGGTGCTTTACCGTAGGTGGCTCCAGGCCAGCAGCCCAGTAGGACCCTCGTGCAGGCTCCCTGCCTGCCACACCACCATATGCCACTCAGAGTGGCTGGCTGCTGCAGCCAGCGTGAGTGTCACTGCATGGCTCCTTGGGGGGAAGGTGCAGTGGTCTCTGAATGCAGTATGCACTGCAAGCAGCTCCCATAGGATGGTGCTGTGGGGGCAGTGTGTGGAGAATTCCTCAAGGAATGCACATCATGCAGAGACACAAGCACTGACCTCAGCAGCTAGGTTCTTTGAGCGGTGTGGGAGGGTGCAGCAGGCAAGAAACCTGCTTGTGAGTCCCACTGGGCTGCAGGACATTGGTGGCCCAAAATATTGTGGCAAACTGGATCTGAATGTTTGGGAGGCTGGGTCTAGCTCGTGGGCCATATTTTGCCTGCCACTATACTACAGCGTAAAGTAAAACTTTTATTTTTCACCATGTGTGTATGCTTAGAACTTAAAATTTTATACAAATTAGAATGGCTAATATTAATACCGAAAAGATATAGAGCATTGTGTGTTTTAATGAATCTGGATGTAGTAGTATGGAAGTAGAAGAGGTAACACATTACTTTTTTACAATTTGCCATCCAGATTGATGACATTAACAGTACATTTCAGTATAATTCCCTTTAGAGGTCTGTGATGAGTAATTGGTGGTGGTGTAACCAGTGAAAAAACTGTTATTTGATGGAATAACTTTACTTTCAAATACAACAAAAAGCTTTCATAAGCTGTTTCAATAGGTAGGCCAGTTTGTATCACAATTGCTTTGGCAGTTAAGGTCGTGGTTCTTTTTCATAAAATGCTTGTAAGGGAAGCTGATGTAGCAGAATGTAAAACTGAAAAATGGACTGGGCCTTCAAAGGGCACAGTCTGCAAGTTTAAAATGAATGGCTTGTGATAACGTTAAACCTGTATCGTTAAATAAAACAAATGGTTCTTATAATTGCAGACATTAAAATTGCTATTATACACACTTAAAAACTAAGTCACAAATAAAATGACTAAGTAATTTATCTTTTAAGCAGCTGGAAAATATTATATGCTGTCAGACCTTCAAAGGATTTGCTATCATGATTTGATAGTTGCTGCTGGCTATGGCATTTCCTTCCTTTCATTTATCTTTAAAAACTGTAAACAGTATTTGATGTAGATTGAAGAAAGTTGTTTTGCCTTTTTCTGTGCATAATAGTTTTACTATAAAAATTAGAGCCTCCTTTTTAGCTCATCTTGGAAATAGTCTATAATCAGTAATATTACATTTAATAATATTTTCATTAAAAAATTGTTAATTTACAATATTTAATGATACTTTGTTTAGCTGACTTACAGATTCTGATTTACTAATTAATTTGTGACAAAATATTTTACAAATTGAACCTCTCTACCTCAGCATGACAACATCTGTGGTTCAGTATGATTTTAGTTAGTTGGATGTCCACTTTTCATGGGTGTGACCAAGTTTCCTGTGGTCCCAATTTGTTTACAGCTACCAATTCTGACTCTCAGTGTTCTGTGCTGTTATTTAACTCTAATTTACCCCAAAATGTCTCCTAAGAGCCCAGGAAGCAGTGGAAGTGTTGGTAATACTGCTGGACCATGGGTTCCTAAACTGGGCGGGGTGCCCCCCTGGGGGTGTGTGAAGAACTTCCGGGGGGGGGGTGTGAGGCGACCCAGCCACACACACCCCCGTCAATCAAAAATCAAAAAGGGGACGTGATGCCGAAAAGTTTGGGAACCACTGTGCTAGACGATATTGACCTCCCATGGTCGAGCAAATTCTCTGCTGGACTGGAGAGGTTCAACCTGTAGTAGTTTATTTTCTTTTAAGTGAACATTGATACAGTCTCGCATGATATTCTTATCAATAAACTAGGCAAATACAACTTAGATGGGGCTACTATAAGGTGGGTGCATAACTGGCTGGATAACCGTTCCCAGAGAGTAGTTATTAACGGTTCACAATCCTGCTGGAAAGGTATAACAAGTGGGGTTCCACAGGGGTCTGTTTTGGGACCGGTTCTGTTCAATATCTTCATCAACGATTTAGATATCAGCATAGAGAGTGCACTTATTAAGTTTGCAGATGATACCAAGCTGGGAGGGGTTGCAACTGCTTTGGAGGATAGGGTCATAATTCAAAATAATCTGGATAAATTGGATAAATGGTCTGAGGTAAACAGGATGCAGTTTAATAAGGACAAATACAAAGTGTTCCTTCCTGAGTGGAGTAATCAGTTTCACACATACAGAATGGGAAGCGACTGTCTCGGAAAGAGTATGGCAGAAAGGGATCTAGGGGTTATAGTGGACCACAAGCTAATTATGAGTCAACAGTGTGATGCTGTTGGAAAAAAAGCAAACATGATTCTAGGATGCATTAACAGATGTGTTGTGAGCAAGACACGAGAAGTCATTCTTCTGCTCTACTCTAGGCTGATTAGGCCTCAGTTGGACTATTGTGTCCAGTTCTGGGCAGCACATTTCAAGAAAGATGTGGAGAAATTGGAGAGGGTCCAGAGAAGAGCAACAAGAATGATTAAAGGTCTAGCGAACATGACCTATGAAGGAAGACTAAAAGAACTGGGCTTGTTTAGTTTGGAAAAGAGAAGATTGAGAGGGGACATGATAGTGGTTTTCAGGTATCTAAAAGGGTGTCACAATGAGGAGGGAGAAAACTTGTTCTTCCTGGCCTTTGAGGATAGAACAAGAAGCAATGGGGCTTAAACTGAATCAAGGGAGGTTTAGGTTGGACACTAGGAAAAAGTTAGTAACTGTCAGGGTGGTTAAACACTGGATTAAATTACCTAGGGAGGTTGTGGAATCTCCATCTGTGGAGATATTTAAGAGTAGGTTAGATAAATGTCCATCAGGGATGGTCTAGACAGTACTGGGTCCTGCCATGACTGCTGCTCTCATTATTATTTCCCAATCAATGTTAAAATCGGGAGTTGCCAATATTTTTTTGTTGAATCTGTCCTGTAACTCTTCATTATTCCTTATTAAATTTTCTGTTTTTAATAACTGGTCTGATTTATATTACTTTTGGGGCTAAACCACCATCAAGCTTTCTTGCTATTTGTAATTTTATTGCCCAGGTCTAAAGCATCCATAAAGTACTGTCTTGACATTGACTCCCTAGCTCAAGGGTGGGCAGAAGGGCCTCCGTGGGCTGGATCCGGCCTGCCAAGTGAGTGGATCTGGCCTGCAGAGGCCCTGCTACTCCCCCGCCCCCAGGCCAATTAGGGCCTGGGGGCAGGGGAGCACCCAAAGCCTCCTCCCGCCCTGCCAGGAGCACATGGCGCTTTGAAGTGCCACATGCTACTTGAATGGCGCGGGGGAGGGGGGGAGCAGAGGAGGCTTTGAGCACTCCCCTGCCCCAGGCCAGTGAGAGCCTGGGGGTGGGTGAGCTGCATGAAGCTTCCTTCACCCTGCCCCGGCCCTGCGAGGAGCCCGCGGCACTTCAAAGTGCCACGTGCTCCTCTCAGGGTGGTAGGAGGCTTCATGCACCCCCCGGCCCCGATTAGCCTGGGGGTGGGGGAGTGTGCCAAGCCTCTTCCAGGGCATGGGTGCCTAGTGGGAAGTGGGGGGCAAAGGGGCTCCCCCACCCCCAGACCAATCATGGTCTGGGGGTGGGATAGTCCCACCCCTTCCTGTTTAGGCCCCGCCCCTTCTGGGGTGGCCCAGGGCTACTTCAAAAATTTTTGAAGTGGCCTCCAGGCAGAAATTACTACCCACCCTTGCCCTAGTTGATCAAAGATGTAGCTAGTTTCCTGAAGTTGCATAGCTGAAGAATCAGAGACCTTCACCTTCTGTAGGCTCTGGTGATGTGATGTCAGATGACGTTAATGTAGTGCTCCAGCTATTCTCCTGTAGGATCTGTTGGATTGGTCCCTGATAAATTTTCTTGAGAACTGTTTTCCCCTTACCACTTTATGGATGAGTTGTTGGTATGAAGTGAGCCTCTGTTTCAGACCATGCAGGTGCCATCATCAAATCCACAGGCTGGTTTTTTCAATGGTTAAATATTCTTGCTGTAAAAATTTGCACTTTATAAATCTAATCAGAATATTTCTGCCTTGAGTTTCCAGCCATGCAATGTTGTTATGCCTTTATCTGCTAGATTAAAGAGCAATCAGTGCCAGAAATCTTTTCCCCCATGTATGTTGTTTTATACTATAATCAAGTCATCTCAAACTTTTCATGGATAAACTATATAGATTAAGCTTTGTTCATCTCTTAGGGTAACATGGGTTTTCCAGACCTTGAATCATTCTTGTAGCTTATTTTTGAGCCATTTCCATCTAGACAACACCCATTTTCAAGGATGGACCATAGCTGGACATAGTTTTTCAGTAATGACCTCATGCAAGTATCCAGTAATAATATTATCTCTCTCTTTCTACTCAATATTCCCATGCTTACACATCCAGTGATCTTGTTAGTAGTCTTATCAGCCACGTTACATTGAGAGTTCATATTCAGTTAGTTGTATCATGATGCTCTTTCAGGGTACATGTACACAGCAGGGCTAAATTCAAAATAAGTTATGCAACTTGAGCTATGCTAATTGCGTAGCTTAAGTCAAAATAGCTTATTTCGAATTTGGGCGTGTGTACACAGCACTTATTTCAAAATAGAGCATTCTTCCTCTGTCTTCCCTTACTCTTCATACAATGAGATTTACAGAAGTTTGAGTAATAAGCCCATTATTTTGAAATAATGGCCATGCTGCGTAGACACACAATACGTTATTTAGGAATAACTGACGTTATTCCGAAATAATGCTGCTGTGTAGACGTACTCTCAGAGACAGGCTTTCCAAAATACAGTCCCCCTACCTGTAAGTGTGACCTACAGTTTTTTGTTTGTAGATGTTATCCTGCATTTGGCTCTATTTAAACACTGGTTGTTCAAGTGAGACCACCTCACAAAGTAATCTAGATCACTCTATAGAACTCAACTGTTCTTGTCATTATTTACCACTCTCCTTGATTGTATATCATCTGCGCACTTCATCGCCCAGTGATTAGCTGGTTTCCTCAGCATGTGTCTTGTACTAAGTTTCCTATGGTAGAGTTTTCTGAAGGCCCATGAATAGGGCCTTACCAAGTTCATGGATCATTATGGCCAATTTCATAACCATAGGATTTGAAAACTGGTACATTTCACTGTTTCAGCTGTTTAAACCTAAAATTTCACTGTGTTGTAACCGTGGGGTCCTGACCCCAAAGGAGATTGTGTTTGTGTGAGTGTGTGGTCGCAAACCTGTTATAGGGAGGTCATGGGATTGCCACCGTCACTTGTGTGCTGCCTTCAGAGCTGGCAGGACCATGGATGTTACATGACCAGAGAGTCGAGGTGGAGGACTGCAGTCTGGCAGGGCAGCGGGCTGCTGGCGGGGCCAGAAGGGTCTTGGTGGTAGGAGGGGAGCTGGCTGGGAGGCTGGCAGCCAAGCTATGACTGGGGGGCCAGGTTATGACGGGGGGAGGGAGGAGAGGGACTAGAAATTACCTCCCTTGATCCTGCAAAATCCCTCATCTGGGACTGGTCAGGCCGTGAGGGTGCTGGACCAGGAAGGTCTAACCTGCAGTTTATGTTCAATGCAGGACAGGTTGGCACCTCTGATATCCAGGATTCTCTGCTCTGGCAACATCTATGGTCCGGCATGACCATGGATGTTCCAGAATCAGAGAGTCTTGGCGTGCTGCAGCAGTACAGGATCCCGGGAGCCAGTGTGAGGCTCAACTGGGCGGGGCAAGGGGGGAGTGTGGGAGGCGGGGCTGGCAGAAGAACCTTAAGTGACCTCTCCTGATACAGAAAAATCCCTCATCCGGGACCCGTACGGTCCTGAGGGTGCGAGGCCAGGGAGGTCCAACCTGTACTGTATTTCTATATTTGCTTGTTTGGTCTCAGCTGCTGCCTGATTGTGTATTTCCAGTTCCAGAAGAGGTGTGTGGTTGACTGATCTGTTCATAGCGCTAGTGTTCATTAACTCTGAGATTCTACTGTATGTACAAACAATATAACATGCCAATCCTCCTCCCTGTACTTCAAAGCTAATCTCTAAATAAGGCTTCTGAAAGTAGAGAGGAATTCAGGGGGATGGGATTGTTCCGTTGAGTGACTTAACTTTTCAGTTGGAATGTGGGGCTTAAGGGGCAGGCACATGCTCCCCCCCCCCCACTTTACTCAGGGATACAACTCCTTCAGTATGTCTGTGGGGAGGTAATCTCTTATACAAGGTATAGCCTCACTGTACTTCACTGTAAGGTCAGCGTACTGCTGGTGTTTCAGTCACTTTTGAAAACCACTTCTGCTGTGCTGCTCAGTGAATTGTGTTAACTTGTCTGTAGATTATGTATTTTGTTTCATTTGTTTCTCTTCATTAGATTGTAAGATCTTTGTAGCAGGGACTGTTCCTTCTTGAAATATGGAAAGCATCTGACATATTGTGATATGGAGTGTTGTCGTTGTGTTGGTACCAGGATATTAGAGAGAAAAGGCGGGTGAGGTAGTATCTTTTACTTGGCCACCTTTTGTTGGTGAGAGTTAACACAGAGCTCTTTATCAGGTCACCATTAGGCCCCTATACTTGAAGGTAATCTGAAGAAGAGTTCTGAGTAACTTGAAAGCATGTTTCTTTCACCAATAAAAGTTGGTCCAATAAAATATATTATCTTACCCACCTTGTCTTTCTGACATATGACTGTGAACCAATATGACAATACTATATATTTTCTATATTGAAGAATATATTTGATACAGTAGTGTGCTTTTAATTTAGACCAAGAGACATCCTGAATGTTAATCTGTTGAAAGATTTTTTTGTATCATCTATTTATGAAATTTTTGACAATTTAGAAATCATAGGAACAATGAGTTTCTTTACAGGTCACTTGGAAAATTCTAATATTCAACAGTGTTTTCAAAGCTTCGCTTTACATACTTCATATCAAATTTGTCAAGTTATGTTTTTTGTTTAAGCTTAGTTTGTGCACCTGTTCACTATCTTTAATAGGTTTATGAACCACATGAAACACCATTTAGAACTTGAGAAGCAGAGCAGTGAAAGTTGGGAAAGCCACACCACCTGCCAGCATTGTTATCGTCAGTTTCCCACACCCTTCCAGCTGCAGTGCCACATTGAAAGTACACACACTCCTTATGAGTCATCTAGTAAGTTTGTTCACTTTGTGTTTTAATCATTGTGTTCCTACAATTTTTAGCTATTTGCTGATTTGTAATCTGCAAATATAGATGCAGGACACAATTTTTTTTAAGGGGAAAATAAATACAGAAGTTAGAGCAAGCAGGCAAAATATGGCCCACAGGCTGAATCCAGCCTGCCAAACATTCGGATCTGGCCCACCATGATCCTCTGGGTCACCAATGTCCCATGGCCTAGCTGGACCCTCGGGCAGGCTCAAAGTAGCCAGCTGCTCAGGCCAGCATGTGGGATTCTGCATAACGTGTGCCATGGTGGGAAGGGGTCTCTGTCACTGTCCCTACCCCCAGCACAATCCTCACAGCTCCCATTGGTCAGAAACTGGCCAATGGGAGCGGCCTGGGCTGTGCATGATAGGACTGGGCTCTCCATTGCCAGATTTCTTGTATTTTAAAAGACGGTGCATCACACCAGGAAATCCTGACTCAAGAGTACCGACAGCCTCCATTGGCCCCAGAGCAAGGTGGCGGGATGGTGGCTTGGTGCTCCTGGAAGGGACAAGGCCTTGGGTGGAAGGTGCAGGGCTGCAGCAGCCAGCCTTCTGTGCTACCCAGAGCGTACCACGTCATGCCCTCCGTGCCACGCGGAGTGCTCCAGTGGCAATTTAAAGGGCCCAGGGTTCCGGCCATTGCTGCAGTGCAACTGCCCCCTTTGTCCCTTCCCTCCCCACCTCAGTCAGCAGATGTGTCATGTCTACAGACTATTAAAGTAAGTTTCTGAAGCAAACTAAATCTTCTGTTTGTCATCTCTTTATTTAATACTTGTACATGTGTAAATTTCTTTGTATGTATGTACATAGCAGTTTATACTTGCATTTCTTTCCCCAAAATCCAAGGTATACATTTAGACTATTTTTTTGTTCTTTTTCAGCTATTTGTAAAATCTGTGAATTATCCTTTGAAACAGAGCAAGTTCTTTTGCAACATATGAAGGACAATCATAAGCCAGGTGAAATGCCCTATGTTTGCCAGGTACCTCAGAGTTTTCAGTACTATATTTAAAACACCTATTTTTTTTAAATAAAATTTTCAAAAAGCAAGTCAGCTGATCTCAGGAGGTTAAACTGCACTTTTATTTTTAGGTGTGCAGTTACAGATCATCAGCTTTTTCAGATGTAGAAACGCATTTTAGAACTGTACATGAAAACACAAAACATTTACTTTGTCCATTTTGCCTCAAAGTTATTAAAATTGGAGCACCATACATGCACCATTACATGAGGCATCAGGTAAGTAGTTGTTAATTTTTGTCTCTTCATGACCAAAAAGCAAATATTAATTTAGTAATATGCTAATTTACATCTTCCCCCATAAAAATAGCTTGCTTAATTGTGTGACCAATGAGAAGGAGAGAAGTTATGTTTTAAAATACTGGAGGTACTTTATTAATATACTAATAAGGAAAATATTTACTGTAAAAAGCTTTGGGCCATTTCTTTTGAATTCTTTTAAGTAAATTATTATATTTCACTAGTAGATTTTCCAATATATTGAGGTGTGAGGAATTCTTTATATAACTTGCATTAGCAGTGACAGTGGGCATCTATTAAAAAACCTCTGTACATTATATGAAAGTATCAGAGGGGTAGCCGTGTTAGTCTGAATCTGCAAAAGCGGCGAAGAGTCCTGTGCCACCTTATAGACTAACCGAAGTGTTGGAGCATAAGCTTTTGTGGGCAAAGACCCACTTCATCAGATACATGTAGTGGAAATTTCCAGAGGCAGGTATAAATATGCAGGCCAGAATCAGGCTAGAGATGACAAGGTGGATCCAATCAGGGAGGATGAGGCCCACTTCTAGTAGCTGATCTGGAGGTGTGAATACCAAGAGAGGTGGTGTTTGTGACCGTGACCGTCACCGTCACGGTGCAAATAAGTGACGGTCACATAAACACCACCCTATACCGAAAGCCTACCGACCGCTATGCTTACCTGCATGCCTCCAGCTTCCATCCCGGACACACCACACGATCCATTGTTTACAGCCAAGCACTGAGGTACAACCGCTTATGCTCCAGCCCCTCAGACAGAGACCTACACCTACAAGATCTTCAACAAGCATTCTGTAAACTACGATACGCCCACGAGGAAGTGAGGAGACAGATTAACAGAGCCAGACGTGTACCCAGAAGCCTCCTGCTACGGGACAAGCCCAAGAAAGAAACCAACAGAACACCACTGGCCATCATCTACAGTCCTCAGCTAAAACCTCTCCAACATATCATTAGTGATCTACAACCCATCCTGCACAATGATCCCTCACTTTCACAGGTCTTGGGAGGCAGGCCAGTCCTCGCCCACAGACAACCTGCCAACCTGAAACATTCTCACCAGCAACTATACACCGCACCATAATAACTCTAACTCAGGAACCAATCCATGCAACAAACCTCGGTGCCAACTCTGCCCACATATATACACCAGCAACACCATCACAGGACCTAACCAGATCAGCCATACCGTCACTGGTTCATTCTCCTGCACATCTACTAACGTAATATATGCCATCATGTGCCAACAGTGCCCCTCTGCTATATACATCGGCCAAACTGGACAGACCCTACGTAAAAGAATCAATGGACACAAATCAGATATTAGGAATGGCAATATACAAAAACCTGTAGGGGAACACTTCAGTCTCCCTGGACACACTATTGCAGATCTAAAGGTAGCCATCCTGCAGCAAAAAAACTTCAGAACCAGACTTCAAAGAGAAACTGCTGAGCTACAGTTCATCTTCAAGTTTGACTCAGTCAACTCAGGATTAGACAAAGACTGTGAATGGCTAGCTAACTACAAAAGCAGCTTCTCCTCTCTTGGTATTCACACCTCCAGATCAGCTACTAGAAGTGGGCCTCATCCTCCCTGATTGGATCCACCTCATCATCTCTAGCCTGATTCTGGCCTGCATATTTATACCTGCCTCTGGAAATTTCCACTACATGCATCTGACGAAGTGGGTCTTTGCCCACAAAAGCTTATGCTCCAACACTTTGGTTAGTCTATAAGGTGCCACAGGACTCCTCGCCGCTATTATATGAAAGAATACAGTTGTCATCTATTTACTTAGATATGTTATACTGACCAGCCTTACTGCTTTTGAAATCATTGACAAAACACCCGCTGATTCTTGTGGAACCAGATGCAGAATTATCAAGTAGTTATCTTTTATTTGTAATATAATTGAATCGGTAATCTGGATGTTACTGATACATAGTGCTTATGTATTATAAAGCAGTGTACAGTTGTTCACTTTCTGGTTTGGTATACGGTATTATTAAAATAAGACCCAGGTCCATTATTGTTTGAGATGTGATAGGATGCTTAAGTTCATCAGAAGATTCCTGCTTACTGGATGTTTTCTTCTATTTTTAAAAGAAAAAGGGAATATACCGTTGTACTAAGTGCAGACTGCAGTTTTTGACATGCAAAGAAAAAATGGATCACAAGACACAACACCATCGGACATTCAGGAAACCCAAGCAACTAGAGGGATTGCCTCCTGGAACTAAAGTAAGTTCACATAATATAAGAGAAAAGAAGAAAAAGTTACCTGGGTGGAAAAATGGAGAGCCTACTTAGAAAGGAAGTGGTGGGAGATACTTCACATTCGGGAAAGGACAGACTCTTCCCTGTTCAATGGGATCAATTTTACACTATCCCTCAAAGCAGATTATTTAATTCTGTCCCCCAGCTCCATAATTTGTAAAGGATTGTATTTCCCCCACACATGTCTATGCACTTCAACACACACAACTGATAATAGTTCCACTACCACTTTTTAGTCCTGCTGCTTTCCTGAGCTGAGGGTCCTGTTTTGCCCATCTCTTCCCCTCTCACTTTCTTGGAAGAAAGTGTGGGCTTCAGTCTATTGGCTATAGAGAGGGTGTTATCAGTGGTTGGAAATATTTGACACTTTCTCAGTTTATGAGGCAGTATTGGGGAAGAGCAGCAGCCAGAAAGGGGGGCAAAAGTTGCTATAAGAGTTCTCCAGACCCATGTTTGAAGGGAGATGAAGAGACCTCTTACTATATTTGCAGAGAGAATCTTATTGTTCAGCAACACGTGGAACATTTCACCTGATTGCCCTTCCTGAAGAAAAAGTAGAATGAGTGACAAGAAGCCAATCCAGCACAGGAGTGCCCTGTAAACTAGGGCTATGTCTACACTGCAGAGCTGTTCCGGGATACCAGAGGTATCTCGGAAAAGCTCTGCCACGTCCAAGGAACGTGTCTGCTTTTTCGGGACAGTTTCCAAAAAAGCGGATGCCTTCTCTCAGCATTCCTGTATTCCTCATTGTATGAGGAATAAGGGATGTTCCGAAAGAGGAGGTTTTACCCGAAATTTGGCCCCGTGTAGATGGGCTAAATTTTGGAAAAGCCTCTTCCGAAAAAAAGCGGAAAAGATATGCAAATTGCAGTTTGCAATTTGCATATCTTTTCCGATATAACTCTGCAGTCTAGACATAGCCTCAGGGTTTTTTTTCCTAAAGATGTCTGAAGCATGTTGTGATTCACCACCACAGCACCTCCTGTTGGCCAGTTTGGGAATTATCTCCTATTTGGCCTCAGCATACTCTGCTGGCCTTTTCCTGTCTGTTACCCACCTCCTGTAAGTGTCTCCACCACCCGTCAGGCACTGTCCCTCCTGGTCCATGGTGCCCATTTCCTTGAGGTACTGCCACAAGGCAGTGCCCCCACATTCTGGAGTCCTCCCTTCCAGGAAACCCCAACCCCTACACCAGCTTTGCCTCAGTGACCCAGTGCCAGTCATCATCTAGCTCCTGCCTCTGGGATAAACTTTAGTTTGAAATGCCATTCATCATTGACAAGGAGGGTGTGGACCTGCTGCCTTTTCTTTCTCTGGCTGCCTCCCTTTAGCCCTAGTACCTCTCAGGCCTTGAAAACAAGCCTCAGCCTAGAAAACAAGGCCTCAGCCTTCCCAGCACTGTTCTGTCTCAGTTACCCACTCCAGCTTTCCAGGCAGCCAGGTCCTTTCTGCACCATAGCTGGAAGCAATAGTGAGCTCCTCCTCTACAGGGCCTAGCCAAACTCTGGCTCTGTCTAGCCATTTTCTGATTGGGTCTCAGCTCCAGCCTTCTCCCAGGGCTGCTTTTGGACCAGTGCAGGGCAACTTCCCCGTAACAACATCTAAGAAGGTTTGAGATGCATAGTCTTATGAGGAAAACCTATGGACTTGACAGGTCTGTGAAATAGATGCGCTTGGAAATTGACCAGTGTGACCACACTGTCATTTCATTCCCTGTAAGAGAACTCATAATTGTGGTAGCTGCTTCACAAATTATAAAGTACTTTTTTTTTTAATAAACTTTCAGGTCATCCTTCAGTCTTTTGTGATAACACTCCCAATTGTCCAAAGATTTCATAGGTTTAAGACTCAGCAATGGATGTTCTGCTTGCTTACCTATTGGTAGAGCTTTACCAAAGTCAGGGTCCATTTGGTCAATTTCATTGTCAGAGGATTTTTAAAATGGTAAATTTCATTACTTCAGCTATTTTAATCTGAAATTTCATAGTTTTGTAGTTGTAGGGGTCCTGACCCAAAAAGGAGTTGTGTGAGGGTCGCAAGGTTATTGTAGAGGAGGTTCCGGCACTTCTGCCTTTACTTCTGCACTGCTGTTAGTGGCGGCACTGACTCTGGACAGCTGAAGGCATAGCTACCATCAGCAACAGCACAGAAGTAAGGATGGCATGGTATGGTATTGCCTTCCTTATTTTTGCATCGCTGCCTGCAGGGCTGGACCCTCAGTCAGCATTTGCCACTCTCTGGGTGTCTAGTACTGCTAACAGCAGTATGGAAATAAGGGCAACATGGGTATGGTATTGCCACCCTTACTTATGCACTGCTGCTGCTGTTGGAGTGCTGCCTTCAGAGCTGGGCATACAGACAACATTACAATCACTGCTCTCCAGCTGTCCATCTCTGAAGACAGCTCAGTAGTGTGGGTGTTAATAGTGTGATCCTCCTAAAATAACCTTGTGATCCCCCTGCCGTTCCCTTTTAGGTCAGCACCCCCAATTTGAGAAACACCATTCTTGCCCATGAAATCCATATGCTGTAGGTAAAAGCACCTAAAAGGCCAAATTTCACAAGAGGACACCGGATTCCATGGTTCGTAACACATTTTGCTTAGCTGTGAATTTGGTAGGGCCCTACCTATTGGATGCCCCCCTTTTTTCTGATAATCAGACTATATGAGGTAGAGCATCTGTTCTATGTCATTTGTAACTTATATTTTTCAACATATATTCTATTGAATAGGTGTAATTAATTTAAGCATCATAAAAATAAAGTGCCTATATTATTTCATGTTTCTAGGTTACTATTCGAGCTTCTGTTGGACCTCTCCAATCTGGAACATCTGACACATCTTTTAGCACAAGCAGCTCCACATTTCAGTTATCTCCGCAAACTACAAATACAAACACTAGAAATCAGAACAAATCTAATGCAAATAAATCAAAACTAAAATCATCAACTATACAGAAGAAGCAAAACACATTTATGAACAGCAGCAGCAGCAGCAAAAAAAAGAGAAAAGTTGCCAATACAGCATTGCATAATCTAAGGTAAAATCTTTCAGTTCTAAAGTATATTTTGGACATAACAAAATGTAGTTAAAGATCATTTCATGAAGATAAAACTTATTGGAAGACAAGCGATTTGTGACATGATTGAGTTTGGCAGGAAGAGTAGGTTCATAAGAAACCCAGTATTATCCTGAAATTTACATAGCTCTATTTTGATATTATTATCTTTTTTCTTCCCCATATGATTTGTTGTTTTGTTAGCAACAGCCTTCCTGGCAATGGGTAGAACAGATGATGTGGAAACTACTAATTTTCTACAAAATTTAGACTTTTCACTGGGTCACTGTACAAAATCACATTTTGCTACTATTGGGTCTAGAGCCAGAGTCTATTAATGATAACCTGCAAAGGAAAATACAGCTGTTCTGTGTTTGTGTTCCTTTTAGCTTTTTTATGACGTTACAAAGAAGTAATTTTGTTTGTAGGGTTTTTAAGGTTTTGTTTTTTCTTTGTTTTTCCTGTTTATTTTTAAAATTAGGAATTCAGGTCTTGTCCGTCCTAGAAGGCACTATGTGACTGGAGATTGAAAGCTAAGCTATTGAGAAGAGAGAACATCTTTTAGTTTTTTTAAATAGCTATTTAACTTCAGTGAATAGCAATTTGGATACAGAATGCCTTTGTTCAAGATTATAAATCCCACTTCTTCAACTAAGATACTAAACTTCAGAATAAATATGCTTCAGGACATCCAACTGGGCCTCCAACAAAATTAGAGAGGACCAGACTTGGCTTTCTTCATTTAATTTTTCTGAAAAGTGTGTGGGGAATTTTAGAGATGGTGGATGGTTTGTAAATGCATCTGGGAAGAAATCCCAGTCCTTTTCTTAGAGCAGCAAAAAGCATTAAAATAACTTTTTAAATTCCTTAGCAGATAACCTTTGAATAAGTTTTAAGATCAGAATGACACTGTGTACTGAAAGGGAAAAATGTGTTCTTGGGAGCTTTTTTTAAAATATGAGCTAATATGAATTTAAACTGTGCTTAGTATATAGGCTCTACTATGACCAGCTAACATTTTAAAAATGTGTTAAACTGTCTACACTGAGTATTAAGTGGTATTTAAAATCATGTTAATCAACACATTTGTTAAAAAGGCTCTCTTTTTTTCCCTCCTCATACCAGTGCTGTTGTGGCTTTAAAATAAGACCTTTTAAAGTATATTAAGTATGTCCTATTAATGTATTAACACTAACAGTATTTCATTCATTTGTATTACCATTAGGTATTGTTTGGGAGTTCACAAATGCATTGAATGTTACTCAGAAATAAAAGATTTTGCGAGTCACTTTCCAGCATATGTCAGTTGCAGCTTATGCAGATACAATACTAGCTGTAGCAAAGCCTACGTGAATCATATGATGAGGTGAGAACGTCTAAATTTTTATAATTAAAGTAATCATTATTATAAAATATAAGTTTAAAAATAAAAAAAAGTCCCTCAGTTCTGCATTACTAAAATAATACTGCCTTATCTCATAGGGATGATGTGAAGATAATTCTTTGATGTTTGTGAAGTATGCAGATACCACAGTGATAATCATAATAGAAAAGCCCATGATAAAACTAATAATTCTGTATTTAGTGCAGTGTTTAAATAGTGGTGCAGTAATATGATATGGGGGCCTCACACATGAGGGTTAATAAAAATATTTAATAGCTGCTGTTTAAATGAGCACTGTTGATTCTGTGCACTCAATGAGGCAAGGGTCCTGTAGAAAAAATACGCGATCATATAATTAAGGACTGTACAATGTATATGCACAATGGGAATGAGTTAAGCATGCCTAAGCAGCCTTAATTCTAGCATTTTCTAACTGAATGCATGACTTGGCAATCGTAATGGTTGTGTGTATGTGGACATGCATGTGCTTGCATACACACATAGACAAGTAGTGATGTCAGTGTCCGTTTGAGTTTTTGGATGAAGTGATATATCATGTTATAAACTCATTGATTTGTAGTTAGTTAATAGGAGAACCTTCTATGATAACAATCAGCAGCTGTATAGCTATATTGTAGTTTTATTTTGTCTTGTATATTAAGAGCGATTTCATTTAATATATGCACTTTTATTAAGATGTTGTTTAAGCCTATTGAGTATAGTCCATTAATGAGGCCTTTTTCCAAACTATGTGGAGCCAGAGCATACTGGAATACTGATATTGAGAATACATATTTAGCTTATTGTGATTATTGTAAAACATTAAAATAATGGGCAAAACTTTGGAAGTTGAGAATGCATTCTTAGGCTGTATTATCGGTTTTCTCAAATGATTTATTACTTGTTCATGTGCAAACTCAAAACTTCGGATTCCTTGTTAAAAGACAATGTTATGGTATTACCATATTATCATAGTAAGTGATTGTATCCTGAAAAATTAAACTTCGTAATAGGATGCGAGTGTGTAGTTGATTAACCGATTAACTGATAAGCCTGCAGTTTTTGGTTAATCATATTGACTGCACGCAACACGTCCTCTTGCTGCCTCTGTGTCAGAGGCAACGAGGGGGAAGTGGGAGCCGGTGCCTGCAGGGAGCTGGCATTTAAACAGGTTCCCCACGCATGCCAGCTCCTGCAGAGCCACTCGCTGCCTCCCACAGAGGCAGCAGTGGGGGGAGGCGGGAGCCAACATGCGTGGGGAGCCGGCTCCACAGAGCTGCCTGCCCCCCCACTTGCTGACTCCCACAGGGGAAGTGCTCTCACCTGTATCCCTTGCACTGCTGCCTCTGTGGGAGGTGGGGTGGAGGGATGCAGGCGGCTCCGCAGAAGCTGGCATGAGCAGAGAGATGGCTTAAAAGCTGTCTCCCCATGCATGTTGGCTCCTGCAGAGCTGCCTGCCCCCTGTGTTGCTGCCTCTTTATCAGAGGCACTGGAGGTTGGGGGCAGGTGGGATATGGTACTCACAGGGAGCTGTCTTAAAAGCTAGTTCCCCCTGAGCACTGGCTCCTGCCTGCCCCTGCTGCATGTAAATGTGTAACTGCTAGAATTTCCAGCGGTTACACATTTACACAAATAAATGATAGTTAACATCCCTACTTCGTAGTGTTTCGTAGCTAATCATGAATGAAATGTTTTTGTCCAAAAATCAAATTCTTCAGAAGGAAGTTTTACTAAGCAGGATACCTGGAAAAGAATGAAGACATATCCTTTAACTCAGAGGATCCGGCCCGCGGAGGCCCTGCTGCTCCCCACCCCCAGGCCAATTAAGGCCTGGGGGCGGGGGAGCGCACGAAATTTCTTCCCGCTCTGGCAGAACCATGCAGCACTTTGAAGTGCCATGTGCTCCTTGCAGGGTGGGAGGAGTTGTCATGCGCTCGCTCGCCCCCAAGGCCTGTTTGGTCCAGGGGTGGGAGGAGGGTGCAAAGTTTCTTCCACTCCCCCCCCCACCTTGCAAGGAGTGCGAGGCACTTCGAAGTGCTGTACATTAGCGCAGGGCAGGGGCAGGGCAAAGGAAACTTCACACAGCTTCTCTGCCCCCACACCCTAATTAGCCTGGGGCAGGGGGAGCGCGCAAAGCCTCCTCGCAGGGCTGGAGGAAGCTTCACGCACTCCCCCCGCCCCCAGGCCAATCAGGGCCTGGGGGCAGGGGAGGTGTGCAAAGCTTCCTTCGCCCTGCCCCGGCCCTGCGAGGAGCTCGCGGCACTTCCAAGTTCCATGTGCTCCTTGCAGGGAGGGAGGATGCTTTGCGCGCTCCCCTGCTCCCAAGCCCTGCTTGGCCTGGGGGTTGGGGAGCATGCAAAGCTTCTTCCTGCCCTGCAAGGGGCATGGGTGCCTAGTGGGAAGGGGGGGCAAAGGGGTCCCCCACCTCCAGACCAATCATGGCCTGTGGGTGGGGTAGCCCAGAAGCATCCTGGCCCCGCCCCTTCTGGTTTGGGTCCTGCTCCTTCCAGGGCAGCCCGGGACCACATCAAAAACATTTTAAATGGCCCCCAGGCAAAAATTATTGCCCACCCCTGCTTTAACTGGTGGTCTAATGCTGAAAATGTATAACAAGTAGTGATGGCTTAAAGATACTGGTATAGTATTTCAGTATTTTGAGCAGGAAATGAGATTCATGAACCTGTAAATTCTTAGTGTACGATATTTACTACTTTATATCAGTACATGGACAGAAAATAAAAATCCTTTACCATTTACAATGTAATTATGCGGAACACTACACTCAAAAATACTTGCCTTTTATATAGAAAAATAGTTTAAATTGTATTTTCTTCTTTATAGTTTCCATAGTGCTCGTCCAAGTAAAAGATTTTGGATCTATAAGACACATTCAGAAGAACTGAGGTAATTCATGTTTTCAGTTGTAAATTATTCTTTGTTTCATTCTTTTTTTTAATATGCACTGTAAACGAAGCAACTGAATTGATTTGATATCGGATATAAACCTGTATTTGAGGTTCAGATTTCAGAACTCTTCTTCTTCTTCAAGTGATGTCCCCATGAGTGCTCTACCGCTGGTGTTGGGCTCATCCCGGCGCCACAGATCGGAGACTTTCAAGCAGTGATCAGGCGGGCTGCGCATGTGCGAGCAGAGAGCTGCGTTCCCACCTTTGAAGTAGCGTGCGCAGCCCGCTTTTCCCTCAGTTCCTTCTTTGCCGCCCTCGGCCATGGATGGAGCTCAACCCTCTCCTCCTCTGCATATCAAAGAGAAGCAATTGAGACGCTGGGAGCTTATGCCAGCCTCTGATGCCCATAGTGAATGCATATGTGTGGGGGGCACACATGTACCGCAAAAATGTGTTCACTGCCACAGCCTGACAGCGAGGGCTCGTAAGGAAAGAGAGCTCACTGCCTGCACGCTGTCTATTGACAAAAAGCCCTTGACCCTCATAGCTATAAAGGGGCAATAAGGGCTCAAGCGCAAAATCCCCTCAGGGCAATTAGAAGGCACTGTTAGAAATCAGACCCTCACAAGCCCGCTTTCTCCCCCCAAGAATCAGTAAAGGGGATGAACCAGGCACCTTGGGCATGGGAAAATCTCGAGCCTCCTAAATGACAGGCTCAAGGGTGCGTTCTTAACAGGTGGTCAAACCAGCTACCCAGACATCAAAAAGGATACCTCCGAAGGGCCCTGATGTAACAGAGGCACCAATGGCATCAAGGACACCTGGGGTGCCTCAGATACATTCAGTATCCCCAGCACAGCGTGAACCCCCTGTGCAGTCTTTACCACAGGCGCCAGGAGGTGACAGGGCTAGTCCCAGCTGCCCTCTAGTACCTCACGCTAACCCTACATCCCCCAGGGTTGCGACCACTCCCATGCCATCCTCTCATGCACTGAGGGGCTCAGCAGTGGCTCACAGGGCATCACCCCACAGCCGTTCCCCAATGCGCAAAACACACGCACCACTGAGGGTGGACAGGAGAGCCAGAATTGGGCCCCCCACTCGGCTTTCGATACAGCACTTCTCTCATTCCTCATTACCGATAAGGGGCTCACCATGTTCACCTGCCTTATCTCAAATCACTGCCTATGAGGGGGATACAAGGAGTAGGTTCTCCTCTCAACACTCCTCCCCAGATAGAGAGTATGCACTTTACGGGGCATATGGCTTACCTAATTATTAATATCCTTCCTGGCACCCGGAATGGCACTATTATGACAGACACCATAGCCTATGGTCCCCCTATCGCTACAGGGCACCACATCATACTTCCACTGACCCTCCTACGCCTCCACAGAGTTCTGTGACCTCTATACGTTCAGACCGTTGCGTTCCTCATCCAAGGGCACGGACCTAGAGGAAGGGCAAATACTGGTTCATCCTCAGTTCCAGCAATCAGACATACCACCCAATGATAACTCCTCCTTCGCTGCTGATGAAATGGTTATCCAGAATGATCCAGCACCTAGTGATGGCCTTAAGCAATTCCAGGAGTTATTTAAGAGAGTAGCTGTCAGTCAGGAGGTAGTCTTATCGGAGGTGCAGGAAAAACATCACAAGCTTCTAAAGAACCTGCAGCCATCTGCAAAATCCAAAATTGCCCTGCCTCTAGATGAAGCAATTATCGAGGCAGCCAACAAAGTATGGCAAACCCCAGCCATCCCCCGCCCCCTCCCCCCGAACCAACAAAAGGGCCAATATAAAGTATTTTGTCCCATCAAAGGGCATGGAATTCCTGTACTTATATCCTCAACCTAACTCCTTGATGGTTGATACTGTGAACCAAAGGGCCAAAAACCCGCAGCACAAGGTTCAGACACAGGACAAAGACCACAAATGCCTCAATGTCTTTGGGAGGAAGGTGTACTCCTCCTCAACCCTGCAGCTTTGTATAGCCACCTATACAGTGTTGCTTGCAAATCATGATTTTGACAATTACCGTGTTTTAGCTTATATAACCCACAGGTTATGCACGTTTTTGCAATCTCCCCCCCCCCATCCTCCGTGGGGTATACATGTCCTCGGGGTATGCAAGTTTATTTTTACTCGCCTGCGCTGTGCTCTCTGTTCCCCCTGCCTGAAGGAGGGTGGGTTGCGCCTGGCTGCGGCTGCACAGAGCCTGGGCACAAGTGCAGCTCCCCTCCCGCAGGCCGGCCAGCTCGCCTATGCTGTGCTCTCCGTTCCCCCCGTCCGGAGGAGGGTGGGTTGCGCCTGGCTGCGGCTGAGTGGAGCCTGAGCACGAGTGTGGCTCCCCTCCCGCAGTTTATCCTGGTATGTGCAGTTACCTTAAAGTAGAGTATACAACCCACGGGTTATACACATCCGCGGGTTATCTAAAACTTTTTTTATACATTCAGGAAAAACCGCAGGTTATGCACAGGTGCGGGTTATACACTAGTGCGGGTTATATACCCTAATTTATGGTACACGAAACTAACAGAGCTTATGCACAATGATGAGGTTGTAGATATGTAGACAACTGGCTCTGTAGATATGGGAAAGTCAGTGAATGTGATATACCTTGACTTCAGCAAAGCTTTTGATACAGTCTCCCACAATATTCTTTCCAGCAAGTTAAAGGAATATGGATTGGATAAATGGACTGTAAGATGGATAGAAAGCTGGCTAAACTGTCGGACCCAATGGGTAGTGATCAACGGCTCGATGTCAGGTTGGCTGTCGGTTTCTAGCGGAGTGCCCCAACGATCTGTTCTCGGACTGGTTTTTTTCAACATCTTTATTAATGACCTGGATGTGGAGATGGATTGCACCCTCAACAAGTTTGCAGATGACACTAAGCTAGAGGGAGAGGTAGATACACTGGAGGGCAGGGATAGGGTCCAGAGTGACCTGGACAGATTAGAGGATTGGGCCAAAAGAAATCTGATGAGGTTCAACAAGGACAAGTGTAGAGTCCTGCACTTGGGACGGAAGAATCCCAAGCATTGTTACAGGCTGGGGACTGAATGGCTAAGTAGCAGTTCAGCAGAAAAGGACCTAGGGATTACAGTGGATGAGAAGCTGGATATGAGTCAACAGTGTGCCCTTGAAGCCAAGAAGGCTGATGGCATATTGGGGTGCATTAGGAGGAGATTGCCAGCAGATCCAGAGAAGTGATTATTCCCCTTTATTCGGCTCTGGTGAGGCCAGATCTAGAATATTGTGTCCAGTTTTGGGCCTCCCACTATAAAAAGGATGTGGACACATTGGAGAGGGTCCAGCGGAGGGCAACCAAAATGTTTAGGGGGCTGGAGCGTATGACCTATGAGAGAGACTGAGGGATTTGGGTTTGTTTAGTCTGTAGAAGAGAAGAATGAGGGGGGATTTGATACCAGCCTTCAACTTCCTAAAGGGAGGTTCCAAAGAGGATGGAGAAAGGCTGTTCACAGTAGTGACAGATGGCAGAACAAGGGGCAATGGTCTCAAGTTACAGTGGGAGAGGTCTAGGTTCAATATTAGGAAAAACTACTTCAATAGGAGGGTGGTGAAGCACTGGAATGGGTTCCCTTGGGAGGTGGTGGAATCTCCATCCCTAGAGGTTTTTAAGTCTCAGCTTGACAAAGTCCTGGCTGGGTTGATTTAGTTGGAATTGGTCCTTCCTTGGGCAGGAGGCTGGACTTGATAACCTCCTGAGGTCTCTTTCAGCTCTATGATTCTAATATTGCAGAGGATAAAAGACCTATCCTTAAGGCAATCATTAAAGAGGGATACACTATATCCTCGACTGCGCTACAAATGGCCCTAGACTGTGGCTAGGTCTACTGCAGCATCTGTGGTAATGAGACCTGCATCTTGGCTGCAAGTAGCAGGAGTCCCTAAGGATCTCCAGGCCAAAGTAGAGGACCTGCTATTTGATAAGACCAAATTATTTGCTACAGGTACCAATGAGGCCTTGTACTCTAGCAAAGATTTGCGCACTACTTGGCGCACATTGGGGATGTACACTCCACCCTACTGGAGGAAACACTACACACCTTACCAGAGACACAGGAAAATGGCCTTTACTAGGCAACAACAGTACCGGCCTTTTGAGCAGAATCGCTTCCAACCTCAAAACCACCGTAGAAGAGACGCTAAGAATTGTTCTTCCATGACTCATACCTCCAGGCAGCAAGTTTGAGAATTTGGTCAAGGATCTGCCCGACCTCCCTTTCACTCCAGTACCCAGCGAGTTCAACATATTTCAACACTGTTTGCGCCCTTATTACAATCAATGGGCAGCAATCACTACAGATCAGTGGGTACTAGAGATCATCAGCTGTGGATATTCTGTCCCCTTCACAGCAATCCCCCCAACTTCTCTATCCTCTCCCTCTCTCTTCAGGGACCCCTCTCACAACACACTGCTCTGCCAAGAAGTTCAACATCTTCTCTATATAGGAGCCATAGAACAAGTCCCAAAAAGATCTGAAGGGAGAGGTTTTTATTCTTACTACTTTTTCACCGAGAAGAGGTCAGGGGGTTGGAGGCTTATCTTGGACCTGCGGCAATTAAACAAGTACCTCTGCTAGCAGCGATTCAAAATAATCATTTTCGCCACTCTCATTCCGGCCCTGGACAGAGGGGACTGCTTCACAGCTCTCAACCTTCAAGATTCATATTTTCACGTCACAATACGTCCCTGTAGTGAGCAGGGTTGGCCATTCACTGACCCCGAAGAGGAAGAACCCCTCTCTGAGCCTGGGTGGGCTGAGATGGAGCCTGCCCCTTTAAGTCCACAGAGGCTTAGGGGTGGGGCAGGAAATATAAAAGCTGAGCTCAGTAAGGGCCCAGCCGCCGGAGGGAGCAGAGGCGTATCCTGAACTCTCATGCCGGGAGGACCCTGAGGATCTGCCTGAGGCCGACAACAGGTCCAGGCACCGGGCCCAGGCATTGAAGAAGAGACCCTTTTCTCCCTACCCCCAAAAGTGGACTACGCAGACCCTGTGAACCTGCAGCTGCCTGGGAGTCAGGTACAGACTATGGGGGAGTCCAGAAGTGGCCCAGGGGAAGGAGAGGATGGTCAGGTGGACCTGATAGCCCTTTGATGTGTGTCAGCATGTTTTGGAGCGAATTCCCTGCTGTCCCCAGTGGCTGCCAAGGCTGCCAATGCTAGGGCCCTGGGCCGGGACGCAGTGAAGTAGGGAGGACCCGCATCCCCCTTGCCACTTCCACATACTGGGTGGCAGTCTCCCTCTCTCCACTTGTGCTGGGAAAACCATTTGCTTGCCTGCCCCACTCTGAACCAGGGTCGGGTCTGTGTTGATATTTAGGCTGGTGCGGGCATTGAGGCCTGCCCCACCCTCAGGCCCCACCATCTTAAAGGGGCTGCCAGACTAATAAGTATAGGCCTGAGCAGCAGTCGGGCTCAGGATTGAGTGAGACCATTTACAGTCCTACACACAGGTATTTCCTATGATTCATGGTAGCTTCACATCACTTTCAGTATGGAGTCCTCCCATTCAGACTCTCCTCTGCCCCCAGAGTCTTTTCCAAAACCCTCATGGTGGCCCCAGCACATCTCAGATGCAACAGCATTACAATATTCTGCTATCTGGACGACTGCCTTATCAAGGGCCCCTCACAACATGCCATGAGAGGCATGATCGGGTTTACAAAGGCCTTTCTTTAGTCGCTAGGCTTCATTATCAATTAACAGAAATCCACACTATATCCTATGCAATCCCTGGAGTTCATAGGCACTCGCATAGATTCCATAATCTCAGGAGCCTATCTCCCCAGTCACAGTTTTGACAACATAAAAAGCCTCATCACTATCGTTACCACCAGCCCAACCTAACTTGCCTCAAGATTATGGGACACGTGGCGGCCACCACATACGTAGTCCCGCACGTCAGGCTGCACTTTTGATGTTTCTAGCACTGGATTTCTTCAGTGTACACGCCAGCCAGCCGCCACCTCCACAGGCATGTCTCACCTCCTCCACGGATACTTACCTCCCTGTGATGGTGGACCCAGGCACAGAACCTATACAAAGGGGTGCCTTTACATCAGGGGCAGCCGTCCAAACAGATTACTATGGACTCCTCGCTGATGGGCTGGGGTGCACACTTCCAGCAACAAGTTGCGCAAGGGAAGTGGTTCAAAGACCAGTCCAGACGCCACATAAACCTGCTGGAGCTTCAAGCAGTTCACAACTTGTGCAAGCACTTCCTCCCACACATCCAGGGATCTTCGTTGCATATCCTCACCGACAACGTGAATACTATGTTCTACATCAATCACTAGGGGGATGCGAGATCCCAGTCGTTATGCGCAGAGGCAATCAAGCTGTGGAATTGGTGTATTCACCACAACATAACCATCATGGCAGCATACTTACTGGAGACAAGAACACTATGGCAGACACCGTCAGCCGCAACTTCTTCACAGAGCATGAGTAAAAGCTGCGTGATCAGATCACCTATGAGCTGTTTGAATGCTGAGGTGCACAGCAGATAGACCTCTTCGCGACCAGACAGAACTCCAAATGCCCCCAGTACTGTTCAAGAGCGGGCATAGGATACAGCTCCCTGGGAGATGCAATGCTCCTCTCTTGGGGGACCCATTTACTATATGCCTTTCCTCCTATCCCCCTCATTCCCAGAGTCCTCTGAAAGAAACAGGAAGACAGGGCCCAATAATAACCCCAGTGTGGGCTTGACAGACATGGTTCCCATGTCTTTACCAACTATCTCTATGACCACCCAGCCCACTTCCGAAGCTTCCGGACCTTCTCTCCCAGAATAAGGGCTCAATACTTCATCCCCAACTGCAAATGCTACACTTGACAGCATGGTACTTATCTGGTTCTCGGAAGCAGAACAACAGTGCTTCCAACAAGTGAGAAACATACTACTGCACAGCGGGAGGCAAATGACATTCAAAACTTACCTTTACAGATGGTGTCGCTTTATGCAGTGGTGCACACACAGGGGAGTCCAACTCACTAGGGCACTGCTCCACCTAATACTGGAATATATTATGCATCTGAAACAACAACATTTATCACTCTCATCACTCCAAGTGCACATGGCGGCCATTATAGCCTTCCATCCCCCCATTGATGGGTTCTCCATGTTTTCCCATTCCATATGTAAGAGATTCTGGAAGGGCCTACAAAACCTACACCCATAGGATTGGTCCTCCACTCACTCACAAAACCACCTTTCACCCAATGGCAACTTCATCACTCTACCTTCCTCACCATGAAGACGCTGTTCCTCTTCACAATAACATCTGCAAGGCGGGTTAGTGCACTTGCAGTGCTCACGGCTTCGCCTACATACACAACCTTTCACAAGCATAAGATTATTCTGTGGCCTCATCCGTCCTTCTTACCCAAAGTGGTGTCGGAATTCCATCCAAAACCACATTGCTCCAGAGAAGAAGCCATATTACACACTCTGGACATTAGAAGTGTAATTGCTTTCTATCTTGATAGGACTCAATCCTTTCGGTTATCCCAGAGATTGCTGATATCCCTGGCTGAAAGGTCCGAAAGACAACCACTATTATCTCAACACATTTCAATGCTGATAACATCATGCATTACTACCTGTTACTTGCTCCAGAACACATCATTATCGACGACTCCAAGAGCCCATTCTACCAGGGCGATGGTGACATCAGCTGCTTTCCTCAAGGGTGACTCACTCCAGGAAATAGCAGAGCAGCGACATGGTCGTCCAATCACAGCATTACGCTATTCCACCATAATCCACAACAGATACCGCAGTAGCCACCGCGGTTTTCTCCGCAATCTGTAGCAATTAATTGAAGCCCACCGTCCATCTCAATGGGCACTGCTACACAGCCACCAACAGTGGAGTATCCACGGGGACATCACTCAGAGAAGAAAGAGAAGTTCTTCTTCGAGGAGTCCCCATGGGTGCTCCACAGAAGGTGCTGGGCTTGCCCCGGCACTGCAGGACGGAGACTTTTTGCAGCAGTAGTCCGGCCGGACCGCACATGCACGGGGAGCGTCTCGCAGCTTTCGCGCCCTTTCGCGCTGCTCGGTCTGGTCTGAGCCAGTTCCTCTCAACCGCCTCAGGCTGCAGACGGAGCAAATCTCTTCTCCTGACTATCTTCGCTTGCGACGTTTTCAGGCTTGTCTTGGTTCAATATTAGTTTTTCTTTCCCCCTTCCCAGTTCAGAGCCTTTATATCCTCCTGTTAAAAAAACAAAACAAAAAAACCACCTTTCTTTCATAGTTTAACATTCCGGTTCCACTCAGAGTTTATATGGTTGTTCTTACCTTGTTATAAGTTTGGTTTTTTTTTCTTGTTACTACAAATCAAAAAAAAAAAAAAGAGAGAGAGAGAAAGGAAAAGAATACAGAGGAAGGGGTGAAAAGGAGACAGAGTTTTAAAACACTTGGTTTTTTTCCCTCATTGGGACCGAGTGACACAGTGTAAAATGCCCGGCTCCCCGGGATTCAAAAAATGCGAACAATGCAAAGAGGCCGTGCTGGCTTCCGATGGCCACGCTTCACGTATACGCTGCCTATGAGAGAGCCATGTCCCACAGAAGTGCTCTCTTTGTTCTAAATTAACAAGTAGAGCAAGGCGTGAAAGAGAAATGAGGCTGAGAATGTTTCTCTTTGATAAAGCACTCCAGCCCCAAGGGTCTTCCTCCCCCCCGCGGCCTTCACCAGAGCCACAGAAACGCCGGGCCTCCTCTCCAACTGCTGCGCCGCCCAGAAAATCAAAACCCTCCCCAACTCGCTCTCTACCTGTGACTTCTAAGAGTAGATCGAGCGTCGGCACAAAGCCGAGTACCTCGGGCCTATCTAAAGCCCGACCGGCACCGACCAAGGCACCGAAAGTCACACCATTGGTGCCGATGGCGTGCCATCCGCCAGCACCGGCAGACACCACACCAACAACTTCAGCACGCGGCGGATTAGTGCCGCTGGCACCGCTGGCACCGACAATAGCTTCAAGAGCCACAACCACCCCGTCGGCACTGCTCCGCACCGACGATCATGCGGCACCGAAGCACTCAAAGGACCACACGCAGACTACGGCACCGCAAGAGTCCTCGGTGCCGATCACCCCTCCAGATAGGGAACCTGTTCTGCCACCGAAAGAGCTACAGCCTAGAAAGGCTGCAGCAAAGACGCCAAGGCATAGGAGCCCATCTCCCCCCGCCCCCGCATTCTCTCTGGAATCCACCTCGCCACCACCACTACAGTCTCCCATCAGAACACCACCTAGGAGGTTTCCTTCCGCAGAGCATCTTCTATCTCCGTTCTTGACACCTCCCACGCACTATAAACATCATGTGCATCAAAGTCATTACCAGAGGTTCTCCGCCTCTCCTTCTCCACTACGTCCTGCTTCATATTCTCCACCATTGTCGCGAAGGTCGCCTACTCGATCCTACAGGAGATCTTACAGCAGGTCCAGATACCATGACCAATCTCCATCTCGGTCCTCATATTACTATAGGGAGCCATATGACACCCGCACATATTATAGGACCCACTCACCTGATCGCCGAGCCTACTATCAATCCTCCAGATCACCAATCAGATCGAGGACATGGGATTCCTCTTATAGGTACTCTCCACCCACGGAGCCACTTCCCTCAGTGCATATCCCTCATTCATCACCACTTCCTCCACCTCAAACTGAAGGGGAGCAGCATACATTCCAGGAACCACATCAGGCTCAGGAGTCTCCGGAGGATCCTTCGTCATCCTCCCCCGACGTTTCACTCCCAGACAATATTAAGCAGTTCCAGGACCTTTTTAAGAGAGTCGCTCTCTCTCAAAACATCCAACTTACCGAAATACAGAGTAAGCACCACAAGCTCTTTAAGAACTTAGAGACATCACAACCTCCCAAACTGGCTGTCCCTCTGAATGAGGCCATTCTGGAGGTCGCAAACGAGCTGTGGCAAACACCAGCATCTGTACCCCCGACTAATAGGAAGGACGACAAGAAATACTTCATGCCACCTAAGGGCTAAGAGTTCCTATTCACGCACCCACTCCCCAACTCCCTGGTAGTCGATGCCGCATGCCAGAGGGAACGGGTGCCACAATACAGGAACCAAAGCTCAGACAAGGAGTCTAAAAAACTCGATTTATTTGGTCGGAAGGTGTATACCTCCGCAACCCTGCTTCTACGCATAGCTAATTACCTGGCTCACCTATCCAACAATAATTTAGATAATTATTCGAAATTTATTACTCTCGCAAACTCCTTGCCAGAATCGAAGAAGCCTATTCTCCAAGCATTGGTCCAGGAGGGATACGCCTCTACAAGAACCAGCCTGCAAATAGCAGCTGATGTGGCAGATATGGCAGCCAGAGCCATGGCTACAGCAGTGGTCATGAGGAGGTCCTCGTTCCTACAAGCTGCAGCGGTGCCTAAGGAGCTGCAAGCAAAGGTTGAGGACCTCCCATTCGAAAAAGACAACTTGTTTGCGGAGAAAACAGACACCCTATTACACTCTAGCAAAGACACCAGGTCCACACTTCGGACTCTTGGTATGTATACACCTCCATTTAGAAGACGCCGCTATACACCATTCTAGAGGCGTTATGACTTTTACCGCCAGAGGCAGCCATGGCAACAGCAGCAGTTACATCAAAGGCCATTTGATAACTCTTGACAACGCCAACGACCTCCCAGATGCCGTAACCAAAATAGCCGTACACAAACCCAACCAAGCACTAAGCAACAAGTTTGACTCCTTGGTCGAGAGCAATCCTCCAGTCACAACCGACACCATCCCATTGTTCCATCATTGTCTGCGCCCTTTTTACCACCAATGGGTAGCTATCACCAACGACAAATGGGTGCTAGAGATTATAAGAACTGGCTATACCATACCCTTTCTCTCCCTACCACCCTCAACCCCCCGCCCCAACCCGTCCCTTTTCAGGGACCCCTCTCACGAAGATCTGCTCAGATCAGAGATACATCACCTGCTGCAGATCGGCGCAGTGGAACCAGTTCCACAAGAGTTCAGAGGGAAAGGGTTTTATTCCCACTACTTTCTCGTTCAGAAGAAGACAGGGGGTTGGAGGCTGATCTTGTATCTCAGGTAGCTGAACAAATTCCTTCGGAAACACCGCTTTAGTATGGTGACACTTTCGTCTATAATCCCAGCTCTAGATCAGAACAACTGGTTTGTTGCTCTCGACCTTCAGGATGCATATTTTCATATTACAATTCACCCTGCCCACAGATGATTCCTCAGATTCGTGGTGGGCAACGGACATTATCAATACAGTCCTCCCTTTTGGGCTCTCGGCAGCACCAAGGGTATTTACAGAGATACTTTCGGTAGTCGCAGCCCACCTATGTTGCAGTGGGATAACTATATTTACCTATCTCGACAACTGCCTGATAAGGGCCACATCCTCCATACAGGCAAGCAAAATGCTGACATTCACAATGCAGACCTTTCATTCTCTGGGGCTGCTTGTAAACAACGACAAGTCAACGTTATCCCCCACCCAAGACACAGAGTTCATTGGGGCAAGATTAGATTCAAAGAGAGCGAGAGCATTCTTACCCAGCTTAAGATTCTAAACCATACAATCCCTGATAAATGCATGCACATCCAACACCAGCAGCCAGGTGCTTCTACTCCTCAAACTTATGGGACACATGGCTGCAACCACATTCGTGGTCCAGAATGCCAGACTTCAATTTCGAGCCTTGCAACACTGGCTGGCCACCATCTACAATCATACCTGTCGCGACATATGCCGGTCAGTTACCATTCCGCCCAACGTCATCTCTTCCCTTGTTTGGTGGATGATAGACAAGCACCTACTGTCCAGAGTGCCTTTCCGTCCCCAGCTTCCAAGCTGTCACATCACTACAGATGCTTCTCTCCTCGGTTGGGGAGCGCACATGAATGGAATTTCCGTGCAAGGCCATTGGACGCCTCGAGAGACGCTGCTCCACATAAATCTACTGGAGCTCAGGGCTGTCTTCAACGCATGCAGACACTTCCAAGATCACATTCACAACTCTGTGGTGAAGATCCTCACAGACAACGTGGTCACGATGTTTTACATCAACCGTCAAGGGGGAGCTCGATCACAGTCCCTCTGTGCGGAGGCGGTCCGACTTTGGAATTGATGCATCACCAACGGCATTACTCTTGTGGCATCATACTTACCTGGCATAAACAACGTAACAGCGGATTCCCTCAGCAGGAATTTTGCACCAGATCACGAGTGGGAGCTCCACTGCAGACCCCTCCACTTCCTATTTCGCGAATGGGGCGTACCATCGACTGACCTCTTCGCCACACACACCAACAAGAAGTGTCTCCGGTATTGCTCCAGGGCGGGACTCGGTCATCGTTCCCTGGGCGATGCATTCCTAATCAACTGGAACGGGCCATTGATGTATGCATTCCCACCTATACCTCTCATTCCCAGGGTATTACAGAAGATCAAAGCAGATCGGGCCACAGTGATACTAATAGCTCCCGCATGGGCCAGACAATATTAGTATCCCTAGCTATTACAACTGTCATGTTACCCGTCCTACCGACTGCCACTCTTTCCAACTGTACTCACTCAGGATCATGGGCGACTTCTGCACCCACAACTTGACACGTTACACCTCACAGCCTGGTACCTAGCTGGTTGAATGAGTCGGAGGCCCAATGCTCTGTAGCTGTCAGAAATATTCTCATACACAGCAGACGAACTAGTACAAGAACTGCATATCTCGCAAAGTGGTCCAGATTTCGGATCTGGTGCTCCGTCTGACGTATGGACCCTTCAGTCACCCTCATACATTCTATACTGCATTACATCTCAGAACTACAGCAGATGGACCTCGCCCTGGCATCACTCAGAGTACATCTCGCAGCAATCTCAGCCTTCCACCAGCCCACTGACAGCTTTTCAATATTTGCACATCCCCTTACAAAGAGATTCCTGAAGGGGTTAACAAATTTAAACCCATTGTTGCATACCCCACCGCTACTTTGGGATCTGGATTTGGTATTGCAAACCCTTACTGCTCCACCATTCGAGCCAGTTGCCACAATGCCTTTACAAATCCTCACTCAGAAAGTGGTCTTTCTGCTGGCAATCACATTGGCACGCAGGCTCAGCGAGCTGTCGGCACTGATGGCCGTACCTCCGTACACGATCTTCCAAAGAGACTGTGTCATCCTCAGACACGACCCTGCCTTCATACCTAAGGTCTGTTCTGACTTCCATGTCAATGAACCCATAGTGTTACCAGCGTATTTCCCCAAGCCACACTCTTCATCTAGGAAGGCAGCTCTCCATACATTAGATGTATACAGAGCATGAGCCTTTTATATCGACCGCACCAAACCCTTTAGGAGATCTGACAGGCTCTTACTGTCCCTAGCACAGCGCTCTAAGGGTGAACCAATTTCTGCTCAGAGAGTTGCTAACATTATTGTGAATTGTATATCTCACTGCTACGCGATTCAGGGAATTCCTCTCCCTGCACGCCCTAGAGCACATTCCACAAGGGCAATAAGAGCTTCCACCGCCTTTCTCAAAGGGGTTCCACTTGCAGACATTTGTAGATTGGCCACATGGGCATCCTACCGCACGTTCGTGGACCATTATGCTGTTCAGCAAAGGTGGCTGCCGGATAAGTCAGTAACAGCTGCAGTCCTCTCTTCGGCTAATCGATAGAGGTCTTGTATCCCATCTCCTCAGCGCTAAGGGCGGGGATACTGCTGTGCAGACACCTTCTATGGAGTACCCACGGGGACTCCTCGAAGAAGAAAGCGAAGTTACTCACCTTGGTGCAGTAACTGTCGTTCTTCGAGATGGTCCCCATGGTGCTCCACTACCTGCCCTCCTCCCCGCTTCGGAGTCTGTGTCCATTTCTTGTGTTACAGATACTGAGGCGGGTATGAGGAACTGGCTCAGACCAGACCGAGCAGCGCGAAAGGGCGCGAAAGCTGCGAGACGCTCCCCGCGCATGCGTGGTCCGGCTGGACTACTGCTGCAAAAAGTCTCTGTCCTGTGGCGCCGGGGCAAGCCCAGCACCTTCTGTGGAGCACCCATGGGGACCATCTCAAAGAATGACAGTTACTGCACCAAGGTGAGTAACTTCGCTTTACTCATTTTGTGCAGTAACAATTATTCTTCGAGATATGTGTCCACGTAGGTGCTCCACGACCCATCCTCCTCCCACTTCTTCGGGCAATAATAGCAGCCCATGAGGGTGTCAAAGAAGAAACAGAGGGAAAAGAGGGCTGTGCATGCTACTTCAAAGATGGGAATGCTGCTTTCTACTCGCGCATGGACAGCCCGCCTGATGACTGCTTGAAAGTCTCCGATCTGTGGCACCGGGACAAGCCCAACACAATGGTGGAGCACCCATGGGGACACACATCTCGAAGAATAATTGTGACTGCGTGAAGTGAGTAACTTCTCTATCTTGTAGGTTGTCGCAAGTTAGAAGCAACATAGAAGTGAAATTGTTTATGCAGGGAAAGTGAAGTTGCTAAAGGGGAGAGCTAATTTAACTGCAGATAAATAAAGGAATTGTCTTAATATCTCTTCCACCTTATTCCCTATTTTCACATGTATGGTGTCTATAATGTTTGGAATGCTGTAATAAAAATGCTAGTAATGACTAATACTCCTGGCTCTTTTTTTTTGTTATGTTTGTACAGTGCTTAGCATAGTGGGATCCTGGTATGTGACTAGGACTCCTATGTGCTACCTCAATGCAAATAATAAATATTTCAGTGTACAGAAAGATTATGATTTACATAAACATTATATAAATGTATGTTGTGTTTTCATTGAGACTATGTACAGATCTAAACTTTACATGCCACAAGTAGAAGAAAACTTTGTACTACTCACTCTTTTTTACTTTTTTCCCCTTTCTTTTTAGGGGTGTTACTGTAGTGTGTCTTAATTGTGATTTCCTAACTGATGTTTCTGGCTTAGATAAGATGGCCACACATTTGAGTGAAAGACATTCTCATACTTGTCAAGTTATTACAGAAAATGGTAAGTACATGTAGTATCTTTTATTTTTATATATTGAATCTTAATAATATAGTATTTTAATCTACCATATTGTTTAGGGTTACCATATTTGAACTTTCAAAAAAGAGGACACTCCTGAGAGTTGGAAGACACTCTAAGGAGTGTCCTCTTTTTTGAAAGTTCAAATATAGTAACCCTCATATTGTTGGTGGTTCTTGTGCAGTTACATCCCAAAATGTACGCTGATCTTTCATGATAATTTTTATGAAGTGATATCTTTTATTGGACCAACTTTTGTTGGTGACAGAGACAAGCTTTCAAGTTTACACAACTCTTCTTCGGGTCTTTGAAATGTGTTGAGAATGTCACAGGTAAATACAAAGTGGAACAGATGGTTTAGCATAAGAAGTTCCTTGAAATATGTGTTGTTCAAGGTGAGATGCTCCATTAACATATTTCCAATAATGAAGGGGAAATGGGTGGAGTTAGTGGGTTATAGGTTGTTGTAATATTCCAAAAAAACAGTGCCTTTCTTTAGTCCATGATTTTTAGGGTTTAGCCAAGTTCTTTGAGCTGTGTCACTGTGGGTTCTCCACCTTAGGTGTCTGGGGTGCCGTTGTGCCTCTAGTTGGAGAATTTAAGTAGCAGTGCCCTCAGTAGGCTGTGCACATGGAGCAGCCAGCATGCACCGGTGCAACTACTCTGCATGCACAGCTAACCGTCCCTTCAATTCCTTCTCTGCCGCTGCCAGCTTCAGTTGTACTAATAGGTGCCCTCCTGATACTTTTCAAATTTGTTAATTAGAGTTAGATAGTGTTGTTACTTGTTGTTATAGTTGTTGGTTAGATCATGATACCATTCAAGTTAATTATTTAAAAAAAAAAAAACGTGGTTAGTTTTGGGCCTTTTTCCCTTTGGCTGTTTTTCTTTCTGGGGTGCCTAGTTCCCCAGGTTTCAAATGCTGCCTGTCCTGCAGGCTTTCTATACAGTTTCAGATCGCCACTCGCAATGTATCCGGTGCCTGGGACAGGCACACTCCATGAGGCAGTGTGAGCACTGTAAGCAGCTCACCAGAAAGGCCAGGGAGCACCAGCTGAAGTTGCTCCTACTGGAAAATACTGTGTGGCCAGCCTCAGATCCCAAGCATTCCACAACCATCCAGGCAGCCATGCCTAATGGTGGTGTCGGACAAGGTGGCTCCTTTGTGGTCGAGTACCAGGGACTCAGCGTTGGACCACCAGTCCAAAAAGTGAGCCCATTCAGCTTCCAGAGGTGACTCTCCCTCAAAATACCAGGCACCACCTCAGAAAACATCCTCGGCACCGGCAGAACTCCAGGCACTAGAGAGATTGGCACCAGGACTGTCAGGCACTGACACGTCCCGAGGGGCTAAGACTCTTACTAGGGTCAGCTCTAAGATACCGGGCAAGGCAAAATCCAAGTCGGCACCACCAGTACCTTTGGAATCCTCGTTAGAACCAAAAAAGCCACATTCCAGCTCGACACCGAGTGCTTCCAAGCCTCCCCTGGCACCGAAAAAGCACAAACACTCTGCACGGTTGGCACAACAAGCCCCACTGTCCCCGGTACTATCTCTGACACCAATGACTGTGGCACCACAACTCTTCACTACCAGCAAGGAACTACAGGTCCCCTTTGTACCGGGCACGCCATTATTCAGTACTAATGGTACCTGAACATGACCAGGTTCATCCTTTCTATTCCTGCAAGGTTGGCACTGCCACTGTCAGGGATGAGAAATCTTCAGTGGGTACACACCAACACATTGTTCCCTGAAGCAGTCACAGCCACGTCCTCAATGGCAACCACCACAGTAGTTGCCCCCTCCAGTGCCAGTGCCTTCCTGGGCCCCACTGGGACCTGTGTGCATTGTATAGGGCACAATAGCCTCTGCCTCAGTCTGTGCCCTCCTATACACCACAGTCCGTTGATACAATCTTTGGACAGGTCTATTGTGGAGGAAGAGGATGACCCAGATGTCACTGAAGAAGACATATCTGCCAGCTCTCCCCCTCCCATCCACATTTCATCTTTGTTGCCTGACAACACTACTATGCCTCCTCCCCCCGCATCAGGGGACAACTTCAAGTCATTTCAAGAGCTGTGTAAGAGGGTGGCAGATGTGTTTGAGATCTCCTTAGTGAACCTACTGGAGATGCAGCCCAAACTAACATACATACTCCATGCCTCCCCATTGGCTAAACTAGCAGTGCCAATGAATCCAGCCATTATGGATCCAGACAAATCCCTCTGGCAAACACCCGCTACCATTCTACCAGTCTGTAAAAGATCAGACAGAAAATCCCACGTAGTGCCACAAGGGACTGATTTTCTGTTTTCTCACCCTTCCCCGAATTCCCTGGTGGTGGAAGCAGTGAACTAGAGTGGGGAGCAAAGTACTGCCCGGACCACTCCCTGTGACAGGACAAGAAGCACTTAGACTCTTTGGCAGAAAAGCTTACTCATCTGCCTCATTGCAGTTGTGCATTGCCAGTTACACTGCCCTTTTAGCCAAATACACCTATCATGTTTTTGAGCAGATGTCCCACTTTATTGAAAGTTTTCCAGATAATAAAAGGGAGCAGTTTAGGGCAAACATAAATGAGGGTGCCCTCATCTCTTGCACTGCATTACAAGCGGCCTTGGACTCCTCTGATACAGTGGCCCAGTTGATTGCCATAGCTGTGGTTGAGATGCGCCTCTTAGCTCCATCTGTCCAGCTTTCCACAGGAGGTGCAGTCAGCTGTGGAGGACCTGCCCTTTGAGGGCTTGAAGTTGATCACGGAGTCCATAGACGCTTTGATGCACACCCTCTAAGACTCCCGCTCAACTTTAAAGACTTTGGGCATCCATATCTCTGCAACTAAAAGAAAGCATGATAAATATTTTACGCAGAGATACAAGTCTACCCCATTCAACCAACTGCAGAGGCAGTATGAGACCAGGCGAAGACAACGCCAGACCAGGCATGGGCAGAGCGCAGATCAGCCTTCAACATCCAGGCAAATGTTTTGAAGGTCTCGTCAAGGGTACACTAACCCAGACATCTCTAAGGCACCTGGACGGTGTGGTGACATTCAACAATCATCTGGCACCCTTCTAACTGGTTTGGAGATCCAACACCACTGACAGATGAGTGTTGGAAATTGTCAAGATTGGCTATTGTCTCCCTTCCTCGTTATCCCTCCAACCTACCCTCCCTCCCTCTTCCTTTTCAGGGACCCATCTTACAAGCTCATCCTTACCTAGGAGCTCAACCATCTTCTCCAACTGAGAGCAGTACACTAAAGCAGTCTACAAACCGTATCTCCATAGCATCAACAAAAGCATCCCAATCCTGTCCAAAGTGAAGCAGTCACTATCATGGTGGACAGATCCCCTAAATATGTGCAGGTGGGTTCCTTTCCACCCAGAACCACCATCTATAACCCTTACAACAGATGCATTTCTTATGGGATGGGGCTCACATACCAGCTAACAGCTGGTACAAGGCTGATGGTCTCCAGAGGAGTCCAAGTTGCACATAAACATATTGGAACTCAGAGCAGTAAGCAATTCCTGTCACCATTTCTTACATCTAATTCTCAACAAGACAGTACAAATTTTTACGGACAGTCTGACAACTATGTACTACATAAATCGTCAGGGCAGAGCCAGATCTTAACCGTCTTTGCATTGAGATGGTTCAGTTATGGAAATGGTGTATCCACACAATATATACCTCTGTGCCACCTACTTGCCAGGCAAGGACAATACTTTGGCAGACAACCTCAGCAGACATTTCACTTTGAAGCACGAATGGGAGATCGATAACAATCTCTTCTCACAATTGTTCAATTATTGGGGATTCCCAGTGGTGGACTTGTTTGCGGCCAGTGCCAGTGTGAAGTGTCCACTGTACTGTTGTCGTGCAGGCATTGGAACACGCTCTCTGGGGGATGCATTCACAGTAACATAGAGTGCGCCACTCTCATACGCATTTCCCCCAATTCCACTTCACCACTGAGTAATCCACAAAATAAAACAAGGTAGGGCGACAGTAATATTAATCACACCTTGCTGGCCCAGACAGATGTGGTATCCTTACCTGCTGCATATGTCAGCAAAAACTCCATGGCGTTTCTCAGTGATTCCACATCTTCTGACTCAGAACAACAGTCAGATACAACATCCCCATGTCCAGACACTCTGTCTGCAAGCATGGTATCTGGCTCACCTCAATAGAAGCAGCCTGTTCTGGACCTGTGCAAGAAATTCTCTTGAATCGTCACAGGCTGATTATTAGAAAATCATACTTACACAAAAGACACAGGTTTTTTGTGTGGTACCGCGAGAAACAAACAGCTCCCTTATCTGCCTTGCTTCTTCTCATACTGGAATATCTATTAGCTCTGGAGAGCTCAAGGCTCTCCTTAGTCCCTTAAAGGTTCACCTGGCTGTAATAACCACATTTCACCTCCCAATAGAAGTCGGTTTTCACTCATCCTGCCACCAAACATTTTTTGAGGGGCATTCAAAATACCCACCCACCAGAACCCAGCCCCACGCTGGGACCTCAACCAAGTGTAGGGCACTAACTCACAAGGCCTTTGAACCCCTAGCTATCTGCTCTATGCTGTTTATGAAGGTGGCCTTCTTGATTGTGATCACCTCTGTGGGGAAAATAGGGGAATTAGGTGCTCTCATGGCAGATCCTCACTTCACTTTATTTCACAAGGACAAAGTCATTCTCTGTCCGCATCCCAAATTCCTCCCTAAGGTCC
This sequence comes from Pelochelys cantorii, assembly GCA_032595735.1. Classification (NCBI taxonomy): domain Eukaryota; kingdom Metazoa; phylum Chordata; order Testudines; family Trionychidae; genus Pelochelys; species Pelochelys cantorii. Next base: position 18,674,181 of record CM064338.1, read on the forward strand.
CAACTCCCTTCCATTGTAACAAACCCATTTACTTACCTGTCTTCTTCCTGAAACCCCATGCAGATAGCAGGGAGGCTGCATTGTGCACACTGGACATCCGCAGGGCAGTCACGTTTTATTTAGACAGCACTAGACAGATACACAAATCACCAAGATGATTTGTATCAATCATTGAAAGATCCAGGGGCATGATAATTTTCCAAATAGAGTGTCCAGATGGATCTCAGACTGTATAAGACTGGTTTACTGTACCTTTGGGCAGGATCCCTCTGCAACAGCTGCGTGTTCATTCCACATGGTGACCTCTACAGCATACCTACACAACGTACCTCTGATGGACATATGCAGAGCTGCCACCTGGTCCCCCGCATATACGTTTACCAAACATTATGCACTTGAAACCTACCTGTCGCAGGATACACACTTCAGACAAACAATGCTAGCTGCCGTGCATAATAGCTGTGAGCTAAAGCTTCCTCCTCCTAGCACAAGTGCTGCTTCATAGTCACCTAAAGTGGAGCACCCACTGGGACACTCCTTGAAGAAGAAGAGAGGGTTAGTCACCTTGTGAAGTAACTGAGGTTCTTCGAGATAGCTGTCCCTTTAGATGCTCCATCACCTGCCCTTCCTCCCCTCTGCTTTGGAACTACTAATTTCTGGGGCAGAGAAGGAACTGAAGGGATGATTGGCTGTGCATACGGAGTAGCTGCACTGGCGTGTGCCAGCTACTCCATGTGCGCAGCCTACCAAGGGCACTGCTACCCAAATTCTCTGACTAGAGGCACAGCAGCACCCCAGGCACCTAATGTGGAGCATCCACAGGGACAACCGTCTCGAAGAACCTCAGTTACTGTACAAGGTGAGTTAACCCTCTCTTATGAACTTAAGTTCTAAGACTCCTCTTTTGAAGATATTGTGCAGCTTTCCTTTTTGGATGAGGACTTGAGGTCAGCTGTAGAGAGATCATTTTGTGAAGTATTGACTCACAAGTGATATGGTGTTTTTGTCTGATCATTCTTTTTGTGAGTTCACCCAAATATAGAGATTGTTTGTTTTCTCCCATGTAAGGGTAATTTTATTGAGATACTAGAGGATTTACCTAACATTGCTCGGGTCCTTGTGAGGGCTCAGGGCGGGGTGGGGGAGTGCAGGTGTCAGGGCTGGGTGATCTGGAGTGGTTCACTGGAGCTGCCTGTAGCAGCAGTGGTGGCACTGCTCTGGCGCTGGCAGCTCCTGGGGTGTCTGGGGCCACGCTGCCCAGTCGGCCATTCCTTCTATAGGACTGGGGTTGTGCTGCCCGGCCCCAACCCCTCAGCTCATCTGGGAAGGATGTGGGCTGCCTGGACCATGTCTCCTTTGGGGGAAGGGGTGGGAGGAGGTGCACTTCCCAGTCCTACGTTTCCTCTAGGGATAGGTGGCACTGCTGACTGGCAGGCCTCCCCCTCTGCCCCCAGTGCTGCAGCTGAGGGCCAGAGAGAGCAGGTGGGGGGATTTGGGGCAGGGGGGTCACTTACTTGTGGCTGGTAGCCGGCAATATGGAGAACCGGCTCCAGCTCATCACTCTCTTCTAGGGATGTAAAATCCTGTTTAATTGGTTAAACACCCCCCACAACATGTGGTATCTATATGTGAGGAGTGTTAACTGCTGAAAAGAGGTGCCTCCCTGCCCACCAAGGACAAGGTGGAGCAGCCCCCCACCATAGGCACAGGCTGCTCCAGTCCACCTTATCGGTAGCAGGCCTGGGCACCAGCAGTTCTCTGGAGCAGTCTCTGTTCACAACGGCCCACCCAGGGCGGGCTGGAGCAGCCTCCTGCCCACAGCAGGTGAGGAGCTGCTCCAGTCCCACCATTTAATTAGAACTGGTAAGTATCACGTATTAAGAGTGATGCCTACCAGTTAACTGGCTAACAGTTAGCCTTTCACATCCCTACTCTCTTCCTGTTGTGGCCTCCCCTCTGTGGTCATGCTGCAATATAATTGTCTCCCGAGCATGCTGCCCCTACTGGTCACTGTGGAGCATAACTGTCCCTGTTCTCAGACACCCCCCCCCCCTTCCTTCCGTGTTATGGAAAACAGTCCCATTTGAGGAACTTTTCCATTTTCCTGGCATAACCAAATCCTGACTTTGCTTTAAGTTAGGATAAGAGGAAGTCCTACCTCTTATTGTTTAGGAGAAGTTCTTGAACAAACAGATTGACAGACAGACAAGCTGCACAAAAATATATGCACACACACCCTCACCACATGTTGTGATAGGCATATGTAGGACACACAGGTCTGGAAAGGTGTGTTGTGGGGGGTATTAGGATATATAGAGAGAGAAGATATATTTACAGATTTTGCATCTATTGTTCTGTCAGGGTCTGGTGCAGCTTGGAGTTGGTGTGTCCTGGAATCTGGGAGCTTGCTTCTGATGACAAGCTTGGGAGCGGGGAGGGCGCAGTTGTTTGAATGTCAGATGAGGGACTTCAGGAAGATTTATTTCAGAATGTTGTCCCCCTTGAGTATACTTTGTAATTGTTTGATAATACGACATAATGGGTTCAAGTGAGCATGGTAGATGACAACTACAGGTTGGAGGGGGAGTTATTGTTGTATTGAAGTAGATTTGGATGGGATATTTGGATGGCGTATTCCATGGCGTGATCTACTTCTCTGGTGGAATGCACTTGTTTGCTGAAGACGTTTTAAGTGTCTTTTAAGGTGTCTATCTGAGACTCTCTTGTATCATATTCTGTGGTATTTGAGTGCTTGGCTGTCAGTTGATGTGTTTAGAGTGGCTCCTGGGTCTGTGAATTTAGAGGTGGCAATCCGGGTTTTTGTTTTTGTTTTTTTAATAAATTGTTGATTGAGTTTCAGTGTTGAAGCTGGTCATGATGTCCAGGAAGTTGATGCTAGTGCAGAAATGTTCTAAAGAGAATTTAACGGATGGGTGGTGGCTATTAAAGTTGTGGTGGAAATCAGTAAGGGAGTTTGGGTCATCTGTGTAGGGGATGAAAATATCATTGATATATCTCAAGTATATTACTGTTTTTGTCCATTTATCCAAAAATTCTTCTTCTGGATGGCCCATTAAGAGGTTGAAATATTGGGAAGCCGCCCTAGTATCCATGGCTTGGACAAAGTGTTGTTGAATATAAAATTCCTATGGGTAAGGATAAAATGGATTATCTTTGATGATTATATTTCAAAGGGCATTTTTAATATAGAATTAATGCTTTATTTTTAATTCTAGTTTCTGCAGATTGTCCAGCTGCTGAACACAGTTCTAAGTAAGTTTTTGTTTTTGTTAACATCTAAAATGTAGTTGGCTAAATTTGTATTAAGTAGCTATGATTAAAAATTGTACTATGAATATGAGCTCCTTTGAATTTCATGGTATTTGAGATGTGTGGATATATATTCCTAGGTCTCTGTTTGTCTGCATAGTTTTATTTCTGGGTTGTATCCTAACTGGAAAAGACCTAGAAGGATTCAGGTATAGTTTGGCTTTTGGAAGAATCTCACACTGCTTCAACCCATCTCTAATATTTGTAAGAATTGTTAGATTATTGGGGAGATTTTGGCACTGATCAGTCCTGAATGGAAACCTAAACTAATCTGAACACTGCTTTAAGCCATCTTTAATATTAACACTATCTAAAGATTCTTTAGTGTTGTTTGTTGGATTACAGTGAAGATTGTGGTTTTATCTGAACAAAATAAATCAGGATTTAGTTATGACATTTAGAATGAAGATGAGGTAATTAATATGATAACCATGTGTGGTTTTTGTCACTGATTTTCTCAGATGGTGTTCAAAGAAAATATTTTTTTTTCTTTCAAGAAGCACATATAATTTTGTGGGAGTTTTTGCTTTTTTATGTTATTAATATCACATTATGTCATGTCTATGATTTTGCTGGAAGAGTTGTTAGAGGACACAATAATGTAGTACATGAGCTTTCTCAGGCCTTAACTGAAGGGAGATATTTACGCACAAATATTGTCTGCCAGGAACAGCTCATGACACAAGAATAAGGGGAATATTCAATTTAATTGAAAGGCAGCTAATTTAAAATTAATAAAAGGAAATGGACAATATCTGGAACCTAAAACATCAATGAGGCCACAAACGTCTTGTAAGATAGCAAAACGAATTAGAACAGTTAAAAATTAAAGTTTTTTTTTCCAGAGGAGAGATGAATCATGATGCCTTCAGGTGTAGGATAACTACTGCTTGATGTGTGTTAAAAGGAAATGCCTGCAATGGGCCAGTTATGCCACATAGACCATTTGAGGGTTTCTTATCCCTCTGAGGTGCTTTGTACTGACTGCTGTGTGGAAGCTACCCTAGATTGGTTTCTGCCTTTATCTGGTGTTGAAGCATCTGTTCTCAACTGTTGATAGGTGGAGACAGAGTGAAGTCAAATATAGCCCATAGGTGTAAGTTGGAAACATACAACAAGCTGATTACATATGGTGTTGGAATGAAGACCACAAATATAGTTAACAGTGTTAAATCAAACTGGTGGTTTGGTGGTCTGATAGAGAGGCAGCAGCATGGTGGATGAGGGGGTTAGGAGGGAGCGGATACGTGCGGGAGCTCGCTTTCAAGCAGGCTCCCCAAGCATGCTCGCTTCGCAGACCTGCCTGCCTCCCACATAGGTGGGGGGGAGGGGAGCAAGCTTAAAAGCTGGTTCTCCCCAACACCAGTTCTGTTGTGATGCCTGTCCCCCACTGTGCTGCTGGCTCTGTCAGAGCCAGCAGCGTGGGGGATGAAGGCATGGGAAGCTGCCGCAAAGCAACCTCTGTCTGTGGCGGCCCAGGCTTGCTGTGGAAAGAGGCTGCTTCCGCATCCGATGGAGCAGCCTCTGTCCGCAGTGAGCCTAGGTCCACTGCAGATAGAAGCTGCTCCATGGCAGCAGCCCCTGTCCATGGGGGGCTCAGACCCCCTGCAGGCAGGGCCTGCTGCTACCCCGCGTTGCTGCCTCTGTATCTGAGGCAGCCGTGCGGGGCAGCAGGTGGGAGCTGGTGTGCATGGGGAGCTGGTTTTTAAACCAGCTCCTTTTGTGGACTTGCTTCTGCCTACTACCTCGTACTGCTGCCTCTAATAGAAAGGCAGCAGTGCGGGGTGGCAGGGGCTCCCCAGGAGTGGGATCATGAGCACACTGGCTGCCTGCTGGCCCACCCTGGGGACTATCAAATAGCCATGTAACCACTAAAATTTCATGCGGTTACATGACTATTCAATTACATGCTATCTAACATCCCTAGTCAAAAGTGCATGTTCCTGTGCACAAAAGTTGGATGTAGTGCATCGTCAGTAGGGTGGTTACCATCAGCTTTGACAGTGATGCACTGTGGGTAGCTATCTCACAGGTCCTGATGCCCTTTTGCATTCTGGATTAGGCTCCCACTGTCTTGTGGGACCAAAGAGTGAAGCAGGTGGTTCTGAGTACATGTTGTCAGCATCCCATAATGCACTCATTTTTTCCCTCCACCTTGCTTGAAATCAACGGCAAACAGTATTTTCGCGCCCTTTTTCCCTGTTTATCTGTGCAGATGCCATAGCAGGGTAAGCACGGACCCTGTTCAGCAGCAAAGTGCTATGATGAACATAGCAAACATAGCCTTTTGCTGAAGTATGTCCAGAGCCTATCCAGGGCCCACTGGAGTGAGGAAGAATTTGAAGAGGCCATGAACAAACACAGGTGTGAAGCACTTGAGCGATTGGTAGATATTGGCAGCATTCTATTCTCTTGACTCAGTGGAATACCAGTTCTTATGCTGTGAGACAAGCACGGACTGGTGGGACCACATAGTGATGCAGGTATGGGATGATGAGCAGTGGCTGCAAAACTTTTGAATGCGTAAGGCCACTTTTGTGAATTGCTTTCCCCTGAAGCGCAGCAAATCCAGAATGAGATCAACTTTGACATTTGCATATTCCACTGCAATAGCCCCGTGGAAAGTTGCAATGCCAAACAGCGACTGGTCAGTTGGGAATCAGTTTGGAGTGGGAAAATCTATAGTGGAGGCTATAGGGTAGTGACTAGGAAATTTGTAGGACATAGTGGAAGGCTTTGCCATGTTGGGGTTCTCTAACTATAGTTGGGAGAAAGGGATATGCATTCCATCTACTGGCACCCGACCACCTTGCCAAAGAGTACATAAACCGCAAGAGGTTCTTTTTTTATAGTGTTTCAGGCACTAATGAATCACAAGGGCCGTTTCACCGACATCAGCGTGGAATGGTTGGTAAAGTTGCATGATGCGCACATCTTTAGGAATGCTAGTCTCTTCAGAAAGCTGCAAGATGGAACTTTCTTTAACATCAGAGGCATTGAAATGCCAATAGTGATCCTTGGAGACCCAGCCTACCCCTTGCTCCCATGGCCATGAAGCCATACACAGGCAGCCTGGACCACAGTAAGGAGCAGTTCAACTAGAGGCTGAGCAAGTACAGAATGGTGATAGAATGTGTTTTTGAGTGTTTAAAGGGAAGATTTCACATTTTGACTAGGTTAGACCTCAGCAAAAGCAATGTTCTCATTGTTGTAGCCTGCTGTGTGCTCCTTAATATCTGTGAAAGTAAAGAGGAAATCTTATGCCAGAGAGGCAGAACACCTAGCCACTGATTATGAGCAGCCAGACACCAGAGCAAAAAGGAGAGCAGAATCAGGGGCACTGCAAATCAGAGAGACTTTGAAAAAAAGCTTTGTGAAAGTCCAGACAGCAATATGAGAGTCAAGCATGTTTCTCTTAATGAGGTACCCCTTGCATTAAGTGTGCTTGCCTGTAAACCCCTTCCCCTCATGCAACACAAGCAATAAAGAGACTGTTTATTGAGAAATCATGCGTTTTCCTTTAAGGAACACAGGGAAGCAGGGACAGAAAAGGATTCCAGTGTGGGAACTTCGGGGGCATGGGAGAAGGGAAAGCAGCATATTACAATCCCCCCATTCAGCAATCACGCAGATATGAGAATGACAGCCTTTTGTTCTGGGACACGCTTGAGGGTTCAGTGTGAGGCTGCCCTTGACTGCTCTCCTGTGTTCTAGAGCACCTGGGAGAGGAGGATATGGAACTTAGTGAGGCTGAAATGTAGTTCAGCATGAGCCAGAGGGAGTTTCTGTGCATTTGACTCTCCTGAGAATCTACCAGGTGCATCAGTAGCTCCCTCTTGATCTTCAAAGTGTTCTCCTATATTCTCATTTCATATTTCCTGCACACTGTCCTCACATTCTGCTTGCATCTCCTGCAGAAGCTTTCTCCTCCACTTATTTAATTGTTCCCTGATGGGTGGGTGGATTGCATTTGCCCAGTTAGCTTGTTTTCCCAATTATGTTTTCGTCTTCATATCTTTGCTAGGCAAACAGCCGGACAGGCTGAGGGAGTGGGCAGTAGGCTCACTGTTGCTTCTGCTGTAATGAAAAAAGTAAAGGGCAATCTCTAGAGGAGAGATATGTTAGGCTTTACATTCCACAGTCTCTTAACAGAAAAGAATATCTGTTCAAGGCAATAGGAATGTGTTGTGTACAAAGCCCAAGTTATGCTTCTAAGCTCTCACTATGCAGCAAATATACCGCAGAGCTTTTAAGGGAGCAGATAGACTTGGTTTGATAGCAAGCATGTTAAGGGACAGATCAGGGCTCACTCTTTTGCTTTTGCTTTGAAAGCATGTGTGACACAGTGTTTGCTTATAGCTGCTCCTGCAGCTAGGAAAGCATCTGCATTTGCAAATGGGGGCCACGGGTGTGGTGGCAAGACCAGGAGAGGGCAACTTTCCCTTCCCACAGGAGTCTGTGGACAGGAGAGGGTCCAGGCATTGCAGAAAGGCAGAGCAGGGGCTCCCACGGTGACTGTGTGTTCAGCACCCACGTTTGCCAGGAGAGGGCAACTTTCCCTTCCCACAGGAGCCTATGAGCAGGATGGAGTCGGTGTGGCGGAAAGGCAGGGCAGGGGTTCCCACGATGACCATGTGTTCAGCACCTTCTATTTGCTGAGAGAGTGCAACTTGCCCTTTCCACAGGAGCCAGTGGGTGGGAGGAGATCTGGGTATGGCAGATGGGCAGGGGTCACATAGACACCGAGAAGCCTGCGGGCTGGAGAGGAAGGAGGTCTGGGTGTGGTGGCAGGGCAGGGGCTCAAAAGATGCTGCTGCAGTATCAGTTACAAAGTTTCCCTTGCTTCATCCAGGTTGCCATCTGCAATATCACTCTTCTCCAAATCACACAGAATGATAGAGAATTGGTGCTAACTGAATATGGCCAGACACCTGAACCTTTTGCTACAATGCTTTGTACTGCAGTGATGCCAGACCACTTACTGCTGGCTTCGTGTGAAAAGGTGTTCTATACCATGGAGGACGGAATAAGGCGGGCTTCCCCAGAAACCTTGTAAGAAGAATGAAAGAGTACCTCTATGAGAGCTTTATGCAGATGTGCAGAGAAGATTCCCGCTCCATGTCTAGACACATTAATAAGCTGGTCGGGGGAGCCCCTGCTGTGTAGGCAGAGTGGCCACCACAGATCACACCCAATTGCCTTACCACTTGATTAAAAATGTGAATTAACCAGAACTTCTCTCCCTGCTGTCCTGGCTCCCAAGGGTCCTTTAAGGGTGTTTCTTCCTATTAACAAGACTATATTAGCGTCGACCAAAACTATATGGCAAACCCCTGCCTCCATCCCCCTGACTGGCAAGTGGCTTGAAAGAAAGTACTTCAGCCCTGTCAAGGGCTTTCAATACTTATTTACCCACCCCTCACCGTACTCCTTAGCAGTGGAGGCGGTGAATAAAAAGGAACATCAGGGTCACGAGAACCTGGCGCCCAACTCTAAAGATGCTGAACACCATGACTTATTCGGCCATAAGGTCTACTCACCCAGGACCTGCTACTCATGATAGCAAACTAGATAGCTACACTGAGTCACTACGATTACAACTCTTGGGTCTTCATCTTTAAATTCAAGGACTTGCTGCCCCAGGAGTTACGGGATGAGTTTGATGCCTTCATTCAGGACAGCAAAATGGTATCCAGTAACTGCTTCCAGGTTTCCGTGAATGCTGGGGATTTGGGGGTGTGAGTGCTTCCCTCCAGCATTGCCATGTGGCAGGTCGCTTGGCTGAAACCCTCTGGGCTTTCCCCTGAGGTCCAGCAAACTATCCAGGACTTTCCCTTTGATGAAGTGAGCCTTTTTGCTGACAAACTCCTGCCTGCATAGCTGCAAGGACTCAGGAATACGATGAAGTCTTTGGACATTCACACCCCATCCATGCAGGTACAAGGCCTTCAAGCCTCAGCCCTCACAGTGGTCCTTCTCTCCTTCCTCCAGACACAGCTATTTCTGTCAACACCCATGTTACTCTCACTACAGATCTTCCCAGACCCAGTCTAGTAACAACAAGGGCTAGACAAAGTCCCCCTCAGGGGTCCAAAAAGCCCTTTTAAAGATGTGTGCAGGGACAGGGTACTGATGCCACCGGATCCTTCCCTGCCCTTCCTCAACCGACTGACCCATTTTCACCGAACGTGGGCTGCCTTCGCTTTGGACCACCACATCCTTCAGACGATGGAAATGGTCTACTCTATCATGTTCCACTCCCCTCCAGCCTCCCATCTCCCCTGCCTGTCCCTCTTCAAGGATCCCTCTCATGAGCAGCTCCTGTTTCAGGAGGTGAGCATGCTACTGGATTTGGAGGTGGTGGAGGAAGTTCCTTAGAATCTTGGAGGCAGGGCTTTCTACTCCCAATATTTCCTTGTCCCAAAGGTCAAGGTGGGGCTTCCACCCCATCTTTGACCTCAGGGAGTTCAACAAGTTAGTCATCAACCACAAGTTTCAGATGGTTTACCTGGGCTCTGTTGTCCAAAGCAGACTGTGAAGAGTTTCAAAAGGATCTCACAAAACTACGTGACTGGACTACAAAATGGCAGATGAGTTTTAATGTTGATATATGCAAAGTAATGTGTATTGGAAATAGGGATGTTAAATTTAGATTACTTAACTAATCGAATAGTCTATGGGATTTCCATTAACTATCCGATTAGTTTGTAAGGGCACCCCCGCCTTTGAACTGTAGTAAGAGCCCTGCTGGGCTGTTGTACATTTCAAAAGTAGAAGCCCTGCAGGGAGCGCGAGACCAGCAGGGGACTGGTCCCGCGCTCCCTGTGGCATCTCAGTCTTTGAAATGTACAAGAGCCCCAGGTGGGCTCTTGTACATTTCAAAAGCAGAATCACTGCAGAAGCAGCGTGAGTGGAGACAGCTTCAGTCCCCGCTCGCGCCATTTCCACTGTGTCTCTACCTCCCCTGTCCCACACGAAGACGGTGCTGAGGGGAACCTGCTTTTAAGCCGGCTCCCCCCAGCACCGGCTCCTGCTCCCCCAGGTAGCTGATTTTTAAAAAGCAAAAGGAAATATTTCCTCACTGTGACTGGCCCTAATGGCCCCTAACTGCTTGTGGGATGGTGACCCCCCGCGCGCAAGCCGAGGGGGGTTAAGTCACCCCAGGTTATTCTAGCCCTGTTTCTGTGGATTGGGCCGCCCCATTCCCTGCAATGAGGCTTAGCACCAATGCTCAGGGGGAGGATCCCAGCTTACAGGGCCTTCCAGCTCGCTGGGGAGATTCTGCTCTCCCTGGCTGTAAGTCGCCGCCAGCGGCGGGTTTAAAGTTCCTAGTCTGAAGTTCGACGGGGTCGGGCTGGGTTAGTTGAGGTCTGGGTCTTGGATGTAGAGGGGTTGGCGGGCTAGGGGGCCCGGGCCCTCCTTCTCCACCGGGCCCCGGCCCAAAGCCCTTAGGAATTAGAAGACAGGACTATGCAGCACTTTAAAGACTAACAAGATGGTTTATTAGGTGATGAGCTTTCGTGGGCCAGACCCGCTTCCTCAGATCAATATGTGGAAGAAAATTGGCACAACCATATATATTTATAACATGCTCTGTTATATTCATATATATGGTTGTGCCAATTTTCTTCCACATATTGATCTGAGGAAGTGGGTCTGGCCCACGAAAACTCATCACCTAATAAACCATCTTGTTAGTCTTTAAAGTGCTGCATAGTCCTGTCTTTTGTTTCAGCTAGACCAGACTAACACAGCTGCATCTCTATCACTTAGGATTTAGAGTCGTCCTTCTGATGGGGAGCCCAAGGAGCAGACCTCGACTCGCTCCCGGACTCTTCCTCGTTCCCTTATGGGCCACTTCGTACCCTGTCACACGCTGCGTCTCCTTCTCTCTCCCTGACCGAGGTTCAGGCGCCTTACCGCTGCATCATCCCTGTGGTTTCCAAGCTGAGACAGAGTCCCTGCCTTTGCATTGCTTGCCACCGGGTTGCCCCCTCCTGGGGAGTTACTCGCAGCTGTGGCGGCTGCAAGTCCCTGGACCGGCGATCCACCTGCCCTGATCCCTAGTTCTGGGGCCCTTGCTGCCCCCACGCTCCTGCCGCTCTCCAGGACCACTGTCTCTTCCCGCTTCTGAGGCCACCTCGGCCGCCCCCTCCAGCTCGACTTCACCTGCCTCAGCCGCCTCCAGGCATCCCTCTTCTTTCCTGGCTGCCGACTCCTCCTCCGCTTCCCCGGACTCCAGTGTCCTCTCCACCTCCCAGGACACTGCACCTGTGCGTGCTGGTGCTCCCTTTGAATGGCCCACTGGGCCGTTTGCGCATGCACGGCAGCGTTGCAGCTGGCACTAAGAGGGGGTGGGGCGAATGCGCCCCATCACACTCACACAATGCATAGTCAACCTGCGCAACTCTTGCCAGAGCATGTTATGAAGACCAAGTTTTTAATAGGGTTCAAAAAAGAGCTAGATAAGTGCATGTAGGACATGTCCATCAATGGCTATTAGCCAGGATGCGTAGGAATCGTGTCCCAAGCTTCTGTTTGTCAGAGGCTGGGAATGGGTGGCAGGGTAGATCACTTGATTGTTACTTGTTCTGTTCCTTCCCTCTGGGGCACCTTTCAGTGGCCACTGTCAGAAGAAAGGATACTGGGCAATATGTCCGTTCTTATGTCCTTGTCCTTTCCTTGAATCTGGGGGATTGGTGCACTGCCCTCGACGTAAAAGGATGCCTACTTTTGTATTGCAGTTAGCCTTTGCACAGACAGTATTTCCAGTCTCTTGTGGGGCAGTCACACTTCCAGTTCACAGCCCTTCCTTTTGGGCTCTCTATGGTGCCCCGGCTGTTTACCAAATATATGGCAGTGGTGACAGCCTTTCTCAGGCATCATGGAGTCCAGGTTTTCTCCTACCTGGATGATTGGATCCTGTATGGCCGTTCCTATCAACAGGTGGAGGTACATGTCACCTTTAGCTGGGTGACTGTCGAAAGGCTACGCCTGTTGCTCAAACCCAGAAAATCTACCCTCGTTCCCTTAGAAAGGATCTAATTCATCTGGGCAGTGCTCGACGCCACCGGGACCAGAGCATTCATTTCAGAACAATGCTTCACATCATTGACCCAGATTCTGAAGTCTTTATCAGACTTTCCAATCACCTTAGCCAAAACATGCTTCAGACTCCTAGGCCAGAAGTTGGTATGCACGTACGTAGTCCCATTCTCCAGGGTCCACCTACAGGCCCTACAGTCCTATCTGTTGATGACAAGCCATCTTGAGTGGGACAGCATCGAGAATGGTGGTCACAGTGCCGCGCTACTTCATTCATTCCCTTTGTTGGTGGCTAGATCCCCAGTCGGTGATGGTCGGCATTCCCTTTCATGCCTCACAGCCCAAAGTGTCTCTTGTCACAGAAGTATCTGCTTTGGGCTGGGGAGCCTCACCTAGGAAACCTCACCTCTCAAGCGATGTAAATGGTGGTGGAGTTGTCCCTCCATATCACTGTATACAAGCTCTGAGCAGTCCATCTCATGTTTCTTTTGCTTTCCTACCTCACATTCAGGGGTGGTGTGTGGCAGACATGATGGACAATATGACCACCATGCACTATATCAACGAACAGAGTGGAGCTCCGTCATTCTTCCTGCCCCCGCAACCCCCATTCCAAAGCCCTTCATCTGTGGGACTTATGCATAACCACTCTATTCACTTGGAAGCATCATGCCCTTCCAAGGGGTCCAGAATTAGCTGGTGGATCTCCTCAGCTGCCATTTCTTCACCCATATGAGTGGTCAGTACAACAGGACATTTTCCATGCCATTATCCGGAAGGGAGTTGTTTCCCCAGCTAGACCTCTTCGCTGCCCGGGACAATCAGAGGTGTCCATGATTCTACTTCTGCTAGGCTCATGTATCTGGCTAAGTGGAAATGCTTCTTGCATTGGTGTCTCCAGCATAATCTGGTACCCGTGCTGGCCCCTGTCCTGCAGGTGCTGGAATACTGGGTATCCCTGAAGCAACAGGGCCTAGCATCTTCCTCACTGAAAGTTCATTTTGCCATCTCGACTTTCCACCCAGGGGAAGCCAGGGTTTTTTTTTCGCAAGCCCCTTGGTTGGGTATTTCCTCAAGGGTATGAATAGACTCCGCCCATTGGTCCAGGGCCCCATGCCTGCTTGAGATCTCAACCTGGTCCTCATAGCACTCATGAGTCCCCCGTCCCCCCCTTGGCCATATGTTCACTGCTTTATCTCATGGAAGGTGGCTTTCCTGGTTGCATCACCTCTGCCAAGTGGGTGTCAGAGCTCTGCAGCCTGACGTTGGAAATCCTATACACTGCCTTCTACAAGGACAATGTCCAGCTTCACCCACACTTAGCTTTTCTCCTGAAAGTGGTCTCTAGCTTCCGCACTGGCCGGGACATTTTCCTTCCTGTTTTCTACCCTAAGTCCCACCAGAGCTCATGAGAACAACGGCTGCACTTCCTTGATGTCAGGTGTGCTCTCACCTTCTACATTGACAGAACTTAGCCCTTTTGCAACTCTCACAACTATTCATGGCGGTGGCGGGACCATATGAAAAGGCTGCCAGTCTCTTTACAGTGCATCTCCTCCTGGATGACAGTGTGCATCCATACATGTTATAATCTCGCCACGGTTTCACCATTGCCTCTCATGGCACATTCTGCATGGGCACAGGCCTCTTCAGCGGCTTTCCTGGCTCATGTTCCTCTTCAGGAAATCTGTAGGGCTGTGATGTGGTCTTTGGTGAATACATTACATCATTGTGTAACTATCTAGATGCGATGTAGCCTTCGGTGCTGTGGTACTCTAGTTGACTATACATTGACTTCAACCCCTCCACCTGAATAACGCTTGTGAATCACCAATTTAGAATAGATATAAGCAAGCACTGGAAGAAGAAAAAACAATTACTCACTTTTGTAACCATTGTTCTTACAGATGTGTTGCTCATATCTATTCCATACCCATCTTCCTTCCCCACTGTCAGAGTAGCTGGCAAGAAGGATCTAAGGGGTGGTTGGCTCAGTATGGTCATATAGTGTTCACTGCCCCTGTGCCATTCCAAGGGGCTCCACAGCCAACCCAGCAGGTAGCATCTAGGGGTAAAACTTTCCAGCTGCTATGCATGAGGCATGTGAACACCTATTTAGAATAGATATGAGCAACACATCTTGAAGAACAAGTTACAAAGTGGAGATGTGAAAGGTTAACCAGTAAACATCACTCTTAACCCTAAATCCAGCCAGAGCTTATGAGAACAAATGCTGCACTTCTTGATGTCAAGTGGGCTCTCGCCTTCTACAGTGACAGAACTAAGCCCTTTTGCAAAACTCACAGCTGTTTGTGGTGGTGATGGTAAACTGTTAACCAGTGGGGGCTGGAGCAGTTCCCCACCTGTCTCAGGCAGGAGCTGCTCCAGAGCCCAGGTTCCCCACAGGCAGGGGACGCTCCAGCCTGGCCTCAGCAGGGCTGGAGTGGCACCCCTGCCCACGCCCCTTTTAATTGGTTAATCAGTTAAACAAAATGTTTCACTGGTTAACCAATTAAATGGGATTTTACATCCCTGTTACAAAGGTGAGTAACCATTTTTTGTCTCCCAACATGTTAATGTACAGAAATGTACAATCCACTGAAGTGCATGCAAGTTTGATCTAGCAGGGTGAAAGATACTGTAAACAAATACTGAAATTAGTGGCAGAACCCCTACTAACGCCAGTCAGAACAGGATCAACAACTATATCTTTGTGGCATTTAAATTGGTCTGGCCTTTTCACCACATTTCTTTAACTAGTGTCTGTGCTTTTAGATAAATCATTATTAAAAACAAATTTATTATATTCTCTTCACAGAAATCATTAAAGCAATGAAGCTGAGCCAAATAGTAGAGAGAAGCCACTTCATTTTTTATTGGTGTTCTTACTCATGATTAAATACTTCAGAGTATTCTAAATCCCTGAATGAAAAGAGTGGTTTGAGTGCGTCATTTATTGTACACAAACTTAACACTTGATTTACTCTGGTTTTTCTCATTGTTAATTAGTTTTACATTAATATAATGCTAAGTGCTACAAAAAAGCAGTATGATCTTTGCTCTCCATATATATATTTATATATGCCACATTCTATATCATAAATCAGGATGTAATAAATATTCATATATAGGTTTACATAGTACTACCAAAGTCATCATTAATACCTACCAATGTGTTATTAATAAACATAAGCTTTATGATATGTCCATAGAAAATGTTTAAAAATTATTGAAATGGTGTTTAACACTGTTCTTTTTCTTGGATTAGTGAATAATAGAATAGCAATTAGGATAGATGGTATCATCATAGTGTTATCTGTTTTTGATACAATTTAAATTACTAACTGTTTCTTATGCAAGGTATATTGCACGTTGTAGAAGCAGTCATTAAGCTTCACCGAGGTCATGAATAATTTAATTCATGATTAATAACATTACTACTCAAGTCTGATAAAAAGAGTACCATACGTCAGCTGCTTAAAATTGACTTGAATGCAGCATCAACAAAGAAGATACAACCATAAGCAATTTCTAAAACAAAAAGCCTTTGAAAGATTAGATTTGATATTAAAACTGATGACTTAACAAGGTTTTATAGGACACATGTACTTCTTGCTATCTCTGCAGTAGCATTTTCTCATATAAACACAGAAAATCAATCAGGGTGATGTTGTGATAAGCTGTTTAATTAATGTGGTTTTTAGAAGTCAATACATTTAAATAATTTATAGCTATCTAAATGTATGGATTGTGCTTGTGAAGATATTTTGGGGGAAGAATATCCTCTAAGTGATACATGAAGGTCAATTTCAACATTTTACAACATTCTAAAAAGCTTCTTTATTCTGAGCAATTGGTTGCAATAAATTATACAGTTTAAGAAAGATGTATAAAACAGTTTTGTTGTAAGAATTTTTCTGTTTATATAATTGTGCAGCTGTATAAGAGAAAGCAAGTTTCAGATATAAATCTTAGGAACTTATGTGCTTAAAACATTGATTCGGTCATAGTTTGAGAGGTTGACTGTGGGCAAGATGCATCATCTACCATCAAATAGATTTACAGTAAGTATTAGCAGAACAATATTTCTTGAAGCTTTGTGAGATTATTACTTTCCCTTTTTCCATCAATGAAACAAATGGGAAAGGGTCACTTGAAACCCGATTGTGTGCAACTTATTACATGTATACAGTAAATGTTTTGAGATGATGAAATGTTCTTTGGAAATACTAAATAGATTTTAAGCCAGCTTGGTTCCATTTTTAACAATAAAAATAAATTTCAAGTTGCTATGTTATTTTTCTTAATATATAATATCCTATTTTCACCTCTATTTTAATTTTAATTAATTTAATTTAATATTAATAGTACAATATGAAAACACTGAATCTTAATTCATTACTCACTAGGTTAAAGACAACGTCTCTCTCTCTGATGGCACTTTCGAAGTCTGAGGTAATACAGTCTAAAGAAGTTATTTTTGAATGTAATGGTTAACCAAATAGGAAGATACTACTTAAATACATAGAGATGTACTGCTGTATAATAAAGTTAGCGTGTCCAGAAGACACATTTGTTTTGAAGAATCCACCTTTGTCCTGCATTGTCATCTTTATTTGAAGGACATATCTAAAATGTTCCTTCACTCAATGTTCTTTAAATTTGTTATATCTAGAAACTTCCAATTGGTATTCAAATACTGATTGGATTGGAATGCCAACCTAATGAAGCCATTGCTAGTTGTATGTATACTGCATAGATCTTAATGGAAGTGATGAAGTGACTTTTAAAAAAACCTTGCACTCTTTGGCATAGTTAAAACAAACAAACAAACAAAATACTTTAGTCATTCCTTTGCTAGTCAAGACTAGGGATGTTAAAATCGGTTAATTGAATAGTCGATTAACCTCATGAATTCTTATCAGTTAGTCGACTATTCTATTGTCCCCGGGCAGCCCCTGTCCGGGGGAGGGAGGGGTCTGAGCTCCCAGACCTGGCACGAGCCAGAACTGAGCCAGGCTGCCTGCCTGCCTGGCTCCTAATACACTTTAAATGCAGAGCCATAGCGGGGTAGGTCCAGGACCCAGTGCAAGCTGGGACTGAGCTGGGCTGCTGGCCACCCTGCTAAAAAATGTACTGGCAAGGGGTGAGGGTGGGGGGGAAATGTGTGTAGTCTATAGCATTAACCCATAAGCTTTTGCTTATCGGTTAATCGACTATACTATTACATCCCTCGTCTAGACTGCTTTTCCCAGATCTTCTCATAGCTTCCCACTGCTCTGTGTGGAAGGGAGTAGTTGCAGTCTATCACCGTATGTATTCCCATACCAACTAGAGATGTAAGGTCCCAGTTAATTAGTTAACTGAAGGTTTAACTGGTTAACCAATTAAGTGGGCTCCCGCTTCTGGCCCTCCCAACCCTCTCAAGGTGCGTCTGCCACTGCTGGGCCTAGCAGTTGCACAAGCGGGGAGCTGGCTTCTGATTCTGGCACACCTGCACGCAAGCGAGTCTCCTGGCTGCTGCTGCCAGCTCCCCCTCAGAGGGCGGGGGGGCGACAGCAGGAGCCAGTAGTCATGCACGCAAGGGGCAGGCTTCTGCTCCCTCCTCCCTGCACACAAGGTTAATCGATAACCTGTTCACATTCCCAATACCAACCACTCCCACTCCCTTGACATCCTGCAGAATGTTCTCCTGTGGATGGGGATTTTCAGAGTGGTGGATGTACTTGGTAGAATAATGGATATTGTTCAATGGCTTTCCTGTTGAGAGGCTTCAGAAAACCTCACTCTGCCAGTGGGTGGAGGGGAAGGCCCAGGACCTGACACAGAGCCTCTTTGTAATTAGCACTCATTTCTTGCAGAAGTGTGTTACATCTTCTGGATTTGGGGGCAGAAATGTGCCTCTTTTATGGTTCTCCAGCTTTTTCTTTGCATGTTTTTATTAAGTATTGCTGATACAAAAGATTAACAATGTATTATACAGATGTATAATGGGACCTCATGTTTTCCAGGATTCAGCAGCATAGAATTCGCTGTGGAATTTACCCATTGCCATGCAGAATTGTGCTCTAGAACCTCTGTGTTTGTTTAAAAACAAAGATTACATTTAGTTCTTAAGATTCTTTTTCGTAGATGCCAAGGCTTGAATGGACCACTGTGATCATCTAATCTGACCTCCTACGTAGTACAGGCCACAGAACTTCACCAAATTAATTTCCAGAGCATATTTTTTTGATGGAAAATCCACCATGGTCCTTGGAAAATTATTCCAGTGGTTACCTTCACTGTTAAACATTTATACCTTATTTCAGTCTGACTTTGTCTAGCTTCAACTTTCAGGCAAATATTGCAGAAGAAGCATTACACTGAAGTGACCAAAGTGCAGACCATTTTATTGTTGGCTTTGAGTTTGCAGGGAGCCTTGAAACCAGCCCTCAGAAACATGACTTGAACCTACAGTTTCATCAAGGCGCCATGGGTTTTTGATTCTACAGCTGTGGAATTGGTTATTTTTTCCACAGTGGCATGGAATGTTTTAAATTTTGCTGCAGCTAGAAGCTTGACATTTTGTTTATTCTACTTGCTCTGCTGGATCTGACTATAGCAGATCAGGTACAAGAAACAAAATTTTGTTCTCCAATTTTTCCTTGTGAGGAGAAGATAACTGGGTTATAGTGCATGCTTTCTACTCTGGTTGATAATATTTGATAATGGGGAGCAGAGACCAGAGCTGGAGTCTAATTTACAACCTGGATCTGGGGGAACCAAAAGCATGGACTGGCTGGCTAAGTTGCCTTGAGAACAGCACAGGAAAATAAGTTGCTGGAGTTATCTGTAAGTTCACCCCTTCTTAGGTAGACGTAGGTGGGTGAAAGAGATTCTGTAGCAGACAACTGGACATCATCAGGAGATCCAAGGCATGAAGAGTGAAGCAAAGTCGTCTGAAGGACATAGTGAAAAATCCATAGTTGAAGATAATCTTTGTTGGAAATAATTTTAGGACAGTGAGTGTGTGTTGGGTTTTTTTTGTTTTTTGTTTTATATGAGTGAAGGGATCAGAATGAAGGCTATATAGAACCGATTAACATTGTCATGGAGTTTAAGGGTGTTTGCTGTAGAATTTGGTCTCCTTGTAGCAGTGTAAACAGATCCCCATATGTTTTATGTATTGTATGTTACACTACAAAGTATACATATAGTACAATACAAAAACAAAATAGAAAAAACATTTTGACCTAAAAACCCTCGATACAAATAATAGAAATTTAAAATACTTTACTCAGCATTACACAGTTTGTCATTTTAAATCCAAAATCCATTTATAGTTTTGACAGTGACCATTATGAATTAAATTTTCTAATTTTGTCATTTTTGTCTCTAAGCCTTCATTGACTTTAGTGGGGTTTTGCATGGACTTAAGGGTCTATAATATGGTAGTTGCTTTTATTAGATTACACATGAAAGAATTAGCTCGTTTTTATTATGCCTTACAGTGCTGAAAATAGCTTACATTGTTAAGTTATGATAGTGAACAATTTGTTCTCCTATATAGCTATCACACTAAGCACTTACAACCTAGGGATATAAGGGGGTTGTCAAGAAGTCGACTACTCACATTTTCCCTGCTGCCTCTGTATCAGAGACAGCAAAGTGGGGAGGGGAAGCAGGAGCCAATGCTGGGGGCGTGGAGAGTTGGCTTAAAAGCGGGTTCCTCTCAGCACCATCTCCATGGTGCTTCCCAGCAGCAGCACAGGGAGAGGGTGCCAGGGAGGTAGTCACAAAGCATCCTCTGCCCACAGTGGGCCCAGGTTTACCGCGAGCAGAGACTGCTCCACATCCTGCAGAGCGGCCCCGGTCCACAGGAAGTCCATGCTAGAGCAGCCCCGGCCGCTGCAGACAGGGGCTGCTGCCACAGCTGGGACCCACCGCGATAGGGGCTGCTGGACCTGGCATGAGCCAGGACTGAGCAAGCCTGGCTAATCCCAGCTCATGCTGGGTTGGGGACCTCCCCCCTCTGTGGCTGTGCAGTTTAAATATAGTAGGAGCTGTGCACAGCTCCTACTACATTTAAACAGCAGAGATGCAGCATGGATAGCTCCTGGACCCGGCACGAGCTGGAACTAAGCCACCTTCCTTTATTGTATCAACTACACGATTAGCCAGTTACCTGCCTCTTAACATCGTAGGGTATGTCTAGACTACATGCCTCTGCTGACAGAGGCATGTAAACTAGGCTACCCGACATAGTCAGTGAAGCCGGGATTTAAATGAGGCGTAACAGAGCGGTCGACAAAGGCTTCCCTTGTTGACCGATCCGCGTCTTGACTTCTGCGCTGTGCTGACGATCAGCTGAGCCAGCACAGCGCGGCAACCATTTTTATTTTCATGAAGCCGGGGATATTTAAATCCCGGCTTCATTGACTATGTCGGGTAGCCTAGTTTACATGCCTCTGTCAGCAGAGGCATGTAGTCTAGACATACCCCTTATTACAACAAGAGCTTTATAGTTTTTATATGAGACATACTTGTATGTCAGTCTTCCTTATCTAATACATCACCAGTACTGTTTAGGAAGTCTTCTGTAATACTTTAAATTGCATTAACTTCACTTTTCTTCCACTTACGGTCAACAAATCTATAATTCAGTCCTACCATTCTTCTTCAAATGAACAACTGTGGGGACTCAGTTTTGCAGACTCTGCTCGAGTGAGATGTGAGTGGGTGCACTTATATGAATAAGAGCTCCAGAAATTTATGCTAAAATGTGATCCACTTTTTCTTAATTTGAAGACTGGTTGCAAGTGGCTGTACTTAGCTATCCATTGGATTCCTACAAACTTTCAGATCTGGGGAAATAACAGTATAAAATTCTTTCTGCTGCATGACTGTATAATCAGTTGATCATGGATGTAAAATAAAAATATATCATTAATTATTACAGAAAAATTCAAGACCTAGTTTGCCTGAAGGAAAAACAGAAACATCAACTTTTGAAAGGTAAATATAAGGAACAGCTGCATCTCTTGAAATTCAAGTACATAAAATAACACATGTGCTGTGTTATTTCTCAGGTAATTAGGCAAAAATATTTAAACTAGTATTTGCATACTGTTAATATTTTATGATAGAAAGCAATTTTTAAATAGCTATAGTATATTTACTCAATAAGATGTGGAAGTTGCACTGTCAGGCTTCAGATTTTGTGTATTTGTTACAAATTTTAAAGTGTTAATATTTGTAAACATACAGTCAAAATTTAAAAATAATTTCCACCAAGGGGCATGTATAAAATACTGAAAAGGAGGATTATTTATTGTATTAATGAATGCGAATTTTAAGGGCATTTTCAGGGGGAAATAGAAGTCTAAAATAAACATGCACTGTAATTAAGTAATTTTTTAAAACATCAGTATTGTAGATTAATTTCTGCTTCATAAAGACCTATTTTCACACTTCTGAAAAAATACTCTTCAAAATGTGAAGGGTTTTTTTTAAAGCTATATATGGGAACTTGTGGGATGATGGTAACATTACAGCAATATGCACAATATTGCTGAAGAAATTCTTTTTTAGGGGGAGGGAAATAAATGAAAAATATACATGCTTTATTTCAATGATTGCATGTTTCGAAAATGAAGGTTGGAGTGAGAGTTCAGGGGTGAAGAGGGGCAGAGGGTGGGTGGCTTAGAGCAGAGGGTTGGAAAGAGGGGGGCTTAAGGCAAGGGATGGGGATCTTAGAGGAGGGGTGCATTAGTCAAGGCAGGTGGGAGGTGTGGGGCTCTGGAGGTGGGGGGCTTACTGGGGCTGCCCATGGTGGCAAGGGTGGTGCTGCTCTGGTGGCAACTCCTCTCAGGGAGCCAGAGCAGCGCTCCCCTGCCAGCAGGCCCCTCCAGTTGACTCTTCCTCCCACCCTCTCCCATGGCCTGCAGGCTGTCTGGGTGGGACCAGGCTCTGGGGGCTGCCGCCATCTCCAGTGCCCCCCCCCCCCACCGATGGCCTGTAGGCTGTCTGGGAGGGGGGAGGCTCTGGAGGCTGCTGCTAGCCTCCAGTACCTCCCCCACACATCCTGGCAGTCTGTTGAGGTGGGGAGGAGGCTCTGGGGAGCGACCCCCTCCTGTAGCACCCCCTTTGGTAGCCTTCAAGCTGTTTGAGGCAGGCAAGGCTCCAGGGGCTGCCTTGGGTCTTGAGCTGCCCCCCTGTGGCCTGCAGGCTATTTGCGGGGGGACGAGGCTCCAGTAGCTCCCCTGCCTGCTCCTCCAGTGGCCGTCCCCCCCCCAGCTTGCAGGCTCTCCATGGTGGGGAGGCTCTGGGTGTAGGGCAGAGGGGGCTACTTACCTGATTTGGAGGCGGGCGAGATGGTGGAACTCCAGCCCTGCTGGCCACTCTCTTGGTGCTGCAGCTGCCCCCAGAGTCCATTCTCAGTATCTCATCCCTCCTCTCTGTGCCCCTCCCTTTCACATTCCTCCTTTCTCTGCCTCCTCCCTTTCCATGTTATGGAAAGCAGTCCCATTCCTGGCACTTCCCATTTTCCAGGCACAAGCAAACCCTGACCTTGATTTAAGTTCGGTTAAGAGGAAGCTGCATATCAAATTGGTGGTCCCAGCTGTTAGTTTAGGACAGGAGTGGGTAATAATTTTTTATGGGAGGCCACTCCAATATCAAGGATACCACGCTCTTTCATGATATTAAGGGAGGAAGTGCAGGGTCTGGGATGGAGATTGGGTGCAGAAGGGAGCTTGGGGTAAAGGATTGGGGTGCAGGAGGGAGAGTGGGGTCTGGAAGGGAGTAGGCAGTTGTGACCTAGGGCACAGGACTGGGGTGCAGGGGTTTGAGTTGTAACCTACGGTAGAAGGGGATTGTGATCTGGGGCAGGAGATTGGGGTGCCACATCTGGGAAGGAGGTATGGGTGCAGGAAGGGGAGAGAGGGTTTGGGTATGTTGAGTGGGGAGGCAGAGAATTGGGGAAGAGAGGGGCTGGGGTGCCAGAGTCAGGCTCTGGCCAGGAGACTTACCAACCTGCCTGCTTGCAGAGCTAAATGCTTGTAGAGCTTTAAAAGTTTCTCAGCCAGCCTGCCTGCCTGCCCCATGCCTTCGCAGCGATGTGCTTGTGTGAATAACGGAGGGGGAGGAAGGGTGTGGTGCTTCATGTGCTGCCTGTTGTTCAAACAGGCAGCTCCCATTGACCAGTTTCTGGCCAGAAGCTGATCAATGGGATTGTGCTTGGGGTGGGAATTGCGCCTGAAGCCTTCCCCCTTGCCCTCCCTGCTCATAGTTTTTAAAGAGAAATAGCCCCTCAGCTGCTTTTCTGAGCGCTGTGCAGGGCAAGCAGGGGAGCCTGCCACGAGCTCCCTGCTGCCTCTGTGGGGTGGATTTTGCCCAAGTCTGATTTAGGAGGAGTTCTTGAACAAATTAACTCGCAGACGCACAGACGGATTCTAAAATATACATACATAGAAGATTGTCCTCAAGTAGTCCTTAAAAGTTGTTTGCCACAAATTTCTAACTTAATTATATTAATTTAGATTCATATACATTTGAAATGTGTTACAGTATACATAGTCTTTAAAAAGTAAGCTTTAACACAATATCCTGACAGTTAATTTTCTACCCATAAATTGTTCTCCTTTGCTTTTCCCTCCTTTGGTCATAGCTATGGCCTGAGGTATGTTTGATGCTCTAAAATTTTACTTTCACTTAAACTGCTTGTTTAATAATGGGAACTGGATGGCTCAGGTTTAGCCATGACTACAAAGCCTCTCTTTTGCTACATCACTGGTTCCAATTAGGGATGTAATAGTATAGTCAATTAACCGATAAGCAAATGCTTATAGGTTAATGCTATCCACTACATGCATCCCCTCCCCCGCCCCGCCCCACTTGCCAGTACATTTTTTAGCAGGCTGGCCAGCAGCCTTCTCAGTCTTGGCTTGAAACAGATCTGGGACCTACCCCTGCTGCAGCTCTGCATTTAAAGTGTATTAGGAACCAGGCGGGCAGGCAGCCTGGCTCAGTTCTAGCTCACACCAGATCCGGGAGCTTAGACCCACCCTAGACAGGGGTTGCTGCCACCCCATGCTCCTGCCTCTTTATCAGAGGCAGCAGCACAGGGTGACAGGCAGCTGGTCCACTAGGGGAGCTGGTTTTTAAACTGGCTCCCACCCCAGACCAGCTCCCGCCTGGCACCTTGCACTGCTGCCTCTGATACAGAGGCAGCAAAGCGGAGTGGCAGGGGGCTCCTCAGGAGTGAAGCCAGAGTACACTAGCTGCTGGCCCCACCCCCAGGGACTGTAGAATAGTCAACTAACTGATAAGAATTCTTGAGGTTACTCAACTATTCAGTTCACTGATATTTAACATCCCTAGTTCCAGTCCAGCCCAGGGCTGTAGTAAATCAGTCTAATCTTGCACAGTAAACAATTGTGTATCATATTTACTAGCTTCTCTCTGCCTCCCCATCTATATTTCTGGCAGTTTTCTGCTCTTTAATGACACATTTATTGAAGTTTAAAAATAGTTCAGTGGCCAGAGGAAATGAGTTGGTTGTCTAAGGCTCGTTCAGAAGAGGAAATAAGCAGCCTGCTGAGAGCTGCGGAAAGTGGTGCACACCAGGCCACCGCTTACCATAGTTCCTGTTGGCTGGCAATGGCGAACTGCGGTCAATGGGAGCTGCGAGCATCCATACCTGAGGATGCACAGGTAAATAAAGTGTCTGGTGGCCCGCCAAAGGCTAACCCTGGCAGATCACCTCTGCCTGCAGGCCAGTTATTACCCACTCCTGGTCTAGTTTATAGTGCACAGATTTCAACATGATGGAAAACCTACCTCGCTATATTTTTTTAATACAGAAAATTAAAGTAAGGCAACTCCTGTTATCAGTCATTTTTTAATCCTCCAAATTTTGTTGATCTCTTTGGGTATGTCTACACTAGCCCCCTAGATCGATCTAGGGAGGCTAATGAGGGCGACCGAAATTGCAAATGAAGCACGGGATTTAAATATCCCTAAATCAAATTAGCTGGTATTCCTCCTGCAATGAGGTTTACCAGCTAATTCGATTTAGGGCTTTATTTCGGAATCCCATTTCACTGCCGCGTGTAGACGTGGGCAGTTACTTCGGGTTAGTCAACTTCTAAAATGGTGACCGGCCGGGAACATGCAAATGAAGCGCGGGATATTTAAATCCCGCGCTTCATTTGCAATTTCAGTCACCCTCTTAGCCTCCCTAGATTGATCTAGGGGACTAGTGTAGACATACCCTTTGATTTTAAGCCACAATATAACAAAGCACTGACTAGTTGTGTTTGTTGATGATATCCTCCTGGCAGTCGGCAGTGGACAAGTATCCATATTGACCCTAGTTTCTTCAGCAGCCCTTGATACCATTGCTTGAGTCACCTTTCTCTCCAAGATTAGTCAATGGTCTAGTCTTCTCCCAAGTTTCACTTTCCAGCCAAAGCTTCAACATGACTCCATGATCTAGCTCAATGGTTCCCACCCGCTGATCTGTGGCCTGGTGCCAGCGGCTCTGGGGACCGGGGCTGGGGTATACCACCCAGTGCCTCGCCTCTCAGCCAACCAGTGCCGGGGAGGAGTGGGGTCTCTGCCTGGACACGGAAGGTCTTGCGGAGCGCGGCATGGCAGCCTTAGAGTAGCCACGACCTGGGAGGCATGCAGGGTTAGGTGAGGGGGTGGGGCAGGCACTGGGAGCTTGGGGGCTCTACAGGTGGGGAACACTAAGAGGTGAGGGGCTGGCACTAGGGGGCTCTGGGGACGGGGCTAATATTTGGGACTGGGGGCTGGCATGGAAGGCTTCTGGGGGCAGGAGGCTGCAGGTGACTCTGGGGGCAGTAGCTGGTGCTGGAGGGTAATGGAAGGGTGGGATGCTCTAAGGGTTAGGGGTGGCACTGGGGAACTCTGGGGCCAGGGTGAACCCCAGCTCCTCAGAGCCACCGTGAACAACCAGCTTCAGCTGCAAGCAGCTGCCTGCCACATAGCGATTGCTGGAGCTGAAGCCAGCTGTTCGTAGAGGCTCTGGGGATCGGGGCTTTCGGCAGACTGGTCACATTTTATTTGCATATTTATTTGCATAATGAACATGCAAATAAAGTATTACTGGTTCACCAAAAATTTTTTAATGTGTTTACCAGTCCTCAGTATAAAAAAGGTTGGGAACCACACTGATCTAGCTGTTGAGTGAGAACTCTAGCATGACCATAAAACCCATTTCCTTGTTTATATCTCTTCTTTCAGAGGGTAGTTTACCTTTCCTTGGGACAGACTAAAGGAATCTTCCCAGAAAATGAAAAATCCCCAAATGTCCTAAATAAAACAGAGACAATGAAAATAACTCATAAATGTTTCAGAAAGCAAGCATATGTAGAGTTAAGATTTGCTAGTTATTCCCTTGCTCCAAATCCTTAAAATTACAAGAGAGATTTGAAAACAACAGACTTCACATTTCTACAGTTCTGTAATTCTCTCCGTTTCTTCAGGATATTAGTCTTATCTTCTCTGTGGCTCTCTAACTTATGTCTTAGGTCAGCCCCTGATTTTTTATTCCTCTTGGGCTATGTCTACATTGTGCTCTCTTGCGCAAGAACATATGCAAATGAGGCGCGGCGATGAATATCGCCGTGTCTCAGTTGAATACTTAATGAGCCGCCATTTTGCTCAAGGGGATTGGGATTGATTCTACCTTGGGCAGGGGGTTGGACTTGATGACCTCCTGAGGTCTCTTCCAGCTCTATGATTCTAGGGGCTTTTGCGCAAGAAGGAGCAGCCTACACTGCTCCTTCTTGTGCAAAAAACCCCTCTTGCACAAGAGCTGTTCTGCCTGAAAATAAGTGGCAGAACAGCTCTTGTACAAGAGGGGGTTTTTGCGCAAGAGAATGCAATGTAAGTGTAGCCTTACTGTCCAGGCTGGCTACTTTAGGGCCACTTGCTCATTACCATAGTACATTCTCGGTATTCTCATCTTGACGTGAAAGGTTAGGCAAGCATACAAGTCTCAACATGAATACTTGTTTTCATTGTACAGAAGCCAGTTGACTAGCTGTATTTACTCAAAGCCTTCATTCTCTCTGGAAAATTGTAGTTTTTCCTATTTTTTCCCCCTCACATCTACAATTAGTTGTTTCTTTACATGCATGTTTGTCAAAATAGTTAGCATACAGGAATATATTATCACAGAAGTGTTGATGTTTCATTCCTTTAAGTATCAGATTTTTTTCAGTTACAACCTTACCAATAAAACGACTATTTTTCATATGCATTTCTCAACATCAAACAGTATTTTTGACTCAGTGTCTTAATTTTCACAAATCACTAAGTTTTACTGACTCATCTGTAATCCTTAGGAGTAGATGGTATTGCTTTAGAGGCATTATATGTGTTTTTATCTGAGAGGCCACCACTTGTTTTGAGTAAGTAAATTCCTTTGCTGCAAGCGGTCTTTTTGAGTGAATTTTCAAAATTGTTTTTAATCTTACAAGACTTCAATTCAACATGTATAAATAAATTAGTAGTAGGGTATAAAAATTTGTTGGTGTGCTGATATCACACAACTCCATCTATTTCTTTGCAAGTATCAAATGATGCATAATCTGCTTTCCAGTTCCTGGCCAAAACTGAGCTTGAATGAGAACAAATTCATAGAGGGTCAGTCTAAAAAAGATGGAGAATTTGATGCTTGAGATTTTGAGGGTTTGGGGTGGTGATTCTTGCATATTGATTGAGGGTATATTCCCATTTTAAGAGGTTCTGACTTTGAACATGTTTTTATACACCTGTCTGTTCTTGGAATTCCATGTGGATCAGTATGGATAGAACTCTGCAAATTTGTGGATATCTGCTTTATATCTGCAGGTATCCACATCCTTGGATGTGTATATCCGCAGCTCATTTTGTGGATACAGATGCAGATAAAAATTTTGTATCTGCGCAGAGCTTTAAGTAGGGAACATCTTTTTTTGGCACTTTGTAGCTACACCTGATTCAAAATAGGGATGTTAACGGTAAGCGTCATGCTTCTGGCCCCATGCAGGGCTGATGGCTCTTCTGGCCCAGAGCAGCCCCTGCCCACGGCAGGGGATGCCACTCCGGCCCAGCCCTCCTAATCGCCCCGTTTAATCAGTTAACTGGTTAAATTTAACATTTAACTAGTTAACCAATTAAATGGGATTTTATATCTGTAGTCCAAAATGAAGGTGCTAGCTTGTCAGGCAGTATTAGCTATAGCAAGCATATTACACCATTTCTCCAGGAACTGTCATAGCTTTCATTTAATTTATTAATACAATTGTAGGCATTGACTTCAATCTGTATATGGCTTAAATTTTTGTTATCTGAGAGAGAATTTCTCTTTCCTTATTCCAGCAGCGTGATCAAAGTCAACAGGAATAATCATGCTAAGAAACCCTAGATTTTAAACATCAAGACACATATGACATGGTATTCTGAGTAGAGTCCCTAGCTCTAGAACATGTTGCACCCAATAGCTCATGCAAGGCTCTATTTCAGATCTTTCATGGAAGTTATTGTGAGGTAGGAATTTATTTGGTTTTGCTTTTTTTGAGGGTGTTTAAACAAGAAGCAAAAAAGTGTTATTTTTATGTAGACATTTAAACATATTACAGTACATTTTATAAATAAAAATGAAATATAAATTTAACCTTTGTTAGCAGTCTTTTTGGAGGAGGGGTTTTAATGGGTGGCTTCTTAACCCTTGAATGAATCCTTTCAGGGTATGAACAAAACACATTGCTCTGGCAGTGCTTACATTAGAGCTGTCTTCACTGTTTCTAGCGTATAGATAATGGTGGTTGCTGAATTCTTGTCAGATTTACATCCTTCACGAGAAAGTTTACTTTGCTTTTTTAAAAAAAAAAAATCTTGGTTTATCTTCTTAAGTGAAAGTAAAACTTGAAAGCAGAGCAGCTTCTCAATTTTGTAAAAAGTAAAATCTTGGCTAGAATAATACTGAAGCCTTTTATTTTAGAGTTCCACTAATCTGCAAAATGTCGTTTATCACAAGTGGGCTCATTTAAACTGTTGATATATCCAGATAAGTACAGCAGTACATGTAGACTTAAAACCTGTGTGCGTAGAGTAAAAAGAAAATAACAGAAAATTAGTTGGTTTTGGTTTGGTTTTTGTTTTTCCACGAGAATCACAGCTCCCATAAACTCTTTGTCTAGACAAATACAAATCCATTTGGCACTGATCTGCATTTGAAGTGCTTCCTAAAGTGAAAATTACATTATTTTTAAAAAGTTTTAATTAGGTTTAGGCAACCAGCCTATGTTTCTGGCCTGTACTAAGGATTTTGAAACAGTCTACATTTACTACTTAGCCTGTGCTGTAATTGACTTTAGCCAGAACTAGTTTCAAACTACTTTTAAAACTGCTTGCAAAAATTAAACTTTAAATGCTTTTTCATCTTAATCACCTCCTCACCGCCATCCAAACCCCTCACCTCTTCTTCTCGCTCATACATTTCTTGGCTGCCCAGGGATTGTTTTAAATTCTAGTTTTAGATTTTGAAAAGCTAAATTTTAAATACTGTTAAGCTAAATTTGGAGTAATGTTGAGCTCCTGGTTTAGCCTTTTTAATGTTACTATATGTTTTAGAAATGTGCATGTCTATCTGTCCATCTGCCTTTGAATCCGTTTGTTCAAGAACTACTCCTAAACAGTAAGAGCTAGGACCACCAAATTTGGTATGCAGCTTCCTCATATCATAACTTAAAGGTCAGGGTTTGGTTGTGCCAAAACAATGGGATATGCCTGGAATTTGATTGTTTCTTATAAAATGGAAAGGGAGGGGGTCTCGTAGGAGGGAGTTACACTGTAGAATGACTATAAGCTGTAGCAAGGGGCCAAAGATGGAGACCAGGACAGCTATAACCCCATTGGGCTAGGAGGGGCAAGGTGGAGAAATGGACGGATATCTACTATATATTGCAGAGTGTCTGTCTGTCCCCCAGCTAGGGGATATGCACCCCTTCCCCAAGCTGTGCCCACTGCAGCAGCCATACACAGGCACGTCTCACCTGGCCCCAAGGTGCTGCAGTGAGAGCGCTCTGAAGCTGTCCTCTTTCCCTGGGGTAGCCTGCACACTGAACCCTTCATACCAGCTCCACCCTAGAACAATGATTTAAATGTAGAAAACTAAAACTTATTTGGGTTAAGGACCTGAGCAACAGCGGATAAATCTTCTAGAGTACAAATTAAGTTTGAAAATATTCTAATTGTAGTTCTTTCATCTCCCTTTTTAATCTGTCGATCATATTCAAAGTTTCTGCCAGTCTGAGCTTTTTCAGATTCTAGGGCTTCTTGTGGGTGCTAGGAATTAAATGTAACTATTTCATCAAACTGAAATTCTGAATGGAGACCAGAATTCCCTCAGTACAAGTAAATGATAGAAGTCGGTGTTTCTATAACAAAACAGTATTCAGAACTGTGTCCTACTTGGATCACCAACTATTAGAACCAAAAATATGAGCAGATAAATGTAGGGATTGGACTAAAAAATATTCAGATCTTCTATGTATATTTGAGAGGTTTATATGTATGAATTGAGTTCTATGCAGTTTTTATTTGGGGGCATATTGGTTTCCTTGGGTATTTTAGAACAGTGCATTTAAAAACGATACAGCAATAAAAGGTGCAGCTAAACCTATTTTATATAGAAACCTTATCTATGTTAGGCTTGGATTTATTTATAGCCATAAAGTTTTAAGGCCAGAAGGAACCATTATGTCATCTACTGTAGCTTTCAATATATCACAGAGGAGCGGTATTAGATCCCAAATCTTATGTATAGCGATCAGTTAGACTCTGAGCACGAGTAAGAATCAGCCATCGAAACACCAGACAAAGATAATGTTTAGTGCCACTTGAGAGGTTGGGACCACATCACCAAAATTCCATTTCCAGCTGCAGTCATTCCTGATGCTTCATAGGAAGGAGATAAACAAGAGAAAAAATGCTCTCAGAATACTGTAGGATATACCTTCATGACCCCTGCAGGTAGCTAGCTGAAACCCTGAAGCATGAGCCTTTAGGAACATAACACACAAACTATAAGTGAGCCCGGCAATTGTTGAGTCCTGCTCCCCTCACCCCATCACAAGCAAATCCTATTACTCAGTAGAACTCATACATTTTTCCAGTTCTCTTAAAACTAAGCTTGCTTGCTTCAACTTTCCTATCTGAGACTGCTTCTAATTTCCATCTTGAATTTGTCCGTGACCAGTTTATATCTATTTGTTGTTCCAATATTGTCCCTTTAGCATAAATAACTAAATGGACTTCTATGGAAAGGCTTTCCTTGACTTGGCTTAGATAATTCAGTACCTTTTTTTTAATTAAAAAGAACAATTAAAATACAGTTTTACTGTGAAAAGTTATGTGAAAATGCCACCTTTTATGCTCAGCAAACCTGTTCCCTGTGTGAATTCAGGGAGCAGCTCACTTTAATGAAAGGGGGGGGGGGGGACACCTTTGTACTGCTTTGTATTCCTGTTAGCACTACAGAGCCAATTAGGTTATGATGCAGTGACCTAGATTCTGGGTGGGGTGGTTGGTTGGGGTTTTTTTGTTTTTGAAGTTTTTTTAAGGGTTTTTTTGTTTGTTTTTGCATCATCTACAGAATTACTGAATTACTTAATTCTAATTAGTGATATTTATTCCATTTTAGACAATGTGATGATAGAGCAGGTATCACTGAGAGTATAATTTGAAAAAGCATTATGTTGCACAGGTACAGATAAGGGTCTCATTTGGCCTGAAAGATCTTTATTACTGGCAATGACAGCAGGAAGGAAAGAACTCTGCTGTTAGATGCAAGGCTGAGTTTGCAGGGCTAGCAGTTGTGGGAGCACTTTCTACTTGATATGAAGGTCAGTAAGTGATGACAAGTATAGACATTTTTAGTCTTGCAGAGTAGACCCATATGTTAAAATAATTTTTATGATGCGTGAGAAATAAGTGGATTTTTTTTTCCAGCAAACAAGCAACTGACTCTTCAGAGGAAACAAAAAAAGAATGCAATGGAAATCCAGCTAACAATGGATCATCAGTTGAAAAGATTGAAGAAAATGCATCATCAAGTATGAAAAAAGACTCCAATCTAGTACTTCAGGAAAACTATTCAAGAAACTCGTCATGTGAGATAGCAGTATGCTGTGATTCAGATAATGATCAAGTCATAGAGGAAAAACAAAAAAAACACATTTGTAATGAAACTGAATTGAAAATTTGTCAAAGTTCAGAGAATGCTATCTTGAATGACCAGACTAAAGAAGATAGCTTGGGTGAAATTAGGCTTTCAGCTTTGAACACTAAGGACTTAAAACTGACATTGGGTGAAGATGTTAGTTTTGAACAGTTTTTGAGAAAAAGAGATGAACCTGAATCTGTTAGTTCTGACATTAGCGAGCAAGGCAGCATTCATTTGGAGCCATTGACTCCATCAGAGGTACTAGAACATGAAGCTACGGAGATCCTTCAGAAAGGCAATGTTGCACCTTCATCAAGGAAAGCTGAACTAGTTTCTGAACAAACAGATGACATTCCTAAAGAAAGCAGTCCTAGCAGAATGGAGTCAACTGAAAACCAGACAGATGAGAATGAAGCAAGCTGAAATTCAAGTAACTTTGTTCAATATAAAGTAGTATGCTGTATAAATTATGGTAAGAACACCATGGACCATTCCTGATGGGTATGCTTATTGTTTCCGATTCAGAGTATTAAGATAGAAAAATAAGAGGATAGATGTTGTATATGAAGAAAGCAATTTAGTAACAAAATGACAAAGAATAGCACATTAGTTTATATCTCCAAGAGATAGAAAGAGGATATGTCTTACTAGTCTGGCACTTGAAAATGAAAAAAAAATCATCATGATGTTGCCAATAATAAAGTGGTTTGTTACCCAAGCAGAAATGATTGTTGATTGTGAAAATAGTGTCCATGTGGAAATCTTAGCATCACAAGGTTTAAGTAAATCTACTGCTGAAATAGAGCATGCTCAAAACAATGGTGCATTGGCTTACTGACAGTTTGGATAAATAGAAACCTACTTTGGATTTGATGTCACATTCCTGTCTGTCAAAGCATGTAAACACAATTAAATGAGTCTATGCACCTTTGTATAGGTGTAATCTTGCCAGGTTGTAAGCTTACCTTAAACTTTCAGTGAAAGTGGAAATTGCAATATAAATACAAATGTGTGAGATTTCTCAGTGTGCAAGCTGTGCAGATTTACCTGATGTACTAGTTGTATAAAGTAGGGCAATACTGCTCGAAGTACTGTAGCTGTTAGGCCATTACACTTGTTTTAATGATTTTTTTTATTAGTGATAGACCCATATGAATGGTCTTTAAGTCAAACCAAAGTACGGTTTAATACAGAAACTTTTACAAAAAGAACTGGAAACAGACTGGCATGTATTCTGCCATTTTGCAGCTGCTACTTGCTGTTACAAAAAGACTCAAGGGCATATAAAGCAGAGATGTACAATTCCATTTCAGGACTTTTTGTAGTCTAACTTATACACAAGAAAATGGCTGCTGAAATAATTTTGGGATTTTATTTTATTTTATTTTTGCTGTGTAGTTAGCAGCTAAGCATAGGAATGCATAATATGATTAACAGTAGCTTGCTTTAACAAAACTTCATTAAAATGATCCATTTGAATCTTTTACAATGTGCATTTGACTCCTTCAGTTTTGTTTTTAAAGAATGTTAAATGTTTTGAATAGCTATTAAAACTCTGCTGTAAATATTACATTTTTGAGTAAATATTTGCAACAATATTTGTCTTTGTGAATAATTTTACTTTTCGTGTAATTAATTTGTACATAGTCTTTCAGTTTCTTTAAACATTTCATTGCAGGTTCCAAAAGTTATCTATTTCATTTTTATTTCATCTTAAAATTAGTGAGTTGAGAAATATTTGAATTCTTTTGAAATTTAATGATCCTATACGTGCATGTTAGTCCTATTTTAATATGTTGGGACAGGATACTAATACTACTTTGGAGTTTTGGGAGGGACTCTGCTGAGCCAACAGCATTCGAAGTGTTCCCTGTGAGGAAATTCCACTGCCACTACAACATAAGCCAGGAGTGGCAAGGGTTTAAATAGGACATTGGGTTAGTAGCTTAGGGGTTGTTAATTTTTCAGTTAGGAACAGTGGTCTTGCTGTGACTGAGGAAGCTCAAGACTAGCTAGCTCACAAGTAAGGATGCTAGTTTAGGATGAGTTCTCTTGGTGCTACTTAAATACAAACAGTATTGCCAATCTCTATCTAGTATTCCAGAATCATGCACCAGACTCCAAAAAACATGAGATTGAATAATGATTTTGAAAAATAATAAAATAAGGGGTTTTCTTTCTTGTCATCCTGTTCTTGAATATTTGGAGTCTATATTTTCAATTTTTTCTCTTCAACCATGAGTACTAGAACCTTTTTGTTTTTATAATTGTTGAAATCCTCACTTCATTGACTGATTCTGAGATCTGAGAGTTAAAGAAAAATGCCAAATATTACAAGACTCATGATAAGGAAGTGTTTCTTCACACAGTGTGCAACCTGTGGAACTCTGTTTGCCAGAAGCTGGAAATGAGCAACAGGGGATGGATCACTGGATGATTATCTGTTCTATTCATTCGCTCTGGGGCACCTGTCATTGGCCACTGTTGGAAGACAGGTTCCTGGGCTAGATGCATCTCTGGTCTGACCCAGTATGACCGTTCTTATGATAAAGTTTAGTAATTCTATGCATGTATATTAATAAAAAAAGTGGGAAAGGCAATTTTCTGTATTGTGGACTGTTCACATTTATCTTGTTATTATTGCTGCTGTTAAAGACTGTGAAGAAAGAATTGTCTTGTGCAAAACAGACCCGTGGTAAGCTGTCATGGAATAAGAGAAAAGGTTATTCTTCGAGTGATGTCCCCATTGGAGCTCCACTCTAGGTGCTGGTGTGTCCTCGCACTGGCTAGAAGTGTGGTGCCGCACCATGCATGCGCAGTAGTCTCTCCTCATGTTGTTAGTGTCTGTTAGTTGCGCAGCGTAGCACCTCTGTTCCTTCTCTACCATCCTCAGCAGCAGATGGAGCTCCTTCTCAGTCGCCCTCCTCAGACCTAAAACATCACAAGAAAGTTCAAAAATTCCTCAGTTATTACCCTTTTCCAAGTTTTTGAACACTTCCCCTCCGTTTTTCTTCAAAAAAAAACCCCAAAAAAACCCTACTTTGTTTTTCCCGTGTTCTTCCCAGATTAAGATGCCTGGTTCACCAGGATTCAAGAGGTGAGACTCATGTAGAGATGCCATGCCTGCCTCTGACAGGCGTGCCCCTTGTATAAAATGCGTGGGAGAAGTCTATCTCTCCTGGAGGTGCCCTCATTGCTCCTATCTGCCCGTGTGAGCAAGATGGGACTGAGCTAATAGTCTCAAGACTTTCCTGTATAAAAAATCCCTCCAGAAGACTCAAGATGACTCCCCTGTTTTAGTGAGGACTCAAGAGAGGGGAAAACATCCCAATGCTGGAGAAGAATCATCTCTCCTCATCCTCAGACAGGGCAAAGACAAAGGCCAGGATTTCTCCAGCCAGATCCCTGCCCTCAGCACTGAGCTGCTCTAGAACAAGCACTGCCGATAAGCCCGGCACCGTGCTGACCAAGCATAGTGCACCACATTAATGGATTCATTTGAAACCTAGGCACAAGCCCTTGACATTGGCACCAACGGTGCCATTGCCTGATGCTGCACTTAAGACCACACCAAAATCAGCACCAGATGTCATCAAAGCCAACCCATGCCGATATGCCACCTCCCAGGGCTCTGACATTGAGCTCTCTGGCACCGTCATCGGCATCTACCAAGATGGCACCACAAAAGGATGTACCAAGATGCACCCTGGCACCAACTCAGCATACTCAGGCTGATGTCCAATCGGCACTGCATTCACCGATGTCATCAGCCCACTCAGTATATTGCCCCAGATCTCTGTCACCATCAGTATCACTGAGTGAGGCAGATATGAGACCACAAAACTGGTTTTTGTCCCAATATTCCTCACCAACACAGAGACACCCTCCCTGGGAGTCACGCTCAGCTAGATCCACCCATGTTCCACCCTCTCTGCATTGGTATGGTCATCATTGGCCATACCCACCCACCACCGCCATATCCAGGACAATGGCCACCATGGGATGCAAGGTCAGCCTATAGGAGTCACCACATCTTCAACTCCTGCAAAACTCCTGATATGTCCCCACCATGCCAGACTCACAACACTGCACCCAACTCTCTTAAACAACAGCAGACTAAGGAGGAAGAGCCTTTGTTGGAGGAGGAAGATAGATCCCCCTCTTCACAACTCATCTTCATCCCCTGATGAAGCAATAATTCCTATGACCCCAACTCCTACGGACAGCCTAAAACAGTTTCAGGAGTTGTTCAAACAAGTGGCCAATGCACAGGAGCTAGCTCTCCAAAGAAGTGCAGAAGAAGCAACACAGGTTTTCTCCATATCCTGCAGCCTTCCACATCTTCCAAAATAGCTCTCCCTATGGATGAAGCCATTCTTGACCCAGCCGACACCATTTGGCAGACACTCACCCCAATCACGCCCACGAGTAAGAGGGCAAATACGAAATATTTTGTCCCTGCCAAGAGGATGGACTTTCTCTTTTCACATATGTCTCTAAACTCCTTGGTGGTGGACTCCATCCATCATAGACCCAAATGTCCCCAATTCTGGTCCATCCCCAGGACAAGGATCATAAACGACTCAATATACTGGGCATAAAGGTTTGCTCCTCAGCCACTTTACAATTGTGTATAGCCAATTATTTGGCTCTCCTCCCTGATTACAGCCACACAAACCAACAAGGTTTTACATTCTATGAAAGGACTTACACATACCCTTAGAACACACGGGATATATACTCTGCCAAATAAATGCCAGAGGTACAATACCTACTCAAGGCCAAGGGAGTCATACAGGCAGTCTAACAGACCATACAATTTCAGACAAAGACATGGACAAAAAAAGTGCAGACCACACCATCAGCAACAATCTAGCACAAACCAACTGTCCACATCAAAGCAGCAAATTTGAAGGTTTGATTAAGGGCTCAAGCAACACTATAGCACCTTCCACGCCATCCAACATTCTGTTTACCTACCGGCTGCAGTCCTTCTTCCA
Organism: Pelochelys cantorii; assembly: GCA_032595735.1. Lineage (NCBI taxonomy): Eukaryota > Metazoa > Chordata > Testudines > Trionychidae > Pelochelys > Pelochelys cantorii. The sequence continues at coordinate 18,711,777 of CM064338.1, forward strand.
ATGATGGACCGAGATAACATCTGACCAGTGGGTTTTAGAGATCATCAGTCTGGGCTGCTTTCACATCAATTCCCCCTCCCCATCCATCCCCTCTCACGAAAACCTGCTACAATTCGAGGTTCAACATCTCCTATAAACCGGAGTCATAGAACCAGTCCCTTTGGCCTATCAAGGAAGAGGGTTTTATTCAAAGTACTTCCTCACGCAGAAGACAACGGGAGTGGAGACACATACTAGATCTCAGAAAATTCAGCAAATACATAACATATTGAAGGTTCAAGACGGTCACATTAGCAATCATCATACTAGTGTTAGACAGTTGAGATTTGTTCTCAGCCCTTTACCTCCAAGACACCTACTTTCATATAACTATTCATCCAGCACACAGACATTTCCTACATTTTACACTCGGAATCAACCACTACCAATACTGAGTCCTTCCATTCAGCCTGTCAATGGCAACAAGAGTCTTCTCAAAGACCCTGGCTATAGTAGTGGCATACCTCTGCCAGATAGAGGTGATGATCTTTCCCTATTTGAACGACTGCCTTATCAAAGGCACATCATATCAAGATACCCAGGACATGGTCAACAACAAGTCTATCGCTCTACTACTCAGCCTTGAATTCCATATTAAGTATCAGAAATCCACATTGCAGACCACAGGCTCTCGAGTTTGTAGGAGCTCAACTAGACTCCATCACAGCCAGACCAACGCTACCCAAACACAGGCTCGAGTCACTCATTACCCTCATAAACAAGTGCAGGCTTTGCCAGTTACAACAGTACACAGCTGTCTCCAAATACTTGGTCACATGGCAGCCACAACATATGTGGTGAGACTAGCCAGATTCCATCTGAGGTGCCTTCAGACATGGTTGGCCACAGTTTGTCCCTTCCAGGGACTCCCAACCCAAAAAAGTCAACATTCCACAGCCACACCATGTCCTAGCTTCACTACACTGGTGGATACAGCATGCTAATGGGCGTTCCATTTCAACAACCTTCCCCAACCATTACCATAACTATAAACCTTCCCTTATGGGCTGGGGAGCACACCTGGACTCCCATACAGTGAAGGGCAAATGGTCCTATCCTAAATGAACACCCCCACATCAACCTTTTGGAGTTAAGAGCAGTACGATACACATGCCTCCATTTTCTTCCACACCTCAGAAACAAGACTATCCTCATCCTAACAGACAACACATCATGCATGTACTACATCAGTCACCAGGGAGGGGCACAGTCCAGCTCCCTTTGTACTGAGGCAATGAAATTTTGGAACTGGTGCATACAGCTCCAGACAGCTCCTACAGCAACATGCCTATTGGGGGTTCTCAATGTTACAGCGAACAACTTCAGCTGCCTGTTCTCAGACCAACACGAATGGTAACTGGACACAACAGCCCTTCAGGAAGTGTTCTCCATATGGGGTCAACACGACATAGACCTTTTTGTGACCTGATCCAACTGCAAATGTCACCAGTTTTGCTCCAGGGCAGCCCTGGGAAAGGGATCTCTAGGGGATGCATTTTTCCTCTAATGGGAATTACCATTTCTGTACACATTCCCACCATTACCTTTGATACGAATAATCGTGAAAATCAGACAAAACAGAGCACATGTCATACTAGTAGCACCATCGTGTTCCAGGCAGGCCTGGTTTCTATACCTGCAGTGATTGGCCATCTTCATTCCCTATATGTTCCCACCACATCATAATCTTCTATCCCAGCATCATGGCAAGATCCTCCATCCAGATCCTGTCACACTTCACCTCAAGGCCTGGCTGCCTTCATGGCTCCATGATGCCAAAACGTCCTGCTCTGACAGGGTAAAATAAATACTAATCAATAGTCGACAAGATTCTACCAGGAAAACGTATACATATAAATGGAAGAGATTCTCTGCATGAATATGAAATTCTCTCTCAGATAACAAAAATTTAAGCCATGTACAGATTGAAGTCAATGCCTACAACTGTATTCATAAATTAAATGAAAGCTATGACAGTTCCTGGAGAAATTATGTAATATGCTTGCTATAGCTAGTACTGCCTGACAAGCTAGCTACTTGAACTGCAAGAGTCAGGTCTCTCTTTTAGTTCAATAAATCCACACAGCGGCAATTGCAGAGTTTCACAAACAAATGGATAGGATCTCGCTCTTTTCACATCCCATGACTAAATGTTTCTTAACAGGCCTGCAAAACACATTCCCTGCAATAAGACCTACTCCCATCCTCAACCACGTCCTTAAGAGTCTAACAAAACTGCCCTTTGAACCACTCACCACATGGTCGTGGCTATATTTCTCAATGAAAGTAGTCGTTCTTACAGCCATCACTTCCAGCAGACATGTAGGTGAAATAGCAACTTTGATGGCAGATCCCCTTACACAAATTTCAGCAAGGACAAACTCACACTCATACCTTACCCAAAATTCCCCCCAAAAGTTCTCACGCCCTTCCATATTAATAAACCAATCCACTTACCAGCATTCTGTCCAAAGCCGTACAATGACACGATCCAAGCAGGGTTATACACCCTCAGTCCTGTCGAGAAAAAAGCCATCACTTGTCGGACAAATCCTAGAGAAAATCTGCAAGACTTATTTCTTTTGCCGAAGGCTTGAAAGGACAAGCTGTCTCCTCACAACGAATATCAAAATGGATCTCCTTGCCCATCCATATGTGTTAAACTATCCATAACAAGCAACCGCCACCTGTTATCACATCACACTCTATCAGAGAAGTGGCTTCGACCACAACCTTTCTCAATAATGTCCCCACTTGAGGACATCTACAGAGCAGCAACCTGGTCTTCTGAACATATATTTGCCAGACACTGTGCTCTGACATTTGGCCTAATCCCAACAACATCAGTGGGTCACACTGTTCTCTCCCTGTCTCTGGGACAAGGCTCCAAAACCGCCTCCTCGAGATGGACACTGCTCTTCAGACACCCTGAGTGGAGGACCCATGCGGGGACCCATCTTGAAGAACTCCTGTTACTGCACAAGGTGAGTAACTCTTCTCTCGTGGATTGATAATTGATTAAAAGATAGGAAACAAAGGGTAGAAACAAATTATCAGTTTTCAGAATGGAGAGAGGTAATTAGTGGTGTCCTGCAGGCATCCATACTGGGACCATCCTATTCAATATATTCATAAATGATCTGAAGAAAGGGGTGAACAATGAGGTGGCAAAATTTGCAGACAGTACTAAACTACTGAATATTGTGAAGTCCAAAATAGAGAGCTTCAAAAGGATCTCACAGAACTGGGTGACATGGCAACAAAATGCCTGATTAATATTAATGTTGATAAATGAAAAGTAATGTATGTTGGAAAACATAATTCCAGCTACACGTACTACTTGAGAGAGATCTTGGAGTCATTGTGGATAGTTCTCTGAAAACATCCTCTCCAGTGTGCAGCATCAGTCAAAAAAGTAAACCAAATGTTAGGAATCATTTAAAAAGTGATGATAAGAAGTCAGAGACTATCTTATTGCCTCTATATAAATCCATGGTACACCCACATCTTGAATATTGCAAGCAGATGTGGTTGAGTCATATCAAAAAAGATATCTTGGCATTGGAAAAAGTTCAGAAAAGGATGACAAAAATTATTAGAGGAGTTGATTTGAAATAGCTGCCATATGAGGACAGAGTAATAAGACTGGGACTTTTCTGCTTGGAAAAGAGAAGACCAAGGGGGGATATTATAGAGCTCTATAAAATCATGACTGGTGTGGAGAAAGTAAATAAGGAAAAGTTATTTACATATTCCCGAAACACACGAACTAGGGGAGATCACATGAAATTAATAGGTATCAGGTTTAAAACAAATAAAAGTGAGTATTTTTTCCCACAATGCACAGTCAACCTGTGGAACTCCTTGCTAGAGGATGTTGTGAAGGCCAAAACTATCACAGGGTTCAAAAAACAATTAGATAAATTCATGGAGGATAGGTCCCTAAATGGCTATTAGCTAGGATGGGCAAGAATGGTGCTCCTGGCCTCTTTGTCAGAAGTTGGGACTGGGCAGCAGGGGATGGATCACTTGATGATTACCTGTTCTTCTCATTCCCTCTGAGGCATCTGGCATTGTCCACTGTCAGAAGACAGGATACTGAGCTAGATGGACCTTTAGTCTGACCCAGTATGGTTATTCTCATGTTTTTATGGTAGGTGGTGGTGGTGGTGATTGTTTTTCAAATAGCAAATAAACAGAGCATCTCAAAAAAAGGGGTATTGGGAAAGTCATCAACCAAATGACTTGATATGTTTGTTACTGATGGGGAGCCTGAGCTACTCACAGTATAGAAAACAACGAGCATACAATCCAAACAGAATTTAATAGTTCTCACTTTTGCCTGCTTTATGCAAATAGTATGACTTAAGTTGAAACCCTAATAAACATTGTTGCTGGAAAAGTTTATTTTTGTTGTTGTATTGTGATGCCACTGTGTAATTAGCTAGTCATTGTGCTTCTTTTTTATTATTGCACTTAAGTTTATTTTAAATTATACAAATTTGGAAAAATACGTGATTGAAGTCTTGGAGCCACCTACTATGAGAAGGTGAGGAAATAAAATTGTCATATTGAAAAGACCTGAATTATTTGGAGAAAATATGTATGTATTCAAAGATATTAAACATGAAAGTATTTTTATATATTTAAAAGTGCTCTGATTGTTTTGCAATGACATGCAAATTTCTCTATCCTTCCACCAATCTCTGTTGGTTATTGTTCTGTTAAATGTTTGTTTTTTCTTAGATGGGTATTACCTTGTGTAAATAACAGGATTCTCCACAGAATGAATCCTGTTATTAACACAAGGTAATACTCATCTAAGAAAAAACAAACATTTAACAACAGTAACCAATAGAGGTTGGTGGGAGGATAGAGAACTTTCCATGTCCTTGCTAAACAATCAGCATTTTTTGCGAATGGACAACTGAGGTATATCCTGATCTTCATGAGAAAGGCATGTACTGTACTGTAGTACTTCTATCAGGAGAAAAAGAGTGACATAGAATTTAACTTTCTCCAGCAGCAATAGCATGTGCTGATTTTTCAAACACTGAAAAATACTGACCTGGGGAGATGAAATTTCATAATATATTTAGGATTTTTCTTTGGGGGCAGTTAATTTGTTATATGGCTAAGAGCACTTCAGAAAATGAAAAATGCAATATTTGATTAATGCTTTTCTCTTAGGAAGAAAAATTTAAACTTTTCTAGATTTATAAAAATCAAAGTTAAATAGTAGTTTTTTGAGTGATAGTCCCATATATACCCTACACATACATATGCATGTACATTATACGCCCAAGCCCAGAATTTCTTAAAAGCAGTGTCCATTAACCCTCCTTGTCCAACAGTATTAGAAGTGGTATCACGTGGGTTGATGCCTCTCCAGTGCCTTCTTACTGCCACATGCCTGAGTCAGAATAATATCCTCCTTCACTCTGTAAAGTTAAAAATATTTATAAATAGTTTTATATCTTCACTTCAGTAGTTTGTGGCTTTATAGATAGTAGAGAGTATTCTTCCTGGTTCCAGGACAAAGCCCAAAGTTCTGGGATTCAAGGATGTGTTTCCTGTCCTTACTCTTTCTCCATTAGTGATGAGCATCGGTAGTGCCTGTGCTGTCTGGGTGAGGCACATAAATCTCTGCAAAGTGCAGTATGTTAGTATTTAACTGAGCAAATTCATGATGGAGGGAGCTCTGCTAGGAAGAAAATACTTCAGGACAGGATGAGGGGAAAAAAACACTGTTGCCCCTGTTTGGGAAAAACAGCAGTGGTATATGGACTTGCTCCAGCTGTCAGGTGGAATTCTTCATCCATCTTCTTCTGCCTCCAGATCTCTTGTCACAACAGGAAGGTAGGTCCCTTCATCCAGATCCCAAGTCTATTCATTTGATGTCCTGGGTTATCACTGATCTTGAACAGTCCTATTCTTCATTGATGCTCCTGTGCCTGTTCATTTTTAGTGTCTTTGTTAGATATGTGGGATTCTTTTTTGCAGGGTAGATTTATCTTCAGATGCCAATGAAAGGTGTAGTATAAGAACCTCAAAAACATTCATATTTATAAAAGAGGTCTAAAATCTTTGGATGGTAAGTGCTACTGGATGAAGTAGTAATATTTTTATTTGATAATTTTTCCAGCCATCAAATAAACTCTCTCTCAAGTACCACTGTCAGGTCATAGAATTTACTAGCTTTCTCTTAACAGGCAAAGCTTGTGATGTCTGACTGTAAGATATCTATCTGTGACATTGGAGTTCTATTGTTGAAGCCTAACAGCCCCCTCTTGATCTAAGCTACACAACTAGAGGAGCTGATGTCAACATACTTACTGCAGTGTCTTCTGTGTGGTAAGGTCAGTAGAGGCTGCTCACCCATCAACTCCCCATACTCTTCTCGTCCTGGTGGTGTAGCAGAGTCAATTGGACAGCACTCAGAGGTTGATTTATCACATTTGCTAAAACACTATAAATTGACTGCTCATACATTGATCACTACAATGTCAATCCACTGTGTAGTAAAGATAAGTAAAATTACTTTATCTTTTACACTCAGGACTTAAGTGGTCTTACGCCTGTTTATGTTTGTGGTTGGGCTTGTTCGTACATCTTTAGCTGTTCTGGTTTATGAGCTGATTTTTCTTTGTGTGTCCATCCCATGCCATTTAACCTCAGGATATACACTTGATATTCAGTAGTCTACCAGAGAAAATAGGTTAATACTTTATGATTACTGGGTATCCTGAGAGACTATTGTGTTAGATCAGAAGCAGAATGGGTGAATATCTATTAATTAAAGGTAAGTTCCAATAAGCTGCTCCAATTGGAGTTTCAGATATAACTGTCAGTGAAATTTGTCCCTTAATTTCCTCCAGAGCTGTATTAAAGTTGGTGGTCACATTGCAAGAGGTTGTATGTGGCATTGTTCTTGCTATTGGATTCCAATATCAATTCTGAAACTCTAAATTTGAAAATGTATTCATAGTTTGTATTGATTAACCACATTAAATTGATGTTTATTGTATACATCAGATGAAAGTAAAAGGGTGGAAAACTTTTATTGTGAAACATTTCATCCTCTAGAATTTTTATCTGATTGTTCTTGCAAACGAACATAAAGCTAATGCATCTACTTACATAAAATAGTTCACTGTTATTAGGTGTATTTACTATTCTAATGGCTGTTGGAGAGGTTAAACTTTAAATGACTGCCACATGGATAACTGCTAAGTAATATGTTTACTTTTCACGTTAGCCAAGTTTAATTCCATATCCACTAAGAGAACTAGTGTGCAGTTTACATAGATGTTAGCTATATTACACAATTTAAAATCAGACTGGTTCCATGGGCAAAACTTGTCAACAGGTGGATTTGTGAAATAAAATCCAACCCTTCATTCTTTTAAGCACTTTTTAGTAGAATGATAGTTACAAGTGGAAGATTAATAATTTCCCGTGTGTGTGTGACAGGAACTCCCCGGTGTGCGGTGTGGGACTGCATAACTCTCTCAAGCCTGGGCTGTCTCTCTCAATGCCTTGCTTAGTGACTAGCAGCAACCTCTCCAGGTGCTGTTATCACTTAGCACAACCATATATAGAGATGCCCACACCCAGCTAGATTGCATGAAAGCTCCCAGAGCTACCAGAACCATATCTGCCCAGCTCCCAGCACTGTGTCTCAGGAATATACTGTTCAATTTATTTATTGGTTTTCCACTTCAACAAGGAAATGGACAGGGCTCGACAAATTATGTAATCTATTCGCCCGTGGCGAGTAGATTACAAGCCACAAAGCCGGCGCGGCCCGGTCTGCGCATGCGCAGACCGCAGAACCGCGCGGCTGGCGAGCAGGGCTCACCGCCGCTTGGCGAGCCCTGGAAATGGATATACACCAGCCTTTGTAAAACTCCTGAGCACGTTTACCAAACACTTCGGGCAAGCTCACTGGTAAAAATAAATAGTAAGTTTGTTGATCACAAAGGGTATGTCTACACTACAAAGTTAATTCGAACTAACAGCTGTTAGTTCGAATTAACTTTCATAGGCGCTACACACGCAAACCGCTAGTTCGAACTTACTTCAAAGTAGCGGAGCGCTTAATTTGAACTAGGTAAACCTCATTCTACGAGGACTAATGCCTAGTTCGAATTAAGTAGTTCGAATTAAGGGCTGTGTAGCCACTTAATTCGAACTAGTGGGAGGCTAGTCCTTCCCAGGTTGCCCTGGTGGCCACTCTGGGCCAAGCCAGGGAAACTTGTCTGCCCCCCTCCCGGCCCCGGAGCCCTTAAAGGGCCACAGTCTGGCTACGGTGCCCGTGCCAGGTGCAAGCCTGCCAGCACCCAGCCAGCAGACCCTGCACCTGGCACAGCACGAGCCAGCCACCCGCTGCCACCCAGCCCTCCCCCCTCTTCCCAGGACCAGGCTGGCGGCTCCCAGGAGCCTGCCCGGGGCCGCAAGAGGCGGACACCCACCTGGTCTAGTGCGGAGATCATGGACCTCATCCAAGTTTGGGGGGAGGCCTCCAACGTCCACAATCGCCGCACTAGGCACAGGAAAGTGGCCGTCTAGGGCAGGATAGCTGCCAGCCTGGCCACCAAAGGCCACATGCGAACCCAGGAGCAGGGTTGCATGAAAATCAAGTTGGTCCAGTGAGACCCCCGACCCTGAGCTTAGAACATAAGAACATAAGAACGGCTGTACTGTGTCAGACCAAAGGTCCATCTCACCCAGTAGCCTGTCTCCCAACAGCGGCCAACACCAGGTACCCCGGAGGGGATGGACCAAAGACAATGGCCAAGCCATTTGTCTCGTGCCATCCATCTCCAGCCTTCCACAAACAGAGGCCAGGGACACCATTCCTACCCCCTGGCTAATAGCACTCCATGGACCCAACCTCCATGACTTTATCTAACTTCTCTTTAAACTCTGTTCTAGTTCTCACCTTCACAGCCTCCTGTGGCAAGGAGTTCCACAGGTTGACTATTTGCTTTGTGAAGAAGAACTTTCTTTTATTAGTTTGAAGCCTGCTACCCATTCATTCATTTGGTGTCCTCTAGTCCTTCTATTATGGGAACTAATGAAGAACTTTTCTTTATGCATCCTCTCCACACCACTCATGATTTTATAGACCTCTATCATATCCCCCCTCAGTCTCCTTTTTTCTAAGCTGAAAAGTCCCAGTCTCTTTAGCCTCTCTTCATATGGGACCCGTTCCAAACCCCTAATCATTTTAGTTGCCCTTTTCTGAACCCTTTCCAAGGCCAAAATACCTTTTTTGAGGTGAGGAGACCCCATCTCTACACAATACTGAAGATATGGTGTACCATAGTTTTAGACTTCCCCTCCTCCTTCTTCCCCTGGCTTCCCCCTTCCAGCTCCCTCCTCCCAGGTTTCCACCTCTCCTCTCCCACCCTCTCTCTTCCCCTCTCCCACCTCCTTTTCCCAGTCTCCCCAGAGGTTAATCCCCCCCCCCTCTGTTTTGTTAAATAAAGAGAGTTTCTATTTTTGAACACACGTGTCCTTTATTTTTTACATCAGGAAGGGGGGCTAGGGAAGGGTAAGTGGAAGGAGGTGAGGGAGGAATGGGGCACGAGCCCCCCGATGGGGAGGACTGGGGTGGCTCTGCGGGCTCCTCGGCGTGGAAGCTCTCCTGCAGGGCCTCCTGGATCCTGACAGCCCCCCGAATGACCCCCCGGATGGCAGCCTGCGGCAAGTGCAGCCGGGCTGATGGCCGAGTGCTGTGATGTGCCGAGGGTGGGCACTCAGGGCACTCCAAGACAGGACTGCTTTGCTGTCCCTCATCGAGGTAGACAAGCAAGCGGGGAACCCTGAGAACTGTCTGTCCAGGGTGGGGGTCGGGTCCCTTTAAGCACAGCCCTCGGCTAGCCTGAGGCAGCAGCTCCACGCTCTAAGTCCTAAGCTGATGCCCTGCCGGCACTGGTTCCGGCCAGCCTTAACTTCGGTTCAGGATCCACTCAATGTGAACATGCTAGTTCGAATTAGCAAAACGCTAATTCGAACTAGTTTTTAAGTCTAGATGCGCTAATTTGAATTAGCTTAGTTCGAATTAACTAATTAGCTTAGTTCGAATTAACTAATTCAAACTAAGTTAGTTCAAATTAGTGCTGTAGTGTAGACATACCCAAAAGATAGAAATTAAGTGACTTATAAGTGTTAGGCAAAAAGTCAGAGTGGTTACCAAAAGAAAATATAAACACACAATCTAAACTCTCAACCCTGTTAGACTGGGCAACAACTAAATAAAGCAAGCAGTCTTTCTTATCTCGCTAGATACTGCACTCCATAATATTCAGGTTTGTTCCTTAAAATTGGGCCACTTCCCTCTGTTGGAGTCTTGAGAATGTCTTTATTGCTTGCAGCATGGTGGGTGAAGGAGAAAGGCTACGCATGTGGCCACCAGTGTTCCTTCTAAGGTGCACCCCTGTGCGGCTGCGCACATAAAATTCGAAACCCGCCCACCTCCTTTGCAGAGCCACACAGCAACACTCAACTTCTTGTTGGACCTGGAAAGTGAATGGCATGGCTGCTCCCACAGCCGAGGCCACATGGCAGGCAAGGATGGGGATGGGGGCTGCCTTGGGGGGCGGCTGCTTCAGCTGCTACAGAGGCCATAGAGGGGTGGCAGCTCTGGCTACCACCGAGGCCATGTTGGGAATGGGGGCTCTTGTGTATTTCAAAGCCATGGAGCCCGGGGTCAGTAGGGGACTCACAGTCCCCTGCTGACCCCGGGCTCCATCCTATGCTGCATGCCGCTAGGAGTCTAAGGTCTGCTGGGGAGTCCCCAGGTTCCACACGGCACTTCCCCGGAACCCGGAGTCAGCTGGGATTCCCCAGCTGATCCCAGGTTCCGGGGTAATGCCGCAGGGATCTGGGGGTCAGCTGTGAGACATCAGTGATCAAGTATATCAATATAGAGACATCAGTGATCAAGTATATCAATATAGAGACATCAGTGATCAAGTATATCTACCTGCCTTTGTTTTGCTGTTAACTGAGATTTAATTTTCTCATTTTTTCATTGTATTTCCCATGCAGACTCCCTATTCTTTCCCCTTCAGAAATTGCTCTGCTAAAGTCAGCAGTGAGAGGCATCAGACTATTCTAAATAAATTGAAGTGGAGAGGGGCTTTTACTGCTTATGGTTTCCAATTGTTTCCTCACTTGAAAATTCCATCCACTGTAGTGCAGCATTGAAAAGTATTGCCTGTGTATTCCATGCTTTCTCCCACCATCCCACCTACCTACCCCCTACACACCAGGGAACTCTTGGCGTGAGTAGGGTGGAGGTTGGGGGCACAGCTGGGAGGAGCGTGCAGGGGTTGGGATGAAGGGGACACTGTGCAGATGTTAGGGGCAAAGGGTGCACTGCACAGGATGAGGGTGCAGGGGTGGGGAACGGTGGGAGCAAGGCTGGATGGCAGTGAGACTGGGTGCCAAGCTAGGTGATTTTCAGGGTGGGTGGGTGCAGGATCATGAACCTTGTTATCTACCCCTTGTTCTAGTATTTTTTCTTCCATAACCATTTAAGTGTGTGTGGGGAGCGGTGTGACGGGGCGCAGCGGCCCCACACTTTAAGCTCCCCGGCGCTGGTTATGTACGGGGCACGGCGGGGCGCGGAGAGAGTGTGCACGTCCACGGGCCGCGCCTGACGGGGCGCAGCAGCCCCGCACTTTAAACCCCCTGGCACCGGCCAGGCGGGGGGTGTAGCAGAGCACGGAGGGAGCATGCGCAGCATGTTCGCAGGCCAAGAAACAGCTGGGAGGGGAGGTGCCCGGGCGTGATGAGATGCCAGGGTGCCAGGGTTTAAAAGGTGCTGGCTCCCGCTTTAGAAGGGGGGAGGAACGGCGAGGGAGAGTAGGCATAGCTGGGTCTCCCACCTAGGGGAACCCCGAGCCACAATGGACGAGGCCCTAAAGGGGCACAGGGGTGAGGCAGAGGACTGAGGAGGGTAGGCAAACGGCCAAACGCCGAAGAGTCTGTGGACTATCTAAGGGGAGAGGAAGCAGCCCGGGGCAGGGCATTCATGGAAGCCCGCAGGCTGGCGTGTTATGGTGGGAAGCCCCGCCAGCCGGACTAGACCAAAGCAGCTCCTTAGGGCCCAGGGCTGGGGTCTGTGAGTGAGGGCGGGCCCAGACCCCCCCTCCCCGCTGTTAGAGGAGGCGCGAGTAGTCCTGGGCACATTTGGGCCAGACCGGCCCACAGAGCGGAATTTGACAAAAAGGACTAATACGGGAAAGACTTGGCGCGGGCCGGACTCTTGTACCCGCCGGGGGAGTAGGTGGTGGGACGTGAATAAAGGCACAGGTTGACTAGCCTCGGTGTGCACTGGTACAGGGGGTATGTTAGTAACTGGTGGGTGCCATAGTGAGGTACTTCCAAACAAACTCACATGACATCAGTATTGGTGCACAAAACAAAACTCACTCTGCTCACAGATAGAAAAATCTTAGAGGGAACACTAGTGGCCACTATGTTTTATACTCTGTCCCATGTGCTTGGTGAGTACAAGTCCAGGCATGTCTGGGGGCATTGCTGAGTTTCCAGGGAAAGTTGAGCATGAGGCCCTGATGTGGCCTCATATAGGTGAGTCTTTTATTGTGGCTCCCTTGCTAGACAATGGCCATTGACACCCTATCTGGGGATTGGTTACTCTCCTTGTTGTTGCCTCTGTAGAGTTAGCATCTGGCCAAATCCCCAACTTACAGTATGTTTTAGTGACTGACAACCATTCAACATGATTCTCATAACTTCATATGTGTTATTGATGTACATATATGAATAAAGACATTACTTTCAGTAAATCATAACCTTTTCCCTGATACCTCAGACAACATGATTTATATGCAATATCATACACAGATGAGGAGTAGGGGGACTACAGGTTGTTTCCCCAAGGTATAGAAGGTCACAGAGTCATTTTAATTTTTTTAATCCACTTAGTTTTTATGATGTTGGGCATTTAATTTAAAAGGGGTTGCAGAAATACTCTTCTTCGAGGTTGTTTCTGTTATTGGTGCAAAATTATATAGGTGTGATACAAGTTATGGGCACATTCTGAAGCTACAAAACAAAAACAGTGCACCTAGCAATCAGAAAGTGCCATGTGACATTGAAACCTCACATTGATTTGTGTATTGTTGTTTAGAAAATGGTTATTTTTAGTTTGGCAAACAAGTTCCACTCAGAGTTATGGAGAATTAATATTCTCTCCCCTCCTTCTATTGAGGGGAGAAAAGCTGCAACATGGATTGCAGCCTTGTTTTACTATGGTAACAAAAAACAGAAAAAAATAGAGTACTTAAATACTAATTTTATTTTTCAAGTTACTCTAGCAAAATTGAAGGTGGAAAACATAGTGGCTATGATTTACTTAAATGTTTGCTTTAGGGAAACTTCAAGGAAATATCCTGACTTGGAATTTAGTGGAGAAAATAGAAGGAAAGCTGTCGCAGCGAGGTAGTAGCCATGTTAGTTGATATATGCAAAAACAAGGAGTTTTGTTAGAGATTAACAGATTTATTAGGACATAAGCTTTATTAGGACTAGGGATGTCAATGACTAGTTGGCTAGTCGACTTTCTGATAAGCAAATGCTTTTCGGATAGTCGACCCGCAAGTTGACTAGTCATTCCTCCCGTCCTTGCTGCGTCTATGAGAAAAAGGCAGCAAGCAGGGCAAGGAGGAGAGGAAGGATGCTTCAAAGTGGCAGTGCCGCAAGGAGCCTGGGGTCTGCCACTTTGAAATGCCGCATGGAGCCTGAGGTCAGCTGGGGACCCCCCGCTGACCCTGGGCTCCATGCAGCACTGCCACTTTGAAGTGTTGCATGGAGCCTGACACCGGGCTCCCTGCAATGTTTCAAAGTGGCAGCGTTTCATGGAGCCCAGGATCAGCTCTGGGCCTTATTCCTTCCTCCTCAACAGCCAGCCCAGACTGAGCCTCTCTCAGGCCTTTATACCTGGGCTGCAGTCTGAGTATCCCAACAGGGTCGCAGGGGTGAGACTTCTTCAACCAGGTGAGCCTGGTTAGTCCTCGCTTCCCCAGTGCAGGGCTCGTACACCCTGTCACAAGGACATAAAACTCACTTCATCAGATGAATTGGAGGGGAAGTTACAGAAGCAGGAGTATATACAAGGAAGAAGTTGCTTGTTTTAATTAAGCTAATCAAGTTAGGGTAGAAGTGGGTCATTCATAGCATTTGGTCTGGAGATGTTAATATTCGAAGAGGGAAATTGCCTTTATAATGTGTAAGCCAGTTGAAGTCCTTATTCTATCCTAAACTGATAGTGTTGAATTTGCAAATGAATTCCAGTTCAAGATGTCTCCCTTTGTAACTGGTTTTTTAAAGTCTTTTGTAGAAGGATGACTATTCTGAAATCCATTCCTAAATGTCCAGGGAGGTGAAAGTGTTTAATCTGGACACTCAGGCTACCTCCAGACTGCATCCCTCTGCCGACAGAGGGATGCAAATCAAGCACTTTGAAAGTGCAAATGAGCCCAGGATTTAAATATCCCGGGCTTCATTTGCATACTCACGTTTGGGCGCTGTACCGATCAAGCGCCCTTTCAAAAGTGAAAGTAAAGTCTCAAAAATGAGGAGTACCGGATCTGCCAAAAAAGCTCCCCACTGTCGGCAGAGCCGCAGCTAGACTTTACTTCACTTTCACTTTTGAAAGGGCACTTGATAGGCACAGCGCCCGAATGTGAGTATGCAAATGAAGCCCGGGATATTTAAATCCCGGGCTCAGTTGCACTTTCGAAGTGCTTGATTTGCATCCCTCTGTCGGCAGAGGGATGCAGTCTGGAGGTAGCCTCAGTAATGTGTTTGTTAGGTTGCTTTGGGAAGAAAGCAAGTAAGTCAATGAATTGATATGAAACTGGGAAATGATCTTGGGCAAAAATTGGGATGCAAGCATAGTGAGACTTTCTATAGAAAGTCATGAAAGGAGGGTCAGCCACCATGACCCCAGAGTCACCATCCTGTCAAGTGATAGTAACAAGGAAGACAACCTTAATGGAAAGGAGAGACATTGAACCACTGGCATTATGTTCTAAGGGTAGTTTTGTCAGTACAGGTAGAACCACGCTGAGGTCCCACTGAGGTGCAATGGGTTGTATAGGTGGGAAGTGTAATGGTTTGGGGCCCATGAGATGCCAACGTAGGTGCTTAAGATATGGGTGACCCCATCTTCTCTGCCAACTTGCCCCCCCCCATTTAACCAGGCTCTCAAGACAGTTCCAACAAAGTACACAGGCAGAGCCACGACCAGCTGCAGATACAGACACTGAGATCCTCTCTGGAAGGACTCAGCTGAAGGAATTTACTACTGCACCCAGATATGCACTCCCCTTTGGGGTACAAACCCAAAATTATATGAAGTTTTCTCTTTCCTCATTTGTGAAGGAAGGTATGCACAACCTCTCTGCTACTCCACCCATTAGAAATTACATTAACTGGGTTATATTATAAACCAGACATAAGTTTAACTATGGAAAGTTGTATTTAAATGGTCAAAGTAGCAGCAAACAGAACAAAGCAGATTACTAAGAAAATAATAGAGTCTTCAATCTAAACTATATTGACTAATACATTAGTTACAAATAATAATTTCTCACCCTAGTTATTGTTTCAGGTAGAGTGTTTCACGGACCTGGTACCTCTTAGTCTGGTCCAGTAGTTTTTCTCTCCTTTAGTTACAATTCTTTGTTTCAAGATGTTGTCAAATATCTCTTTGGAGTGAGGCAGTAGAGGTAAAGCAAGCTGAAGACAATCATTGTTTTCTTCTCTTGCCTTATATAGAATTCCCACAAGGCAGGAAACCTTTCTTTGGTTCCTCCCACCCCTTGTGGAGCAGTCCAAGATGTAGGTTAGGTTCAGGTGACCAACACCCCTGACTCCATCGTTCATGAGTCAGTAGCATTATGGAAAATCCACAGGAATGCCAAGCCTGTGCACAGTCCATTGTTCTAGCTAGTGACCCCTCAGCCATGTATGGCTTTTTCACTGTAGTCACTGAAGTATCAGCAGTGGGAGTGACCCAAAGCAACAGATATGATACACAGGTCAATATTTCTAACTTCAGATACAAAAATGATACATGCACACACAGACTACAGGAGAGCTGGAAGGAGTGAGAAAAAAGAAACTCAAATCCCTTAACAGAGATAACTTTTCTCTGCCCCTTTGGCGTTAGGAGTTACATGTTGCCCACATATGCCAAATTATGGCCAGACGTTGATGGGCAACAAAACTATCCCCACTGTTGATGAATGAATAATGTCTAGGCCAAGGGTGGGCAAAAAATGTTAATGGGGGGCCACTCCAAAATATTGGTAAGTGGTCAAAGGCCACACTTATATGGTGTGGGAATGGAGATTGGGTGCAAAAGTGAGGTTGGGGTAGGTGATTGGGGTGCAGGAGAGGGAATGTGGTCTGAGAGAGAATTTGGGTAAAGGAAGAGACTGTTATTTGGGGCAGGCAATTGGAGTGCAGGGTCTGAGGGGTGGTATGGATGCAGGAGAGGATTCTGGCCTGGGAACGTGTGTAGGCAGGGGTGCAGGGTCTGGGAGGAAGTTTTGACCTGGGTGAAGAGTGGTGAAGAGGGTTTGGGTGGTGACCTGGGGCAGGGAGTTGGGGTGCAGGACGGGATGGAGTGCCAGAGGCAGGCTCTGTCCAGGAGGCACTTACCTAGGTGGCTTCTGGCCAGCAGCCCAGGCAGGTTCTTTGCCTTCCACAGTCCTAGGCTGCCCAAAATGGCTGGCTGCTCCCTCCATGTACTTCTCTGTTCCACGTGCGGGGTAGGAAGCAGGGGAGAGACTTCGCGTGCTGTCCCTGCCGCAGCCCAATCATTGCAGCTCCCATTGGCCAGTCTTCAGCCAATGGGAGCTGTGATTGGGCTGGGGCAGGAGCAGTGCTCGAAGTCTCCCACTCATTCCACAAGGGATGCGTGGCACCTAGAGTGAGCAGCATCAGGCTGCAGCAGGCAGAGAGGCTGTCTTGAGGTGGGGCAGCTGTGGGCTGTATCAAAATATTTGGTGGGCTGGATCTGGCACAAACCACCTGTGTTTTTTAATTGGCCTGTTGGCTAGTCTGGCTAGTCTTCAGGCTCAACTAAAGGTGCCCAGTCCTGACACTAGACAGCATAGCATTTGAAGTGTGCACATCATTTGCCCCTCGGGTCATCGTACATCTGGTATGCTGCCAAAGCTGTAGGAAAGTTTGTAATGTACCATTATACTGAGAGCAATGCACAAGTGGAGGACTAGGTCTGTCACTCCCTAACTCCAGATTTAGGGGGACATTCATACAGTGTAAAGCCAAGAAGAGCACTCAATATAGTAACATTTAAAATCTGCTTTTCACTAGCCCATCAGAAAAGTGAAATGTGGATATTCTATAATCAAGAATCTGTTGGAAGTTTCTCTTTCATTTGCAGTCTACATTTACAGCATAGGTTCTCCCATTGTTTGATATTACAGAAAACTATTCAAGGGTGGATTGTGCAGCAGAAGCTAGCTTCTCCAGTGCTATAGCAGGGTAAGCCAGCTACCGTATGATTGAATCCTGAACTCCTGTTACTAAACCCTTGTCTTACATGTACAGTCCTCCCAAGTGAGTTCAGTTACAAGGCTATAAGAGTGCTCTCACTGGCATAGCCTGTTTCTCTTCCCTTGTGGGTATAAGCTATACCATTATGTGTATTTTTATACTGGTACTAGACTTACCCGGTATTACCCGCGTCCAGGGGCAGCTAGAGCTGCGATGCCTACCCACTGGCTTCTCCCCGGGGGCAGTCTGGGGTGGGAGGACCAAGCAGCGGCCAGTTGCTGCTCCCTGAGGTAAGCAAGGGTGGCAGGGGCTCTGCTGCTGGCCAACGGCCGCTCTCCAGGGCTGGGGTGCTTGCTGCTGCCTGTGGTCATTCATGAGTATATCTGTCCTTGCTCTGACACCCCTCTCCTTCTGTTTTATGAGAAACAATTGCATTGCATACACATCCCATTGTCCTGCACAACCAAAACCCTGACCTTGCTTTAAGTTATGATAAGGGAAAGCTGTATAACACATTTAGTGGTCCTAGATCTTTCTGTTTAGGAGGAGCTCTTGAACAAATGGACTCGTGGATGGATCGACACACAAACACACACACTCTAAATACATAGTAGAGAACTGTCCTTAGGGGTTACCTGGGTATAATTGTTTTGGTAAAAAATCTCATCTGTAATGACATAGTGATATTGATACAAAGTCTGTGTATAGACACATCCCTATTCATTAGGTTCCTCTAAATGGTTGTCTGGGGAGCAACTTCCCAACCTGCTTCAGTTGCACCTCATTGACTGTGACTGGGTAACATTTGTAAAGACAGCAGTGAATCTCACAGGCTATGTTAAGAGAAACCTGTAAGGAATCCCATAGCGCAGAACAGCAAAATCTCTAGCTTTGCAGCTGACTTCTGAAGAACTGGCAGACTTGTTTTTATTCTTCTGCACTGTTGTGAAAAAACACCAAAAAACATGCCCCCAAGAACAGGTGCAAGATCAGATGGTGCTAGCCAACATATACTTTATCACAAAACAACCCCTGCATACGTAGTAACCTTCATGCTGATTTTTACTGTTGTGAAGAAGAAAAAAAGAAACATTAACTCCCTTTGGCCTTAAGTTTTTCCTCTTTCTCCGTGTTTTCAACTCTGTTGTTTATGTACCCAGATATTATACAACGGGATTTGGTATTCGAGATGCTTCGTATTTGTACAACCTGCATTATCTACATTATATGGCATTCATCTAATGTGCTTTTTTTAAATCTACTAATATCGTAAAATAGCCTGAGACACAAGTTTTATTGCACCAACTTTTGTTTGTGAGAGTTTACACAGAGCTCTTCATCAAGTCAGTGCTCTCAAAAGCTAGTGGTTCTCACCAACAGAAGTTGGTCTAATAAGAAATATTACCTCACCTGCCTTGTCTCTCTAATATCCTGGGATGAACAAGGCAACAACACTGCATAAAATAGCCTGACGTATCACAAGTATCACCACTTTAAAAAAGTGAGACTTAAAAAAAAGAGAGACCAGAATAGCGCACACAGCCTCAATTTACTAATACAACTAAATTAAGCTAAAATAAGCTTTGCAACCTCACTAAGTTGTTACTCTCAATCCCTTCCTCCTTGCTCAGGATTAGTATGTTTAATATGACACTACTTTAAACAGATAAAGATGCAGATTCGCAGACCCTCTCATTATTTAAACTGGGCTGAAAACAGTGGACCAAATGCATATTTGGTAACTCCACTGAATTAAAATGGATTTCAACCAAGAATGAATTTGACCCATTCTGTTGGGT
This sequence comes from Pelochelys cantorii, assembly GCA_032595735.1. Classification (NCBI taxonomy): domain Eukaryota; kingdom Metazoa; phylum Chordata; order Testudines; family Trionychidae; genus Pelochelys; species Pelochelys cantorii. Next base: position 18,731,183 of record CM064338.1, read on the forward strand.
TTTATAAAACAAAGAATATAGGTGTTTACTTAAGAATCATTGTGAACTATAAAAGCTACAAGTAGATAAATTGTACATAGGCCACTTTTTAGACCTGAGTCTGCTATACACATAAGCTTATTAATATCACTATTTGTATGTCTACAAGAGTAATGAAAAGTCCTGTGGCACCTTATAGACTAACAGATTTATTGGAGCATAAGCTTTTGTGGGCAAAGACCCACTTTGTCAGATGCACACGAAAGCTTATGCTCCAATTAATCTGTTAGTCTATAAGGTGCCACAGGACTTCTTGTTGTTCTTGCAGATTCAGACTAACACGGCTACCCCTCTGATGTATGTCTACAGTATCTTTGATTCAAAGGCATTTCGTAATCATTAATGAGCTCATGTTCACGACATCCCTGACCCAGATTAGTGGTTTACAAAAGGGGGAACTGAGACACACACAGAGACTGAGGATTTTAGGTCAAGGTCACACAAGAGTCTTGGTCAAAGCCAGCTATAGAACACTGACATCTGCCACTCCTGTGTGTTAGCCATAGAATACTGTCCAAAACTTGTGTTCTCTTTATTCCTTGTACTTTTGGTTTGGTATGAGTAGAGGTATTTATCTTCTAACAGGGAAACTTGTTCAGAAGAAAGACAATAGTGTCACACTGTTCTTATTTCTCCCCTCCCCCCCTCCCCCCCGCCTCCAGTGAGCTTCTCTCTGTTTTGTTTCACTATTTTTTGTCAGCTATGGCAATATTTTTAGAAGATGACAAAAGATGAAACTTTTCTGGATCCTGGCTTCTTTCTCCCTCTGTTCTAGAACTTTTCTGGCATATCAGAGACAGTCTGGACTCAGGCTTCAGGGCTTTATTATATCCTTTCTCATGCTCCTCTGATGATCACTTCCAAAGTTGTATAGATACTAAAATTCTACGAGAAGCTCTCAGTGAATCCCAAGGAAACTGTTCCTTATGTTATCCAGGCTCCTTGCACTAGCCAAAGCACCAAAATCTTAGAAGTTTCTATCCAATTTGGGTTTGTTTAGATGGGAGGTCAGCAATGTTCCTTCTAATCTTTTCCATCGATGTATGGATTTTTTCCATACATGGATGGAGTAAAATTTTGTTTTGTGCACCAAAGCATGTTCCATTAGAAATAAAAAACTGAGCTGTGGGCACTCTACTAATCAGTGGGGTGGCATTGGAATATCTCCTGAGTGGCTGCACAAACACACAGCATACAGGGAGCACTGGGGTCAGTCCCAGAAAGGAAGTTATCAGCAAAGAAATGTTCTATTTCTGCCTGCGGTAGTATGGTTGAATTTGTGACTTCTGTACCAAAACACAAAATATCCTTTAGTCTGCTTAAGGTAGGCATAGGAAGAAGAGGTGTGGGGGTGCTGCAGCACCTTCAGGTTTTGCACTCAGCATCCTGGCCCTGTGCCTCAGTTACCCGTAGTCCCAGTCCAGGGTCATGCTTAGCCACCAACCTTAACCCCCGGGGCTCTGCTGCTGGCCTGGGGTCCCACTTGACCACTGGGCCCACACCTGAGGGTTCTGCTGCTGGCCCCAGGGTCCCTGCTGCCATCCTGGGGTCCCACCAGGCCTGGTGGCCCCATCTCTAGGGGGCAGTGAGGGCCGCAGACGGGTGAGGAGTGTAGCTCAGCACCCCAACTCCAAAAACTGTTCCAGTGCCACTTCTACTTGCCCTGGATGTTCTCCACCTTCACAGGCTGAAGGAATAAAAATTAGCCCAGAACTGGGCAGTGCATGTAGAAACAGCAGCAGCAATTCTTCCCTACCCCTTCTCCCCGCACCATTGGAAGTTGCTCCTTAGGATGGATAAAAGTTGAGATTGTGGAGACTGTGGTGAGGGCTGGAGTGGGCAGGAGATTGAACCTGGGAGGAGCCAAGATAGGTAGGATGGTCCCACAGCAAACTGTCTGTCCAGCATTGACTCCCTCTCAAAGTCACTAACTTCCTATAGAGAAAACTGGAACACGTAAGTGAAGAGGGGGGAGCCAATGACAACTCACCTGGCATCGTGCAGGCAGGAGGATGAGAATGGCCATGGGGCACATGGTAAGACATTTCTTCCACATCTCTGGACAGTAATTCTATATCTTGGAAAGGATATTGGGAAATTAACATTGTGGACAATTTCATAGTTTTCAATTGGGTGTTATTTTCCTTCTCCTGCCGAAGGACACAATCTAAGCCCTACAAAGGAGCTTTCGTTATACTTCCCCATCTTCTCCCCACACACACTCACTCCTCCAACACCATATAATTATCTTTCACTCATGTAATATTTAGCTCGGATCATGGCCTCCTCAGACCAGGATTGCTGCCATCTTATGTGTTTTGTAAGTGGTGGTGTTCGTCAAGGACAGGCACAATGACTTAGTATCTTTACTTGTGCTGAATAGTAACTTAACTCTAAAAATTGCCTCACTGAAATCAACATGAGTTTGGCAGGATGTGAGCCATACTGATCATCAGTGCCTTTCTGGTAACCTGATGTGTTATTTTGACTTACACATTTACAGTATAAACAGATATGAACAATACAAGGAGTGTAAAATACTATATAGGTGTAATCTGCATTTGAAATTCAGCAGTTAGTGTTTCTCTTAAACAAGAACAATTCATTTTCTTAAAAATAAGAACATACAGTATTCTTCTTTGACCAAAAAGCTCTCCCAGTCCAGTGTATTTCAGTAGAGTTAAATGATGAATCCCTATTTTTTTTCCCTCTCCGAGTTCCACTTTGTTGCTTTCAAATATTCACAAGTAGAGAATGCAATAAATACACCAGCCCCAGTGTTGCTCCTTTGTTGCCTGTGGTAGTAATACACTTACAATTCATTTCTATTACTCATCCACTCAATACCACAGCCTGACTTTACAGGTAAGGGTAATTTACTTTTCCAAGAGAATTGAAAGTTAATTTTCTTGGCAACATTTCTGGTCATCACAATTGAAAACTACAACCCCCAGAATGATCTGTAGGAAGTTCCACCCTTTAATGGGGAAAGTGATTGTATAAAGGGATAGTGCTCAGTGAATTTTCTGTTGCCAAAGGGCTACAATGAATGAAATTATGTTGGGTTAATTCCTTGATGGACTGTCACCAATTGTGGCTGAATCAGATATTATAGTATCGCACACAAACTTTAACCAGCTGCTTCTTTTACTGTTTAAAGAATAAAACAAAACAAAAAATCCTTCAAGAAGAACCTCTGCATTCTTCAGTCTAAGACACATGTTTTAAAGGAATCTATATTATACAGTGAAGACCAAAGTGTAAGTGCATGTGTGGTTCAAGCATGTAGGTGCCACTGTCCACAATACAGACTGAATGATGTGCAGTTACAAAAAGAGGCACTTTATGCATTCTGCAAAATCAAATGCTTATTGCCTAGGACATGGGCAAATGCAAAAATAAAAAGCCTGGTGCCAGGAGGAAAGTTTTCACCAATTTTTTCAGTGCTTGGAATCTTCCAGACAAATAACTTGCTACAGAATGTTAGAATGACTCGCCACAAGACAATGAGCAAGCAACAAAACATCAACCTAAAAGAGGGGGGAAAAAATCTTTAAAAATTTAGCTTGATTTGAAAAATCTTAGACAATTGAGCTAAGACTAACTGTAAACCATAATGGCTGATTTTGGGGACCATTATTTTGCATGTGTATATAATACAGCCATATATAGTGTGTGTTAATATAATAAAAATGTAAAACATGATGGATGGTACTTTGCCCCTTCCCCCCGCTTTTCTCCTGGTGAACAAAAAAGTAGAGAGCAAGGAAGCTCTGCTGTTGTGGGAAAGGAGGAAGGTTCAGCAGCAACCCTTGTGCTTCCCTGAATGCAGAGGCTCCATAACAGCATTTTTATAGGGTTGCCCAGTCATCACCATGACATTAAAGCATTTCACTAAGCAAAGGTCCCTCCTGGTTAGCAGCACTATCCACCTCAAAGTGTGTAGGGAGAAACAAGAAGGTGCCAGGGCTCCATCCTTATAGCCTGCAGGCTTGGAGAGCATGTGCTCCAACCTCTGAGTATGGCAAAGAATCTGTGCTCCCTGGAGACTTTACTGGCCACAATGCATCCCAGAATTCCACATGGGGCAGTGCATTCCCCCAACGCTGAGCTGGGTCTTCATGGTACAGCTGATCCCATAAAGTTATATAGAACAATTCCTTATGTAGAAAGGATGAGTCATAATGAAAACAAAATAGGCTATATGAAAATAAGAGTCTGATCTTGTTTCTGACTGCAGGTGACCAAAGCTGATGAGTCAATTAGCTGCACTAACAGAGAATTGCTGTTCAGTAATGTTACCCTGGAAGCATTCAGTAAGGTATGGTCTCTTTATTGTTGTTTGTATTGAAAATGACACAATAGCTCAATCACAATAGAAGCATTGTCTTCCAACATAATATAATTGCATATTTTAATATATTTTTAATTTTATTTAATCTGTATCATACACATGCATTGCTCTTTAAACACAAATAAAAGGCATGATCCCTGCTGTAGGGAGCTTGCAGTCTGATCACACCTTCGAGGTTTTCTTGATCATACGTTTCCTTTCATTTTTTATTTTGGTACATATAAATGACCCTCCAAAATTAATTTAAAAATGGAAGAGCTAAGAAAAATTTCTTCAAAAATTTGAAACTCCTGCTTCTCACTATTAAAAAAATAGAGACACTGCATGTTCACTGTACATTCAAATCACACACATTAACAGCCATACACTATTTCTCTAAGATGGTAGGACTTCTGCCTCAGGGGAAAATACGGAGAGACAAAGAACTCCTAGACGTGTCATTGGATTGTCAAGATGCCTCATTGCAATAAAAGATCAATACCAAGCTACAACAAGGGGTTTACTGTGAGTGGAATACAGAACCAGTATAGTGAAAATGCTGCTGCTTTTTAGTTTATTTTTGCTCTCTGGGACTGGAATTCTCCTATTACAAGCATTAGGTCCTGCACAATATCTACCCATCCTGGCTGTTATCAGCACTCCAGCAATGGAAGCTGCAGGTGATATTTGACCTGACAGAAGATTGCCAAGACCTGCTCAGAGCTAAGCTACAGCAGTGGGTAAAGATTACTCTTAAAATCTAGTTTGCAAAGCCTCCTCTAGCTAGATTGAGCTCAGGAAACTCCGCAGTCCCTCATGCCATATAAATATTTCATTACTGCCACTTGCAGGCCAAGGAGGATGAAATGCCTGGGTGTGGAGCGCACTGTATACTTCCCGCATATTCTCCACTGGTGGGGTTTTCCTTTCAATTAATCTGTCAGCAGAGGGTGTGCATGCAGCAAGAGCTTGCATTCTTACCACAGCATGTGTAGGTTCTTCAGGGCTAGGACTGGGCCCTTTTCTGCAGACAGAGAAATGCGGTAGAGCTGAGTTTTAAGTCTCATTTTACTGAGCCAGTTACATCAAGTTCTATTCTGACCGCTTATATCTAAGAAAATACAGAGGTGTTTTCTTAACCTGCTGACTTTTTTCTCTTCAGGCTTCACTCACTTTACCATGCAAAATTAGAACCTACTATGGGCATGTCGGTAATTTAAAAGCTGCTGTGCAGATGATGAGATGAGAACTTGAAACCTTTTGCTAGGCTGGTGGAGAGAATATAGCACACACGTTACAGCACCCACAACACACAAAGTGCTGTACAAACAAAAGCAGACCGTGGCACCTACATGCTTGCATCACACATGCAGTTGCACTTTGCCTTCTGTTAAAAGACATATGTTTAAAAGAAACCTGTATTATACAGTAAGGACCATAGTCCCTGCCCTGAAGAGCCTGTGTGCTGTGGGAACGATGCAAACCCTCATTTCGTGCACACAAATCAATTGAAAGGCAGAGTACTTGTGGACAAAATAGGAGAGGCATGTAGTGCACTCCTCATTCAGACCTCTCACCCTCCCAGACCTGGGCATGGCAGCAATCAAAAATAAATCTGACATGAGGGTCAGCAGAGTGTCCTGAATACGGGCAGAGTAAGCTTTGCCAACTATTTTTTTTAAATTGTCTACTGTAGTAGATTAGCTCTGAGCAGGTCTTCATTTATCTTTTTGCCTGTGTTAGTTCTCTAAAACAGAGCCCAATTGGTACTGGTCCAGTGTGGGCAAATACCAGCTCTTGGGCTGGATCTGGTCCTCCACAGTTAACCCCTGGTGGGCCCCCACCACTGTATTTACTTGTGCCTCCACAGGTACAAGCGATCCCAGTCCCCATTGGCTGCAGATCACCATTTCTAGCCAATGGGAGTTGTGGGAAGCTATGTCCTGGTTCATGCCACTTCCTGCTGCTTCCATTGGCTGGATTCATTGGCAAAAGGGAGCTGGATCGCTGGTACCTGTGGAGGTGCAGGGAAATACAGAGGTGGGCTACCCCTGGCAAATCACCACCATTTTATTGCCCACCGCAGCTATAGGCAGAGATCTTCCTATACCTGCTGCACCAAATAGGTACTGCTGAGGAGAGATGATCAAGGCAAGCAGTAGAGTTGGAGTTTAAGGTTGGTGAGTTACCTTTGATGTTGCAGTGCTGCTGCTCAGACCTCTTTGCTTGCAACATTTTGGGGGAGGCGGTTATATGAAATGGATAAAACTACTAAGAAAAAGAGAAGTGGCATAGAAATCTTTCCAATTAAATACAGGTTTAGTGGCAGTATCCTACAAAATTCCTGTAAGTTCAGGGATAGAGTGTATGTTCCTGCCCCTCGTACCATCAGCCTGACTAGTTCACTTAAGCAACAAAATTGTGAGGCCCTCTAGTTCAGGGGTGGGCAATAAAATGGCAGTGGTTCACCAGGGTTAGCCCCTAGTCAGCCGTCGCCGCTATATTTACCTGCACCTCTGCAGGTACCAGCAGTCACAGCTACTGTTGGCCGTAGATTGCTGTTCCCACCCAATGGGAGTGCTTGGAAGTGGCATGAACTGGGACACTGCTTCCCACAGCTCCCATTGGCTGGGAATGGTGATCTGCAGCCAACAGGAGTTGTGATCGCCTGTACCTGTGGAGGCGTAGGTAAATATAGCAGTGGGGGCCCGCTGGGCTAACCCTGGTAAACCAGATCCAGCCCCCGGGCCAGTATTTACCCACTACTGCTTTAGTTTGTAGGTCATTGAAAGAAGACTAAGGGTAAAGATAGTCAAAGAAGATTAAAATAAATCTTTTTTGTTAACACAATTGTGCTGATGGATTTACCTGACTAATAATTAGAAATACATATGTATATTTATTAGTATTCTTTAACTATATATCTAAGGCAGGATTGCAAATCTGCAACTAGAAGAAAGTACTGAGCTGCTCTGCTACTGATTGCAATAAACTCTTGTCTCTAAAGCATGCTGTGGAGGTGAAACAGACAAACCATTTCTGTATAGCAAGATAAATACAGAAGACATCTAAGAAAGCTTGATTAGCTAATGCTTGCATGTTTTATGAACTATTTGGAGTGTGTTAGGGTGAATATATTGCAGCATCCTATTGCCGCAATTACCACATGAGGAGATACTTTTAACAAAATATGATTGAGGCACCAGTGCAATGAGTTGCACTATTGGCAACTCGGGCAATAATTCCAAATATTAGTTCAGAGGTATATGAACGGCATGAGAGTTGTTCTTTTTAATGAATATGATGTAATTTTCAAAGTGTAAGATATCTGAACTGGGCTATTTAAGGTCCATCTAATTAAAATGAGCTAAGACGGTTTAGTAAGCCATAGCTATACTGCATATACAGTCTGAGACTGCAACTATTCCAGCAAAATATTTTGCAACTGAAAATAGGAGAGATGTAATTGGGCCACGTTCAGATTTCATAAAGCTTTCTGCCAAATCAGCAATAAATGAGTTAAACCCATGGTTGTTTAAAATATTCTGGTCTCTCTAAAATTAAATTCAAGAGTCTTATTGTCAGAGAAACATGATAGGTTTATTAAATACTCTATAGAATACTGTACAAGAAGTGTCGGTTTTATCTGATGCAATTTTTCTCCTTAATCTGAGCTGTATGTATGCTGCTGCAGCTTCAAAACATCTGGGCACAGCAATTTTTTTCTTTCCTGCACCTGCAAGTGTAAGTACACACATAAACAAAAATGAAATTAAATCTTTCACAGAGCCAGAGGTGGGGGGAACCCAACCAGGCATGAAGCTCAAGGGAGCAGTATGACAAGCGCTGAGCTGTAAACAAGCTTGAGAGGGATTTAATTCTTATGACAAGCGCCAGTGGTAGCGTCTCGCATGGACTCAGCATATGCCCACATTTCAGTGGAGGAATCACAGAGGACTTAATGCAAATATAAAAAAGCTCAGAGCACATCAGGCTCTTCTCTTCTAAAAATATCCCCACAAATCAGGATGAGCTAGTGCTGTAATTATCTTGATTTTCAGAATGTTACCACTTGTAATAGATTTTTTTTTAATTACAGACTATAATTTATAGAGTGCAAACTCTTTGGGGCAAGGATTGGGTCATTGTGTATGTTGGTACAACACCAAGCACAATGGATGTCCTGTTCCTGATTGGGTTCGATGGGGGATTCTGCAGGATAAGGATTGAATACTAATAGCTGCTGCATCACATTCTACATAGGTTTAGTCCCTGTCTTGGTCAGCAGGAGAGCTGTTTTAAGGAACGAGAATTAAGATGTTTTCCTGGTTCATCTGCTTTGTAATTTGGTATCCAAATTACCTCCACTGCACATTCATTTCCTAATTAGAGCCTTGTCCTTTCTCTTTTACGTATGATTGCAAGGATACTTGTTCCAACAGCAGCCTTCTAAAATAGATACTGTGAACCGGACTGTTCAGGCAAAGGCAAATCTGCAGACTTTAGTAGAAGTCGTCCATGAGTTAAGGCTGCAGGGTTTAGCCAAGTTTTAGAAAAACCTTCCTAGACAAGGGTTGCCAGGGGAAGAGTTTCTAAGTTTTACCCACAGAACAGACTCGATTTGCTTAAGATACAAAAACAAACTCCATTCACATTAGATCTTCATTGTATGATCAGCCTCCTTTTTGACTTGACTAATGGGCTTCTCTTTTCCTCCTCGATGGTGACTGTTAACTTGCAACACCCATTGTTTTATGAAAGTTGCATTTATTTTAAACGTGTATTTTAATACAATTTTATGATTGAGTTTTCAGGATACCAGTTTTCAAACATGACATCTTTATAGGTATACTCAAATATCATAGCATATAGTCTACTAATGATTGTTACCCCAGTCGAGGTGACCAAAGGTTACATAGAATGTTGTGCAGTGAAGTTCCCAGATCTGGCTGACTCATGCAAATCCACAAGTCTCCGGGGCAATCCTGCAGGTAGGGTCTGGGCATACACCCCTTCATGGGTTGACAGAGAGTTGAGAATATGGCAGCCCATCCTGGCAACATGGCTAAAGTGTGTGCAGTCCCACTTTTGAATAAAATCAGTAACTGAAGCAAGGCCAAACCACTTTATGTTCAGAATTTGGTACTGACAGCACATGTAGAAAGTCTCTAGCCTCTCCAAGTTCCTCTGTAAGAAGGTCCAGCTTTCTGACCCATGTAGCTGTACAGATACTACACAGATTTAGATCCTGAATTTCATTTCAGATCAAAGATGTTTTTGCCTCAATAAGCAAGGCATGGGCTCCATGCAGGACATGAGACCTATTCATCAAAGAATGTCGGGTTTGCTTCAACTGTTTGAATTCTGCTAGCAGCTTACACAGATGAACTCCTCAATGCTTGACATGGTACTCTACCCCACTGGGAGCTCCAGTGATTCATCTCTGAGTTCTAGAATGAGTTGTTCTGCCATGAGATGTTCAACCTCATAGTGCAGGCTGCATCTTGGAGGCACAGGGAGGATAAGGCTGCAATTCTATGACTTCTCCACCAACAAAGTAACGTTGGTGTAGTACAGCGATGGGCAATCAAGCCTAGTAAGTGGGCTCCATGACTGGCCTTCCTTCTTCTCACTGGGCTGTATGATTCCAGTGGTGGGTTCCACCTGTGGCTTGTCCACCCCGTCTCTGCCTCCTTCTGCCATGCCTCTGGCACACTGGGGCACTGAAGCCCTGCACTTCCTACTCCTCTCCCTCCCTCCTAGTACTTTTAGAGCACCATGAATCCTCTGATTCACACTTCATGCCTGCTCTTCTCCCCTCCCTCCCCGAGCTTGAACAACCACAAATTAGCTGATTGACAGCACTCCAACAGTGCTGAGAGGGTGCCGGAGGAGTAGGAAGTACAGGGCTCCAATTCCCCACTGTGTGAAAGTTGCCCCAGTCTGGTGCTGCTGGCACTCCCTGGACCTGGCCCAAGGTGCGGAAGGAATGGAGGGCCACACAGACCGAGGGGGGGAGGGTCAGGCTGTGGCTCCTGTGGTGGCTCCCAGGTGGGGCTGAGGAGGCTTTTCCCCCACCTGTCCAGTGCTGCAGACAAGGGGGGAGGGATATGTGGCAGCGGGACCACTTATCTGGGCCAGTGACAGGCAAGACGGTGATTCCAATCCCCAGCTTGCCACTCCCTTGGTGGTATGACAATCCCCAGTGGTCACTCTGCAATATACAGCTCTCCCCTGTGCTCGCTGCTCCCCCCCCCGTGGTGACTGTGAGTATAGCATCCCTTCACTCAGCCCCCACCATTTCCATGTTATGGAAAACCGTCGAATTCCAGGCATATCCTGTTTTCCTGACACAACCAATCTCTGATCTTGCTTTAAGTTAGGATAAAAGGGAAGCTGGGTACCAAATTTGGTGGTCCTATCTCTTATCACTTAGGACAGGGTGGGCAAGATGTGACCAATGGTTCGGGTCCATCCTGCCAAGTCTTTTAATCCAGCCCATGGCCCACCCCTGTAGCATGGAGCAGCACCACTCTCAGTGGCTGGCTGCTCCCTTTGGCTCTCTGGGCTACAGGGGAGGGGCAACTTCACGTGCTGCCCTACCCCCAGCAAAATCTCTTAACTCTTATAGGTTGGAAACTGGCCAATGGGAGCTAAGAGATTTTGCTGGAGGTGGGGGCAGTGCGTGAAGCCACATGGAGCAGCCAGCCACTTAGAGCAGTCTGGGGCTGCTGGCAGGCAGAGAAGCCTGCCTGAGAGTGCTGCTGGCCGGGAGCTGCTTAGGTAAGTGCCTCCTGGCCAGAACCTGCCTCTGGCACCGCACCCCCTCCTGCACCTCAACTCCATCCCCAGCCCTAGACCCACTCCTGCAGCCCGGCCTCAGGCCAGAATCTTCTCCTGCATCCATACCCGCTCTGGGACCCTGCATCCCAATCCCCTGCCCTGCGTCACAATCCCCTCGTTCACCAAAACTCCCTCTCAGACCCCAAAGCCTCTCCTGCACTTGTTCCCTATCCTGAGCTCCCTTCTGCACCCAACTTCCATCCCAGACCCCACACCCAAAGGTCCATAGAAAAATGCAACCTTTGACCACTTACCAAAATCTTGGAGTGTCCCCCCTTCATCAAAAATTATTGCCCACCCCTGGTTTAGGAGGGGTTCTTGAACAAATGGACTTGCAGACAGGCACACAGACACACAAATCTCTAAAGTATATATACGATGTATACCAACCCAGGTGATCTCTGCTTCATGCAAGAAAGGTATCAAGGTTATGTGTATGATTCTCAGAAACCTATGTGTATTTCATGACTTCTGCAGAATCCTTGATTAGATACTGGCCATTTGTACTGTTGGTGGAGGTCTGGCTTGTGAAGAGTAAGAAAATGCAATTAGAGCTAAGCAACAAGTATTCAGAGTTTGACGGTTCTTCCACACTACCGGAGACCACTTGAAATTACACTATGAAGGGATTTCTGATGATGCCCAAATTGGGTGTCTAAGTTAGTATTTAGGTACACACTGCAAATGGCTGTTGTATTGACCGAAGTAGTTTCCAAATATGGGATTTGAACATCCCATTATGGTGTGACTCTTTGCCTTCTATCTTAGATAAATAATTAGAACTTATTTTAATCTTTCTAGAAGAGAACTTAACAAAAAAATCATTCAGTTTTTTTATTTCTATCTATTTTCATTTAAGGGAAAATGAATGTGAAGACTCTCCTTTAGATTTCAAAGCTAATACTCCAAGGCTATGTATGTTTTGTCAGAAGAGGCAATGCAAATGAAGCGCCGATTAGCATTTTCTCGTGCTTCATTTGCATAATCTATTCCAATCCATTTTTGCGCAAGAGGTTTTTGCGCTAAAACGTGTTATCCAAGGCATAAGGATCTTGCACAAAAAGGGGGTTTTGCACAAAATGGACACGTCCACACTGCATGTTTTTGCAGAAAAACCTCTTGCTCAAAAACTGATCGGAATAGATTATGCAAATGAAGCGTGAGAAAATGCTAATCCGAGCTTCATTTGCATTGCTTCTTCCAACAAAACACATAGTGCAGACATAGCCCAAAGGTCAGTAAAGTAAAGCACTCTGATGTGATTGTACGGGAGAAGGTTGTTTTTAATGCTATCTTAACCCTTATAACCAGAGATGAGCCTAAATCAAACCCCCAGATCTGAACATTCACAACATTTGTGGGAGATAGGAATTCAAATCCAGATCTGGATTCCAATGTTACAGCTGGCTCTGTCACAGAGTGTGAGGGAGTCACCAGGCCCTGCACCCCCATCCACAGCCAGATGTGATTCTCAGCCAGCAAGTGGAACAGAAGGTTTATTGGTTCACAGGGATACAGCGTAGCACAGATTCATTGTTACAGGAACCAGGAGCAGTCAGTACAACCCATCTTGGGGATGGGGGGCCCCCAAGCCAGCTAGACTCCCTTCTCTCCACACCTGCCGAAAAACTAACTCACACACCCAGGAACTTGTCCTAGCCCTCCAGGCAGCCTAGCCTACTCCTTTGTTCAGATTCCAGGGCAAGGGGTCACATGGTTGCTTCCCCCACCTAGGCTCAGGTTCCAAGAGAGGCTGAGCTACTGCTGTATACATGCTAAGATGGGGCAATTTCTCCTCCGTGAGAGCCACACCCAACATTCCCATCCTCAGCCGGGCATCAGTGCAGTGCCCAGGGAAACTGAGGCGCACAACAGAACAGTACAGGATAGTAGGAATCACATACAACATAACAAAGCGAACAGAGTGAACACAATCTCCACTACGTCAGAGGCTCCCCTACCACAGGCTGAACGAAACTTCTCATCAAAATAACCTGAAACTTTAGAAGTTTGGAAATTCAGATCTCACTGTAGCAGTTGAGGTCCTGCACTTCTTGTGTTCCCCTAAATTGTACAATGCAACACAGTTCACCCTACATAGCGGCACATAGGTGACACTTGTCTGTCACACCATTTCTTTTGGTGTTCTCTGCCTATGTCAAATGAAAATGAGCCATACGGAACTGCAGTTGTGAAGAATCCTGTGATGAAAGGTGTCAAGTATTGTTCCCTCCAGAGTAATCAATTATGCAGATCAAGAACTTAATGTGCTGTGGGCCCAGTTCACTAAATTAAACATGCTACGTTTTCTTCAGTTCTTACATGCAATAATCAAGGCATTGAGAGATACATGGTACCTCTGCAGTTACTTAGCTAAAAAGGCTGCTGCTAAAATTGGTAACTAAATATAAGTCCAGGCAATTCTACAGATATCTTGGGGCAGAGTTTTTATTTATTACTTATATAGTAAACACATTGTACTACATGGACAAAGCTCCAGCTCAAGAAATATAAAATTAAAGGGCCTGGTCCTATAGCTTATTTCTTCAGCAAGTGGCATTTCGTCATGTGAGTAGTTCCAATTATATTAATATATGCCAAATGGAGTTTACATTCAAAGCTATGTGAATGATTTTTAAAAAGTTGGCAGCTTCTCTTTACTTGTTACTATATCCAGTGTACCTGATTCTTCTACCGAAGCTTTCTGAAGAAGAGGGGGGTATAAAAGATGTTGTTTTGTCACCATAAGGAATGGCTGAGCTATTTCAGTGCATGCTTTAAGGTTCCTCTCTTCAAAAATGTCATTAACAATCTCCATCGGAAGAAGACACATCACTTACCAACCTGGAAGGGCCTGTGGTAGCTTAGATTCCTTTTCGTGCTATATGTGGCTACTGTTGCGTGAATGGGCTGAAGACAGGGAAAGGACAAGGGATGTTTCCAGCCCAGATTGTTAGAGGCAGAACATGTGGGTCAGCACAGTGCCCAATGTCCTCTAACTGGGTCTGTGCGATACAGGCAAAAAGGGGAGTGTCTCATCATTTGTAAGGTTGTTAATAATGAATGAATAGCTTCTTGACCACTGATGTAGCAGTGATCAGCATCATTCTGAGGACTGGCTATGCAGCTGTTCCCATCATGGGTTTGTCCATGGTGGGTATGTGAGGAATACACTGGATTAGTAGTGAATATCTGGTTTGTTTAATTCAATTTGTTTATTAGTTTGCAGGACTTTCTCTTTCTTCTGCAAACTGGTTTGTGGAAGAGGAATGATAGTGTCTTGTGGCGAGGATGGAGGTTGTGTGGAAGATGCAGTGAATATAGAGGGAACATTGGAACGTCTCGACCTTATGGACTACTTAGTCCATAAGGATAATGGAAATGAGCTTGCAACAATTTAATGGCATATGGAAGGTTTCTGGATGTGGTGAATTTTTTTTTAACTTTTCATGAGTCTTCACCCAAGCAGTGATGCCAGGCTGTGCTCTTTGTAGGCTTCCTGTTGTCAGAGGCGGGAAGTGAAAGAAAGGTCCTTGCTCACCTGAGGCCTTTAAAGACTGCCTGACCGTGGAACAACTTACATGAGTAAAAGTGTGTGAATCAGGCTCGGGGAAGATAACATAAAAAGGGAAAGGCTGAGGAGGGCAGATATGATTGTCCCACACTGGGCTCTCAGGGATTAGAAGAGCCCTAGGGAGGCTGCACAGAAAACAGCCAATCACAAAAGGGTTTGTAGGAGCAGCAGCAAATCAGAGTAGGGATGGGCCATATAAAAATGATTGTAGAGCAGGTTTAGTCACTTTCTAGAGCTTGAGGAGGGAGGCAGAAGGCAGCAAGCACCTGCGATAGAGCAGCACTGCAGACAGAGATCCAGAGATCTAAATGCAGCTCCTGGTGGGCTGCAGGGATCTGCATGCTGAGATAAGGGCAAAGAGGGAGTTAGGGCCATGGGGAAGTGGCCCAGAGGGATCTACAGAGAAGTTGAAGGGGACATAGTAAGGATGTTAAATAGTGAGTAATTTACTAGTCGAGTAGTCGATGGAATTTCCATCGACTACTCACCTAGTCAATAGGCACTTCCGCATTCCTGCTTTTAAATGTACAAGAGCAGCGGGAAGTCCTGCTGACTCCGGGCTGCATGCGGGTACCAGCTTTGAAATGTACAAGAGTCCCCAGCGGGGACTTAGAGTCC
The DNA here is from genome assembly GCA_032595735.1 of Pelochelys cantorii. NCBI lineage: Eukaryota > Metazoa > Chordata > Testudines > Trionychidae > Pelochelys > Pelochelys cantorii. Next base: position 18,746,590 of record CM064338.1, read on the forward strand.
CCTGATGACCCCGGGCTCCATGCTGCGCTGCCATGGATTCATTTCAAATGGACTTTGAAATGCCAGGTGGAGCCCTGGGTCAGCTTATGGCTCCATGCAAATGCTGCAGCAGCGTTTCAAAGGGGCAGCACCTCACAGCTGATCCTGGGCTCAGCTCTGCGGCGCTGCCCCTTTGAAATGTCACCACGGCATTTCAAAGGGGCAGTACCGCATGGAGCCTGGGGTCAGCTCCTTGCTGTGCTGCTTTGAAATGCTGAGGCAGCATTTCAAAGGGGCAGTGCAGCATGGAGCCCAGGTATGGGCTCCGTGCAGCACTGCCACTTTGAAGTACCCTCTCTTCCCCTCCCAGTTTGCTGCCTCTATCTGATAGAGGCAGCAAGGGGGGTGGAATCAACTAGTCGACTCGACTATCCAATGAGCATTTGCTTATCGGATAGTTGACTCGTCCTTAACATCCTTAGGACATAGCAAGTGGCATCATTTACAGGGCCCCTGGACTGAGACCTAGAGTAGTAGGTTCCCCCATCTCCATTCACAACTGGGGAAGTGGCTGGACTGAGGGACTGCAATACTGTACCCCAGAAGAGGGCAATACAACATGGCACAACTGAAGGGCTCTGTCACATAGAGGACACCACAATCTTGGGCGTGATAAGGGTCTCTGGAACACAAGTGATGGTGGCCAGACATCACTGGAAGATGATGCACTGGCATACAGAGCTAATCCCCAAAACAGCCAAGAGAAGGCACTGCAGTGGAAAGTCAAACCCTGTCACAAGGTCAGGTGACTTTTTATAGCATCCCTATATTACTAGTATTGCTAATTTTTCAGCTTTGCTGACTTGCTGCAGCTGTGAGAGTTGCTATTGGAGAGGAACTTGAAAGCAGAGAGTTTGGATAGAAAATCTTGAAGGAGGGTCATTATAGTAGTTAACATTTTATCTTACTCCATGTGACGTAGTTTGGGTGCCTTGCTGGTTGCTATGCTGGGCAGTGGGTGACCTCCGCTGGCTGCTGTCTGTAGCATGGCCCAGCAGGGCAGGGGATGAGTCATTATGCAAGGGGGCTCTGAACTTGTCCAACGAGTTATCCCCCAGGGAGCGGAACAATGGGAAGGAGGGGAGTGGAGCCCTGGCTGGGGGCAGGGCTGGAAGGAAGAGTTAGGTTTCTATCTGGTATCATGGAGGAGGCAGCTTAAGCTACAGGTGGGGATTTAGGGGCCCAGTCTCCCCCATCTCAAGGGGGGCTGAGGCATCCTAGGCCTGCCCTGTAACCAGATTACATTTATGCTGTGCTGTATCCTGGAGAAGCAATAAACTCCCTCTATTCTACTGGCTGGTGGAGTCTGTTCATGCCACTACGGGGGTGCAGGAGTCGGGGGACCCCAACACGTCGTCACACTCCACACTTCTAAATTCCTGCTTGCTATGCAGTAGGCATGAGACTCAGGCACGGCTGCCACCCATCACTTCCAGAGTGGCTTGATTTGCCTGTGTTTAAAGCATAAAGAGGTTATGCTGTGAGCTGACTGCGCTGTTAGTGCCATTGTCCCATTTCTGGTGAGTCCAGTGGAAAGTCTGCCATCTTCACAGCTGCAAAGAAGGGTTTTGTGGATAAGCCAATGGTCTGGATTACTCTTTTGGGGAGGGTTTTTCTTTCACATTTTTGGGAGGAGGTGTGTGTTTGTAAAGTAAATAAGCCCCACAGTGTTTGTCAATGGGCCTGGCTCCCATTCAGATACTATACTTAATGACAAGTAAAGAACACACCAGTTTATATAAATTATTCAAAAAGTTTTGAATGTAAATACCATGTATGCTACATTGAACAGTGTGAAGCTGTACTTGCATCCTTGCATTCACATATGATTTTTTCAATATTCTTGAAAAACAACTCATGGTTAAAAACAACACATCTTATCCTTTCTCTAAGAAAAGAGAGTTTTGTATAGGTATTGTTAAAAGTAAAAAACAAAAACTGTCAGATCAGGAAAACAGTTGCCAGAAGACAAAATTAGCCTAAACATGTTAGATGAATTTAAGCCTCACTCCATTAATTTCAGTTCTCCGTGGAATCACAGGCCGAACATCAGTAACCTGCAAGATTTGTTAAAGGCTTTAGTCTTCTAATTCCCGCTTGGGTATTTTAATGTTGACAGATGTTGAAATTCTCAGACTGGAGCTTTGCATCCATATTCCCTTCCTCACAGACACCTGTAATTTGATTCATCTGTTTTCTTTGTTATTCCCTCTGCTCACGTAAATGTAATGTGCATTTCTCACCATACCACTAGTTTAACTTTATATTATCTCCTATAAAAACACATGCACATAGCCAAAGAGCAGAATGCACTTTTAACTGTGAGTCTGGAAAAACGGCATACCAAAACTGCCATTGGTTATATTGCCATCTAACACTGTTAAAATATATTAATACTGTTCCTTTAAAACAAATGCCTGCTTGTGTTTGTGTGCAGACCCTTCCTACCTCTCCTTTGTCCTCCAGCTTCCCTGCCTATATAAATGAATGAAAAATATGTCTGAGTAGTGAGGAGGCTCACCCAACCCTTAACTCTAATCAGTGGCAATCTGTTATTCCACAGGAACTTGAGCAGGAGTGGAAAATGTAAAATATTGCATCAAAAGATAAGTTGGACTCATTCCTTGGCATTGTCTAGTAAATCCTGTGAACTGTTTCCTAAAAAGGTTGAGAAAACATTCTGTTCCTTTGTAACTGCAGACTGGTGAACAGAAAATAACATATTGTCTCTTCTGCCATGTATGATGTTCCTTTGTGGAAAAAAAGAAGCTCTTAGTCATTTTTAAGGTTTCTTTTCCCCTATTTGTTTTTTACGTTAGAAGAGTCAAGACATGACTTTTTTGGTGACTGTTTCTTCAAAGGACTTGTGTAGCAGCATCGCCAGTGGTCACTGCTGTCCATGAGCTCTGTGAATTTGTCTGCCTGATAAATAACAAATTTGGAGATTTGAAGAAGAGTCCCATTATAGTAAATTGACCGTGGGGGACACAGAGCTAGACAGGGGCCCCACTGTCAAATCAAATCGTAGGTTGTGGATAAAAAATAATAATTTCTTTTGTTCCTTGAGTAATTCTATCCCTGCCTTTGAGTGCTAAGAAGGGAATTAAATAAAAACCAGGCAGACCCATGGATTAACGTAGCCAAGACACATGTAAGCGCATAAAGAAAACCAGCCATGCTACAACAAGACTACACTGAAGAGCATTCAATTAACCATCACCCTGTCTCCAGCAAAATAACATGTAAATCTGGGAAATAGGAGGGGAACTATTAAATTTTTGATGCTTGCCTGAAGGTCCTAACCAGGTAAAATGGTCCACCACCAGAGACTTGTGCAGACTAGGATTTAGCATGTGAGGTTAGCAAACACATACTAACTAGAAGTCTAATCTAGGAAAAATACACATGCAGAGTTGCCACCTTTCTAATTGCTGGTAACTGGACCCCATCTTCCCCCTTCCCCTTAATGACTCACCCCCTTCTCTCCCTCTTCCCCCAAGGCTCCACCCCCATCACTCACTTCTCTGCACCCTTTCTCCCCTGTCACTCACTGGATAGTTTTAGTGATACAAGTAGGAAGTGACCCCAGCTAGGTAGGGCATGGTGTGGATTAATGATTCAATGCCTCCCCTTGCTCCACAGTGACCAGACTTTTGATTTGAGTACCATTTAGGGTTGCCAGGTCTTCTTTCTAAAACTGGGCACCTGGCAACCCTAAATGGCACCTGGGCACAGAAGTAAAACACTGGACTGCACTTGGGTAAAACCCAAATGGGTGACAACTCTGTACATGTGCTTTGAAAACATATTGTGCTGGTCTAGTGGAGAGCAAGGAATTGCATTATTTTATTTATTTCCCCTAATAGTACTTAAGGGTGGGGAAAGTAGTTAATATTAATCTAGAAACGGTATTACTAGCCACCACTCCATAACGAACCTATCCTGTGCATCACTCGTCACCAAGTGCCAGGCCCAATGATGGGGGAAGGCAAAGAGGGCAACTGCTCCAGAGCCCGGAGATTCAAAAGGGCCTGGGGCCACCGCCACTGCCACTGCTACTGCATTAACAATGGCGGCTGGAGCCCTGAGCCCTTTAAATTGCCGCCAGAGCCCCGGGATGCACACTCTAGGTGACACTAAAGGCTGGGGGTAGGACTGATGGCTGGCTGCCTCCTAGCCCTGCCTCTTCCACCCAAGGCCCCACCCCTTTGGGGAGCATGGAGTCACCCCCCACCTTGCCCAGGGTCCCACCAAGTCTGGTGGGCCCTCTACCAAGTGCTGTAAATTTGCCTTAAATTAAAAACTAGGTGCCTAATGTTCCCATCCAATATTTTTGGTTTATGGCAGGCTCACCCTTCACTTCAGTACCAATAGGGAAGCTAGCAAGCAGGGCCATGGCTACCTCATCTATGATGACCTGTGGGTCAGGGCAATCAGTGGTTCTTATCCACTCCTATAGAGCTGTACTTGCTGCTGCTATCCCCAGGGAACAGAGGCTAGAGAACACCACATAAGACTTTGGGAACATCCTAGAAGAATGAGGAAAAAGGGAGGAAAAATATATTGCAGAAGACAACACAAAATTGCAGCTATTCTGCCTAAGCAAATAGTTTGGGTGCTTGGTTGCTAAATCCTTTCTTGTCACTTTGAATACTCACTCTCAAACAATTAGAGGATCAGAAGAAATAGCATGTGACCTCAACCATTTGCTTCCCACCATTATTGTTAGTTGTTTCTACTACAGCAGCATCTACAAGTCCTGACACAGACCTGTGCCAGGTACCTTATGTGCACAGGAGACAGTTCTAAATATGAGAGACAGGAAAAGGGTGGAAGAAAGAAGAATTATTACAGATAATACTCTACTATCTTTTTCTTCTATTTTTGTACAACACCAATCATAAAAGTGACCTGGTTCATGATGTGGGCTCCCAAGTAGTACTGCAATACAAATAATGTAATAAGGCACAGAAGTAGAATAGGGAACTGAGCCCCTTTCCCAAGTCCTAATCTAGCACCTTCTGCTCCTGCCACGTAACCAATCTCAGTTCAAAACTCAAAAGACACAAAGAAAAGCTGTCTCAGCATTTCCATGAAAATCCGAATAGAGCAAAACACTTGATGAATTTCAGCACCAGTTTCATTGATGTGACAAGATCATATAATGTACTGGATGTGAAAACCTGCAGATAAATTTTGAATGTGTTTTAATTTTGCATTGATTATTATATACAGGCCTGAAATTCTGTAAGCTTATCAAATGTGCATTTTGTTATGACAAAAATTGCATGTGACTTTTTCAAAGCCTTTTTCTGCTATACCTTAAAAGCAACAACAGTGAATGTACAGTATCTAACAGTCAAAGATTTTGCTGTCTTCCAGCTGATACACACAAGTATAAAGAAGTTACTTGGGCACCAAACATAAAAAATATGCTGTCTTGTTCAGAAGCTTCAAAACATTTTTAAATAAAAAAGTATGTAAAAATGTACAAAGCAAAGTAAAACAGTAGTTAATACCTTCATTACTATCCGTCAGTGAGTCATATAAGAAAGTGAAGGAGCCCAAGTGAATGAGTGGACAGCTTATACAAATTACTTATACAGTGATTTCCAAACAGGAAAGATATAGCTTAAGCCTTCATATTCCAACTAGAACTTCTTGGCAATGGCTCCATTGATATTTTAGGCACTGCAAAATCTTTTAGCCTTTATATTCTGTTGTTAATGTGTTAGAGTTTGATTGTATTTGATTCTGGGAATATACTGACCACAATGATACTGACTGAGAACTGTTAGCCAATATCATTATTCTGGCCTGTAGAATTCAGCTTTTTCTGTGTGCTTTTTTTTTTTTTTTTTAAACAGCGCTTGTTTTCTAGGAACTTCAAAAATGAATGGACTTCTTTTTCCTGCCCCAGGCATATCATGGTTTAAAACCAAAACCAAAATGCTGAGCCAACCCCTGGTTCCAAGACATAATCCTGGGACCTCAGCATAATATTTTCCAGGCTCATCCCCATAATAAATTACAATTTTAATGATAGTTCTAGTAATACATAGTGACTGAAAAACAGTTTTTTCAGTTTAAGCAATATGGTTTTCATTAACAGTTCACAATATTTTAGGCCTTATACAGTTTTTAATTGTCTAAATATTTGATACAGTTACTGTTGAATTATGTGAAATATCCTCCTCCTTCCTACTTTAAGCTATAAATCTGTATTAGAAGTACTATTGCTAGTGAGAATATTATTTCTCAATATATATATAATGTCCTATATATAAATTAAAGAAACAGCAACACCATTGTATTTGAGAAGCCATAAGATCCCAAATACATTCTGACTGTTAAAGTTCATTAAGGAATATTTACTTACCAGGTAACTGTACCTATTCTAGACAATTGTCTTGTGTTTAACCCAAAGAAATGAACAAAGATAAAGCAAGGAGGTCCCTTATTAGGGCTTATTGGGGGAATATTATTTTTAAAAGTGTTAATAGCTGGCATTGCATTTATTCAAGAATACAGTTAATGAATAGTTGCTAGGATCTCAGCCTTGCCGTGTTCTGTCTGCATCCCAGACCCTGCAATGAGAGCCATGTGAGAGGACCCTTGCTTTCTGCACACAGTCCTGACAAGAATAGGGCCTTAATGGCAACAACTGATAGCATGCTGACTCAGTGGTGCAAAATGTAAATCTGTATCTAAAGCAGCTATCAAAATGAGTCTTAAATCAAGGCTCTGTCATTTTGTGGTACACACTTTGAATTAATAAGTAATTGTTTTCATATAATTAATAATTTGGGCCCAAGACACGAAAAAATGAGGTGATGGTTTCTTTAACAAAGAACATCCTGACCTTTACTTAATGTATTTTGTACAGAATTAAATAGAATAAATCTTAGTACATCTGCTTGTATGTGCTCAAGCACTGTCTCTGTTATTCCAAGGTATGTATAGGAAATTTGAAGTATTCGCTCTCAGATTGAATTCTGGTGCCATCCACTGCTGAGAATGCAGAATTGCTACACAAGCCCCTGGTTTTCAGACTTTAACATGAAAAAGATTCCGCTCTTTATGATGATTCCTGCCTGCTAACTGCCCCCTTCAACTCATTATTATTTTGTATTGCCATAGTTTCTGTGAGCACCAGTCATATATTAAGGCCACGTTGTGCCTAGGCGCTGTGCAAAGACAGCTCCTGCCTCAAAGAACTTGCAATATAAATACAAGACAAGAGATAACGTACATAGATAAAGAAAGACCAGTGGAAAAACAAGGCAACAATAAGACAGTATTGGTCAGCATGACAGACAAGTGCACCCCAATAGCCCAACTGTTAAGTTTTTTTCTTGTTCAGGGTTTTGTCTGATTGGTTGGTTGGCTTCAAGGTACAGGAGAGAGTTTTAGGGTTTATTTGAAGGAGGATAATGCGTTAGTTTATGGATATTTACAGGAGTAATCCCAAGTGCAAGAAGCTGTCTGGGAGAAAGCACAAAGGAGCTTGTTTGAAAATATAAGTGAGTGATGGAGGTTGGCACTGTGGCCTAATCATAGGCAGAAGTTGATGTCTGGATAGCATAGAAGAGATATGGCTAGGCTGTGAAGAAAAGTAACTTATATTTGATGTACTAGAAAAGAGGGGCCCAGTGGAGGGATGCAAAGAAAGGAGTGACAAAGTCAAAATGCCAGGCTAGGAAAATGACCTTTGCTGCTGCTTTCTGAATGGGTCTGGGCAGAGCAAGATTGCATTTGCCAAGGCTAGAGAACAGGATGTTGTATTCAAGGCATGAGATAATGAGAGTGTAGATGCGGGTTTTAGCTGTGTGGATGGAGAAAAGGCCATATGTTAGAGATGTTATTCAGACAAATCTCCAAACTTAGATATAGCCTGGATGTGAGGATCTAGAGAAGCTGGCCTTCAGGTTACTGGCCTCCAACATAGGTAAGATCGTGGTGGTGTCCAAAAAGTTTGAGAAACAAGAAAGCAAGGAGCAAAGATTTGTCGCTTTATTCTAGCTATAGTGGTCTTGAGATCAATGACTAGCTATCTATGAGGAGCAGTCCAAGAGCCAGGGTGAGCTCTTAATTTGGCAAGAGGAGACTCGTCTGGAGTAGATAAGTAGGTTTGTGAATCACCAGAATAGATATTGTAGTTCAATATGTGTTTGTAAATGATATTATCCAAAGGTCTGATGCAGAGAGAGAAAGGAAAAGGACCAAGGACAGAGCCCTGAGGAATCCTCCCAGAAAGCTGGAAGAGGGATGAGGAGGATCCTCCAAAGGACACTCAGAAGAAGTGAGTACAGAGGCAGGAGGGGACAGAGTCACAGAAGCAAAGAGAGGATAAGATTTCAAGAACATGGTCAACTCTGTCAAAGGAGACTGATGGGTCAAAGGAGACTGATGGGTCAAGGAGGATGAGGATAAAATACTGGCTCAGGCTAGGTCTACACTACAGAGTTTTTGGCGTTTTTGCGCAAAAACTCATGGAGCATTCACACCTCAGGCGTGTTTTTGCACAAGTAAAACGAAAGAACAGAGGGGTTTTTCTGGTGTAGGTATTCCTCCTTCTATGAGGAATAACTCCTTTTTGTGCAAGAGCTCTTGCACAAAAAGGTGCGTGTGGATGGAGAACAGGGGTTTTTTGCTCAAAAAGAGGCAATCAAAAAAAGAACAGGTGCCCTGGTGGCCATTCTGTAAATAACAATCCGAGTTTCCTTTCCAGAGAGTGTCCATGCAGTCTGGATGCTGTCCTGTGCAAAAGCACATCGCTTTTTTGATGCGCTTTTGCAGTGTGGACACGCTCTTGCGCAAGAAGTTTTTGTGGAAGATCTCTTCCGTAAAAAACTTCTTGCACAAGAAGCCTTCAGTGTAGACATAGCCTCAGAGATCTGGAAAAGAGGAGGTTGTTAGGACTTTGGTGAGAGTGGTTTCAATTGCATAAGAGGAGTAGAAGTCAGTGAGGAGAGGATTTAGGATAGACCTGGAGGAGAGCAACTCCAGAAAGCAATTGTAGGCAGAGAATTAACTGACTTTAGAGATGGAGGGTAAATAATTAGAGAGGCAAGTGGGGCCAAGAATGTTTTGTGCTTTTTTTAAAGATGGGAGAGACTAAAACATGTTTGTTTTTGAGGGGAAAGCCAGAGAGGAGTGAGAAGTTAAGGAAAACAGTAAAAGAGGGGATGATATTGGGCACCAGGGAGATCAGGAGATGGGATGAAGTCATTTGGGCAAATGGAAGAGATAGAAGAAAAGAGCAGATTAAAAATTGACATGTGTATGATGAGGGAGAAAGAGAGGTGACCAGAGGTGCTAGACAAGGTGTCAAAGTATTTTGTCAGTTCTCTCTGGGAAGAAATTCACAAGATCCTGTGCTAAGAGAGAAACAAGGCAGGAGAGGAAGAGTTTGAGGAGTGAGTCAAAGGTGCAGGAAAAGGAGCTGGAATTGCAGGCGGGAGATTAAAAGTTTGAAGAAATACAGCTGTTTAGTTAGGAAGATGGCAGAAGCGGAAGAAGAAAGAACAAATGTGTAATAGAGAAAGCCTGGTCATGGGATTTCTGCCAAAGCCCCTCTAGCATGAGATGAAGGACCCAGGAAGCAAATACTGGGGATGAGTCGGGGCTAGGACTGGGCAGGACAGACCTTGTTATGGGGCAAAGGAGCAAAAAGTCAAGGGGAGAGGAGAATGAAACATGTCGAGCATCAATAACCATATCTGTGGAAGAAAGCAATGATAGGGACAGAAAGGACAGGACAGAGAAGAAGAAAGATAACAAACATTGATGGACTGGAAGATATGGATAGGTCAAGTGACTGGGCATGAGATGGGGGGGCTGATGGGCAGTGCGGAGGGAGGCTAAATCATAATCAAAGAAGTGGGAATGCTCTTGGAGATGAGATATCAGTTGTTGGTGACCATCAAGTCAAGTGAACAACCCTTGCGGTGAGTGGGAAAGTGGAACAAGGGCTGCTGGTCAAATGAAGAGGTGAGGGCCAGGAAACAGGGAGCTAAGGGGTTGGATATGTCATCAACATGGAAGAAGTCACTGATGGTGACTCTGGGAGATTGTGAGGAGACAGAAAGTGAGCAGGACTTGAAATCAGAGAGGAAGGCTGATGGGGAGGAATTTGGTGGATGGTAGATGACTTCAATGCTGAGGAGGAGAGGAGAGAAGAGAAGAGTTGGAAGCAGTTCTGTACAAATAAGAGATTGGGAAGGATTAGAGAGGAGGGCTTGGAATTGGCAGGAGTGAGAGAGGAGATGCCTAACTCCACCACTGTTGTTTGATTCACAGCGGGGAGTATAAGAGAAAGGCTTCTCTTGAAGAGGGCAGCTGCTGAGGCAGTGTCAGAAGAACGATGAGGGACGAGCTGGATGGAATGATATGAAGAGGTCATGGACGACAGATATTTTTAAAGATGAAATGGGAGTTTCAGAGACAGCTGAAGAAGGGGAAAAGGGAAGAAAGGTGATGGACATGAGGTTACGAATAGTGGCATGAGAAAGGTGAAGGTGGTGGCGTGAATGGTTGTGGGAAGTAGAGAGGGTGAGGATGGAGAGAGGGTCAAGGTTGTATCAAAAGTTAACAAAGGAGAAGAAAAAGGAGAAGAAAAAGGAGGGTATGGATGTGGGACCTGGACAGATGTTAAAATGCAGAAGGGGAAGGGTATGGTAGATGGCCAAAAGAAGTGGCTGGCTGGGTGTGTTGGAGCTCATTGCTTCACTACTCTAAGTATTCTCTGCTATAGATAAAAAAAGTGTTATTTTACTATGGGTTAACATGCATTAGGTATTGTGCTACAAAGTTCTAGTAGAGACAAGGCACTGTAGTTTTACAATATCAACCACAGGCAAGGAAGACCCAGGCCAAGCTTCATAGCTAAGTGTCCTCAACTTTGTTTGTCTAGATAGTTACTGTGATGTTTCATTATTTTAGAGGAATGAGTGGGAAACAACTTCTTACTGAACGTAAAGACTTTTCCTGAAAAATCTACAAACATCATCTTCACAAAATGAATTACTTGGATGAAAAAGATTTGTATTGCTGGGATTAAAACAATGTACAGAGTGACGATCATGTGGCCATTCAAGTGTGCAAATTATGGAGGAAGTTTTCTCTTCTAATGTTTATTTATGTGGTAGGTGATTATTAACAACAAAACAGGCACATGGCATTTATAATCCAAAGATAGATCTACACCACATAGTGAGACACCCATTTCCTCCAGTGAGGTGAACCCAAAACTTGTCACTGATTTTTGCACCCTCTTAATCTTCCTGTTTATTCTGTGCTTCATTAAAGTCAATCTCTTCTGGACAGACTGTCACTCAGGCTTGGCTTGTCCTGCTGACTGCTCTCTCCAGAGAGCACCCTTCATCCTGATAAATGGTCTATTAGCAGACCCACATGACTGAGAGAGGCATGCTCCTGAAGCTAAATAGATTACAAGCCTGTTTGCTCCAAACTGTCTCAATAGAAGGTAATAAGCATGATCATTAAAGTGGGTTTTAGTACTAGAGGAGGCTTTTTCCTAATGACAGGATTAAAACATACTGTTAATTTATAATGTGCAACATAAGCGTACTACAGATTAGTATTAATAAATGCATGAAGAAAATACATTCAGAGTTAATTAGTATAATGGCACTTAGCATCCATTGTATTACTTACAAGACGGGTCAGGTCAGGTTAGGGGCCCTCAAATTTTTTCACAGTGTGAACTATATGTTAAAACAGAAATTACCTTGTACCCATTTAGGATATCTTGATATCCTTGAGCAACTACAGCAATTGTAGGCATGGAAAAGAGGTGGTTGAAAAATATAGAATTTGTTTATAATGTACTTTTACAGCTGCAGATGAGGTGTTGGATGGAGCCAGTGTGATATGACTGACAAATCCATGCTGACCACCTGCAGCTGTAGTATGGGTCACAATTTGGGAACACCCTAATTTAGCTGGCACTCCAGTGGTGTGCAGGCTATCATCCAGAGGTCATTTGTGGCATTTAAGGGTCATTAAGTTAAAAAGAAAATTAATATTAATAATAATTAATCAAAGATGTGTTCACTCTGTCATGCACTGTGGTAACTAAATACAAGTGTTTGATTCAGCCCTGTTGCTCTAGAGAGGAGAATTGGGGCTCTGCCTCCTACCACTTTATCCAGAGCAGTTCTGATGTGAGCCAGGAGTGCTGTGAGCAGCTGCTGTCTCTTTCCTGCTACAGCTGCTCCTCAGTCACTGTGCTAGCTGCCTGCTGCACTACAGAGGAAGGATGGGAGTAGCTCTTGCTGCTTCATTGTCTACTTCCCTGCCAGGATGTGGAAGCCCAGAAAGAACAAGACAGGCACTGACCTGGCTCTGCTTGACTTTAGGGGAACTTCTAACAAGTGATATTGGTCTCCTCCCAAACTATCCCAAGAGATGATGGAAAAGAGGAGAAGCTGGGAACCAACAACCAGGTACAGCTCCCCAATTCTCTACTCCAGTTCCAGAGCTGTTTAGAGCAACCTAGGTGCTGCATAGGGTTGCCAGGTGTCCGGTACTGACCCGGACAGTCCGGTATTTTTGCCTCCTGTCTGGTTTAAAAAAAAAAAAAAATTTCAGAAAATACCAGACACCTAAAATGTTTGGTATTTTCTGATTTTTTTTCCCTGCCAGGAGGCAAAAATAATGGACTGTCTGGGTCAATACCAGACACCTGGCAACCCTACACACACTCAGCAACCAGGCCCAGGCCCCCCACTTCCCTGGTTCCACGGGGGAGTTGTCTGGCCCAGAGAAGGAAAAGAAGATGGCAGCCTGTTAAAGCCAAAAAGTCTCAAAGGCATTTCTTAAAGGGGCCATACTGGTGGGGTTTTTTTAATTAATTTTTTTTTTTCTTAATAACTCTCAGGGTCCTTTTTTTTCTCAACAACTTTGGTCTCCCCCTTTTTTTTCCTCAACAGAATTTTTCCCCCGGTGTGTTTTTTTTGGGGGGGGGGGTGTTCGGTATTTTTGTTTAAACCATCTGGCAACCCTAGTGCTGTGTAAATCAGACCAATGATCTATCTAGTCACACATCCACTGTCAGGTTCCCAGAGCAGCTGGCAGAGAGGTAAATCACTGTGGGGGGGGGGGGGGAGGGTTTGGGACACCTCAGCAAGTGGCTCCTACCCTGCACCTGGCTCAGCTGCTAGTTGCAGCTGGGCAGGGGGTGCAGGAGGATTGGCCTTTCTCTTTTCCTATAAGGAGCATCCAGAGCCAGGTCAGACCCACTCCGAAAAACCTCCTTCAGCTGCCAAAGCTCCACTCCCTGCCCCATTGCTCCTCAGCTGTGGGGAGAGGGGTCACTGTATGGGGAGCTGTTCCCCTGTCTGCTCAACTCCCATACATCTGGGCCCTCCCATACCCAGTTCCCAACCCAAATCCAATCCCACCAAGCCTCATCCCATGCACCTGAATCCACCTATACTCAGACCCCATTGAGCCCCACCTCCTGCTCCCAGATTCCCCCACAGAGTCCCAATCCTTTGCATCTAGGACATTCCCCACATTCAAACCCCCAGGCAAATAATGTCCACCCCTTTTCACCTGAGCAAACCTCATGAACCCCTTGCACCTAGAACTCCATACCACTAAGCCCCAACCAGCTACATTCCAACCCCACCAAGCCCCATTCCCCCAGCTCTCAGAGCCTCCCCCCACTGTGCCCCAACCACCTTCACCTGGACCCCCCTGTATGGTCCAATTGCCCCTGCACCCAGATTCCCCCCCCCCTCCCCGAATCCTCTCGTCACCTACTTGGATCACCCTACAGGAAGCCCCTTCACACTTGTCTCCTACTGAGCTAAGCCTGCATGCCCACACTGGGTGGCTGACATGAAGAAGCAAGGCCCTAGCACGGTGGTAGGCAACCTGTGGCCCGAGGGCCACATGTGGTCCAGTGGGGTTCTATATGTGCCTGTGAAATGTTTTGTTTACCATTGCCCATGTGCAGGGTTGCCAAATTACGCTGTTTTTTGCCCGCAGAGGGTTTTTTTCCTACCAGATTACTAAAGTGACATGCACATAAAGCAAAGGCATGTGAAGTGAGGTGCGTGCTGACTGCACACAACACTGACTGCGATAGCCAAGTGCTCCCTCTGCATCCAGTCAAAACGCTGCTATGGTTCAGTTGGCACATCCCACAAATTCTAGGTAAGTGCAGTTAACAAAACTACCCTATCCCAGAAAATGTCTTGGTTATGACAATTTTGAGGGCCACTCATGCAGTTCACTTACTATCCTAGGTTGCCCATCACTGCCCTAGGATGTTTCTGGGGCAAGCCAAGTCAATATGCTCTATCAAGGTGAGGAGCAGCCTCATTGTGAAGTCTGTGTCCACGGGGAGGGCTGCAGGGTGGTCTCCCACCCTGCAATTAGCCTGCAGTCCCCACTGACATACTGGAGCTTCCACATTTATTTATCTTACTATAGATTTTAGAAATGTTCGTCTGTCAGACCATCTGTGAGTCCATTTGTTTAAGAACTCCTCCTAAACAGTAAGAGCTAGGACCACCAAATTTGGTGTGCAGCTTTCTCTTATCCAAAATTAAAGCAAGAGCAGGGGTTGATTGTGCCAGAAAAATGGGATGTGTCTGCAATTCAATTGTTTCTCATAAAATGGAAAGGGAGGTGGCTGGCAGTTATACTACAGAATGACCGAAAGAGGCCAGAGGTGGGGACTGGAATAGCTATAATCCTATTGTGAAAGCAGGGGGCAGGGATGGAGAAAGGGCTTTGTCTATTCGTGTGTCTGTCTGTCTCTCAGCTGGGGGACATGCACCCCTCCCCCAGCTGTGCCTGCTGCAGTGGCCAAGGACAGGCGCTTTTCACTTGGTCCCAAGATGCTGTGGTGAGAGAGGGCTGCAGTTGTCCTCTCTCTTGGGGGCCGCCTGCATACAGATCCCTTAATCCTTAGCCCCACCCCATCCAGCTTGCATTTCCCCTTGTTCACCTTCTATAAAATAAATTCTGTTCTAATCCTAAATGGCTAGACACTAGAAACTTAAAGGGTACATCTACACTACAGCATTAATTCGAGTTACCTTAATTCGAAATAGTTAATTTGAATTAAGCTAATTCGAATTAATGCATCTACACACAAAATGCAGCTCGAATTAGCATTTTGCTAATTCAAAATACTGCATCCACACTTACTGGACACAGAATCGGATTTAAGGCCAGCCAGAACCAGGTCAGGCAGGACATCAGGTCAAGAGTGTCTATGTGTGGCTGCTGCCTGACACCTGTGCTTAAAGGGACACCGCCCCCTACCCCCCGGGCAGCCGGTTCTCAGGTGTCCCTGCTTGCTTGCCTGCCTCGATGAGGGACAGCAAAGCATTTGTGTCTCTGCATGCTCTGGTTGCCCTCACTCGGGACACCACAGCACTCTGCAACATGGAGCCGGAGCTGCCCCTGGGCACTCTGGTGCTTCCCGTGGACGTGTTGCTGTGAGCCTGGCTGCACTTTCTGCAGGCTGCCATCCCGGAGGTCCATCAGTCAGTATCCAGGAGGCCCTGCAGGAGAGCTTCCACCCTGAGGAGCACTAAGAGCCTCCCTGGTGTGCCCCACTGGGGGCTTGTGCCTCATTCCTCCCTCCTTCCACTTACCCCTCCCTAACCCCCCTTCCTGATGTCAAATAAAAACACATTTCTTGCCAAAAACAAACTCTCTTTATTAACCGAAACTGGGGTGGGAATGAGGGTGGGAGAGGGGAGGGGGAAACCTGGGAGGAGGGAGCTGGAAGCGGGAGGCAAGGGGAGGAAGGGAGAGGAGAAGCTCAGGATTGGGGGTCTTGCCGGACCAACTTGATTTTCATGCAAACCTGCTCCTGGGTTCGCATGTGGCCTTTGGCTGCGTTCCTCTGTCTAATGTGGAGATCATGGACGTTGGGGGCATCCCCCCAAACCTGAGTACGGTCCACCCTGATCTCCACCCTGGACCAGGAAGGTGCCTGCCTTCTCCGGGCCTGGCAGGCTCCTGGGAGCTGGCAGACTGCTCCTGGGGCTCAGCGGAGGGCTGGCTGCCAGTGGCTTGCTGGATCATGTTTTGGGGCCACTGGGTCGGAGCAGTGACTGCTGGCTCTGGGCCAGCAGGCTTGGAGTTGGCATAGGCACTGTGGTCAGAGTCTGCCCCTTTAAGAGCTCTGGGGCTGGGGAGAGGGAGAAGAGTTTTCCTGGTTTGGCCCAGAGTGGCCACCAGGGGAAACTGGGAAGGCTGGAGGCCAGCTAATTCGGACTAAGCGTCTACACAGCGCTTATTCCGAATTAGCTAATTCGAGTTTGGCGTTACTCCTTGTAGAATGAGGTTTACCAAACTCTAATTAAGTGCCCTGCTATTTCGAATTTAATTCGAAATAGCGGTTTGCTTGTGTAGACGCTATGGAAGTTAATTCGGAATAACGGCTGTTATTCCGAATTAACTTTGCAGTGTAGACATACCCAAATTCAGCACTTCTTAAATGCTAGAGTGGCATTATTTACGAATTAGAGCACTTTGGCCCAATCTTATGAATACCTGTACTACTGGGCATAGTCTTTTCTGCTGTAAGCAGTCATGTTGAACTCAAAGGAATTGCTCAGGACAGTAAGCACTGTGCCTTCAGTACAGATTCAGGTTCAAGTCCTAAATGACAAGGCAAGTGAGAAATCCTATTATTTAAATAGAGATTCATTCACACTCTAGGATCCAGAGGACTGAATGCTTTCTCCACGATCAACACATTTACAAATCCTGTAAACAAAAGGTTGGCTATAGTGCTAGCTGAACAGTTTCAGAAAACAAAAATCTTGGCTCCCTGTAGTGTTGTAAATGTTGCTTTTTTTCTTTTAAGAAGAAATCCTGTGCAGTCTTGATTAGCCCTAGGTTAGCCCTCTCATTCTTCACTGCAGCCAAGTCTTGAGCTTTACACCAAACTGACCTAATTTGCCAAGCTAGGCACCAAAAGCGTTATATGTAAAGTATGGACTGCTCAGTAGTGCCTTTATGCTATCACCTGAACGCTATTATCACCTTTCCTTTGAGGCCATCTTCTTAAAGCTTGTCATTGAGAAATGTTAAAAGAAAAACAATCCATGTTTATATTGTTATTTTCTTTCAGCCTCTGTAGTATTCCCTTTCTCTTCATTATTAGGAGGGCTAGGAATTAGCTGAGCACCTCTTAAACCAATGTGTAGGCAGAACGTAGGATCATGTGGCCCGAGTAGTTCTCTTCCAGCAGCCCAAAGGACTTCATGGTCTCATGAACCCTGATATTTCAGCAGTTCGTCTGTGAGTTTTTTTATGGGGATGAGAATGAAACTTTTGGATGTGGGAGATTTGGGTAGATAACAAATTAGGGAGTTGGGTGAGGGGCAGTCAGATGGTGGCTCCTACTTGTTGGCTGATTAATGACCTGTCTGTTCTATTAAACCTAACGTCCCCAGGAGCCTCACCTGATGTCTTGGCCAGGAGTGAAGGGACTGGAAGAAGCCCTCTGGTCCTGGTTGCTGGTCTCTTAACCCCATGTGGGGCAGAAAGCCTGGGGCTACGTCTAGACTGCAAGCCTCTTTCGAAAGAGGCTTTTTCTAAAGACTCTTTTGAAAAAGAGCGTCTAGACTACAACCAGTACTTTCGGAAAAGCAAGCCGCTTTTTCAAAAGAGAGCACCTAGGCAGTCTGGATGCTCTCTTTCGAAAAAGCACAGTTTACATTACATAGTGCCTTTTTTTGAAAGAGTACTTTCAAAAAAAGGCGTTCTTCCTCGTAAAATGAGGTTTTCTGCGATAGAAAAAACTGCCGCATTCTTTCGATTTACTTTTGAAAAACTGTGGCGGCAGTCTAGACGCAGGGGAAGTTTTTTCGAAAAAAGGCCACTTTTTTCGAAAAAACCCTGTAGTCTAGACACCCTCCCAGAGAAGTGCCTAATGTAAAGAGGGGTCCATCACCTGCGGGAACCCTACAAAGTAGTTTACACTGATGCACATTTTTAAAGGAATGAATAAAGTTGTGGACTGCTTGGTAAGTCTTTATGGAAGAGAGAAACAAAATAACTGAAAGTAATAGGCTGAAAACTCATGGTCATTTTTCCCAAGAATTAGGTAAATACTAAGGGAACCCAGGGAATGTGGTGTGTTAGGGAATTTCTTTCATGATAATTTTAAAAGTGAAACAGTTTAATGATTCAGAACATTAAGCTGTGGACATTGCAAACCCGTGTAACCATGTGATATTGCTATCCTTGCTATAATAGAAAAGTAGGTACTGTATGCTTTGGAAGACTGTGATGACTGAATAACCAGTGAAAAAAGTAAAGAGTGAAAGATTTTTAAAAGGTTTTTAGACAGATTGTTTAAAATTCTTTGCTAATGTCTATGTGGCTTCAAAGACAGACAAATGTTATGGAGAGAGAACATTTGAGATTTATTTCAACATCCACGGCCTTTTCATAAAGTGAGACCTAACAAAATAGAAATTCTGTGACATCCAGGGAAATCCTCCAATAAAATGAGAGAAGATCGAGACTTGACATTCTTCATATTCTTAAGGTAAGCTATTCAGAGAGTATTCACTTTTCTTTCTGTATCAGGCACTTTAAACCAGCAATGGGCTTGCAGCATTGAATTATAGTACATCTATGTGCTTTGAAATCTAGGGATGAAAAGTGACCTGTAAGGGAAAGGAATTACTATGTTGTTAGAAAAGTGGCTTGATATGTGATGGGAGAATGCCTGATCCCACAGAGGCCCTGCTGCTCCCCTGCTCCCAGGCCAATTAGGGTCTGGGGGAGGGAGGAAACGTATGAAGTTTCCTCTACCCTGCCAGGAGCTACCGTGAGCTCCTGGCAGGGCGGGAGGAGACTTTGTGCGCTCCCCTGCCCCCAAGCCCTGATTGGCCTGGCGGCAGGAGGAGTGCACAAAGTTTCCTCCGCCCTACCCCCACCCTGTGAGGAGTGCGTGGCACTTAGAAGCACCGTGTACTCCTGGCAGGGCAGGAGGCTTTGCGTGCTCCCCCGCCATCAGGCCCTGATTGGCCTGGGGGTGGGGGAGCACAGGAAGTCTCCTCCCACTACCAGGGGCCTGGGTACTTAGTGGGATGGGGGTGGGGCAAAGAAGCTCCCCCACCCCGAGACCTGGGTACTTAGTGGGATGGGAGTGGGGAAGCCTGGAAGCAGCCTGGCCCTGCCCCTTCCATTTGAGGTGCCGCCCCTTCCAGGGCGGCCCCGGACAACTTCAAAAATTTTTGAAGTGTCCCCTGGTAAAAAATTGTCTATCCCTGCTGTAGATCGACATTGTGTATATTAAGGTTAACCAAGTTAGTCAGCATAATTTCACACCCCTGATAAAGCATGGCAATATTATTATATTCAAACAGATTGAGTGGTAAACGGAGTCCCCCACTGACCTTTAGCTTTTTCGTATTGTATTTTTATTATCAATTTTCCCTAGTTTTTGCTCTTAGTCTTGAAGGGGATAAGATTCATGTTTCATCCAAAGAATTATAAATGTGTTGTTTTATTGTATTAAATTTATTCAGTATACATGACCAATGTAACATTTACACTCAGGTTATACACATTTGAAAATATCATATTAGAAAACTCTATATTGTATAGATTCTTACTGAAAATGTCATTAATTTCATGTTATCCCACTTCTAAATGTTTAAGCACCCCAATTACTGCAGTCATTTACAGTTAGAAGGTTACCTTCAAAATCAAAACTCTAGAAACTTTTTTTTTCTAATAAAAGCTTAAATTTTGCAGCACTTTGAAAACACCTTTGTGACGCTTGCTGGACATGTGACTAGATCTGTTGAAAACATGTAAATAATCTGCTGCGATCTGTGTTGAAATTAATTAAAATTTAAACCATCTCGGTATCACTCCAGGCTGAGAACCAGAGCCCGACAATGTGACACAAGAATTAGTTTGCCAGTGGGTGTCACTGTTTCATCTATTTTATGGCTATATTATAAATTCCTAAAAATATTATTTACGAAAGAAATGTCAACACGTTTGTTTGATCTATTTTTATTTTAAAGTTAAATATTTCAGTTTTCAGCCAAAACACAATCTGATATATTCTGTATATTGCATTAAAAATCACTGTCCTAACACACGGCTGCTCTGGCTATGAAATTCAGAAATACGATTTTTTTAGACTTTTTAGAAGACTGATGCAGGACAAAGCAGCTGTTTTTTCAGGGGTTAGGGAATAAACTTTTCTTCTAAATCATTCCTTACAGAGCAGCTGAAGTATTAAAAAGAAAACTCTTGCAGTCTAGAGAGTGGTAATTTGTGGTGGGTTTTTTTGGGTCTGGGTGTTTTTGGTAACTGACAATGCACAGTCATGGTGTCAAAAGTAAATAATATAAAAATTAAAATCCAGAGTGTGAATTCATTAGAAAAGTTCTGGATAAAAGGATTTGGATATTAAAAACAGCCACAATTCACTCTGTAAATTATAAGCCACAAATATTAATTTTTAGCCAATATATAACTAATTTAATGATTTATGTGCATTTCTTAAAAAAGAACATGAACTATCAATGAATATTTTCTTATCAAAATAATATGCAAATAACATATCAACTGTTGTTAAGCTAACATCACAACATCTACCTTGAGCGTGAAAGGTCAATGCAAGAGCAACACAGAATGAAAATTTCTGCATAGTAAAAGTGTATAGCATTAGCCAGATGGTGTGATTGGAAGTCCACATAAAGAATGAATAAAAATGGATTGCATGTCAAGGAAACAAGCAGTTTCTAGAACACAGGTGGGCAAAATACAGCCCGCCACTGTCTCATGGCCCCTCAGGAGCTTCGGGCAAGCTCCCTGCCTGCTACTCCATCCCAAGCTGCTCAAAGCAGCCATCTACAAGGGCCATGTGTGCTCTGTGTGCCCCAGGCAGGAAGGGGAGCTTTGTGTGCTGCCCCCACTCCCAGCACACTCCAGCCAATGGCAGCTGCCTGGGCCATGCTTGCAGCGCAGGCAGTGTGGAGAGGGCTTCCCTAGGTGTGCACAGAGTGCCGACACGCACAGGGACCCCACAGCTGGCTGCTTTGACTGGCTTGCGGGTGTATAGCAGGGAGGGAGCCTGACAAAAACTCCCACTGGGCTGCTAGCTGGAAACCACCTAGGGTGTAAGTGCCTCCTATCCAAAGACTGCACCTGGCACTCTACTCTTTCCCACACCCCAACTCTCTGCTCTAGGTCACAAAGCAAACCCTCTGTACCCCCACTCCTGCACCCCTACTCCTCCCAGATATTGCACCTCCTCCTGCATCCCAATCCCCTGTCCCAGGTCACAACCCAAACCCCTTCACCCACCCCTTCCCCAGGTCACAACCCCTTCCCAGACTGAATCCTCACCTACAGTCCTTCTCCAGATCAGAATCCTCTCCTGCACCCCAATCCCGTGCCCCAGATCACAACTCCCTCCTTTACCCAAACTCCCTCCCAGATCCCACACACTCTACTGCACCCTACCCTGAGCTCCCCTCTGCACCCAACCTCCATCCCAGACCCTGCACCTCCTCCATTAATATCATGGAAGATGGCAGACACTTAAAATTTAATATAGAACAATTTACATATTAATTTAATATAGAGCAATTTATATATTAATTGACTAATCTGTGCAATACTCCTGTGAGGTAGAGATGGCAAGTACTACTATCCCTATGGAACAAAGCAGTGAGCTGAAATGACTTGCTGAAGGCTACACACACAGTTAGTGGCAGAGTCCAAATTAGAATTGAGGAGTTCTTGACTCTTACACCTTTTGTTATCCCTTTAGTTGTACAACACATTGTACAAAATGTAATTATATTTCTGAAAGCATTCACCGATTAGTTGCTTGGAGATTTATTGAAAGTAGAGTCCTGTAAATCTGCAGAGCATGTTTGTGGATCGGATGTGGATACCAATTTTGTATCTGCACAGGGCTCTCGTTGAACGAATCCAACAGCAGGTCTTTAAAGTTCCAGTGTGTGAAAGTAAAGATAACAAGTTATATCATTCTCAGCCCATAAATTTTAAATGACTCCCAATCTTGTAAGCACTCCATGTATAGAATCCCCAGGGACTTCAGGATCTGCAAGATCAGATCCTTCTTACATCTGGGAACTAGGAGTGTGGAGGGCGCTGCAAGAACCCCCAGGCTCTCAACCTAGCATCCAGAGTCCCAGCTACTGGCCTCTCACGACGGGTTACCAGCTGCTGCCTTGTCCGCCAGGGGCTCTGCTGTCAGCTCTGCTTGCAGGGTTTCCAGTTAGAGCCCTGCACACCAGGGGACTTTGCTGTCAGCCCCATGTCCATGGTCCTAGCTGCCAGCTCTGAGTGCCAGGGCTTTGCTCCCAGCCCCAGCTGGGGGTGAGGGTGGACAGCGGTAAGGGGGCTTAGCGCCCTCACTTTTTAAAATATTCCCATGCCACTGAGACCCATTGTTTTTAAAGGAAAAATTACATATCTGTGATGCTTCATGAGAACATTCAATTTTGCAGAAAAAAAATCCAGAAATCAAATTAATTCCATACCATTATCAGAAAAATACATCTCAGTGGTCAGGCTGTTCATATTAGGATGCAGGCAATGCTAGCTTCTTGTGTTGTAGCCACTTTCCTGGGATTGGCTTCTAAGGCAAACTTTTAATGTCATGATGGTTTAGCAAAATTTCATGGTGCAGCATGATCAATGTGTATCTAAACATCCTCGGGCCATGTCTGAGTCAAACCACCATTCCACTGTCGATACAGCATTACAAAGTGATAGTGTTTCATTCGAGTTTGTTGAAATATGGAAAGATATTTCCAGAGAAAATTATTTTTCCGCAATTTTGAGCTTTTGAAAAGTATCTGACCAGCTCTTAAAAATTGGGACAACTGATAAGTACCAGGATGGATGAAAATACAGTCAAGTTAGTGGTCATTTTAACAAACTGTTTAATTCCTGAAAGGATTTCAGAGTTAATGAAGAGAGGAATTCAGCCCTCCATATCTGACAGGGGCAACTATTTATTATATGAGAAAACCACATTTATTCATGTAATAGAAACTCCCTTGGCTACCTGATCCTGGTCCAGATCTTAACCAACAGCTTAAGAATGGGCATAAGTACTTAGCTGAATTTGGACAGACTTAAGCACATGTTTAATTCCCATCTCTCTCCTGCTCTACTCTGGTTAAACATGCATGACCTCAAAGTTTATTTTGTCACTAAACTTAGACATAAAAGACAGGACTATGCAGCACTTTAAAGATGAACGAGATGGTTTATTAGGTGATGAGCTTCCGTGGGCCAGACCCACTTCCTCGGATCAAATTGTGGTCTGAGGAAGTGGGTCTGGCCCACGAAAGCTCATCACCTAATAAACCATCTTGTTAGTCTTTAAAGTGTTGCATAGTCCTGTCTTTTGTTTCAGCAAGACCAGACTAGCACGGCTACATCTCTATTACTAAACTTAGATATGTTTCTTCTCAACCTCTGCTCTGCCCCACAGAAATTGGCCATGTCACATCTGTACTACCCTGGGGACCAAAGGTACTGTACTGATTTTGGAGTCTTACTACCCACAACATGAAGCCATCAGCTATACAAAAGGAAATTTTCTGAGCAAACCTGGTTAGAATTTTTCAAGTTTAACAGAGTGATCTCATTTGCCAGTATATCAGAAAGGAGTGGAAACTGACCAGGTCCACCTTCACGGAAAGTGGAAATTAGGTCAAATTACAAAGGAAGAATATAAGCAACCAACACAAGTGTGCAGGAGCAAAATTAGAAAGGCAAAGGCAGAAAACAAGCTCAGTCTAGCTACAGACATAAAGGGTAACAAGAAGACATTCTACAAATATATTAGAAGCAATAAGAAGACCAAGGACAGGGTAGGCCCATTGCTCAGTGAAGAGAGAGAAACAATAACAGAAAACTTGGAAATGGCAGAAGTGCTTAATGACATGTTTGTTTTAGTCTTCATCAAGAAGCTTGATGATGAAGGGATGCCTAACATAGTAAATGCTAGTGGAAATGGGGTAGGTTTAGAAGTTAAAATAAAAAAAAAAGTTAAGAACTATTTAGGAAAGTTGGATGTCTTCAAGTCACCAGGCCTGATGAAATGCATCCCAGAATACTCCAGGAGCTGATAGAGGAGATATCTGAGCCTTTGAAAAATCATGGAAGTTGGGAGAGATTCCAGAAGACTAGAAAAGGGCAAATACAGTGTCCTTCTATAAAAAGGGAAATAAGAACAACTCGGGAAACTACAGACCAGTCAGTTTAACTTCTGTGCCAGGGAAGATAATGGAACAAATAAGACTTCATCTGCAAACATCTGGAAGATAATAGATTGATAGGTAACAGCCAGGATTTGTAAAGAACAAGTCATGTCAAATGAATCTTATAGCTTACTTTGACAGGATAACAGTCTTGTGGATAAGGGAGAAGTGGTGAATGTGCTATACCTAGACTTCAGTAAGGCATTTGATACAGTCTCGCATGACCTTCTTATCAATAAACTAGGGAAATACAACCTAGATGGGACTACCATAAGGTGGGTGTATAACAGGCTGGATAACCGTTCTCAGAGAGTAGTTATTAAAGGTTCACAGTCACAGTGGAAGGGATTCTGCAGGGGTCTGTTTTGGGACCAGTTCTGTTCAATATCTTCATCAACGATTTAGATAGATGATGGCATAGAGAGTACGCTTATTAAGTTTGCACATGATACCAAGCTGGGAGGGGTTGCAAGTGCTTTGGAAGATAGGGTCAACATTCAAAATGATCTGGACAAATTAGACAAATGATCTGAGGTAAATGGGATGAAGTTTAATAAGGACAAATGCAAAGTACTCCACTTAGGAAGGAATAATCCACTTTACATACAAAATGGGAAGTAACTCTCTACGAAGGAATACTGCAGAAAGGGATTTAGGGGTTATAGTGGACCACAAGCTGAGTCAACAGTGTGACATCTACTAACGTAATATATGCCATCATGTGCCAACAATGCCCCACTGCTATATACATTGGCCAAACTGGACAGTCCCTATGTAAAAGAATCAATGGACACAAATCAGATATTAGGAATGGCAACATACAAAAACCTGTAGGGGAACACTTCAATCTCCCTGGACACACAATTGCAGATCTAAAGGTAGCCATCCTGCAGCAAAAAAACTTCAGGACCAGACTTCAAAGAGAAACTGTGGAGCTACAGTTCATCTTCAAGTTTGACACAATCAACTCAGGATTAAACAAAGACTGTGAATGGCTAGTATCAGAGGGGTAGCCGTGTTAGTCTGAATCTGCAAAAGCGGCGAGGAGTCCTGTGGCACCTTATAGACTAACTGAAGTTTGGAGCATAAGCTTTCATGGGCAAAGACCCACTTCGTCAGATGCAACTCCTCGCTGCTTGTGAATGTCTAGTTAACTACAAAAGCAGCTTCTCCTCTCTTGGAATTCACACCTCCAGATCAGCTACTAGAAGTGGGCCTCATCCTCCCTGATTGGATCCACCTCGTCATCTCCAGCCTGATTCTGGCCTGCATATTTATACCTGCCTCTGGAAATTTCCACTACATGCATCTGACAAAGTAGGTCTTTGCCCACGAACGCTTATGCTCCAACACTTCAGTTAGTCTATAAGGTGCCACAGGACTCCTCGCCGCTTTTGCAGATTCAGACTAACACGGCTACCCCTCTGATACTTGTGTGTGACACTGTTGCAAAAAAAAATCAAACATGATTCTGGGATGCATTAACAGAAGTGTTGTGAGCAAGACACAAGAAGTCATTCTTCCGCTCTACTCTGCACTGATTAGGCCTCAACTGGAGCATTGTCCAGTTCTGGGCACCACATTTCAAGAAAGAGGTGGAGAAATTGGAGAAGGTCCAGAGAAGAGCAATAAAAATGATTAAAGGTCTAGAAAACATGAGCTGTGAGGGAAAACTGAAAGAATTGGGCTTGTTCAGTTTAGAAAAGAGGAGACTGAGAGAGGACATGATAGCAGTTTTCAAGTATCTAAAAGGGTGTTACAAGGAGGAGGGAGAAAAATTGTTCTCCTTGGCCTCTGATGATAGGACAAGAAGCAATGGGCGTAAACTGCAGCAAAGGAAATTTAGGTTGGACATTAGGAAAAACTTGCTAACTCTCAGGGTGGTTTAAACACAGGAATAAATTGCCTAGCGAAGTTGTAGAATCTCCATCACTGGAGATATTTAAGAGCAGGTTAGATAAATGTCTATCCAGGATGATCTAGAACAGGCATGGCCAACCTGTGGCTCGTGAGCCGCATGCGGCTCTTCCTCCCCGCTAGTGCGGCTTGTGAAGCCGCCGCTGTGGCTCACGAAGCCGCCACCTGAACATGGCCCATTCATCCCGGCTCCCCGGGGCAGGGGAACCGTCCGGATCAAAATGGTGGATCCAATATGGCGGGGGCTCCTTTTTTTTCTTTTTTGGGTGTTTTTGGGGTTTTTTTGCTCTACAACTTTTTGGGGGCTCCTTTTTTTTTCTCTCTACAACTTTTTGCCCTGGCTCTTCGAACTGGATCCAGCTGGATCTTGGCTCTTCATCTGGAACGGATTGTCCACCCCAATCTAGATGGTGCTTGGTCCTGCCTTGAGAGCAGGGGACTGGACTTGATGATCTCTTGACATCCCTTCCAGTTCTTACTAGATCTATTATTCATATAAACGTTAAAAATCCCTGGACCACCAAGCTACACATATTCTACTTTGGCAAGAGCACCAAAAGTTCATCTAATCAGATGGCTTGGAACACCATTGTTGACAGCAGTGCACCTGTTCACCCAGAAAAAGAGTAAAGAAAAGTATGCTTCAGCTCACTGATTTCTTACCTAGATCACACATGGGCAATTAGGTCATTGTTGACAGCTCTCAGAATCTCAGCAACACAAATGGAAAGCTTTAAAATATAAAATTTGACTTTTTTTTTTTAGCCATAGGGGATACAAGGAGGGAAATAAAAGGAATAAAAAGACTGAAGAAAAGTTATATACAAAGAAACCACTCCGTGCATATTTGCCATAAGGCAAGATGATAATGCCTGAACATTATGAACTGCAGAAACTCCATGAACACATTATATTTTAAACACTTAATCTGTTTAACAAACTATGTACATTCTTCTGCTAAATAAGATGAATTGGAATTCAAGAAACAGCACATCCTGACAAATCTCCTCCTAAAGGCATTCATTAATATAAATCAACAGTAGCAATTTTGTTTGATCATTTATTTGCAAGAATCATTAAGGTTTATTAGCATAATTATTCCCTGTGGGACTTCATGTCACATAAATGAAAAATGGCATTATCAATATTTAAAAGATAAGTGTGTAATGTTCAAAGTACTTAAACAGTACTCTGCAGGTGGTGTCCAGCTGTAGCAAATTAGATTAGGTTTGGTTTAATATCTAAATCGGAGAAATATCATTTCAGTGTAATTATTTATTTTACAAATTGTTAACATTTTACTTCTTGTACAGGCAATAAGCACACATTGTACAGTTATCCATAAATACATGTATGTGGCTTTTCCGAGTTCATATAAGCAACATGTCTTAAAACATCAGTCAGCTGGGAAATAAATGATTTATAACAAGAGAAAGCCATTTTATTGCTCTACAATCCTGCCCTTTTACTTTTTAAAGTTCTGCATGCTAACATGCAATCTACAGTGAAACATAAAATGGGATATCTGTTCATTCCTAGGCAAGAAGTAGTCCATAATACACTTCCTTCTCCCCCCACCACCTCCGCACACACAAATTAGTCACTGTTCATAATGGTATGGCTTTGAGTCTGGTCATAGGAACAAATTCAGCTGGATATAGGTTCAGTTTTGTAATGGAGTTGTACCAGCTTCTACAAGGTGTGAATTTGGCTCATATTCTGGAAGATGAGTGGTATTTAGAGGGATAAGGCAGGACAGGTGAAGAGTTCCATAAGACCTAGCTGTGGGCTTGATCCAGTCAACATTGGTCTGAGCAGTTGCAGAGGCAATTCACAGTGCTTCAAGTTCAAGTTAAATATACTTAGCAGCCATGGAATCATTAAACATTCTGCATTGTTGCCAGAGGCTCTTGCCTAAAACATCAAGGCTATCTACACACCAGCGTTATTTCAGAATAAGTGACATTATTCCGAAATAACACAGTCCGCATCTATACACAAGCAGTTATTTCGACATAATGTCGAGCTGGATGGCTTCTTACTTCAACTCCTATAACCTTCATTGTATGAGGAGTAAGGGAAATTGGAGGAAGAGTGCTCTCTCAGACTTTCTGCTGTGTAGAAAGAGCCAAGAGCCAAAATAAGCTATTTAGACTTCAGCTACCTAATTTACATAGCTCAAGTTGTGTAGCTTATCTTGGCTTTAGCCCTGATGTGTACACATGACCCAAGAGATTATACCAGGGGTCAGCAACCTTTCCGAAGTGGTGTGCCAAGATATAACTTTCCCCATCCCCTCAGTGTAAGCCCTGCCCCCTCCCCTCCTGCCCCCACATCCCTGTGCTCCCAGTGCACACACCAGCAGGGCAGCAGCACTGGGACTTGCAGCCCCCCAGGAGCAGCACTGGGGCAAGGAGTGGCTGGGGAGGGCAGACACTTCCCTGCCCAGCCTAGCCCTTTGCTCGGGGCTCACCTCTCATCTGCAGGCTGCAGCTCCAGGGCTGGGGCAGGCAGCCCGGGGCTGCCCAGGGCTGTCTCCAATTCCTGACCAGGTGCAGCGGGGCACTGGGGAAGGGTCTCCCCACCTGCGGGGAGCAGCCAGGGCTTAGCCAGGGCCCCGGCACCCCACCAAAGCAGCAGCAGCGTGTGACTGGACGCACCACCCTGATCTGAAGAGCAGCCTCAGCACTGCCACCTCCTGGAGCAGGAGGCACAATCTGTAGTGGGGTGGTGAGGGGTGTTAACCCCTTAACCCCTGGGATCTACATGCCCCAGAGACGTGGAGCCCAGTGCAGGGTCATGCCACCCGCTCCTCTTGCCGGGCCACCTAGCCCCCTACATCCTGCTGCGTGTGCCACAAAAAATCATCTTGCATGTGCCACTTACGATGTATGTGCTGTACGTTGCTGACCCCTGGCCTATACTATACTAAGCCTCCTCAGGGAGTTCTCCAGAGGTCCTAATGCTGAGCTGGGTAACATGTCATTTACCAGACCAGGGTTTTGCTGCTGGGCTGTTCCATGGCTGATTGGCAGGCCTGTGCTGAGATCTGTAAAAAGGAAGGATCTAGCAGGCAGCTTTACTTCCACGTCACTCAGCCACTGGTAGGAATGAGGGATTCATATGCTTTTTTAATATAGCCTTTGAATTACCTCTTTCTTCAGTTTAGAGGGGAAACCTGCTTTGTAGGTTGCGGATACAATTACAGATTTGTTTTTAAACATCCTGTCTCAAATTTTATAGGTTTTTCTTCCACTCGTTTCTAAACAATTTTCTTGCTGCTAACTTGTGCACTTCAATTAAAGTTTCAAGATCTACACGGTCTACACTTGACTCTGGTAGGCTAATATTACCCATAGTTTTTCCATTTTATGGTTATTAAACAGCTGTAATGTGCCCTTTTCCGCCTACTCATGGACAAAATAGAAAAAAAAAGCAGACAGCAAACATCTGCACATGACATACTTAGATTTAAGACTGAAGTAAATTCTACAAGCACAAATTAAACATAGAAGGCAACCAGATACCTGAAAATTAAAGTTTCTGTAATAGCACATATTCTGCATAGAGTTTTGCAATAGTCCCATGACTCCAAATGCTATGGCTGCTGTGTTGTAGAGCAGGAATTAATATAGGAATCTGAGATGGGGCAGTTTTCCTGATTTGATGTGATTAGTGCAGTAGTGTGGGATTTTCAGAAGTGCTCAGCATCGGGTGAAGTTTTACCAAGATACAAAAAGAATACTGAAGCACAAAATTTTGATATGGATCTGAAAATTCTCAAAGTTCTCAGAAGACTTGGCTTTGTATTCTTTTTTGGGCTCATCTCAAATCTAGGCCAAGATTCTTCCACCCTCAGTCAAGCTAAGTGAACTTTTATTTTGTGAGTAGTCATGGAGTAAAGTACCACTCACTTTAATGCTGTTATAAATATAAGGCAGTCGAGGACCAAGTTTCATTAATGTGTAGGGAAAGCCTTTCCCCAGTTTGGGAAATGGTGGTATAGAATCATAGAATACTAGAACTGGAAGGGACCTTGAGAGATCATCAAGTCCAGTCCCCTGCCCTCATGGCAGGACCAAGCACCATGTAGATCAGGGGTGGGGAACTTGTGGCCTGTGGGCTGAATCCAGCCCACCAAACAATTTCATCTGGCCCTTGGGGGGGAGGGTGTCCAGCAGCTGTGAAACACCTCAGGGGGTCCCAGGGACTGCTTTAAAAATTTCCCCCAGCTGCTCCTGCAATGTGGCCGGATACTTCTGGTTCCTCTCCTGCATGTGGGAGGGGCACGGGCAGGAGATCTGGCAGGAGGGAGAAGCTCCATGTGGCGGAGCCCTGCCGTGTTTCAGGAGGTAGCAAAGAAAAAGAGGCTGCAGCTGCAGAGGCTGCCAGCAAAACTCCTTTGCTGGTAAAGAGGTTTGCGGGACTAGAGGAGAGGAGAAGGAAGAAGAGTGGGAATCTGTTCTCAGAGTGGGAGGGAAGGGAAGCCCCCAAACCCCTTCCCTGCATGGGGCACCATTCGGGAGGAAGGGGAGGCCACGGTGGGCTAGCTTCTCCCCCATACACTTCCCTGCATAGGTTAGCTGCAGCAGGGAACAGCATCTGGCAGACTGGAGCCATACGCTGCCAGCAATGCCTCCTTAACAGTTATGGAGGCATGAAGGCCCTGAAAAAGGGGGAACCTCCCTTACTGCAATTTAAGCCCATTGCTTCTTATCCTATCATCAGAGGCTAAGAAGAACAATTTTTCTCCCTCCTCCTTGTAACACCCTTTTAGATACTTGAAAACTGGTTATCATATTCCCTCTCTGTCTTCTCTTTTCTAAACTGAACAAGCCCAATTCCTTCAGTCTTCCTCCACAGACCATGTTTTCTAGTCCTTTAATCATTTTTATTGCTCTTCTCTGGACCTTCCATTTCTCCACATCCTTCTTGAAATGTGGTGTCCAGAATTGGACACAATACTCCAACTGAGGCCTAATCAGCACAAAGAACAGAAGAATGACTTCTCGTGTCTTGATCACAACACTCCTATTAATGCATCCTAGAATCATCTTTGATTTTTTTTGCAACAGTGTCACACTGTTGACTCATATTTAGCTCATATTTTACTTTGTGGTCCACTATGACCCCTAAATCCCTTCAGCAGTACTCCTTCCTAGACAAATCACTTCCCATTCTGTATGTGTGAAACTGATTGTTCCCTCCTAAGTGGAGTACTTTGCAATTCATTGGATATTAAAAAGTAGCTATTTGTAGGTGGAAGGAACAGAAAAAAGACTGCTTTTGCAATAGGGAAAGCTTGTGGAAATTTAATGTTAAGGTTTTGGGGTTGTGTGCAATTGCTGCATCAGTTTATGGAGAGGATACTGCACAACATGGCTCTCTCAATTTCTTTATTATATTTAGATAATATTCTGGTGAATGCTAAAACTTCTGACTGAGAATGAAAACATTTAAAAATGGTCTGTGATGAGATGAAGGTTGTCAATAGGAAACTGAGCCCAAAGTCTGAGTTGTTTTAAAATAATAATTGAGGCAGAGCAAAACCGGGCAGCTTTTAGACACTCATGAAACTTCAGTTTTTGTAGGACTCTGCTCCTACTATAGGTTTATTCATGGGTTTGTCAATATTGCAAAAGCATTGCATTGGTAGGGTGATAAAGGTAAATCTTTTCAATGGTCAACAGAGTGTGATTTTATATTTTCAGAATTGTAAAAGTCTCTTGGGATTGCTGCTGTCTTGGTCTACCTGTGTTTCAAAACCCCATTCATATTGGACCAGGATGCTAGTGCTTATTATCTGAGAGCAGGACTGACACAACAACACAAAGGATTTGAGAGTGTGGCAGCTTATTATAGAGAAGTCTAAATTTTCTGGAGAAAAATGATTGCACTTCCTGAAAGGATCTCCTTTCCATGGTTAAATCTATGGAACATTTTTACTGCTATTTGTATATGAGAAAGTTTGTAATCAGATAGACTATGTATCCCTGCAATGGGCTTTAGTTTCAGGACTCCTGTGGGGGTATTTGGAGATTTTCAGCAAGAAAGTGCTGCAGAATTACTCCTGCTTTCTTTTGATAGTGATACATCTGATTACACTGATAATCTCTTTGAGACAGATTTTCATGTTTTACTGATTTTATGGATATCAGAAAGCTTTACTGGAAACCTGCGAAGTCCATCTAAGATATACAAGTAAATGCTCTGATCTTCCCTTATGCCTTTGATTCTTTCAATTTTCCATAACTAGTAAGGCTGCTTTTTAAGATGTGGGGTTAAATCGAGCAGAAATAGTCACATAACCTACTTATGATAATTTTAATGTCTGCAGTTGTTAAAAACAGGTAATTTTGCCTATTCCATTTTATTTTGTTCCCTGCACTGTTTCTGTAAAGTGTGGGGGGAAAGCTGGCTTGTAGACAAATTGAAATGATTACTGCAACATCACAAGGGAGGTGGAAAACTCAGTACTTTCACTAGGTATTTATTAAAACCACATTTTCTCATCACAAACAGCTGCATTTTGTAGAACAAATTTGAAATATTAGGCATTTCTGTTCCTTACAATATGTTTGCCTACAGTCTGTGACTTCCTAAGTAAAAAGTCATTTCTATATATTGCTAACATGGGACATTATTTCCCCATTTCTACAGAATAATTAAAGAGGGTTTTTTTATTCTGCCTTAATTCTAAGGATTCTTTTTGACAGTGATGATCCCTTAGCTACTAACTCTGCTGCTGCATCCATCATTGATGCCTACCAAAACAAGCATTAATTTCTCTATGACTTATCTAGGTCTTTAGCAGATCAATAACCCTGTTCAGATGTTTCAGATTCTTCCTTGTTAATTCACATTTATCTGTTCATCTAAAGAAGGTAAATTGCCTCACGGAGAAGCCATGTTATCCCCAATAGGGGTTCACAATGTTGCAAACTCAGCGTGACCCACATATTTTAGCTGGAATACATTTGTCACTGTCCTGCATTATGATCCTCTTTTAAAATAGAACGGAAAAACAGCAAGACTGCAACACTGTGTTAGCCCTTCCATTTGATTTCTTTCGTGTACTCAGTTTCCATTGTCTTTAACTCCTAGGGTAGAGTGGATGCTGTTTCCTTTTTCACACGTTTCATCATATTTTTTCATTGGAAAAAAATCTTAATTTGCCCAGTAGTACTCATCATTTGCTAGTTAACATATTATACTGGTGTGAACTCATCAATAGTGATGTGGAAAATGAAAAGTGAATAGCCTAATATGTTAATTTATCTCTGAGAAAGGACTGCTGGGATTTACCTTATTTATAGTTACAGATGTCTCTGCAATTAGCTATTTGTTAGAAAACATTACCATAGTTACATGTTTATTATTTTCATGCTCTGGAAGTTATTGATGCTACCTTAGGAAAAAGGAATGAAAAGTAGGTCAGTGACCATAACCAGACAGGCTGCTCTGGGATTTGCTGTTAAAAGAAGCCAGCGGTTGCATCTGGTTGTTGTTATGTATTTAGGGTTCTTCTTTTAAAATCTATAATAAAGTAGATTCTGCTGTTTTGTTAATATTTCTTTAGCAAGATTTCAAACAAAAAGTCCATCTTTTGGACATAAAGAATAGAATTAGGTCCATTTTCAGTTTATGGGGGTTGTGCTCAAATAAGAATCTTATACCTTTGCACTATATGTTTTAAAATTGTTTTAAGTGGAATTTAAAATGTTATTGAAAACATGGAAGATATACTAAGATATACTAAGGTAATTAGTATAAGTTGATTTTTTATAAAATCTACATTTAGGGACAAATTTTACCTGATAGTGTCTCTTCCGGACTACTTGATCTTTCCATCTTTACCAGCAAATTGCATAACTTACTGATTTTATTAACATTTTATATGTAGTGTTATTGCTAGTAGAAAAACAGGTGTTGATTACTATTTTGGATGGACTATGGTCACAATTCTGCAAATATGAATTATGCAGTGGAACTATTAAGTACCTTTCAGTGTATTTTCTACAGCTATGGGGGATATTGGCAACCCAAAATGGCCCTCAGTCAAAATACTATAAGCACTGGCACCTTAACTATTTGTTCTGTCCATCTATTTTAAGCATGTCAAAGGTAGCCTTCATTCAGGCAGAAGGGAGCAACCTTAACACACCAACCTTGAATGACAATTGTTAGGAAAATGTTCCATTTCTGGGGATATTCTCGAACAGAAAGTGTTGGAGAAATAATTGTTGGGGGGTTGTACTATTAAGCAATACTTACTACCCATTAATTAGGAGACAAAAATAAGAAACAGTAAGTATATTGTTCTAAATGGGTTGCAGAGAAAATATAGAGGAAATATTTAAAATTTGTTTAAAACACAGGTCATCAGAACAACAAAACTATGCTTTTATATATATTTTTCTAAAATCTAAGTGAAGTAAGTACCCATGAAAGATGCGAATGACAGCCCTAGAGACTGATGTCTGTTTATTAGGGGGGCGGGGGGCGTGTAGCATGGCTTCCTCAGACTGCCCAGCCAATGTAATCTTGACCTGAAAGAACCATCTTTGGGTTGAAATAGTAGCTCAAACTCCAAGCCTATTATGGACCAAGTTCTGCCATTCCATTGACTGTTAATGGGAAAGTTTCTAAACATGTAGTGCCAGAAGATGTGGAGATAAAAGAAATAGCTCACTGCCAAATATAAAATAAAGTATTTTGTAATTTATCTTACTATATATTTTAGAAATATGCATCTGTCTGTCCATTCTTATGAGAGTCCATTCATTCAAAAACTCTTCCTAAATGGTAAAAGCTAGGGCCACCAAATTTGGTACGCAGCCTCCTCTTATCCTAACTTAAAACAAGGTCAGGGTTTGGTTGTGCCAGGACAGTGGGATGTGCGTGGAATGTGATTGTCTCCCATGAAATAAAAAGGGAAAGGTATGATAGCAGGTACCGTTATACTCATTAATGATGACAGGGGGTCAGCAAGCACTCTAGCAAGCAGCTTCTGGCAGGCAGCAGAGCCCTGGAAAGCAGCTGCCAGGCACTATGCAGTCCATGCCACCCTAGGCTGGCCCCAAGGAGAAGCCAGTGGGCAGCATGCATGGTCCCCACCAAACCGTGGGAGAAGCCGGCCAGCGGGCAGGCATGCACAGCCCCCACTGGCTCTGGGAAGAAGCCTATGGGTGGCCTGCATGGCCTCCTACCCCAACCCCAGGGAAAACCTGGTGGGCAGCCTGTGCAGCTTCCCTTCCCCTGGCTCTGGGCCAACTCCAGGGAGAAGCTGGTGGAGAAGCCCTGGCTGCCCCCCACTCCCACCCTTAAGCCCCCCCAATTTGTCCTGAGTCACCTACCCCCTGCTCTGACTCCTGCACCTCCACCTGCTGTTTAGCCCCTCTTCACCCCCCAACCCTGACTCTTGTACCCCCCCCTCCAGCCCCTTGCCTTGAGCCCCTCCTCACCCCCAACCCTGACTCCTGTACCCCCCCTCCAGCCCCTTGCCTTGAGCCCCTCCTCACCCCCAACCCTGACTCCTGGACCCTTCATGTCCCCAAGCTCCCGCCCTGAGGAACCCAAAAAATGTCCTGCACCCCCCCACGCTCCCAACCCCTTGGCCTGAAGGACCTCAGCAATGCTGGGTAAGTCTTTGAGTTGCATTATAAACACACTGTTGCAAGTTTGAAATGTATAGAAAATGGAAAAATGACACCAAGGATTGGCAGCCTTGAAAATACTTTCCTTTGTAGATTGCTGTTCGATATTTCTCTGATGTGCTGCCCCTCTCAGGAGACTGAGACAACAGAGATGTACTGTTAATCTGCTCAAATGCAGTTTATTATAAAATATTATAAGAACATAAGAATGGCCATGCTGGGTCAGACCAAAGGTCCATCTAGCCCAGTATCCTATCTTTGGACAGTGGCCAATGCCAGATGCCCCAGAGGGAGTAAACAGAACAGGGAATCTTCAAGCAGTCCTTCTCCCATCACCCATTCCCAGCATCTGACAAGAAGTTAGGGACACCATTCCTACCCATCCTCTATAATAGCCCTTGATGGACCTAACCTCCATGAATTTATCTAGTTCTTTTTGAACGCTGTTAAAGTCCTGGTCCTCACAACATTCTGTGGCAATGCGTTCCACAGACCGATTGTGCAGTGTGTTAAGAAAAACTTCCTTTTGTTTGTTTTAAACCTCCTACCTATTACAGGTTGAACCTCTGAAATCTGGAACTCTCTGGTCTGGCAACATCCGTGGTCCAGCAGGACCACACATGTTGCTGGATCAGAGAGCCCAGGAGCCCGGAAATGTGAACCGGGTGGGAGCCCCAGCCAGTGGGGGCAACAGCGGCACCGGTGCACCCCATCCTTGGGGAGCCCTGGCTGGGAGGGACAGCAGTGAGGCAGCCAGCAAGCCCCATCCTAGGGATACCCAGCAGAGTGCAGCAGAAGTGGGACGGCTGGCAAGCCCCGTCCCCAGGGATTTCTGATCGGGCAGGGGAGAAGTGGGGCTGTGGTGGCTGGGAAGCTCCGTTCCTGGGGCTCCCCAGTAGGCTGGAGCCGAAGTCCAAGCCCTGCAGGCTGGAGCCCAAATGGCAGTGGAGCTAGCTGCAGGGAGGGGGAGCATCCTGGGAGGCTGGTGGCAGAGGATCTCCCCATATCTGTCAAATTCCCTCATTCAGGATGGATCAGGTCCCAAGGGTGCCGAATAAGGGAGGTCCAATCTATAATTTCATTTGATGACCCCTAGTTCTATGTTATGGGACAAGTAAATAAATTTTCCTTATTCACTTTTTCCACAACAGTCATGATTTTATAGACTTCTATCATATCCCCCATTAGTCTCCTCTTTTCTAAGCTGAAAAGTCACAGTCTTTTTAATCTCTCATTCATATAAGACCTGTTCCAAACCCCTCATCATTGTAGTTGCCCTTTTCTGAACCTTTTCCACTGCCAATATGTCTTTTTTGAGATAAGGCGACCACATAGCATGGTTTTATATAGAGGCAATAAGATGTTCTCTGTCTTATTCTCTATCCCTTTTTTAAAATGATTCCTAACATTGTTTGCTTTTTTGACTGCCACAGCACATTCAGTGGATATTTTCAGAGAACTATCCACAATGACTGCAAGATCTCTCTCTTGAGTAGTTGTAGCCAAATTAGTCCCCATCGTATTGTATATATAGTTTGGATTATTTTTTCCAATGTGCATTACTTTACATTTACCAACATTAAATTTCATTTGCCATTTTGTTGCCCAATCACTTATTTGGTGAGATCTTTTTGAAGCTCTTCACAGTCTGCTCTGGTCTTAACTATGTTGAGCAGTTTATTATCATCTGCAAATTTTGCCACCTCACTGTTTACCCCTTTCTCCAGATCACTTATAAATAAGTTGAATAGGATTTGTCCCAGTACAGACCCTTAAGGGACAACACTCGATTCTGAAAACTAGCCATTTATTCCTACCCTTTGTTTCCTGTCCTTTAACCAGTTATCAATCCATGGGTAATCTTTTACTTGGTTGTTAAGCCACAGTGGCACTTTTTTGGTTCTTACTGTGGTTTTTTTAATTTGGGGTATACATTTAAGTTGATGTATTATGGTGTCTTTAAAAGTTTCCATATAACTTGCAGGGATTTTACTTTTGTCACTGTACCTTTTAATTTCTGTTTAACTAACCTTATTTTTGTGTAGTTCCCCTGTCTGAAATTAAATGCCACAGTGTTGGACTGCTGAGGTATTTTTCCTGCCACAGGGATGTTAAATTTTATTACATTATGGTCCCTATTTCCAAGCAGTCAATTTATATTTACCCTTTGGACCAGATCCTGCATTCCACTTAAGACTAAATCAAGAATTCCCTCTCCTCTTGTGGGTTCCAGAACCAGCTGCTCCAAGAAGCAGTCATTTAAGGTATCAAGAAATTTTATCTCTGCATCCCGTCCTGAGGTGACATGTACCCAGTCAATATGGGGGTAGTTGAAATCCTCCACTATTATTGAGTATTTTATTTTGATAGCCTCTCTAATCTCCCTTAGCATTTCATAGTCACTATGACTATCTTGGTGAGGCAGTTAATATATTCCTATTGCTATATTCTTATTATTAGAGCATGAAATTAAAGCATAGAGCTTCTATGGAACATTTTGGTTAATTTAAGATTTTTACTTCATTTGATTCTACATCTTCTTTTACGTATAGTGCCACTCCCCGACCAGCATGATCTATTCTGTCCTTCCGATATATTTTGTACCTTGATTTGACTGTGTCCCATTGATTGTCCTAATGCCACCAAGTCTCTGTGATGCCTATTATACCAATATTCTCCTTTAACACAAGGCACTCTAGTTCCCCTGTCTTATTATTTAGACTTCTAGCATTTGTGTGTAAGCACTTTAAAAATTTGTCGCTATTTATCTGTCCGCCATTTCCTGTTGTGTTACTCTTTTTCATTTGATTGTTTCTCATCTGATCTTACCCATACTTTATCATCTTCCATCCTCTCCTCCTTACTAGAGCATAGAAAAATCTCTATTAATAGATCTGCCCATGAGAGATGTCTCTGTTCGATCCACGTGCTCCTCTTCACCCGTCGGTTTCCCTCAGCCCTTAGTTTAAAAGCTGCTCTATGACCTTTTTAATGTTAAGTGCCAGCAATCTGGTTTTATTTTGTTTTAGGTCGAGCCATCCATCCTATATAGGCTCCCCCTTTCCCAAAAGTTTCCCTAGTTCCTAATAAATCTAAACCCCTCTTCTCTACGCCATCGTCTCACCCACATATTGAGACTCTGAAGTTCTGCCTGCCTACCTGGCCCTGCGCACAGAACTGGAAGCATTTCAGAGAATGCTACCATAGAGGTCCTGGATTTTGATCTCTTTCCTAGCCACCTAAATTTGGCCTCCAAAACCTCTCCTAACCTTCTCTATGTCATTGATACCTACATGTACCACAAGCACCAGCTCCACCCCAGCACTACACATAAGTCTATTTAGATGTCTCGAGAGATCTGCAACCTTCGCACCAGGCAGGAAAGTCACTATATGGTTCTCCTGGTCATTACAAACCCAGCTGTCTAATAATTAAATCCCCCATTACTAACACCTGCCTTTTCCCAATGACTGGAGTTCCCTCCCCGGAAGAGGTATCATTGCAGGATACCACAACATCATCTGGAATGAGGGTCTCAACTATGGGATGATTTCCCTCCTTCCCTGAGCCTGAGCTCTCTGAGTAGAGGTGGGACCATTCTATAGTGTCTCAGAAACCTCATCTACATACCTCTCTGCCTCCTCTAGTTCATCCAATTCAGCCATCTTAGCCTCCAAAGCCTGTACACTGTCTCTGAGGGCCAGGAACTCCTTGCACTGAATGCACACATACACCACCTGTCCATAGAACAGGTAATCATACATGCTACTTTGAGTGCAATAAACAGGATAACCACCACTCTGCTGCTGAGCTTCTCCTGCATTCTCTCCTACAGATTAGATTATTAATAGGGTTTTTATTTAAATGAGGTAGTTTTGGTTTTAGTTTAATTTAAGTTTTAAAGAATGCAAAGTGTACCTAGCCTCCTTCCAATTCCCTCATGAAACTCCATTAGCTGCTCCTGTTCACTAAGCTTCCTAGTCACTTACTAGCAGCATTTATATAGCCCTGGCCTTCCATTCTTTATAGTGCCACTCCCTAGTTAAAGCTTGACCAATGAATAAAAGGTTCTAGATTTCAAATCCTTGTTAAGAGGCTCACATCTGCCAGCCTCAGCATGCGGTCATTTAAACAATCAGCTCAGCACCTGGATTGCTAAACAGATAAACACAAGTTCAGCACACAGTATCTTTCAGGCAACCAGTAAGTAATCCCCAAACACACACACACATTAGAGACAGCCACTTATCCCAAGGGTCTTGTAATTGCTCCTCCTTTACCTGAAGAACTCCTTGTTAGATGCTCCTGTTTACTAAACTCAACTAAATGGTCTGTATCTTCATATATGTATAGTTTTCAAAAATAGAAGTGAAACTATCTGAATTTGTTGCTTTACCTGAAGACTGGTATAGACTTGTACATGTTTTTAGGATGTAGCTGTTGCAAACCCAAGGAGTCATTTCCATGTTTGGGATAATGCCCGGTTTGAAGGATCACTTCCTGGTTTGTAATTTTATTCCCAGAAGTGAAATCTGATTTCCTGGATGGAGGGGGAAAGGGTGTTGGTGTGTGTATGACTGTGATGTTTCTTCTAATACAGCAGAAACATCTACTGACTTTTAATGGGATTTGTGCTTGTTTATTCCCAGAATGGGGAGAGCAAAAATGGCTTTGTCACCCTTGAGCTCCCCTAACACCTGGGACAACTGAGGACCAATAAAGCCTTCAGCGTAGGTTACCTCAACCTTCTTTGCAGCATCTCCTCCACTATTCTAAAGACAGAGTATCAGGATTTTGTTTGCCATCATTCTTTTGGCCATTGTAGGAGAAATGCTGGAACTCAAACACAAGAGGACATCCTGATACTATTGCAGAAGTAACATGCTCAAACCCAGGAGAGAAAGAGGAGGAAGAGAATGCTCTCTTATACTATGCAGTAAATAGCCATTCTAGCTCAGGGGTGAGGAACTTCAGGCCTGGGGACTGCATACAGCCCGAGCTCTGCTTGCTTGGAGTCAGCCCCCAAGGCTCAGCCCTCCTCCCAAGCACTAGGGAGCCCATGCTGGCTGGAGCATACAAAATCTACTAGGCTGGACCCTCTAGGCTCTGGTGTACAAGGGGAACGTGAGGTGTGTCTTCCTCTTTCTCAGTCAGGGGCCTCAGTGAGGGTCTTTCTCCACTTCTCACTTGTGTGCAACCCCTGCCAGATTTTTCTGTGGGTCAGTAGCCTCCCAACCAAAAAAAGGTTCCCCTTCCCTGTTCTAGCTAATTAAAGAGCTTCTTATCTCTTTCCATCTACATCATTATTCTTCCTGCCAGTCCCCAATTCTTCTAGTCATTTTGCAAGAACAGGTCTGTCTTCTTGTTTGCAGGATCAAGGGAAAAGCTATAGGAAAAAAAATTCCACTGATCTTTGGTTGTTTTGCAAAACACAGTGAGTGTACCTCAAGGGAGTCATTTGGTTTTCATTATGGCAT
The DNA here is from genome assembly GCA_032595735.1 of Pelochelys cantorii. Classification (NCBI taxonomy): domain Eukaryota; kingdom Metazoa; phylum Chordata; order Testudines; family Trionychidae; genus Pelochelys; species Pelochelys cantorii. The sequence goes on from CM064338.1 coordinate 18,787,963, forward strand.
TATATAATGTTTAACTTAGAATCACAGAGCTGGAAGAGACCTCAGGAGGTCATCAAGTCCAGCCCCCTGCTCAAGGCAGGACCAATCCCAACTAAATCAATCCTGCCAGGGTTTTGTCAAGATTTAAAAACTCAAACTTCTAATACACTGTTGTAGAGCCAACAGAAATACACCCTTTTTCTGCCAAAAATGGTTCCCCCTAAACTTCTAAAAATAGATTTTCATAGTGAATCTTACATTTATTAAGAAGTTGCCTATTTTATAAGTACATTTTGAAATCAGATCCTGAGTCTGTGTAATTTCACAGATTGGTTGGTACCCTTAATTTTCTTTGCTTTTCAGGTTTTGTATTAGGTCTGCCTGTAGAAAGCAACATTACGTGACACAATGAGAAATGAATTATAAGTGCTAATGGATTTCAATGGTAATGTGATACATGAATATCCCGCCCCTTCACCTAAGCATCCCTTTCACTTGCATGAAGCTGAGCTCTAATATAATCTTCATGGAAGGGGAGAGAAAAATCACAAGTACCCTCAGCTAGACTTTTTTAAATTACAGATAAGTGAGGTAAATATGAACAGTGACCTTGGTGCAACTGAAAACTGCAGTAATTTAAGACAATCTAAAATATTTGACAACTTACTATTTTTCCAGACCATTTGTTGTTTTTTAAGTTTACCCTGTACAGACTAACTTGGCTACCCCCTAAAGCTTCTATTTTTCAAAACTCTGTCTGCTCAAAGTTTTGCTCAACAGAAAGGGGGTGGGTCTCTATCCCAGAGAATGTCTCTGAGAGCTGAGCAGAATGTATTTAAGCACCTATGAGGAGGCTGAGCCCCCTGCTCCCCAACCCCTTCTCTCTGAAACAAAAAAAAGACAGGACTATGCAGCACTTTAAAGACTAACGAGATGGTTTATTAGGTGATGAGCTTTCGTGGGCCAGACCCACTTCCTCAGATTAAATTGTGGATCTGAGGAAGTGGGTCTGGCCCACGAAAGCTCATCACCTAATAAACCATCTCGTTAGTCTTTAAAGTGCTGCATAGTCCTGTCTTTTGTTTCAGCAAGACCAGACTAACACGGCTACATCTCTATTACCCCTCTCTCTGGCAGCTTTAAAAAACAAACGCGTCTGAATACTACCTCCTCCTCCCCTCCCGCCCGTCAGTCTGTCTGTCTGGATTTGGTCTAGGACCTAGAACGGCACCTTCCTTCCTGCAGCAACTCTCTGACCCCACCTGTCTGCAGGAGCCCACGCGCGAGGACCCCGCCACCTCAAAGCCCGACTCTGCCAGGCCCCGGTGCTGAAGTCAGCCCTCCCTTCACTTTTTGTAGCTGCCCTTCCGGTGGGGATCAGTCGCTGTAGAGGTCTGTGGCGCTGATCCCTTACTCCCGCCTCAACTTCAACCCCTCCTTGCCCGGTTGCCAAGGAGTGCCGGAAAGGGCGATTGCTTGGCGACAAAGCAGTCTGTCTCTAGAAGGGTGAGCGGGGTTCGGCCGCCCGCCTGTCCAATCATAGCGCGGCTTCCAAGCAGGTGGCCCTTGCGCTCCGCCGGCCCGGAAGCTGGTGTCGCCGCTTGTTACCAAGGCAACGGCTTCAGCTCCCGAAGCAGCGCGCGGGCGGTACAAATTTGGGGGAGGGGGCGGCTGTGTCAGGCTGCAGGGCGGGGGGCGCTAACGTCCGTTGGTGGTTGCTCCTCGCCGGGCGCGCCTTTGGACTGCGAGAGGATGGTGAGTTCCCGACGGCGGGCGGCCGGGCGGGCTGCGGAGAGGGAAGGGGCAGGTCTGCGGCGGGATGCGTGTCCGGCCAAACGCGCTGCACTGAGCGTTCCTTAGGCCGGCCTTGTTCGCTCAGGGCGATGGTGGTATTTGAGGTGATTATGGGGCGCGGCTGCGTCTTTGTAAACGCGCGGGGAATCCGTGTGCGGTAAGGGAAGGCGAATTGGATTATTCGCTCCTGCATCTCCAGAGGGCGCCTTTGGCTCAATTCATGTCGCTGTGTGCGTCCCTGCCGCCTTGTGGCGCTGTAACGCGTCCTCCTTTTCTCCTCCCGCAGAAGTCCGCGAGGCAGCCTCCCCAGCTGACTGCTGCCCAGCTGAATCAGAAAAAAATGCAGGAGGCGTATCACAAAGAACTGATCCAACTGGCACACGAAAGGAAGTTGGCCAAAATGAGGCAGTTGGAGGTGATGTGGGAAGCGGAGGAACGTGTTGATCAGAAGCGACTCACAAGGTTGCTGAAAGATGAAGAGTATGAAAAGCAGATGGAGGAAGCTGTTCAAAAAGTGAGCACTTCTTATTTGTGCTCCAAGTGGGGCCTATCATGTGTGCTAGTTACTGTTCACACCTATGAAGGTACAGTCCCTGCCTGGGAAAATTCACAACCTAAGATGGCATGCAAATATGAATGGTGAGAGTGAAAGATAAAACATATGCATAAAACAGTAAATGTCTAAATGCCCATAAACCTAGCTAATATTATTTAGCTATTCTTACAGTCAACATAGCAGAGTGAGTAATTTGCAGGGCTTCTAATCCTTTTCTTTGAAATAAAAGTTACCAAATGGTAACATGTACAGTATGCCAAGCTATATGAATATCATAGTGTAATTTTGTTGATTGAAAACACACACACACACACACACACACACACATATATAAAAGCATATCATTTAAGTAGAAAAATGTATTCTTTAAAGCTGAACATTATAAATAAATACTACAGGTTGGACCTCCATGATCCGGCTCCTTCGGGACCTGACCGGTCCTAGATGAGGGATTTTGATGGTCATGGGGTGGTTGTTTCCGCTCCCCTGCCACCAGCCCCCTCCAGCCCTGGCCCAACTGCTGCCCTCCCAGCTGGCTCCTCCCTCTCGCCGGCGCTGCTGCCCTGTCAGCCCCCACTACCTTGCCGGGCAGCCATGCCACCTCAGCACACTGGGCTCCTGCTGTCGCGCCCAGCTCCTGCTGCCTCCACTTGGCTGCAGCACGCGGCAGCCCTGCTGCCTTCATGCACCGGACTCTCAGTGCTGCACTGTGCAGCCCTGCTGCCTCTGCGCACCATGTTCCTAATACAGAACCTGGCTCCTGCTGCCACTCCAGGCAGTCCCGCAGCCTCTGCAACTGGCAGCCCCACAGCCTCTGTCCTGGGCTTCTGCTACCCTACCTGAAAGCCCCGCTGTCCTGCCAGCTTGCAGGGCTCCCAGGCACTAGCCCTCTAGCAGGTCTCTCTGATCCTGGAACATCAGAACTATGGATGTTGCTGGACCAGAGAGTCCCGATTAAGAGAGTTTCAACCTGTACTGTACACTATAGCAATCCGGAGTGCATGTGTCGATACTTACAATTGTACATTAACACTATATCATGTTTAACTGTAATAGATTATGTGACCAGACTAATTGGAATGATGTACTCCCGAGGAAACTAAAGTATTTCATTTTTAAATGGTTGTTACTTTTCCAAATATCTAGATTAATTTGCTATATTCCGCACCTGTCCCATGTTTATAAGCAATTTCTATTATTTTTTGCACTGTCTACTTCCAAAACAATAATCTGCTGATTTTCAGTGTAGGTTTTATAGTGTACCCTTCATCCTCAGTAAATGCTAATGCACCCGTGCTATACTGTAGGGGTCAGCAACCTACGGCACATGTGCCATAAGCAACACGCAAGCTAATTTTCTGTGGCACGTGGGGCAGGAGCTCAGCCCTGCCCCTCCTCCCCGTGCATCGGGAGCCCGTGCTGCGGCCTGAGCCTCCATCGCGCAGCTGCAGGCTGGAACACCAGCTCTGGCTTCCTGCTGGGAGGAAGTGTATGGAAGAGGCACTTGCATGCATCCCTGGGGCTGCCTCTGCCTGGCCTGGGCATGCAGCTCCCAGGAGCTAAGGGGTTAACAGCCACCCTCCTGCACTACAGGCTCTGCTTTCTGCTTCAGGAGAGGCCGGGGCTGGGCCTGGTCCGCAGATTGAGGCTGGGCAGCCGGTCACAGGTGAGACGCCGGGGCCTGAGCTGCGCCGTGCTGCTCCCCACAAGGTGGGGAGGGGCAGGGAGTCCCTTCCCCAGTGCCCTGCTGTGCCCGGACCCACAGCCTGCAGGTGAGGGGTGAGCCCTTGGCAAAAGGCTGGGACCAGCAGGGAAGTGACTCTGTTCCCTCTCTCCACCTCCCCCTCCACCCCAGCGTTTCTCCTGGGGGCTGCGAGTCCCAGCGCTGCTGCCCTGCCTGTGATGTGGCGGTAGAAGGTGGGGTGAAGGAGGATGCAGGGGGAGGATGGGAAGGGGCACAGGCTGCACTGCGGGGGAATAGAACGATGCGAGTGGATCAGGCTGCAGGGGGTGGGGGGAATCATCGGGCTGAGGAGAGCGAGACTGGAACAGAAGGAAGATGTGAGGGGGGGGAATACAAGTTTCCTTTGCAGAAGCTGCACTTTCCTTTACTCCTCACTCTTGTTTCCCTTCTCCCCATCACAGTACGATCCTCTTTACACTTTATCATTGTTTTTGAAAAAGAATTTCAGTCTGTTTGCGCAATAATCAATTAGCCACAGGGGTTTTGATGTACAGCTATTTGGCTGCATTCTCACCCTGTCAGCTTTTCTGCATTACACCCCCAAACTCCCTCTTGTACCCCTACCCCACACCCTTTTCTGCTATCAAACTCCCTTCCAGACCCTGCTTTCCTCACCCGCGCCTGCACCCTACTCCCGCCCAGATCCTGCACCCCTATCCGTATCCCACTCGCTGGCAGCCCTGTCCCGCACACTGAATCCTTTATTTTTGTCCCCACCCCAGAGCCTAAGGGAGTCCCCAAAATCCACTAATCCTGGAATCCCAGAAAAAGTATATCTGGACTATAGGAAGCCCTGAACCTCAGTCCTCCTTGTCCCTTCCCCTTGCCCTGTGGGGCTGGAGTGCCGGAAGAGCAAGGTCTCTCAGTTGGGAGCCACATCAGTGAAGGTTGGGATTTTTTGGAGGAGTTTTTTTTGCTTTGCACTTGTGATTTTTTTCTGTGGGTCAGTGGCCCCTGATTCTAAAGGTTCCCCACCCCTGCCATAAATAAAGAAAATATTGAAATCTTTTGTATTGGACATAAATTAATATTTTATTTTATTTAAAATGAAGTTTGATAAACTAATGTGAGAAAGTTAAAATGCTTAGTGTGTTTAATAATTTAAATTAAGCCATTCTCCCTAGCTGCAGCACTAGCAAAATGGCTCAGGCATAATTATGTAATTGTGAGTTTCCATTAGAAAACGGTGGTCCACAGAAAGGTTTGCATTGAGCCAGGTGGTCCACGAGGTGTGTGGTGGAGAGAGCCCTTTTCCCCCCCCATCTCAGAAGAGCGCCCATGGCCCAAAGAGGAGAGTTAAACCTTGGCATGCCACTTTGGAAAGGCTGCCGACCCTTGCTATAGTGTGTAACATTAATTATGTTTAAATCTGTATAGATCACAGTCTAGCACAATAACCGTAAATGAAAAAAACATGGTTTGTTAATTGAAAAACAAGTACAACTCAGTGCAGATTGCTGTGGTGGATCAAACTATGGTCTATCATCTTGTCCCAGATGTTTTCCAGCCCCAGCTATCTCAGAAGAAGAAACCCTGCAGGTGGGCAGTTATGATGTAGTCTGTCCCAATGGCAAGTTTCTTCCCAACCTCAGGTTGACTTACATTCCATAGTGTGGCCATTTATGTCCTTTCCAAATCATGCTTTTTAATTGGATGTTATAATTGAATATACTTATTATCAATCTTCTTGAGAGAATGAATGCATGAAATGTCTAGGGGGGAAATTGTGACAAATTATTTGTTCTGATCAGGCAGAAGAAAACAAAAAACTGAAAGAGCTGCAGCTGGAGCAGGAAGAAAGACTGGCAACTGAGTTGGCAAGATTAAACTATGAAAAACTTAAAGATGAAAAAATGAGGCAGCAAATAAGAGAGAACAGGTATTTTAAAATAAAGAAGTACAATCATCTGATTTTAATTCATAAATAATATTGCACTATTATAAACTGACTAATGCTAAATTCTGAAAATTATATTTCAAAACATTTGTATTGAAGTAATGGCATAATTTCCATTTAATATTTTGGGGTTTTTTTAACAGCAGGGGTTGAGCCCTAGTTTAGATGCCACAGAACAGGATGCAGTGAGAGAAGCCCTCAGGCAAGGGAGCAAGTGAGGAAGGTTTAAATAAATTTAGATTATGAGTAGGGATGTCAACGGTGTAGTCAACTAAACAATTAATTGATAAACCTGTGTTTATCAGTTAATCCTATCAATTACACTCGCCCCCCTCACTTCCTGCCTCTGTGTCAGAATATCTGTATCCAGTCAGTCCACCTAAAAGCTTTTTGCGGTAAGCTGGAGTTCTGTGTGCACAACATCTTGGGGATTATACTTATATTTATGAATGTGCCTAAGAATGATAATACAATTAAAATAAGTCAGTCCAAACCTTAGGGTATGTCTAGACTACATGGCTCTGTTGACGGAGCCATGTAGATGAATTTACTAGACATAGGGAAATTTCACGAGGCATACCGGGGAGGTCAACAAAGGCTTCCCTTGTCGACCGCGGCGCGTCCAGACTATCGCGCTGTGCCGCCAAACAGCTGATCGGCACAGCGCGGCGGCCATTTTTATGTAAATGAAGCGTTGACGGAGCCATGTAGTCTAGACATACCCCTAATTAAATAATACGTTTCCTCTCATTCACTGATACTTTTCACAAAATCTTGTCCAATGAAAGTGTTTTTTTCCCATTTTTTTGGCTGGGGGCAGGATATTTACTTGAATACAAATAAGGACAAAATAGCATGGGTTATTAGGGATTGTTGATTCTTTTAAGCATTAGTGCAATTTCCCACGTATCTTCAAAAGTGGCTATTGGTCATGTAGTGAAAATGCTTGAATGGCATATCTCCAATAATAGTCCAAGCATGCATCATCTTCTCTGTTCAGCTCATTTCTAGGCCACATCTGAATTATGATGAGTAACAATGGCCTACTCTTTCAATGACTAAGACAGAACATTAATGTTTTTTTCCAGCTGCTAGTTATAAAATACAGTGTAGCAAGTGAATATCACGTCAGTAGACTATTAAATGACATGGACATTAAGGCTACGGCTACACTATGAACTTTTTCCAGAAGAAGAAATGCAAATGGAGCGCTCATTTGCATACCTCTCACTCTCATTCACATATTCTTTTCCGATCCGTTTTGCAGAAGAGGTTTTTGCGCAAAAAAGCGCTGTGTAGACGGCGCCTTTTTGTGCAGAAACCCCCTTTTATGCAAGATCCTGTCTTCAATTTTTGGGGAAGAAGGGATCTTGCGCAAAAGGGGGTTTTTACGCAAAAAGGCGCCGTCTACACAGCGCTTTTTTGCGCAAAAACCTCTTCCGCAAAAAGGATCGGAGGAGAATATGCACATGAGCGTGAGATATGCAAATGAGCGCTCCATTTGCATTTCATCTTCTGGAAAAAGTTCGTAGTGTAGCCATAGCTTAAGGGAGACCAGACAGAATTAAAGAGATACTACCAGTTTATACAACAATTTAAAGTCAGGATAAGTAGGAATCTTGGTTAATCTGTGAATATGTTAGGGAAAGAAGTTTAGTTATTATTCTGTCAGTGATCATTCTACCTTCAAATTGTCCTCTGTGAAAAAGATTTTGGAATAGCAGTAAACAAAAGACCATTGAAAACAACTCCTCATTATGCCTCCCTTTTTGTCTTGTTCAACTGTGGCTATCCTATTTCTGTGGCTCTTCAAATCCTAGCTCTCCAAACTTTGGTGTATAAAAAGAAGCATAACTCCATCCTCAAATAATTTTTCTTCATTTCAGGCATCACTTTTAAATTTGCTCCCATTAATAAAATACTAGCACAGCTGAAATCAGTGGAAGTTTTGCCATTGACTTACATAGGGCCAGGATTTCACCTCTTATTATTAAAAGTCCTCCACACAGGTCTTCTCTCTCTTTTTTTTTTTTTTCTTTCTTTCTTTCCTTTTCATTCCACCATCTAGCATAGGCTTCTTTCCTTGAAAAGTCTTCAAAGTATTTCTCATCAACTCTCCATCTTAATTTCTACCTTCCCTATGTTTCTTAAATGTTCTCTTTCTGTACTACTTTTTAACATGTGAAACAGAATTATTTTAATTTTTCTAATTTTAACTAAATGTCTGTAAACTATTTCTGTTTTAACTAAATGCACATATAAATAGGTGCCCAATTACATTATTTCTTTTACAGGTCTGATTTAGTACAGGTTGAATCTCTTTAGTCCAGAATCCTTGGGGCCTCACCGGTGCCAAACCAGAAAATTTGCCAAATCACAAGAGGTCAATATTGTCTAGCAGCATTACCAGTACTTCCACTGCTTACAAGACATTTTAGGGGTACATTAGAACTAAATGACAGCATAGAACAATGAGAGCCAGGACTGGGTGCTGTAAACAAACTTCGTGGGACCACGGGAAACTTGGCCACATTTTTCACACAGTTTACATCCCTGTAGCTTAATTAATTTCAGTTCTTTTCATCGTTGACAAAAAATTGTTTTTGCAGTCTTGAACTTCGAGAATTAGAAAAGAAACTGAAATCTGCTTACATCAATAAAGAAAGAGCTGCCCAAATTGCTGAAAAAGAAGCTATAAGATATGAGAAAATGGTAATTGTTTTTTTAATTTTTACTGTGTATCTAGACAAAATTCTAGCATTTAATATGCTAATAACTTCAGATCATAGAAGAAAAATGGAAGAATATTACAGACTTTTGATTTTTGTTCCATTATAATAAAAAACATGAATTGATTTCCTGAGGAAAAATAATTGAATTACAATAAAGAGGAATTGTGTGTTCAAATTTGTTAGAAAACTGTTAGGTCCCAATTCTGAAAAGGCACTTTCTAAAGCACATGCTGGTTTCCCTAAAGTCAGTGGGACATAAGTGTGTGTGTTAAGTGCACTTCTGTACAGGGATACTCTCCTGAACTGAAGTTATACAAAACTTTCTTGCCTCTTTGCAGCCAGCACAACCTTCTGCCTGCTAGCAGATGTATTCAGATGTAGTGTCCCAATGCAGAGCACTATCTGCAAATTCTTATATACACCTGAGGGTGGCAGTAGTGTACTGAGATTTAACACAGTTTCACAATACCCTCACACTCCTATTCCATGGGTATGGCTAGACTGCATTGCTATTATGCAATACCAGAAGTATCCCAAAATAGCAACGCCCCGTCCAAGGAACGCATCCACTATTTTGAATTTTTTTTCAAAATAACGGACACTGTCTTTCGCCATCCCTGTAAACCTCGTTCAACGAGGAATAAGGGATGGCTCGAAAAGAGTATTTTATTTCCAAATTTGATGCCACGGAGATGTGCCAAATTTCCCAATAGCCTCTTTTGAAATTAAATCGAAAAAAGATAGGCAGTTTGCATAGCGCAAATTGCATATCTTTTTTCGATTTTAGAGTGCAGTCTAGACGTAGCCTGTGTCTTCAATCAAATTTTCTATTTTTACCCTACTGCAGTTATTCCAGTCAGTAACTTCATTGCTAGCCTTGTTGTGTAAGCAGACATTATGATATTGTGGGGAAGAGGAGGAATTGCTTGCCAGGGTTAAGTAGTACCTCTCTCATCCGAGTGGAAGGAAATCAGAATCCAGGAAACTCCTTGAATCTGTCCCCTCCATTAACATTGTTAGTTAAAATTGCCTGGCTAGCTCACACACCCCATGCTAGGACATAAGGCAGGGTTACTCAACTTTGGACGCCCCAGGGGCCACAATAATACTCACAGCACATGCCGACGGCCGCAATTTAAGTGTGGTTGCATATACATGGAAATATATATGCAAATAGCTTCTTTCACACTGCTGGCATGAATACAAAGATTAAACCTTAAGCCGTGGCACTGGACCCAAACATGGCCAGTGTAAGCCAGTCAGCACCTCTCAGGCTCTGCCCACAAGGCTAACCAGCCAGTGGTTCCCACAATGCCCCGGCGCTCTCAGCACCTCCTCCCTGAGGACTGGAAACGCTGACACTCTGTACATGTCTCTTCCAGCCAGCCCATCAGCTTGCATCTTGCAGTGCTCACCCTGTCTGGGAGACACCTTGCCATTGTGGAGTGTGTTCCCAGTGGAAGCCATGTTTAAAGGATCCTATCCATGTGATGCGTGTTGAGCCCCATGTAAACCCAAACCGCACTGTGGACCACAAACAAACGGGCTGCAGGCCGTGTGTTGAGTAGACCTGACATAAGAGATCAGTTAGCTTGTTCAGTATATTTCCTTAAGTTATTCCCAAGAGCTTGATACCCATATGAAAGTATGTCTCTGTGTGAAGGAGAGCAGCTTGGATGTAATGCCAGCTTTGACATTACATAGCATTTCCTGATGGTTTGGTATGATGATTCTATGCCTTAAAAAGTACTGCTTCCATGACTGTGCAGCCCAGAAGGCTTACGGAGACTCCCTGGGTCAGCAGCCATGATGTGAATTAGAGATGACTGGAAGAGAGCCTTTTGGTAAGAACTATGCTATTGAGTTTTGATAGTGTAAACACCAGGGACTACAATGTTTTTTACATAATGATGGAATTATTTTGCTCTCTAGACTAATTACTGTTACAAAACTAGAATTTAAACCTTTTTGTATATTATGAAGTCTTTATTCATATCTTTCATGGGTGCTAGTTATTTGTATTAGCCAGGAAGTAAAATATGCTTGTAAATATTTCCCACTGTACAAATTCAAAATGTGGGTAATAAATTGAATACTCATCATGGTGCATGGAAAGTAAGAGCCTGATCCATATGTCCTTGAAATCAGCGTGCGTTTTGCCTTAAGTAGGACAGATTTATTCTCTGCATTCTCAGAAACAGCTGAAAATTAGAAACTATGCTGAAAACCTCTCACTTAAAGTTAGCCTAATTATGAAGCTGATTTATCTAAAATGTCATTAGAGTTAGGATCTAATAATTTGTTGTGGATCTGTAGGGTAATTAGCTGATAATATATGACCATAACAAAGAAACTTAGTTTATGGCAGTAGTCAGAGCACTTGTTAATTAAATTGCATAGTGAAATATAACATCAAATTACTTTACATATTTAACTGACTCTTTTTTCTTTTGCTTTCTTCCCAGAATTGAGCTATGTATCAAACAACATTGGTACATTTATATATAGTAGGTAACTAGTGTGGTGATTTTAGAAATATACACTGATGGAAATTTTATTGCTATTAAATGTATATTTAAAGAATTTCAGACAACAATCATTCTAAACAAGTACCTTATTCTTTTGATGTATTTTGATAGAATGAAAATATTTTTATTAAGATGATCTGCAGAGCTAAGACACCATATTCCAGTGACCTTTCCAAATTCATCAATAGCTAGGCTGCAATAGGCATTCTGCATAATGTTACATACATCTTTTAAGTGCTGACATAATAGTGTGCTTTTATCTTATCTGTTAATTCAACACAAATTGATAATCTACATTTATAGGTCATCTTTCAGGATGAATACATTGGCTTCATTTTTGTGGTACAATAAGATGCTATAAGATTGCTTATCTATACTTTATAGTTTTTCATTCCAGATTATACTCATAAGAAAGGAGGGAAAAATCTTACAATGTTTTTTAACAACAGAAACGTGATGCTGAAATAGCACAAATGATGAAGGAAGAGCAGGAAAGGGTGATAATGGAAGAGAGTTCTGCAGAACTGAGGCGAAACAAGGAGAAAATACTTTATCAGCAAGAACTGGAGAAACAGCTCGAGGAACAAGAAGAGAAGAAGCAGGATGCTTACGAGGCATTCCTAAAAGAAAAACTCATGATTGATGAAATCGTAAGGAAGATCTATGAAGAAGACCAAATGTTAGTTGGTTTTGTATTTTTTACCAAAAAAGTTCATATGATCCACATTTAAGATGAACCAATTTGTGCATGTTTATTATTCAAAATGAGATCCCAGTTCAGGAAAGCATCCCTGTTCAGGAAGGTTGCTTAAGCACATGCTTTAAATTAAGCATATTCTTAAGTACTTTTCTGAATAGGAATGGCTTGAAGCACGTTTGCCTGATTTCGGCAAAAGTACTTTTGTTATCCATCTCAGGTTGTGCTGTTGCTGACAAGCTGTGAAGTCTGCAGCTTATTTGAAGGAGTAATTCCTTGATTCCCTTTACCCCAGAAATAGCTACATAACACAGATTTCAGCCTTTCATGATCATACATACCTGCCTGACACAGACACATCTGTCCAGCAAGACTGTTGTATGTGGCAGTTTGGCCAGGAGGATGGATAGGGGAAGATAGTTTTATTCTGGGAAGTTACTCTGCTTCTGAAACTTTTAAAGTTTTTCTCCTGGAGCTTAAAACTCCAAAATAGAGCTCAGCCAATGATATTAAAATGTACCACATGCCCCTGGTCTCTGTGGGTATATGTATGGAGCACAGGAGTTGAGTTTTATATAGAGTAGCTATGTATGACTTTAAACCATGTGAAGAAAGGTGTATCTGGTATGGAATCTTCTAGATGGAGTACAATAATAGTAAATTGGAAGGGTTTTTGGGACACAAGGTACCTACTTTTCTTTCACTAAGAGGATATATTATTTACAAAGAGTGAGAATATATTAATGATTAATATCAAAGTATGATTTTTAGAAGATTTATATAGGTATTTATATTTTTGTACCTTATATAGGGAAAAACAACTCAAGTTAGAGAAAATGAGAGCAACTCAGAGATACATAGAGGAATTTAAAAAAGAACAGGCTATTTGGAGGAGAAAGAAGCGTGAAGAGATGGAAGAAGAAAATAGGAAAATCATGGAGTTTGCCAACATGAAGCAGCAAAGAGAAGAAGATCGGATGGCTAAAGCTCAAGCGAGTGAGGAAAGAAAACAGAAGCTCCAGAATATGGTATTACAATAGCTACCAAAAACTTGGACTCTTATAAAATGTGTGATGTCTATTATGTATTTAAAAACTTATCTTACTCATGTTTTAATAGATTGCACAGAATCTGGAAAGAGAGCAACAGGAGCGTGAAGATCTGGAACAAGTGCGACAAGAGCTGTATCTTGAGGAACAAGCTGAAGCTGATAGAAAAAAAGAGATGGTAGGGGCTTGCTAGTGGTTAAAGAAATAAGTATAATATTTTTCCGTTAGATATGCAGATGGGTCTTCCACTGAAGAGTTCCATTGGGAGCTTGGCACAGATACCTGATGTGAGGATTTGACCCTTAATTTAGTGGGGTCTATTAAGTGGCATTTTGTGTTGCCTTAATAGTTCAGGCACTGATAAACCTATGTGGATATGAGGGAAAAGAATAATGATGTTGCTATGCTTCTTGCAGAAGATTAAGGAAAAATAATGGGACCTTGTCTGAAAGAAGTAGAGGAAAAATATGTAATACTTTATTTACTCTGTATACAGTATCATACAAAGTACCGTAATAGCTAAGATGTTAGCCATCCCTGTAATTGAGGTTGTTTTACTCATTTGATCACTGGGGCAGGACTGATGCTTAGAAAAGGTTGATCCTGAAATATGCTGTTAATGTGTAAAATATCAAATTTTAAAATGATGTTCTGACTACCATTTTGCATTTTTTATTAGACCAATTCTGACATGGCTTTGGAATCTGCTGTCTCACAAACAACTAGACTTATGGGTTTCTTATTGTATTTGAAAGCTGTGTTTCAAGTTTAAAATGATTAAATATACTTAAGGCAGCTTGGGTACGTCTAATATGAATTTCTATGCTTTCAAGGGGTTAAGGGGTTTTTTTATGTTTAATTATAATGCTGAATTCCTTGACTTTTTAATGGTTTATATCTGGGGTGGGGAATTTCAAGCCTGGGGGCCGGATGGAATACACAAAATTTACTAGCCTGTGCCCCTCCCTCCCAGGCTCTGGTATGGGAGAGTAATGTGTGGCGTGTCTTTCTCCTTGTCAGTCAGGGGCCACATCAATGAAGGGTTGTTTTGTAGGGTTGTGGGTTTTTTTTTGGGGGGGGGTGTGGGTTTTTTTGGGTGTTTTTTTGTTTTTTTGCTTATCCTTATTTGTGGCCCCCTGACTGATTTTTCTGTGGGTCGTTGGCCCCCGATCCACAAAAGGTTCCCCATCCCTGGTTTATATGTTCATTGTCCTTGTAAAAATTTTATCCTTAAGCTATTGATGCATATTCCCAATCTTAATATCAATTTAAAAGTTACTTTGTATGAACATGTATTAGGTATTTGATATAGTCCTAATGTGACACTGGGGAGAGTAGGAGGATGCTAGGCAAGTTAACTTTGAAGTCTGCAGGAATGGAGCCTCACTCTTGCTCCCCTCCAAATGAGCACTGGAGGAAAATTCCACTGCTGTGGAAATGGAAGTGCAGGGGTTAGTGGAGAGAGTGAGGTGGATGGTGAAGGGCAGTACCTCATGACACATTCCTTTTTTTTCCTTTCCTGCAGTCCTTTTGCAGGACCACTCCCTGTAGACAACGGGAAAACCAGGAATAATGTTCCATCTAGGTGATGACTCTGGAGAGCTCTTGGGATATGTCTACACTGCAGCTGAGAGTGAGTCCTACTAGCTTGGGCTGGATGGCTGGCTCCCAGCTGCAGTGTATACATACCCTAAAAAGCTTGTAAATATGTCTCTTTACTGCTCTCTGAGACTTAGAACCAAGTCTTTTGGAGCCAAGTACCACCCTCCTACCACCCACCTAGTACAGTTCTCCCTCAATAATCCCCCTTTAGAATTATTCATGGGCTGACATCCCTATTTAAACTTGTTTGGATCTGCCAAACTCTAATAAGGCTGATTGTGATTTGGGGGCTGTTGTAAGGGATCTTGATGAGTCTCTTGGGGTTTCTGAGATGCCCAACAACCAATCAGTATCTTGAAGAATTGGGAAATTAGGGTGAGATGTACTGGATACAGTTAATTTAAAGTGTATCCACTTTCCATTATCAGACTAGCAAAAAAAAAAAGTGTTGGTTTCTAAGTGTGGTGGCTATTGTCTTTAAAAAATATGTCTTTTAACAAACAGCTTCTTCAGCTGACATTTTGCCATTGACAAGTCTTTTTGGCAATTGGTTTATATTTTGAGGTTTACTTTTGCATGGAAGAGATCTGGAGACTTCATTTGAAAAAAAAAATGTAGGTCTCAGACATTCTTATGACAGTTTGTTGGAGCTGATGATCCATTCTCTTTCAAATGTGGATAACTTGAAAATTCAAGTTTAATGAACTAGTCTTTGGACTTGTTCCCTAGATCACAAATAGATGAGCACAACTACTTGTGGGTTGTTTTTGTTTTTGCTACATGGTGGTGGTGCCAAAAAATCAGACTTTGAGTTCTTAACATAAAATATTTTAGGGTGCTATTCAGGAGTAGCTTGTTCATTTAATTTCAGATCTGGTAGAAAAAAATTTACATTTGCACCAGACATAACCTACCAGTTTTAGATTCATTCCTTTGTGAATTTACAGATGGCAAACAACAATATTGGGATTATAACAGGAACACATTTGCAGTCTTAATTATAGAATGTCTACCCCTTCTACATAATTTTGAAGTACATTTATTTATTCTGGAAGACCAAGGTTACAATAAATAATCCAAAAGGTCATTCCAGAGAAGATTATCCCAGATGGCATTTTTAAAAAGGCATATGATATAATACCTTAAGATATCGACTTGTTTTCTGGATCCTCCATTAAGTCATGTTTACTGTGACTAAATAAGAAGGTGGCAGAAGGGTTAGCATATTATGGCACTTATCCTGCACTGTACAGGTGCACTGTATATGTTTTCCCTAATACCACCCATGCTGGTTTTAGGAATGATAGTCCCAATAAACAAGTGCAAATCCCAGTGTAAAAATCTTTTTGATGGATTGAAGAATTTTGTAGGTTGACAGTAATATACTGTTTATTTCAATTCAGATATTTATCTGAGCCCCTCCTTAATGAGTTTAAGCATAGGCTGATTGCCAGTATTCACAAGGTCATTGTTTAGCTGGGTAAAAGATACAAGCATCTGATTATGGGTAAATATGGTATACAATGTTAGCAGTGTATTATTATTTTTTGGCTTTTCTCCATAGGTAGAAATGGAGAAGAGAATTAGGCAGCGTCTAGAATTAAGGCAAACATATGAAGCACAATTAGCCTTCAAGAAGATAGTGCTACAGGCTTTGCAAGAAGAAGAGGAGGCCTTCAGACAGAAGATGTTAGCCAAGTTTGCAGAGGATGATCGCATTGAACAGATGAATGCTCAGAAACGAAGAATGAAGCAGCTTGAGCACAGAAAAGCGGTGGAAAAACTTATTGAAGAGCGTCACAAACAGTTCCTTGCAGACAAAGTAAGAGGATTTTCTCTTCCCCCCCCCCCCCCCCCCATATTTTGATATGAGCTGAAACCTATTACAATTATAAGGTAATATTTGCTACAGTTTGTTAAGATTGCTACTTCTCTCCAAATTTCTAATCAAGGAATTGGAAATTACTTTTTGCTTTTTATTTTGCAGGGACAAAAGTCACCTCATAGCTCATTTTGGCAAAAACTTAAAATGAATTTATTAGTTTAGGCCCTGATCCAGCAAGTTGATCCACTATCCTGAATCTCTGTGTACACGGGGAACACTGAACACTGCACGGACTCTGCAAAGGTCCATGCTAGCATATATACTTGCCACAACAGGGGTTTAGTGTGGTGTTTTAGGACACTTATTCAGCAACGTTGTAGAAAATATTCATTTAAAAATCAAACATATTGTTGTTTCAAAATGATGGGTTAGTCCAAAGAATTTATTTTAAAAGTTTAAATCATGACATTTCCTTTGGAAAGGGATGCTTAAACTTCAAAAGGAATCATGGCACAGGAATGGAAGCAATGGTAAACCGATTCATATTCACATTCACCTACCAGGCTCACACCTGAAGGGGAATGTAATCAGTCTAGATGTTTTATAAACAAAATCAGGAGTAAAACTAAGTGAATTAATTCACTGAATCTTATTCCTAGAGTAGAGTGAAATATAAGGGGGAAAGTTATTACTCTAATTTATATTTCCATACAGAGTACGAACATTTTCCATACCTGTTTAAAGTAGATGATACATCACACGTTAATCCAAATAAATAGCAATATGTTAGCTTTGGAATCAAAAAGGGCCTTTCTCATCTTGGATTTACTAAATGTAAAACATCTGTTTGATATTTAAAATTGCATTACTATAGGAATTAAAACAGACTCAATACCAGATTAATTGCTCTCATTGTAAAAATTGATTAGCACAAAATTATTATATTGAAAATTACATTTAAAAATGTTAGCTCCAGAATATTAGCGCTTAATCATAGTTTTATTAAATGTCATTACGCTATTTTAAATACTGCAGAGTTCATGACTGTGTAATATACTACAATTTTTAGACTTTTAAACCAATATTGAACATACATTTCCTTACAGAAAAATAATACTTTGGATTAAATTGTTAGAAATTAAAGGGTTGAATTGCCAGATAAATTGCTCACACATTGTATATATGAAACAAATCTTTATTCACAATTATACATGATCTGCAGTAGTCATCTGAGATTCCCTCCTCTGATTTTTTTTTTTTTTAAAGAATGAGAGAGCCAAAATGCTAAGTAATGTCTAACTAATTCAATTTTACTGTGAAAGTTATGTATAAATTATTTTCTTATTCAGTGGATCTGCTTCTTGTGTGTATTCAATATCATTTACTCACTGTAACAGAAATCCATTTGTTTCTTTTTGCACATTAGTACAACAATTTCAAAGTACTGTACTTTGTGATATTAATCGGTATAATTTCCCGGCCATAAGCATGACAACACATCTATTTTCTTTTCTTGTTTCTTTTGCTGGACATACTTTATCTTGTTTGAAAATACTTCACAGGGAATCGTATCTTCATTTATTGGACTTTATAGAGGGGCTTTTGTAAACATGTAAGCAGCAAAGTAACTTTAACTCTTATTTTTCAGAGGCTAATAATTTCTCTTCTTATGTTTTCTACTGATCAAAATTACGTATTTAAACAATAATTTGCCCCTTCACAGCCATCTTCTCATCCTGTATGAATGATGAATTTGTGGTGTTTTAGCAACAGTCAAAACAAAAAAACTTTCTTGCAAGATGATGCAAAAGCTGAGCGATTAAGAGGAAGTCCTTGGTTTGCTCTACTGACAGTCCTTCACTAGTTTATATTTGTGGTTGAAGTTCTATTTTATTAAACAGAAATAGAAGGGTAACAAAGACATGCTGTTTTCTGTAGGAGCGTGAACTTGAAGAAAGGCAATTGGAAGAGAGAAGACAAGGAAATATTCGTGCAATTGTTGAAGAAGAGAGACAGAAACTTCTTAAAGAACATGCAACAAAATTATTGGGGTATCTTCCTAGAGTAAGTGAATTACAGATATTTTCCCCAAATGCTCATCCCATATATCTGTTTTCTCTTAACTATTTTACTTCCAGGATAATATCTGTAACTAATTAACTTTTTAATATACTGTGGCTACATTCCTGCACTCTGTGCAGGCCAATATGAGAGGCAAACCAAGCAAAAACCCATTTTGGCTTTCTGTGCTTGGGTGACAGTTAGGAGGGCAGCCCAACTCTTAGCATAAGTGAAAGCAGCTTGAAGGCTGTGCTAACCAATATCATGCTTCTCATTATCTCTCTGAGCCCTAGGAGGCTGAAAATTGCTGACATGCAGAACATTCAGCCACGTTTCTCCCTCCTATAGCAGGAGAAGGAGGACTAGGCTGTGTATCAGCTCTATGCCAGCCAGAAAGTCCCCCTTAAATTAAGGTATTTCCCAGCCACAATTTCCACTATCTTTCTGCTGCTGCAAGGTATACAAGGAATGGTTTCCCACAGGGAATCTGATCCTGTCTCCAAGATCAGTAGGCCCTTTACCTGTGGCAGTGAATTACAGTACTGAGTAATGTGCTGAGAGGAAACTCGAAACTCATTCTGCTCATTCTAACTGTTTGAAAGTTCAAAGGGTAAGGAGGACTGCTTTGCATTAATGATCTGTGAAATGTTGCTCAAAATAAATGAGTGTCTAAGACTACACATGATCAGAGAGCTTGCATTCAGAATGAACACAAGGCATTTGTAACTCCAACAGTGAAGGGGTTAATCAGATACTTGAAGAAAAAGAGTTTACAGTAGATTTCTAAATATGCAGATATTCTGTTAAATGAGATGCATAACATTTATTCATATTTGTATTCTAATTCAGAGCACCCAGGTACGAATTTGTAAACCTTAGAAGGTTGAATTTTCACCTAACCATTTGCTAATTTGGCTGTCTTTACAGAGAGAGAATACTTAGATAAAGATATGCCAGATGGGCCTTTTTGGGTTTTTTTAATTAACTGACACAGGAATTTATTTTTCTCATAATATTGGAGGCACATTTTCCATCAGCATCCATTCCCTTAATTCATTTATTTCATTCGAGTTTCTTAGGTTAGCTTTACCTATTGTATTGTTTACACATCCTGTATACTCCTGAAGTGAGGTATGAAAGGAAGACTTCTTAAAGTTTAACTTTCTGACATTGATACATGGAAGGTTTTTTCCCCCAAAAAATTCCAGAAATAGTTGTAGCAGGGATTGAGTTTTACTTGCCAGTTTTGCACCTTAGAAGAACACAGGAGGGAATAAAAAAAACAAACTGTATTAAACTGATAAAATGCAGGTGGAAGTTATAAGTACTAGAACATAAGACATTTCTCTCAGTATGGGCACAAGAAATTAGAGATTTTTTTTGTTTTACTTTCAGGTGGTCTTGCACTTGCATAATGGTTGTCTGAGGTTGCAAATAGTTAATTTGAGTTTTTTTTCAAATTCCAATTATGGTTTTTAATGGGGATGTTAGATATTGTTTAATTTAATGATCATATAACTGCACCAAATCTTAGGGGTTACACGATTAGTTGATGATCCCCGGAGGCAGGGCTATATCAGAGGCAGCAGCGCAGGGTGGCAGGTGTGAGCTGGTGCATGAGTGACTCTGCGGAAGCAGCCCCTGTTCATGGAGAGCCCAAGCGCCTTGTGGACAGAGGTTGGTCTGGCATCCCACCTGCACCCCCTCACCTCCTGTGCTGCTGCCTCTGAATCAGGGCAGGGGAGGTGGCTCCAGGAAGCCGGTGCTTGTGGGGAGCCAGCGTTTCAGCTGGCTCCCCTTGAGCACTGTCTCCCACCTGCCTCCCACCATCGCTGCATCTGTGGGAGGCAGCAAGGAGGGGGGGGGAAGCAGGCAGCTCTGCAGAGCCTGCAAGTATGGAGAGCTGGTTTAAAAGTCGGGTCCCCGCATGTATTGGCTCCCGCTGTCCCCACCCCCACCTCTGATAAAGAAGCATCGGCATGGGGATGCGGGGAGGTGACTTCACAAGAACTGGCACATGCAGGGAGCTGGCTTAAAAGCTGGCTCCCCGTGGGCACTGGCTCCCGCCTCCTCTCCCCTTGCTGCCTCTGATACAGAGGCAGCAAGAGGCATTTGTGTGTGTGTCGTCCTTAGGATTAACTTGT
The DNA here is from genome assembly GCA_032595735.1 of Pelochelys cantorii. Lineage (NCBI taxonomy): Eukaryota > Metazoa > Chordata > Testudines > Trionychidae > Pelochelys > Pelochelys cantorii. The sequence goes on from CM064338.1 coordinate 18,808,571, forward strand.
TTAAATGACTACATGCTAACATCCCTAGTTTGTAACTTGTATTTTAAGACTTAAGTTTGTGGTCAGACTTGACCTCAACAATGTCTCTCTAATATTGTTCCTGGATTTTTATAAATCTGGGAGGTTGGTTCTTTGCTGTGGTCCTTACCCCACCCAGTATTACTACACAGCACAAGCTGTGTATGGGCTACCCTACCCAAGATAGAATAAATCCAGTTAGCACAGGTTCACCAATCATAATAAAGTCAGCCTGGTGTGGCCTTCAGTGCTGGTAGTACAAGCTTAGCATGGACCCTGGACGTCGTCTTGGATAATTCGTCAGTACTGCAGTGTCTTCACTGCTACTGGAGTCAAGGTAGGCTTTTGCTATGTATATATCCTCGCTTGCATTGGTAATGAGCTCTGTCTCAAACAAATAATACTTTGCCCTGTTATGTGATGTCAGATGCTATTATGCTTACTGATTTCACATCTTCACTTTCAGAACTAAAACATGTAGACAAGATTTTGGTAACTTCTAATCTCCTTATTAAAGATTCATCTTAAGAGCAGTTTAATCATAGAATCACAGAGCTGGAAGAGACCTTAGGAGGTCATCAAGTCCAGCCTCCTGCCTCAGGCAGGACCAATCCCAGCTAAATCAACCCAGCCAGGGCTTTGTCAAGCCGAGACTTAAAAACCTCTAGGGATGGAGATTCCACCACCTCCCTAGGTAGTAACCCATTCCAGTGCTTCACCACCCTCCTAGTGAAATAGTTTTTCCTAATATCCAAACTAGACCTCCTCCACTGTAACTTGAGCCCATTGCTCCTTGTTCTCCATCCATCACTACTGAGAACAGCCTTTCTCCATCCTCTTTGGAACCTCTCTTCAGGAAGTTGAAGGCTGCTATCAAATCCCCCCTCACTCTTCTCTTCTGCAGACTAAACAAATCCACATCCCTCACTCTCTCCTCATAGGTCATGTGCTCCAGCTCCCTAATCATTTTGGTTGCCCTCTGCTGGACCCTCTCCAATGCGTCTACATCCTTTCTCTGGGGGGCGGGCGGGCCCAGAACTGGACACAATACTCCAGATGTGGCCTCACCAGAGCAGAATAAAGGGGAATAATCACTTTTCTAGATCCGCTGGCAATGCTCCTCCTAATGCAACCTAATATCCCATTAGCCTTCTTGGCTACAAGGGCACACTGTTGACTCATATCCATCTTCTCATCCACTGTAATCCCCAGGTCCTTTTCTGCAGAACTCAACCTCCAAAGCAATTGTGCTCCTTTACAAAAGAAATGGTCTATCGACTCAGTTTTTATTTTCAAGTTTCAAAATAGTACTATAGTGACTGGCATACCTAAGTCAATAATAATTTATGTATTCTTGGTCCCGATATACAGAGTTAAGTAACATGCATAATGTTTATTCTCCTGATTGCAGGGAATACTCAAAGATGAAGATGATGTTAACATGCTTGGTGAGGAGTTTAGGAAGGCTTATCAGAAGAGAAAAGAGGATATGTATTCAGAATATAACTGAAATTCTCTTGAATTTGTTTTGTTGCATACCACTAGATGTCATCTTATTTCTACATGCTGTTTAGTGACACATTCCTGTTTAATGATATGAGAAAGGGTTCCACTTAAGTACTTAGATTTTTTTCTAAATGTTTACAGTAGCTACAGTCTTTATGATGTAGTTAATTTGTATCAATAAATTTTTTCAAACAATGTGTGCATGATATAATGGACTTGCTAAGGAGTTTACTTTAGAAACTTGATATCTGGATGGATAATAGGAATTGCAGTTTTCTAAGTTAAGACATTTCCTATTCACAAAGTAATCCTGTGGCACCTTAGAGACTAACAAAAATATATATAGTATCATGAGCTTTCATGGGCAAAACATACTTCTGATGAGCTGCAATGGAAAAAAACAGGAACCCAGAATTTATAACAGAAAAAGGAAGGAGAGAGAAACATTTTCCCTAGGCTTGAATAAAGACATTAACAGGATGTCTCATTATAAAACCAGCCTTCCATACACTTAACACCTCATTCACATCAAAAGCTAAATATGGTACACTTCCAGCCCACTCAGTTAGCCTTGTTACCTGTCAACTGTAGTGCTGGTGCTATTTCCCCTCCCTCCTCTGTTATAAATTCTAGGTTCCTGTTTCTTTTCCCACTCCAGCTCATCTGAAGAAGTGGGTTTTGCCCATAAATGCTCATGATACTATTTTTATTAGACTCTAGGGTGTCACAAGAATACTTGTTGGTTTTAAAGTTAGACTAATACAGCTAACCCTCTGAGACTTTTTGACATTTCCTAATGTAAGAGTACTGTCACAGAACAAAGGCTATGTCTATACTGCACTCTTGTGCAAGAAAATATGCAAATGAGGTGAAGTGGTGAATATCGCTGTGCCTCATTTTCATACTTAATGAGCCACCATTTTTGTGCAAAACCCCCCTCTTGCACAAGAGCTGTTCTGCTGCTTCTTTTCAGGCAGAATGGCTCTTGCGCGGGGGGAGAGGGTTGCGCAAAAAAGAGCTGTGTAGATGGCTGCTTTTTGCACAAAAGCCCCCTTGCGCAAAAATGGTGGCTCATTAAGTATGAAAATGAGGCAGTGATATTCACCTCCTTGTCTCATTTGCATATTTTCTTGCACAAGAGAGCACAGTATAGACATAGCCAAAGTGTATTCAAACTCCTTTTAATTTCCTTGACCTCTTTAGGGACAGGTTTTACTACACCTTCACCCCTCTCTGGGTAGAACCATGCATCTTATCCATAGCTGGGCTCTGCCTACATGGGGACACTGAAAGTTCATCTGAGTTAATTAAAGGTGTGTTTTGAAGTGATTAAATTACATTTAATTTGTTGATAGTTATTCAGAATTAAAATAGCCTCAGTTTGGTTTATTTTAATTCAGTTAGGCTCCCAAAAAAAAGGGTTTCACAGGTTCTATCAATGGCAGCTGATTAAAGTGAATCAAAAACAGCTTCCTCAAAACAAAGCATTAGTCATCCAAAAGGTACACAATATGCTGAGCGAAGGGTTAAAACAAAAACCTAACTGCATTGATCTTACAAAAGTTTGCAAGGAAAGATTAGCCTATGGGTAAAATCCCTTATCTCTATCCTCTGAGAGAAGGGCAGGGGGGGGGAGAGAGGCTGTTTGTTTGCTCCAGTTTGTCATCTTCGGGAGTCTATATGGACAATATGCTTCCTCTCTAGGCAAGCATTTTAGGCTTTAATATTGTCTTTCTAGGGTAGGTGTTGGTTTGGGGAAAGTGAACCATGCCAGCCTTGCTGGAGTCAGGTAATTTATAACTGTAGCCCCAATAATTTCCCCATTGTTTCCTCAAAACCCTGTATTCTCTCAAACTGACTGATCTTTGCCATTGTTTCATTTCCTGTTTATTTCCTCCTTTTATTTAACTCCTTATGAGGCAGAGTCTTATTAACAAGGCAAACTGAACATGTTTGTTTTTAAAGCAAAGAGCTTCCTTATTTTGCACAAGCTTACTTCCCTCATAACAGTAATTGGTCAAAAAATAAAAACAGGAATGAGATTGAGATAATTGATTTAAATATGGTCCCTTGATATGATGGTGTGGCAGATGTGTTAACATCTGCTTAATATAACTTTACATTAAGTTATTCAAACAAAATGTCCAAGCACTGATTTTGCTGATCTATAGAAATTTTCAGATACCTGTGTAGACACTGATCCATACTGCAGTACTGACTATATGATTATCTTAAATGAGTCAGTCACTTACCTGCATTTACATAAGATGCCAGTCTACATTTTGATATGTACTGTTTCTCTGTTTTCTCTATAGTTTAACTCACTTGGAATAAACAAAAAATTGTACTGTTCAGTTTCATTTTTCATATTACCCAAAAATGGTTAAAATGAAAAGCAATCTAAAATTTGGGCCAACGGAGTTCTAGGCTCTACAAAATCTCTTTTAGGCATTTCTTTAAATCAAAAATGAGGTGCACAAAGACTCAAGCACATTTAAAATCATGTGATAGAACAAAGCTCTAACTAAAATGATTAGATGAAGTTTATGTCCTAATTGTATGTTGTTTAATAATTGTGAGGAGAAACCACTTAGATTTAATAATGGAAACAGCACAAACCTACTGTGTCCACATCATTACACTGAACATACACAAAATATCTGATTCACCTCCAGTCAGTTTTGTCTGTTTATTCTTGATTGTAATCAGATTATAAAATCATTATAGTGTCTGGACACCACCTAGCACAGTGGAGACTACCATTCACGTTTGGGGCCCTTTAGATTAAACTGTAATGTACACAACACTAAGTGAATGATGTTAAGAATAATTACTTTCATCCAACACTTACACACCCACGTGCATTTAATATGAAAAAAACCCTATAGGACAGATGGGACTGAAAACAGTATATGAAGACAGACAGGAAAATAGGAGAAATGAATGGGGTCAAGAAAATACTCAACTACAAACATTTCCATAGCCAAACAAACATAGTTTATTAAATATTGCTGAAAATAGAGAAATTCATTTTACATTGACATTTTATGCAACTATTTATCACTTTAAAATTGCAAGGTAAGTGCCAAACTTTATTTTTAAAACAATATTTCCATATCAAAATATACTAAAATTCTCTAATCTATCAAACAGATTTAATTGCAGTGGCAAATTATCAGCTCTTCTATAAATCAAGCAGGGATGTAAAATCTCCTTTAACATTACATTTAACTGGTTAACCAATTAAGCAGAATCCCACAGGAAGGGAGGGCCAGCCCAAATAGGGATAAAATGTGTTGTCCATCTCTCCTTAGTAGCTCTTTACAGTCTTAGTTGGGTTTGAATATTAACTGTGTTAGTGGATGCTGGCCATCCTGATTTTAGGTATGTGAGTGGGTAACCAGTTACCTGGCAAGGGTGATGTTAACCAGGTAGCCCGTTACCCTTTCACATCACTAAAATCAAGATGGTCAGCCTCCACTAATGTAGTTTATAGTCTTAGTTTGGTTTGAATATTAAGAGCTATTAAGGAGGGATGGACAACAACTCTTATTCCCACACGTTTATTTTTACAATAAAGGTGCAGTTTTTTCATCCAAGTTGTAAAATGGACCAGAAGTATTTCTTCCCCATTAATGAGGTTTTGGAACTATCACTCTTGTTTCTGATACATAAACATTACCTTTTATTTAGACAGCAAAGTTCATCTTATTTCAATTAGTTTCAAACGAATCAGTACGAAAACAAAAAAGATTGATAACCAAAACAGATGTGTGTACATAATGTAGTCTTCTCTCTATACTGCTTGCCTAACCCATTACAGTTAGTGGGAATATTAGAGACCATTTAGCCAATGAGGGTGTGTCTACACAGCACCCTAAATTCAAAATAAGATACATAATTTGCCTTACGCAAACTGCATATCTTATTTCAATTCTATTTCAAAATAGAATATTTTGAAATTTGGCACATCTACACAGCGCCAAATTTCAAAATAACGCACTATTTCAAGACATCCCTTAATCCTCATAGAATGAGGGATGTGGAAATAGTATGCCCGTTGTTTTAATTAAACCGTTATCTAAAGGTACCGGAGATATCCCAAAATAGCTACCCCACATCTTAACAAGCTGCCTGTTATTTTGAAAAATATTTCAAAATAACAGGCAGCTTGTTAAGACGTGGGGTAGCTATTTCGGGATATCTCCGGTACCTTTAGATAAGTTTGTTTAATTAAAACATTTCAAGATATATCGCAAAACAAACTATTTACAATCTAACATTAACATGTATATCCTACTAGAACTTTTAAAACTAACAATTTTACCAGGATTAATCTAAAACTATCCCTTTGAACATATGTGGTAAATAAATACTTTCAAAACAGCATACAATCAGAACTGAGGTGTTGAACACTGAATCAGGAATTTCCCCACTCAAGAGCTTTCATGAACTCTTCTTCAGTAAAATAAAGCATTTTAGCAGCTTCAATGTGCATCTATAAAAGATTAGCATAGTTTTAAAACAGTTGGGGTATAAGAGAAGATAATTTGATATGGCAAATATAAAAATCATATTTAACCTAGATAGCTTCATGTAAATAAAAATGGAATATGAAACCGGTTTTTAAAAAAGGAAATTTTGATTTTTCTTTTTGAATGTGTAGCCTCATTGGGGAAAGTTTGGCTTCTGTTCAGTATTCCAAAAATGGGGTTGAGGGGTCAGCTAAAGCTGCTACATATAGTCTTTGATAGCAATGATTTTCTACGTTGGGTACCATGAAGAAAGAAGAGCGAGGAAGAAATTCATGTAGTTAGAGTTGTAATACTTGGAATAGATGCCTTATCCTTAAGCCCTTTCCAGTGATTAATTGTGCTAGGGCTGAACGCTGGCACCTAGGCTTGACAGTTCACAGCTCTGGCACCTCTGTGCTTGCTTATGTCAGTTATGAAAAGTAAAAAAATTGCTTGAGCTCTGCTACATCTTTCATTATAAATTAAGCACTGGTCTTTTCCTTATACATACTTCTCTACCCTTGAGATGCTTCCTAATAGGCATGATAATTAAAGAATCTGACAACCCTTGTGGCTTTAAAAAATGTTTACAAGAGAGTCACTGTTTTTCAAATATGTATCATTCAACTCAGCTCTGAAATCACCAGAGCTAGTAGGAATGTTTGAGATTCATACTGACAAATATTTTCAGACTGCTCAGAAGAAACATCATCAGATAACGTTACTGGAACTATTCAGACAAGTCTATTGCTATTTTATCTGTGCTTATACATTTTTCTTTTAAAAAAAGCAAATCACTAAAGCAAAGGTGTTCAGAGCACAGACTGTCTTAGTAACCGGTGTTGGACTCCAACTGTTTCTAACATTCATTCATAACATTCAAGCTATTGAAGAGGTTGTCTGTTTCTGCAGTTTCAGTATTACAATTAACTTAAAATACTGTATTAAACCACAAGAATGCCTGTTACATAAGCTACCAGCATCTTTTCTCGTGATCAAGAAGTATAGTTACTCAAACTCCTAGCAGGATGGTTGAGAGGGGAAAATTATGGTAAACATGAAAATAAGGACCTTGCTTTTTCACACTCCATCCTGACAACCTACCACTCAAATGGGCAGCAGATACTGAAGCCTGTAAAAGTCCCTTACATGCCATATAATGACAGCAAGCTTCAGATCATGTTATAGAGGTTATAATTTTTATTATACCCATGCTTTAAACCATTTTTTTAAATGGATAACATTACCATCTGTCCTGACTTTATTAAGGTTGCCAACTTTAAACTTTTTATTCCTGCTGGCAGAAAAGCTTTTTTTAGCATAACTGTTCTTCGGGAACTAGACTAGTGTGATGTAGTGAACATTAAGCACAGGAAGCAGCTGTTGTCCATAAGGGATCTGATTTTTTAACATATAAACATATTGTCTATTTAAAACAAAAGACAGCTATAATTCCTGTAATACACCAGCCCCTAGCTCTGGAAAGTTAAAGATCTTCCACCCATATTCCTTCTTATAAATAAGGCTTTTTCCACAAGGTTCTCCTCTGGGAGCTTGTCCTTTAAAACTAGTGAGACAACCAGAGGCAGCCCTAAAGCAACCATTTTGAACAGCAAGTAAGCTGACTGCTGTAGGTTGCAACTCGCTTCCTTCCAGGTAGCATTTAACTTCATTTATGTCATCTCCCACTCGTAAGGTGGTCTCACAGCCTGACCTGCAGGCTATTGCCACCTATTGTACCCATACAAATTTGGCATACACATATTTTATGGATGATCCAACCCATCTTTGCCTGTGAGTGCAATACATCAAAAATCTTATGCAAAATAAACTGGAAGTTCTTGTCATAGATTAGAAGATTAAATATAACCAAAGTTATCTGAAAAAGACCTACATCAGCTATTTCAGAAAATGTGTGGACAGAACAACACTGTAATAAGGTAACATATTAATACTGAAAGGCCATGTTGCTGGTATTGTAATCTCTATTTTACATAATTCCCAATGTAAGAGATTCCCTGTGCTGTCAGGACAGCATGGGGATGCTGCTCCTATTTAAGTTCTATTTGCTCAGATCAGGTCTACGCTATACCTGGAAGGTCATGTTAAGGTATACAACTCCAGCTATGTAAAATACATAGCTGGAGTTGGCTTAACTTAAGCAGAGCTCAAGCACAGAGGGAGGTCAATGGGAGCAAATGCTCCCATCGGCTTCCCTTACTTCTTTTGACTTCCAGGAGTACTGGTGCCCACCGGAGCCGCCCTCAGCATTCAATTTAGCAGGTCTTAGCTAAGAAGATCGATCTATGGCACGGCAAGGGAAGAAACCACTGAACTCAGGACTGCTCAATACGGCTTTCAGCAACACTAAACATGTTCGAAATCAAAGCCAAAATATTCAATTCAAGAGATGATCTGTCCAGTTTTCAAAACATTTCAGTAAAGGAGAAAGCCAGCAGTGTTACTTGTACCTCCATAACTCCAGAAAGCCAAACCACCTACCCTGCCTAAACATACCACTTATTGGAGACTGAGAGGATGCAGATGTGTTAGTTCATATGTTACTGCAGGAAATACTGATGGTAATCTTAACAATTAGCATTTGCAACCTGAAGCGTGCAACTTTATCACTCTCTCAGAGAACGCTGTTAAGCTTTTAGGTTCATAGACGCACCTTTTGTCTCTTCAGAATATCGATTAACTTTAACTGCTTCTTGAAACCTGTCATTAGCTCTTCTTTTTGTTTCTCCAGTCTCTTGTTTGCTATTTTTAATTCTTCAAGTTTTTTGTGCTCATGGTTGGCTATATCCTAAAGGAGGACAAAAACAACCTCATATCTGTAGAAGTGGCACAAAAGAAAACATACCAGCAATTTGTGATATTTCAGAAGGAGAGAAGATTTGTACCCCTGACAACCAAAGAAACCCCCACACCTAGCTGATCTCTCTCTCTTCTATGCTACTAAGGCAATAGGATTTATACTGGTACCATGCAGAGAGAGTGTGTTCTTTCAAGCTGTCACACATCTGTTTGGATGCCCCTTTTCAGTCACCCACTAATCTGCTGTGAAGGGAATTCAAGTCTCTGGGTCCCTGGATCCCCTGATTTAAGCCTCCATTGCCTGAATGGAGTCCAGCCACTTTTCCCATCTTGGGATCTATAATCACATTTGCAGTACAGAGCTATCTAGTACTCCCTTCTGAGAGAAGGAACCCACTCTCCAGCTGCCTAGTACATGGGTTCTAAGATGACCCTTGGCACTTGCTCATACTTGACAATACACCTCTCCCAGAACATCCTGTAAAGCTTCTGGTTTACAGTTTAACTCTTTCTCAAGGCTTATCATAGTAGTGAAGAAAACAACAAAGATGATGCTTTTCACAAATCTAACAAATTATTCCTCTAACTTAATTATATAAAGAACATAAATGTTTTCTAGATCTATAAACGCTACACACATTTTTCTTCACTACATTACTCCTCTCTAAGGAGTCGGGGGTGGGGGAAATCTGTAGAGCTTTGCATGGATACATCTGCATCTGCAAAAATGATCTGTGGATACCTACATTCACATCCATGGATGTGGATACCTGTGGTAATAAAGCGGATATTTGTGGATTTGCATCTGTGTCCCAGGAGGCCTGGTTTCCCCTGCCTCATGCTGGGTGGCTTCTTGCTTATGTCATGGCATCTCTAACACCCTAGCTTGAATTATGTTTTTTCCTCTTTCCCAGCATTTCCTCTTCCAATTTTTTACCCTCCTCCCCCTTCCAGTACCTGCCTTCCTTTGTTTCATTTTTTGGTAACTTTCCATTACCCCAAAATAACCACCCATCAGACAGAGGACAAAATATCTTTCCTTGGGATGCAATTACTCCCTCAACTGGTGTGTGGTCAAGGCATTGTTTATCTTTAAGTACCTTTCCTCGCTCTAGAGTATACTTTGTTCCTGTCCTATCAGTAATGCTGAATACACACAAAAGGCATTCATGATAGAGTTGCTTTTCATAGTAACATTTCATAATTCCATAGTATCAACCAGAATGTGTACGTTGAACAGATGGATTCCCAAATAGTTAAACCTATCTTCCTATCACATGCTGACTTTGGAGTCCAGTACAGTAGAGAAACACACTTCTTAGTGATAGATATAGTATTTGTCCCCCCTCCATTTCTAATCACATACCAGACTCAAGAAGACAGGAAAAAGAAAAACTCCAGCATTAAACTTTACATAACTAATATAATACAACATTCTTCAGCAGTGGTTGCAATATTCTCTAAAACAGCTCAAACCCTTGTTCATCTATTCAGTTGATTAGTTAAGGTATTCTAATTGCCTGAATAACTTCTTCCAACTTTAGAACTATGAAATACAAAAATGCCCTCAAAACTCTTATTGCCATCCACAATTTGAGGGTGCTCTTTTATTCCCAGATCAAGATCTTTGGTGGGTTTTATTAAGCATTTTTCAACAGGAGATTATACTTTTAAAACAGTTTTTTTAAAACCACTACTATACCTTATTGCTTTGCTTCAGTTTATTCAGCTCCATTTTATACCTTTCTGCTTCCTCAAGAGCCCTATTTAAGCGAACTTCTGTAGCACTCTGACTGGTAGAAGCCTGCTTTTGTATGCGCTTTAGATTCTCTAGTTCCTAAATAAAGAAAAGTATGTTGAATAATGATACATCAATGAATCCCCCTATAAGCAACATATTTAAAACAAGGGACATGCCGGAAACCATGTCTGATCTTGTTTGGCCCTGCAGTTGAATCCGACTTCACATATCCTACTTTTATAGTTCTAACTTTTCCTTTACTTCCTCTCCTTCCCCCTTTAGAAATACTTCTATTTGAATACTAGCACAGGGATCAACAAGACCAAAAGACTGTTGCACTATGTGCCGGTGATACAGATTCAATCCTGCAACACTTAAAACCTTGGGACAACTTGGTGTGCGGTCTAGTCCAGAAGACAGATATAGAACTGCTTCTCCCTTCCGATCCTACTTTTTGTTAGTACTGTGAGTCGGGAGAAAATGAAGGAATGATGCAATGGTGGAGATATGTAGAGTACTGAGATAAAGATCAATGGAGACACTAGAGCAGGGAACAGCAACCTTTCCGAAGTGGCGTTCCAAGATTTAACTCTCCTTTCCTGGGCTGTGCCATTCTCCTTAGATGGGGGAGGGACTCTCTCCACCACGCGCCCTGTGGACCACCTGGGTCCATGCAAACCTTTCCACAGTCTACCACTTGCTAATGGAAACTCGCTGTTAAATACATAATTACGCCCGAGCCATTTTGCTAGTTCTGCAGCTGGAGAGAACGGTTTAATTTAAATTATTAAACAAATTAAGCATTTTAACTTTCTCATGTTAGTTTATCAAACTTCATTTTAAATAAAGTAAAATATTATGTCCAACACAAAAGGTTCCCATGTTTTCTTTATTTATGGCAGAGGTGGGGAACCATTTTTGGGTTGGGGTCACTGACCCACAGAAAAATCAGTTGGGGACCACATAAGTCCGAAGCAAAAAAACTCCTCCAAAACCCCCCAACCCTCATTGATGTGACCCCCAACTGAGACACCTCGCTCTTCTGGCACTCCAGCCCCCACGGAGTGAGGGAAAGTGACAGGGAGGATTGAGGTTCAGGGCTTCCCACAGCCCAGATTTAATTTTTTAGGATTCCAGAGTTAGTGGATTTTGTAGACCCCCTTAGACCACAAACAATTAGGGGTTCAAATGTGCGGGACAGGGCTGCCAGCGAATGGAATAAGGATGCAGGATGGAGTGAGGAGGGCAGGGTCCGGAAGGGAGTTTGGCAGCAGGAAAGAGTGTGGGGTGGGAGTACGAGAGAGAGTTTGGGGGAAGGAGGGGATTGGGGGAGTAATGCACAAAAGGTGAGAGGGTGAGAGTGCAGCCAAACAGCTAGTTGGGGAGGGAGGGAAAGAAGTGGAGAGTAAAGGAAAGTGCAACTTCTGCAAAGCAAAATTGTATCCCCCCTCACATCTTCCCTCTGCTCCAGCCTCGCTCCCCTCAGCCCCATGATCACCCCATCTGACCCCCTGCATTGCCCCATGACCCTTAGTGCAACCCCTATCCCCTCTCATCCTGCCCCTTCTGCCTGATCCCCTGCATTGCCCCATGCCTCTCAGTGAAACCCTTGCATCCTCCTTCAACCCCCCTCCTGTCCCCACATCCCCATGCACCCAGCGCACTCACCGGCAGGGCAGCAGCACTGGGGCGAGGAGAGGCGCAGGGCGGGGCAGAGTCTCTTCCCTACCCAGACCAGCCCTTTGCCTGCAGGCTGCATCTCCTGGTCTGGGGCAGGCAGAGCCCAGGGCTAGCCAGGGTTGGCTCCAGCCTGGCTGGGCACAGAGGTGCACTGTGGAAGGAGCTCCCCCCTTGTACATACTGCTCATGCCTGGCGCAGCATATGTGCCAGCCACCCAGCCCAGCACATGTGCCAGCCACCCAGCCCCAGCTCTCCAGAGCAGGTCCAGCCCCACCCCGTCCTGAAACAAGGAGCCTATAGCTAGGAAGGGGGAGAGGGGGAGCTGCATGCCCAGGCTGAGGCATGCACGCCTCTCCCACTGCCCCCCTCTCAGCAGGAAGCTGGAGCAAGTGCTCCAGCCTGCAGCTGTGTGGCTGAGGCTGCAGCTCAGCATGAGCTGCCAGCTGTGTGGAAGAGAGGGGTGGGACTGAGCTCCTGCCCTGCGTACAATGGGAAATCAGCCTGCATGCCAGGGGTTCCCAACCCCTGGGAGTAAGACAAAGCAAAAGGAAAAAAAGAACATAACTCTTATTATTCACATGAAAGATGAGAAGTGTCTATAAAAGCAGAGGTAAAGTAATAAGTAGGGATGTTAAAATGTACTGAATTAACAAAACGCTTAAAATTTCAGCAGTTACACTTGGGGGGGTAGTTGGCGCCCCATGTACATCAGCTTCCGACTGCACTGTTCCCTGCACTGCTGCCTCTACTACAGAAGCAGCAGCATGGGGGGAGGGGCAGAAAGGGGCTCTCCAGGTAGCCAGGGCGAGTGGAGAGCCAGCTTTTAAGCAGACTCCCTGTGCGTGCCAGAAGCTTGCGTGTAATCGTGAAGGTTAATCGATGAGCCCAGGCTCATCAGTTACCCGTGTACACAGTTACACTTTCACATCTCTAGTAAAAGGTATAAAAGGGCTAACTCATTTAACCAAAAGATAAGAGAGAACAATGTCTTTTAAATGTTAAGTTTTCTTCCTGAATTTTTCTCTTTTTGAGAGATTACTTCATTTTCTTATAATTCTGATATTAACCCTGGTGAAGCCAAGTGATGGTGGGTTTATTTTGAAATATTTGTCATTTGTGTTAGAAAGCTATCCTTCATGGAGTGGGGAACCTCAGGCCCGGGGGACAGATGCAGCCCCCAGCTTGCCTGGATTGAGCCCCTGAGGCTCAGGGCCTCCCTGCAATGGGGAGCCTATGCTGGCACTCCAGTCCCCCACTATCCCATCACAGGGCTGGAGCACACAAAATCTAGGCTGGGCCCCCTAGACTCTGGTGTGCAAGGGGAATGTGGAGAGTTTTCTTTCTCCTTCTCAGTCAGGTGACACATCAGTGAGGGTTTTTTGTGTGCGGCCCCAAACTGATTTTTCTGTAGGTCAGTGGCCCCCAATCTGAAAAAGTTTCCCCATCACAGTATAGGATGAATGACTTGATCATGTAAGTGTCTGAATGACAAATCACTATAGAAAAGCATTGTTGCAAACTAACACTGGCTTGTATGTATATTGGAAGGATCCCAGACTTCTCCAATCTAGACCCTCCAATGTAGACCCAGAAAAGAAGATAGGAAATCTAGAACAAGTGTGTGTCTTACTGAAACACATAGATTTTACTGCTGAATTTCCTCCTCCAAAGATTTTGGACAAATGGAGTGACTCTTCTGTGCTACATTGTGTCAGTGACCAGGCCATATACAAAACTGAGGTGGGATTCACTTTTTTTACCTCAGGAACCTACACACATTTTTAGATCAGATAACTTAGAAACTTAATTTCCAGGCAGTAAACACCACAGTCTGTTCCTCTTCATAGCATCACCATCGCTTCTCTTATGTTAAGATGGCAGAGCTGTGAATAAGGTCAACTGCTTGCCTCAGTCTTCAGTGCCATATACTCCATTTTATATTAAAATAAAATTTAAACTTTTGGAATAGAATATTTCATAACCTGGCAGCATAAAAGGATATAGCTTACACACCATGTAAGTGATATCAGCTAACCTAATCACGTAAGAAAAGGATGTTTAAATGCTCTTTTAATACTCTGACATTGACTTCAGAGAGTAATAGGCTGCAGAGGGATTTTTGCAGATCTTTTTATGGTGTTATTGTATTTTATATCTTGTCAACTAATGCTAAAAATAATAAATAGAAGAAAAAGTTATTGTTGATGTCTGCATGCTCCTGTGCCCCAAATCAGAGAATTGTGGTAGCAGTGCCCTCAGTAGGCTGCACACATGGGAAGCCAGCTACCCCACATGCACAGCCAACTAATCTTCAGTTCCCTTCTCTGCTGCAGCAGACCAAGGATGTTCCATAGCAGAGGGGAGGAAGGGTGGATAGTGAAGCACCCACAGGGACAACCATCTTGAAGAGCCTCAGTTATTGCACAGGTGAGTAACTTTCTTTTCTTCTTTGAGGAATGTGCTCTACTTTAGGTGACTATGGAGCAGTATTCACTTGGATGGGGAGCTTCAGAGCCTAAGGATGGATAGCGAACAGTACTGTCTGTCTAAACTGTGCATCAGAGGTTGATAGACATTTTACACATTTTAGATATCTACACATTTAGGCTTTTTCATTCTCCAACTCCTCAATCCTATAAACAACTATTGCCATTACACATTACTATTTCCTCCAAAAATCAAATATTTTCATTCTTGACAAAACAGAGTCAGGATGACTGCCTCCTCATTCAAATTACCTGCAAAGCCTATGACTTCTTTTCATTTAGTTTGGTTTGAAATACTTACACAAAAAAGGTTCTCTCAAATTCTCTACTTAGTAGTTTAAAAATGTCAATGCTACATTATTTTCTTAAACATATAGGAATAGAATGAAAACATGTTTAATCGTTGCTACACTATAGCTTAATATAAAGAACACTTGATTTAAGCTACAAGCTGTGTGTTCAGTTTTCGCTTAATCATTTTTTTCAGATAATATTCTCTAGGTTATTCAGATATGTTTGATTTTAAAACCAATCTCTCCAGCTCCAAATAATTAAAGGAGAAAAACCACATGCTGCTCTTAGCTTAAGTTCCAAACAAACAAAAGCTGTGTATATGGGCCATCTGGTATAACCAGGCACTTCACAACTTTGCAGATGTGGCTTGTACTTTGAGCCAGGTTGGTTTGATTCCTTAAAACTAGTTTTAAAAGGGACACAGTCAAATTACCAAAACCTAAAAACAAAGGAAACACATACTCATTCTTCCTTCCACTCTCATGCACTCACCTATCATCAACAAAAAATTATCCACAGGTCAAATGGTGTTTTTTTTTTAATTTTGTTACAAGATTTTTTATAAGATTATTTAAAAAAATATTGTTACAAAGTTGCTATCTGTAAATTAGAGAAATTAAATATTTCCCATTTTTTTCTTTCTTTCTTTATGAACTTGACTGCACTTTGTGAATAGTCACCTGCTTCTAGGGATGTTCTACACAAAAATGAAAAAAGCAATTAAACACACGAAATGTGATTGTACACCCGTAAAACTGTGGGGAGCCTGGAAAAAAAATCTAAAACATCTCAATCTCTTAAAAAAAAGAAATCTGACCAGACAGTATGTTTAAATCAGAATGAACAGCATCAGTATGTAAGCAGAAGTCAGCATGTTAACTGCAGATTTGACTGTAAAGCAATTCAGGTAAAGGATATACTTGTGGCAATATATTTTTTCCTTCAAGTAAAGCTAAAGAAATCAATGGCTACATTACCTTTTCTACTGCAATGAGCTGTTGCTGTAATCCTTCACTTTTCCTGTTAGCTTCCTCTGACAGCATTTTGTACTTTTCCATTTGAAACTGTTGACTACTGACTGTTCGCTGGAGTCTAGCACGTTCTTCCTCAGTTTCTTTAACCCGAGAGTTTAAATTTTGATTCTCATCATCCTATCAGTTAATAATTTGTAAATTTAGAAATCAATGTTTTAAGAACATATTATAATGAGAAAGCATTTTTCTACAACTTAAAATGGAGTTACTACTAAAAAAATTTTTATTGTTGTGATCATTGGTGTCTTAATTTTTAAAAACTTTTTAAGACAATATTTCTCTCATAAGCAATACCTGATAACTCATGGTGGATTTCATCATGATCCAGTTTGGTTAAGGAAAGAAAAAAAAAAAAAATCTTGAATTCTGCTTTTAGCACTACAGTAAGTTTTAATTTATACTAAATTTTGTCTAGTCTTTTATTTGAAAAATATGCCATATTAGAAACATGTTTTAAATAAAATGTCAGTAATTTAAGATTAAAGGCACAGGCGATCGTAGCACAATACTGCATTACAGTAGTTGTAGAATAAAGTATATAGTAAATCCATGCAGATGTTCTACAACATAAATTCAGATTAGTAACATATTTGAGAGAAACAAATGTTTGAAAAATCTCTCTTTATGGAGAAAGAAAGGGTGGATACTATGAATTTTCATCACAATTACAAAAAATAATCAGTTCCCAACTTTTCATGTGGACATCTATTTTTTAATTATAATCACAGCTCAGACTCTTGGATACCTCAAGTACCTAAATTCATGTTGATTTTAAAATCAAATGGTACACATCAATTGCTGGATTTTTACATCCTCTTTACAAAATTATATTCCTATTTTAAATAATTTTATGACCTAGAAATCATTGTTCATTTGGAGTATGAAATGTCTTGAATATTGTCTTTTATAAATCAGTGTTAATAGAAACATGTCAAAAGAATCAAGTCACAATCCAAAAGTTTATGGAGAAAGTTTCTACAATTTTTAAAAGAACAACCTTCCTCCACTTTTGGGGGAAAAAAACACTAACCTGAACTGTTTTGGAAAGAAATTGACCTTTTGCTATACTACAAAATTCAAACAGTAAAAATGATAAAAATTAATGATACTCTGTATACAATTTGTATATTTAAATTTTTCCTTCATATTTAATGTAATACTTTTGAGGGCTTTCTGCACCAAAAAATAAATTCTGCACACTATTTTAAAATTCTGTAAATATTATGTATCAGTAAATAAATGCAGAGGCTCCAGCATAGCAGTGGGGAACACAGGCCACTAGCTGCATGAAGGTGAGAGATCACCCTGCAGCTTCCTCACCCCCAGGACACAAACTCAGCAGTGAGGCTGCACACATCCTTGATATAGCACAAGGCCTGGTCCTATTCCAGAAACAGCCTGTGTGAAGCAGACAGGCTCAACCAGGCAGGATCCAGGTGTGAAGGGGACAGTGTTGGACGTTCAGGTGCGGGTGACAGGGCTCTGCATGGGACAACGTGGGAACAGGCAACTCAGTGGAAGGTCTAGGTATGTAGGATCTGAATGCACAGAGGCTCAATGTGTGTGGGGGGGGGGAGGAGGGTTCCCAGGTGCAGGGGCATTGGGATTCTTCTGGGGCTTCCAGGTGAAGATGGATGGGGCTCAGCGGAGGGTTCTGGGTTTGAAGGGGGGCCTGGATGCTGGTGAAATGGGGCCTGGTGGAGTGGAAGCGTGGGTGCAGCTAGCTGGGGATCAGTGGTGTGGAGGTCTGGATGCGGGGACTTAGCATGGTGCAGGGATCATCAGTATGAGGGGTTGAGTGCAAGGAGCTCAGTGGAGGGTGAGGGTTTGGGTGCAGGGATGGGGATCCAGAGGCAAGGAGTCTGGGAGCAAAGGGGCTCCAGATGTACAGTGATGTTTGGCAGGAGTATCTGGGTACAAGAGGTCTGCACACATAGGAGGTGGGTGTATGGAAGAGCAGCCGCCTGTACACTGACGCTTCCACCCCTAGCTGAGGAGCGATGGCAGCAGGAAGCAGGGGAGGACTCTGAGCTTCATGCAGCTAGGGAAGGTTTCTGGAAGGGAGTCTGACAGTCCAGCCACTCCTAGCAGGGAAGGAGGAAGTCCTGTCCTCTCCTGCCTCCAGCCTAGATGGGACTAACGGCTAATCCCAGCTCACGTTAGGAGTCAATGGCTGGGGTTTTCCCAGCCCTGTGGTGATTTACCCCTCTGCCACCTGCTCCAGGTGTCTGAAACAATATATACCTACATTGCTAGGGAGTGGTACATGACTGTTCTTGCAGTCAGAAAGTCATTTTTCTATGGGAATCAAAGAAATCTGTGGGAGACATGAATTCTGTGCACACACAGTGATGTAGAATTCCCGCAGAAGTAATATAGGATATACCAAAAGTAGTTAATGTTTGGCAAGCTGGGGTGCAAATCTACAGCGCTAAATATCTGCATGGCCCCTCCTGCAGCACACTAACTGTAGTGAAGCAGTAATGATTCAAGATGTGTCCCTCCATGGCTGCCCCACTGTAGGACTGTAGACATGCGCACCCCTGCACCTCTAATCAGAGATTTTTGGTAGCAGTGACTGTTGACCCCATGCATATGCTCCTTCTCCCTTGTGGTCTGCCTGGAGGTTATCTAGCACTGTCCAAGTTAAAGCTCCCTCTTCCTTTTCCACTGCAGAGCCCTATAGAGCGCTCCAAAGTAGAAGGGCGGAGGTTGTGGAGCACACATAGGGACACAGATCTCAAAGACCCATCATTACTACACAAGGTAACTTCCTCTTCTTCAAAGTGTCCCTATGGATGATCTACTACAGTGGACTCTCAAGCAGTACCTGGAGGCTGGGACTTGGGAGTGGAGTCTGTTTTTACATAAAATACTATGGAATCAAAGATAGCATTGGGGGCCGAATCTTCGGTGTTCTGAGTGTGTGAGCAGAGGCCCAACTCGTTGCTCTACAGATTACTGAAATAGGAATATCTTTAAGGAATGAGAAAAGAGGTAGAAATTGACCTCGTGGAGTGTATATGATTTCTGGCCAGAAGCACACTGTGCCCTTGATGACAGGGATTACTGCAACCAGAGACCCATTTGGATAGTTTTGAACCAATATCATAGAGCTTTGGGATATTTTGTGGATGAGAGGAAGAGTTTAGGGGATTTCCTAAAGTCCTCAGTCCTTTCCAAGTAAAATGCTAGTGTTCTTCTAACATGAACACAGGCAGAATCGTCTCCAAGTTGTCACAAAGTGGTTTTGGAAAAAACAGGGAGATGGATCTGTTGATTCACATGGAAAATGCAGAGACAGTAGAGAAATTTGGGAGAAATTTGAGATATGGCCTTAAGAGTTATTTTGTCTTTAAAGAAGACAATGAATGGTGGGTGTGCCATCAGAACCGCTATTTTTCCTAAGTGTCTAGCTGAGGAGATGGCAATAGAAATTGACCATCTCTCATATATGTATCTTTATAGAACATGTACAAGAAAGCAAGTTCCCCTGGACTCTAAGGGAGATTTAGTCAAAGCCCTGGGAACTAGATTAAGATCTCAGCTTGGAACAAGTGGTGTCACATGTGGGAAGAGATTCCCAGTGCCCTTCAGGAATCTACATATCAACAGGTGAGTAAACAATGAGTATGTGTCTACCTGGTGATAGAAGGATATTTTCGCTGCAAGATGTATTTTAAGGGAGCTGAGCGAGAGTTTTCACCTCTTGAGATCTAAAATGTAGTATAAAACTGGAGAGGGAAAATGAGACTGGGTGTATGTGTTTAGAATAACAAACTTGGAATCATTTCCATTTTGTAGGCAACTATATCAAGTGGTCAACTGTGGCTATGTAGCAACCCATCTTTTAGCTTATTCTGCCTCTAAGCCTTGGAACTAACAAGCCACACCTGGAAGCAACAGACTCGCAGCTTAGGGGAAAGGAACAGCCTATTCTTTTAAGAGATCAGATGAGGAACTGGCCGAGGAGGAACAGGAGGACATATTGCCATGTGTCTCAGGTAAGGGAATCAGACTTCTCTTGGCCCAAACGCACAATCAGAATAACTCTTGCTCTGTCTTGTTGACTTTTCAACAGGGACTCGGATAGAAGGGAAAACTGAGAAAGACAGACAAGAGGTCCCAATCGCATGGGAGGATAAGGGCCTTTCCCAGTGGCAACCAACTCCTCCCCTTTGAGAACACCTGGCAACCCTTCTCCCCTTCCCCCTAAGCTGTTCTATGCAGCAGGCAGATGAGTGAACCAGCTGCCCAGGAGCCCTCCAGCAGATCCAGCTCCCGACAGCTTGAGGCAGGATGAGGGGGAAGGAGGTGCCTGATAACAATGGCAGCTGGCAGTGTAGGCTGTCAGAAGCCCTGCGACAGATGGAGGCATCAAGTCAGCCAGCTGGACAGGTGTGCTGGGGGCAATGCCAGTTAACCAAGTTTTCCAGATATACAAATGCCAGATAACCACCACATTCAGTTTTGAAAACTGCTTCTTGCCTATAAATTGGATCACACAGAATATGATGGTTTTAAAATATTCATGATATTTTACTGTACTTTTAAATATCTAGTCTAAAGATTAAATATGTATAAAAACACAAAAAACAGTATGGTAGGCACTGGGTTCATAATGGAGGAAAAATTGGTTCTGTACAACCCTCACTCTCTAATAATTGAAGCTATAGCATCAAAAGCATCCCACTATACATCCTAATACAATCTAATTAATGACAGCATTAAATGGAAGGGAAACAGTCTCTACTGAATAAAGACACTCAATTCTTACCTTTTTACTACATTCACGTATTATACTATCCAGCTCCTCCTGCATAACACGTAACTTTGCCTTAAGAAATCTGATCTGGGCGTCTGTGAATTTAAATAATCACATTTAATACCCTTAACTTATAACAAGTCTATGAAATATATAACTCACTTTTATTTGCTTTGATTCAAATTGGATAACATTAAGAACAAATTGTTGTCCACTGTAGACTTATTTACAAAATATACAATACATACTGTTTAAACACAATTATGCAAAAAACTATTTCCAAATAAAATTTTCATGCAAGTTACTTGTTCTTAGACCAAGTTGTGGATAGCTGCTTTTTGTATATTAAAAAAAAAAATGATTTACTAAATGCAGCACTCTTAAAATGTAAAAAAAAACCTGGTAACTCTGGATCCGCAGCACAGGCGAAGATTGAATAGGAAGTGCATGCTTCCCCAAAATTGTCATGATAATGTGCCTCAAGGAACCACATCTAGAAGTGAGACGATAATGTAGTTTTCATGCAGATTCAGTCCAAAGTTCTTGTGCTGATACTGTCATTAAGGATGACAACTCTTAGGATGGTTTCTGTGACAAGGATCTGAGTTGGGTTCACCAAATCATTTCACATAGGCCAGCACAATGGCTGTTGAACAGTTCTTATTCTCAGTTTTGGTTGGAGTTCAAATAGTGACCTAGAGACAAATGACTCTGCTCTATCTTACTTTACACTTGGCCATCTAGCTTCCAAGTAATATGTGCTAAGGGTTTTATGTTCAGTTAGGCTACGCCTAGACTACATCCCTCTGTCGGCAGAGGAACGTAAGTGAAGCACTTCGAAAGTGCAAATGAAGCAGGGATTTAAATATCCCATGCTTCATTTGCATAATCACGTAATGGCGCTCTTTCGAACAAGCACCATTTCGAAAGTAAAACCGCGGTCTAGATGCTGTTCTTTCGAAAACGGGGCGCTTTTTCGAAAGATCCTGAGGTTTACAAAATCTTTCAAAAAAGCGCCCCGTTTTCAAAAGAACCGCATCTAGACCACGGTTTTACTTTCAAAATGGTGCTTGTTCGAAAGAGCGCCATTACGTGATTATGCAAATGAAGCATGGGATATTTAAATCCCCGCTTCATTTGCACTTTCGAAGTGCTTCACTTACATCCCTCTGCCGACAGAGGGATGTAGTCTAGACAGAGCCTTACAGAGAAAGTCACTCAACCCTCTTAAAGCTTGAGTAACTGGCTTTTGAAAAGTAACTTTGTGGGGTCTGAGTGGATGGAACTGACACCTCAAACCACAGGCAAGTCACTATTCTAATAGAATGGAACAGGCCATTACCTCTCTGTTATTTACATTAGATTTTTGAGCCAATGGGTAATCTATTTAATTGTGAAGCCAGCAACCTCTGTCTGTCATCAATGACTCCATCTGTAATGGCCTATTTAGAACATTAAGTATTAAATTCTGGTGTCCAGGAGACATTCTGGCATTCATTCCAACTATTGGTGGATAATTTGAGAAGCAGCAATCAGTCCAGGTCTTTCAACCTGCAGTACAGATTTACTCATAGAAACAGTCTCCAATGCTCAAACACAGAGTTCAATCAATAACTCTCTCAGACTAGATAACCATGTATTAGCTGATGCTTTGTTTCCACTGCCAGACACCAAATTAATTCCTTTCTCTACCTTGAATTTATATAGCATATGATTCTATTCTTCTACACAGCATACTTATAGTTTAGTTGAGAACTCAGTCACAAAACAAATAATCTGAGAGTTTCACATAGATTCTCCTTGATGGGTATTTCCAAAGTGTCTCATACAAATATCACAGAGGCTAAAGAACAAGCCACTCCTTCCTTGAATCCTCTGTCAAATATTGATTATCACCATGCAATTAGAGACAAACGCCACAGCATTTTGACAATGTAATAAACCTCTATTCTCTCACTATGGGATTATGTGACAGTGTGTACCATGCCCTTCAAGGCCCCCTGCTTCTACCACCTCACCCCAGGAAAGGAGCAACAAAAGATGGATTCTTTAGGACTGCCTAGAAAGGCTGCAGACAAGCAGATAATCAGAGTGCAGCAGGCTCAGTTGAAAGGAGCTGCAGGAGCTGAGCAGGTTAGTTCTTGGCTGGGACTAGAGAAGCAAAGAAGAGTGTTCCTTGCTGGGGATCAAGAGAGAAACAGAAAATGGGTTCTGGTGCACTGATATTTAGTGAAGAAAAAGAGTTGAGAACTTCAATCACAAAACAAATAATCTGAGAGTTTCACATCAATTCTCCTTGATGGGTATTTCCAAAGTGTCTCATACACTTTGGAAGGTAAGGGTGAAGAGAAGGGGGCTATGTGGGAAGAGGCTCTGGGAACAGCAACAGTGAATATGAGGTAGTGTTATATGGCTCCTGTTTATAGACTCCTTAGGTTGGGACCCAGAATAGTAAACAAGCCTGGGTTCCCCCACCAACCACTAGTGAAGTGGCCAAAGCATTACGAAGGGAACAAGTTTTCTTTAGAGATCCAAGCAAAAGGCTGAAATTAAAGGGCTCAAGGACAGAGCGGCTGTCTGTGGAACTTTTGGTTACCTCCTCCAACCCCAGGCGGAGACTGAAGCTAAGGAGTGACCTGGCTGGAGAGCTGGAACTCCAGGCAACAATTGAGGACAAGGAATCTTCTGGGAGAAAGCCGTGGAGGAAGTGCTCCATAACAAGGCAGAGACAAGCTTAAAGCTAGCCCAGAAGGGGCTGAGAACTGCTCAGAGACAGGGCTGCAGACACCCACCCAGACACAGTGACAGTCCTTGTTAGACCTTTGTCACCCTGGAAGGGATTCGTCCATTTCAGACTACGTGAGACATAGCTAGTGGCTCAGCCCTCAGAAGATGTGCATGCCAAGGTCAACAGCTTACAGATGGCACGAGGAAAGTGCAAGATCACACACAGTTGAAAGGAGGTGCCTATGAGTGGGGAGTGCACCCTGTCACAGACACCACATAAACTGTTCCATAACTATCAGCTTCTCATATCACAGTCAAAAAGGCAGAGGTGAATCATACCTTTAGCTTCACTGACAAAATGCTACAATCCATTCTCACATTCTAGTTATTTCTAGGCCCAGTGTAAAAAAATACATTTTGGAGTGAGAAAAAATCCTCATTTCAGTTAAAATATTATATTTCATAAGCTATTTTCCCAAGATTTATACCCATGGATCTGATGAAAGGATTTAGCCCTAAAGACAAGGCTGTGAAAGGATTTTTATCTTATGGAAATACAGCTTTAGGACCAAATCCTGACTTCAGGTACATATTTGCAAGTTCCAATAAAGTTTAAAAAAAAAAGAGTTAGGCAACAATCTAAAGTCATAACATTGTATCGAATAACTCACATGACCTCCTTCCAGAAGGGGCTGATGCACTGCTAAAGAACAAAGGTAAGATAAGTTTCCAGTGGAGTGGGGGCACCACCCCATGCTTTCCATGTTTATTTATATGTGATCAGGGAACACACAAAGATAAAAATTCTGTCTTGTTCCCCTCACCCACTTCCCAAAGCAAAAATCTGGACATAATTTAAAGAGTTCTAGAACTTTCTCCTATAATCATATAGAAATGATAAAATATAGGGTTTTTTCAGAAGATCCTAACATTAAGGAACCAAGAATAAGAAAATTCATAGCAATATGAGAGAACCTACCTGTTCCAATTTCATTTCCTACACTTGGAATAATATCATCATCTAGACTCTCAGGCAAGGCTCCTTCTTCCAGTTTTCCTTCAATTTTGCTAATTGTTTTTGCAAGAGAAAAATCTGTGAAGTCCTCCGGGACGGCAACATCAGCAGCAGCTTGTATATTAATGCTTCTTAGTTTTGCACTAAAATTCCATAATAAGAAAGTTTCTAGATTGAAGTTATAATGTATATACATATTTTAGATATTTGTGCATCTGTGAATCCAGCTGTCTGTCTTCAAGTCCATCTGATCAAGAACTCCTCCTGAATGGTAAGAGGTAGTACCACCACATTTGGTATGCAGCTTTCTCTTATCCTAACTTAAAGCAAGGTCAGGGGTTGGTTATGGAAGGAAAACAGGATGTGCCTGGAATTTGTTTTCCACAGCATGGAAAGAGAGAGGGCAAAGAGAGGAGGGGAACAAAACTCAGTCACCATTGGGGATAGCGTGTGCAGGGGACAGCTATTCTGCAGAGTCACCACTTGGGGGCAACCACAATACCAAGGGAGTGGCCAGCTGGGAACAGGGCTCACCATCTTGCCTGCCCCTGGCCCAGGTAAGTGGCACTCCTACCCCAAACCTTTGCAGCCCTCCCTTCCTGCCCCCCTGCCTCCAGCCTTGGGACACTGGCGAGGAAAGCCTGTACAGCCCCAACCTCCAGCCAGGCCCCCTCCCCAAGTGCCTCCTGAATCCCAGGCTCCCCCCACAACTTCTAGTACAGCCCCCTCTCCAACCACTGACCAGTGATCCCTCTAAGCTGAGGGGCAGCACAGCTTCACAGATGATTAATCAGCCCTGTCCAGTCAGAGGCTAAGGGCCCTGAGCAAGGAGCCTTGAGCCTCTGACTGAGCGGGGCTGATAAATCACCTGTGAAACTGTGTTGCCATACAGCTTAGAGCAGGGGTGGGCAAAAGGGCCTCAGCAGGCCGAATCTGGTCCGCCAAGCAGGTGGATCCGGCCCGTGGAGGCCCTGCTGCTTCCCCGCCCCCAGGCCAATTAGGGGCTGGGGAGGGGTGGAAGTTCCCCAAGCCACCCTTCCGGGGTGGCCCGGGGCTACTTCAAAAATTTTTGAAGTGGCCCCTGGGCAAAAATTATTGCCCACACCTGGCTTAGAGGGATCACTGCCCCCAACCCCCCTCCCAACCCTTGGACTGGTCTGGAGGGCACTGGCAGGAGGCCTGTGTAGCCTCCACCACAATGCCCATCTTCTAGTTCTAAATAAGCTACAAAAATACTTAGATGGCAGTTATTTATAAAATGTATAAATTTAGCTATTGTAATTCTGCAGTCTGCTAATACTTTAATCTTTTGCATTTGTACAAAAGATACAAATGCCAAATTTGTTCTGTGTACCTAAAAATCTTTCTTATATTCAAATGAAGTTCAAACTGGTAGCAACAAGTATCATATGAAAATCTATGAAGATTTTAACATGGTCTTCATGTCTAAGACACTGTAGAAGGAAGAAATAAAAACCTTCAATTCAAATTCTGTCTGACAGCCATAATGTGTGCAGAGAAACACGCATCTTAGTGACAGAAGGTTGCAACAGTGATGATTATTCGGCCTGGAAATGGAAGTCTTACTATTAAGATATTTTAAAATTAGCTTAATCCAAAAGGAACACTCATCTTCTATCTACATTGGTCTTCTGCCTAAGGGTGTGTCTACACTGCAGGGCTTAATTTGAAATAAGATAAGCAAATTGAGCTATGTCAATTGCGTATCTTATTTCGAAATAGCTTATTGATAAATAGGGAGCGTCTACATAGCACTCATTTCAAAACAGAGCACTCTTCCTCCGACTTCCCTTATTCCTCATACAATGAGGGTTACAGGAGTCAGAGTAAGAAGTCCTCCAGCTTGACAGTATTTTGACACTATTTCAAAATAACTGCCTGCTGTGTAGACACAGACTAAGTTATTTTGGAACAGTGTTAGTAATTTCGAAATAGTGTTGCAGTGTAGACATACCCTAAGACACTGTTGATCACTCTTCCCTCTCTTAGCCTTTGCAACTCTGTTCTTTCCTGCTTTCCCTCCAACCTTTCTGTCCTCTTCTCTGGTATCTCCTATACCCACTCCATGTACTCCTCTCTGACAATCAGTTGGCATCCTTCAGAATTCTATCACACTCATTCACTACTTTTTTGGTGACCTTCATCTGCTCCCAGTTTTAAATTCAGATTTCCAAATCTATTTCTCTTGCCTTGATTTCAGCTTCCTATCCTATTTCACATCTACTGTCTCAAATTCAGCCCCCCCCCCCCACCCGCCAGACTGAGCTGCTAATCTCTCTTCTTAATCCCTCTCTGCTCTCCTATTCCAGACAACTCTACTATTCTCCATCTCAAGTGCACAACCTAGGTATCATCTTTGACTTTTCAAGTCTTTATTCTTCACAGCCTATGACTCTTCCTGTTTCATCTAATTCTATCAAACTCTACCCGTCCCTCTGTTATACATATTTCTAAAATGAACCACTTCATCCCTTGATAATTGAGATCCTCCTTACTCTGCTCCCAACTCCATTGTATCAAAAATGCTACTTGTCCCAGTCCTGCAATTTGAAATGTCACCTGCCTCGCGGTGATGGGGGTTTATAAATGCATCATTAAGGCCTTTCTACACTACCAAGTTTTGTTGACAAAACTTATGTCAACACCCAAAAGTCAACAAAACAAAAATCACCAGAGGGTGTTCACACTTGTTCCCTCTGTTGACCGATTCTGTCCACATTGGAAGCACCATTGACAGTGTGAGCAAATGCACTGTGGGTGTGTATCTCACAGTGCAGTGTTGTGGGAAGGCAGAGATGAGCCCTGCGCATCTTGGGATTCCCTCAGAGTTCTCCCACAGCCTTCACAGCTGCCAGGGGCAGCATTATGAGTAACTCTGTGAGCTCTCCATGCTGAGGAATATCAAAGCTGGACAGCAATTAGTCCCCATCCCTCTACAGCAGCAGTCTGCCTGCAACTGTGTTCCTACCACAGAGCAGAACGGAAACATTCCAAGGACTTGCTCTTTGTTCACCAAACAGAGCAGCACACTCAGCTGTCACATACTTCCCCCAGAGCTTTGAAAGGAGAGCCCACATGGCAGCAGAGATCAAAACACTGAAAAGCATGATCAGGAAGACATTGTGGGATATTGGCAAAAGCCAGTTCTGTCCACAAAACAAACAGCAGTGTCTACGCTGTCTCTTTGTCGACAATGAAAGAAGGGGAAACGAAAAAAAGGCTCCCAGGGGGTAGAAGTTTTTTGTTGCCAACACTGGGTGATTTTCCCAACAAAAGTTGCATTGCAGAATGCATGCTCTCATAGTTTTGTCATCAAAAAGCAGGTTTTTGTGACAAAACTGGATAGTATAGACAAGGCCTAAAACTAAACGAGTAATGGAGCAGCTGCAGAGCATGCTCCAAATGGACAGCCTGCTTACAAGGAGATTGACAGGTAAGGAGGGGGCAAAGAGAAGTAGCCAGGCTGTAGCTTCTGGGACAGATATCTTCCTACAGAGAAGAATTTGGACTGTGGGTAAAACACAACCATACAGCCAAGACTTCGCCCCATTTTTCTTTTCCCCCTTCTCCTTGACAAGCAGGCACAAATGAATCCTGGAAAATGAGCTGGGAAGGCCCAAAAGATGGTTTGAACTATTGAGACTGTGAGAGCAATCCTCTGCTGAGAGGCAAGTCAAGCGCCATGACCCTGACACAATCTGAAGCAAGAACAAAAGAAGATAGGAGGTGGCCCAGTGGAAGACTAGTTTGTTGTACCAGCCAGAGGGAACTGAGACTCTCCTCACTGCTTGGGCCCTGTGCTAGGACCTAGTGCGAGGGAGGGCCAGGGGTCCCTTCTCCCTCCACCTGAGCAGGGGAACCCAGGAAGCACCAAAGGATGGGAGAACTGTAACTCTATCACTGGCCGTTCAGATTTCTTGGCGAGGCCATCCCAAAACTCAGACTGTTGAGCCATGGTCCTGCTCCTGAGGCCAGCGGGCACCAAGTGAATCCTGTTGCACACCCTTTCTAATTTCATACTTTAGCAACAGCACTTGGCTTACAGTTTAATTTCTCCCTACCTCCATCAATCAAAGCTTCTCACAGTATTAAAGGTCCCTACAAATTTTGCCCCTAGCTTTGTCTCGCCTCTCTCATCTTGGTAAATCTTGAGCTCAGATATCATTGTAACGGACACATTAAAATATGAGAATAGATGTCTTTGGGACCTATGGGCCTTAAATCTTTCCCTTTTTCAGCTTAAATGAAACTGGCTTGCTATGCTCAAGTACATTCATTCCATGTGCTTCTAAATAGAATGCTTTCCAAACCACAACCAATCTGCAGAGATGTACTTATTCTCATTCACAGGGACAAAGTTTAAATCACGGCCTTGACAAGTCCTTTGTTTTAAATTTGTGATGAGCCACAGTTTCATTGCTATGGTGTTAACCATGGCCACTAATTAAAAATTTCCAACTGCTTTATAAAAGCAAGCACAGAGCAGTTATAGGATTAAGTAAATTGTAAGAGGCTTCTGAGACAAAGTATATTTGTACCAATGTATGTAATGCTCTGTTCAATATAAAAAAAAAAATCAACTGAAACTATTCTAATTTCATTACCAGAGTATAGATTTTAAATAAATACTAATGCAGCATACAATTAAATGTACCTTGAAGTTGTTCTCTTTCCCTTACTGCCAGACCATGGTCTGTTCTGAGCTGCAGACATGGAACCAGATTTCTTGTTTGGGTGCTAAGGACAAAAAGCCATCATAAATACAATCCTGGCTACTGACACCTGTGACGCTTTTTCTAGCACAACTATTCTTCCATTTTCCTGTAGTCAAACTATGGCAGTCAAAAGGAATATTTTAAACAGTCTAATTTTCAAGGCCTAAATAAACAAGATTATTCCACCTAGACACCGAGTTCAATCCATCATATACTTGGATCATAAGTGCAGTCTCAAGTTAAGATACTGCTGTTGACAGCGTTTGCCACCCCTTGTAAGTCACCAGAAAAATTATCATATTTTAATCTTACTTTATCTTCCTTCTGTAGTAATGTTACTGAGTAATTTTCAGATCTTACTCTCAAAATAAGAATCTCCAAGGAGCAGCTTTCTTTGCTACAGTCTTTCTTGCAAGAAACACTCTGGAAAATTTAGCTGAGTCCCTAAGATAATGTCTACACTAGGCAATTATTATGAAATTATTAAGTTCGACTTCTGGGCACCCGATTTTATAAATTCAAAGTTCCGTGTCCTCACTGCGGGGGAGAATCAAATGTAGTCCAAGGTAGCACGTCCACATTAATGGACTCAGAGCCCCAGAAAGCACTCTGGGGAGCTGCAGGAAGCCTCCCAGAGGCCAATCAGTTCAAACTAAAGGCACCAGAGCATCTACACTAACGTTATTTCGGACTTACAAGTTTGGGAAGAGCATTACTCCTCACGAAAAGCAGGAGTACAGAGTTCAAATTCTGCAGCCCCTTATTCCAGAATAATGGACTTGGAAGTGTGGATACATCGCTTAGAAAATCAACCTTGGGGGGCTAATTTCAGACTAAGGTCCTAGGGTAGACCAGACCTAAAACAATGCAGTGTAGCTTAAGAGGCTAGTGAGTCATTCCAGTTGTTCCTTGCCTTGTTTATCCATTATTTTCTTCTCATAATATCAAGTTGTTTTGCTTGTTAACTTCTTTAAGAAGATTTTAATTGAAAAATAATAGTATTGCCATTAGTATTATACAGATGAAAACAGAAATACACAAATTTTGTCGAAGAAAAAAGGCAATATAAATGTTATATCACCTTTAAGAATCTCAAAGTCCTATTTATGCTGAAATAATAGCATAATTTTACATAGGAATAAATAAGGTCCAGAAACTAAGGGCTTGTCTATGCTTGAAATGCTACAGTGGCACAGCTGTGCCACTGTAGCACTTAAGTGTAGACACTAACTATGCTGACAGGAGGGGTTCTCCTTTCAACATACGTAATCCCCCTTTCCAAGAGGCAGCAGCTATATTGCTCTATCAGTGCCTACACTAGAGGTAAGGTCAGTTGACCTATGCTGCTCCAGAATAGTTAAGATGACAATTTTTTAGCACACACCAGGTCTAAGTGACTAGTGTAAGGTCACCTAGCAAGTCACTAGCACAACAATTTGCAAAAATAGAATCCAGGAGTCCTGTCTCCCTGATTTCTGCTCTAAACATCCCATAGAATTTCTTCTACCATATATGCCACTAGAATGGTAGACATCCATTTAATTCCATTAAAGAACAAAATTTGCAGATTTCAGTACCTTTATATGTGAAAGTGTAAGGACTGGCACTTCGGGAGAAAGTACATCTCTGAAAAGAAAAATAAAACTAAAGTAAATTGTTTTGTAAACTCATAATAAAACAAATAATTAAAGCAAAAAATATTCCAAAATTAATTGTGTTTTGATCTGAGATGTAAAATATCAGAAAAACAGTAAAAGAAAATGTACCAATTGGTTTTTTTACTAAAATTATTTTTCTTTTATTCTAACAAGTATGATTAGTTTGCAACTTCAATGTCTTCTATAATAAAGAATAAAGGAAGCTCAGGATTAAGGGTTGATCAATGAAAGAAAATAAATCCTTAACTCATCTCAGCATACCATGTTATAAAGTTCCCAACATGTCCTTGTGGAAGCAAAAAACAAAGAAAAATTTATTTATGTGATTTCTTACCCATTTCTCAAACCTCCTTCACTGCTGATTACAAAAAGGATAGAATTGTAGTCCTGACTGAGCCTACACACAGAGACATATAGGAGGGAATAAAATCTCTCTCACTTACACAGGAGGTTCCTAGTATGATACATCTATTTAAAGATCATGTTTGCACAAATAAGAAAAAAATGTTATGATGCTTTTTCTCAGCCTCTACTCTCAAGTGGTCTGTTAGTAAACAACACTACTAACTAAACAAGGGAGACAGGACTATGCAGCACTTTAAAGACTAACAAGATGGTTTATTAGGTGATGAGCTTTCGTGGGCCAGACCCACTTCCTCAGATCAAATTGTGGAAGAAAATTGGCATGACCATATATACCAAAGGGATACAATCAAAAAAAGTGAACATATAAAATTTCACTTTTTTTTAATTGTATCCCTCTGGTATATATGGTCATGCCAATTTTCTTCCACAATTTGATCTGAGGAAGTGGGTCTGGCCCACGAAAGCTCATCACCTAATAAACCATCTTGTTAGTCTTTAAAGTGCTGCATAGTCCTGTCTTTTGTTTCAGCAAGACCAGACTAACACGGCTACATCTCTATTACTAAACAAGGGAGGAGGGAGTTCAATGTGGAGATTGACAGTGGTCATTTGACTTTGGGGGTTCTATTTGACTTGCCAAGACCATATTTTAAAAAAGTTTGTGGATTAGTGGGCTTGGTAGGGAGTGAAGGCATCACCTACAAGCTTGATAATACAGCCAGGAAAGCTGGTTGAACAGAACTGTGAAAAGCCTAGAGGTGCCTATGGCCAGGACAGCAAAAGACCAAGAGGATGGGTGCAATCAGAATGAAATAACCAGGATAATACAGGATTGAGGGAGAGCTGTATTGTCCTGGTTATTCCTCTTTGATTTCAGCAAAGGTGGGAGAGCTCCCCTCTCCTTCTTTCGACCTCTACCAATGGGGCAAAAGAACTGCTGATTGTACCTGTGGTTTAGAAAAGGAAGTGCAGTTCAGTTTGAGTGAAAATATTCTGTGGCCCTGTGACGGTAGATTCTGGGCAACCATGGGAAGAACTGTGTATGCTGGGGAAGGCTGGAAGATGGCTTTGTTTTGGCTATGTCAGAAGTGGTAGAGGACTCATAGGACTAAATTAGAGGGCTAAATTATACTCCCAAGGGGAGAAAGAGGATGAACCAGAATAGAGACACTAAGGAAGATATCCTCCTTGGCTTCCAGTTGGGTAAAATGATCAGATATGAATGGCCATACACACTGTTTGGCCCATACTACTTCCTTCTGCTAATATCCATTCCTGGAGCCCTTCTCTGTCCTGTCCCTAAATCTCTCATAGGTCTTTTCTTACCTCTATTCCACTGGTCTCTGACTTTTTGCGGCTCTTCTTGCCTTCTGCTCTGATAAGTCCAATTCTAAGCCATGCTTCACTCCCTATCTTTTCCAGTGAACCACAAGCTTTTTCCTTGATAGCCTTGGCTGGTTGCCTGACTTGCTCAATCATACAACTCCAAATAAACCCTCCTGCAGACATTTTGGGCTTATTTAGACTACCTGGAAGAGTCGAAAGAGGATATGCAAATTCTGAGGTAATTTGCATATCTTCTTCCAATCTCACTTCCGAAAGCAGAACTTTCAAAAGTGAAAGTAGTTTAGACATGGCTTTTTTCAGCAAAACCCTCTCCCCCTCCCCCGGTCGAAAAGCCGCGTAAACCTCAAAAAATGAGGTTTACGCGGCTTTTTGCAAAGCTTCGCTTTCGAAAATGCGATCAGAAGAAGATATGCAAATTCCCATGGAATTTGCATATCATCTTTTGACAGTTCCAAGTAGTCTAGATAAGCCCTTCCAGTGTTCCTGGTCTTAAATGGACAAACCCTAAATTATGCTTGGAGCACCTGCTCTTAAAGGTGCTCCCCTGACTGTTACAGACAGAAACAAAGAATCCCTACCTGATCAGAGTTTAAGAGATGAAAATGAAATTACAAATTAAACAGGTTAAGAGGAAAGAGAATGTGTGGGCCATAAAATGCTTTTGTTAATTGTTTTCAGACACAACATCTGTCACCTATGATTTGGGATTAAAAACCAGAGAAAATTACTTCCCTTTGCATCTTTTTACTCCTTTTATTCCATTCTAAACCAGCTGTAACACCTGCACCTGTTTACAGCTGTCAGTTGTGTGCTACCAGATACCATTTTGAACTTAAGCATGTCCCAAATTTCTCCTCTGTGACTGACTAGTGTTTCTTGCCCTATACTCTCTTCTGAAATTTCAACATACATGTGACACTGAATCCAGGTTGCTTGTCCTAAGGCAAACCTTCCTAACACACTGTTTAAGAGCCCCCCCATCTGTGGCTGATCAAGGACACTTGTCACAATCAAAAACCACTCCTAGATGTTCAAGAAAAAAAAGGAGAAAATATCTATCGCATAAAAACCCTGTAGGTTTGGGGGTGCAGGTAGTTTGGTTCTGGGTTTTGTGTGGGTTTTTTGTTTGACCGTTTGTTTTGTTTTAAATAGACTACTGTTGTTGCAGATAGTTGGTCCAGGTTGATATGCATCTATTCTCTCCACAAAAAAAAATTTATCTTTTATCTGAAACAGTATCAAACCAAGGAGAATCATATCTCATGCATTACTACTTATAAGTAAAAAACACAGTGCAATTGAACAAACGGAAATCAGAGCTGTGGAAACATAGCACGATTCCGTCAGCCATTGGTGGGGAACCTCAGGCCTGGGGGCCAGATACGGCCCCTGGCTTGCTTGGATCCAGCCCCCAAGACTCAGGGCCTCCCTTGCATTGAAGAGTCTATGCTGGTGCTCCAGCACCCCACTGCCTCACCATGGGGCTGGAGCACACAAAATCTACTAGGCTAGGCCCCCCCAGACTCTGGTGTGCAAGGGGAATGGAGGAGTGTCGTTCTCCTTAATCAGGCGCCATATCAGTGAGGTTTTTTGTGTACGGCCCCTGACTGATTTTTCTGTGGGTCTGGGCCCCAGACCCAAAAAAGCTTCCCCACCCCTGCCATAAGCAAAAGATTGGTGTTCAATTTACACATTTTAAAAGGAAATAAGACCTTTTTTCCCCTCATGAAACAAGAACTTTTCTAATATTCAATCTGTCTGCTGTTTAAGAAACCCCTCTGTTATACTCAATTTACTCTACAGGATTTGATATGCCAGCAAGATCAAGATCAACTATAGTAAACTGCAATTTTTAGCAGAATTCTAAAATTTGAGTACTCTATCTCAGAGTTCAAAACTTTTATTTTTGTGCCACAGTGAATGTGCTATTTTACATATCTTTTTTAATGCCTTTCATCAGAAGAGCTTTAAATAATGTTCAGATTAATTAAAATCTATATAGTTGTTATACCCATTTTACAGCCAGAGAAACAGACTCAAAGGTTAAAGAGTATCCAGAAAATGACTATAAAAAGTCTTTTTGTACAACATCTACCCCTTTGTGTTCAGAATTATATCTGCTTATTTTACTGAAAAAAATTAAGTTTTTACTATTCTTCTTAAATACAGGAAAAATGCAGCTTTGGAAAAGAAAAAAGGAATTCTTTCTGGGGTCTTAAGTAGGGCCTACCAAATTCATGGCCATGAAAAATGCATCATGGACCATGAAATCTTGTCCCATTCCCCTCTGTAGCCCCATAAAATCTGAACTTGCATGCTTGTATCCTATTCTATACAGAGCTCACGGAGACCAGTGGTTTCTCAAATTGTGGGTCTTGCCCAAAAGGGAGTTGGGGGGGGGGGGGGGAGAGGAGGAGGTTTACAAGATTATTTTATGTGGATTGCAGTATTGCCATCCTTACTTCTGTACTGCTGCTTCACAGCTGGGCAACCAGAGAGTGGTGGCTGCTGACTGAGGGCACAGCTCTGCAGGGAGCAGCACAAAAGCAAGAGTGGTAATATCATACTATGCAATCCTTACTCCTGCACTACTGCTGATGGTGGCTCTGCCTTCAGAGCCAGGCTCCCCGCCAGCAGCCACTGCTCTCCAGCTGCCCAGGTCTGAAGGCAGCATCACTGCCAGCAGTAATGCAGAAATAAGAGTAGCAGTACCGTATCCCCTCTACCATAACCTTGCAATACACACACAACTGCTTTTTGGGTCAAGACCCCTACAATTACAACACAGTGAATTTTCAGATTTAAATAGCTGAAATAATGAAATTTATTATTTTAAAAATCCTATCACTATGAAATTGACCAAAACGGACTAAATTTATTAAGGCCCTAGTCGTGAGTCATCTGTTATAGTGTAGAGGCATATTAAACAGAAATATTGAAGGAACTTAAAAACTAAATTTAGTATGTGGCAAAATTTGTTACTAATTAGATCTTAAAGTAAAAAAAAAAAATCCACTTGTGTTTTCACTATTTGTACTTATTTCTTCCATTTACAATGGATCATGGAAATTCACTAAGTAAGTTTTACTTCCAGGTTCTTAGCACTGCAATATTTGAACTTCAGTCACTGGAATGGATTGTTTAAAAATGACTATCAATGTTTTAAACAATTGTGTAGTGCAACTGGTCTGCAGGCTTATATAAAATTGCTTTCATAATACTTAAATTTTAGGCCAAAATTAACTGCACTCCCTTAATTTTTTGTTTATTTTGAGATTCAGAAAGAACACCTTGGTTTGGACAAAAAGTTCAGGTCTGATCTCACCTCCTCCAAATCCATGTTGTTACCTTTAATCCAGACAGTAACAAGTCTCTTTGCTCATCCTACTTTCATAACGGGCACTAGGTACGTAAAATCCCATTTAGTTGGTTAACCAATTAAAAGGAGGGCACACAGAGCACCCCATCCCCCACCACAGGCAGGGGCTGCACCAGCTGGACTGGAGCCCACTGCAGACAGGCTGCTCTGGCCTGGATACCTTAACAGGTGAGGCTTTGCCAGTTAAACAGTCACATCCCTAGCAGGAACTATGCTCACATTCAAACCTCTCTATTCACAAACACAATAATTATCTCCACAATACTCTAGATACTGTTAATCCAAGAAACTAGAGAGTCCTTCCAAATACGTTTTCTAAGGGTTTGGGTTTTTTTTGTATATTTGTTTGTTTTTTTACAGTTGTGATCTGGCTATCCCATTGGGCTATTTGTGCTGCTAGCATCAAATGATTACAGTTTGTAGATCTCTTTTGTGGGTGGCAACAGACATTAATAACAGTCTTCCTACCCAGTTTTCCTTCTATTGCCATCCTATTGGCTAGCTACAATCACTGAGAGAAGGGTAGGATTCATGCCCTCCTCCACAGCTGCTGACAAAACACTCCATTACATATTGCTTACTGAAATATTAACATGCAATAGTCCTATTTTCAGGAAAACAAGAGCATCACTTTCATCAGCATGTGAATTTATTCCTAACACCTTTGTACTCAAGCATTCTAACCAAAAATTCCATTTGTTTGCTAACACATTCAAATCTATTTAATTTTAAAGGCACTGTTCACTTCCCCATATTTGCTTGCCATCCTGCAGCTTTTAAAATCTTTAAGAAATGAAGATTGTGCAAATCATTCGAGATGTGAAATTAAAATGTTAAGCCTGAAAAGATTCACAAATAAGTAGCTAGGCTGATGGCCAAATCAAAATAGCAGCTAACATTTATAATCACTTTCCTGCACATAAACATGAGGTGCGCGTGCATGAGAGAATCCTTTGTGTTCGCTAATCCTATTCAAAGCCTATAGTATGCCTGGCCATGCATGCACACTCAGTCTCCACCCCTGTGCACCAAGCCATGCCGTGAAGAGTGAAAGTGTAAACAAAAGCTTATTCTTTAAACACCATAGTTGCTTTGTTTCTCAAATGTAAAATATTAATAACTTGGAGGAAAAGCCACTATGCTATAAAATACTTCAGAATGGTCTTGAGGTAGATTTAAAGAAGCACACCTAGCCTCACATTAGTGCGCCTTCAACTTAAACAAAAACCCCAAGGATTTTTTGCTTCCATATCTTTTTCATTAAATTCTTCTGTCCATTATTTAACTGCTTTCCGTCCTTAATCTGTTTTTTCTCCTTGATTCTGGATCTGTTACTCTTATTTCTATATCTTTTTGTTAAAAACCAAAACTAACCATAAAAAAAAAAAACCCCTCTCTTAAACGCTTTATTAGTTTTGTCAGCTTCTGTTTACTATTTGTTACCTCCATTTTTCAAATTATAAAATGTACTCATCTTGCCAAAAAACAAAAAAAGCTATGCTGAAAAATAAATTTTGTATAAAGAAATACACTGAGTTAAAGACAACCCATTTTGAAGGGCATTAGATGCTCATCCTAGGACTAGGGATGTAAAATCCCATTTAACTGGTTAACTAGTTAAACATTATGTAACATTTAACTGGTTAACTGATTAAAAGGGGAAATGGCCGGAGGGAGCCAGCAGTCCCTGCCCCTGCCACGGACCAGGGCTTCTCTGGCCAGGCTGGAGTGCCCCCCACTCACAACAGTCCCCACAGGGCTGGAGCAGCCCCCTGCCTGCAGCAGGTAGGAAGCTGCTCCAGCCTCCACCAGTTAACCGCAACCTGTAACCTCACACATTAAGGGTGAAACTTACCAGTTGACCATTCACAACCCTACTTAGGACCTAGGTTAATCAGTGTGTCCAATGACCTAATTTCCATAGCTTCCATCTTCTAATGGCTATCAACAGTTTATAATTCTTTCAGTGCAGTCTGGAGTTCTCTCTCTTTCAGCTAGAAGTTCACTGGATACAAATAGCAGTTGTCTTAAAAGCTTTTCAATTACTTATGTAATTGACAGGTCAACTGTATCTCAGAGATTCTTAGCCAGAGCTTCCTTTGCTGATGTAGCTGGCTGAGAACAGGCTAAATCTTTACTGTTATGAGTTTCTTTGGAAAGTGCTAACTCAAATTATATTCTTTTACACAATCACCATGGTGCCCAGCAGCTTAACTATAACTCTTTCAACTGCACTATGGCTGGTTTTTTAGCACCCAAAAAAGAGCATCATATTTCTCAATTATCAGTGTTCTGTCTCTCACTGAAAGTAGTTCATGCACTCCCATACCTCTAATCTCCAGACAGTCAGTGGAGATGTGTCGGAGAGAGCCAAGGAGCGAAAGGAAGAGAGGGAGCTGTCCTGCAAGGAGACTTGAAGCCTATAGCAAGCTTACTAAATGAGCAAACCAGAGAGACCTGGTGCAGGAAAGGAATCAGGAAATGAAGCATGTCTAAGCAGGTGGAATGGGACTGACTCTGAGAAGCCACAATGGAGTCAGCTCGGGCAGCCTAACTGTAAGCTGATGAGAGACTGAAGAAACATCCGAGCCTGGGAGAAGCAAAAGTGTAAGAGTCATACCCTGAGACAGATTTTTGGGACTGAAAGTTTCCCTTTTTAAGTTTGAGGACCACCCCGCCACCTCAAAATGAGCCTGAAAGCTTCTTGAACTCTTTTGTTGAAGAAAAACGCCTCCTCAGAGCCTTCCAGGAGGAGAAATGGTGAGGTCAGGGAGGGAGGAGAAAGGTCACACCTCCCTCACCCTCCTACAGAAGGTATCCAAAAATTCTTTCTAAATCTGGCACCATGCATAATGGAAGTGCTATTGCTTTTTCACCTTATCCAGCCTGGCTATTTTGGGTCTCTCTTCATCCTCATAGTGTTGAAGAACTGCCTCACTACTTTGCTCTAGAGTGAACAAAGAGACTGTGGCTCAGATAAAGAAAAAAGCAGTGGTACTTTAAAAGCCAGCAGTACTGCTATTTAATAAGCCAGATGGATTTTGTTGCTCAACAGAATTCGGAATCTCCCTGAAACTTAGTGTTCAAAGACTATGTACAATATAAGGACATGACCCTCAAATTCCTATTTGCATCAGTGTTTCATGAGCCTCCTTGTAGAAACAAGGAAATCAAATAGATTACTTGTGCAAGTCAGGGATTGCAGAATCAGACCCAAAGACTCCATGCCCACTACAAAAAGCCAAGAATATTTTGAAATTTCAAAGCATTTACCTCAGTTGCTTGTCATCATCTTCACACAACTTAACCTGTGTTGAAACTGGTATTGATAGTATCTCATGTTGATCTCGCTTTAATAAAAAAAAAGACAGATTTCCATTATAGAAAAATACTATTGGCACCATATAACCACTAATTAGTAAACATCACAAAAAAATCAAAAGTACTGTAGCTTTCCACATTTGAGACAGAAACAAAGAGGGTACTACGTAGGATGACTTGCCTCTCTCAAATTCGGGGAGCAAAGGTTAAGCCTAAAATATCAGACAGCCTCAAGTGTTCTTCCACTCCAAAGCTGGTATTTAGCTCTTCCTCATGTGAAGTCTTTTCATATATTAAAAAAATCTGGGAAAACTGTACCCTTACCTCCTAAACACATGTTGTAGAACATACAGTAATGCATAGGAGATGGAACAAACTTCATATTTTCCAGGTTATGCAAAAGCAATAACTAGCATCTTTCTAATTTAAAGTAGGGATGTTAAAAAGCAGGTAACTGGGTAACTGTTTAACTGCTGAAAATTTCAGCCATTACACGCACCCACAGCCAGCTCCTCAGGAGCCTGCTGCAGGCACGTACTGACTCCCACCTGCCACCCCACTCCTGGGGAGCTAGCTGTTGCCTCACACTACTGCCTCTGATACAGCTGGCTCCCAGCTCCTGCCCTGCTCCCCGGGACCTGGCTGCCACCCCATGCTATGGGCTCTGATACAGAGCCAGCAGTGCAGGGCAGCAGTCAGCTCCCCAGGAGCCCGTGTGTAACTGTTCATGGTAACCAATAAGCCCAGGCTTATCAGTTAATCATGTAAACAGTTATCCTACTACATCTCTAATTTAAAGTATGTATACGCTCTCAATTTTATCCAAATGTATAAAACACTGACACCTTTTTTTTTTTTTTTTTTTTTTTTTTTTTTTTTTTTTTTAAAGATATCAGTTTAGCCAGGAACATTCAGAACTGATAAAAGAAAAAATTATTTGAGAGAATGCTGACTAGAATACGGAGTCCACGAAAAACATCCAGTATTTGCTTCTTTGAAACACTGAGTTCTTCCTCCCTGCATCTACATGCCAGTACTGTCACGTGGTATTTTCATCTCCTATTTATATTTATTCATGCTTTAAGTGTCCCAAGTACTGAAAAATGATACCTACTAGTCTGCATATTTATGGAACTGTTCAGGGTTGGTGTTTGTTTTTTCCAAGCACTATGCATAAGGTGAGATTGAACTATGTACAGAAAACTAATCAAAAGCAGTATCATATTACTGAGGCAACACAGCTTCCATCTACTAAAGAGATTTCTATGGACACTTGCACATCTTATGTTTGGCACTTGGAAAATGTAGGACATGAGATTTTTGGCACCATTATGCTACTTTGATCTCAATGAGTAGGCTTCAGTTTTTGAAGGGAGAGGAATGGACTTGAAATCTGCTTTGAAGGTGATGGTTTTGAAGGTTTTCTTGCCACAAATTACTAGATGATTCCAGATGGACAGGAACTAAGTTTCCCTTAACTTTTTTTGTTCTTCAGACCTCTCCTGACAAGCAGCTTTTGTCATAACTTCTCTTCTGGGAGAGACAGCTTCACACAAAAAGTATCACTTGAGTTCTACAGAAAGGTCTGCCTTCGGACCAAAGGGCTACATAATGTTCTTATGTTCATTTTGTCTTAAAATATAGAAAACTGATCAACTGATAGTGCTCTTAACTCTGATTCTTCTGCCAGATGTTATGGTCACTAAATACCATCTTTATAGATATAGAAAATTATATAATGGTTCAAAAGGATGATTAGTCTGTTAATCATACTTCTGGGACTGTATTTAGGTTCCAAAGTGGTCCCTCAGCACCAGAGGAGACTTTTTAATTTCTGCTATTCTGAGGAGACATTAGATGTCCACATTCAGAAACCAGATAGCTAGATTCAGTTTGTCAGTGTCATGGTGAGCTTCTGGAATAGGAAAGTGGAATAGGTGAGCATGAAGACTGGTGATTCCAATCATTGTTACAGTGGATTCAAGAACTATGGACTTCTGCATATGACTGTAACTTTCTCTTTTTGATATGGTTTGCCATACTGTAAGAAATGAAGTGAATACATCTACTTGCTGTCTAAGTTACTGCTTGAACAAGCCTGATTTGTTTCTTAGAGTTTAGATTTCAAGATTTTCTTTTGATGCAAACAAGAACATTGCTGTTATCAGTTTTCAGTCTGCCTGGTCCAGATCATGGTGACTGCCTTATTAAAGAAATACTCAACTCAGAAACTGTTTGCTTTAACTAAGTTTCTTTGTTGTTAACTACACTATTATTAATTATGCTGTTTACTTTTCTCTCAACTTGAACAATGCAAATCAATCAAGTCAGTTTCACTTATTTATAATTAGATGACTTACCCAATGTTGCTTGGGTCCTTCACAGCAGGGGACTCGGATGGGGGTGGGGTTTGCAGGAGTCAGAATAGAGGGTGGGAAGGTGTGGCGGGGCAGTGGGTGGGAGGCGGCCACTGGCTGCTCCCTGGGTAAGAGGGGCCACGCAGCCTGGCTGCTGGCTGCTCCCTGGGGGCGGTCAGGGTGGCAGGGGCCATACGGCCCAGCCACCAGATGCTCCCCGAAGCTGGTGAGTAGAACTAGGTATCAAATAATGAAATCTAATCTCTCTCTATATATAAAAAAGTTTTTCCTGTCACATGACAGAATGATGTCATCAGCCTACTTGAAAGTGGAATCTCAGTGTCTCACTTACTTGTACTTCAACCAGAACCAACTATCTGTCTGTAACATGTACGTGAGCAATAGACCAATTAACAGGTTTTTCCTATACAGCTTTGTTCACTTTTCTATATAATCAGTGCAAGATTAATAGGCTCTCTGGTCACGAAAGCAGCCAGAAAGAGGGGGGTTGGCAAGCATAGCAAACAGCAGGCACAACTCCCTAGTGTTTATTTAATATGTGGATTTCTCCCTCCCAAAGAATGTTGTGGATAGGCTTCTGTAGGTTTGGGGTTGTTGGTTTTTAAAGTAAATTTGAGCCCAATTAAAATATCCCTTCTATTTTGCTTTGCCGTAGCTTGGGAAACATTCTATGTGCCACAAAGGCACTCTATATCCTGCAGACTTAGACTTGTATTAATGATATTAATTTTAAAAAAACTTAACTTTTGAAAAAAAATGTTTTTGGCTGTGGGGGTTAGAAATTTTTCATGAGCAAGTTGACGTAAGTCATCTATTTTTGCAGAATATGACACTTTGTGCATGTGGCCTAAGTTTGCATTATATAATATAGTCTAAATTTACTCACTATTACTTCATCAGCCTGACGTACCAACTCTGCTGTTTTTGCCTCTAATTCTGCATTCAGTCTCCTAAGACGATAAGATAGTTTTTGTTATTAAGTTTACCTAAAGAGTTTAAAGGAAACATATTTCAAATGGAATCTCTGCAATACACGAGCTGTCAATAATCACTTCTACAAACCAAATGAAATACTTGTAAGTTCCCTTTTATTGTGAGGTAGTGAATCTTACTTATTTCTGTGTTAGCAGACTGGTGTCAAATATGTAGTCTACCTTTTATATTTATGTATTTTAATTCCCTAAACCCCACTCAGTGTGATACTTTCCTACAATTAAAGTAAAATAGCTAAAGTATTTTTACATTCAAATTATTTCACTTCTACACATCTGAAGGAAAAGAAGATTTTGCACTGCTTTTATTCCAGTCATTTGGATTTTTCTGCATCAGAAAACATAATGCTTCATTGGGCACAAGTTCAACAGATTATCTTAAACTATTCTCCTCTCCTTAAAAAAAAGAAACACACAATGCAAAATGTTCTATTCCATTGTGCTACTAAATTTTGCTTTTAGAATAAAACTATTAATTACATTAATTGTAGTAGCAGAGTGAAAAAGTTATTCAGGCTGCAACCCAAGGCCAAAATGTACAACAAAAACATGTATTAGAACAAGTTTGTACAACCAAAATACATATAGAAGACATCTCTCTGCTTTTCCAGACACAACTTTATTGTACTTGATGTTGCTCAACAGTTATCAACATTTTAAATAAAAAACTATATAGGTAGAGTTGACAGCAGGCATGGGAAATGACACTAGGGTCCTGTGGAAATAGTACAATGTGATTATATAACTGAAGTCTGTATAATCATGCATCTGTGCTAGGGGGATCATATGCATCATATATTCCTAAACGGGGGAGAGAGGGACTGGGGGAGAGAGAGAGAGACAGACACACACGAATCAGCTAGAAAACTCTTAGAACAAAAAAGTTTACAGCAATGTTTCTCTATATACATAAAAGATTTTCCTGCGGGATGACAGACTGATGTCATCACATCACAGCATCCACAGACTGGGGGTTAAGCATGAGCGGATAAAGCCCAGCCCCCGACCGCACCCCTTCCACCTGAGGCTGAGTCCCTGGATCTAAGCCACACTCACTGTCAGCCTGGCCCTCTCGGGCAGCCTTGTGGAGAGCGGGGACTGACATGCCACAGCCTTGGCCTTCCCTAGCCACCAGGGGAAGAGCCAGGGCTGGCGCACTGCAGCCTTGGCCCAGCCCTCTCTGGAAGCCGGGGGCAGAGCTGGGGCTGGTACACTGCAGCATCAGCCGTCCCTGGG
This sequence comes from Pelochelys cantorii, assembly GCA_032595735.1. Taxonomy (NCBI): domain Eukaryota; kingdom Metazoa; phylum Chordata; order Testudines; family Trionychidae; genus Pelochelys; species Pelochelys cantorii. The sequence goes on from CM064338.1 coordinate 18,852,585, forward strand.
TGCTCGGGGCAGAGCTGGGGCTGGCCTCGGACAGGGGCAGGAGAGAGTTAGGCCTCAGGCGGGGAGAGGGGAAAGAGCTGGGGCTGGCGCAGCCTCAGCTGGACGGCAGGGGGGAAAAGCCGGAGCAGGCACGGCCTTGGCACAGGGGGTGGGGGCAGGGAGAGCTGTGTCTGGAGCAGCCTTGGTTGGATAGAAAGAGCCAGGGCTGGCATGGCCTCAGCCCAGCCCTCCCCAGTGGCCGGGGGAGAGCTGGGGTTACTTACCCCCAGAGAGAGGAGGGTTGGCAAGCGTAGCCACCAGGGGGCACAGCCCCCAATAATTTTTTAAAACAAAGTCATGGCATATTTTAAAGTAATCTAATCTTTGAGCTCATCTTTTTACTGAAAGTAAGTTCAAGAGATGGTTTTAAAAAAATAGGAAACTCAAACTCCTAATCTACCTACACCAAGGCCTAGTACTGTGAAAATGTTTTACCTGTAACCTTTTGTGTAAGGTGCCAATAGGAAAAGGGGGAGGGTGTCAGAACACCAGTTAGCAAGAACCATAATTTCTGCTTTGACAAAATAGTCTGATGAAGAGGGCACTCTTAATACTTCTGGCCATAACTGCTCTATAAGGACAGGTGCGCCAGTGGACTTGGGTAGCTCTGACTTGAACTGAACCTGGTGATCTGTTAGCACTAAAGAGGCCATCTGAGAAAGAAGAACCTTCTGGGGTCCATCTAAACACCCAGCAACCACTTTAAAAGTGATCAAATTGGACAAGGCAAACGCTCCAGCAAGCTCATTCTAAACAGTGTTTTACTGATATCAAAATAGAGTCAAGGGAGCATCTCTGCTCCTCCCCTCACAGCTCTGTTCTTACTTGTACTCCTCCTCCTTAGCCAAGAAGCCTCCGTGCATCAAAGTCTTCTTTGACATGGGGCGTTGTGACAGGATCCCATGGGATTTCCGCACCTGCGGAGAGCCAGACAGAAGGGCGTGGCACCCCTCCTTAGCACACTAGATCACAGCTCGCCTCCTGCTTAGACGGGGGTGTTCAGGTCAGGTCGGGGCACTCACAGGTAACAACCCCTCTTGGCTTCCTCCCTAACCCCTCCGCTGGCCAGAGCCCGCCAAAAGCCCCACTGACTCTCCAGCCCCCCCGGTCTGAACCCCTAAACCACACGGGCATCCCTCCACAACCCTGATCAACCTCTCTCCCGCGGGTCTGGCCGCCTACTCCGAGCAACTCCCCTCCGACTGCTAGCGGGGCACCTCCGCGATGGGTCGCACCGCCATCGGGATCGGGATCGGGACCAGGCTCGGGGGCTTCCCAGAGCAGCCGGAGGCCTATATTTCCCTCGCTCCTCACCCCAGACGAACCGCAACCCGCGCCTCGGCGGGTCCCTCCGCCGCCTCCCGCCGCCATTTTGTCCCTGCTCAGGAGCCGCCGAGTGGCGTCGCTCTCACTAGGCAACCGGACCCACCCCCGGAGGGAGGGGCAGCGTGGCGTGGCCTGACCTTCCTACGTCACCGGCGAGGTGGGTCTGTGGGGCCGATTCCTGATCCCCAGTGGGGGAGGGGTTTATTGTGGCGTCTCCTCTTGTCCCGGTTGCGGCGGGACCGGGCTCTGCGCCTTAGGGGGCACCCTGGTGAGCCTTCCTGTGAACCCAACTGCCACCGCCTCCGACAGCGGCTTTTGTCTTCTCCCTGCCCGCGTTGCCTGGCGTGGAAGGCAGACTTCAAAGCCTGGCAGCGCTCACTGCCCCTCAAATGGCTGCCTTACGTGCCTCACCCTGGCACCCCGCAACCCCCTTCAGGAGCCCAGCCGCTGGGCTAGGCACTGTAGGGGCGCTCCCTGCCCCTGCAGGCTTACAGTCTGCTTGTCAGAGTGTGACCAGCACACAAACCCTAAAGGACGGGAGGACACAAAAGGAACAGAATTTGGAGGGGGGGAAGCACAACTGGTGCTGGGCCCTGGGCAGTGTGGGAGGGGCTCAGCTCGGGGGCAGCCCCTGGAAGGGGCAGGGCTTTAGGGGGACGGAACCAGGCTAGGGGCAGCCAGTTCTTGGTACTGTACTTCCTGGACCACATCAGGTTTTCCCCAGCCAGCCCTCAGCTCCCTGTAGACTGCACCGTGTGGGGGGCTAGCAGCCCAGAACCCCAGTCTCTTTTAAATTGCTGGGCCCCAAAGCAACTGCCCCCTGTTGCACCCCCATTGGTGCCTCTGGGGGAAAGCGATGGCTTGTCTAGGTTTGCCAACAATGTCTGAAGCTAGTCTGCCAATGACAACGGGCTATTCTGGGAGATTTTTTCACCCACTATGGTGTAATGTCATTTTCTTAAAATATTCTGTTAAAATCTCCAGGAGTGCTTTCAATGGTCACCAGGAGATTGATGCCAGTTGTGGGAGACTCCAGGCCAATTCTGGAGGGTTGGCAACCCAAGGCTTGTCACTTGCCTCACCACTGCCAGATGGTAATGATTTATCATGGCAGGGACAGGTTTTAAGGCCAGGATGTATTTAGAACTTTTGACAAGGAGTATTTCCAGAATGTGAGGGGTGACATGGGAGAAAATGTGGAGGTGGACAAGGAAGAAGTGGAAGGCAAGCAATTAAGGCTGCTGTCAGTGGCAGAGTAAAGGCAGGGGAAAATTATTTGAAAAGTTAATTGGCACAAGGAATGTTAAAAACAAAGATCAAGGGCTTGTGTTTGATGCCATGAAGGATAGGGAACTAGTGGAGAGACTCAGAGAGGATGAGAATGTTGTAAAGACCCCTCGATAAGGCAATGAAGAAGTCACTCAAGACAAGAGAGCATTTTCAGTGGTCAAGATGTGATTAGGGTGGACAAAATTTTAAATGAAAATCCTGGACATCTGTTTGGGGTTGTACATGGGTTCAGTGGGAGTCATGAAAGTGCATTTAGACCTACACTACAGACTTCTACCATCAAAGCTACATCAGTAAAGAAGGTGTGATCCATGACTGACATAGCTATGCCATCAAAAGATACTAGTATAGATACAGTTATAATGGCAAAACTGCATTTTTACCAGTATAGCCTATTGTACACATGGGGCTTGGTTTTACTAAACCAGAGTGCACTTTGCCAGTATAACTGTGTCCACACTAGGAGTTCTTTGCTAATATAGTACACTGTACTATTTCTTGTCCCTTGACTCTGTTTTGTACTAGTTTCTGAAGGTTCTGTTCATTTAGGCCTGGTCTACACCAGGAGTTTAGGGCATATTTAACCACATTGGGTCAGTTTTTTAAACAATGAGTCCACACAACCAAGCCCGTTCCAGCGACTTTAAGGGCCATTGAATTAATTTTTGGTACTCCTGCTTTTCATGAGGAGTAATGATAAGATGATGAAAAAAATTGACTTTGCATGGTTGACTTTAGGGTTGTGCAGATATAGCGCTGGGACAATCAACATTATTGGCCTCCAGGAGGTGTCCCAGAGCACTGTGACAGCTCTGACCAGGACTTTCAACTTGGCTGCTCTCCAGAAACACAGGAAAAGCCCAGGGAAAATTGTAATTTAATTTCCTGCTTGCCGGAAAACGCTGTTGCAGGAGATGCGAGCTGAACATGAGGACAAAAGTGAGCAGAGAATGTGAAGTGAACACACAGGTAAATGTCTTGACAGTCATGGCAGAGCTGATGATGCTCATGGTGGACTTGCAGGACATCCAGTTGCACAGGCACTCCCTCCAGCCTGTGTTGACCCACATTCCCTCCTCACCAAATTCTATAGCCTCCTTTTCCAGGGACCCTAGAATATGGAGGGGGAAGTCAAGGGCAGCCGCACACTCAGTCCCAAAGAATGTGTCCCAGAACAAAAGGCTGAGATCTAGTCTAGTTAATAAACTGTGAAACCTTCCCTTTAAATGTTCAAAAGCACATTCTACCACCATTCTGCATTTTCTCAGCCTGTAGTTGAACTACCCCTTACTGCAGTTCAGGCTGTGTATGTATGGCTTCATGAGCCACAGGAGCAAAGGCTAGGTTGGATCTCGAAAGATCACTATTGGCATTTCCATGCCTCCACTGGTAATTTTCTAGTCTGGTAAGAAAATTCCATCTTGCAGCTTTCTGAAGAGATCAGCGTTCCTAAAGATGCGCACATCTTTCTCGATCATTGCACGTTGATGTGGGTAAAATGGCTCTTGTGATCCACCAGCACCTACAGTATCATTGAGATGTACCCCTTGCGGTTTATGTACTCTTTGGCAAGATGGTTGGGTACCAAGTTAGGGATGTGCGTGCCATCTATCACTACACCACAGTTAGCCCTCAGCCATGTCCTGCACATTTCCCAGAGTCACCATCTTCATTGCAGAAGGGTATTGATTGCTTTGGCTATTTGGATCACAGCAGCCCCCACTGACCACTATGAGGTCCCACCAGTCTGTGCTTGTCTGACAGCACCAGAAACTGGCGTTCCACTGTGTCCGTAGGATCAAATGCCACCATCATCTGCCAATTACTCATCTCAAGTGCTTCACCACAAGAATCTGTTCATGGCCTTCTCAGATTCTTCCTCATTCTGGCAAGCCCTGGATAGTCTCTGGACACACTGTAGCATAAGGTGCAAGATAGTTGCTATGATTGCATAGTACTTTGCTGCTGAATGGATTCCATGCTTTGGTGTCTGCTACCCTATCATGGTGTCTGCAAGGATATCCAGGGAAAAAAGGATATAAAAATTGTTTGCCATTGCTTTCAAGCAGCAGGGGATGAGGGGGAGGGAGAGATTACTGCATTATGGGACATTGACAACATGTACCCAGGACCACCCACTGCATTGTTTTGTTTCAATCAGGCACTGGGCACATAACCCAGAATGCAAAGGGGTAACAGAAACGGAGATAGCTACCCACACTGTATCACTGTCAAAGTTGACGATAGCCAGTGCCACCCTATTGGGATGCGCTGTGTCAAACACTTGCATGCTGTAGGGACATGCACCTTTAACTTTACAAAATCGTGTGCTAAAATATCGACCTTAATAAATTTGACCTTATCTCATAGTGTAGACAAGGCCTGTATTATCATAGCCAGGGGAGCTGACAGACTTGTCGAGCCCCTGGCCCAGATGGGGAGGGGGGGCAGCTCCATGCTCCTGGAGGGTTGGGACTAGCCTCCCCCACCACCAGCCCTATAGTGCTGCCCCACACTGCTCAGAGCTCTGGAACATGCTGTGCTGGGCTCTGGTGGTGATTTAAAGGTCCCAGGGCTCCAGCCGCCACTGCTGCTGCAATAGCAGCAGCCATGGCCAGGAGCCCCAGGCCCTTTTGAATCTCCAGGCTCTGGGGCAGTTGCCCCCTTTGTACCCACCTGTCAGTGGGCCTGCTCATAGCTTTTCCAGTCCTACCTTGTTTTCTGCTTTTCTTCTCTATCATCTTCCTCTGCCTCTCTTCTCAATTCTTTTCTATACTTTTATTTTTTTCCCTACATTTCTCTGCTTTGTTTTTGAATTTCCTCATTCTCTCTTACACCCACACCCACATGCTGATTGTGAAAGAGACACACAGTGAAAAATCACTCACCCGCTTATTTTATTTATTCCTCCTTTCACATATCATTCATTCTCACATACACATATACTCCTTCATTGAATCTCTTCCCATAGCCTGAGGATGGGGGTGAGGTATAGAAGGAGCTGCCAGGGATGCAAATTTTGTTTGAAGAATTGCCATCACAGTGAAAGGCTGAGAACTAAGTAGAGCAAGAGCTGCCAGTGGTATTGAGATTAAACACATTCTGTTGTTAATCACTTAATCATTTTATAATGTTAATTGTTAGGGATTTTATATTCTATAATCATGCATTTGTGAAATCAAAATGGAGTCCATGAACTGCAACTAAATAAACTCCATATTGCTACTGCATCAGCCACAAGGGCCTTTGAGTCTGGACTATGTCAGCTAGAACCAGATCAATTCATTTTTTTCCTGCCAGAGAACATTCTGAGGCTTCCATCTCCTCAGAGCTGTTTCCACCAAAGATTATATAAGGCTCTGCACAGCTGCAGTGGCTTGTTGTCCATCTCAGTTACAGTACGTAGTGGGTATGCATTCATGTGCTGCCATTAGCCATCATTAGGGACAGAATGTGTGCTGGTTGGATCTCCCTGGCATTCAGGCAGTTCAGACTATTGCTCTGGAGAAATCATCTGTTTCATAGCAAAGAAGAAAAGAGAAGTATACTTACTATCTACATACTTACCATCAATCCTGCATCCTACTGAAGAAAATTATCCTGGAGGACTTCTCTCCACAAAGGCTGACATCACTTGTTGAATCTCCCTGGCATTCCTCCCTGAGCGCTTTACATTAGCCCAAAGGTTGTAGGTCTCAGGCATTACACTGCATACTCCTATCTTTCACATATAAACGTAAAAGGGTCTTTTCTTTTATGTGTCTTTTCTATCTCCTTTTTCTTCCTTCTGGCCAAGTGGAATAGTTTGAGCCTAGGCTTCATGCCCGTTGTCATTGGCACTGTTTTCACAAGGAATGCTCATTGTTTTGCTATATTAGTTCATTGTCTGGTTATATTAGTTATGTGTTGTGTTTATTTCCCTTTCCCCAAACTGTGTAATTAACCTCCTTCACTTGGTTTCACCTGATTCTTTTGTCTGTCATTTCCCCCCCTTATTTGCACCACATTGGGGAGGGGTACACGTATAGTAAGGTAGATATTCCACCGGAAACAAGATACGGATGGAGATGGTCCTGACATCTTTCTGAAACAGGGGTTACCTTTTCCTGATTCCTAGTTCTATTTCAACTGTTGCCTATTCCCTTGAGGTAACAGTGGGTAGTTTTAAAAGGGCATGTGGAGAGGAGTGGGGGTACAGGTTTGAGAGCCATGGAGTTATTGAGATGGAAGAGTGTGGTGTTGAGAGTCGATAAAATTCTGGGGTAAACTTTAGGAAGGAGCCTTTGGAGTGAAGGACTATTACTCATGATGGAATTCTGAATAAAAAAATTAAAAATTCTTCACATATTTTAAAATTCTGCAAAACATCTGCTTATTTTATTTGTCAAAATAAACCAGTATAATCACCCCAGTTTCAATTATTTTTTGTAATTTATTTCTAAATAGCTGGCAGCAAGTATGTCTCTAATAATACAGACAAAAGAAATTCAGAATATGATTTGTTGACAAATAGCTTCCTTACTAGGCATATTAACACAGAACACTGAGTAATAATTTATTTAAACTGCAACACAGAAATATATTTTCCACATGCTCAGAAGCAGTACAAAGGCTTGGGGGAATCCAGGGTAATGATGGAGCTGAGGAAGGAGGAAGTAGTTGCTGGGAAGGAACCTGGAAGTGAACATGCAAGATTTTTGGGTGTGGGTGGGAAAAGTATGGAACAGACTTTTTTCTTGGGGGTGGAGGGAATTGTTAGGGAGTAGGGGAGGCTCCATCATGCAGACCCTGGCTGAACTCTAGACTCTCTAGCTATGTCTACACTACAATGAAAAGTTGGAAAAAGATAAGATTTTCTTCCAAAAGAGGCTTTTATGACATTTGGCCCGTCTACACGGGGCCAAATGTCGGAAAAAAAAACCTTTTTCAGAACATCCCTTCTTCCTTGTAGAATGAGGTTTACAGATGTGCTGAAAAAACACTTCTGCTTTTCCTAATTTTTTTTCAGAAAAGCAGACGTGTTCCTTGGACGCGGCAGAGCTTTTCCAGGATACCTCTGATGTCCCGGAAAAGCTCTGCAGTGTAGACATAGCCTCTAATTCAGTCAGGCACATCTGCCTCTGTCCCATGTGGCCCTGTACCCCCCACTACCATTCAGTCCCTGGCTCAGTGTTGTCACTCCACTAGCTTCTGTGCCTCCCAGTAACCATTCTGAACCCCAATCTATGTGACCTCTCTTCAGCCCCATGTGCCTCACTCTGCCCCCCATATCCTGTCCCTTCTCATCTGGTCCTGCAGGCAAGGCTCTATAAGAAACACAGTTTCTGACCCCTTCCTCTCCACAGCTGGTTCTTGCTCTGGCTGTGAGCTGGCTCCCCTCTCTTCTGCCTCATTGAGTCTTCATGCCCCTAAAGGATGAAAAGTGTAATTACAGCATCTCCCTGGCAAAATGCATTATTCTGCAAGAGATATGAATTCTGTGCTTGCACAATGGTGCAGAAGACCTCCCAGGAGTCTAATACGAAGAAAGCAAATGGAATGAAACAGGAGTTTGGAGGACGTAGAAAGAGGTAGGCAGTGCAGAAGGTAGCCTTTATGATCGCCACCTACAAACTATGCAAGAACTGTGTTTTGTCTAATGTAATATGGTTATAATGACAGGCCATGAACTTCTTAAAGAATTCATAAAAGAAGAAGAATTGGTTGTACTGCCATCTCTGTCCATACAGTGGCTTTTCAAGGATTAAGATGTTGCACACTTGTTTGAGCCCCTAAAAAATTCCTTGACCTAAGGACAATAATTTTACAAAATGAGTACAAAGGAAAGAAGGTAGGCTAGTAGCACTACACAAGTAGAATTAAGCTTGTTTGGGTGACCTTAGCTGGGCCTTTCCATACTCTTGAATGCTTTTTGTCAATCCCTTTCATTATTCTCATGTTACTATACATATATGTGTACCATATAGCCAGGTGCCTTTGGGGGAGGATGTGCAAGGATTTTGGTGGGGGCATAGTGGAGCAGTGCACCTCCTGAGTGCTACACGAGTCACCTGTGCATACAGGTTATATAAAGACTTTAGTTGAAGATTTTATACAATATGCATTGGAGCCACGAGAACTTAATTGACCTTAAGCATGAGGGCAATGAGGACTTCATAAAGTTCACATCTAGAGACTTTCTCTAAAGGTGCTGCTCTCCATTGGAGAAGAAGGGGGAGAATGTTTGGCAGAGGCAAGCTTGAAGAGTAGACGTGACATCACGGAGCAAAAGTGGAAGAAGGGGGTAGGGTCAAATGAGATTATAGCAGAAGACACAAGAGTAGAGGGATCATGGACATGGAAACTAAAGTTGCCTAGTATTAAAGTTGTGTATTGAGATGAAAGTGTGTGTGTGTGGGGGGGAAGAATCAGTTATTTAAATTGACAAAAGGTGCTGGGAGGAATATGGTCATCCAAGTAGTTAATAGATTGTAGCTATTTGTTGGCTGAGGAACAGAACAGAAGCAAACAGACTTCAAAAAAAAGTGAAGGGGAACTTGACACTACCAATTCATTCAAGTTGGTGGAATGAGAGAAGGAGAGGGTATTGACAGAACCTAAGTAAATGGACAGAGAGAGGGAAAGATGATAAGAATAAAGAGATTTATTTAGTAGGAGATTAAAAGATCATGGTCAAGGTCAGTTTTTCAGAGCTGGAATAGAAATTCCTAGAAGAACAGAAGGGAAGTGGAGGGAGATAGGGTCCAAGGATTGGAGAGAAGATTGGCAGGCCTACAGCCCAAAGAAGGATCATGCTTAAATAAAAAAATACTTTTTTGTCTTTTTTTACAAGAAAAATCATAATTTCTTTCTACAGTATTGAAATGTTTCTTAGGAAACTATTATTTCAAGGCTTATGGTGATGGGATATTAGAAATGTAAAAAAAATATGAAGTTAGCCAGGTCTGATAACATCTCACTCAAGGTAGTTGTGTGCTGAGGTAACACTGTCAGCAGGGGTTATGTAGATGTACTGTATGAATAGATTAGAGTCCTTGGTGCTTTATCTATATCCTTTAGCTGACTGATAATGAGCAAACATGGGTAATTGGCCCTTTTTGTTTAGAACCCAGGGGACAAAATAATTTTCAATAAATAATATATATATAGTGCTGTATATTCTATATTCTTTATATACTCTAAATAAATCATACTATGGACCTTAATAGGGATTTGTTCAGTAATGTCTTTGGCAGGCTTAGAATTTAGCCACCTATGTTTTGAGATAATGTGATAGAAGAATTTCTTTCTCTCATCCTAAGTGAACTTTAATTATATTTGTCTGGAGACACGTAGAAAACAGAAATAGGAGTTTGTGTTAAATTCTTGATCTCTTACATCATTAAGGCTTTATCACTTTAAATATGACCTGAAATGACCTTAACAGTTGTGGTTGAGCCTATAATACATAGTTGGTAACTGGGTAGAAAATAGGCTTACATTAAATACAGCAAGATACACAGGAAGCTAAGGCAATTCATCCCAATATTTATCTTCATGAAAGAAGCATTTAAAATAATAGACCGTGCCAGGTAAAGACATTTGTTAGCAGACTCCCATTTTCCATTCAGGAACTTTAAAAAAACAGCTCAAATAATATATTGTAAAAGGAATTGTTTCTTTAAATCAAAGTGGTATACTAGAATATGAGCTGTTTGAAATCCAGATCTATTTTTATGGCTTAGATCAAAGTCTGAAAATGTTCTGATCCAGGGTTTTTGTTTGGGTCTGTCTCTACAATTCTCCTTCCATTAGTTTAGCCCATAGTCATTACATTGCAGTTTCCATATGTTCTGATTATTGTTTTGTCTCTCTTATTGGAAAGAAGAACCTCAAATTAAATGGTTCTAACAAAAAGGAACAAGTTCCAAATTGTATAATTCCCTTCATGTGTTCTATTCTTGCAGAAAAAGAGAATGCCACTGTATATTTAAAGGACAACAAAAACCACCACAACCAATAGCCAACAGAGGATATTCTGGTCAGAAAAGTGTACAAACATGACATGGTATTAAAATAGTTTCCCATAGGAAACACCTGAGCATAAGCATGTGTTTGTCTCTGATTAGTCTGAAAAGCATACATTGGTGATATGTTATCATGGTTATATTCTTCTTTCTCTTGTAAGCCTGGTACTGTATTTGGATAATTTCTTCACATAGATATGCAGGAATCTGAGAATCACATATTAAGTCATTTTTAAAAACTAATATCTGGTGTAATATCTTTTCCATTAGCAGAACGTCCTTCAGATGTGAAAGTCATATGAATGGGACAGTTTTTCAGTTTGAAGTATGATTCTTCTCTGAAAAGTAATTGTAAAGATACTATAGAACTCCCCAAACCTTTAAAGAATTCTAGTGACTTCCTGAGTAATATATGCAGTTAAAAATGGTAAAATTCACCCTAGAATCTGAAAATCAAACTGGGTTCCTTCTGACCTGTGTATCAACAATCACTAAATATGGAAATAACCAATTCTCTGATTCAGCAAAACATTTAAATATGCACTTAACTTTCAGCATTTTATGCACCCTCTACAGGGCAGGGCATAGCACTTGATTTGCTGTATGATGTTTTGCCCCATCCACTTTTTGCACACTTGCCACCTTTTCAGCCAAGCTATCTTTCATTTCAGCCTCCCTTGAGAAGATTACCTTACAAAAACGATTAGTCTTTATTCTCTTCATTGATACAGTAATCATTAAAACATTTCTTACACCTGCTGCACATTTTAAGAAACTGGACAGAAATTCTTGTAGTAGTGGAGGAACTCCAATATAGTGTATGGGTGGTTTATATCTAACTAGCAGGTGAGGCCTTCATTGACCAGGCAAAGTCGTTTTGTGTAGATTACACTTATAGGAAAGTTCAAGAAATTGAATATATGTAATAGAATTTTTTATTAATGTGCTTGCAAAAGGGAAGTAAAAGAACAGTTTTAAATTGGCAGAATTTCAACTTCAAATGTTATTCATTTCACTGAATAATTACCATACTTAGTAAATTTGAATCAGAAACTCATAAAGCTTCCATTACTCTTTCCATCACAAAATAATTCAGATTTTCTTTGCACTAGAATGACAGTTGAATAAAATTTTCTTTGCACTAGAATGACAGTTGAATAGGTTACTCAATTTTAATTTTGTTAGCAAATATTTTTATGAATTTTAATCATAATAGTCATGACTTTTTTCCATTGAAAAACAAAAATAATTATTTAAACCAGTATTTCTCAAAGTGGTTCACGGACCCACTCTGAGAAAGCTGCTACCAGGCTGCTCTGGTTTGTTTTACCAGCTCCACAGCCACGGAGCTTTGTGGCTCCCATTGGCTGCGGTTCACCGTTTGCAGCCAATGGGAGCTGCAAGGATATGTGACTGTGAAGCCGGTAAGTAAACAAGTGGCCTGGTAGCAGCTTTCTGAAAGTAGGTCTCCAGACTACTTTGAGAAATACTGATTTAAACCTTTCACCCAGCATATTCCAATATAAACAGTAGTGCATTCACTAATTTAAGTGGCAGTATTGTGTATGCAAAATTTGGTATCTGTAGGTAATCGCAAAGTATGACTTTATTTTGCACAATCAAATCCACAAACAAACAAAACTCTTCAAAATATACAGTAAATACGGATACTCTCAAGAAAATACATGCTGGTGGTTTTTGTCTGTGTTTTACTATAGCAAAGACCCAAGTGATCACTTATGTCAGTGTTTTGGCAGTTGAAAACATGTATGTAGCACCACAAATTTACCCAGCAATTTACACACAGAAACATTCCCTGCCCCTAAGAACTTGTAAACGAAGACCCTAATTCAGGAGAGTATCCCTAAATCAGGTCAGCACTTAAGGAGAATTTTAACTTAATGTTACTTAAACACATGCTCAAAGCTAAGCACCCTAACTAGAATCCTAAATCCAACCACTCTGTCATATATGGCTATTATACCTACCATATCATTATTCAGAAGCCTTCATAAAGAGACATCTTCTGTTAAGCCTTCTCACAAATTTAATCTAGCAGTGCAGTGTTCATATTTAACAAGAGAAGTGTATGTAGTGCTGCGCATTTGGCACTACAATTACAGGTCATTCCTATGTACTTTTAAAATATTTTATTTTTGTGGTTTGTGGTGTATTTGTACCATATTTATCTCATACTAGTTCACTAGTGGTCTAATTCAGTAGCTAAAGAAATAATATGTGGTAGATTATTGTATAAAAATATTCATTTGGCTTATAAGCAACATTAATTATGTATGTGCACTTGCTATTTTCAGCTCATAAATTTTAATGCCAGAAGTGCAACACTAAATTAGATGAATTATAAACATCTGATCCAATATCAACAGATACAGCTATTTCACACAGTGTAGTGTAAATTGTATTATATATGAAATTCTGATCATAAATTGACATTATTACCGAGACTAATATAGGGCTTGAGTCAAAAGTTCTTATGCAGACATTTTTTGTTTACATCTAGAACTTAGTGAAGAATTGAGGATTCAGTGCACAGATTATTTTCCATGTTGTGCATGTAGAATGCAATATGTAGTGGTCCAATTTCTTATAGGGCTGGATATACTCAGTGGCCCGTATTTCAGAAAGGAAACAGGAGTGTAGTATGTATGTGTAGTAGTATCTGTCTGAATCAGAAATTATACACTGTTCAAAGCATGCTGCTGTTTTATGGCAAACATCAATGGGAGTAAACTACATTCCATGTATGTTTATTCAAAATAGATACATTGCAAGAGGATGCTGAGAAAGGAGACATTTTCAAAATTGCACGTGCACCCATTATGTGCAACCACAAGAGCATGAACAAACTTTGCAGCTGCAGCAACTGAGCAAACCACTTTTTAAAAAAAATGGCCCATAATAAACAAATATATGATCCATTTTCCTTTAAAGTATTAATTTAAGTGCAAAGCATGTCTTCCAGATTTTAAATGAAAAAAAATCATATTAGGACTACATACTGCCTTGGATCAACTGTGGAATTTATTAAGTCAGCGAGGATTTGGAAAGGATTTAGCCAGTACCAATACATGTGCTCCCATGGCATCTGAAGCACTATAGGATGTGGAGAGAAACAATAAAGTAGGAGATAGTAGAGTAAATAGGCGAGGAGATGTACCTCAGGGCTTGTTTCCAATTTGTTGGTGGGACAGTTAGGGTACATCTACACTACAACACTATTTCAAAATAACTAGCGCTATTCTGAAATAACTTAGTCTGCGTCTACACAGCAGGCAGTTATTTCAAAATAGTGTTAAAACACTGTCAAGCTGGGAGACTTCTTACTCCGACTCCTGTAACCCTCATTGTACGAGGAGCACGGGAAGTCGGAGGAAGAGTGCTCTATTTCGAAATAAGCTATTTTGAAATAAGCTTTACACAATTGATGTAGCTCAATTTGCATAGCTTATTTCGAGTTAAGCCCTACTGTGTACCCCCTCCCTCCCCCTTCTCCCCCCCCGTGAAGCCATGACTTAGAACAGCCAGTGAGTGAGAAGCTCATTTCTGTCCCTGCTCCACATTTGTCTCCTTCCCTTTTGGTCTGTGCTGAGGAAGAAGAGGCCACAGGGAATGTTTCCCCCTTTAGTATATTCTACAATAGAACAGGGAATCTGCAATGAATACAAGGGGGAGTCTAATCAACAGAGACAGACCATGCCATTTTCATTGTGATGTGTTGTGTATTCACATCTAATCATCCTAAACTTGGGCTTGGTCTAAAGCAGTCAAGGAAGATATCTGTCTACACTACATCCCTCATTTCCCCCAAGGCCCTCAGTATGAGCAAAAGGGTATGCTTCTCAAACAGGGTATGCATGGAGGTAGTGAAGAGGAACACAAGCAGGTTAAAAAGCTATTAGGAAGTAAATAAGATACAGGTCTGCTGATGCAGCTTTGCAGATCACAGCAAGGACTTTAGAGACAGCTTCTCAGAGGTATTTACGTCCCTAACTCTCATTGATGTTAACAGGCCATTAGTACCATGAAACATTTACTTATTTAGATGTCAAATTGCTAAAAAGAGCACCTATCCATATGCTCTAGGTGCCGTTGGCATAACCTGAAGTATTTGTAAGTGCAGCAGTAGAATTTTAGGTAGACCACCAGTAAGCCAGCCAGGGGCGGACTGGCCCGGTGGGACACCAGGAATTTCCTGGTGGGCCGTCCTCCGAAGGGCCAGCCAAAAGGCCAGCTGAAGGCTGCTGGAGGAGGAGGGGGATTGTGATGGGGTGCTGCAGCCCCACACTTTAAATTCCCCGGCACCACACGCCAGCCATGTCCACAGCACAGTGGAGGCGAGGGAGCGCATGCACAGCATGCTCAAACACCGCGCAACAGGTGAGAGGGGAGACACCTGGGCGTGGCGTGACGTCATGGCCTGGGACTTTAAAAGCGCTCGGCCCAGAGTTGCACCGCGCGGCCCAGCTCGAGGCCCGGCACGTGGTCTGAAGCCCCGGAAGCAGCTGGAGCCCGATCACAGACTCCAGCCCCGCAAACTGGAAGGCAGAAGGTAGGTGGGGAAAAATAGGAGGAAGGGGTAGGAGAGGAAGGGGCTTCTGCTGAGGGGAAGGGGGCAGGTCAGGAGAAGAAAGGGGAAGGCACCAAGGGACAGGATGGAGGAGAGACAAATGCCAGGGGGCCAAGTGGAGACAATGAGGAAAAGGGCAGGAGGGGAGGTGTCAGTGGGAGGGGGGACAGGGTGATGCTGGTAGAGGAGAGGGTAAAGGCATTGGGGGCTGGAGGGGGAGGTGCTGGGTTAAGGCTTGAAAGAAGGGGTGGACATGAGGAAGGCAGAGATGGAGCAAGTTATGTGTGAGGGTACAGGGGCATGAGGGGAACGGGGGTCAGAGGGTAGTGAAGGGGGGGGGAACAGGGAAAAAGAGGGCAAAGGGGGCAGGGGTAGTGAGGGAAGGGGGAGGCACCAGGAGGGTGCAGGGGTAAGGGAAGGTGCAGGTGCCAGGGGATTCTGGGGGTGAAGCAGAAGGGCAGACACCTGCAGGGGAGGGACCAGCACCAGAGGAGAGAGGCAGGGCAGGTGTGTAGAGGAAGGTGTTAGGAGAGGGGATGAGGAGGGGTAGCTCACATGATCAGAGTGGGGCTACTGGAGGAGTGGGCACAGGGGGGGAGAGAAGGGCTGGTGGAGGGGGGCAGGTCTCAGGAGGGCTGAGGGCGGTGAGAAGGGCAGGAGTCTGAGTCAGGACAGCAGAGGAAGGTGAGAGGTTGGGGGGCAGCAGGCACCAGGGGAGCTGATGGAGCAAGAGAAGGAGACATGGCAGCAGAGGGAAAAGGTAGAGGTTTATAAGGTATTTATTAATAACTTGGGTGCCACAGTGGCACATCCAAACAAGCCACATGAACTCAGTACTGGTGCACAACACAAAATTCATTCTGCTCATGGGAGGAAACTCTTAGAGGGAACACTTCCCCCAGCCTCTCCGCCCCCGAGTTAATGTGACGCACATTGGGTTAATGCAATTGCAGGATAGTTGCATGAGGGAGGTTTGGTGGGGGCCAAACTAATCCCTATTGGTAGGAGGATGGTGGGAAAAATCCTTAGAGGAGTCACATGACACCTTTTACTTCTGGTCATGTGTCCATCTTGCCCCGAGAGTGTTACCTCCAGAGGCCTGGCTAATGGGAGTCAGGGGGTGTGGCTAACGAGGGTCAGGGATGTGGTTAACAGGGGTCAGGGGTGTGGCTAGTGGGGGTCAAAGAGTAAATTTTAAAAAAATTCTTTGATGTGAAAAAGTGGGCCGTTCTCAACCCACTTCCCGGGCCTATTTTGATTTCCAGTCCGCCCCTGAAGCCAGCCCACCACTGAATAATTTTCCCACCCTTCATTTTACCCTCTTTGATCCTTTCTAGGACCTTGGGCTGTGTCTAGACTACACCTCTCTGCCGATAGAGAGATGTAGATTAGGCACATCGAAATTGCTAATGAAGCGGGGATTTAAATATCCCGCGCTTCATTAGCATAAACATGGCCGCTGCTTTTTTTGAAACAGAGTTTTTTCAAAAAAACCCGGCAGTCTAGACACGGATCTGTCGAAAATAAACCCTTTTTCAACAGATCCTGTATTCCTCAAAAAATGAGATATACAGGATCTGTCAGAAAAGGGTTTATTTTTCGAAAGATCAGCCTCTAGACTACCACTTTTCTCTGACAAAGCTCCATGCCGAAAAAAAAGCGGTGGCCATTTTTATGCTAATGAAGCGCAGGATTTTAAAGCATCCAGTATATTTCATGCTCCCATTATACTGAATTTTTAGTGCAAATTTCATGCTAAACAGTCCAAAACGGTTAATGCTACACTTATGTCTAAGAATTAAACGTTATACCATAGTTTGAGGTATATATGCCAGGATAGAGAAAAATACTCTAATAATATTAACCCATTTTACAATCTATTTCAACATTTGTGAAACAATGGGATCTAGACAATGTGTAGATATATTAGAACATAAGAACATAAGAACATAAGAATGGCCATACTGGGTCAGACCAAAGGTCCATCGAGCCCAGCATCCCATCTGCAGACGGTGGCCAATGCCAGGTGCCCCAGAGAAGGAGAACAGAAGACAATGATCAAGTGATTTATCTCCTGCCATCCATCTCCTGCCCTTGTTATGAAGGCTAGGGCACCATACTTTATCCCTGGCTAATAGCCATTTATGGACCTAACCTGCAAAAATTTATCAAGCTCTTTTTTAAACCCTAATAGAGTCCTGGCCTTCACAGCCTCCTCGGGCAAGGAGTTCCACAGGTTGACTGTGCGCTGTGTGAAGAAAAAAAAAATTTCCTTTTATTAGTTTTGAACCAGTATTAAATCAGTATACTAGACATGGAAGGAATTCTCCAGTCAGCTGTTATATTTTTTTCTCCTAATCAGTAATAATCATCTTGTGGTGTCTGAAAGCATGTAAACTGGTATAATTGAAGATGAATATATCCTTTGGGTAGTCTAGAGTTTACTTCACTCCTCTTCTCCTAGTTTTGAAAAACAACTCCCATAGAAAAGTGCATGGAAACACCAAAGTTCAGTGTCTGAGGATTTTCAGCAAGAATTGCACAGGGTCAGCCCTCCCCCACGCTCTATCCAATCTCAAAAGAACAAAAGGAATGAACTTAATTCTTAAGGCTAACTTTGTAAAAATAAAGAAATAATAATAATTATTAATAAATAATTACTTAATTTCTATAACATACTAGGGCTACTTTATAATTCACATACATTATCTTCCCAGTAATACATATACATAAAGAAAACAAATGAAACCTAAAGAGGTCAGTCTCCACAGAAACAATAAGAAACACAGAGTTCCCAAAAGCTTATGTTGAATTCACACAAGTCTCGGTTGCAGTCTTTGATCACTAAATACTATACAATCTGCTGTATCAAAACCACTGCCACCACAACTTCCCTCCACTGGGCTGTAAAAATCGTCATCTGGAATCCACTCAGACTCTGCCTCCTCCTCTGCTAAAATCATTCTATTTAATTAGTTGACTAATCAACCAACAACTCAGTTAAATGTATAGATAGATAAAAAAAGCACTGGTACAAGAAAAATGCAAAACTGAGAAGAACAAAATATAAATAACTCCCCCTCATCACATTCAAATAAGATGAGCATTGGTAAATCATACTGGTTGAGACAATTTTACTAAAAGTTTGGCTAAAATGAGATACCATTCCAGGTATACAATTAAAATGAAACACACTGGTGACTGCTGCGGAGGGTCAGAATGGGGGCCATCGACCATGTGACACCCCCATGTGACTCCTCCCCACACTTCCCCTAGCCTGGGGGAGGGCCATCCCTAGGATGGTGCTGGGCTCAGGACAACCCCCCTCCACCCCAGGTGGCACCTCTTCCCACCCTGTCCCCTACTCCACTCCACCCCTTCCCCCAAAACCCGACCTCTACATTGTTCCTTCCTTGCCTCTCCTCTGCCCTACCCTCACACCACTCCTTCTCTCAAGCCCCTCCCCCAAGTGACATAGCCCAGGGGATTAGCCACTGCCACTGGCAGCAAGGGCCGTGCCCACCCTTTCACTCACTGGCATCAGCAGAAAGCGGAGCAGCCTGGCCCCAGCCTGCTCCACATCGCTCTGTTTCCCACCACAGGTGACTGCATGGACAGTTCCACCCCTCCCCATAATCCTCCTCCTCCAAGCAATGTGGTTGGGAGCCAGAGAAGCGGAGTGGCCCGGAACTAGATTGCTCTGTTTCCTGCGCCACTGATGAATGTGTAGTGGGCCAGGCCCCTCTTGAGTCCCCTAGGCTGCCCTTTGCTCTGTGGCATCCCCCAAAGCATGAGGCCTGGGGTGGTTGCCTGAACTGTGCCATGGAAGGGGTGGATTGCTGGCTACTGGCCCTTTACTCCTCACCACAGCATTTCAGGGTGTGTGTGACCCTTCATGCTCTCCCCCCCCACATGCATTCTCTCTGATGAAATTAGTTTTCCCCACAGAGAAAAAAACGGCAGGTGCTGAGCATCCACTGGCAGCCCTCCTGCTGGAACCTTCCTCTCCTTCTAGTGCCTACTGCCTGCTGGCAGGCCCTGCCGATTAGTACCTCCCCCTCCCTTCCAACACCTATCTCTTCCTGTGAATCAGATGTGATGAGGGAGGAGGGGAGAGGAACACCAACGCAACACTTGGGGAGGAAGTGGAACTAGGCTGGGAAGAGGCAGGGTGAGGAGAGGTCAGGGATGGGAAAAGGTGATGCAGGAGTGGCAGTGGGAAGAGGTGACAGAGATGGGGTATTGGAGGGAAGGGACACAGTGGGGCTGAGAGCTGGGCAGGGATAGGGCCGGGGGAGCACCACCCTCCATATTAGAAACTCAATATCTATGGTTTTCCTTCCCAATTTCCCCAGTCAATAATCAATACTGCCAGGGCTTCCCGTTGAAAGGTTAACAATATTACTAACCTGCTGCACAATACTTCAAAGGTAAGGCAAACAGCCTACTTTCTGCTCCAAGGCTCAGCTTTTCCCAACCCACACAGGGCGCATTGCCTTTCGCAAAGCAGCTGTCCTAACTACTTGCCCTCAGAGTCTGAATCCAGCAATAGGAAACCTGCTGAGCATACCCAAAACTATCTCACCCAATTCCAGAAAATTCTGAATGTGGAGAGCTAATTGTGCATCTGCCTAGTAACCAGACCCAACTCTTTCCTACCTCCTCCCCCCATAGATCTCATAAAGAGATATCTCCCTTTTATGCACATGGGTTATAGTAGCATGTATTTTTGTGCTAGTATTTTTCTTTCATATGACAATGCCTCCTAAAATATGAAGAAAATAAAATAATAATAGGCATACATTTCTTTGTAAAACAGCTGCCTGCTGTTTTGATAACACAATTTGCAAGATCTCTTTAGGTACAATATACCAAAATGGTTCACCATCAGTATTTCCCACTGTCTTATTTTTGTTGATGTGTAGAATATGTGATCAATGTTAGCTGCTTTGAACAAAAAAAATCTTTGATTTTGTATAAAATACAGTATATATGGGTGAGTAAAACTAAATTGGCCAAAGCACCTGTATTTTGGAGAACAGTAGTGGGGGGACAGGCAAGATCATCTAATGCGTTTCTTCCATCTCTATTTTTTTTAGTTCTGTTGTATGGATTTTTTTATCATTCAGCTTCAATATTTATACAGTTTTACAGTAAATATGTGGACATGCAGTATTCCTAGTTTCTAGGGCTTTCTATTTTTCATAAATTGTCAACATACATATATAACTATAGTATACTAAAATCATAACAGTTTGCTTTGTTTTCTGTTTTTGTTTCACTATCTGGACTTACTTATTTCAGTATCATCCTTTCTTACGCTAATCCAAACAATAACCTTGGCTCAACAATTTAAACATATTGAATCCCCAACCAGAGTCGTTTTCCCTAGTAATACTCTGATTACAGCAGCTTTTATGTCTGCACAGAAAAGGACCTTAAACATTAAATCTCATCAGCACTAAAAAATAAGTGGTGAGCATCAGTCATGTTTTCTTGAAATACCACAAGTCTTCCTTGAGGCATAATCCTTTAATCTCGGGATTTTGGGCACTTCTGTTCTGATTACTAAGGCTCAGAAGGGTTGGCAAATACTCTTCAGATCACTTCTAAAAGTGGCCATTGTAATATTATCAGGTTATTGTGAAAACTGCATGGTTATCTCTTGTTCTGATGCCTGATAGTCAATGTCTTGTTCTGATGTCTGGTAGAAAATTAGAAGGGGAAAGTAACATATTAGAACTACAATCCATTTCAGTGCAAATCTAATAAAAACATTGTCATGCATGTTCCTATAATACTGTGTGGTTAAGGATTTCAAAACAGAGCAATGTCAAATTGGGGGAATCTCCTTCACTGAAGAGGTTCATTTCCTCCCAAACATAAGAAGCCTATAATGTTTTTATATCTTAGATTACACCTGAAATCAGTCTGTTTGATAGCCAGTTTTCTCCTTTGGAACCTGTAGTTCCATTTGTTATTAAGTGGGTTAGTTATTTGAATAGGTGGCTTCTCTATTTTGCTTCAAGCATAGACAATACAAGTTGTAACAAACAAAACTTTTCACCTTCCAGGGTTCCATTTTGTTAGAGCACTCACAAGTAAAACAATACAAAATCCAGGGCCAACCTTTTTCCTTAGGCTTGGCTGGTAGGATTCCCCTGGGAACTACTTAGCCTATACCCTAGATTTTTTTTTATAGAGGGAGAGTCTCTCCCACATCTCTTAAATCTAGGTGAACTAATGATCTGCCTATAACAGCAAGCCAGCAAAACCCACTTGACAGTTTCCGCTAGGGTTCTTTCCTACTACCGATTGGACCTTCCTGGTCCAGCACCCTTGGGATCTCACTGTTCCTGAACCAGAGCGTTTGCTGGGCCCCGGGGAAGTCAATGCTTCTGCTGCTGGATTCTGGACTCTGGGCTCTGCTCCTTGGCTCTGCTCCCAGTCAGCAGGCTCCTGGTCCCGGCCAGCTGGCTCCAGCTCCTAGCCCCAGCCACTGAACTCCGAGGCTAAGACTGTTGCAAGGGGATGTGGATTGCAACTGCTTTGAACACTAAGGAGAGCAGATCACCACACAGGAGTGTAAAGGGTTTGTTTATTAAGTTCAAACTGGGAAGGGAGGGGAATCTCACTCATACACTCAATCACACTTACAGTCCCAGGCAGGATGATAAGGCAAGCAGAAGGCAGTTCATGGTATCTGATCTTCCCATGTTGACTCCTGAGCTGGTCCGCTGGCCAGGCGATCCGAGCAGAGGGCATTCTATGGCAGGCTCCACTTGATGGTCAACCAACAACCTGTGTCTGCGTCCCTCTCTCCTTTTAGGATCAGCCACGTGCAGCTTCTGAGTCCCTGGGCCTCTTGGGGCCGTGTGCACTGTTGTTTACTCCTGCTGTTTACCTTGGAGTTTTCCCGCCTCTTGTATCCACCTCAGACATTCTTCTGCACTCACTCAGGGAAGAGATAGGGCAGGGGTTCTCAAACTTTGTAATACCGTGACCCCCTAAAATTCTAAATTAATTTGTGTGACCCCCCCCCACCCTCACTACTCCACAAGTAAAGGGAGAGTTGGGGGCAGCGGGGCTGGCCGGGGGAGATCGGGCGGGGGAACCGGCCGGCGGTAAGCAGGGCTGGCGGGGGCGGGGGGGAATCGGGGGCAGTGGGGCTGGCCAGGAGAATTTGGGGGGTCATCGGGGGCAGCGGGGCTGGCTGGGGGAGATCGGGTGGGGGAACCAGCTGGCGGGACGCAGGGCTGGTTGGGGGGGGGGGGGGGGTTGAGTGCAGCGGGGCTGACCAGGGAACATCGGGAGGAGGAGGGGAGAACTGGCCACCGGAAGCAGGGCTGGCGGGGGCATCGGGGCTGGCCGGGGGAATTCGGGCGGGGGAACCAGCCGGCAGGAAGCAGGGCTGGCGGGGGGTGTGTGGGGTGTAGCGGGGCTGTCCGGGGGACATCGGGAGGAGGAGGGGAGAACTGACCACCGGAAGCAGGGCTGGCGGGGGCAGCGGGGCTAGCTGGGGAAGATCGGGAGGAGAAGTGGGGGAGAACCGGCCAGGAGGAGGTCGGGGAGAGCGCGAATTGGCCGGCGGGGAGCGGGACTGACCCGGACACGTGCAGATCCCAGGGCACTGCCCGTCCCGTGCACAGTCCCGGCGAAGCGCGAGTGAGTTTGGCTACGGCTCCACCACGTGCTGGAACAGCGCTCAGGAGCACGTACAGGGCTTCCCCTCCTCCCCAAGGTGTTATACGCAACCAGAGGCTCTCAGCGCTGATCACCCCCCAACTCCCAGCCACTCCCCCCACCCCCACCAGGCTTCCGTTGGGCGCCCAGCCGGAAAACTAGAAAATACCGGGCATTGCACATGTCCGGCATTTCTCAATTTTTTTACCAGACTGTCCCAAAAACCAAAAAAACTGGACTGACCTGCGACCCCCCTCTAAGTTGCTCGCGACCCCCCCGGGGGTCGCGACCCACAGTTTGAGAAACGCTGAGATAGGGGGTTAACAGATAACACTTTAAGGCTATGTCTGCACTCCCGGCTTCTTGCACAAGTATGGCCATTCTTGCGCAAGAATCCGCAGAGCGTCCACACTGCCCACCCGCTCTTGTGCAAGGAAATTTACAATACGGCATGGTAAGAGAGGGCTTCTTGCGCAAGAGTTACGCTCTTTTCTAACAGGTGTAAGCCCTCTTGCGCAGGAGCTCTTGCGCAAGAGGGCAGTGTGGATGCTCGGCAGGGATTTCTTGCACAAGAAAGCCCTATGGCTAAAATGGCCATCAGAGCTTTCTTGCGCAAGAGAGCATCCACACTGCCATGGGCGCTCTTGCGCAAAAACACAGCTTGCACATGGTAGTGTGGACGTTTTCTTGCGCAAGACTTCTTGCACAAGAACCCTTGCGCAAGATGTTCTTGCGCAAGAAGCCGCGAGTGTAGACATAGCCTAACAGTTTAGGGAACCAAATAACGTCATTAACAGGTGAGAAAGAGAACAACATCCATTTTAACTCTTTCCTTGCTCCTCCTTTGCCTCTAGCAAAGACCACTCACCAGCTTCAGGCTCCTGGGCTCAGCTCCCAGCCGCCAGCCCACCTCTTTGGTTCAGCAACATGTGTGGTCCTGCTGTGCCAGTTTTTCCACGTGAGTGCTCCATCCCCAGGGCACCTACAGAGACCCTGATGATGCCAGACCAGGGATATTGCTGGACCAGACTAGAGAGTTTCAGCCTATAAAAGGACATAAACAGGGGAGGGCAATAATTTTTGACTGGGTGCCACTCCAGGATTTTGGAAAGTGGTCAAGGGCCGCACTCTTCCATGATATTAATGAAGAAGATGTGGGGTCTGGGATGGAGGTTGGGTACAGAGGGGAGCTTGGAGTAAGGGATTGGGGTGCAGGAGGGAGACTGGAGTCTGGGAGAGAGTTTGGGTGAAGGAGGCAGTTGTGACCTAGGGCAGGCGCCTGGAGTGCAGGGGTTTGGAATGTGAGCTAGAGTAGAAGGGGATTGTGATCTGGGGCAGGGGATTGGGGTGCCAGATCTGGGAGGGGGTATGGGTGCAAGAGGGAGACAGAGGCTTTAGGTATGTTGAGTGTGTGTGTGGGGGAAGGGCTGGGTGACAGAGGCAGGCTGTGGCCGGGAGATTTACCAGCTAGGAGCCAAACCAGCCTGCTTGCCTGCCTGCAGAGCTTGCTTGCAGAGCTTAAAATGTTTGCCAGCCAGCTAACCTGCCTGCCTGCTTGCCTGGCTATGTGCTTCATTGAATAACTGAGCCAAAAGGGGGTGTGGTTCTTCTTGGCTGCATGTTATTCAAACAGGCAGCTCCCTTTGGCAGGTTTCTGGTCAGAAACTGACCAATGGGATTGTGCTGGGGGTGGGGCTGCTCCGGAAACTTCCCCTGTCCCCTCCAATTTTGAAACAGAAAGGAAGCCCGGCAGCCATGTTTCTGCACAGTGTGTAGGGCTGTGAGGCAAACAGGGGAGCCTGCCTAGGGCTCCCTACTGCCTTCGTGGGCTGGATCTGGTGGCTTGGTGGGCCGCATCCGGCCCGTGGGCTGTATTTTGCCCAGGCCTGGACATAATTGTCAAGCAAAGTCTGTTAGCCTCTTATAAGGTCCCACCATTGTAATATAAGTTCACACATAACATTTGCAATGTTGATTTATTCAGTTTTCCTCCCTCACCACCGCATCCTTAGTTATTTGGCTCACATTTATCTTCATAATCAATACAGATAGCAGTTAGAAAACTGGTCATGTGCTCAGTACCAAAACCACCTCTAAAGTCTAAAAGGAAAGAGCCAAAAAGCCTTCGGGTCCTATTCATCAGTATTTTACTTGCACAGGTATATCCTCATTTAGATGCAATTCCTCTTAGCTTCTAAAAGAGCCTGTTCTGTATGTACTATTTATCAAACACATCTGGAAAACATACTTTATACTGTGTGGGATTTGCCATAGTGAATATTTGAAGGTATATTTCAAACATGCATGTCTGTAACAAATAGGATCTTTAAAAATTCTTAGCCTTTAATTGCCAGCACAAAAATAGTTCTAAGCATTATCAGCTATTGGATCTACTGGCATATTTTGTTCATTTTTCCCTCATTTCAAAAGTTGTATATATATTGGTCCTAAATTATTACACTACAGATGACATAGAGTAGTAAAATGTAGCAAACTAAGACCAGTAACTCTAACATCAATACCGGGCAAATTAGTTGAAACAATAGTAAAGAATAAAATTGTCAGACACATAGAACATAATTTGTTGGGCAAAAGTCAACATGGTTTCTGAAAAGGGAAATCAGGTCTCACTAATCTATTAGGGTGTGTCTAGACTACATCCCTCTTTTGACACAGGGATGTAAATTAGGCACTTTGAAATTGCAAATGAAGCCAGGATTTGAATTGCCTGCACTTCATTTGCATAATCGTGTCACGGTGCTCTTTCGAAAAAGCGCTATTTCGAAAGTAAAACTGCAGTCTAGACGCGATTCTTTTGAAAACGGAAGGCTTTTTTGAAGTTTACAGGATCTTTCGAAAAAGCCTTCCCTTTTCGAAAGAACCACATCAAGACTGTGGTTTTACTTTCGAAATAGCACTTTTTCAAAAGAGCGCCATGACGCAATTATGCAAATCCTAGACACACCCTTAGAGTTCTTTGAGGGTGTCAACAAGCGTGGACAAGGGGAGTCCAGTAGATATAGTGTACTTAGATTTCCAGAAAGCCTTTGACAAGGTCCCTCACCAAAGGCTTTTATGTAAATTAAGTTGTCATGGGATAAGAGGGAAGATCCTTTCATGAATTGAGAACTGGTTAAAAGACAGAAAACAAAGGGTAGGAATAAATGGTAAATTTTCAGAATGGAGAGCTGTAACTAGTGGTGTCCCCAAGGGTTGGTCCTAGGACCAATCCTATTCAACTTATTCATAAATGATCTGGAGAAAGGGGTAAACTGTGGTAGCAAAGTTTGCAGACGATACTAAACTGCTCAAGATAGTTAAGACCAAAGCAGACTGTGAAGAACTTCAAAAAGATCTCACAAAACTAAGTGATTGGGCAACAAAATGGCAAATAAAATTTAATGTGGATAAGTGTAAAGTAATGCACATGGAAAAAAATAACCACAACTATACATACAATATGATAGGGGCTAATTTAGCTACAAATAATCAGGGAAAGAGATCTTGGAGTCATCATGGATAGTTTTCTGAAGGCATCCACACAGTGTGCAGCGGCAGTCAAAAAAGCAAACAGGATATTAGGAATCATTAAAAAAGGGATAGAGAATAAGGCAGAGAATATCTTATTGCCTTTATATAAATCCATGGTACGCCCACATCTTGAATACTGCAACAGATGTGGTCTCCTCATCTCAAAAAAGATATACTAGCATTAGAAAAAGTTCAGAAAAGGGCAACAAAAATGATTAAGGGTTTGGAACGGGTCCCATATGAAGAGAGATTAAAGAGATTAGGACTTTTCAACTTAGAAAAGAGGAGACTAAGGGGGGATATGATAGAGGTATATAAAATCATGAGTGGCGTGGAGAAAGTGAACAAGGAAAAGTTATTTACTTGATCCCATAATATAAGAACTAGGGGCCACCAAATGAAATTAATGGGCAGCAGGTTTAAAACAAATAAAAGGAAGTTTTTCTTCACACAGCACACAGTCAATCTGTGGAACTCCTTGCCTGAGGAGGTTGTGAAGGCTAGGACTATAACAGGGTTCAAAAAAGAGCTAGATAAATTCATGGAGGTTAAGTCCATTAATGGCTATTAGCCAGAATGGGTAAGGAATGGTGTCCTTAGCCTCTGTTTGTCAGAGGGTGGAGATGGATGGCAGGAGAGAGATTGCTTGATCATTACCTGTTCGGTTCACTCCCTCTGAGGCACCTGGAATTGGCCACTGTCAGCAGACAGGATACTAGGCTGGATGAACCTTTGGTCTGACCCAGTATGGCCATTCTTATGTTATGTTCTTATGTTCTTACATAATAAACACAAACAGGTTCCTAACTATTATTTTTAATTTGAAAGATGCTGTTTTGATAACACTAGAGACTGAAGTCCTCAATATAGCCATACAACAGATGCAGCAGTCTTTCATACATTACCCATCAAATGTTCCTTAACGAGCAGTTCAGCCAGTTTCTAGAAGTGAAGGGACAATTCAGTCTGTGTCGTCCATTTGATCTTTGGCCTCCTTGCTAAGGGCGATCTATATTAAACTTGCTCTACTGTACAAATATCAATGTAAAATCAACATAAACACATTCATACGTACATCTGTGCAAACCATTAATATAGATGCACTGGAACTGATAATGCATTAAGTTAACTTGTCGATTTATTCCAGTTTCAGTGCATCTCTGTCAGGAGGTTGCACCAATGTAACTAGGTCGATTTTAAGTCTTTCAGTACAAGTTTTCTTCCATAGACCAAGCCTCAGATTGTTTATGTAAAAAAAAGTGTCAATTAATCTCAGTTGTGATGCATTTTTGTAATGTGAACACCTGTCCACTAGGAACAAGACTGCCAGAGACCAAACTTATCTTGCATGTTACAGGCTGCTGAACAGTTCACAATGAATAAAAAAGTGGATAGCTTCTAAAAATAAATGCCCTAATTTTTAAACACGCTGCACACCCACAAATCCACTTAAAGTCAATAGAGCTGTGGGTGAACCTCACCTATGAAAGTCAGCCCTTCCAGTAATGCAGTAGTTTTCCTAAATCAACTACAGTAGAAAACAAAAGGTGAGCTGAATAGCCATTTGAAAAATAAATAGCATTTAAGGTCTCAAATCATTGCAAAAAAAAAAAAGCATAGCTATCAAGATATTAAATAGTTACATTTTCATACAAAATAGTTGAAAATCCAAATCTTTCTGCCTAATCACCCTTTTCTTCCCCCACTCTCTATCCCTCAAGCTGAACTCCTGGAGTCAGCTGTTGTGGGACAAACAGTGGACCAAGGTGTTCACAGGTAAAAGGCTCAGCAGGCATTTTTAAGGTAGTCAGCCAATTTATGTAACAGTGCTTTTAAATGAAACTTGTGAGTTATAAGGTCCCGAATTTTTGGTTAACAAAGCATGGAGAAGAGAAAAGCATCTAATGTGAGACATGAATAAACCAATTCTTATGCTTTAGGCCATCCTGAATAAAAGGGACATTCCCCAAAAGTTTAAATTTAAATTGGAGGTTATACTTAATGTCCCCCTTCTGCAAAAAAAATCTGATGATAATAAAGGTATTCATGGAAAAAGAACGAGAGAAGGGAAAAAAACTGGAAGAGTATTCTGTTTATTTAAATTTGAACACTCCCCTGTGGTGTCTGCAAATGTAAACATTAGAAGATCTGAGAAGCAGTAAGTGAAATGCAGAGGCAAAAGTGAACGTTCATTATTAAAGTAAACTACAGGAGTAGTGAAAAGCACTTCAGTTTCATTGTAAAATTTCTTCTCTGTTTAATAAGAGTTTGCTAATCATATAAAAAGTTTACATGTCCCTTTATATGTGAAAATAAACATATGAAACAATTGCACTAAAAGTTGCTCTGGTTTATAAAAATATGTTGTAATGTTTCATTTGATTCACATTGTGTATTTAATTTATAATATTTACTAATCTAAAATTAAAATTGAGATTCACAGTAAGGAAACTCTAGGCTGAGGGTATCATAAAAAAGGGCTTAATTCCTCCTCATTAACCTAGGAAATGGCGCTCACACTTTTATGGAGCAATATGTATGATTGCCCACCTACTTTGTCTTCCCCAAAAGACCATAAGAACAGGTAACTTTATGTAATACTAGCAGACTGACCTGATATTGCTCAGGTCCTTAACTCAATGAACTTTTTATTTTTTGGAAAATAAAGGAAAATATACATGCTTTATTTAAATGATTGTATTTTTCAAAAATACAGTGTTATTTTAATGAAGTTAATTTTTTTTTCAGATTTCTTTTAAAAAAGGATTGTTAAAATTTGTCCATTTAATATTTTTAGTAATTTTTTAAAAATCAGAATTCCATCAAGTGTATTTTTTTCTTTATCCCTATAAACTTCAATTATTTGCTATGTTTTAACAAAAAAGGTTTCTAGTCAATTTGGATTCCAATAACATTGTCTTCTAGTTTTCAAACCTTAAGCATTGATTTTGCTGTGCCAAAGCAGAGCACTACTCCAAATATAGTTTTGTTTTATATTTTTAAAAATATGTAGAATTTGTTACCATATCCAGACATCTTTGATTTTTGGATCCCAAATAAATTAAACACTACTCTTATTTATCAGATTAAGACATTTAGTAATAAAGGTAATTAATGTCTGGCTTTAGAAAGTCCCATCTACTGACTGGTCAAAATTATATAGGTTATGAAGGACCAAAGTAGGCACATTAATAGGGGAAATTTTCATGCATGTTTATGCCTGCATTTTTTGAAAGTGGATAGTTGATTCATGTGACTGAGTTTATCGGTTTGTCAGAAAGGAATTATGAGGACGTATAAAGGGAAAACATACAATGACTTCATTCAGTTTGCTTAAACCCCAGGGGCAGGGAGAGGAAGGAGAGGGAGCAGTAACTAGCAGGACTGTGGGGGCAAGAGGTGTGTCAGGGTTATGGTTTCAGGCAGAGGTGAAAGTAAGTGGGTGTACCCAAGTGCGCAGCTCCAGCAAGAACTGGCTGAGTTGCAGCAAAAGCCAGCATGGAGCTATTTAAAGAGTTGGCAGGGACCAGGGTTGCAATAGGACAGTAGGGGCAGGGGAGGTTCCAAAAACTCCTGCTGTAGTGTCTCAAGGGAGCCCACAAAAAGTTAATCTGGCCCAGCCTCTAATGAGGAAATAATAGTTCATTTTACATTCAGCCTTTACAGCTGTTTGACATTAACAAGACTGCAAATTAATGCTAGTTAGTGCCATTTATTATTACGTTTGTTATGTGCTTGTTGTCCAAGAGGAACTGAAATGAAACAACCATTTCAGTCGGCCAGGAAGAAGAGCCACCAGAGGATAACCAATCTGGCTGTATTTTAAAGAAGCCTTATTGAAAGCGCGGGAACAAACCATCCCAATGTTCAGTAAGAAAAGCAAATATGGTAGGCAACCAGCTTGGTTTAGCAGTGAAATCTTTGGCAAGCTTAAACACAAAAAAGACACTTACAAGAAGTGGAAATTTGGACAGATGACTAGGGAATAGTATAAATATATTGCTCAAGAATGCAGGGGTGTAATCAGAAAGGCCAAAGCACAAATGCAATTGCAGCAAGCAAGGGATGTGAAAGGTAACAAGAAAGCTTTCTGCAGGTACATTAATAATAAGAAGGTTGTCAGGGAAGTGTGTGGGACCCTTACTGGATGAAGGAGGTAACCTAGTGACAGATGATGTGGGAAAAGCTGAAGTACTCAATGCTTTTTTCCCTCTCTGTCTTCACAGACAAGGTCAGTTCCCAAACTACTGCACTAGGAAGCACAACATGGGAAGGAGGTACGCAGTCCATGGTGGAGAAAGAACAGGTTAAGTATTTAGAAAAACTGTACATACACAAATCCATGGGGCTGAATCTAATGCATCCAAAGGTGCTGAGGGAGCGGGCTAATGTGATTGTAGAGCCATTGACCATTATCTTTGAAAATTCATGGTGATTGGGGGAGGTCCCTGATGATTAGAAAAAGGTAAATATAGTGTCCATCTTTTAAAAAGGGAAAAAGGACAATCCAGGAAACTACAGACCAGCCAGCCTCACCTCAGTCCCTGCAAAAATCATGGAGGAGATCCTCAAAGAATCCATTCTGATGCACTATCAAGAGAGGAAAGTGATCAGGAATGGTCAACATGGATTCACCAAGGGCAAGTTATGCCTGACCAACCTGACTGCCTTCTATGACGAGGTAACTGGCTTTGTGAATATGGAGAAGGCAATGGATATGGTACCTTGACTTCAGCAAAACTTTTGATACAGTGTCCCAAAGTATTCTTGCCAGCAAGTTAAAGAAGTATGGATTGGATAAATGGACTATATAGAAAGCTGGATAGATTGTTGGGCTCAATGGGTAGTGATCAATGGCTCAATGTCTGGTTGGCGGTTGGTATGAAGTGGAGTGCTCCAAGGGTTGGTTTTGGTGCCAGTTTTGTTCAACATCTTTATTAATGACCTGGATGAGGGGATAGATTGCACCCTCAGAAAGTTTACAGAGTGCTGGAGGGTAGGGATAGGATTTAGAGTGACCTGGACAAATTGGAGGATTGTGCAGAAGAAATCTGATGAGGTTCAAGAAGGACAAGTGCAGAATCCTGAATTTGGGATGGAAGAATCCCAAGTACTGCTACAGGCTGGGGACAGACTGGCTAGGCAGCATTTCTGCAGAAAAGGACCTGGGCATTACAGTGGATGGGAGGCTGAATCAACAGTGTACCCTTGTAGCCAAGAAGGCTAATGGCATATTGGGCTGCATTAGGAAGAGCATTGCCATCAGATCTAGGGAAGTGACTATTTCCCTTTATTCAGCACTAGTGAGGCTACATCTGGAGTACTGCATCCAATTCTGGGCTCCCCATTACAGAAAGGATGTGGACGCATTGGAGAGAGTCCAGCGGAGGGCAACAAAAATGGTTAGGGGTCTGGAGCACATGACTTACGAGGAGAGGCTGAGGGATTTGGGCTTATTTAGTCTACAGAAGAGAAGAGTGAGGGGGGATTTGATAGCAGCCTTCAACTACCTAAAAGGGGGTGCCAAAGAAGAGGGAGAGAGTCCGTTCTCAGTGGTGACAGATGATAGAACAAGGAGGAATGATCTCAAGTTGCAGTAGGGGAGGTCTAGGTTGGATATTAAAAAAAACTATTTCACTGGGAGGGTGACAAAGCACTGAAATGGGTTACCTAAGGAGGTGGTAGAATTTCCCTCCATAGAGGTGTTTAAGTCCTGGCTTGATGAAGTCCTGGCTAGGATGATTTAGTTGGGATTGGTCCTGCTTTTAGCAGGGGGTTGGATTTGATGACCTCCTGAGGCCTCTTCCAATCCTATGATTCTATGATTCACTGCTGAACTTTTTATGGAATAACACGTGACTTTATGCAATAAAAATATACAAATCTACCTGTAAGGGTACATGTGCACTACAGAGGAAGATAAAGCTGCCTCTGTCGATCTTCCAGGGTTTGAATTAGCGGTCTCGTTAAGACAGCTAATTTGAAGTGAGTGGGGCACTGGTAACACTGCTTTCATGAGGAGTAAGAGAAGTCAAAAGAAGTGTGTTCTTCCTTTGACTTCCTGCAGTGTAGACAGCGCCAAAAGCCAAATTAGGCTACTTCTACTTCAGCTAAGCAATTAATGTAGCTGAAGTTGCATATCTTAATTCGACTTTGTCCTGTAGTGTAGACATGCCCTAAAAAAGCAACAACTGTGGATGTTGCTTTAAAAATACCACAGATCTGCACAAAAGCAAGCACCAACTATGTATAAAATGTGAGTCCATCTACTCTCTCTGCAAGATGCTTTCCATGCCACTTGCTTTACAAAGATTTGAGTGAAGTATCTGATTTTTGTTGAGAGATTCATGGTGCAATTGAGATCCTGACTCATCAAGATACTTAGGCACATGCGTAACTTAAAGCACATGAGTAATTCAATCGGACTAATGATATGCTTAAAGTCAAGCTTTCACTTAGGTGCCTTGCTGAATGTGGTTTGATTTTATTTAATTTCCTGTTTGGCAAAGTGCTACTCCAGCTTCTGAGATATTGCTCATGGCAGCCATGACATACCTTTGTTTATAAAAAACCCTTCTAGTTGGTTTTACTTTTTATCCCTTAAGGTTAAGTTTCTTTTGCAGAGAGAATAATTTAAATAATGTAAATGATCTACAGACAAGAAGGGATAAAATGGAGTAGATTCCATAAGTAATAAATAGGGAGGGAAAACATTTTGGGCATTCCTATAAGTAATTCGGAACATCACAATAGTTTAATCTGTATGTATGCTATACTGCTAAAACATGGTGAGCTCTTCTTTCCTCATGCTAATTCCTTGGAGTTTTCATGTGACATTTCTACTTCCAAAACTATCCTTTATATCAGTAATGCATTATCTGCCTCCCCTTGTGCTCTTTTTGATTTATTAATTTTTTTATACTGCTGCACTAGTATTAAATGGAATTAATTTCTAACAAATGCTGAGACTCTTCAGAGTGTTCAATGCCCCCTTACATCTAAAGTTATCAAGAAAAGAAGACGAAAATATCTGGGATGTGTTAAGAATGAAATCAGAGCATCTGTCATAGCAGGTGTGCCATTGGGCAGCTGGAGGGATACACTGAAAAAATTCTGCCAGCAAACAGTACTCAGGAAGTGAAAATTGGTGGGATTTAACATGAAGGACAGGCAAAGAAGATAGACGGGGATGAGTGAACCTTGTTTGTGCCCTGTGCAATGGCTGACAGCACAGAAAGGACTTAGATTGAGAACTCTCCCCTATTTTGGTGACAAGTCTCTTTTAGACTGTACCTGCAAAAATGAGGAGTCCTGTGGCACCTTAGAGACTTAGGCTATGTCTAGATTACAGGGTTTTTTGGATCGCTTTTTCGAAAAAGTTGTGGCTGTCTAGACGATCTCTTTCGAAAGAAGCGTGTAGACTAGACGTACCTATTGTTACTACTACAGTACAGGAAAACTGGTAGTAGCAATGTGGAAAGGGGAAAACTAAACGTTGGTGTAGATAGCACAGAAGTATCTTTCTACAGAATACCACAAAAGGCTTTCTAGGCAAACCACTGCTGGTCTGTAATCATAGCTTGAGAACCATGTAAAAAAAAATACAAGTTAAAAATCACCTACGACATCCATTCATACATGGCTCAATTTTTTTTTCACTAAAAACAATGTTTTTGCATCCATTCTCCGCTACTGTTCTGATACAAACTTCTTATAAAATCAGACTCATCAAAACACTTTGAGGAGGAGGTGCCCAAAGCTTGTGCATTGGCAACTTGCCAGGAGCTTGAAGGCCAACTTAATTTGCATGTAGACTTACATATGTTATTTACATTAAAAAATAAGTGCTTGTGATCCTGATATCAGGCTGATATCCTGCAACTTTCTTCATGATGAACACAAACTGCTTTATAGCTGAATTCAACAGCAATTTTTTAAAATGGGAACAAATGTAGTGTCCAAATAAATTGCTCAGTAATGGAAGCAATTCCTTTATCAACACCATTTACGTAGTAATTTTCAAAGAAAAATAAACAACAGAAATGTATATTAGTAAGCAACAGCAATACGCTGGCAAAAAAGAGAAGCATCAGGAATGATACACTTATTCAGATAATTTCACGTCTTCAAAATTCTCTCAGTCAGCCTCTACAGTCCCCTACATTTTCTCTTTTTGCTTTTTTTAGTCACAGCTCACACATCTGTGAATCATTCCAGGGGAAAGTTTGAGCACTGCTGTGTGTCAGGTCAATCCAGGTTCATTCACTGTACATCCTTAGAAAGCCAGAAAAAAATTGTGTGTAAACAAAGGGAGAGGGGAAGAAGAAGGCTTTATACGACAGACATGTTTAATCTTTTATTTAAACATCAGATGTAATGTGTTTTTCTGGTTACAAACAAAACTACAGTTATTTTTCTTTAATTTAGTAACACCAGTAAAGCAGCCAATTAATGCTGTTGCCTGTATGTATTGTAAACAAGGACATACAAACAAAGCCCTCATTGCTTTTCTGGTACAAACAAAGCTATTCAAGCTAAAACATATTCCCCAGCAGAGCAACAACAAAATAAATGACAACATTAATTCAATCCAGAATGCTTGATAAATTGAGAGGAATTGTTTACCCAGTGTGTAAAGAAATCTGTTGGGGGTGGGTTTTATTATGATCTGCATAGTAATCCATCTTCCTGTGCTATCGTGTTCCATCTTTGTGAGTAAAACATATACAGTAATTTAGCATTCAGATAATCGCACAACTATAATCCAGACAGATTTAGCTCAAATTTCTTCAGGATTTCTATTATCTAGATTTAGCTATGTGTTGTTGACTGGATATTTTAAATTGCAGCAAATGCTTTTTTCTGCAATAAACAACATATTTTGATGCTCTGATAACAGAAGCTGTGGATTCTTCTTGGCATTAACCACAGGTAAAACTGTATTTTTACGGAGGCAGTGATTTCACAGCTGGAGCATACTTTTAATAGATTCAAGTTACTTGACTGCACAACACACAACAGCATACAGTGTCTAAATCTAAGTCAATGTAATATCTTGTTCTACTTTGAGAAGAATTTGAAGACTGTCTGGCATAGGTGCTGACTTCCCCTCTAACTGGGGGATGCTCGGTCCCCTCTTCTTCCCCCAATTCTGCCCCCACCATTCCACCCTTTTCCCCATTCCTGGCCCCACCTCTTCCTGCCTCCACTCCACCCCTTCCCCAAACCCCTGCCCTACCCTGCCTCTTCCCCACCTCCTAGGATATAAACACAAAGTATTAATTAATTGCTATCCTTTTCAAAAGGCATCTGAATTTCTTGAAGCCAACAAGAAATAGACTAAGAAATTAATAGTCTAAACAATAATCATGTTGTAGATGTCTGTTATATTAGCAACCTAGTGTCACATTACTCTCAAAATTCCTATTAGGTGTTGATCCTCATTCCTATTAGGCGCTGTGTATCTTTTGGTCAGTCTCAGCCCAAAATGAATCTTTTTGGAGAATTTGAAAAAAGGTAGTTTAGCTGTGTCTGGGTTTATAAGCATGGTGGAAAAATCCCATGGTTTCTTTTTCAGATGCAGTTTATCCTTTTAAAATACAAAAAGAGCTTGGGCTCATTCCATTAAACTTGCCTTTTAGTCCTGAACCACAGAAAACAGTGGAATTTTTGCCTTTGAACTGAAGTGGGGGTCTAAAGATTTACACTGAAGTAAATAAAAAAAACAGAATTTAGTCTGATGTTTTCAGTTATTTTACCAGCTGACAATGGATTTAGTGATGCCAGCTGAGGAGAGAGATGAAAATTAGGTGTTAATGTTTCAGGGCCTCTTCTTTACTAGATTAATATTATATTATGTTTTTAAGAAACTTTTCCATGGCTAGCAACCGTGACAGTGTTTCTGCTCAGAAACCCACAAGCATCCCGTATGTGGCAGTCACTTTTGGTTTCATACTTGTTCTGAACCACCTTTTGCAGTAAAGAACGTGGTTTCAGATGTTGCAGCAGTTATGTGCTTACACAGAAGAAACTAGAACCTGACTTACCTCCTTGGTCTGTCACCCATACTAAAGTTACAAGCAAACTTCCACTGCCCTTCTCTCCTCCAATAAAAAGATAATTCTATTAGCATTAAAATATTAAGTTGGTAATAAGTGTTTGAAGTTCTGAAACTGAGTTAGACCTTCAGTCATATTGAGATCTGAAAAAGATTTGAGGATCATAGTGGAAAATCAACTAAATATGACCTCCCAAAAGAGCTAATGCAATCCTGGAATGAATAAACAGGGGAATCAGAGATTATTGTACTGCTGTATTGGTGTCACCACCGCTGGAAAACTGTGCCCAGTTCTGGTGCTCACAATTCAAGAAGGATGTTAATTGGTGGATGTTCAAAGAGCCACAAGAATGATAGAAGGAACAGAAACCATGACTTCTTAGCCTGGATTCCTTATTAAGAGGAGACTTGATTATACTCAGTAAGTACCTACATAGGGAACAAATAATAACAGGCTCTTTAATCTAGCAGAGAAATGTATAACAAGATACAATGGCTGAAAGTTGAAGCTAGACAAATTTAAACTGGAAATAAGCTATACATGTTTAACATTGACAGTGATTAACCACTGGAATAATTTACTAAGGGTCATGGTAAATTCGCCATCACTGAACATTTTAAAATTAAGATTGGAAGTTTTCCTAAAATATCTGTTCTAGCAATTATTATGGGGAAGTTTGATGGCCTGTGTAATACAGAAGGTCTGACTCGATGATCACAGTTGTCCATTTGGGCCTTAAATGATAAGAAAGTGGGACTGCAGTGTAACTCAGTATAACATGCTTGAAAAACAACCCATGAACCATCCTCATTTCACTCCCCTTCCTCCCCTCTTTCTGGGGCAAGCTTTATGAAACTCCAAATACTGCCACTGATTTAAATTGCAGTCAGGGTATTCAGGACTTGTTAAGCTCACACCCTAACTCTGCTCCTTTCCAATAGGATTTCCTTAGACTGCATGAAAAAAGGTGATGTCAAAGGAACAAAGACTAGTTTATAGTAAAAAAAAGGTTAAAAACTGGATCTGATTTAATTGTATGATAAGCAGAAATGTACTTTTTTAAAGATAAATGTACTAAGCTATTTAAAAATGTTTCTCTTTTATTTGTGTGTAGGGGGGCAGTCATCCCACTCCTGTGAAACAAGCAGAGATGAAAGTAAGCTGTTGAGCCTAGTGTGATGCTCTGGCAAGAAGCTGGCCAACTGGGGCACTTAGCAGTGGTAGGGACGGGGCACTCCCAGCCCAGCTCCTGGCTTTCTGCAGACTGCCATGCTCAGCAGCAGGCAGCCAGGCAGGCTAAAGGGGCTGGCTGTGCCCCACCCCATTTGGGACTGCCCCATCCTTGAGCCTCCCCTACCATCATTTTGGGAGGGAGGCAGCAGGGGCTGCAGCTTCACATACCAGCTCCCTATGTATTACTTTTCCTGTTTGCAGTGATGAGGGAGCAAGGGGAAAGTGCAGAGCCTGCTGCATTCCTCTCCCTCCTGTCTGTCCGGGAAGGGGCAGAGGAGGAACACAGCAGGCTCTGCACTTTCCCCTCACTCCCTAGTCACAGCAAACAGGAAAAGCAACATACAGGGACTGGTATGTGTGGCTGCAGTACCCCCACCCCTCAGAAATGGTGATCATGGCCCCCTCTCCTCACACTCAAACAGCCCCCTGCCCTGAGCCCACTGACCTGAATCCCGCACCCCCTATACCCTCCTGCCCTGACACCCTTCTCATACCCCCAACCCTCTTCCCTGACCTTCTCCTCATACCCCATGCCCTGAATCCCTCTTCATACCCTCAGACCCCCGCCCTGAGCCCCTCCTCATACCCTGACTCCTGCATCCCCAACCCCAGGCCCTGCCCTAACTCCTGCATCCTCCACATACCCCAACCCTCTGCCCTAAGCCCCCTGCATTCCACCCCATACTTAAATTTCTTGCAGGTGTTGTTGTATCACTAACTCCCTCACCCCCTGCACCTCTGCTGTGATAGGATAGTATCTGTGAGGGTATGTCTACACTAGCTCGGTAGTTCGAGCTAGGTAGGCAAATGAGGGCAACCAGAGTTGCAAATGAAGCCCGGGATTTAAATATCCCGGGCTTCATTTGCATGTTCCCGGGTGCTGCCATTTTTAAATCCCCCTTAGTCCGAACTCCGTGCCCGCGGCTACACGCGGCACGGACTAGGTAGTTCAAATTAAATTCCATGAGGAGTAACGGTAGTTCGAATTAGGATCTTTAATTCGAACTACCTAGTCCGTGCTGCATGTAGCCGCGGGCACGGAGTTCGGACTAAGGGGGATTTAAAAATGGCGGCGCCCGAGAACATGCAAATGAAGCCTGGGATATTTAAATCCCGGGCTTCATTTGCAACTCCGGTTGCCCTCATTTGCCTACCTAGCTCGAACTAACGAGCTAGTGTAGACATACCCTAAGAAATTTAAGTTACTTTCACCTCTGGAAATAAGGGTTTTAAACCCATCCCTCGGAGATGGTTGGGACCATAGACCAATCAGAAGAGGGCTAGAGACAGCTAATCAGGGCCTGGCTAGGAACTATAAAAAGGCCTCCTGGAAAGGTGGAGCACACACACTTGCTCTAGCTGGAAAGTTATAAAGGGTACCTGAGACAGAGCACTTCTGGGGTGCTCTGGTAAAACCAATCCCTAGGCTGAGGCCTTGCTTTCAAGGTCTGGGGTTACTAGGGCTGAGAGGGCAGGAGAAGGCAGCAGGTCCACACACCCTTACCAATGATGAGTGGCATTTCACATTGCAGATTACCCCTGATGCAGGGGCTAGATGATGAGTGACAGTGGGTCACTGAGGCAAGGCAGGTATGGAGATCCTGGGGAGGACCCCAGAGTATCAGGGCACTGGTATGGGGCAATACTGTGAGAAAAGGGGCACCATGTGCCATGAGGGACACAGGGCCTGAAGAAGTACAGAAGAAGACAGATAACTGAGTGTCAGACACTGGCCAACAGGGAGTGCTCCAGGGCTGAAAGAGCAAATTCTTGGATAGAACAGCAGGAGACACCACATCAGTAAGTGCTTGAACTGCTAACACAGGATGCTGGAACAGTTTTTATAGTGGGAGTGCTGAGAGCCATTGAAACAATATATAATATTGGTTTGTAATGGAAACCACTTCAAGTCAGGGGATTGCTGCAGCACCCCCTGCACTCCTGCTTCCAGCACCTATGATCGTGGTTTACTTTTGTTTGCATAATAAAATGCACACAACATCTGTTTCAGTCCACAAACCCTTTGCTTATATCCACACATGCTTACTTAGTTTGCTCACTACTTGGCCTGTCTATCCTTCTGTTTCAGTCTCCCATCCAACAATATCTATTACAGGTTTCAGCAAGATTCCTCTGTTTTTTTCCTAAACCCTATAAACCCATCTATAAAAAGGGAAATAAGAACAACCCAGGAAACTACAGACCAGTCAGTTTAACCTCTGTGCCAAGAAAGAAAATGGAGCAGGTAATTAAAGAATTCATCTGCAAACATGTGGAAGAAAATAAGGCGATAGGTAAGGCCAGCATGGATTTGTAAAGAACAAATCATGTCAAACCAATCTAATAGCTTTCTTTGATAGGATAACAAGTCTTGTGGACAAGGGAGAAGCAGTGGACATGCTATACCTAGACTTTAGTAAGGCATTTGATACAGTCTCACATGACCTTATCAATAAACTAGGGAAATACAAACTTAGATGGGGCTACTATAAGGTGGGTGCATAACTGGCTGGATAACCATTCTCAGAGAGTAGTTATTAATGGTTCACAGTCATGCTGGAAGGGCATAACAAGTGGGGTTCCGCAGGGGTCTGTTTTGGGACTGGTTCTGTTCAGTAGCTTCATCAATGATTCAGATGATGGCATAGAGAGTACACTTATTAAGTTTGCAGATGATACTAAACTGGGAAGGATTGCAACTGCTTTGGAGGATAGGGTCATAATTCAGAATTATCTGGACAAACTGGAGAAATGGTCTGAGGTAAACAGGATGAAGTTTAATAAGGACAAATGCAAAGTCCTCCGCTTAGAAAGGAACAAACAGATTCTCACTGTGACAGGGTGAGGGAGCCCCGCACTTAATCTGCAGGGCCCAGCCAGGGTTACCTAGCTGCAGAGGCCCTTCCCCCGCAGCCCTACCGAGCATGCCCAGGCTGCAGCTCAACTATAAAAGCCTGGGGAAGGGCTCAGTCTCGGCTAGCAGCTGGAGGAGAAGGACCTATGAAGGAAGCTCCTGACCAGCAGTGACCCGAGACCCCAGAAGTCGTCAGCGGAGATGCCGAGGTGTGTTGGGGCATCACAGAGGCCGCCTGCCGAGGAGACGTTGCCCCAGGGAGGACAGCAAACCTGACAAGTATGTGGGATGTAGCTCCAGCAGACCAGATAGGAAGTGGCCCAGGGCAGGAGAGGGAGCCGCCTCTCCAGCCCCGGGAACTTCGGCGCGTTTCGGCAGGACTTCCCCGCCGAGGGAGTGGCAGCTGTCCTGTCACTCACAGGGCCCTGGGCCAGGACCCTGTGGAGTAGCGTGGGCCCGGGTCCCCCTCCCTGGGTGTGGCCCCGCTATAACTCTGTTCTGCCAGCGCAGGCCTTGCCTTAAAGGGCCATACTGAGACTGTGTTTATGGGCTCAGGCTGGAGGGCCTTGCCTTAAAGGGCCGCACCGAGACTGTGTGTATGGACGCAGGCCAGAGGACCTTGCCTTAAAGGGCTATACAGAGACTGTACTCAGGGACTTGGGCCCATGAGCCAGGTTCTAGAGGGGTAGTTGGTATCTGGGTTTGTGGACTTGGGGTCCCTCCCTGTCTGCCAGAGGAGATGGGAGGGAGCACCCCACTACACTCACATACAGAATGGGAAGTGACTGTCTAGGAAGGAGTACTGCAGAAAGGGATTCAGGGTTCATAGTGGACCACAAGCTAAATATGAGTCAACAGTGTGATGTTGTTGCAAAAAAAGCAAACATGATTCTGGCATGCATTAACAGGGGTGTTGTGAGCAAGACACGAGAAGTCATTCTTCTGCTCTACTCTCTGCTAATTAGGCCTCAGTTGGAGTATTGTGTCCAGTTCTGGGCACCACATTTCAGGAAAGATCTGACGAAGGTCCAGAGAAGAGTGACAAAAATGATTAAAGGTCTAGAAAACATGAGCTATGAGGCAAGGGTGAAGGAATTGGGCTTGTTTAGTTTGGAAAACACAAG
Organism: Pelochelys cantorii; assembly: GCA_032595735.1. Taxonomy (NCBI): domain Eukaryota; kingdom Metazoa; phylum Chordata; order Testudines; family Trionychidae; genus Pelochelys; species Pelochelys cantorii. The sequence goes on from CM064338.1 coordinate 18,894,317, forward strand.
ACTGAGGGGACAGGATAGTGGTTTTAAGGTATCTAGAAGGGTGTCACGGGGAGGAGAGGGGAAATTGTTCTCCTTGGCCTCTGATAATAGGATAAGAAGCAATGGACTTAAATTGCAGCAAGGGAGGTTTAGGTTGAACCTTAGGAAAAACTTGCTAACTGTCAGGATGGTTAAACACTGGAATAAATTGCCTTGGGAGGTTGTGGAATCTCTATCACTGGAGATATTTAAGAGCGGGTTAGACAGACATCTATCAGGGATGATATAGACCATGCTTAATCCTGCCATGAGGGCAGGGGACTTGACTTGATCTCTCAAGGTCCCTTCCCATTCTAGTATTCTATGATTCCATGACTTTTCAAATAAGTAGTAATGCAATAACCTTTTTTGACATAGTATATAGGATCATCTGCCCTGCCTAAGAAACTGAGGATAAAGTCTAGGCCCTATTGAAGTCAATGAAGGTTTTGCCACTGATTTCAATAAGGCCTGGACTTTACCCTCAAGGTATTAATTGCGCTAGGAATGGGTCCAAAGCAAAGCCACTAGCTGAAACAGCATAATGCAAATACAGTAGACTTCCGATAATCCGGCACTTTTGGGACTTAGGTGGTGCCAGATTATCGGATATGCTGGAGTATCGGGAGGTACTCCAGCGGGAGGCTGTGACGGATCTGCTGGGACCCACACTGCATCCGGGGGGTGGCCGGGGAATGGTGCGGCGAGTGGCGAACCCTCCGCTGTTTTGCAGGAAGGCGGGGGAAGCCCTGCACCGCCGCCGAGAGTTTCCGGGAGGGGAGCGGGCTCCCCACTACCCAGACTGCAGTAGACTGTGAAGAACTTCAAAAAGATCTCACCAAAATAAGTGATTGGGCAACAAAATGGCAAATGAAGTTTAATGTGGATAAGTGTAAAGTAATGCATATTGGAAAAAATAACCCCAACTATACATATGGTATGATGGGGGCTAATTTGGCTACAACAAATCAGGAAAGAGATCTTGGAGTTATCTTGGATAGTTCTCTGAAAACGTCCACGGCATTCAAAAAGGCAAATAGAATGTTCGGAATTATAAAGAAAGGGATAGAAAATAAGACACAGAATATCTTACTGCCTCTGTATAAAACTATGGTACGCCCACATCTTGAGTACTGTGTACAGATGTTGTCTCTTCACCTCAAAAAAGATATTTTGGCCTTGGAAAGGGTTCAGAAAAGGGCAACTAAAATGATTAGGGGTTTGGAACAGGTCCCATATGAAGAGAGGCTAAAGTGACTGGGAGGAGACTGAGGGGGGATATGATAGAGGTATATTAAAATCATGAGTGGTGTGGAGATGGTGAATAAAGAAAAGTTATTCATTAGTTCCCATAATATAAGAACTAGAGGACACCAAATGAAATTAATGGGTAGCCGGTTTAAAACTAATAAGCGAAAGTTCTTCTTCACACGGCGCATAGTCAACCTGTGGAACTCCTTGCCAAAGGAGGCTGTGAAGGCTAGAACTATAACAGAGTTTAAAGAGAAGCTAGATAAATTCATGGAGATTAGGTCCATAAAAGGCTATTAGCCAGGGGGTAGGAATGGTGTCCCTGGCCTCGGTTTGTCAGAGGCTGGAGATGGATGGCAGGAGACAAATCACTTGATCATTGTCTTCGATCCACCCCCTCTGGGGCACTTGGCTCTGGCCACTGTCGGCAGACAGGCTACTGGGCTAGATGGACCTTTAGTCTGACCCAGTACAGCCATTCTTATGTTCTTATGAGTGTACTTTTCTGGAAACATACAGAAAAAGAAAAAATCCATAGGGAACAAAATGAGCAGACTATCATGAAGATCTGAAATAAATTCAGAGTTTATAAGTCAGCAGAACAGGCTCACTCTGTTAAAAAGATGAATACCATGGAGTTTTCTGTTTACATCTGTCTTCAGATCACATACACTCGGTAGATATGTAAATTCACCTCAGCATCTAAGACTTAAACTGTTTTCTTTCTGGCCTCTACATCATCATTTATTCTTGTGCAACCACACCATCTGCCATGGGATTGCAGAGCTACAAATGAGGCAAAAATTGGGCCTACAACTGGAACTTAGTGAACAATTCTGCCAGTGCTGTGTGAGACCAAATAAGATCCAACTCCCTTTCCCACATCGGTGCTAGCTCTATAGTGTTCATAGACATCAAACTGCTAAGGTATTCTAACTCTGAATTCACACAGGAATCAGATTTGTTGTATGAGAAGCTGCCATTTACACTAATTTTTCAGAGCTGGACAAGTTGTTTGAAAACCTTCTCTTCTCTTATATTACTGTGCCTTGCTGAACATGTGTTCTTATACATAAGTCTTGCTGTTCTGCCCTTCCCTTAGTTTGGCAAGGTATAATGGTGTGGTTTTAACTCAAGAAATTTTCTGTGGATATTCATATTTCTTTTGCTTAGCTTGTATTATGGGCCTATGAGGATAGGTATTAATTTACTTGTGTGGGACTGACCATGACAGTTAGCCAATGAGCATGCCCAGTGTGAACTAAGTGTTTTAAGAAGTCTGAATAGACCCAGCTTGGGTTGAGTGCTCATTATGTTAATAAAAGTGCCATACCTTAATCTCCAGCCAAGCTGCCTCTTGAGTGCATGTTGAATATGGCTGACATCTGAGAAGGGAATAATTTCCTCCAAAGTAATATCTCTCTTGGTTAATTAGCCTTTAAAACTTTGGGTTTTTTAATCGTTCAAGACAGCTATAATAAGATTTCTAAAATTGTAGTTCAGCTAAGGTTTTGATTCTGATTTTGAATTTGAAAGGAACAGGGAGTATTTAAAAGGAAACACAATGTGAAAATTTTAATTGGAAAAAAAATTGACCAGCTCTGTCCAGGGGTTTACAATGAGGGCTAAAAGCAGAAAGAGAGCTGCCACTCCTCATTCTCTTCCTGACTTTAGAGGAAAAACAACTTTGATTGTTGAAGAACCCACCAGGAAGGGGATTCTGAACTGGGAGCAACTGGAAACAACTGAACTGTTTTTGAGGGTCCAGCATTTCCTTCTAGTAGGCGAGCAGCATCCGCATTTGACAGGGGCAAAAGTAGGTACCCCAGGAAGGAGTTTCCTGCCTTCTCTAGTCTCTGAAAAAAGGTCTGTCACTCCAGTTGGTTCTCTATCACTACCAGTGAGAGGGGGGAAGGAGGAGACCCTGAACTAGGTACTCAGATACAACAGTAATGGGTGCTTTAAGAACCCTTGAATAAGATAGACACCATGTCCTGTGGGGAAAGAGGTTGATAAATAATGCATAGAGATTTTTGCACATAATATCTTCTTGGAAATGTCATTAAATCTTGGGAATGTCATGTGTTTTTTTTCAAAACTTCCAGGGGAGACCCCCACACAGAGCCACACTTGTATAAATATTCTTCATCTTGTTAGAAGAGGGAGTGGACAGGAGCAGGATTTAATCCTTCCCCAGCTTTGCATTCTACACCCAAATCATATTCTTTTGTTTCTTTGGCTGAGGACTGGTTGGGGGCCATGGACTCCTTTTGGATTTTTCTGTATGTCCCCATTCTCTTCCTTTTGCAGCAGCACATCGTCACAAGATGATGCAATGCACATCAGTATGTAACATCAAGCCCTGTGATGAGTCATCAAAACAGATGAGCCCCATCTCTGATCTTTATCTATTTTAATCACTGCCCCCCCCCCAGCTCTAATAATGCCTGGTGTCATCCCTATATCTATACAATGGATTGGAATGGTATTTCTTGCTGCCATATCTTAAAACCCCACAAAAATTGCCTTGAAAATTTATAACGAATGAGAAACTTAGCACTATATTTGACTCTCCAGAGATGGTATAATGCATCAAATTCTGCTACCATGTAATTGTTTTTATGATATGAACTGAGGCTATGTCTACACTATGGGGCTTTTCCGGGATACCAGAGGTATCCCGGAAAAACTCTGCCACATCCAGGGAACGCATCTGCTCTTCTGCTTTTTTTTTTTGTTTTGTTCTGTTTTTTTTTTTTTGTGCAGAAGAGCAGTCGCGCTCTTTCGGAAGCCCTGTCTTCCTCCTCCAATGAGGAAGTGTATATGGGCCAAATTTCAGAAAAGCTTCTTCCAAAAAACACTAAGAAAAAGGTATACAAATTGCAGAGCGCAATTTGCATACCTTTTTCCGATAGATCCCTGTTGTGTAGACATAGCCTGAGCTGCTACAGTAAAGTTCATTTCAAACCACACCCCACAGAGCAAAGGCCAGGACTTTATCTATTATACTCCACCCTGTTCTCTTCTATACTTGGATCACATGTTGGCCATAAATTGGCAGTAGTTATTCTCTTTCATTAAATATTACATATGAAATTCAGGAAAAACTCCAATTTTGGTTGGAAATACACTAAGCACAAAATGATGAAGAACATAAGGCGGTGACTGAGTATAGAAGCTGATAGCTGAATTTCTTTCACAGATATTTAAGGAAAGTTAGAGGCATCCTGAACCATCTTCCAGCTGCCACTTGTTCAGAGCTGGGTGACTTGGCAGTCACTATGCTTTTGGATTCAAACACTTGCACCAACAGACTAACTTTGCCATCTCCTCTGCAAACTGAAAAACAGACACATTGACGGCATCCTGTCCGAGCTGCCAAAATGTGCCGTTAACGCAGGAGCGGAATCATTTCTGGCCACCTTTCATCTGATGTGGAGAACTAGAACCTTGCCAGTCTCCTGGAAGGACAATATTGTGATCTCACTTTACAAAAACGAGGGACCACACTGTGAATTCAAGAGTTATAGGCCAATCACCTTGTTGCCTGTGCCAGGGAAAGTGTTTGTGCATGTTTTGGTGCTGCATTTAGAGCCCCTGCTACATCAGAAGCTCACCCCCAAGAATCAGACTTCACGAGAAATAGATCCACATTAGACAATACTTTGGCCCTTCAGAGATACACCCTGGTTGTGTCTATACTGGCGCGATCTTGCGCCAGAGCTATGCAAATGAGGCTCAGCGTGGAATATCGCCAAGCCTCATTGGCATAACTAATGAGCCGCCATTTTTGCAGAAGAGGCTCTTGCGCAAGACGGAGATGTCTACACTGCCCCTTCTTGCGCAAGAAAAACCCTCTTGCGCAAAGCTGTTATGCTGATTATTTTCAGGCATAACGGCTTTGCGCAAGAGGGTTTTTCTTGTGCAAGAAGGGGCAGTGTAGACATCTCCGTCTTGCGCAAGAGCCTCTTCTGCAAAAATGGCGGCTCATTAGTTATGCCAATGGGGCTTGGCGATATTCCACGCTGAGCCTCATTTGCATAGCTCTGGCGCAAGATCGCGCCAGTATAGACACAGCCCATGTGTTCAAGAAACCCCTGGCCATAGTATATGTCAATCTTAAGGCTGTGTTTAATTCAGTTGACTGACTCACTCTACAGAAGGCTTTCAAGGGCATAGGAGTCCCAACTACTCTGCTGGACTTGATTAGCAACCTGCATAATGGAAACACTGCCTGTGGCTGTCTTGGGAATAGGATGTTGGCAACTGTTACATCAGTGTCTGCTGCAAGGCAGGGCCGTGTCTTGGTCCCTGCACTCTTTTCTTGGGCAATGGATGTAATAAAGCAGCATTTGGTCAGGCATTAAGATTGGTGATCTCTTGCTCTCAGACCTTGACTGTGCTGATGACTTTGCTCTTTTAGTACAGAGCCCCAGTAGGTTTTGGGAGGTACTCCAGCATATGGAGGAGAAATCAGCTAAGGTAGCAAAGATATAACTGCAAAATCTAGGACCAGGTCCACTTATGGCTCCAATCTCTTTGAATAATGAAATTGTCAAAGCAGTCTCCAGCTTTTGTTATTTGGGTTCTACACTCTCCAGTTCCAGTAACTCTCACGCGGAGGTTCTCCTTCAAATTGGTATTGCACCATCTGCCATGAGGCATTTACATCAACAGCATCTCAGCAGGACAACCAAGTTCAGGACCAATTTGAGCTGTACTATCTTCATACTGTTGTATGGTTATGAAATGTGGACACTATGTTGCTTAGAAGGGCAAAGTTGGAGACTTTCCGCACAATGCCACTGTCATATATTATGGGCATGATAGGCATGGGAAGGCTAAGCCTTCCCTGCCGCTGACCCACCACTGAACACCTGGGCCACAGTGACACTCTCACCACCACCCCTCTGGGAGTCCCCGCTGCTTACCATGTCCCTCCTCCTCTTGGGAGAGGAAGTGACCAGGGACATGGCAAGACAGCAAGTGGTCATCTGGGGATGTCTGGCAGGGGAGGCGAGGCAGGTTGGCCAGGTGCTGCCTGATGCTGGGGAGGCTGGTGGCTCAGCCCTGTGCTGGGACTTGGGGGCCAGTGGCTCAGCCTGGCATAGGGACTGGCCTGGCCCAACTCAGCTGGGGGGATGGCACTTCAGGAGCAGGGAGTCTGGTAGCTCAGCTAAGGAGCTTGGGCAGCATTGGGGCCAGCCTGTTGCTATGGGGGCCAGAAGCTCAGCCTGGTGCCTGGGAGGACTGGTGCTGGGGCTCAGGGAAGAGCAGCTCTTCCTATGCTTGGCAGGGGGCTCTGATCAGCATTGGGGCTGTCCCAGTGCTGGGGGAGGCAGTGGTTTCACCCAGCCCTTGAGCTCGGGGGCTGGAGGCTCAGCCTGGGGCTGGTGCCAGCCTGGCCTTCGGGGCAGTGGCCCAGTGGCTCAGCACACACTTGGGAAAGGAGCTTGGTCCAGTGCTGGGGCTGTGCTCACAACAGCCTGGCATGGACTGGAGCTCCTCTGGTCATATCAGAGGGCTGTCAGGGCTCTTCTTGTTAAGGTGGGTGGTATTTTTCCAGGTTCTGGTGTGTAGGGGATGAGGCCTTTGGCAGAAAGGGCACGGCCAGCAGGCTAGCCTCCCCAAAGCAGAGGTTCACCAGCTGCCCATGGCATATATTGGGCATAAAGCAGAATGACTTCATTTATAATGCAGGTGTTTACTGGGGCCATTGTCCACAAACAGTGTCTTGTACTTTTTGGACATGTCGTGAGAATGGCACAGGACGTTCTGGGAAATGCAGTTCTTTGGGTGGCTTGCAATATCCTGGATAAAATTCCACCAGACAAAGAGTGGAGGCAGCCGAGAGGTAGATGCCAATTCATGGGCTCATTGAGTCTCTTCCAATGTTGAACTCTCAGGCAACACCTGTGTGAACCAAATGCCAAACAGTTGCTATGGCTGACCGCTTAGCTAAGCGTTAAAGAAGAGAATAAGATATCTTATTAGAGGACAGCAGCCAGCTTGTTGGCTGGTAGTACTGAGTTGTAATATTGTAACTTGCTGTCACTTTGCTTTTGGATTGATTACTGGGATTTTCTATGAACCATGAATGCATTGAGACTGTCTCCAATAAAGGCCATCAACTTGCTCCTGTTGAAGCCAATGGGAATTTTGCTAATGACTTCAGTAGGATCAGGATACAACCCCAGCATACAGTGAAACCTCCTGGATTACGGGCCACATATAGCAGGCTAAGCAATGGTTCTGTGCCCTCAGTCCAGAAAAAAGGAGAGATTCTATCCTGAGCCTCCCTATTCATGACCATGAAGCACTCAACTCCTGCATGTCTGGAAAGTAGAGTGCAAAGTTCTGGACTGAAATTCATGTGTGATAGCAGAAAGCAACAGCAGTGAGTAGGCCCAGATTTGATGCCTTTTACTGTGGTAAGATATAAGTAATGTTCCTTCTTCTCTGAAAGCTGTTAGGGGAAACTCGTAGCAGGCTTGAAAACTATACATACTAAACATAAATTGTGTCTGAATGTAAACTCAGTAAATAGAAAATGTCGCATCAGCTAGACTCAAATAAAAACCAAGGAGGCTAAATCCTGATGTCCTTCCTGTCTGTAATTCTGCAACCCCACATTCATTGTGTACCCTGCCTGACCACCTGACTGCGTGAGGGCGGGAAGGCACAACTCCCCCCCCCCCCCCATGAATGGGGCTCTCCCCACCCCCACTCCACCTCCCAAACCCGTCTTTCCTGAGGGTCTCTCTTTTCCAGGACTCCCCCCACTGAAAGGACTGCAGCCCCCAGAGTGCCTTACCTCCATGAGGAGGACCGCAATGGTGGACTTCCCCTCACCAAACTGGCTGCCCACCGACTGGTAGCTGTCTGGAGTGGCGAGCTTCCAGATGGCAACTGCGACCCGTTTCTCCAGGGGGATGGCAGGCCACAGGTGGGTCAGGCACATAGCTCCAAAAAGGTGGCCTTCCACATGCAGAAGTTTTGGAGCCACTGCTGGTTGTCCCACTGCTCCATGACCAGCCAGTCCCACCAGTCTAAACTGGTGTCGAGCCTCCAGAAACGCCTCTCCAAAGTAGGTTGCGGTTGCCAGAGTGTAGCTCCTGCCAGGGAGAGGGTCCCCAGAATGAGCTTGGGGTCAACCTCGTGCAGGACCAGGGAGGCAGTTGGCACAAAGTGCGGCAAAAACTGCATAATGGCCGTTTGGGGCCATCTCATGCCCAGGGGCAGCTCCAGTTCCATGACACCAAGAGAAAAGCTGTGGCATCCAAAAGAGCAGGGCAACCACAGCAGGCACTGCGAGAGCTTTACTGTCCCTCAAAGAGGTAGGCAAGCACACAGCAGAAGCAGAGAAATGGCTGTCCAGGGGGTCCCTTTAAGCACGTGTCTCTGCAAGGCTCCAGCACCAGCACTCGGAAGCAACTGGTGACCAAAAGCCCTGCCTGACGTGGTTCCAACTGGCCTTTTATGCGAGAGAGTGTCCAGTCAGTCTGGATGCTCTTTCAAAAAAGTACATCGCTTTTTCAATGCGCTTTTGTGTGTGAACACTCTTTCGGAAGAAGTTTTTTTCGGAAGATCTCTTCCGAAAAAAGGTTCTTCCGAAAGAAGCCTGCAATCTAGGCATAGTCTGAGAGAGTACTCAGGTGTGATTAAGGATACAGAGTTGCACCCTCAATTTTTATTTTCGCCTTAAAAGTCTTGAGTAAAAATTAGCAAGAACACCATGGGAAAGCAGAGTGAATCAGCCCTTAAAAACCTCTTCATCTTACTGTGAGCTATTTCTTCAAGTTGAGCCAAAAGTTGCTGGATTTTGAAGTGAAGTGATTTTGATAGATTTGGTTGACTATAAACCATGATGATGAAACCATTTAAAAGTCTAGCCAGATGGTAATGCTTGTAAAGAACTTTAAAATCCTGAAAAACAAAATGGACTATAGAAATATTATTTTATCTGACATTTTCTTTCACCACAATGGCTTCAAGAAATAAATGTTCATTGGAAACTTGATTTTGTTTTGTATTGTATTATTGATAATAATGTTGATGATGATTCTCTATTAGCATAATTTACTAAATATCTGAGTTTGTAAGTCTGTGTTTGTGCGTGTAGTGTCCATCCATTCGTCTGCAAGTTTGTCTGCAAGTCCATTTGTTCAAGTACACCTCCTAAATGGTAAGAGCTAAGACCACCAAATTTGGTATGCAGCTTCCTCTTATCATAACTTAAAGCAAGGCCATGGTTTCATTGTGTCAGGACAATGGGATGTGCATGGAATGTGACTGTTTCTCATCAAAGGGAAAGGAAGGGGTGTGATGGCAGGGACAGTTATACTCATGAATGACCACAGGGGGGCAGCAAGAGCCCCAGCCTTGGGAAGCAGCCACTGACCAGCCAACACAGCCCCCACTACCTAGCCTGCCCCAGGGAGTAGCTGCTAATTGGCCCTCATGGCCCTGCTGCCCTGGTCCAGCCCTGCCCCAGGGAGAAGTTGGTGGCCGCTCCCTTGCACCCTACTTTGAGCCCCTCACCTCCCAACCTCCTGTTCTGACTCCTGCACCCCCTGCCCTGGGCCCCTCACCTCCTGCTCTAATTCCTGCATCCCCACCTCTTGCCCTGATTGCCTCCTCAGCCCCCCCCAATCTGACTCCTGCACCAGGCACACACCTAGCCTCCCGCCCTGAGCCCTCCACATTTCCAAGACTCTGCTCTAAAGGACCCAAGCAACACTGAGTAAGTCATCTAGTTAGAAATAAGTTATCAATTATGAATGCCAATTAGGGTCCAGTCCTGTGTTTCTTGTACACCCAAAATTCCCAATGAGTTTAATGGCAGTTTGGGGTCAAAAAGACACACAGGACTTAATGACCTCTGATTTTAGGAGTTTCCACTTAAAACTTCTTGGGCCTGCTTTTCAGAAGTTTTGAGCACTCACAGCTTCAATTTAAGTCTATGGAAGCTGTAAGTGTTCAGGACTTCACCAATTAGGTCACTGTGCCTCAAGCTGAGCTCTAAGAGCACCAATATCAGAGACCACTTTTGAAAACTTGGGTCTTAATAGACCCTAACCCAGAAGAAAATCTGGTATTGTCACAATACAGGCCTAACTGTACCTTTGACCCCTCTCAATTCTGATGAGTGCAATCCTTCTAGCAGGGCCGGCCCACAACATTTTGGCACCTGAGGCAGGGAGTTCAAATAACACCCCCATACCCTCTTGCTGCACCAGCAGCAGACACAATTTTCTACACTCTGGGTCCTAGTGGCATTCCCCCCCACAGTCTGGCACCTGAGGCAGCCACCTCATTTCACCTCATGGTAAGGCCAACCCTGCCCTCTAGGTGAGAGGCCGTGAGCTTTCACCCCTCTGAGGTAGAATCCCTTTGATTCTCCCAGGGTATGTCTAAACTACAGTGTTATTTCGAAATAGTTAATTCAAAATAGTTTATTTCGAAATAACACATCTACACACACAATGCATTTCGAAATAGTGTTTTGCTATTTTGAAATAGCGTGTCCACACTGAGTGGACACTGAATTGCATTGAAGGCCGGCCAGAACCAGGTCCAGCAGGGCATCAGGTCAGGAGTTTATTTGTGTGGCTGCTATCTGAGGCTTGTGCTTAAAGGGACCTCCACCCCGGGCAGCCGGTTCTCCGCTTTCCCTGCTTGCTTGCCTACCTCGCTGAGGGACAGCAAAGCATTTGTCTCTGCGTGCTCTGGTTGCCCTCACTCGGGACACCACAGCACTCTGCAACATGGAGCCGGAGCGGCCCCTGGGCACTCTGGTGTTTCTCGAACACGTTGCTGCGAGCCTGGCTGCACTTTCTGCAGGCTGCCATCCAGGAGGTCCATCGGGGGGCTGTCAGTATCCAGGAGGCCCTGTGGGAGAGCTTCCATCCTGAGGAGCACTAAGAGCCTCCCTGGTCTGCCCCACTGGGAGCTTGTGCCTCATTCCTCCCCCACATTGTTCCACTTACCCTCTCAGCCCCCCTTCCTGATGTCAAATAAAATACACGTATTTTCATGAACACAAACTCTCTTTATTTAACAAAACTGGGCGGGGGGGGGGGATGAAACTGGTGAGACTAGAGAAAGGAGGTGGGAGAGAGGAGGAAAAAGGGTGGGAGAAGGGAGGGGGAAACCTGGGAGAAGGAAGGGGGAAGCAAGGGGAAGAAGGGGGAGGGGAAGCTCAGGGTTGGGGGTCTTGCCAGACCAACTTGACTTTCATGCGAACCTGCTCCTGGGTTCGCATGTGGCCTTTGGTGTCCAGGCTGGCAGCTATCCTGCCATAGATGGCTGCGTTCCTCTGTCTAGTGTGGAGATCATGGATGTTGGGGGCATCCCCCCCCCCAAACCTGAGTAAGGTCCACCCTGATCTCCACCCTGGACCAGGAAGGTGCCCACCTTCTCCAGGCCCTGGTAGGCTCCTGGGAGCTGGCAGGCTGCTCCTGGGGAGCGGTGGAGGGCTGGCTGCCAGTGGCTTGCTGGCTCATGTTTTGGGGCCACTGGGTCAGGGCAGTGACTGCTGGCTCTGGGCCAGCAGGCTTGGAGCTGGCACAGGCACTGTGGCCAGAGCCAACCCCTTTAAGGGCTGAGGGGAGGGAGAGGAGTGTTCTTGTTTGAGGCTAGAGTGGCCACCAGGGCACCCTGGGAAGGCTGGAGGCCCCCTATTTTGAAATAAGTGTCTACACAGCACTTATTTCGAATTTGGCGTTATTCCTCGTAGAATGAGGTTTACTAAATTTGAAATAAGTGCTCCACTATTTCGAATTTATTTCGAGATAGCGGTTTGGCTGTGTAGACACTAGTAAAGTTAATTCGAAATAACGGCTGTTATTTCGAATTAACTTGGTTGTGTAGACATATGCCTAGTCTGTAGACCAGGTCTGAGGTATAGTACCCTGTTTACCTCAGCAGGATTATCTAGCTCTGGCCACCCAGGAAGATTTCTTTTTGGGAGTGACATAAAACAGCTTTGAAAAACAAAGTATTGTTTAATTTCAGTAGTACGAATCAAGTGATAACAAGAAAAGGATTTTTAACACAAGAGTCTACATCAGTGATTCTCAGCCTATTTATCATTGTGGGCCACATATGCAGCTCTCTGATATGTGGGCTGCATCCACATAATATAAGGTCCTTAGGATACCACATGGGCTGCAAGTGGGTGGCAGGTTGAACATCACTGGTCTCCATGACTGCCTTTCCTAAAACCTACAGAGGCTTAGCTTAATTAAACAGCCCTGCTGCTGCATCTGGGGAATAATCTGAAGCAGGCCCACTGAGAAAAATTTGAAGCCCGGGCCCATCAAGTTTGTTGCAGCCCCATCCCCTGCCATTTCGTTTATTTACATAGACATTACAGATATTTGGGGGGATCCCTGGAGCTGGGGGGGAACCGTACAATTATCCCCTTTTCTATACCCTTCATCAGACTCTGTCTTCAGTTCCTACCCCCACTCTTTTCTGGCAGTTAACTTCCCCCTACTCCCTGCTTGCACACAGGATGTCTACTGCCCCATGCCCCATTCATGCTGGGGTCACATGCACGAGGCACTTGTTTTGTAAGGTGATGAGTATGTAAAAAGCAACTAGTCCATGGTTGCTGTCTGGATGACTTCCTATGTTAGCTGCTCACAAGGGCTATGTCTGGACTGTAGGCTTCTTTTGGAAGAAGTTTTTCCGGAAGAGATCTTCCAAAAAAACTTCTTCTGAAAGAGAGCATCCACACTGCCAAAGTGCATCGAAAAAGCAATCTGCTTTTTCGAAAGATAGCATCCACACTGAATGGACACTATCTCGCATTTAAGCTATGATTACTATGGATGGAGTGGCCACCAGGACACCTGTGCTTTTCCCTCTTTCCTCTTCTTTCGAAAGAACTCTCTCTTCCCCATCCACACATGCCTTTTTCCGAAAAAGCTCTTTCAGAAAAAGGCTTCTTCCTCATAGAAAGAAGTTTACTAATGTTGGAAAAACCCCTCTGTTCTTTTGATTTTTTTTCTTCGAAAGAATGAAATTGCAGTGTGGACGTAAGTGAAGTTTTTCGGAAAAATGTCTGTTTTTCCAAAAAAACTCTGTAGTGTAGACATAGCTAAGGTGAGATACAAGCCCTCCTCCTGTCCTGCCTTGTTATTGATAACAAACAGGATATGTGTATACCAAATCAAATGGCCATCAACAGAGGACACAAAGTATGATCAATACAAAATGTGGTGTCTGCATTGTAGAGTAGAACCCAAATGAAATTCACAAGCTGACACAAACAAATTCCCAAACTGGCACAATCAGTAGGTCCCTGATACTGTAGCTGTTCTATTCATGGGACCCAATCCAACTATTACTGACATTAATTAGTTTAATATTAATGTAAATGGCTCTGTACCATTTGGCCCACAGTCTGCAATTAGTTTGTATTCTAACTGCTGGAGCAATAGCATATATTACCAGAAAGCTTGTAGCTAAGCAATGGCAGGAAATACAAAGCTCTTCAGTATGTTAATATAACACTTAAACTTAAAGATTGTGTTATTTATCAACAGCTCTGCTTTGGATGCTGTGGAGATCCTCAGTGATAGAGGTAGATTTGAGGGGAGGTAAGTCTCAAGAGGCACAATCCCTTTGGAACAGCCAGGCAAGGGGGGAAGAACTTGCACCCCACCTGATACCTTAAGAAGATGCAGTGAAAAAATGTTCCCTTGTCCGTCCCAGGTAGAAGTGGAATGGAGTGTCTCGTGTACTTGGGGATGCTAGGAAGAAACAGGCCTTCTACCTCTCCAGGCATAAGTACGTCTACACGGTGGAACTATTTCGGGATATTGGAAGTATCCCAAAATAGCTATTCTGCGTCTATTGAAGCAGCCCATTATTTCAAAATAGATTTTGAAATAACAGGTGGCTTATTCCAATGTCCCGGTAACCCTTGTTCCACAAGGGTTAAGGGACATTTTGGAATACCGAGTTATTTCAAAATTTGGCGGTGTAGACGGCACCAAATTACGAAATAAGCTATTTCGAAATACACTTGAAATAAGCTATGCAATTTGTGTAGCACAAATTGTGTAACTTATTTCGAGCTAAAGGTGTAGATGCATCCTGGTTGTGGTTGCCTTTTTCCAGGGCTGCAATGTGGAGGAAAGGTTCCTTACCTCCCTCCACTCTATTCTGTTTACCTACTGTGACAGAGCAGGGGTGCCTATTGGAGTCCTGGAGGTGGGTGGGCATAAGCCTGTCCATATCTAAAGGACCTCCCCCCAGCCTATGGGGAGGGTCCACTGAGCCCAGGAAACCAAGTAATTACTTGGGACAAATAAAAAGAAAACAGGGACGGGTGTGAGGGTCAAAGGGCTAAAACAAGGGAACCAGATGGGGACACCGAGCAGAGAACCCCAGAGAGCGCCCACTGCCCCTCGAAGATCTCGAGAGAGCCAGCGGACGCTGCCCAGTGGAACTCTGCCCAGATACACGAGCGGATGCAGGAACGGAAATAGGCCCCACAGTCGCAGGCCCCTCCCTCGGCCAACCTCTGCTCCCTGGTCTTATAAATTACCATCTTGGCAATAGCCAGGAGGAGGTTGACCAGGAGGTCCTGCGACTTTGTGGGGCCTCAGATGGGGTGTGCGTAAATTAACAGGTGAGGGGAGAAGTGCAGCCAGAACCTCAACAAAAGGTTCTGGAGGAGCTGAAAGAGGGGCTGTAACCTGGCGCACTTGAGGTACACATGCGCAAGGTTCTCCCTCTCGCCACAGAAGGGGCAAGTGTTCGGAATGGGGGTGAACCGTGCCAAATACACACCCGTGCTCACAGCTCCGTGCAGGATTCTCCAGCTGATATCCCCAGTGGGCCGTGGAACTAAGGTGGAATAGAGACTGTCCCACCGGGGCTCCCCACCCTCTATTGGTGGTAGGAGGTCCTGCCACTTGGTGTCTGGGCGAGACATGAGCGTGGGGAAGTGGAAGAGTGGTTCCTCTCCACCTAAAGGTCACAAGACAGAGCCAGGTTAAAGAGCTTGGTGGAAGGGGAAAGAGGCAGCTCTTGCAGAGAGAGTCAGCAATCCTGGCTAATTAGGGGCAGCTGAGACAGGGCGGCTGCAAAATCAATTAAGGCCCAGGTGAAACTAATTGGGGCTGCCTGGAGGCCTATTTAAGAACTCTCCCTGTGAGTGAGCGGGGGAGAGAGCTGTGAGAGTGTGGAGAGCTGCGAAGGAGTTTTGGAGAGTGGAGGAGGAGTTTGGAGAGAGAGAGACACCGGAGGAGCCAAGAGAGCAGCATCGACCTTGTTAAAGACGACAGGGAGACAACAAATCTCAAACCAAGGCGAGTGAGCCCTATACTGTGACTCCTAGACTGTGGGACAGTGGGCTGAACAGGGGTCGGGGCCCAGGAGTGGGACTGACCCTGCCACACTACGTTAACACCAGGCACAATCGAGCCGTATATGTTTTTGTTTTCTTGGATGAGCCTTATGTTATACTGTAAGTTCTCTACATGTACAAACGGATGGTATTTAGTCTATATTCATTAATGCTAGGACCACCCACTGCTCATTTATATATCCTGAACATCTATCCTTAGTATAGCAAATGCAGATACAACGGTTCATTTTGCTTTGACAGCTACATGTTAGCCTAATGCAGTATAGGTGACATGGATTTGATCATACAAGAATTGTATTGTTCATGCTGAATCTTATTTTCAGCATCATAAAAATGTAGGACTGGAAGAGATCTCAGTAGTCATTTACTCCAGTCCTCTGTAGAACTAACACCCTGACAGGTGTTTGTTTAACTTATTCTTTAAAACCTACAATCCCACAACTTTCCTTGGCAATTGCTTCCAGTACTTAATTACACTTACAATTAGAAATGTTGTGTAATTTTTAAAAAACTATATATGCGTATTTTTTCATTATTGTAAATATTGAAAACAAACAACCTTGCCCTCTTCTAGATCTTTATATATCTAAGTCTGAACCTCTTCATCAGCAGAGTAAACACGTAAATACCCACAAAACTTAAGCCTCATTTGAAGAATTGTTAACTTTCTCACAAAATATCTTATTTTTAAGCTGGCAAATATATAACTGAGATTCAGATCTGTTTAAGAATTAGACTATATACAATGAAAGACTGGCTGTCTACAGGATTTCATTGTTCATAAGCACCAGCTCAGAATTTCTGAAAGGTGTTCATGCTCTTTTCCATGGTGTTTTTATATTTCAACATCTCTCCCACACTGTTATAGTCATGTAAAGAGGCAGCTAAGTTAAAAACAAAGGCACCATCGTGGACAATCAAACCTATAGCTTAAAGGGACAATTCCTAGGAAACTAGGCCAAAAACTTGACCTATTTTAAAAGACACAGCAATCTGTTCTTTTAAAAAATCACTCACATTTCACTGAATCTCGCTTTTATATGATCTAAAAATCATGAAAATAGCAACACTAGTAAAAATGTTACAACAGTAACATTTACAATTCTCCCACCTCCACATCAAATTTTCCACAGCTATTGTAAGTATCCTAGATTAATGGCTATTTCATTTTTCCTCCTCATTGATATCCATAAAGAAAAATAATATTTAAAATTCTGTGGGTGAAGGAATCTAATCAGAACTAGGAAATTGATATGCTACGGACACTAGATTTTTCTCCCAAACTAGAATAATAAAGATGCTGTACACCCCACTGGAAATCAGAATGAGCTCCATTGGCTTCAGACAAGCCTTGCTATTCCTTACGGAGTCCAGCTACAAGGAAGTCTGATTTCTTTAATGTAAAGACCAGGATTGGAAAGAGCCTTGTTGCTCAGTTATGTTGTCTGAAATCTGGCTGTGAAAATCTGTTTACTTTGAGTTGGACTTTAGCCAAAGAAGGCCTGGTTTTAGCAGATGGTCATGGAGTAGAAGCCAGACATTGCCTGCTGTGTGGACTGAGTAGGCATCTACAGAGCCATTTTTGCAAGCAGACAGAACACAGGGCTGTTGTCAATAAACCTGAATCTATGATGCAGTGGGCTTTTGGGAAGACTGTCCTAAAGAGGCAAACATACAAAGCAGCCATAGCAGCAAGGAGGCTGAGTGGGCAAGGGGGTCCTCAGGACCAGAGGAAGTAAACTGTAAAGGACTGGTGTGTGTGTGGGGGGGGCGGAGGGGGCAAAGGGCTATAATGGTGAATGTGGGGAAGGAAGAGGAGTTGTAAGGAAGCTTACAAGAAGTGGAAGCTTGGACAGATGACTAGGGAGGAGTATAAATATATTGCTCGAGAATGCAGGGGAGTTATCAGGAAGGTAAAAGCGCAATTGGAATTGCAGTTAGCAAGGGATGTGAAGGATAACAAAGGTTTCTACAGGCATGTTAGCAATAAGAGGGTGATCAGAGAGGGTGTGGGGCCCTTACTGGATGAGGGAGGTAACCTAGTGACAGATGTGCGAAAAGTGAAGTACTCAATGTTTTCTTTGCCTCTGTCTTTACGGACAAGGTCAGCTCCCAGACAAACGCACTAGGCAACACAGTATGGGAAGGAGGTGGACAGCCTTTGGTGGGGAAAGAACAAGTTAGGAACTATTTAGAAAAGCTAAACATACACAAATCCATGGGCCTGGATTTAATGCATCCGAGGGTACTGAGGGAGTTGGCAAGTATCATTGCGGAGCCTTTGGCCATTATCTCTGAAAACTTGTGGAGATTGGGAGAGAGCCGGGATGTTTGGAAAAAGGCAAATGTAGTGCCCATTTTTAAAAAAGGGAAGAAGGACAATCCAGGGAACTACAGACCAGTCAGCCTTGCCTCAGTCCCTGGAAAAATCATGGAGGGGATCCTCAAAGAATCCATTTTGAAGCACTTGGAAGAGAGGAAAGTGATCAGGAATAGTCAGTATGGATTCACGAAGGGTAAGTTATGCCTGACCAATCTGATTAGCTTCTATGATGAGGTAACTGACTCTGTAGATATGGGAAAGTCAGTGGATTTTATGATTCCTAGCTGCTGCCAGCCCAACTGTGGATCCTGGGAACGGGGCTCCCCAGCTGTCAGCGGCCCTGCTGCTGCTGGCCTGGCTGGGACTTCCCAGCCGCCTCCCCCCCCCCCCCCGATGCTGCTGGGGTTCCTCGGGGCCAAGGTTTCCTGGCTGCTGGCAGCCCAGCTGCCTCTTCTGAGGCTCCTCGGGGCTAGGACTCCCTGGCCACCGCTGGCCCCACTGCTGCTGTGGCTCCCCAGAGCCGGGGTTCCCTGGAAGCCACCAGGGCTCCTCAGGGTTGGGATTTCCCAGCCGCTGCCAGTCCCGCTGCCACCATTGGGGTCTTGCTGCTGTTTGCCCAGCTAGGACTTTCTGGCTACCACCTGCCCAGTCCGGGGCTCCTGACTGCTGGACTCCCGGGTGGCAGGGCTATTTGGTCCAGTAACATCCTACCATGGATGTTGCCAAACCAGAGAGTCCCATATTTTAGAGGTTCGACCTATATTATCTTCCTTATACAGAAATTAAAGGATCTATGAGTTACTCTGAGAAGATAATACTTCCTATCTACCTACCATCTAGGTCCCTTGGTAGGCTAACATCCTGGGCTTGAGTGAGCCTGGTTCCTCACTGCCTTGCTTTTGGTAACAGATATTTATGTCTGTGCAAAGTGAGTGTAAAAGTCTGGTTTGGTAGCATATTACATCTGTTTCTCATAAGTATAAGTGATTATATAAGTTGCAAGGCAACAAATAATCTAGGCCAGAGTGTATGGTGTCTGATAACATTTTCCTAACCATAAAGAGTGATGGAAAATACTTTTCTTTTGCTAGAGAAGAGATGGGACCTAATCCATCAATGGAAGGTCCTTGTTAACTTCATCAGACCTTTTGCAGTATATTCAAGGTTGGCAACAAACTGCCAAGTCTGGAGGATGGAACCAGAAAAGGGTACCATTGGCCACACAGGAATAATGTGAGCCAGTAGAATTCAAGTAGTCTAACTGATCTCAGTTCCCTGATTTCTTCCAACTCTTAGCATGTGAGCCCAAAAGCTTTCCAAGTAAGCCAGGCCTTTTAATTATTTCAGGCCTAAATGAATACATAAGTACTGATACATCAATTAAAATTGGTCAGGTTAATTACCAATTATTGCATCACTTTGTCCTGAATGTTTCATATGAATGATAACAATTAAAGAGAACTGGGTAGGAGGTGCCTGAGGGATAATGCAGGGATGCATGAAGAGAATCATACCCAGATGGAAACACTAAAAAGGGATCAAAACTGAGTTCACTGAAGAATGTTTAAAGCTTTTTGAATGAGCTTTTTCTAGACAGGTTTGAAAGCCAAATTTCTAGACAGCCTATGTCTTGTTCCTGGTCTAGGGATAAGGTGAGCAATTTTTTTATTTTTAAGGCTTGTGTCCACACAAGTCCTTCTTTGACCCTGCACACGAGGAGACACCCCAACTTTCTCTGTGGCCACAATGGGTGCATACTCTCACCTCACTCTGCCTCCTTGTATTACGAACTGGGATAAATTGCTCCTTGGAAGCATCAGAAAGTGTATTCCACAATTTAATTGTCAGAGGCCATTCAGATTAGAAGAAAAAACAATCAAACTACAAAACTGTTAAAGCACTGGGGAGAAAATTCTTGCAAATAGGTGAGCAGTCTTTAAATACATAACTTCTTGCTGCAGAGAGGGTTTGTGTGATATCTTAACTACAGAAAGGGGAGGGAGGTAAACCTAATTCAGGGCTTTTGGAATCAACCAGGCAATGCTGAGGGGTAGCAGTTTTACCCCCATCTAGAGCTCTCAGTGGACTGAGGCTGCCCTTGCAGGCAGATGGTTCTTTCTTCCTTCCAAAAGATATCTGTTCTTCTTCTCCATCTGCACTACCTTTGATGTTCACACACTACAACACAGCCATCTTCTACCACAGGGTTCCCGCGCTTGATTTCGAAAAGACTATAAGGCTTTGTCTACAATGAGGCTTTAGCACCCGAACACCTACACCTACTTTAGAGTGGTACCACACATAAAGTTGCCAGATGGTTTAACCAAAAATACCGAACCCCCACAAAAAAAAACCCACCGGGGGAAGGGGGGGGAGAGACCAAACTTGTTGAGGGGGGAAAAAAAAGGACCCCAACAGTTAAGCAAAAAATAATTAAAAAATCCCAGCATGGCCCCTTTAAGAAAGGCTTTTGAGGCTTTTTGCTGGCGGCCATCTTGTTTTCCTGCTCCAAGCCAGAAAGTAGCTCCCCTGCGGAACCAAGTAAGCAGGGGGAGGAAAGGTCTGGGGGAAGCCCGGGGTCTGGGTCCAGTTGCTGAATGTGTGTAGGGTTGCCAGGTGTCCAGTATTTTTGCCTCCTGGCAAGGGGGGGAAATCAGATAATACCGGACATTTTAGGTGTCCGGTATTTTCTGAATTTTTTTACTGGATAGGAGGTGAAAATACTGGACTGTCTGGGTCAATACTGGACAGCTGGCAACCCTCACCACACATCTACTTTAGAGTGCATTTCTCTAGCTACACCAATGCATAGAACCCCAGTGCAGACAAGCTATTGCCCTCTACAAGGCAGGCATTAGTTTCCCCTCCAGAACATGAGGGAACATGACTGAACTGCAGTGAAAAAGGGATTTTTGTTTCAAATGTGTAAAGGAATCAGGTCTGTCAGCTCTGTATTCCATACATCTTTATAACTCATAATACTACAAAATATGGGTAAGTCCTTAGTTCGGATTAACTGTTACACCTCATTGCAGGAGGAGTAACAGTTAATCCAAACTAAGGACTTAGTTCGGATTAATTTCTGACTGCCGCGTGTAGCCCCGAGCAGTCAGTTTGAACTACGGGGCATTAAAAATGGCGCCCGCCCGGGAACATACAAATGAAGCCCGGGATATGTAAATCCCGGGCTTCATTTGCAAGTTCGAATGCCTACATTAGCCTCCCTAGTTCGAACTAGGGGGCTAGTGTAGACATACCCTATGAGATTAAAATAATATGTACAGAGTGTAAAGTTTAAAGTCCCACTCCTACAAATATTCCTATGGGACTACTCACATGCTTAATCCTAATCATATGCGTAAGTATTTGCAGGACTAGGACCTAAAATTGGAGAGTTTGGTACTAACCAGTTTGGGGTTCTTTGGTCTGAAGTATATTTCCACATTTTTTTACATAGTGCATACCAGAAACCCTCACATATGCATCAGATAAGGAAAGTAGAGTTTTTAAGTACAAAAGCTATGATGGATATAGGGATATCAACATGTAGATGACTACATGATTAACTGATAAGCCTGGGCTATCGGTTAATCCTGTTGACTATATACACTCCCCGCCCTCCCCCCCACACTTGCTGCTTCTGTATCAGAGAGGAGGGAGCTGGTGCCTGCGAGGAGCCGCCTGCTCACCTCCCCACCCCTGCCCCCTGTGCTGCTGATAGAGGCAGCAGCATGGAGGGTCGGGGCAGGAGACAGGAGCTGGTATACGCGGGGCACCGTTTTCAAGCCAGCTCCCCATATGTATTGGCTCCTGTGGAGCCGCTTACCCCTGCACCCCACACTGCTCTGTCTCTATCAGAGGCAGAAGCCCGGGGGGTGAGGGGTGGGCAGAAGGGAGCCAATATGTGTGGGGAGCCGGCTTTTAAGCCAGCTCACTGTGCATGCCGGCTCTGTGGTGCTACCTGTCCCACCTTGCTGTCTCCCACAGAGGCAGTAGGGTTGGGGCAGGCAGGATCCAGTGCTCAGGGCCTCAAGCACCGACTCTGCCTGCTCCCCTCTTCCCCCGCGCTTCTGCCTCTATCAGAAACAGCAGCTGGGGGGGGGGGGGCAACAGAGAAGGCTGTTCCATAGGATGCCAGCATAGCCTCTGTCCCCAGGGACCTCGGGCCTCCTGCAGATGGGGGCCGCTGCTGCCTCTGTATCAGAGGCAGTAGTGGGGATAGCAGGGGGCTCCCCAGGAGTGGAGTCAGGAGCGCACTGGCTGCCTGCCCCGCCGCCAGGGACTATCAAATAGTTGTGTAACTGTTAAAATTTGACAGGGTTACATGACTAGTCAATTACACACTATCTAACATCCCTAGACGGATAGTTATGGCTTTCCTCAAGTAGATGTTGCCAGAAGTCATTTGCATCTGTGAAAAATGCAAATAAAAAGCTTCAAGGGATGTCCCTGTTGGTGCTCCACTTTAGATGTTGGAGCATCCTTGCACAGGTGATCAGAGATTTTTGCCAGCAAGTGCAGTAGCAGTGTTATTGGCACCCAACATAGTGCAAGTGTGACGCAACCCCTTCAGCTCCTTTTCTATCATCCTTGGGAGCAGGTGGAGCTTTCCAATAGTATTGAGTTCTCCTTCCTAACAGAGAATAGAAGAAAAAGTTCATCACTTTCCTTATCCCTGACTTCTAATTCCCCAGTGTTAAAAAATAGCTCTTTTCTCCTTGAACCTTCAATCCAACCCATTAGAGTAGCAGTTCTTAAGTTTTCATTAATATCTCACAACGGACACCATGCCAAGCTCCCTCAGCTTCAAGAAGTGTGAGGCCATGCAGGTCTCTGACAGCCATTTTTCATGCAAGTGGTGCCTAGGGAAAGCCCATATTCCCCCAAATACCTGCACTGCAGTAACCTGAAAGCCAAGCAAGATGGGACAGGGAACTCCAGCTATTGATGATTCTCTGGAAAAATCCCTGCAGTCGTCAGAGGAAGCCCTCCTTCCATAGGGTCTCACAAAACTGTCAGCAAGGACAAGGCTCTGTTTTCTAACACTTCTAAGAAGTGACCCTCGCCCTTTCCTGCTCAGGACTCTCATAAGCGTTTCCCTGGCAAAATCGTTGCCCTAGGTGCTGAGTTGGGCATCTGGGTATCTCTGGCACCACTCTGGCAGGGACATCTGTCAAGCCCGTAAGTGCCAACTTGGAGCTGAGATGTAAAGTCCCCACCATAGCACTGACAATGCCAACAGGAGATCCAGCATCAAAGCTGGCTCTGTCAGGAATGCCTCCTCCACTGGCACGGATGCAAAATGCAGCACCAACAGGCAGATCGAACACAGCACCACTAAGCTAGCACACAAATCCACAATGGCACCACACTCAGAGGTACCAACACAATTCCTTCACCAGAGGGACACCGAGGTTGCTTCGGTACCGCACTCTCTATTCCTCAATCAATCACTGAGCCACAGAACTGACCAGCCTCCTCCATCTCCTGCTCCTTCTTCCACACATAGGCTTTGTCTACACTGGCGGCTTCTTGCACAAGAAAACATCCACACTGCCATGTGCGAGCTATGCTTTTGTGCAAGAGCACCCATGGCAGTGTGGACGCTCTTGCGCAAGAAAGCTTTGATGGCTATTTTAGCCATAGGGCTTTCTTGCGCAAGAAATCCCTGCCGAGCGTCCACACTGCCCTCTTGCGCAAGAGCTCCTGCGCAAGAGGGCTTACACCTGTTAAAAAAGCATAGCTCTTGCGCAAGGAGCCCTCTCTTACCACGCCGTACTGTAAACTTACTTGCGCAAGAGCGGGCGGGCAGTGTGGACGCTCTACAGATTCTTGCGCAAGAACGGCCGTACTTGCGCAAGAAGCCGCGAGTGTAGACATAGCCATAGTGTGGCGGAAACAGGTGGACACCACAACCACTTCAACACTCTTCTCTGACACAGAGGAGACCACCAACCCTAAGTCTGCTCACACCAATCCCATGCAACTATGGTATGGGCATCAGTGGCCTTACCCAATGCCATATTACCTGGGTAAGAGTCCAGGGACCCTTGAGCAAATTATAGACACCACTATACCACCCCATTCACCCCAGCACAATGGACGATCAAGTCACCCCCACCTGACTTGTACAACAAGGCGTCTGACATCCCAGACGATGATAAGTAGAAAAAGGAGGACAATGGTCCCATTGACAATGAGGACATCTCTCCAGTCCACAATTTCTCCCCCTTGCCAGACAAAGTGGTCATACCATCAACACTTGCACCCTCTAATGACCTCAAGCAATTCCAAGAACTGTTTAAAAGAATAGCCACTAACCAAGATATTACACTGCAGGAAATGCAGGAAAAACAACATAAGCTGCTCCAGATTCTTCAACCCTCTGCCACCACCAAAATTGCCTTCCCTATAGACAAGGTGATCGTGGAGCCTGCAGAAGCCATCTGGCAAACTACTGCTTCTGCTCCACCCACAAACAAATACACCGACAGAAAATATTTTGTCCCGCCAAAGGCATGGACTTATTTTCCCTCTCACAGCTGAACTTGCTCATCATCTATGATGTCAACCATCATACAAAAGAACCACAATTTCAGTCCACAGCTCACAATAAGGAACACAAATGTCTAGACCTCTTCAGACGTAAAATATACTGCTCGGCCACCCTCTAGTTCTGAGTCACAAACTATTTGGTTCTCCTTTCTAACTATGATTGTTCAAATTGCACTAAGCTGCAGGAACTTGTCAACGACCTACCAGGGCAAAAATACTTCCAACTGCAAACTATCATTAAAGAGGGCCAAACAAAAGCCCAAAACAGCTCTACAGGTAGTTATGGATGTCACTGAAAAAGCGGCTTGAACCACCGCCATCGCTATTGTTATGCACATGGCCTTGTGCTTACAGGCCTCAGGAATTCCTGAAGAGCTTCAGCTCAAGGTAGAGGACCATCCCTTTGACAGAGTGCAGCTTTGTGCATCCAAAACTGACAAGGTCTTCCATACCACGAAGGACTCCTGCACCACCTTCCACACCCTGAGAAGCTATACTCCTCCCAACAAGTGATGACGCTATCCCCAATACCAAAGACCTAGTGACACCTTTCACCAACAAAATCAATGGCAATTCAAATCCAAGTGAAAACAACACTCTCACAAGTGTTGGGCGCTGCATACCCAATCCACGCCAACCCAGCCTTTTACTTCCAAATCTCAATTTTGAAAGTTTGATCAAGGCTTAAAAACCCCTCTCCAGAACCAATATTACCAGCACCTGCTATCTGCCTATTCAGCCATTGTTTACACCTGTTCTATCAGACATGGGCTGATATAACAGACCAGTGGATGCTAGAAATTGTACAATTGGATTACACCATCCCATTCCTCTCTGACCCACCTCCCATCCTACCACCTTCTCCGTCCCTCTTCAGGGACCCTTTTCATGAGCATCTCCTCCAGCAAAGGATGCATAAGTATTATTTACAGAGCTGGCTCACCACAGTGTACACACTTGCCCACCACAACGTGGACAGACAAGTCACTCTTCCACCAAAGGTCCTTGCCTCTCTACAATGGTGGACACAACCTCAGAACATGTCACCTTTTGACAAGACCCTCTGTCCCTAGTTATTAACATGGACATATCCCTCATAGATTGGGGTGCTCACCTAGACCATCACATGATTCAAGGCAAATGGTTTCTAACACAATGCTGCCTACACATCAATCTCCTGGAACTCCAGGCAGTAAGCAATGTTTGCCACCACTTCCTCCCACTAATATGAAACAAGGCTATCCTCATTCTTACCATGTTTTATATAAATCGGCAAGGAGGAGCCTGATCTCCTTATGCATGGAAGCTCTCAACCTATGGAACTGGTGCACCCGCAACAACATAACCCTGTCCGTATCCTGTCTATCAGGCACCATGGCAGACAACCTCAGTTGCCAATTCTCAGAACAACAATAGTGGGAGGTAAATCCAACCCTCCTCAGGGTAATATTGCATAGATAGTCCTCTTTGCATCACAGAAGAACTGAAAATGCTCACATTTCTATTCCAGAGCAAGTCTCACACCTGCTCTGGATCACTGGGAGACCCCTTCCTTATCACGTGGAGCACATCGCTTCTGTACATGTTCCCACCGATACTGCTGATCCCAGGTATCCTCCACAGCAGGGACAGAGAACTTACAGCCCATGGGCTGCATCCAAGCCACAGCTTGCCTTAATTTGGCCCACAAGACTCAGCGCTCCTCCTCCCGCACTGGGGCAAGCTGGTATTGGCACTGAAGCCTTGTGGGGGGGGACCAATGCTTGGTGCCCCAGTATGTGGCTGGAGCACCAGCACTGGCTCACCACGGCAGAGGGAGAGCCCAAGCTTCATGGACCAGATCAAGGCACCTGGCTGACAGGGGGAGGAAGCGGCTCTATGCGCTGCTGTTCCCCGGCTGTGGGAGTGGCAGTGCAGTAAAGCACAGGAAAGCACTCGCTTGCAGGCTCTACCCATGCTGCTCCCCACTGGCAGGGAATCGTGGCCAATGGGAGCAGTAGGGGTGGTACCTGCAAGGGATGTGAATGGGTAACTGATTAACTGGTTCCCCAGGAGCAGCCCCCCTGCCTGCAGCCTGCCATGGGTGGAGGGCTGCTACAGCCCCAGCGGCCAGGCTCATGTGGCTGGTAGCTGGGAGCTGGAGGCAGCCTCAGCCCCCGCCAAACCTAACCCTAGTGCCAGGGCGGGGAACTCAGCAGGCTGAGGTCTGGAGCAGTGAGATCCCACTTAGTCAGTGAACTGGTTAAACGTTAGATTAACCTAACATTTAATCAGTTAATTGATTAACCAGGATTTTATATCCCTAGTGCCTGCAATCATAGGGTGGTGCAGAGTCACCTGTGTCTTCCCAGGAGCTGTGCCAAGTGGGCACCCCAATCCACTCTCTGCTCCCACAGAATCCCCACCCAGACCCTCCACTCCAATCCCCAGCCTGCCTCTACACCCTACCTTCCACCCAGATCCCGCACCGCCACCCCCAGCAGCCCCCTCCTGCATACTGAACCCCTTGTTTTTATCTGCACCCCAGAGCCTGTGTGTGCCCACAAAATCTACTAGTCCTGATTCCCCAGAAGAGTTAATCCAGCCCTGGGGATAAACTTGAGGAGGATGAGGCAGGCATGAGGTGAGTGTCTTTTTTTTTTTCTGCTTCTCAGTCGGGGGCAATATTTCCTTCTCACCAGTCCATGAGGATACTTGTGTGTGGCCCCTAGCTGATTTTTCTGTGGGACATTGACCCCCAACCCAAAAAAAGGTTCCCCACCCCAATTCACAAGATATGCATGGTCCATGCATACATCATTTTCATTGTCCCAACGTGGCCCAGACAGACCTGGCTCCCTTACCTTCTGTGCCTCACAGTATGTGATCCTCACAAGCAGCCTTTATGATCAGATCTGCTCTCACAGCACAAAGGCTGCATGGTGCACCTGAACCCAGAAAATCTTCAACTCAAACCATGGTTCCTCCATGGTTCCAACATGGAGAAGAAACCTGCTCAGACCGAGTAAAATGTGTATTACTAAATAGTTGTTGACTCACAATGAGAAATATTACCTGCAGAAGTGGAAAAGACTCTCCCTATGGTGCCAAGAGAAACTGTCCCCTATGAGGGTGCCCTTCCCTGCAATTTTCATGTATTACAAAGGAAATTATGGTTGTGTAGCACCTCTGAAAATCAAGTTAAATAATTTAAGTGTTGCAATATGACTTTAGATGCCTACTCTAGGCAACCAAGTTCTAAAACAGTGGTCCTGCTGCACTGTTAAAACGAAGAACTTCCTTCAGCCCTCTGACCTAGCATGATGTATAAATGTGATGTTTACTGCTTATCTTTTGACTTCTGCTTTCCTATGGTCTGAAGGATTTCCAGCAGGTAAATACTGTTACTTGCTCGTTTCCCATTTTGCAACAAACCTATTATTTTGTGCGCATTTAAAGAACTGGTCCAGAGCCACAAGCTTCTTCAGTCTTTCAGACACTACTTAGGCTATGTCTAGATTGCAGAGCTTTTCTGGGATACCAGAAGTATCCCGGAAAAGCTATGCCGCGTCCAAAGAATGCATGGAATGTTCTGTGGGAACAATTTCTGAAAAAGCGGACACATTCTTTCGCCATCCCTGTAATCCTCATTGTATGAAGAAGGGATGTGTCGAAAGAGGAGGTTTTTCCGAAATTTGGCCCCTTGTAGATGGGCCAAATTTCAGAAAAGCCTCTTCTTTAAGAAAAGCGGAAAAAGATACGCAAATTTAGTATCTTTTTCTGACTTTTCTTTGCAGTCTAGATATAGCCCTATTCATTCATTGGAGCCATCGACATGTAGGCAAAAATTAGACTTCTGTGTTAGGCTACGCCTACACTAGCTCGTTAGTTCGAGCTAGGTAGGGTAATGAGGGCAAGCGGAGTTGCAAATGAAGCCCGGGATTTAAATATCCCGGGCTTCATTTGCATGTTCCCGGGTGCCGCCATTTTTAAATCCCCCTTAGTCCGAACTCTGTGCCCACGGCTACACGCGGCATGGACTGGGTAGTTCGAATTAAAGATCCTAATTCGAACTACCGTTACTCCTCATTCCATCTTCCATCGAATCTTTAATTTGAACTACCTAGTCCGTGCTGCGTGTAGCCGCGGGCACGGAGTTCAGACTAAGGGGGATTTAAAAATGGCGGCGCCCGGGAACATGCAAATGAAGCCCGGGATATTTAAATCCCGGGCTTCATTTGCAACTCCGCTTGCCCTCATTACCCTACCTAGCTCGAACTAACGAGCTAGTGTAGCCGTACCCTTACTATGCAGTGATTTACTTCTAAGTTCTGCTGTTTGCTTATTGAATGCTTGATATGTCATAGAGGGCCATCCTCAGGCATACTCAGAGTGTGCAGCTGTGTAGGGCACCACTAAATTTCAGGAACCACATTAAATAGTGTCCTATGTGGCATATGCCTAGTGCCAGACAAGGACAGTGCCAGCTCAAGCAGCCCCAAATCCCCACCCCCTACTCCACCTTCTGGCCCTGGAGGCCTAATCTCCTAGCCCCTCAGTCCTTGCTCCACCTCCTGACCTTGGTGGCCCAATTCTGCAGCCCTCTGGCCCCCTGCTTCGCTTCCAGGCCCCAGTGGCTGAATCCCCCAGCCTCCTGCTCTGCCACTGGCCCTCGGTGGCCCAAATGTCCTGGTCCCCCACCCCACCGCCTGCCCCCGGCAGCCTGAATCCCCCAGCTTCCAACCCCGCTGCCTGTCCCTGCTGGCCGGACTCCTCAGACTCCAGCAGCCTCAATTTCCTGGCCCTCTACCCAACCCCAGTGGCCCCACTTGCCCTGCCCTGGTGGCTGGGATCCCTTGGCCCCCTGCCCCTCCACGTGGCCCTGGTGTCCCGAATCCCCAGACCTTCTCCCCTCTGTCTAGCCACTGTGGCCCCAATCTCCTGTCCCCAGGCTCCGGTGGCCTCAAATCACCCAGCTTCCCATCTGGACCTACTAGCCCCAATGCCCTGGCCCTCAGCCTCCTGACCTGCCAGAATCCCCCAGCTCCCTGCCTGGCCCCAGCAGCCCTATTTGCCCAGTCCCAGCAGCCCCAATCCCCCCAACCCTGCCAGAATCCCCCAGGTCCCTGCCCTGCTACCTGGCCCCAGTCCTGAAGCCTCCTGCTCAATTTCCCAGCCTTGGTGGCTCCAATCTCCCAGCCTACAGCTCTGGCAGGCTACACTGTTCCCCCTTCCACTTGTTTCCCCATCAGCCCACCTGCTCTGTTCCTGCCCCCACAACCCTGAGTACAGCCCTCCTCCCCGCCATGCCAGACTTGCTGTCCCACTCCCTGGAGAGGGATGAGGGGTGCAGATGCTCAGGCTGCACAGGGGACCAGAAATCATAAGCATGGCCTTGGTCTCATAAAAGTAATTTGTTGAATCAATTCACAAACTTCTGCATCCAGTGGCATGGGAACATTTTAAAAAGTGGGGGTGCCTTGAGCACACAGGTCTAGCAGCTGGGATTCTGGGTGCTAGATTCTTGGCTGCCGTCCCATATGCTGGGGCTCTAATCAGGATCCCAGCATGTAGGGCTGGCAGCTGAGCCCCCGGCGCATGAGGCTGACAGCTTGTCCCTGGGGTGGCAGCAGGGACCCAGGGTTTAGGCCAGCCACCTCTGCCCCCCTAGTTCCCACACCTATGTCTGCATCTTGATCAGTCAGTCTGGAATAGTTCTCATTTGTTCAAAGACTGAACAGGGATCGTCTTTTCCTGTTTATAGAATGCCCAGAACAATAGACCTGTGACGGGGTTTACAAACTCCCCATGGTCTGGAAAAGATTAAATGAATTGCTGAGGGCTCAGTCAGCA
Organism: Pelochelys cantorii; assembly: GCA_032595735.1. Taxonomy (NCBI): domain Eukaryota; kingdom Metazoa; phylum Chordata; order Testudines; family Trionychidae; genus Pelochelys; species Pelochelys cantorii. Next base: position 18,924,682 of record CM064338.1, read on the forward strand.
CTGGAGCCTGAAGCAGGTTTCAGGCTTTGAGAGAGGAGGTAAAAATAGAGAGCCCAGCTTACTTGGTGCCTGGCTATGAGGGAGAGGAGACCTTGAGCTTTCACTGTGGGAGAGAGAGTTGGTTGTGCCAAAAATCAGGGAAGACTGCTACGCATCAAGGCCTCCTGAGTTTGTTTCTTTTGGACTTTAGATACCCTGGAAGGGATGGAATTGTTACATAGCCTACATGCAGAGTCAAGTCACCTCAGCCTGGAAGGTAATAAAAGTTGGTAGAGCAGCAGCAGAGCAGAGCACAAGTGAAATACAGGCATAGCTACTTTTGTACTATACCACACTGTAAGGGGATGTGCTGGGCGGGCATGAAGCTACAGACCCTAGCTCTCTGTTTGGGTTTCTACTCACCAATGTGATTATACCTAAATATAGATCTATATAATCATAAACTCACACTCACAATCACTTCATAATGAACAAGGCTAGACACTTAGTACAGAAAGACAACAGTGAATGTAGCCCTGAGACGCAAGAGTGCAGCCATGAACTTTTAGGCCACACAGATCCATTCTGTGAATTTCATGTGTTGTGAGTATCCAGCCTAATTCCACATCCTTGTGCTACCCACTCTGAAAATAAATAAAATTATGATGCCAGGGAGGGGGACATGCAGACATGTGAGGACATAATCACTGGAGCAATACCAGAAGGAACTAAATTCACCAGGAATGAACATTATCTATGTTTTCAACCCTCCAAAAATAACATTTACATTTTTTCATAGTATTTGAGTGCATTTACTTTAATGTCAAATGTTTTGGTTAGATGAAAGTAACATTACAATGTTTAAAAAATGTTGAAATAAGTGCATACATTTTTTTTCCTGTTTACTATGATAGATCATAGTTCTGTATATATTTGTGTACATGCTTACCTCTACTACTGTGAGCAGTAGTCACCCTGAGGGGAACTACTCAAGGTGGTAACATTAAATGCATATGTAAACGTTTTAAGGATTGAGACCCTAACCATTCAGGTTTTACATGTTCATTTGATCATACATGAGTAACATTCTGCTCTCAGGTATGTGCAAGCACTCTCGGGGTGCATCTACACTGCACGTTATTTTGAGATAACTAGCATTATTTCGAAATAACAATGTGAACATCTACACAGTCATTCCGCTATTTCAAAATAATTTCAAAATAACGGACGGCTTATTCCGAAATCAGTAAACCTCATTCTACAAGGAATAACACAGATTCTGAAACAGCTATTTTGAAATAAGGCATGTGTAGACGCTCCACTGCTGCTATTTCAAAACAGTCCCTCACCAGGGCCATTCTAAGTTATTCCTCCTCAGTGCCTCCTGGGGCTCTAAATAGAGATAGCACATCTACATAAGGGAAACCTGCCTCCCACTAATTTGAAGCTTCCCTGCAGTGTAGACGTGCTATTTTGAAATAAGTTATTTTGGAATAACTATTCCAGAATAGCTTATTTCAAAATAGCTGTGCAGTGTAGATGCACGCTCACTGACTGAAGGCAGACCTTGCCTTGTTTGTATCAAAATGAAAATTGCTAAAAAGCTAGATATTTTGCTAGGTACATGCACCTTGGTCTTAAAATACTGAAACAATTCAAGCATGTTAATTTGCTGCAAAAAGCCTTGGCACTTAGGGGACTTTCAATGTAGCACTTTTAGGATTAAGCAAATAACCTTTTTGTTTAACTGCTGCTGTTTGCAGGAGCAACTTACATTCTTCTTTCCCCTTCCTGAATTCCTTTAGGAGGTTATGCCTTTAGAAATTTTCAGTTCAAGACTAAAAAGGAACAATTCTGTTTTGTTTTTTAAATAAAAGGCAAGAATGAGAAAACTTAGCATCTCTATTTTTGAACAGAGATAAATAAAACTGATGCCATAGAAGCAGAGAAAATATGAAAGAGAAAAGGAGGAGCTACTTAAAAAAAATCTTGCTTTGGTTGGTAATGCAAGAGTTTATAAATGTTCATCTCCAAAAGCCGGGGGAGGGAGGGAGGGGGAGAGAGAGGATATGAGGCTAGAGAAAGAGAGAGTCTGTGTGCACGTAATAAAAAATTTTAGTCCCTCTTCTTTAGCCCAACTATTTCTATGATTCTGCCAAGAAATTAGCCAAATAAGTCTATTTACATACAAATGGAAAAAAACCCTCCGTCAGCTGTGTTTCCTATCTTCTGTTTTATAGACTCATGGGACTGGCAGGGACTCGAGATGTCAATGTGTAGTCAACTATATGATTAACCGTTAAGCCTAGGCTTCTCGACTACATGCATTTCCACCTCCTTGCTGCCTCTGTATCAGAGGCACCATGGGAGGAGCTGGCTTTAAGCAGGCTCCCCACGAGCACTAGATCCGTTTGCCCCCCGCAGCAGCAGCCGATACACATGGGGAGCTGGCATATCAACTCTGCGGACCCAACTCCCCCCCCCTTGCTGTCTCCTACAGAGGTGGGAGGAGGGCAGGCAGGAGCTGGTGCTGGGAGGAGTTGGCTTAAAACTGGTTCCCCCCAGCACTGGCTCCACACTGGCCCCGCGCTGCAGGGGGGGGGGGGGGGAAGGAAGCAGGGGGAGGCTGCCATGAAGCAGCATCTCTCTGCGGCAGTCTGAGGTCCCCGTGGAGAGATGCTCTCTGTCTGTGGGGAGTTTGGACCCCCCCCCATGGACAGGGGTTGCTGCCACCACACTGTATCAGAGGCAGCAACACCAGGAAGCAGGCAGCCAGTCTCCGAGGGGAGCTGGTTTTTAAACTAGCTTCCCTTGCGGACTAGCTCTGCCTGCCACCCGGCGCTGCTGCCTCTGATACAGAGACAGCAGTGTGAGGTGGTAGGGGGCTCCCCAGAAGTGGGGCCAGAAGCACACTGGCTGCTGGCCCCACCACCGGGGACTATCAAATAGTCATGCTGCAACCGGTAATATTTTGTGTGATTACACGACTATTCAATTACACTATATCTAACATCCCTATAGTATACTTTAAATGCAGAACTGCAGCAGGGATAGCTCCTGGACCCAATTCGAGCTTGGACTGAGCTGGGACTGAGCCGGTCTGTCTGCCCACCCAGCTTCTAATATACTTTAAATGCAGAGCAGCAGCAGGGCTAGCTCCTGGGGCCTGGCATCAGCTGGGACTGAGCCAGCCTCAAAAAAATTTACTGGCAGAGGAGGGGGATGGGGAAATGCATGTAGTCGACAGCACTAACTGATAAGCTTTTGGTTATCGGTTAGTCATTTAATAGTGTAGTCAATTACATCCATAGTATATAAGGAGCCAAGCGACTACACAATTGTTGACTATACGATTAATCGATAAGGGATAGCAATCAGTCCCGGCTCCTGCAGGGTCCGGCAACTATCCCTGCTGCAGCTCTGCACTGAAAGTAATTTAGGAGCCGAGTGGGCAGGCAGCCCGGCTCAGCCCTGGCTTGTACCAGTCCAGGAGCTACCCTGGCTCCTAATATACTTTAAATGCAGAGCTGCAGTGGGGATAGCTCCTGGACCTGGCATGAGCCAGGCTGCCTGCCACCTGGCTCCTAAATTACTATGCTGGGACTGAGTGCTATCCCTATCGATTAATCGTGTAGTCAACAAATTTTTTGTCAACTACACAATTAATGAATTACATGCTTCTTAACATCCCTAGTCTGCTGCCCTTTCCCCTCCCATACACGTCTCTCCTGCACTGAGACAGTGGAGCCCCATATTTTCTACTCCTCCTCCCTCCCTGCACTTTTGGAGCACCATGAATCCGCTGATTTGCACTCGATTCGCACTCCATCCCTGCTCCTCCTCCTCCTTCCCAGAGCTTGAATGCTGTGAATCAGCTGTTCATGGCTGGTCAAGCTCTGGGAGGGAGGGGGAAAGCAGGGATGGAGTACAAAGCAGCTGATTTGTGCCACTCAAAGTGCTGAGTGGGAGGGAGAAGAGGAGGAAGTGGTTGGCTCCAGTGCCCCAGTGCATGAGAGGTATGGGGGAAGGAGGCAGAGAGGGGGTGTGCAGGCAGCAAATTGCCCACCACTGGATCATGTGGTTCACTGAGACAAAGGAGGGCCACTCATGTGGTCCACTCACTAGTTTTGGCTGTCCATTGCTGATCTAGGTATTTGAACGTCTGCCCCTTTTAATTGTGACCCCCCCCCCCCCGGACTCACAGTTTCATTGTCTTCCTGCAAGATGTATTCCAGGCTAAATTATTATCTCGCATTGTGTGTACTAACATGTACAGCCTTAAAAACTACTCACAATAGTAGGCACAAAATTTGTTAGAATACATAACACATAGAGATAGTATTTATGTATAATGGAAGTTGTACTGATATATCCAATACTTATCTGACACCCATCAGTGTAGTGTCTGAGCACCTCACAGTCTTTAATATTTCTTTCTGCAATTCCCCTGAGAGGTAGAGAAGCCTGTATTGCATAACTACATCATAGTGTTACCGTTATCCCCCTCCTTCCTCCCCTGAGGAAGCTCAGGGAGGCTGCTGCTGTTTTGCAACCTGTCTGAAATTAGATTCTGACCCTGACTCTGATGTGGATGGATTCCACTCTGCATAAAATCTCATGGAATCCAATGGGGCAGCATGCAAAAAGACTTGGGTGAAGGCCAATTGCTTTCAAAGGATTCTGCAGAGGTCTAAGATACGACATGTGTTGATCAACTCGCAAAATTGGGCCTTTGGTTTGCAAATTGTTTGGGGTGGTAATCATATGGCTTGATTCAATTTAGGTATTGGCACAGAAAATACGCTTATTAAGTTTGCAGATGATACCACGCTGGGAGGGGTTGCGACTGCTCTGGAGGATACGGTCATAATTCAAAATGATCTGGACAAATTAGAGAAATGGTCTGAGGTGAACAGGATGAAGTTTAATAAAGACAAATGGAAAGTGCTCCACTTAGGAAGGAACAATCAGTTTCACACATACAGAATGGGAAGCGACTGTCTAGGAAGGAGTACGGCAGAAAAGGATCTAGGGGTTATAGTGGACCACAAGCTGAATATGAGTCAGCAGTGTGATGCTGTGGCAAAAAAAGCAAACATGATTCTGTGATGCATTAACAGGTGTGTTGTGAGCAAGACACGAGAAGTCATTCTTCCACTCTACTCTGCGCTGGTTAGGCCTTAGTTGGAGTATTGTGTCCAGTTCTGGGTACCGCATTTCAAGAAAGATGTGGAGAAATTGGGGAGGGTCCAGAAAAGAGCAACAAGAATGATTAAAGGTCTAGAGAACATAACCTATGAAGGAAGGCCGAAAGAATTGGGTTTGTTTAGTTTAGAAAAGAGAAGATTGAGGGGGAACATGATAGCTGTTTTCAGGTATCTAAAAGGGTGTCATAAGGAGGAGGGAGAAAACTTGTTCATCTTGGCCTCTGAGGATAGAACAAGAAGCAATGGGCTTAAACTGCAGCAAGGGAGGTTTAGGTTAGACATTAGGAAAAAGTTCCTAACTGTCAGGGTAGTCAAACACTGGAATAAATTGCCAAGGGAGGTTGTGGAATCTCCATCTCTGGAGATATTTAAGAGTAGGTTAGATAAATGCCTATCAGGGATGGTCTGACAGTACTTGGTCCTGTCATGAGGGCAGGGGACTGGACTCGATGACCTCTCGAGGTCCCTTCCAGTCCTAGTATTCTATGATTCTTCACTCCGACTAAAAGGCACTAAATGCAGAAATGCTGAAAGAGTGAAAGATGTATCTAAGCCCTCTTTGTGCCTTCTGTATTTTCCATCTTGCCAGAAGTAAGTTCACCTGTAGCTGTATGTTAGATTAGCTTGAAGGCTGCTCTACATCTGTTTGGTCCACAGTTCCACAGAAGTCATAGGAGGCCAATACACACAATGCAGCTCTAGTTTTCCTCCAGAATGCCCCTATCTTGGGCAGTGTTCCCTGTAAGCTGAGCACTTGGGCACCCACCCAGGAGAGATTCAGGTGCCACACAGAGCCCACAGCTGGCAGCAGGTGTTTCTATTGGTGGCGCACATATGCACTTGCTTTGGTACACATAAAAAATTTAGTCTGAAAATGAATGGAAAAATTTAGAGAGAACATTGATCCTGGGACCTTTAAGGAGCGGCACCACAGAGCCGTTTCATTGGCTCTAAGTAAGATAGGGAGTCCCCTGCTAACACTGGGGGATGTCGGGAAGTGAGATCACTGCCTGTAGGGTACCTTTGTGCCACAGGAGTGCAAAATTGTTCTAGAGCAGGGCTACTCAACACGCGGCCCTTGGGCCACATGCAGCCCGTGGCCTGTTCGTTTGTGGCCCGCAGTGCGGTTTGGGTTTACACGGAGCTCAACATGCAGCCCACAGGTGGAATCCTTTGAACACGGCCTCCACTGGGAACACGCTCCACAACGGTGAGTCAATATAATGGTCTTCTCTTGATTTGCGTTTTAGTAGTTAAATTCCTGGACTGTCATTGCTCATTGAAAGTGCTGTCATATGGGTGGAAATTGGGTAAATATTGCATTTTATTAATATCAGCAGACCTGACTTAAATGGGGCCTTCGTGTTGTGTAGTCTTGCCTGTCAGTGTGAAAGAAGCTATTTGCATATATATTTACATGTCTATACAACCACACTTAAGTTGTGGCCCTCGGCATGTGCTGTGAGTATCATTGTGGCCCCCGGGGCTTCTGAAGTTGAGTAGCCCTGTTCTAGGTCAAGAGAGAATCAAGCCTATTATTCATTGTTTTATCTGTATTGTGTGGCTTCTAAGGATACACAGAGCACTGTCACACAATAAACAGTATTTGCAAATGTTGTTTTATAAACATTAACCCATATTGCCTGACTTTGGAGAATCCCTTTATATATAATAGAAGGCTGACAAAAGAATATTAGGGAGGTCATAATGTTTAAATAGTTGGTATGGCAGAATGTAATAATCTAAATTACATATCTGTGTATGCAGGCACACTACAACCTCAGTTATTCTTAAATATTGTGAATTCTAAACAACAGGTGTTTTGCCTATTGTGGTGAATAGTTTTTAATGTAATGGGGCTGTTCACATGACTAAACACAATGTTAGCTAAAACATATTTACAGATTGGGCCGAGGACCCCCTAACCCAGCCATCTGACCCATGTTTGCAGACCCTGCACCTATGTGGCATTCCAAAAGCCCTTCCTTGAAGTATGTATCTGTAAAATGCCATACACACCTGCAGCCCTGCGTGTCTGACTAACAAAACCAACCACCCAGACATGAAAAATGTAGTCTATGCATTTGGCCAACCAAGTGTATAATCAACGTTGTGCAGTTGGGCACACTTTACCAGTGCCCTCCTGAGGGGGCTGCCCAGCTCCCTCTCCCCTTCCCCATGGTGTGACTCCTGGCTAGCAGGTGAGAGGCTGTCCTGTGTCTCGGGCCGCCTCTTATGCCATTGTATCTGGCGCGGCTGGGTCTCTCCTTGCGCAGGGAGCGCCTTGCCCAGCCTTCTCTCCGCACGGCCACTTGGCCCCACCGCACACTGCTGCAGGACTAGCGCGCACACGCACTGGCACAGGCAGACGGAATTCGGGCAGGGCGCCCCTTTCCCCGCTCTGCAGCGGTGCCGGGAGCCTGTGGCACGCTGCCCCGGGAGTCCACTCGCCTCTCTCCCCGCCCGCCTCCCGCGGGCTGGGTCCCCCCCCCCTCCCATCCCCCGTCTGAGCCGTGTTGTTGCTGTCTGCACAGGGCGGCAGTGAGCCTGCGCGCACGGGCTGCTTCGCCTGGCAGAGCAGCAGCAGGACAAGCGGCAGGCAGCGCTGTGCGGGCTGCAGCGGGGCCAGGTGCCGGGGCAGTGGCGAGCCCGCAGCGACCCCAGAGCGCAGGGCCGCGCCGCGATGCGCCTTACCCCCGGGGAGGCTCCCCACCCCCCCGCGTAGCAGCGGCCGGACCCGGCGCGGCGTCTCCTCCGTGATGTCCCCCAGGCAGCAGGGAAAGGCGACTCACTCGAGGGCTGGGTGAAGGCCTAGTGTCTCCAGCGCCGCTCCCTCTCCCGCACCTCTCCGCCGGCGATGATGGCCGAAGAGCAGCAGCAAGCGGATCCCCCGCCGCAGCAGCTCCCCGGCACCCCCGCGCCAGGGGGGGCTCTGCCAGCGCTGGTGCCCGGGCTGCAAGGGACGGAAGCCAGCGCGCTGCAACACAAAATCAAGAACTCCATCTGGTAAGCGCGGCTGCCTCCATGGCACGTTGGTTTAGCGCGGAGCCGGAGAGTTGCCCGGGCAGGCTCTGCATGTGCTTTTCCGGAGCCTGGTGCGTGCTGATAGGGCCCTGGACGTTGTGTGTGTGGGGAGGGGGGTTGTTATTTGGGGGTAAATGGTTCCTTAGGATGTGCGTCTGAAACCACCGCCCCTCCCCCTCAAAATAAATGCTAAACGTTTGTGTGTGTGTGTGTTTTTTTTTTTTTTTTTTTAATCTAGAGCTGCAGAAAAACAAGTTGCTTAAAATCTATGGGACTCGGAGCACTTGGTGCATTTGAAAGAGGGGAGGTTGGGAGATAACTTGCACTGCATGATGGTGGTGTGTATCTGGGGTGGGGGCGGGGAATGGAAAATGTGTTTACTTGGCTTTGCAGAGAGACCCCCCCCCCCCGCACAGAGAGGAAGAACCGTATTGTGAATTTCAGCTAGACGGACTATTGTCCATACGAATATTAATAGTCAACGCAAAACCTGCTCAGTTCTGGAATTAGGTACCTTCCCTAGATGTTTTTGCAATGTGTATTCACGTTTATAAACCATCCAAGAGAGGTGGTAGTTTTGCATTTCCTGGGAAGAATGAACCTTTTGAAATCCATATAACTTACACACAGGTGTGTGTATGTTTTATATTACATCACACACAGAGACGTGTATCTCTTTTATCCAGAGGATACCAGCATTTTTTCCAGGAATTCTTTGCAGTCAAATGTACTCAAGGGTTTGGCTGGTTATGTTTACATTCATTTGTATCCAGAGATTATGGTAATTCTAATAGGGTGCTGTTAATAAAATGGATAGTCTCACCTATTTAAGGTACCTTAATAATTTAATATTGTTTTCTGCTTATTAGTAATCTCTTCTTGATATATTAATTCATCTCATTCCCCAGTATTACAAAGTATTAATGCATCAAGCAGTGCAAAAGATTGTAGTGAAGATTGTATCAATATTTGTATTCTAAACCTCTGTTTCTTCGGGTTTGCAATTAAAATGTGATTTGGTCTAAAACTTGGTATGGTGATATGCGAGTACCTTTCCAAGAATCCAAATTTTTGTCACAAATTTTAAACAAAACCACCTCATAGCAAGCCCATGTTTTGCTGACTTTAATACTACATAAGAACCCCAATTAGTTTTTAAAAACTAATTTTAAAATGAATTGAGTTTAGTTTGTCCTGCAAATAAAAAAAAAGCTTTGTTTTGACAGTGAAGTATTGCAAGGGCCTGGCATCTGCAATAAGTGGATTAAGTCCTTTGAGTACATTCTAAAATTTGGGAATTGTATCTGTACAGTAATTTTTGCCTTTTGCATATTATGGTTGCCTAATGTACTGAACCTGTGTTTACATTGATTTATACTATACTTAGCTTTTATAGTATATTGAATTAATATGGGTTTTTAAAGGAAGTCCAAAATATTAAAAATATTTTAAGGGGGTTGTTATGTCGTTAAAGTGATATTTTAAAAAAACCCAGGAAATTGAAACTAAACAATAAATCACAGTCTCTGTCCTTAATCCTCACACGCAACACACACAGCCTTTTGTTTAGTTTTTGTGTTCAGTGGGGTGACTTGAGGAGACAATATTACTAATTAATTTCCTGGGTGTTTTGATTGTGTTACCTGCAGCTTATTCTGATTTATAATAAGTTTTTGTGATACATATTTGATATTGTCTCTCTTCTCATCAATATGGTGTTTGCAAATCAGCTTCTCAGACAGCATGTTTACATTGCATTCAGATTAGGTATCATGTCCAAGTTGAAGACAAAATGGCTACTAAGTAAAACCTCTCCTTTAATAAGCACTTGCTTTTTAAAAAGACACTTGGATATTACAGTATTATATTAAAAGATAGCTTGGTTCAAATATATAAAGTATTTGAGTAAATAACTTCTTCACTTTCAGTACAAAAGAACCAAATGGTCATGTATAAGCTAGTGCAAAGTATCTGAAACCATCAGAGGTTTTGCCACTACATCGTGGTTATCTGCTCTCCCAATCTGGCTTGTAGAATTAGTAGATAGTTGATTAGCCATCCTTCACCTATACATGACCTTTACTTCTTGACAGGTCTAAAACTTCTGCAGCACTTTCAGACAGTGTCAGTGATTGCATGCTCTATTGTAAACATGTAATACGTGAAACAACTTATTTATAATAAAATTGAACTTCATTTTCAAACTTTACTTTAAATTTTGATTTTCTGTCTGTGGAGTACTAACATTAGAAAACTGGTGCATTCTTTTAGTACTGTATTGCTAGCAAGCAATTTTAACCTGAATGTCTGATTTGAAAAAATTACTAGTGCCCTATATACAATATTAGTGCAGATTCAGTTATTAACCAGAAAGGATAAGGTAGCTTTGCAAAAGAAAAGTTACGCACACACACACATATATAAATATATAAATAAAGTTACACACATATATATAAATTCTTAAATCATGCATTGGAGACTCACTCCTTCCCTGCTCCCAACCCAAGAATTAGTACTGTTTACCGTAGGTGGAGTGTACTGGCAGTTAAGTATTGTACAAGCTATGCTTCAGAAGAATACTAAAATGACAAGATTCCATCCTTATGGATAGCTTTAGCATATTTAGAAGGCTATTTTGTCTTAGGTTTTATGTGTTAGGAGGTCAGTATTTTTAACTCCTGAAGGATTTAACACATTTAGATGAGTATCTGTGAGTGTTTTCTTTACTGCTGTCTCTCCTCCTCCAGTTTGCTAGTATAGTGGATGGACATTTTTAGTTTCAAAGAAGTGTTTCCAGTATGCAAAACATATTTTCAATCAAAATAGTATAGCAGGATATAGCAGCTACTGAAAAACTGGACTTGCTGATCACAAACAAGTCTGTGCCTGTTCTTCCACTGCACAGACAAATATAAATATAGTATGTGATGTAGGCTTCTAGCAGAACAATGAGTTATTCATTATCTCAACTCATAGTTAATTTATTCTGTTTAATAAATTAAAATGCTGTGTGACAAAAGAAGTAACTCTTCTATAATTGCAAACATTTAGTATGGCTTTAAAATCAGACACTGGATTCAGTTTAGCATTTAAGGTTGATAGCATGCATATTGAAGACTTTCAAACGTTTAGTGGTGTTTTTATGTTAATATTTTTATTTGCATTTTAAGTGTCCATTGGAGGGGAAAAATGGAGAATTTCTCAGTTTTTTTTTTTAAATGATCAGGTAGGATTACAATCTTGTCTGTGTACAAGTATGTTGAATTGTTATGGCCGATTAACTTTGACGGATTGAAAGATTAAGGATTCAGTATTGCCTATCCACAGAATTATTTTTTTTCAGCTGACCTGCTTGATTAGGCCCAATGAAGTGTTGTCCATCTTTATTTTGTATCACATATATAACTTGCTTTGACAGTTGGATATGTTCTTACATTGCTGATGAAAAGGACAGAAATAATATTAGACTTCTTCTAATCCATCATTGGGAAGAGTCTAGACAAGAAAAAAACCTGTCTTTATAGAACCTAGACTCTCTGATTAATATGTTGGGTAGGTTTGTAAATTGCCTTAGTCTTTCTTGAATATTGGGCCTGAATATGCTTATTTTCATTTCACTATGGATTCATTTAAGCTTTTATATTAATAGCTTTTTGTCCAGACACTAAAGCCGGTGAGGGGGGAGGGGGAGACTTTACCCTATTTAGCCGTCTGTGCATATAGACTAAAGGAATTTCAGTTAATTTTGTGTGTGAAAATGTAATATTATCAAAAAAGTGTTTTGTTTTATATATATGGAGCCTGTGTACATAAACACACTGCTATGGATTTTGAGTCTACTCATAATTCCATTAGGTTGCTAAAGAATATCCTGTTGATGGAAAAAGTCAACCAGTACTACGTCAGCAATAAGCTGTAGACCCAGTGATTTTAGGCAATTTCAATCCCCTCTTACTACACTATTCACAGGGTCCAGTTCACATCTTACAGGTAGTGGAAATTGTCTTGTTGTTTTATCATTATTTTGACTGCTTGGAGAAAATTATTGAATTAAATACTTGTTTATTGTTGCTGTAAATTGTCTTCTGTATTTACATCTGGACACATAGTCAGGCTCTGGAGTTTGATCACCTAGCCCAGCCCCAGAAGTTCATTTTTGTCTTTAAGGCATCTTCTATGATTTGAATGTATTAATTCTGCCTGAGAAGTGAAGGCTTTTTTCCCCATATCAAACATGGAAACAACACTAAGAACTAGGCACTATGGAGTTTAGAACATGCACAGTCTGTCTAAGCAGCATGGGGTGTGGACTGCTGATCATAATTTTGTTCTCACATCTATCGTTTGGCTAGTAGCATGGTGCAGTATGTTAAAGCTGCATGAGCTGGGCTGCTTGGGTTAAGTCCCATTGAAGTCAGTGGATATTGAATTGGGCCCTTGTTCATTTTGGATTCTTGGTTTTGTGTGCAGAACTAGGATGGATTTTGTATCCATTGTTCCTAATGTCTTGAAAACTCAGCCTTTCTTCAGGAGAATTAAACCATTCCCTGCATTCACACCTCTTTTAATGAATATGTCTTCTGCTTATGGATTGCAGGTAACTCTTTATGCCCCATGCTTTGGAAAACATTGATGTGGGACTTCATAATATGAATTTCTCCTTTTTTGCACACTGTCAAGAACTATGAAATAGTTACGTGTTGATATTTAAAAAGTCACTACTGAAATGAATGGGTCATTTGTACCAGAGAGCTATTGTTTCAGGCACTTTGCAAACTGAGGCTCAAACCCTAAGTTTGACAGATTTTTTTTTTTTTTTGCAATCATGGTGGCTAGAAACTATTGGGGGGAGGAATTTGCTGAAACTTTTGGAGAACAGTTTAGGAGTTTGTCTGCAGGCCCTTTCACACTTAGCTACTCCTTCATACCTTTGCAAGGAGAATGTGCCATAATTTTGGAAACATTCCTTTTTAATATATAAAAATCACATCAACTAAATTGTTTTAATCCAAAGGGGAAAAATGAGTACAGAAATTAACTATCAACAAGACGCTCTTAATTTCCCTCATCCACCAAACTTGGTATTTCAGGGGTTGGTCTCATATTTTTTGGAATTTTGTAGTGATGGTGGTGACTGTGTGTATATTTGACTGTTAGATTTAACACCTTCTATGATAACACAGTATGCTAAGTTTATCCCTGGTGTAAGTCAGAGGAGTTATATCAGGGATGAAGTTGGCTCAGCATCTAGGTTGAGTTAGTCGTGCTGTTAAGATATTGAACATGCTGCTAATGACTTGGGTCATCATCAGCATTGAAGCAGTACAGCTTAACAGATGTTCTGTAAATAAGAAGGGCTACAGCTTTGGTGGGCAATCTGAGGCCCAAGAGCTGCATGCAGCCCATTGGAAATCTCTGTGTGGCCCATGTGACATTTTGTATACCATTGCCCATGCACAGGGTTGCCAGATTCTGCTGGTTTTCATCCATGCGGGTTTTTTGTTTGTTTTTTGTATCAGTATTACAAAAGTGACACGCACTTAAAGCAAGGACACATTAAGTGAAGTGTGTGCTGATTATGGGTATTAAAATGCAGATAATTGGCTAACCTTGCAACTGCTGAAAAATTTCAGTTGATACATGGTCACAAGCACCAGCTCCTGGAGAGCTGGTCCAGATGTGCTGGGAGCCAGCTTTTAAGCCGGCTCCCTGCATGTATTGGCTCCTGCCTGCTGCCAGCTCCCAGCAACTACTGGCTCCTACCTGTCACCCCACTCTTGGGGAGCCAACTGCTGCCCTGCGCTGGTGCCTCTGGCACGCAGGCACAACATAGGGCAGCATCCGGCTCCCTGGGAGCCGGACCAGGAGCTGCGTGTAACAGTTTGGGTAGCCAATAAACTCGTGCTTATCAGATATCCATTTAAACAGCTACACTCTTACATCCCTAGTGCTGATTACACACAACATTGTGAGAGCCATGTGCTCCCTCTGCATCTAATCAAAGTACTGCTACAGTTCAACTGGCAAACCCCGAATTCTAGGTATGCAAGTGCAGTTAGCAAAACTACCTGATCCCAAGAGACCATCTTGGTTCCGACAATTTGTGGCCCAGTAAGATGGGCCACTTATGTGACCTATTCACTCGCCCAGGTTGCCCCTCTCTGGGCTGCAGCATACTTTAATATGTATACCTTGACTAATGAATAAGAAGAGTTATCTGTTTGGGTTTTGCTTCCTAGCCAGACTATTGATAAAGGTGCAGACTGGGATTTTTAAAGGGACTCTCAGGAGTTAGGAGCCAGACACATTACATTTCAATGATATTTGGGTACCTAACTCCCTTAGGGTCCTCCAGCAATCTCAAAGTGCAGATCCTTGTCATCTAGAAGGAGACAGATATAATAAACACAATGCTTTGAAATAATGACAGTGTCTATAGAGACAGTACCCAGAGACTTCCATAACTTGTAATATTGTGTGTATCTATGTATTGTTTCTGTCTGTTTGAGCTGTGTGCAGTGTAGCATGGTCCGACACACTTGTAATACCTAGTCACTATGGGACAAATAAAGAATCGAGTGAAAGGGATGGTCTAATGATTAGAGTAGGGGACTGAGAAATAGGTTACTTGGGCTGTGTCTACATGACAAAAACTATGCCAGCATAGATGGTTTGGCATAGTTGTGCTGGCCGGTAGGGTGATGCTTCCTGGTTCTGGTTAACTGTTAATCAGTGCGGGATGGAGCAGTTCCCCAGCTGCCACAAGCATGGGACTGTTCCATCTCTGCGGGGGGCCCGCCAGAGTCAGGGGCTGCTCTGGTTGTCCAGGAGCTGCTCCGGAGCTGCGGTCAGGGGCTGCTCTGGAGCTTGGGTGACCCGCAGGCAGGGGCTGCTTTGGCGGTACAGCCTCTGTCCACAGGGAGCCCGGGAGCCCTACAGGCAGGCACTGCTCTGGTCTGGCGGGAGCAGCCCCCGTCTGTGCCCCCTTTAATGGGTTAACTGGTTAAACATAATGTTTTATCAGTTAACCAGTTAAACAGGATTTTACGTCTCTAGTCTATACTGGTGGAATGGGTTTTTCTGTTGATGTAGGACAGTGGTCCCCAACCTTTTGGGGCTGCCAGGCGCCCGGGGGCGGGGCCACTCACGTGCCGCATGCGTGGGGACAGGACCACGCACGCGCCCGGGGCCGACACCATGCATGCACTGAGCGGCGCCCCTTAGAGCTGCCATTAGGTGCCACATGCCCGGGACCGGGGGCTGCGCGGCACCCCTTAGAGCTGCCCGTCAGGCGCTGTGTGCCCAGGGCCGGGGGCCGCGTGGCGTCCCTTAGAGCTGCCATCAGGTGCTGCGCGCCCAATTGGAGCTGTAAGGTGCGCAGCACACCGAGGGGCGGGGCCGTGCATGCATCGCATCGCATGCCCGCTGCCCAGGGCGCAGGAATGGCTCGAGCCGGCCCTGGCCACGCGCCTGGGCCTCGGGGCACAAGAATGGCTTGGGCCAGCCCTGGTCACTCGGCGGGTGCACATAAATGTCCCGTTGGGTGCCATTGCGCCCGCGGGCACTGCATTGGGGACCACTGATGTAGGATCACCTTCCCAATAAAATTAGCTATATGGAAGCAGTTTTCTGAGCATAGCTATGTCTACACTGGGAGCAAGGATGACACTGCTGTTTTGGTCAGGGATGTATATTTTTTCACACCCTGGCCAATGTAAATACATCACCCTAATTTTTAAGTGTAGACCAAATCTTTGATTATGCTCCTAAATCTGTCACTGTTCTTGTGGTCCAGAGGTGGGGAAAATCAGGCCCAGGGGTCGGATCTGGCTCGCCAAGCATTTCTCTCCAGCCTGCCCAGCTGATTAGCAAAGCATGCATACTTCCAGCCAGCAGCATGTGTTCAGCCGCCCCTCCCCCCACCTTGCTTGGTCCTACAGCCAAGCTGCTCCTAGGATTCTGCTGCTAGCTGTACAAGGGGCAGGGAGAGGGAAATGATGAAGTCAGGGTGCCCCCTGCCCCTGTGCCCCATCTCTGCAGAGCAGGGGTCAGGGAGAGAGAGACACAGTGGAGCTGCTGCAATCTGAAGCAAGGATGGTAAGTGACTCAGAGGAGTGCCTGACTTAAGAGGCGAGTGCCCTGTTTTTAAGTTTTCAGTGCTTGTTCTCCCCCCCCCCTTTCCCCGCACTTCCATACCCCATTTCTGCTGAGTGGGGGAGGAGGGAGACAGCAGAGCAGGACAGCTTTCCCTGTGGTAAAGAGATAGCGCATGGCTTCACTCAGAAACATACCCAGCAGCAGCAGCCAGCACACATGCTCTGTGTCACTGTCACACACACATTGCCACACACACTGAGGCTACGTCTATACTGCACCCTTCTGCAAAAGCTTATGCAAATGAAGCGTGGAGTAGAAGATTGCTGCGCTTTATTTGCATAATTAATTAGGGACCGTTTTTACACAAGAGGCTTTTATGCAAAAAGGAGCTGTATAGATAGCTCCTTTTTGCGCAAAACCCCCCTCTTGCACAAGAGCCATTCTTCCTGAAAAAATGAGGAAGAACGGCTCTTGCGCAAGAGGGGGTTTTTGCGCAAAAAGGAACTGTATACATAGCTCCTTTTTGCGCAAAAGCGGCCTTTAATTAATTATGCAAATGAAACATGGTGATATTCTACTCCATGCTTCATTTGCATAAACTTTGTGGAAGAAGGGTGCAGTATAGACGTAGCCTCAGTCTGTATCACAAAGTCTGTCTCTCACACAGAGTGTCTCTCTTTCACACTGACACACTTTCTCTCTCTATAGCCCCCAGCCCTACCCCTTCAGCTTGAGGCCCTGCTCCTTCCAGGGGGGTTGGAGGCAACTTGTGCCCACGTTCCAAAATCCATGAAGTGGCTTCCCTACAAAAATTATTGCCCCCCCACCCCCGTAGTCCTTGAACAAGTCACACCAATACTTGTCTCAGTTTCCCTATAAAATGGAAATATTTACTCCTCTTTGTAATGTACTTTTGAGATCCTCAACTAAGAGGTTCTGTAAAATTGCCAAGTGTTATTGTATCTAACTCAGTTTTCCTTGGCCTTGTGGCTCTACTTGTTGTTGGCTGTATAGGGAGTCATATGTTCTGGGCAGGGATTGCTATTTCTGTTAAATAATGATTTGTAGACTGTGTACTGTTTAGGTCAGTGCATGCTGACTACAGTGTGGGTCAACCTGATCAATCCTCTCTGGAGTTATTATCTGGGTGTAACTCCTCATGCTTGTTCTCTCCAGGTTGGGTGGGAACCTCTGTCATCCTTTTGCCTTGGTTGAGTGTGGAAATGGGTGCTCCATCCTTGATTTGTGAATGGGGATAACCTGCCCCTTGACCACAGAGCTGGCTAATTCAACATCAGTCATGTGAAGTGGGAGGAGGCAAAGAAGGACATACCTTCTTCTACTTTCATGAGACTTCCTCCTCAGGACACCTGCTCATCTAAAATGGCTTCTCTCATTTAGCTTGTTAAGAAAGCACTTGCTCTCTGCCTCTTACAATGTCAAGGAGCAGCTCTTGGCAAACAGCATTTCCAATCAACAGGTGCAGCTTGTGACTCTGTCCTTGGGAAATGGGCAAACTTTCAAAATGAGGAACACGCAGCAGGGCAGAGGAGTCTCTCTAGGTCAGCAGGTATACAGGCCATTTTGGTCTGGAGGCATTTTTATGCGGTTAGAAAATAATCTGAATAAAACGAAAACTGACCTTTATGTAACCTTTGAGAGCAGAGTTGAGGTTTTATAAAAGATCCTGACTTTCTGCATGTGTCAGAAATAACTTTGCAGAAGTGAGCCATTGTAAAGCTGCTTTTAAGAAGATCAGAACCAGACTTGTTCACATTTATTTTGGAACTGTGGGAACTAATAAAATGTATTGAAAAAATATTCAAATAATAAGAGGTTTGGCAATAAGCCATTACTGTCATTTCATTTGAATATATATAGGAAAGCATTAAATTGTTGATCTCACAGTATAAACATACATAATTTCTTTTTTCATAAACATTTCACTTTTCACCACAGGTGTTTTCTTTTTCCCTTTGTTGAATCAAATCAAACAGTACAACATTGTAATACAGAATACATTTCTAATTTGTTTTTAATAAGCAAAGAATTGCCTAGACTGTTATCTGAGGCTGATAATACAACCTCCCCTGAGCCCTATGGGCCAAATTCCCTGTAAAATGGTGCAGTTCAATTGATTTCATTACATGTGTCTGTATGCTAGTGGGAAATTTGACCCCAAATCTTGATATACATTTTTAAAAATATTCCCAGTTTTGTTTCCAGTTGCAGTATAATTTAATCAGAAAATACTGCTACTGGGGATGGTACTGTATAATTTTAAATTGGTTTGACCAGATTTGCATGAAAAGCATTGGAATAGTTTTGTACTCTAGAGAGAGGGATTACAGCTTCCATGACTAATGTGTGTTGCTCTCTCTTATTACCCCAATTCTGCATGTTTTGCCAAACAAGTATTTGGAGTTGGAGTAGAACTGTAAAGCTCAGATGAAAATCGGGGAGTTTTGTTCAGTCCATTTCTAGTATTAATTAGTTTATTTAAAATCGTTCTAAAAAGCTGATACAGCTACAAAATAGTTAAATGGATACAGGTACATACTTTGACCTTACAAAAGGGCATCCACCAGAATATCCCAGGGCATGTGGTGCAAAAAGTCTCACAACAGTGTCAAATTTTAGTTTACTGCATTCAGCATAAATCAAGGAATAATAAAAATGCAGCAGTCCTGCCATTCCTACAGACAAAATTCTACCCCGAAGGTCAGCAGAAAGGAACTGTTCCAGACTTACAAGAGAAATTAATTCTGGAGTTTTCCAGAAATACCTTGCCACCATCGTCCATACATTTGAGTGTTGAACCTTCTTGCTCTAGTGCCACAGCAGATCTTTGTCATGGAAGAATATAGGGAGAGAAGCAGTTTCTCAGGTTCAAGACCCCTAACCCTTATAGAACTTCATTGATTAATAGGAAAACTTTGAATTTACCTAAAAAAGCGAATAGCAAGCTAGTTGCCAGCCATCATATTATCAGCTAGTTTTCATTGACTAATAATAACAAGTTTTCCAATTTCTACCTGCTAAATCATTGACAGCTAAAAATTAATTCAAAGCTGACAGATATTTTTCCATGTAATCATTTGCTGTAATCACTATAGGAATGTTATACAAGTGAAACAGGATGGGGAAGTGATCTGTGCAGGAAGGGGATGTGTTCTAACATGTGGCCCCTGCTTTGAGTAGGTTTGAGATCCCCTGGGAGAATAGATATTTGTGCCTATGCCTTTTTGTGACGCACAGATTCCATGGCCAAGTTTCTGAAGCGTGAACTAGTTAATTAATTAAATTGGCTAATGCTTGAATTTAGTATTGCAAGAATAAACTCTATATACATAGATATTTTTGCAGGTAGTAATAATGTTGTGTAATTTTAAAAATTCTGAATACTACAATTCAGTCTGGCAGATCAACCACAAAGACTTTTTCTGGCTAAAATTGTACATACTGTAGGTATAAAATAGTTTAGTTGTGGTTTTTCCTCTTTGTGGTCAAGAGTGACTATTTATGCCAGACTACTGTAACCTTGTTTCTAGTGATAATGTGTGAAGTAAACTAGAAAAAAAATTGGTTGGATAACTTTCTTTATGATGTGCGTCTGTCTTTAATGGTGATGGTGTTAATATGATAATAGTTATCTTTAAAATCATCCAGTTTTTCAATATATGTAGTAAATACTTTGCTTTCCACGATATACAGTGACTATTTTATTTGTTCAGTAAACAGAGAAGTCAGTGCTTTGTTTCTCCTGTATTGGTTTGAGCCAATATTCCTTGACTTAAAAAAAAAAAAAAAAAAATCTGTGAAGAACTAGCAAGAACAAAGAACTGAGAAAAACACAATCTAGGAAAGAGAATGACATAATGGGATCTGAAATGATAACTGAGAAATTAAATGAAAATAATTTTGAAAACATTGACTATAAAAAACAATACACAGCTGAATCAGTTATCTTGTACTTATTTAACTCATATCATTTGTTAAATACTTTAACTGTAAAGAAAAATTAAAGCTTTATTTTCTCCCCTCTTATTCTTCAAGCAAAAATGTTATATTCTGTTTGATCACTGCTGTTTCAGTGGGATACCACAGTACACAGTGTGCACTCTACGTAGTTAAAATTTGGTGTTCTATGAGCTTCTTACATTTATTACATCTGAGTCACAGTGAGTATTCTGCTTATTTAGTTTGAAATACTACTTTAATGCTCTTCGGATTCACTTGCGCTATGGTAGATGTATCTAATCTGGATTTGTGTATCTGTGCCGAGTTAAAACTGTTCTCACAGAAGTAAAATGATGTTCTGCTGGCTTCCACAAAGGGTTAGGTGACCATTTTGGCATACTGAGTTCCCAGTAAGTCTGGAACCTCAGTCAATGACGAGATCTGTTGTATTAGGACCAGATTGAGCCTAAGTCTCAATTTCAGAAGGGGTTTATGTATTTTGGAATTCAGACTCCCTACATGCTTAAATCCCTTCAAAAAAAAAGACTTAGACCACGTCTTGTCTAGTTAAGACCCGCTAAATTGAATGCTGAGGGCAGCTCTGGTTGACACCAGTATTCCTTGCAGATGTGAGGAGTAAAGGAAACCAACAAGAGCGTTTGCTCCCATTGGCCTCCCACTGTGAAGATGGCGCCAAGCTCGGCTTAAAGTAAGCCGATGCAAGCTACGTATTTTACATAGCTAGCATTGGAAACCTTAACCTGATCTTCTTGTCTAGAGTAGATCTGTTCTTAAGCTCCTAAATAAGGTAGATATTGCAGTGCTGCCTAAATACCTTTAAAAATCAGGGCCATATTATTAAGGGATGTTATTGGTATGTTTAGAATGGCCCTCCAGTTTGGATCCAGAAGAGGAGTAAATTGATGGTACTGTGTGCCCTCTCTGAGGACTTGAAATGTGGCATCCCTCCAGTTTTATCCTGTCTTCATGTACGCATGATATGTGATCTTTTCTAACTGTGGAATAGAGCATCAATGTGTTGTTTCACAGTTATCTTGCCTGAGAGACCCTTCAAGCCCAGTTTTTCTCCTGGAAGTGTTCTTGGGTGATATTCCAGGTAGTCGTCATTTCCAAACCTAGGAAAGCAGAAGTCAGGTTTTTGGCTAGGGTTCATATCTTCATTTAAGGTAAAACTTGAAAGTAGTTATAAATTTGTCATTTTTTTTAACACATCCTTTTTATGGTCTGCCAGGTAGTTCAGACATGGAAGAAAAAGTTCATTTTCAGATGAGAAAGATGTATAGGCTGCATCCATACTCCATGAACCTTGTACCCACAACATATGCAGGTGCTACTATAAGGTTCTTTGGTCTTCCTCATTAATGCAAAAAGTAGCAGCACTATTGCTGACCAACCCAGTTATGTTACACTAGTTGCTTATAACGGAATATTTTTTAAAAACAAACCCAACAATTGCCAGGGTATATTTGACGGTGCCTCCTAATACTATATCCAAAAGGAAGCCTGTGCTCCCACAGCACCTGCTTTGGGTTGGCAGGAGTTTGTGCTATTGCTGCAATGGATCCTAGCATCTGAAACTTATTCCTACTGAACATCTTCCACAGCTGGCCCTTGCCCCTGTTCAAAAGTTATCTGAAAACACTACTTCAGCAGTTTTTCCGGTTTTAATTTGGCACCCCTTTGCTCGCCTTCAGTCTTCCTTTTTTAAAAATTGGTACCATATTAAAATAGAGACCAAAAGCTGAGTTGGATTATGCCATATTTTGGCATGGGAACACTACAGAAATAGGTAATAACTTAGTTAAAAGGTATGTGAGACCCAGAACTTGAATACTCTAAACTATATTTTGTATAAAGTGTTCTATGGCTCAGACTGCAAGTCCCCTTAAAAAGACCCATCTGCTTTGAGTATATTTTTAATGGCAGTGTTGGAATGCTAACTCCCTTTTCCCCAAACTTAGACAATGTTTCAGGATTCAGTGACTGGTTTTGTTTATTTTTAATAAATATTCCAAGTAAGGATGTTGAGAGGTGGGTAATTAGATAATTGTGTAGTCGATACAATTTGTATCGACTACACGATTAGTCGATAAGGGAAGGTGCTACCCCTGCTGCGGCTTTGCAGTTTCAGTGTAGTAAGAGCTGGGCACTCTGGCGGCTCGGCTCCTACTACATTGAAACTGCAGTGGCGGTAGCTCCTGGGCCCAGTGCAAGCTGGGCCTGAGCCGGGCTTGCTCAGTCCCAGCTCGCACTGGGTCCAGCAGCCCCTGGCCATGGGGAGTCTCAACAGGGAGCTAGGACTCCCCCTCCCTTCCTGTGGACAGGTGCTGCTGTGGAACAGCCTCTGTTTGTGGTGGCTGGGGCTGGCGGCAGCTGGCCATGGACGGGGCTGCTGCCGGAGCAGCCTCCCCTGGCTCCCCCGCATTTGCTGCCTCCGATAGAGGCAGCAGCGTTGGAGGGGTGAAGCCAGTGGCACTGCAGAGATGGTGCTGGGGGGAACCGGCTTTTAAACTGGCTCTCCCTAGCACTAGCTACTGCCCTCCCCCCTTGCTGCCTCTGATATAGAGGCAGCAAAGGAGGGGGAAATGCGAGTAGCTGACTAGATTACTAGGCTTATTGGGTAGTCGACTGATCGACTACTCTTTTACATCCCTAATTCCTCTAAAAGCCCTCACATGCATTTAATAAAGAAAGAGGTAAAATTTTTAAACTTTCAGTACTGTGAAAGATGCTAGGTGTTGCAGGTGAATAGGGATATCTTTGTGAAGGAAGATGTGTGTCAATGCATTGATGACACTTGCATTTTAAAAATGGGGATCCATACTGCAGGATACACTTTTGATGTAAAAATTGAAAATTGCCTCTGTTCTGTGTGGCAGCCTCAATCATGTTACCGGGGTTCAGCCAGCTTTAGGATCAACCTTGAGGCCTGCCACTACTGTAAGTGTTAAGCAGTTTTATTCCAATCCCCAGAAGAGGCTATCTTACCACAGAACAATTCTTGTTCTCCAGAGAGTGCTGCAGCCACAGTCAGAGAAACATATTGCCTCACCCTTATTGTTGTTCGGAACGCTACTGTAATGTACTGCCAGTCCCAGAAGTTCCAAAAATTGTGATCCAAAACTCCCCCCCCCCCCCATAATAATGAGATTGGCTTCAGCATGATGAGTCTTTTTTCATGGAAATGGCTTAAGCCACCAGTGCAGCTTTGAGTAATATGATGGTAGTGGTCTGTGGTGCTGGAACTCTTACTAGAAAGACCATCAGATCAGGGTCCTATTGTGCTAGACATTGCATAAGCACATAGTAAGAGAAATCTTGCCCCAGAGCGTGTACAAGCTAGTGCAGAGCATGATGAGTATGGTATGGGAGATGTAACTGGGACTACCAAGCTCATATGGAAGATTTGAACAGATATTTTGTCCCAACTAAGCTGGGCAGGATTCACACTGGTGACTTTACAAAGTAGAAGACTATATCGCATTTGCAGTGCCCTAGTGCAGGGGTCAGCAACCTTTCAGAAGTGGTATGCCAAGATTTAATTTATTCACTTTTATTTACGGATCTGCTTGCTGGGGACAGCGGGGGGCAGGGGCAGTCTGGTACGGTAACCATATTTTCTGAACCAGCTGCAGCTAGGGAGAATGGTTTAATTTAAATTATTAAACAGATTAAGCATTTTAACTTTCTCATGTTCATTTATCAAACTTCATTTTAAATAAAATAAAATATTAATTTATGTCCAACAAAAGTTTTCAACGTTTTCTTTCTTTATTTCTTTATTTATGACCCACAGAAAAATCAGTTGGGAACCACACAAGTGAGAAGCAAAAAACTCTCCAAAAGCCCCCATCCCTCACTGATGTGGCCTCTAACTGAGGGCTCATCTAGACTACACCGAAGTGCCAAAAGAGGATATGCAAATTCTGCGGGAATTTGCATATCTTCTAACGATTTCACTTTCAGAAGCGGCGCTTTCGAAAGTGAAAGTAGTTTGGACACAGCTTTTTCAGTGACACCCCCCCCCCCCTTTTCGAAAAGCCACTTTCCTCAAAAAATGAGGTTTATGCAGCTTTTCGAAAAAGAGGGGGGGTCGCCGAAAAAGCCGCATCCAAACTACTTTCACTTTCAAAAGCTCTGCTTTCGAAAGCGAGATTGGAAGAAGATATGCAAATTCCCACAGAATTTGCATATCCTCTTTCCGCTCTTCTGTGTAGTCTAGATGAGCCCTGAGACACCTCACTCCTCTGGTGCTCCAGCCTCACGGGGTGAGGGGAAGGGACAGGAAGAACTGAGGTTCAGAGTTTCCCATAGGCCTGATTTACTTTTCTGCTGTTCCAGAGTTAGTGGATTTTATGGACCCCCTCCCCCTTAGGCTCTGGGGTTGGGACAAAAATGAGGTGTTCAGTGTACAAGACAGTGCTGCCAGTGTGGGATAGGGATGGGGTGCAGGAACTGGGAGGGAGGTGAGGTGCAGAAAGGGGAGAGGTTGCGAGGTCTGGGTGGGAGGTAGGGTGCAGAAGTAAGGATGTTAACTACTGTTTAATTGACTAGTCGAGTAGTCGATAGGCACTTCCTCATTCCTCCTTTGAAATGTACAAGAGTCCCATTGCAGCTCTTGTACATTTCAAAGGAGGAATGCAGAACTCCGCGTGCAGCCTGGGGCCAGCGGAAAGTCCCGCTGTCTCCAGGCTGAATGCGGGTGCCAGCTTTGAAATGTACAAGAGTCCCCTGCTTACCCCAGGCTCCATGCTGTGTTGCCGCTTTGAAATGCCACGCAGAGCCGGGGTCAGCTGGGGACTCCCCAGCTGACCCCGGGCTCCAGCGCGGCATTTCCTCAGAACCTGGGATCAGCTGGGGAGTCGGGAGAATGCTCCGGACTCCGCAAGCCACACGCCACCGGAAGCTGCCCTCTGGCAAAGCGCCCAGGGAGCCACCTATGTTCTCTGGGGTGTGGGATAAGGAGGCTATTGCTGTTGCACCACGCTAGTGTGAGCAGTCCCAGCTGAGGGAAGGGAAATGGCAAAGAGCAGGGGGTGGGTAGTGTTTCTAGCACACCAGACCCAGTGGGGAAGCTCGGGGCTTTCTCTTCCCTCCCCCTGCTTTTGTTGTGAGTGCCACTGAAAATCATCTTGTGTGCCACTTAGGGCACGTGTACCGTAGGTTGCCAAACCCTACTCTAACATATCTAGTTCCTATAGGTGCTAATATTACACCTCGAGAATAAGGCTGGCTCACTGGAAATGTAACCTAAGCCCTTATCTATGCTACAGAGGTTTGTTGAGAATAATCAGGGTTTTTTCAGGTTATATCAATAAAGTGTCGGTGTAGACACCATGCTTGGTTTTGTTGCTGTAAATGGCCTCCAGGAGGTGTGCCACAGTGCCTGTCCTGACCACTCTGGTCAACAATTTAAACTCCACCACCTGGCACCCAGGCATACAGGCATCTGTCCCTCCTCTTTTGAAGCCCCAGGAATTTTTGAAATTCCATGTACTGTTTGCTTGGCATGGAGTGATCACATCGCATCTTCCCAGCTGACCATGGTCTCCTGCTTGGAGTACACCTAAGTTGTTGGATCTCCTGGTACTGTGGGAATAGGAGGCTGTGCAGTTCCTGTCTAGCTATGGTAACTTTGATATCTATGGTCATATTTCTCGTGGTTTGTTGAATAAGGTCTGCAAATGGGAAATGCATCAATGCTGTGCAAAAATAAAGGAGCTGAGGCAGGCATACCAGAAGGCAAGGGAGGCCAACCATCACTTTGGTACTTCTCTGAAGGCCTGATGCTTCACTAAGGAACTCCTTAGTGGGACCCCTCTTCTGTTGCCAAAAGCCCTGTGGATACATCAGTGGGACTGGAGGCAGATGACAGTGGACTCAACCCAGAAGACAAAATAATGGATGCCGAGGTTGCACTGGAGGACAATATGGAGACCACTGACAGGATCGTCTGGTGGTGCAACAAGTTGGCTACTTTTTCCACTTTGGAGAGGTCTCAGCAGTTCATTTCTGGTGCACTTGATGCAGGAGAGTAGCACCTGGTAAGAGATTTTTTTGAGTTGATTTTTTTGAGTGTATGTGACAGAGGTGTTCTTTGCTCTGTATATTTTAGAAATGGGTGAAGGTATAGAAGTGCACAGTACTAGTTTTGTTTGAGTGTGTTCCACCTTCCTGTGTGCATCTAAGAAGTTCAGTGGAACAGTGTATTAATGCACACTAAGATTTTATGGGAATCCTCCAGAGAGATCTCTAGGAAACTTTCCTGGAGGTACTCAGCAGTGCTCTACTGAAAGTTTCTTGTCAGAGCTGGTTTAGTGTCTTCCCCTATTGTAGGAAACTTTCCTGCGCCAATTGGCAATCATTGGTGCAGGGCCAAAGTGGCACACAGGCAAGCAGCATAGGGACCGGGTCTGGAGCCACATGTTTGCAGTAAATGCACCCTGCATCTGTATTTACTCTCAAGAGCGAGATACCAGCTACAAGGACTCCACATGTATAAAATGATGGCAGAATTTACAGTATTCTCCATAGCTGCCCACAATGATCCCCTTAAAAATACCCACAGAGACCCTTTGCTCCATCTTGAGTCCTGCCCCTCTGGCTTTTCCAACTTACAGTGTTTAGGGTTTTACGGTGCTACTAGACTATTTGTTGTTTTTTAAGTTTTTCCTGTAACAGACTAACTCGGCTACCCCTCTGAAGTGTTTAGGATGTTTGCCAAGAAGTGTGATTGCCTAGGAATAGAGAGAAAGTGATTGATATGTAAAAAGAGATGTATTTTACTATAATGATTCAGTGCTGTGCATGAACTAACATTCATGTTTCTGTCTATTGTTTCTTGTGCTTCTGTAGATGTGGCCTGCAGAGAAACCGCCTACAATACTGGTGGAGTACCTCCATCAGATAAGAAAGTGACCAAAGTGAAGCAAGGAGGACATCTTCCAAGAGACTGAAAAACAAGAATACAGGGAATGGAGAAGAGATCCTGAAAGAATAATTTAAAATAGAAAGGCAGGATAGAAAGGAAAGCAAGGAGCACATTGTAAGGACCTAGGAGTGGATGATAAAAGTGATGGAGGAGCAAACACAGATGTTGAAGTTTCTAATCATGCTGTAGGCCAAGGGGCGAGCAAAATACGGCCCAAAGGCTGTATCTGGCCTACAGGAGCCTTTGCCAGCTCTGCACTCAGAGCAGCGTTCTGAACACTGTGAGCCCAGGAGCAAGGGGGAAGAGGCTTTGTGTGCTGTCCCTACCCCCAGCAAAATCTTGTAGCTCCCACTGGTTGGCCTCTGCCAATTGAAGCTGCCTGTTTGCAGGACAGGCAGCATGCAAAGTACCTCTCCTTCCCTCTGGGCTCCCAGTATTTGGACTCAGTTACATGTGGCCTCTGCAGCCAGTGCAGGAGCATGGAAGGCAGGGACTGTGGATGAGGAACCAGTTAGGCTGCTGGCTGGGAGCTGCCCAGATAAGTGTCTCCTGGCCAAAGGCTGCCTCTGACACCCCAGCCCCGACTTCCCCTCAACGCTCTGCCCCCATCCTGCACCTGTATCACATGTAACCCAAATCCTCTGCTTCCTGCTCCTGCACACACTAGGGATATAATAGTCGATTAACCAATAAGCAAAAGTTTATAGGTTAATGCTATAGACTACACGCATTTCCTCTCCCCCCGCTTTTCCAGAAAATTTTTTAGGAGACTGGCCAGCAGCCCAGCTCAGTTCTGGATCACACTGGGTCCGGGTCCTACCCCTGCTGTGGCTCTGCATTTAAAGTATATTAGGAGCTGGGCAATCAGGCAGCCAGGCTCAGTTCTGGCTTGCACCGGGTCTGGGAGCTCAGACCCCCCCCTTTGACAGGGACTGCTGCCACCCCAAGCTGCTGCCTCTTTGTCAGAGGGTGGCAGGCAGTTGGTCTGCGAGGGGAGCTGGTTTGATACAGAAGCAGCAGCACACAATGGAGGGGGCTCCTTGGGAGTGAGGCCAGAGCGCACTGGCTACCGGCCGTGCCCTGCGGGAAATATAGAATAGTCGAGTAACCAATAAGAATTCATGAGGTTAATCGACTATTCAATTAAACAATATTTAACATCCCTAGCACACACATGACCCCTCCCAGACCCTGCACTCCCTCCTATACCTGTTCTCCATGTCACAACCCTTTTCCAGACCCCACATCCTTTCCTACAGACCTCCTCCAGGTCACAAACCACTTCCAGACCTTGCACACCAATCCCCTACTAGGGATGTGAAGGACTAGTCGACTATCCGATAAACAAATGCTTATCAGATAGTCGACAGGATAGTTGACTAGTCGCTTCACCCCCTTGCTGCCTCTATCAGATAAGGATGTTAAGGACTAGTCAACAAAGGGGCAGTGCCGCACAGCTGATCCCGGGCTCCGTGCAGCATTGCCCCTTTGAAACGCAGCTGCAGCAGCTAGGAGTCCTTAGCTGATCCCGGGCTTCCTGTGGTGCTGCCCCTTTGAAATGCCACCATGGCGTTTCAAAGGGGCAGCGCTGCCCTATTGACTAATCGAATAGTCAATGCAAAAATGATCAACTACTCAATTAGTCAGTTACATGATACTTAACATCTTTACTATCAGATAGAGGCACCAAGAGGGGGGAGAAAAAGGGGTACTTCAAACAGCAGTGCCTCTTGAAGCCTTGGGCCAGACTCCGGGCTCCACATGGCGCTGAGTGGTTATCACCTCTTTAGACAGCTATCAAAATGATATTTGGACTTAAAGTTATGAGAACCTATACTGCCCTGCACTTTTATCTCCCTTTCCAGCAAGGCTTTTATTGTGTTAATTGATATATAATAAAAACAAGCTCTGTGAAAGATGGCCAATATTTATTTATTTGTGTCCTACACGTAGTGGTTGCTGCTGGTAGAATACACAGTGGCAATTTGATCATTTGTTGACTACAAATCCTGCTCAGAAATCATCACAATTTTCATGCAAGGCAGCAAATTAACAAAGCACGGCTGAGCGGTATATAGAAAGACATATTACTGGTGCTCGTTGTCAAAATGTTGCCTCTAAGGCTCCCTGATTTGAATATCCCCCATTGCACCCCTCTAATCGCCCTGATATCTGGCTGCCCAAATTCAACAGCCAGGCAATCTGCTTCTGCATGCCACCCCAGGGAACATTTTTCACCCTTAGCCCACAAATATTATGGAGCATGCATCAGGCTGCTATGACCACAGGAGTATTTTCCTCATTTAGGTCTAACCTGCCACAAAGGCAGCGCTAGCATGCTTTTAATCTGCCAAAGGCCCATTCGGTGATCATTGTGCATCTGCTCATCTATTGTTGAAGCACTCCTTGCTTGCAGTGTAAGGCTTCATGAGACATGGAAGTAAGGTGTATACTGAGTCTTCCAGGATCACTATGGGCATTTCAGCATCCTCCACTAGAATATTCTGGTCTGGAAAGAAAGCCCTTGGGTACAGATTTGCGTACAGGCCAGTGTTCCTAAAGATGTGTCATACACCTTCTCAGATTTCTCTGCATTGATATTGATGAAATGCCAATGGTAATTCACAAGTGCCTGCAATATCATAGAGAAGGGCCCCTTTCTATTTATGTACTATGTCACAAAATGGTCTGGGGCAAAAATTGGAATATGTGTGCCATTTATCACCCTGCTGCAATTAGGGAATCCTCTTACCACCAAACCATCCACTATCTCACGCACATTGCCAAGAGTCACAGTCCTTCATAGCAGGATGCAATTAATAGTCCTGTACGCTTGCCTTAACATAGCCGCAACAGTCAACTTCCTGATTCCAAGCTGATTTGCAGCTGACTGATAGCAGTTTGGAGTCACCAGCTTCCACACAGCGATTGCCATGTGTTTCTCCACTGAGAGGACAGCTCTCATGTTGGTGTCCTTGTGCTGCAGGGCTGGGACAGACTCTGCACACAGTTTCAGTAAGGTGGCTTTCTGTATCCAAAAGTTCTGCATCCACTACATGTCATCCCACTACTCAGTGCTTTTTTCCTGAGTCCAAAAGCAACAGTCCACCATGTTCAACTGCACCATGGATGCCAAAAGTAATCTGGTGTTTCTTTAATGACACACACCAGGTTAGGGAACTCTGATTCCTGTTCAGATTGGTAGTCCATGATATAATGCATGACCATCTCCTGTGTGTTCATAACAGTGGCCGCAACAGTAGAGAGCAATGAAGGATTCATCCTTTCAGACAGATGGTGGGCACACAGTAAACAGGGGTCATTGAAAAA
The DNA here is from genome assembly GCA_032595735.1 of Pelochelys cantorii. Lineage (NCBI taxonomy): Eukaryota > Metazoa > Chordata > Testudines > Trionychidae > Pelochelys > Pelochelys cantorii. The sequence goes on from CM064338.1 coordinate 18,955,231, forward strand.
TACAGTGAAATGCAGGTGGAGGCCTATGGAATGCCAGGATAGAAAAAACTGTATCATGGGATGTTGAACCCATACCCATTGTTCACTGTGACCCACTTTGTCTTCCCACAAGTCCTAGATGTAGAAGGTGGTGAGTAGCACAGTGGGGTAGCTACCCACAGTGCACTGCTCTCATTGATGATGGTAGAGCAACAGCTGTGGACACTCTCTGACCACAGTGTTTGTGTGAACATGCACAAGCAATATAATTATACTTTTTGGTATTGTTGGCATAACTTGTATCAACAAAACTGTGCACTGTAGACAAGGCTTTAATCTAGATCTGAACTTTTTGTTATTTACAGAGATACCGTCTTCCATTCCTTTTTCACACAAGCAAAATCACCCACACTTTACTCAGCCTCAAACATTCTTCATTGCCCCATCCTGTTCCTAAAGTACACGTCCATTAACACAAATCCAAATAAGGTTTCTTTTAATGTAAGAGGATTCCTTAATGGCCTGCATGTATATTTTTTATTATGTATGTTTTTTCTTTGTCCCCACAAGTCCTCAGGCCATTTTGACCCACAGCACACACCATTTCCTCTTTTGCTGTAGGAGCAGTGAAGGCATGCTGTTATCCTCTGTGGATGAATCCATAAAGGAAAAAAAGAACATGTTCTGGCGGTGGGTTAGAACAATTGAATCCTGAATATCAGGATTCTTGGTTGTCTTCCTCAGAAAGCAAATTGTGATCTAATTTCTAGAGATAGTATAGCCAAATATAATGATGCCTGTGCAGACAGGTCCATTGGTGTACTAGAGAGCTGTGTATTGTTCTTAGCTCTGCCACAAGTGATCTTATGCAAGTTCTTAAGTGATGTATATCAAGATAGCAATGAAACCTTGACTCATGGTAAGTGTTGTGATGAGCAAAAGAATAACAAATTGGTGGAAAAGTTAGAACCTCAAGCTTTCTGTTCTTGCAATTCAGCTAACCTTTCCCTAACCTAAAGGGCACTGTGTGTGTTTGCTTTCCCAAACTCACAGACAAAAGCTCTATTTTTTATATCATGATGAGACTGCTTGGAAGAAGGCCCAGAATCATGTTACAGTTTGGAAGTGTTAACATGATGTAGACAGGATCCTCTCTTCTTAGGGCTCTGGTAGAATAGCCCATTCCTTCCACTGCAGGAGTCTTGCCCAGGCCCCAGTATATTTTTGGAGGAAGACTATTTAATAAAGATTGATAGAGCATGGGGTATTCCTCTCTTAATGACCAGGTGTAGTTATTCAAACCAAGAAGAATTAACTTGTTTTTAAATAAAATATCTTTGTCAAGTTGAAGCTTTGTGAATATATATCTAATTAGAAAATTTGTGTTGTTATTTTAGAGTAGAAACTATTATTTTAATGTCGCTAGTAGTAGAATGTCATCTCACACTTTCACAAAACTGCTGTAGGAAAAAAATTTAAAATATTATGGGCAGGTATATTTAAGCAGTATGTAACTGTATACACGTGTAGTCCTATTGAGTTCAGTGGGACTATTTATGTATTTAAAGCATGTGTATAAGTATTTGCAGCACAGGGGACTAAAATTATGTTTTAACAATTTTTAGTAGCAAATCTTTGCCACCTCCAACTAAAACTGTTTCAGAATTAATAAATAAGGCTTACACTTTCAACCCATCATAGTTGTGAAATTTATACACCAGCTCCAGTAAATTAGGATTCCAGTGGTGGAATTTTCAAAAGCACCTAAATGACTTAAGAGCACAAACCTTACCAAAGGTGGAAGTAAAGAACTAGCAATATGTAAATGAGTCTACATCTTTTTTAAAATTAGGGTTTTTTTTAACTGCACTGCAACCTGAGCAAGTGTATTAGCCACTTACACCTTTTTCTGAAGGGTAGAATATCTAAACCCTATCATTTTCCTATTAAAGAGAAGAGCTCTGTCCTTAATTCCCTGCCAATTCTAGAAAACAAGCTGGCATATTAGTAGTTTGAATTCTCTTAAAAATAAAGAGAAACAGTTCCTTTAATATCATGATTAGTTTACATTGAAAAATAGGCATACAGCCATGAAACCATAAACTTATTTGTAACTGCCAGTGAAAGACATTGCCATGTCCACAAAAGAGAATCAATCTCTTGGATGCCCAAGTCTGTACTCTGTTGGATTTGTGAGAAGATTCAGTGGAATGAAAATCCAGTATAATCAGTTCCATAGGCCTCTGTGAGGCAAGCCCACGTTTCAGAATTAATGGTCATTCAGAGATTACAATCCACCTCAGTATAGCACTGAGGCAGACAGCTTAGAAAAATTGTTAAGTGTTTGAAGATGAAGCGATAGCAAGTCATGTACCAGACTGAGCAGGTGACTTTCTAAGAAAAAGTTCATCTAAGTAAATATAGCCTTGTCCTTGACTGGTGTTTTTGTGTCTGTAAACCTCTTCTGAGTTGAACTCCGTGGTGCTGTGCAAGCAAGTGGTACTTCACAGAAGAAATTTTAGCTTTTACTGTAAGTTTTCTAGGACACCTGTCTAGGGTCTTTGATGAAGAACAGCCATTTGTTTTTTTGTTTCTCTTAATTTTTTCGTGTCAGTTAACTCTGGCAGTGGCCAGCCACACTGGGCCAGAGCAACCCTGGCTGTGGTGGGGCCAGCAGCAGGGCCCCATAGCTGCAGCTGCAGCAGGGCCAGGCAGCAGGACTTAGGTTGAAATGGTTAACCATTAAATGCTGTTGTTTAACCAATTAACTGTTTTAACATCCCTAAGATATGTCACTCAGGAGTGTGAAAAATCCACACCTCTGAGCAATGTAGTTAAACTATCCTAGCTCTCCAGGATAGATGGTTGTTAGAAGAATTGTGCCTCAACTTAGTTACTGCTTCTTGAGAAGGCGTATTCACTACAGTGACAGGGGAACTCCTCCCATCTCTGTAGTGTGTCTACACTGAAGTACTACAGCAGCGCAGCAGAGCTGACTAGAATTTTAAGAATTGACATATTGCTGAGAATAGGTGATATGATTTAAAAATGTTATTGGCGTGAGTTTTGGGAGGACTGTTGCTCTTGAGCAGAGAAACAATGAGAGAGTTATGCAGGTCATTTTAGGTGGGTGCTGATAAAGCCTTGGCGGCCAGTATGCTAGGATGGGGAAGGCCCTGTCTTTCCAAACAACCAGCCTGGCCCCACCCACACTCCACCCCCAGAATGCCTACTGTAGGCGTTTTGGGTGCGGGGTATTGCTGCCCCTGAGCACCCACCCTCCCTGTGCTCTGGGGCCGGGAGGCTCAGGTCACATGTTGCCCACCCTATGTGTGCTCTGGGATCTAGGGAGGCTGGGGCTATGTGCTCTTCCCCCTCCCTGTGCTCTGGGGGCCGGGGAGGCGTGGGCCGCCTGCACTCCTCCCTCCCCATTCTCTGGGGCTGGGAAGGCTTGGGCCACCCACCCTCCTCCCTCCCTATACTCCGGGACTGGGGAGGCTGGGGCCACATGCCTTCCTACCTCCCCGTGATAGGGAACATGACCTGGGCAGAAGGGGCAGGGTTGGGGACTTGCTTCTCCCAGCCCTACCTAGGGAAATGAACGACTAGTCGACACGGTAGTCATTTAGTCTCTTCCCCACCACCCTTTGCTGCCTCTATCAGAAAGAGGCAGCAAAGTGGGGGGGAGGACAGGGTGCTTCAAAGTGGCAGTGCTGCAAGGAGCCCGGGGTCAGTTGGGGACTCAGCTGTTGCTACACTTCAAAGGCAGAGGCGCCCTTATCAACTAATCGAATAATCTATGCAAATTGCGACGATTTGATTAGACAATCGAAATTTTACATCCCTAGCCCTGCCTTCACCAGCCACCCATCATAGAATGTATTCAGCTACATGTGTTGCAGAGAAAACGTAAAGTTTAGAGTTTTAAAAAAATGTATCAAGATACCTTTTGTAACCCTGTGCCTGTGAAGCCAAGAGCATTAGTTACCCTTTAGTTAGGGGGAGAGATTTGAAATGGAAAACATTATCTAAAATAGTTCAGTGTACACTTAAAATACCAGGGACTTTTATTACAATTTAGCTAAGGAGATTTAGGCTTTGTAAATAAAGTTTTTAAAGATTGGAACAGTTAGTGTAGAAACCATTTTTCTAAAGCTCCTTGAACTGTCATAATTCCAAAGGTAAAGTGAGTTATACTTGAAAAAACACCTCTTCCCTTTGCAGCAGCAGAAAGTTGAAGATTGATATGGGATACAATGCTCTAGTATTCCACTGTCTGACCTTTGAGGCACACAAACGTCTCCCCTGGCTACCTGCCACTGTTTGTTTGCAGGTACCAGGCAATTCTCTGTTTGTACTGTAGAGAAGTCTGGGAGTGGAGGCAGCAGGCTAGCAAGAAGGTCACAGGGTGCTAGGACATGACTCAGGGAAGGAGGACATGAAGAATGTTGAATTAAGGAGGCATGAGGGACCTTAGGGTGTAGGGCAAAGAAGGGACCTAGTGTGGGCTGAGAAGTAGTGGGGCTGTTGAACTTGAGGCAGGTGTGCTCACTGTGTCATTTGCATGCAACTTTGCAAATTTAGCCTTGAAGAACAGACAATGGCAGTATCACTTTGCAGGGTAGGAAGCAACAGCCTAACTCACCTCAACCTAACTCTGTGAGTGTCTGCACTAAAATGTTCTATGTAACTCACCCACTACACTGACTTAATTCCAACTCCATGATAGGAGTAGCACTTAAAGTCAATATATCTAGGTTCACACGGTGTCAGAGTAGACACTGCGTGGCTGACATCGAGTCTTGCTGCCTTTCAGAAACAGTTCCACAATATCCCCACGCTGGCATCAGTGCAAGCATTCCTGGTGAGGACGCATACTGCTGATGCAAGAAGCAGTGTGGATGTGTAAAATCAATTCCATTACTGTAGTGGCGTTCTCTAGTTTAGTCCTTGTAATGTAAAGATAGTTTTCAAACATTAGCTGCAGCAGAGTTAGGACAACACTGAGCAATATTGAAAATCCCACTTCCGGTGTTCTTAGCTGTTGACAACTCAGTTCAGATGCTTCTAAAGCAGTTCTTAAGTCATTGGGATTCTTGGTACAAAAGTTTATTGAACAGGTTCCTGAAGTAGATTAGCATCTTTCTTGCCACAAGAGTTGAGGTTTCTTTACAGATTGGAATCTTAAGCTCACAGTGCTTGCTATGAAAGATGCTTTTGGCCATTTTACGTGCAAACACATACATGGTGTACATGTATATTCATTCTCCTGTTCTAGGTGAAGGTGTTTAGAAATCTGGAATATTTTAGCAGCTTTCTTGCCACTTTCAGTTTATTAAAGTAACTTGTGGCAAAGTATCAAAAAGGTAGGGAAAAAAGGTTACCACATGAGAGTGTCTTGCTGCTGAAGCAGAACACCTAAAATCAATAGGCAGGTGTAATTTTCCTTGCCATCTTATAAAAGCTGCAAGCCAAGGAGTTTTAAAAATATAAATTCCAGATTGACACCTGTTATGGTGATAGGAGTTGAAGTTTGACTTACTGGAAAAAAATTACTTTAACCTCTTAGGAAGGATGCAGTCGTAGTCAGCCGACCACACCTCAACAGCTCTCAGCTTTTCATTATTGTGCACCAATTTTGAGAACTGAGTGTTATATTAGAAGTAGGGATGTAAAATCCTGTTTAATCCGTTAACCAGTTAAATGTTATGCTGAACATTTTACGTGGTGGGGTGCGGCATAGTAGGCCAGCCGGGCAGGAGAGGCCCCCCCGCCAAAGCAAGGGCTGCTTGGGCGAGGCCAGGAGTGCTGCAGGTGTGGGGGACGGCTCTGGCGTGCAGTCCCGGTTGGGCAAGGGGCTGCTCCAGCCTGGCTGGGTTGTCAGTTAATTGTAACCGTAACCCAATAAGGTTAACCAGTTAACCATTCACATCCCTAATTAGAGATCCCAACTTCCTTCTTTATTCAGTAACTCATATAGTTGTTTTTAACTCCCCATAAAACCTATAATAGGTTTGGAAACAGAAAATATGATGAAGGGGTTGAAATTATTTTTAAAAACCCTATCTTTTCTTAGTTGGAAGTGTTTTCAGCATAGTTGGGGCCATATTGGTCCCAGATATTAGTGAGACAAGGTGAATGAGGTAATATTTTCTATTGGACCCAACATCTGTTGTTGAAACAGACAGACTTTTGAGAGAGAGCTCTGTGAACTGAAAAAGATTTCTGTGTCACTCGAAAGCTTTTTTCTTTCATCAGAAGAGATTGATTCACTAAGATATTATATCTTTGTACAGCTGTATCTAGCGACAATTCCAGAACTCCTCCAGCAACCACTTCTTTGGTCTTTAAAAGAAAAGTACCTCACATACATTTAAACCATATTTATGGTATGCTTTAGAGGTTCTCTGTAGTAACAGTATATTTGCCCAGTGTAATAATACTAATGAGCTGGTAGCATTGTTGTTAAAGATCTACACTGGCTTCAGTCTGTTGGCTGCCAGCAGCCAACCATGATTTTTGCCACTGTTAGTAACTATCTATAATTTTAGATCTATAATTTTGGATCTGCTTGGGGCCAGATACTGCCTTCATTTATACCCAGGCAGCTCCAGTGTACTTTACTAAGGTTGCACAGGTATAACTAAGAGATGAACTGAGTTAAATGTGAGACAGCATACAAGTGAGTGTCTTTAAAAATAAGCTTTGTGTCTTCTGACACTGCTCAGTCATCAGTAGCTTAAAGTTGCAGCATGTACTAGGTATGACATTTTACTTATTTTTGACAGAACTGGTACAGCATATGAAAAGTCAGTCTGATTTTAAGATCAGTTTTGCTGTTTGAGGTAGTGTTTTGAAGTACAGCATGTAGTGTTAGATCAGCTGGAGGAATGTTTTTAGCTGTTAATGGGCTTGAACTTTTCAGCGAGAATGTGCTGCTACCTTGCTAGCACGATTTGTCTTCTGTTTGGTAAAGATGGGTTTTGTTTCCTGTTTTAAATGCATAGAACAGAAGACAATATGGCTCACTTCTGTTTACTTCCTTATTTGTATAGATCACCAGTGTCAGCAGGAGTCAGCCCAGCTCTTTAGTGTTCACTATCTCCTGATACTGAGGGAACAACAGGCCAGCACAACACACCTCTTTAGTGTACATCTTAGGAAAGCAGGTTTGTTTAGAAAAAGCTTTTCAATGAATGTGTCGAATCTTAACACACCTGCAAGTCCTTCGGACACTATTTCATTTCATGTATCCATATGCCCAGTATTGTCCAGCAGAATGTACAGCAGCATGGCTGGCACATTGGGCCAACAGTGACTTGGCTGAAATAGTCACACTTGGGATCTGTGTTTTTTGACTGATGTTTTACAGGGAACACTTCGAAGCTCAGCAAATTAAGGTTTGGGTCTCATTTGTTTTGGAAGTGCTGTTTGAGCAAATAGCTAAATTAAACTCATTTTGTACTTGTGAAAAATGGGAACAACTGAAGGTTTCAGTGCATTAGAAATGAAATAGTTCTCTTAACAGTAGTATTGTGCTACAAAAATTGTCTATTCTGTGGATGCCATCCAGGATTTTTTAACTGGATAGACTAATCTAGACCAGGGGTTCTCAAACTTCATTGCACGTTACTGACTGCAAAAATTACTATATGACCCTAGGATGGGAGAATGAGAACTAGGGATGTGAAAGGTTAACCGGAAACCAGTGGCGGTTGGAGCAGCTCCCCATCTGCCATAGGCAGGGGCCTGCTCCAGCCCACAGTGGGTCCGTCTTGGACAGAGGCTGCTCTTGTATGTATATATTATATATAACTATATATGTGAACATATACATATATACCAAGTATTAATTCTTTGTAGCTACTGGCAGTACTCTGGGATCTGTCTTAATGCATGTGTCAGAACTAAATATGGGTTTTGGGGGCAGTAATCTTAGTGTGTCTTATTAAATAAAACCTTCTTTCCTCTCCATCACATGATTGTTTTTTGTGACAACTTTTAGTATGGCAAAGACTACCTTGTCTAAGTTTATCTGCTCAATTTATGTCCTCCCTTTGATATAATCCACTCCCCATTTCTTCAAACCTTGTCTTCCCTAGACTTCCATGTCTTGTTACGCTACTGTCACCCCACACTGCAAACCTTCCTAAACTCTGCTTCCTATACTACAGGTTGAAACTCTGTAGTCCGGCACCCTTGGGATCTGACTGGTGCTGAACCAGAAAATTTGTTGAATTATGGGAGGTCTATATTGTCTCCCAGCATTACCAACACTTCCACTGCTTATGGTCTCTTAGAAGACATTTGGGGTAAATTAGAGCTGAATAGCAGCACAGAACACTAAGAGCCAGGACTGGTGGCTGTTAACAAACTTTATGGGACTGTGGGAAACTTGGCCACATCCATGATAAGTGGACATCTGGCTAACTAAAATCATGCCGGACCACGGATGTTGCTGGCCCAGAGAGGTTCAAACTGTACTATTGTGCTTACAGACTCCAGTTGAGGTCAAGGCTGCATTGAGGTAAGTGATAACTGGAATACCTAATATAGTAGATTATTTTTCTGTCCAACATCACCTAGCAGGAAGAGTCATAGGGAGAACTTGGGCATCTGTAGTCCGAGTCTGTTGGTGCATCTACTGAGCCACATTCACTTGGGCTAAGAGGAGCCACTGAGATGCTCTGCTGACTTCCATTCATATACATAAAATTTAAGCTTCCCTTTGAAAGCTAGTATCAGCTTGTCAAGCAGTGGTATAGATAAGCATGGGCGTTTTTACCACTGTCATGAACATTTTTGCTTTTCGTGACTCTGTGGTAAAGACACCCACTTATGCTACTGTTTGCACCTCTTCTTGCACTGATGTAGCTATGCTGTTGCTAAAAAGTAAATACAAACATTTAGCATAATTGCACTGGCGGAGGGTAATGGTATCTTTGTCCCTCCTCCCCTGCTCCTCTATGCTCTTCAATGATTTGTCACGAAGAGCAGAAAGTTGCTGCAATGCAGGATGCTTGTGGCCACAGTCAGCAGGACCACGGAGATTCACACTCTTCTCGTTTAGTCCCTGATGCACTTGTCTCTTTGCAGGGTTCTAGAACCTGTAGTGCTGAAATAACACCTTCCCTTTTGTATCTTTTATTCTATTAACTGCTGGTGTTAGCCGAAGTTTAATCAGTGGTCAGTCCCCATTGGTTTCAAGTTGGTGAATTTAGAATGCAAAGGTAGAAATTTCACTGAGTTGATTTCTACATCTCTGTGCACCAGCAGAGAATGAATCATTCAGGAATTGAATTAGCACCACATGTTTTCAGCTACTAGACCTGAGACCTACATAGATTCATTTCTTACTTAAAGTTCTTTGAATAGACTGACTTATTGTAGCGTTGAGCGCCCACCCACAGCTGTCCTTGAAATCAGTGGAGGTTACAGATGCTCAGTACTTCTGAAATTCAGGTGTTAAAGGTTTCACATTAGTAAGATTTATACTGTCTGTTAGGGTATGTCTACACTACAGCACTAATTCGAACTAACTTAGTTAGAATTAGTTAATTCGAACTAAGCTAATTCGAACTAACGCATCTAGACCCAAAATCTAATTCGAATTAGCGTTTTGCTAATTCGAACTAGTGCGTCCACACTGATTGGACACTGGGTCGCATTTAAGGGCAGCTGAAACCGGTTCCAGCAGGGCATCAGGTCAGTAGTTGCTTTGTGTGGCTGCTGTCTGAGGCTATCTGAGGCTTGTGCTTAAAGGGACCCCCCGGACAGCCGGTTCTCAGCTTCTCCGCTTGCTTGCCTACCTCGCCGAGGGACAGCAAAGCGTTTTCCTCTGTGCCTGCTTGTGTCGGTGGTTCCCATTGGGGACGCCGCTGCAGTTGGCACCATGGAGACAGAGCTCGCCTTGGGCATTCTGCTCCAGTTTTTGGACTTGCTGCTGCAAGCAATGGCTGGAGGCTGCCTGGCACCACCTGGTGCACGTCAGCCCCCTGCCTCTCCACCTGGCCTCCCTGGGGGCCATGGAGGAGCCGCAGCAGCGCCCGGACGCAAGCGTGCCCTGCCACATCTGGCGTCTGGACACCAGCAGCCACTGGTGGGACCGCATCATCCTGGAGCGCTGGGGAGACAGACAGTGGACCCAGAACTTCAGGATGAAGAGGGACACCTTCCTGGAGCTCTGCGAGTGGCTCGCCCCGCTCTGCGGCGACGGGACACTCACATGAGGCCCGCCATCCCCCTCCAGAAGCGTGTGGCCATCGCCCTCTGGAAGCTCTCCACGCCGGACAGCTACCGATCCGTCGGGAACCAGTTCGGCGTGGGGAGATCCACCGTCGGAGCAGTACTCATGCAGGTATGGCACTCACCGGCCACTGGGCCGGGGGGGAGGGGGGCTGCAAGGAGGGAATGGGCCACCCCAGGGAAAATGGGGGCGGGGGAGGAGGCGACAGTGCCCCGCACGGGAGGGTTCGGTCTGTCCCGGCCGTACTATAGGCTGCCCGCGGCGGCCAGGATCGCAGCGGGGGTTGCTTCTGGGAGTGGGGCGCGGGGCAGTGCCAGGGAACGAACACTCCCAGCCACCCAGGCGCCCCAGTGATTCACGGTTTGCTGTGTCTCTCTGCAGGTGGTCAAGACCATCAACCAGGTGCTGCTCAGCAGGGTGGTCCGCCTCACCGATCCGGACGCCATCATCCAGGGGTTCGGTGCCCTTGGCTTCCCCAACTGCGGGGGGGCCATCGACGGGACGCACATCCCCATCCGTGCCCCGGAACACCAGGCCTCCCAGTACGTCAACCGCAAGGGTTACTTCTCTGTCCTCCTGCAGGCCGTGTCTGACCACCGGGGCCAGTTCACGGACATTAATGTGGGCTGGTCCAGCAAGGCACACGATGCCAGGGTGTTCCGCAACTCCTCCGTGTGCCAGAGGCTGCACGCCGGGACCTTCTTCCCCGACTGCCACATCAGGGTCAGTGACGTGGACATGCCTGTCTGCCTGGTGGGGGATGCGGCCTACCCCCTACAGCCCTGGCTGATGAAGCCGTACACAGGGCACCTCAACCAGCCAGGCTCACCAGGGCCCGCATTGTGGTCGAGGGGGCCTTCGGACGACTGAAAGCCAGATTTAGGTGCCTCCTCACCCGCCTTGACCTCGCCGAGCACAATATCCCTCTCGTGGTGGCAGCATGTGTGTGCTGCACAATTTGTGCGAGCGGAAGGGGGAGACTTTCCTGCCAGCCTGGATGGCTGAGGCTGAGTGCATGGCTGGCCACTACGCTCAGCCCTGCACTGCCGCCATCCGGGAGGCCCAGCGGGAGGCCGTCCAGATCCAGGAAGCCCTGCAGGAGACCTTCCTGGTGGAGGAGGAGGACTGAACTCTCCCTGCATGCCCCATTGGGGCCTTCTTCCACCCTCCCCTCCTTCCCCTTTCCCTTCCCTAACCCCCCTTCCTAATGTTAAATAAAGACACCTGTTTTGAAAACAACAATCTCTTTTTATTGTACATAACTGGGGTGGGGGGGATGAAGGAATGAGGGTGGGAGAGGGGAGGGGGAAACCTGGGAGGAGGGAGCTGGAAGGGGAGGGAAGGGAAAGCTCAGGGTTGGGGGTCCTGCTGGCTCTCCCATCTCGCAGCACTGCGGGTGCGGGGGTATCGGGGGGGGGGGAGTGGGTGTGGAGGGTGGGGCAGGAGGGATGGGGGGTGTGGAGGAAGCGGGAAGGGGAGCAGGGGTGGGAGGAGGAGCGAGAGCTGGGGCGGCCTCTGGGGCTGGAGCAGGAGGAGGCAGGAACCTGTCCACCAGCGTCTGCAGGTGGCCTCTGAGGGCACGGCCCTGCTCCTCCAGCGCCTCCAAGCTCCGCTGCTGCAGCTGCAGGTCCTCCCGGACCCAGTGGTCCTGGGTGCGGAGCTGGTGCTCCAGTAGCCGCAGGTGCCACTGGTGGTAGTCCTCCAGGTTCCTGGTGCGCCTGCTGGCCCGGGTGCGGGTGGCTGTTGCAGATGGGGTGGTGCGCCCTGCAGTCCCAGGTGCTGCGGCTGTGGTGAAACAAGAGCAGTGGTCAGTTCTCCCTGGGGACACAGTGGGTGAAACCCAGGCCCCCTGTGCAAGGCGAGGTCAGAGTGTGGGGAACGGGCCAGGGCCCCTGCATGACACCCAGCTGCTGCTCCATGGTGGGCAAGGCCCAGGCGCACGGTCCCTGGGCTCCCTCTCCCCCCACCCCACCCCCCATACACATAAGGGGAGCATGATGGCACTCACATGTGGAGCCCTCCTCGGCCTCGGACGATACAGCTGATGTGCTCTGTGGGATGCCTCGGGGGTCCTGGGTCCTGGGCAGGCTCCCTGCAGGCTCCTGGCTCTCGGCGTCCTCCTCCTCGGTGTCAGGGACGGGTCCCTCTGCCCCGGGGTCGTGGGGGCATGGACTGCGTGAGCCCCCAGGATGCGGTCCAGGGCCTCAAAGTGGGGGCAGGTCTCCGGGTCGGCCCCTGGCTGGGAGGCCCTGGAGTAGGACTGCCGCAAGTCCTTAATTTTGCAGCAGACCTGCTCCCGGGTCCGCATGTGGCCTCTGGTGGCCAGGCTGGCAGCCACGCGGCTGTAGACGGCCGCGTTCCTGTGGCTAGTGCAGAGATTGTGGACGTTGGAGGCTTCCCCCCAAACCTCGATGAGGTCCACGATCTCCGCACTAGACCAGGCGGGTGCCCGCCTCTTGCGGCCCCGGGCAGGCTCCTGAGAGCCGCCACCCTGGTCCTGGGAAGAGGCGGAGGGCTGGGTGGCAGCGGGTGGCTGGCTCATGCCATGCCAGGTGCAGGGTCTGCTGGCTGGGTGCTGGCAGGCTTGCAGCTGGCACGAGCAGTGTAGCCAGACCATGCCCCTTTAAGGGTTCTGGGGCCGGGAGGGGGGGGGCAGAAGAGTTTCCCTGGTTTGGCCCAGAGTGGCCACCAGGGCAACCTGGGAAGGGCTAGCCTCCAACTAGTTCGAATTAAGTGGCTACACAGCCCTTAATTCGAACTACTTAATTTGAACTAGGCGTTAGTCCTCGTAGAATGAGGTTTACCTAGTTCGAATTAAGCGCTCCACTAGTTCGAATTAAGTTCGAACTAGCGGTTTGTATGTGTAGCGCCTATGAAAGTTAATTCGAACTAACGGCTGTTAGTTCGAATTAACTTTGTAGTGTAGACATACCCTTAATTAGTAAGTTAGATTGTAGAAGTATCCACTGGGGAAAGAAAGCTGCGGCCAGTGAGAGAGCCTGTAGGTGGCTCCAAGAGGCTTGGTTATTGGATCATTCATATTTTGCACAAGCACCACTTTGGGGGCGGAGACTAACTCATCTGTTCTTAATTGGCAGGAATGAGGTGTGGAATTCTACTGTCACGTATTTTCCGTGTGCAACTAACATTACCACAGTCTAAAATCTCAAAAATTGCTTTATCAGTTAGTTGGACAATACATAATCTTTCAGATATATGAGGCAAGCATTTGGACGTTGGAGGCTTTTGGACGTTGGACTAGCAAAAAGTGATTTTTTTTTAAAGCTAGTTGAATACCTTCTACTGCTAGCAGTGTGAGCTGTGCCAGAGAATGTAATATGCTATATGTGAATATCTGTTAGCGAGGTAACGGCATATATGGACACTGGCTTCAGAGTTTTTCCTCTGGAAAATTGCTGGTTGCATTTTAAATTTGATTACACTTCTGAGGAGACGATTATTTGTAGTTATATGGATGACAGGTAGACTAATTTGTTAGGATTAAAAATTACAGGCCTAATCCTACAACTGTCACTGGGAGACAATGCTTACCAAGTGTGAGCTGTCTCATTGCCTTTAATATGACTACTTATGGGAGTAAGCATTATACCGGTTACAGATGTTTGCAGAATTTGTCTCTTAAGCAGAGCATGCAGGGTGAAAATAAATAGGCATCTCTTTAATGATTTAACTATTGCTGTTAAACCTAGTTAGGGTTCTAGACAAGACCTCTAAACCTGTTCCAAAGTCAGTTGTTTCAGTGTGTGCTCAGGTTAAAGATATGACACATAAAAAGTTGCTTATTTCTCAGTATGGCTTTCACCAACATGACATTCATTATAGATGATAAATGCTGTTGATGTTGGCTCCTATCACCATGGTGTCCAACCAGTTCTGAAGCAGTAGCCACTAGGGATGTTAAATTGTAGGTAATCAGCTAATTGAGTAGTGGATGGAATTTCCATCCACCACTCGATTAGTTGATAAGGAGGGAAACTGCAGAGCTGCAGCAGGATTAGCTCCCAGCCCGGGAGCTAACCGCGCTGTAGCTCTGCCTTTTAAATGCATTAAGAGCTGTCAGGCTCGCTCCTGGTTCCCACACCCCTCCCCCGCTGTGCTTCTGTTTTTTAAATGTATTAAGAGCCCAGAGGTTCTTAATACATTTAAAAAGGAGAGGTGCAGCATCTTGGAGTGGGTGCGATTCCCGGTTCGCGCTCTGTCCCCTGCTACGCTTCTGCCTCCTCTACCACCCCTTCCCTCCCAGAGACGGTGCTGGGGGGAACTAGCTTTTAAGCTGGCTTCCCCTAGCACCAGCTCCTGCTCCCTCCCTCCCCCCCCCCCGGCTGCCTCTCTCTGATAGAGACAGCAAGGGGGAGAAGCGACTAGTCAAGTCACTACTTGACTACCTGATAAGCATAATATGCTTATCGGGTAGTTGACTAGTCGCTTACATCCCTAGTAGCCACTATAGTGAACTAGCCACACTCAGCCTGCAAATAGCCACATTGTTGAAGCAAAGTAGCCACACTCAATGGGCCAAAGAGCCACATGTGGCTAGTGGCTAGCGTGTAGGATACCACAGTTCTATCAGTTTGGTATATGTCCATGGGTGTACTATCTGTTTGGAAACACTGACAAGAGTCTGAAACAGGTAAGGAGACAGGGGAAGCCAAACAGAAAACAAAGTTCAAGATAAGAGGTGGAGGAAAGAGTGTGTCCACACTAAAATGGCCCCTGTGGCTACTGGACCACAAGCCGCATGGGTTCAGAGGCTATGGATGCTATTCATTTAGCATCCTTCTCCCAAAAAGCAGCCTTTTAAGACTGCCCAGACACTCCTGTGAAATAATTTGACAAATGGCTCTTGGAGATCCCGTGAAGGGAACAAATGCCTGATGCAGTAGGAGGTGACAAGTTCTTTCATAGCTGAGTGATTCTTAAAAGGCCATGAGGCTGAAGTGTCTCTCTGGCAGATAGCTACAACATTCAGCTTATACTTTGGTTTGTGCTCACATTTGAAAGGTTCTCCTTTTCAGCCTCCAGAGAAGAAAAATTGGGCCAGATTCTACATAGCATGTGAATAAAGTAAAGGGGCCATATGTGAGCCATAAAGGGGGGAGGGGAAAGAGAATTCCTGTGATGTGTGAGAAGCACTGTATAATGGATAGCCAATGTATGGAATAGAAAGTGTGTGTGTGACACCATCACTCTTAAGATTGTGGGGAAAGCTCTTACTGTGTGTGCTGTTGGGCAATTCTACTATTTCACGAGCAAGGTAACCTAACTTGGGTGAAGTGTGGGGGCCTAATTATTGTACTTAAAAACTTTATTCATTAAGGTAGATTGACTTGTACGAGATAGGGTCTCTTATATCCATCATACAATGGTAGGCCCACAAACTATTATTGCAGAAGGTATGCTGTAGCTGTTATCTTTTCTTATTGCATATTGATATATGCAGTGCAATACAGGTTGCACATCTATAAATGGGAACTTTCTGGTCCAGCAACATTCCGGTGCACTGCAGGAGGCAAGGGGAGCTGGGAACCAAAGTGATGTAGGGGCGGAAACGCAGCCCAGATGGCTGCAGGGTGGGTGAGGGAGGAGCCAGGAAGCCAGGTGTGCGGCTGAGCTGGGCTGCAGTGGGCGGGGGGGGGAAGCCTGGCATGCTACTCAGCTGGGCTCTGGTGGGGGAGAGGCCAGGAGCCAGGAAACTCGGTGGGGGAGGCAGGGCAGAGGGTGGGCCCGGCAGCAGAGGGGGCCATAAATGTCCTCCTGTGGTCCAGTAAAATCCCTCATCCAGGATCAATCAGGGTGCCAGACCAGGAGGTCCAACCTCTATAGCCAAATACAGGAATGTTGGAAAATCTGTGCTTCTTTGCAGACCTACAGTGATGACCCCATGTTATCTGATCAGGAGGTAAGTCCTGTCTTCATGATAGGATAGAGCAATGGTCCTCAATTGCGATTGACTGGTAGATCCTGGAGACTCTCCCAATTGATTGAGATCTCTAGCTACTAAAAGTCTGGCAGTGCGGTGGGACTGCTGCTAAGTAGGAATGTTAGAGTTCAACTGATTAAACCAGTGGTTCCCAAATTTTTTGGCATCACGCCCCCTTTTTGATTTTTGAGAAATCCTCACACCCACCCTCCCTCCCCCATAGCAGCAAAACTTGTTGAGAAAAAAAAAAGGGAGGGGGAACTTACTGAGGCTGAAAAACAAAAATGGCAGCAAAACTTGGGGGGGGCCCTGGGTCACCTTGTGCCCCCCCCCCCCAGTTTGGGAACCCATGGATTACATGGTAACTGGTAAGCATTAGTTTATCAATTAACCTTACCAGTTAAATTCCCAGCCACCACCAGCAGCCTGCCAGTCTAGCAGCCCAGGGAGCATTTAAACGTGCAACTGATTGAAATTTAATCGGTTACACAGTTAGTGGGTGTTTTTAAAAATTTTTTTATATTATTACTGCTAAAAGGCAGGCTTCGTGCCTGCCCCAGCTCCATGCCAGTCCTGAAAGTGGCCATTGTGCCTCTGTACCACAGCCCCAGGGAACGGGGGGGCAGGAATCTCTGTGTACTGCTCCTGCCTGTAGGTACCACCCTGTTGTTTGGGAACAGGGAACTGTGGCCAATGGGAGCTCCAGGGGCAGTACCTGCAGAGAGGGGAAGTGCATTTGCCCTCCCCAGGGGCCACAGGGGCACTTTGGCCACTTCAGAGAGTGGCATGGGGGCAGGGCAGCCAGGGAGCTGCCTCAGGTAAGTGCCACCTGGCAGGAACCTGAACCCCAACACCAAACTCCCTCCTGGAGCCACCACTTCCTGTACCACACCCCCACACCCAGGCTCAGCCTGGAGCTCCTCCCACCCTGCAAACCCCTTGAGCCTAGCCCAGAGCCTGCACCCCTTCCCAAACCTCAATCTTCTGCTCTGCCCCAGTGAGAGTGAGGGTGGGGAAGATCAAGCAACGGAGGTGATGAAGTAAGTGGGGCAGAGCCTCAGGGAAAGGGAAAAGTAGATCATGGGTTGCATTTAAATTCAAAACGTGATTTTGTGCATAAAAAGGTTGGAGACCACTGAGAGAGAGTGTGGGACTAGCAGGTAGAAGAGATGAGATTGTTTGCCCTTCAGGACCATTTTAAACAATCACAAGTGAGTATGTGGGAAATGTTTCCAGTTGGAGGCTATTCTCACAACCGGATTTCAGAAACGTGCTCTGTGTTTATGTAAATGCTTGTAGAAGAGGACTAAATAATAAGATGTCTAGTTCCTTTAACAGACTGTTTATACCAACATTGCCCCTGTGTGCCAGAAGCTAATAAAAAGTGACCTATTTGGCTTTCTAAAGCTTAATATAACCAAACTCTTAAGATTTCTTGCAGCGTAACTGTAGGCCTGTATGTCTCTTATGACTTAGGGTTTTGCAGGATTGGGCACTATTTGTGTCTTTACTTGTGAACAAATACATTGAATTCAATGGGGATTAGGCACAGAATTAGACTTTGTGGGATCAAACCCTTACTTTGTCAGCTCTTTTGTGCAGGGATTTTGTATTACGAGTTTTTTAGGGTATAGTTTAACAACAGGGTTAGTCTGTGGAAATCTTAATTGTTAGCTGACGTGTAAGATTTAGGTTTATAAAGAACTTGACAGTGAGAGAAGGAATGCGATCAGCACTGCAAGAAAGAATACCTGTGTCTTTCATGGAAGTCAGGCAATTTTGATCAATATTGTTTAACTTCAGAGCTCTAATAAGATCACTGGCTGCAGTCAGTGGATTTCTGTTGTTCCTGACTACAGAGGTCTCAAGGATCAGGAGTCCAGTGCAGGTCTCCTATGTAACTTTGTGGAGCATTTCTACTGGGCAAGAAAGCAAATTAAACACAAACCATTCACTAAGATGTGACAGTAACAGAACAGTAAATTGCTCTAGGAAAGGGGGAGTCTCCCTCTATCACAGGAGGAAGTCATGGAGAGGGGAACTTATGGAGCATCCCCCTTGGGATTGTGTGAGGAAGACATACATCCCCTGGCCCTACCTCATGTACAAATTCTGTCTTGGAGGAATGAATGAGTCCTCTCTCTTGGTGCTGCAGCATTCAATGCCAGCCTGGGACTGACACAGTTAGAGTATCATAGGATTGGAAGGAACCTTGAGAGGTCATCTAGTCCAGGCCTCTGGAATCATGGCAGGACCAAGCACCATTTCTAGACCATCCCTGACAGTTGTTTGTCTAACCTTCTCTTAAATATCTCCAATGATGGAAAGTCCACAACCTCCCTAGTCAATTTATTCCCATCATTAATCACCCTGGCAGAAAGTTTTTCCTAATGTCCAACCTAAATCTCCCTTGCTGCAATTTAAGCCCATTTTTTCTTGTCCTATCTTCAAACGTTGAGGAGAGTAAGTTTTCTCCCTCGTCCTTCTAACAACCTTTTATGTACTTGAAATCTGTTATCAAGTCCTCTCTCAGTCTTCTCTTTTCCAGACTAAACAATCCCATTTCTTTCAGTCTTCCCCATAGCTCATGTTTTCTAATCTTTTAATCATTTGGATTGCTCTTTTCTGCATTTTTCCAATTTGTCTGCATCTTTCCTGAAATATGGGGCACAGAACTGGACACAGTACTCCAGTTGAGGCCTAATCAGCAGGGTTAGCGTGTAGGACAACAGAGTCAATAAGATTACACAGTTGAAATTCTCTGTTGCAAAGTACCAGTGTTCCAGAATGTATTGTCCCCAGGGTGCTTGTCTGTATCTGCAGCTTGAGTTTGTTACACCAGGAGCTTTAACATTTTTATGAGCTGCTTTTCTGTTTGAGTTGATAGGGCTTAGTGTCAGTGATTGCACAAGTTTGGAGGAGGTTTATGAAGATACTTGGCAATAGCTAGTAAAATTTGAGAGAGTGCCATTTCCCAGCCACTTTCCCCTTCTGCTCTCCCTGAGACATGGAAGTCCCCAGAAATCACTTGTGCCTAGGTAGGCTCAGCTATTTGCAGCATACGCAAAATGTAAAGGAAACACGCTGCTCATTATGGCCCACATTCTGCCACTGTTGCTCAGTATTCCCACCTTACTCGGTGTATTAAAACGACTGTTACTACTCACTGACAGGTATTTTTTACCTAAGCCAGGGAGGTGTAATTTGACCCTGTAAAGTCTTGTAAAATATTATAACTGTTTCCTTATACCCTCCTTTGCAAATTTAGCAAGAATCACATTCTTCATTCTGTATTATGTTCATGCCAAGTCCATTAAAATGAAGCCATGTTTACGTCAGAGCACAAACAGGTCACTGGAAGAACTGTGTGTCACCTTTCATATAACTGATTTTCTTCATTTAAAAAAAGACTTTGGGTAGAGACTGGGGCAGAGCTTTTTAGAAATGCAGTCTCATTTTCAAGAATGAGTTAGAGGTTTGTCTAATTGAAGGTCAAGTGTGATTTATATGCAAGTGCTCGTCATTTCTGAAAAATTGGACTACTTAGTCTTTTCTTAAAACTTCACTCCAAAGTTAAATAATTGAGAAAGTTATGATTGACTGGAAGGGTTTACAATAAAATGGGTCTCAATCAGAACTACAGTTAAAAATTATTTTAAAAAATCAACAAAAACCTCCACCCATTTATCTCTGGATAAAACACAGAACTAGAAGCCTACTTCATTCTCATTGGAGTTATTCCAAAAGCAGCTTCTTTCTTTCACTGTGCCTCCTCAGCCTTTTTTAGACTGATGAAGTGACTTCAATAGCCTTCCCTTCCAAGCTACTTTTTAACATAATTAAGTTTTTCTAAGCTTTGTAGTATAGCAGGTGGACTCTTATTTTTTTACAGGTGTTTAAATTCATGGTTATTGACATTGTTTCAGTCTTCTAATAGTTGACTTGGACTAAATTATAGCCTTGATTTTGTTTTTGTTTTTGTTTTGCACAAGGTTTTAACTCAAATGGGATTTTTTTCATGCAGTGGATAGTATACTGACCTCCTGCATATCTGTTTGTGAACATAATTTCTGTATCTTTGATTTTGTATAAACAATATACATAACAGTATATACTATAGGAATTTGTGCTATTAATTATGGTGATATGTGTTCCTATTGGCATTTTTGTAAATTTTGATTTTCATAGTTTTATAATTAAGTTTTATTCCAAATTGAAACTTTTAGAAGTTGTCGGTGACAATCAAGGCTGTCCCGAGGGGGGGGTGTCTCCTCCCCCCATCGCAGGCCTGATCCCGACTCCTCCCCTTCCCCAAGCCCCAACCCCACCCTGCCCCTTTGTCCCTTCCCTCAGCAATGGGGCCTGGGGAATTACTGGTGCCTGGCGTGGTATCAGCAGGAGTTGCCCCATACCCACACACACTTATCATGGTGGCTGGAACCAGAGTGGCCTAGCAGCCTTTTCTTTCCTACCACGCTGCCCTACCAACCCACTGTGCCCACTTATCCGTGGCATCAGGAATTGGAGCCCCATGAGGCCAGAGTGCTCTGCTTCTCATTGCCACTGAGAAGCCATGAACAGTGGGGCAGAGCACGTTGCTGGCCCACTCGAGCTCCTGACGCCGCAGAGAGTATGTGTGAGGGACCCTTGCTGCTGCCCTGCACAAGACCCCAGGTAATCCCATGGGTCCCATACATAGGATGGTTGGGGCCATCACCCCGGAGCCCCCAAAAACATAGAACCTGGAGAGGCCCCTCAAACCATTCTAAGGATGGGACAGCTCTGTCCCCAGTGCAGTTGTTAGAAGACTCAGTTTGTCAATCACAAAACAGACTGAAGCATTCAGATATGAGGGTAGTTAACTTAATTATTTTTAAGACAATTTAGTTGAAGCACTCATCTAAAGTTTACTTCCTCTATTAAGTAGATTAGTTCTTTATAACTTAACTAAGTTCTCCCCCCAACCTCACCCCCCCCCCCAGATGCTGCTGCTAGAAGCAACTGTCCAGGAGAAGCAATACTAGTTGTGACTGATAATTTTAGGTCTATAGTTAGCTTTCAAATGGATTTAGGTCACCAATAGATTCAAATGGTTATTTTCATTAGTGAGAGCATCTATTACCTCTGTATTCTCTTGCACCTGTTGTGAGACATGTAGCAAAGTGCCTGGATTACAGAATCCAAATGTTGGCAATTGTTCCATATAGGGCCCAATTTAGCTGACAGTAACCATGGTTGTTTGGGGCTGCCAAACTCAGGAAGCCTGCTGAGGTAACAGCTGCCAGCAGCCTCACAGGAAAATAGACTAGATAAAGCCCTGGGTTGTTATAAATAGGGATGTAAAATCCCAGTTAAAAAATGAAACGTAATGCTTAACTGGTTAACCGTGATCCTGCAGTGGGGTTGGAGTGGCGCCCCCTTGGTGCAGTGGTCCCAGCCAGGGGTCGGGGGGGCTGCTCACTCCCGGACTGCTCTGGCCAGGCCGGACCTGTGGGCAAAGGGCTGCTCCAGCCAGGCCAGACAGGACCTGCTGCAGCGTGTGCAGGGGCTGCCCGAGGCCACTGCAGATTAACCGGTTACCCGTTTACATCGCTAGTTACAAAACACAATACAAACATTGCAGTTATTTATCAGTATTATGTACCCCATACATGCACTGTACAAATTATGCATGCACAGTCTAAGTAGCCATAGCCTAATTGTTGTTTGTAGAATAATTTTGAGATGAGTTTTAAAGACACGTCCTTCAAATAAGCGAGCACAGAAAAAAAAAAACAACAAATCACTGAGTGGTAGACAAAGGTAGTATGTCTGTCCGTCTGACTGTTTCTCCGCCCTACCTATTACTAGGCTTGTTCCTTTTTCTTCCGTGACCTAATGGAGATACTGTACATTTTATCTCTCTCTATATTAAAAAACTTTTCCTGTGGAACAACAGAGTGACATCATAACGTCACTCTGCAACCCACAGCCCCTCCCTCCACCGCCCTACCTCCTCCTGCTCTCCCTGGCACTCTGGCAGGCCAGACCATGTGACCTCCAGCCTCCTGGGGGGCAGGGAGCCGCGCACCCTTCTTGGGCAGGGGGGCTGGACTACAAAGGCTTGGAGCTGCGAGGCCTTCCCCCTTGCAGGTAGGACTGGGAGCTGCGAGGACTTCCTCCTTGCGGGGGGGGCAGGCAGGATGGGCCAGAGGGGGAGATCTAGGTCTGCCGCAACCTCAGCCTAGCCCAACCCTCCAGCGACCGGAGGAACAGAGCTGGGCCAGCCATAGCCTTGGCCCAGCCCAGCCGCCCAGCAGCCAGAGGAAGAGAGCCAGGCCAGCCTTGGCCCAGCCCAACTCCCCAGCGGCCAGAGGAAGAGAGGCAGGCCAGCTGTGGCCTTGGCCCGGCCTAACCCCTCGGTAGCTGGAGGGGGAGAACCAGGGCCTTGGGGGGAGGGGGGGGAGGACGGACAGCAGCCAGGGGGAGAGAGTCGGGGCAGGCCAGGCCTGGTCCTCCCTGGTGGCCATGGGGAGAGCTGAGGCTGCCTACCCCCATGGCGGGGAAGGAGGTTGCAAGTGTAGCTAGTAGGGGGCACAGCCCACCCTAGTAGTTTTCTAATTGTACACAGCATTTGAGACACTAGGCTAACATCCATCTCCCAACAACTTTTTCAATCAAAGATCCCTGTTCCCACAAAGTTGCTCATACTTAATTCTCACATGAGTGGTCTCATTGTATGTCAGTAGAACTACTCATGCAAGTAAACAAAGACTTTTGCAGGATTATGCCATAACTTGGAGATATCAGCTAGGATAGAAATTTTAGATTGTCTATTAGGGATGTTAAAAATCGTTTAACAGGGTAACCGTGTAACCGCTGAAAATCTCAGTGGTTACACGGACTGTGGGCTTTGCAGCCCGGCTCCCGGGGAGGAGGCTTCATTGCGGCAGCGAAGCCACCTCCCCTGGAATGCGGCTGGAAGCCCTTGCCTGCCCAGCTCCTGGGGAGGCAGAGTCGCTGTCCTGCTGCAGCAAAGCCACCTCCACAAGAGGCTGAGTGTAACTGACACCATTAACTAATAAGCAGACTAGGCCTGGGCTCATCAATTAACCTTCACAGTTATATGCAGGCTCCCGATATGGACGGCTCCCCCGCGTTGCTGTCTCTGTATCAGTTTGGCAGGAAAAATTCATCTCTCTCTCTCTCTCTCTCTCACACTCACACACAAAATCTTTAAGGAGGCCAGAAGACTCCATGTTGTATTTGCTGAAACAGACTAATATGGCCACCCCTCTTAAACTTTCTCAGTTCTATTTCTCTTGTCTCTTCAGCCAGATTGCCAATCTTAAATAAGAAGGGGCAGTCCTTAGCAGCAACAGCGACTCTTGTCTTTTTTGAGCACCAAACTGAAGGGGCAGGGAAAAAGATATCTGGCAAGATGACAACACTGGTTATTGCTTCTTGGTGTCAGATCTCAGAGCACTCATTGCAGCAATGGTGGTTGCACCAGTAAGATCCAACTCCCAATACAAAGTCAGGTAGTGGAGCCATTTTCTGCCACTTAGGTGATGAAGTGCACTAGATTCAGTGGAGAGCATTTGGGGACATGTTTAACTTAGGGTTGGACTTTTGATTGCTCTAGAAATAGTCAGTTAGCCGGTCAAATATTCATCAGATATTATCCAAAATGGTCAATATCTTAAAGGACTAATTTAGCAGAACAGTAACAAAACGTAAGGGTTGGTCTAAACTACATACTTACTTTGGTATAACAAAGTTGCTCCGTGTTGTGAAAATCCACCCCCCTGAGCAAGGCAATTATACCAAACTAGCAAACTTATCTGGAGTTGCCCAGGTCCTTCAGGGCAGGGGGCTGGTGGTTGGAAGGTGCAGGGAGTCAGGGCAGGGCCTTGGGGATGTGGGCGGGGGAGTGCAGGAGGCTGTGCAAGAGTGAGGGTTGAGGGGTAAGGAGGGACTCAGGGCAGAGGGGGTCCCATCTGGCACCAGCGTTTTCTCTTCCCTCAGGTACCTCCTGGTTGCCAAGGGCATTTTCTCTGCCCCCAGCCTCTCACTTCTGGCCACCAGGGGCCAGGAGCTCCTCCCCCCCGGCCCAGCACTGTGGCCAAGGGCTGGGAGGGAGACGAGGAAAGGGCTTGGGCAAGATGTCGGAGCCCCAGCCCTGATGGACACGCCATTTGTGGCACAGCTGTCCCCAGTGGACATTCTGCAGGATAGCTCTCCCCCGCAGGCTTGATGCCCCCAATAACCACTTTCAGTATCGCGACCCTCTGAACAGAAGCCCCTCCCTTTGTATGTTATAGAAAATAGTCCTTTTCCCAGGGCTTCTGGATGTCCTGGCACAACCAAACCCTGACCTTGCTTTAAGTTAGGAGAAGAGGAAGCTGCATATCAAATGTAGCGGCCCTAGCTCTTACCGTTTAGGAGGAGTTCTTGAACAAATGGACTCAGAGACAGACTAGGGATGTTAGATATCATTAACTGAATAGTTGTGTAACCGCATCAAAACTTAGTGGTTACACAATTATTTGATCGTTCCTAAGGGTGGGGCCAGCAGTGAGTGCGCTCCCGGCCCCACTTCTGGGGAGCCCCCTGCCACTCTGTTGCCTCTGATACATGGGCAGCAACACAGGGTGGCAGCAGCCTCTGTCTGTAGGGGGCTGAGCTCCTGGAAGATAGAGGCTGCTCTGACATCCCACGGAGCAACCTCCCCTACTACCGTCCTAGCCCCCCCCTCCCCCCTCGCTGATAGAGGCAGCAGCAACATGGGGTAGGGAGGCGGCTCTGCAGAACTGGCACACACAGAGAGCAGGCTTAAAAGCCAGTTCCCCGCGTGTAGCAGCTCCCATCTGCCCCCCACACCCTCTGCGCTACTGCCTGTCTATCAGAGCAGGTGTGCGGGGGGAGGAAACAGGCGGCTCCGTGGGATCCAGTGCTTTAGCAGAGGCAGCAGGGGTGGGGGAAGAATGCATGTAGTCAACAGGATTAACCAATAAGCCCAGGCTTATCAGTTAATCGTATAGCTGAAAGGTAGTAAGTTGTCATGGGATAAAAGGGAAGGCCTTTCATGGATTGATAACTGGTTAAAAGACAGGAAACAAAGGGTAGGAATAAATGGTAAGATTTCTGAGTGGAGAGGTAACTAGAAGGGTTCCCAAAGAGTCTGTCCTGGGACCTGTCCTATTCAACTTATTTATAAATAATCTAGAGAAAGGGGTAAACAGTGAGGTGGCAAAATTTGCAGATGATATCAAACTGCTTAAGATAGTTAAGATCAAAGGAGACTGTGAAGAGATTTAAAAAGATCTCACTGAACTAAGTGACTGGACAACAAAACGGCAAATGAAATTTAATGTTGGTAAATGTAAAGTAATGCACATTGGAAAAAATAATCCCAACTATACATACAATATGATGGGGCCTAATTTGGCTACAACTACTAAAGAGAGAG
This sequence comes from Pelochelys cantorii, assembly GCA_032595735.1. Lineage (NCBI taxonomy): Eukaryota > Metazoa > Chordata > Testudines > Trionychidae > Pelochelys > Pelochelys cantorii. The sequence continues at coordinate 18,980,848 of CM064338.1, forward strand.
ATCTTGGCGTCATTGTGGATAGTTCTCCTAAAACATCCACTCAGTGTGCAGTAGCAGTCAAAAAAGCAAATAGAATGTTAGGAATCATTAAAAAGGGATAGAGAATAAGACAGAGAATTTTTTATTGCCTCTATATAAAACTATGGTACACCCACATCTTGACTACTGCATACAGATGTGGTCGCCTTATCTAAAAAAAGATATATTGGCATTGGAAAAGGTTCAGAAAAGGGCAACAAAAATGATTTGGGGTTGGAACAGGTCCCTTATGTAGAAAGATTAAAAAGACTTGGACTTTTCAGCTTAGAAAAGAGGAGACTAAGGGGGATATGATAGAGATCTATAAAATCATGACTGGTGTGGAAAAAGTGAATAAGGAAAAGTTATTTATTTGTCCATAACTTAAGAACTAGGGGTCACCAAATGAAAATAATAAGTAGCGGGTTTAAAAAAACAAAAGGACGTTTTTCTTTACTTAGTGCACAGTCAACTTGTGGAACTCCTTGCCAGAGGATGTTGCGAGGACTAGGACTTTAACCGGATTCAAAAAAGAGCTAGATAGATTCATGGAGGTTAGGTCCATCAGTGGCTATTAGCCAGGATGGGTAGGAGTGGTGTCCCTAGCCTTTGTTTGTCTGGAAATGGGTGACAGGAGAGGGATCTTGTGAGGATTGCCTGCTGTGTTCCCTCCCTCTGGGGCATCTGGTATTGGCCACTGTCAGCAGACAGGATACTAGGCTAGATTGACCGTTGGTCTGATCCAATATGGCTGTTCTTATGTTCTTAAGGTTAAATTGAATAGGTTATTTATTGTAAAACATTTAAGTTGTTAGTAAAAAAAAAAATCCAGCTGTGATACTCTGTAGAAGCTATTCAGGTCAGCCAATAATTCATATAGCAAATAAAAGTAATTGAAATTGTTTTTATAGGTGGACAAGTCAAATGAATCTGAAGAAGTTACCATTTGAAAAAACACTTAACACCATCCCAGAGCCCAATTCCAAGAAATAATGTGCATCTGTCAATGCCACTTTGTGAAGTGGTAGGTGCTCAGTATCTCAGAATAAAGTTTCCCAGTTATAATATGAGCTAGTATTAAACCTATGGCCATTTTCTGAAAAAAAGCATGTGTCTTAAGTAACAACTATTTCTAGAATACTTTTCTTCTTGAAAGCTACAGTATAAGCATTCTTGCATAAATGAAATTACCAGGGTATTTTCATAGCCAGGAATTAAGCTTGTAGCTTCTCAACAGAACAGCAATTGGAAATTCTACTATGTAACATTTTATAACATTGCTGTATAGATTAACCTGAGACTTCTCTTTTCTTTTCCCTCTAGCAAAACTGTACAATCTAAGGTGGACTGCATTTTGGTAAGTAGAACTTGGAGTTCTTCCAAATATTAAAATGCATTCTAAAACCACTGTGAATGGTTGATGAGAATTGGCAGAGGTGATGGTGCCCTTCATCACTATGCACCATTGAGAAAATTAACCTGGGCTGATGGTGTTAAGATAGTTACCAACTGTTAGATGTTCAGTGGCCTATGAGAAACGAATAGAGTGATCTCAGTCCAGTTTTCAGTGGACCTGTGCCTACATCACACAAGCCAGCTTCAAGATTAGTACAGATTGCAGTATCATCGTTTGATGATATTTCAATAATTTCATCTACAGGGCTGGTCAGCCATGGTAGATCAGTGGCTTTCAACCTTTTTTCATTTGTAGACCCCCTAAACATTTCAAATGGAAGTGTGGACCCCTTTGGAAAACTTAGACCTAGTATTCGGACCCCCAGAGATCCATGGATGTCCGTTTGAAAACTACTGCATATTGCCATGGCATTAAGGGACATTTTTCTCTGTTGCTTTCATAGGAACTGTTAATCCCCCCCCTTCCCCCGCAATATATTCAGGCTATGTCTGTGCTGCGCTCTCTTGTGCAAGAAAATATGCAAATGAGGCGAAGCGTTGAATATCACCGCACCTCATTTGCATACTTAATGAGCTGCCATTTTGCGCAAGGGGCTTTTGCGGAAAAGGAACCGTCTGCATGGCTCCTTTTTGCGCAAAAACCCCCTCTTGCGCAAGAGCTGTTCTGCTGCTTTTTTTCAGGCAGAATGGCTCTTGCGCAAGAGGGGGTTTTGCGCAAAAGCCCCTTGCGCAAAAATGGCAGCTTATTAAGTATGGAAATGAGGCACGGTGATATTCACTGCTTCGCCTCATTTGCATATTTTCTTGTGCAAGAGAGCGCAGTATAGACGTAGCCTCGGTATTTTACAGAGACGTTTACTATCTTTAGGCCTGATCCTGCTAGCATCCTTCCATTCTGATTAGCCTCATAAAGGGGTCTGTACTTCACCAGGATTAGACCCTTTTACCAGCAGGGCTTGTACAGTATTACATTTAATTTATAACAATTCTTGATTAATTTCAGTATGTCATTCTATGCAAGGTCTTTGGGGCAGATATCACATTGTGGTTATGTGTTTGTACAATGCTTAGCACAGTAGAGACTGGAACTCCTAAGTGCTATCACAAAATACATTATGATTTTATGTGATTCTTGTATGTGCTTAAGCTTCAGGATAAACAAAAAATGCCTGTTCTAAGCTCTTTGAGCTCTCAAAGATAAAACAGTCAAACTATTTTGCTATTGAAATTTTTTGATTAATTTAAATCACTGATTTTACTAATGATTTAAATCAGCACACTGGAAATATTGTTATAGATCACCTTGGTTAATTGCATGTTGCCATTATAATATTTTTTTATTTTTCTAAAAATAGGTTGATACTTGTTGGTTAGTAATGGTGTAGTAAACATGCTGCTTTCCAACTAAATATAGTCTTTGCATTAAATTGGTGCTGCTTTTTGCCAACGGGGAGGATACACTAAGTATTTTATATATATTTACTTCAGCAGTTGTATAGCTTAGTTTACATTTATGCAAATTCTTAATGTTTACATTTTTATTATGTTACAAAATGGTGAAAATGGTGAATGATGCTTTTCTTAATTTACTAGACTATAAATTTGTTTGTGATTTCTGTAAAATTCTATTTGGATAGAAATTGCAATTCAATTCAAATGTACATAAATAGCATTTAATATTTTAATTATATAAACTTATCTTAAATGTATTGGAAACATAAGAAAAAAGTACCAGAACAAGTTTTTAATTTAAAACTAATAATAGTTTAATCATTTAGTGATTTGTAGTTAGTGAATTGAATAGATTATTTTCTGATTATTGTGTCTCTCAGGATTTTAGAACTAGAAATTCTCAATCTTTCACACTTAGTTTTGGAAGAGGAAAACAAGCTTTTCTGCTTTTTCAGCTTCCAAATGATTTTTAACTTGGAGTTAGTTGAATAAACTGAAGCAAAGATTAATAATCTCTGTATCTGCAGAAGGAGGCTTCTGCTATCTAAAACAGGTTAAGTTCTTCAACAGACTCTGATTCCAGGTGCTTAGTCAATGACTTCCATCAATTTAGGGTTGAACTTTCTTTAAAACTTTGCAGCAGGTATGTATTACTTAATAAAGTGTATTTACTTTTAAATTATTCTGATACAATAATGTTATGCTTGAACGAGGTTATCAGTTTGAACTATATTTTAAATAGGGTTAGTTTTAATAAACAAACATATTTAAATGAAAAAAAAGTAAATAAATTGACTTTTATTTACCCTGGGAGCAGGCTAGTGGCTTCTCTGCACATATATAGGCCATCTATAACACAACTTCCTCCATCTTGTGTCACTCCTGAGAAAAAAGGAATCCACACCCTCCATATAGAATTCCACCTGGTGATCAACATCTCAAACTCTTGCCCAGAGACCAGCTTTGCTTTATGCCTTATAGATCTTTTTCTGAAGTTCAAGTCCACAAAGTATGTCCTCTGATCAGCTCTTACCTATAAGTCATAGAACAAACCTTCTCTCCTTTACATACACAAGGAGCTCTGACCAGAATATTTCTGCTGACTGCAATTGCATAGTATTTCATGAGGAGAGCCATCTCAAGAAGGCAGGTGCCAAGCCATTTAGGGCTCTAAGGGTATGTACATACCGCAATAAAAAAACCTCATGGCACCAAGTCTCAGAGCTCGGGTCAATTGACAAGGCTCAGGATGGGAGATCTAAAATTAGCAGTGTAGATGCTTGGGTTGGAGTCTGGCCATCCCCTTGTGGGACTTTAGAGCCTGGGCTCCACTGAATCCTGGATGTTGACACTATAATTTTTAGCCCCACAGCACATGTTTTAAGAGGTCATGGGATTTCACCCAAAAATGAGTATTTCATATAGTAGTGGCTCACGCTGCTCTCTAGCTACCTTCAAATGTTATCTGTGTGGCCATATGGCAGAGCACACTAGGAAAATTTTAAAGATGAGTTGTCAAAGGATAACTTGGATTTCCAGTGTCTTTTCAAGGACCAACTTCTGATCCAGTCTTGCCTGCATTTAAAGGGATTCTTGGGTACATTTGATATTCGGACTGAGGCTGAAAGTGTCTTCTTGCCTCCTTCTTCCTTTATGCCACAAATGGCAACTGCTTCCCATATTGCACCTAAAGTAAGTTGAAATTCATCCTCCTTGAGCAGAGAACCCTGATAAAGGATGTCAGTGGCACAAAGGCAAATTGCAGCGGGCAGAAGCATATATCATCAGCTCTCACCTCAGTGCAGTATGGCACAGAACTGCTTGAGCAGCACCAGGAGAAGAATTTAGTAGAAAAGTACTTGAGCAAATCATTTGCATTCTGTGCATTTACAAGAGAACTGTGTTAAGGCTGGAAGCAGTTTTTATACTAATAGTTTTGGACGTAGGATTTTTAAGTGCAGATCATCAGCTTGTCTAGCAGCCACCATAGGTAGCCAACATTTGGTGGGCAGGGGAATAAAAACCAGGGGAGCATGTCTCAGTGCCAAAGTCTGTGACTCAGAGGTCGAGATTAGCTGTGGCGGATTTTTGATTTGTTTTGTTTGCAATGTGGATATACGCTAAATGTTTTCCTTCTTTTGTGGGATGGGCTTTTGGATTATTTGGACAGCTGAACAATTAGCCATTTTCCTAGGCTTAGCCTATAATTCCAAAGCACAGTCTCTGCAACTTGATTTAGAATATCACAAGGATTTCCTTATACTCTGACCTTGCATTTCAAGTGCCTCCCTGTCTATCCTGCTAATGAGATCAGATCTCCATCGATAATGGAATGGTTCTCTCTTGGGTAATGTACCTTTGAGACAGGATACATACTTAATGTAGAGCAGTCAGTTATAATTACAGCATAGCATTGTTGAGAAAGCTAAAATCAGAATAGGTAACGGGAAAGAGAAGTGGTGAATGCACCAACCACAACACAGACACTCAGCGAGGAGATCCGTTCTTGCTAGTGGAAAGCAGAAAGCTGTTGTTTAAGAGTCTGGGACTCCCAAACACAATGAAATTAAAACTTCATTGGCTTTTAAAAATCCTTATGGGAGAACTTGTGTTGGGAGCCTCCTTCTTCTCTTGCCCATTGTCTCCTCTAGCCTCTGGGGCAGAAAGGCTGTCTGCTGTATTTACTGATATAACACTTCAGCTGTGCCTGCACTAAGGTGCCAGTATCACCATAGCTGTGTTTTTTATGCACCTCTGACTGATGTAGCTATACCAATATAAGTTTAAAATGTGGGGCAAGCCGTAGAGTGAACAGGTTTGTAGGATTATCAGCAATTGACTCCATGTGATCTGGGCATTTAGACTCTGTCCGATTTCTTCTCTCTAACCCCCCCCCCCATCTGCTTCCAAAGAGCCTAAAACCAAGCTTGTTGGCAGGTCTGTCCAGTCCGCTGAATTGTTCAGCCTTACCTGCAGTTTTCACAATCTGTGCTTCCTCAAGAGACTTTCAGACTTCTCGGCACCATTTGAGTGCATAGTGCCATGAGGCATGCAGTTACAACATATCCATATCCTTTATCTGTTTAGTTTCTTTAATAATAACACCCAAGCAGTGTTCCAGGGCAATGCCATTTTGTCATAGCACTTTAATTGCTGACTGCAATAGAGAGCATAAGTACAAGCCCTTTGGAGGAAAAACTACCTTTTAGTAGCCTGCCTCGATTGAGGTAACTGAATTTATAAGTATTTCTTTCTTAGTTACGCTTGCTGTGAGAAGATGCCACCTTCATATATATTTAATCGTGTCCGGTTAGGTTTTGCCTTAAGGTTTCTAAAGCGAACACATTTTCATTGTAAGTAGAGACTTGCCATGTATACTATTCTTCAGCATCTGCATTATGGTAGCACCCAATCCTAGCCAGAAGCCCAATCCCAGTGTGCTGGGCATTATACAGATATTCAGGAAGATTAAGCTGCGAGGCAGGGACCACGTAATTTAAGACAAGCCGCAACAATTTAATTTAGGGGGACAGAAGATAACAGTAATAACTTCATACCATTATTTAAGATTTTGTGTGTCTTGCTGCACTGTTTGCATCCTGACACATTAAGTCAGATTTTGGAAGATCATAAGAAAATCATTCTATGCTGTGCAAACCAGAAAGGATAATTAGCAAGAATTGTGGTGTAAACAGCCATTAAAGATTTATTGCAACATCTTTTAAACTGTAGTAAACATGTCTAGAAATAGGTTCTCACTTAGTGAGACTTCGCTTGGGGTAGTCATGTTGCCACATACTAAACGAACTCCTGAACCTGATTACGTGTAGAGCCCTGCTCAGATACAGATTCGGATGTGGATACAAATTTTGTATCTGCAGAAATGAGCTATGGATATCCTCATTGACATGTGCAGATGCAGATAGGAGAGAAAACGAATAGCTGCAGATTTGCAGGATTTTAGATACAAGATTTATATCTGCATCCGCATCCATATCTGCAAAAATGAGCTGCGGATATAAAGCAGATATCCACGTATTTTCAGGGCGCTACTGCGTGGCTCAGAGTTTGATCATTTAGCAAGAAGGTCAAGTTCCTTGGCCTTCCCCTTGTCTTTAAAAGGAATTCAGTGCTAGTGAGAGGTGCTGGATTGATGGCAATGATCCCTGAAGTCCCTTATCTGCAGAGGAGTTTTGAGCATGAGTGACAGCAGTACATACCCTCTCCATATGTGGTGCGTTATGTGGGCCCATGGTGCCCAAGCACCAGGGATATTCCTGGCCTGGAAGTTCAGGCTGGGTCTTCCTTTGGCCACATCTGCTGTCTCAGTGTGCTCCCTCTCCCCCCACTACTTGCTGCCCCATGCAATTTGAAATGGCTTGGGGGCTACCACCACTGGCAGCGCAAAGGGGTTAGAGTGGCTCCTTCTCTGGGGCAGGAAATAGGGCATCTCTGTGTGTTGTTGCCAAGTCCTGGGAACAGTGCACAAAGGCACTCTGCCCCCGGGCCACAGGGAGGGACACGTAGGCAGTGGCACCGAGCTAGTGGCTGGAAACCTCTCTAACCTCACTGCACTGCCAGAGGTGGCAGCAGTGGCCTCCAGGCTGTTTCAAATTGTTCAGGGGCAGCAGGTGGGGGAGTGCATGGGCTGGCAGACGGGCAGCAGCATGTGGTGACCCTGAGCCCCACCTTCCCATGGGCTTCCACCTCCTGCATCCCTTCACACACCTCACTTCCTCCCAGAGCCTACACCCTCTCCCCCATCCGCCTTCCACCCTCATACTCCCGCACTCCAGTCTGCAAACTGCCTCCCAGAGTCTGCACCCTCTCCCCTTCCTATACCTCCGCCCCCTGCCCCAAGCCAGAGCCTGCACCCAGATCCCCTCCCAAAGCCTGTGCCTCAGACCTGCTCCTGCACCCAAACTCTCTCCCAGAGACTACACTTTGCACCCCACATGCACCCTTACCCCCCCAACCCAGAGCTTGCATCCTAGCCCCACTTCACCCCAAATCCCCTCCCAGAGCCTGCAGCCCCTCCTGCATCTTGTCAAACACCAGTCCCAGCCCAGTGCCTGCACCCAGCACCCAAACTCCCTCCTAGAGCCTACATTCCTCCCCCACTCAGACTCCCTCCTAGAGTCTTCAGTAGGTGCGGGGAAATGAGTTTGAATGGGGGAGAGGCATGGGCTCTGAACGTTCTGGGCACCACCTAAATTTCTGCAAACATGCCCTCCTTGACCCTATCCTACCACTGAAGTAGTATGCCTCATTTCTGGTCTAAATAGCCATTAACCTGTAGGGGAGAAAGGGAATTTTGGCTTTCCAGCCCACATTTTACTGTATTGTGATAGTTACTGTTCCTCCTCTAGATACTGGTTTCTACATGTATATGGACTTAGTGTACCAGTAAATTAACCAGAGGCTGCCAGACAGCTTCAGATGGTAACACTTTTGATCGGTATTGATGTGGATTCAAATTTGATTCTGGGTGGAGAAGAAGGGAGAGTTGTTTTTAAAATGGAAATCTTGTGTAGCTGAAGGCTTTTTCTTCATCAGGAAAAACGACATGGAAAGTCCTAGTGAAAAAGGGGCAGTTTGTAGTTTTTACACCAGTTAGTAGATCAAGCTGAGTGAGGTATGGTTTCTCCCATAATCTTTAACTCCGTTTTGTTTTGGAGGAGCCTACGTTTTACTTGAACTGCTAACTTGTGTTAATTCAGTAGACTTAATACTTTTTCTTACTGAAGATACATTTTTAGTAAAAACACTTTTATTGTGCTGTTTTGAGTAGGTCCAGAGCAAATTCATCTGTGCTGTAACTTCACTGACCTCAGGGCATTCTAGTAATGGTCATGAAATCTTGTCTCTGAATGTACACCTGAGGCCTGCTGAAATGCTGGAGATTGGTGATATAAATATGATGAAATCTGAACCTGTTTTTGGATGATCTCCATGGGCTGGGGAAGAAGGTAAAGCTCGAGAAATTCTAGAACTATTTGTTTGCAGGATTTTACTTATATAAAGGGCTGAAATAAAAACTTCTCTTTAGCCATTCAGCTATGTTCTAAAAGCTGACAGTGGGTTGGGCATACTGTTTCTGTATTCTTCACATTCATATTTATGAGTCTTTTCTGGTCAGATAATTTTACAAAAGAAGTTAAAGAACCATGAAAAAGTTAACAAGGGAAAAATCTGTAGGCATAGAACTATTCTGCAGTTTGCAGATATATTTTGCTTTTAATTTTTTGGTATCCTTGATGTTTTCTGCAAGAGTTATCTGAGTGTTAGAGCTTTGATGTAATACTTCTGAGAAAAAAAGGAATAATTTTACCCCATGATAAGATTATATAAACTTTCACAATTCCAGAGAGGACTTTAAAAGAAGGGAAGCTAGACTGATAATGTCAGGTGTGTTTCCCCACAGAGACATTTTAGACACCTCACACTTTTTTGTTGAATCATATGAGGTGTGAAAACTGGTAAGAAGAGTCAAAAATGGCAATGTTGCAATGCTAACACAAAGCTCTTCCTATAACCATGATAAGTTCTGTGTTTTACCAATGTAATGCAAGGCATTTTAATTCGTGCATGAATTTTTTATGGCTAGAGTTAGTTGCATAGCATCTGAAATATGGTTTATACAATAGACTTTTCCATGCTCAGACACAGCATGTCAGTTTTGTTTACTTGCAGTTAGTTATTTTTAAAGACAGCTATTTTAAAAATATTCACTGCTATTTGGATAAACGTTTCATTATTAGTAATCAATCCTTCCCCAGTCCCCACTGAAAATTTAGGAGAACTTGGTTGTGTTACTAAAGAGCAGGATTATAAATCAGATGGAACTACTCTGCCATGGACTGAACTTGGCCAAGATTGAATGATCAGCGTAGAAGAGCAAACTGTGTAGTCAATCAGTCGTGAATGAACATGTATTCTAATGACATCTGACAAGTTTTAAATCAAATCTGCCATTATATCCAAGTTTCATGACAGTTTACCAGCTGTAGTTTGGAAGCTATGTCCTTTTAATTAAAAAACTTTTAAACCAAAATCAGCTGGGTCACTATGGTGACCTGCTGGTAGCATATATCTTTTTTCTGGATTTGAGAAGAACCCATTCTGGACCGAAGTTATTAGAAAACATTTCAGTAAATGTAAAGAGTACACTCCCAAAGTATAAAGCATCCCAGAAAACCTACTGCGGTGCTCAAATCCCTCAACCCATCCGTCACCAAAAACACAGGGAAAAAATGGGCTATGATTCTACCTCCAGATATCTCAACATGAAATCACTCAAGCTTTGCTACTCTGTACTTCACTAAAAACCCTTAAAGGAACTGTACCTTTGTCATTCACTGGTTTGTATCTCATCTTTTGGCTCCTTAGAAATAGTGATTGATTTTTGCCAAAGACTCCAGTGGCTGTTGGAACAACAGAAGAAAATATGGTCCAAGGAGAGTGCAGTTCTGGACCTGCCTAAAATTGAAGGAGAAAGACACAGCTCCACCCAGGAACATATCAGAGTGGCTGACTCTATGCAAATGCATTTTGGACCCTCCCATTGAATTTGTTTGCCAGACATAACTTTGCTTCTCAATCATAGAACACTAGAACTGGAAGGGACTTCGAAAGGTCATCAAGTCCAGTCCCCTGCCCTCACGGCAGGACCAAGCACTATCTAGATCAGAGGTTGGGAACCTTTTTTGGGTTGGGGGCCGCTGACCCACAGAAAAATCAGTTGGGGGTCGCACACAAATGAGAAGCAAAAACCGCAAAACAAACACTCACTAATGTGGCTCCCAACTGAGAAGGAGAAAAACTCCTCACATTCCCCTAGCACACCAGAGCCTAGGGGCGGCCAGGCTAGTAGACTTTGTGTGCTCCAGCCCCAGGGAGGGAGGCTGGAGCACCATTGCAGGCTCCCCAGTACTGGAGGGCAGAGCCCTGAGCCTTGGGGGCTGGATCCAGGCAAGCCAGGGGCTGCATCCGGCCCCTGAGTTTGAGGTTCACTACCCCTAATCTAGATCATCCCTGATCATTCTATCTAACTTGCTCTTAAAAATCTCTAATGATGGAGATTCCATAAATCTCCCTTGGCAGTTTATTCCAGTGTAACCACCCTGACAGTTAGGAAGTTTTTCCTAATGTCCAACCTAAACCTCTCTTGCTGCAACTTAAGCCCATTGCTTCTTGTCCTCTTCATCAGAGGTCAAGGAGAGCAATTTTTCTCCCTCTTGTAACATTTTCTCAGCTATCATGACTCCTCTCAGTCTTCCCTTTTCTAAATTAAACAAACCCACTTGTTTCAGTCTTCCCTCCTAGGTCATGTTTTCTAGACCTTTAATCATTTTTATCGCTCTTCTCTGGACCTTCTCTTATTTCTCCACATTTTTCTTGAACTGTGGTGCCCAGAAATGGACACAATACTCCAACTGAGGCCTAATCAATGCAGAAGAATCACTTCTCGTGTCTTGCTCACAACACACCTGTTAATGCATCCCAGAATTGTGTTTGCTTTTTTTGCAATAGCATCACACTGTTGACTCATATTTAGTTTGTGGTCCACCATGACCCCCTAGATCTCTTTTTGCAGTACTCCTTCCTAGACAATCGCTTCCCATTCTGTATGTGTGAAACGGATTGTTCCTTCCTAAGTGGAGTACTTTGCATTTGTCCTTATTAAACTTCATCCTATTTACCTCAGACCATTTCTCCAGTTTGTCCAGATAGTTTTGAATTATCTTCCAAATCACTTGCAATGCCTCCCAGCTTGGTATCTGTCATCTGCAAACTTAATAAGTGTACTGTTTATGCCATCATCTAAATTGTTGATGAAAATATTGAACAGAACCGGTCCCAAAACAGATCCCTGCGGAACCCCACTTGTTATGCCCTTCCAGCATGTTTGTGAACTGTTAATAACTACTCTCTAAGAATGGTTATCCAGCCAGTTATGCACCCACCTTATAATAGCTCCATCTAGGTTGTATTTCCCTAGTTTATTGATAAGACAGTCATGCAAGGCCATATCGAATGCTTTACTAAAGTCTAGGTATACCACATCCACCACTTTCCACTTATCCAGGAAGAAACTTTCTAGACCCTAACACAGAAGCCATCTTCTGTCTCGTTACCGGAGCTCTTTTCTTAGTAAGTCTAGGCAGAGACATAATTCTTATTGTATGGCTGCTCTGTTGTAAGAGCTATTTTCCCAGCATGCCCTTTCTGGGTATTGGCCTGTGACCTCTTAAATTACAAGCAGCTGTAATCCCAAAGTGGTCATTTCACTATAGGCAGTGTCATGTTGTAGTTCTCTTTCTTCCAGCTGAACCATTGGCTTTTTTTCAAGTCTTGTAACATTTTCTGCTTACATCTCAAGATGGCAGGTTTATCATATGCAGAAACTAGGGATGTAAAATCCAAATTAAATTGTTAACCCGTTAAACGATGTTTTTAACTGGCTAACCGGCCTGTCATGTTGTGCTGCAAGTGGGGTACTGCTGGAGCAGCCCCTCACCTGCAGTGTAGTGGGCCCAGCTGGGCTGGAGCAGCATGGGACAGGCAGGGCCCACTGTGCTGTGGGCAGGGGGCTGTTCCAGCCCAGCCGGGCCCACCACGCTATTGGTGGGGGAACTGCTCCCACCAGGGTGGGCTTTGCACCAGTTAACCAGTTACCTTATCGGGTGATGCTTACTGGTAACGGATTACCTGTTTATATCCCTAGCAGAAACTGGGGCCTTTTCTGCACAAATTACCATATTTGCATTTGTTTTTCTTTCTAAAATCTTATTAAAAATATAATGGAGCAGTTTGCAGTGGGCAGTGTTTGGAGATGACAGAGCTCTATTCTGGGTTGATGGTGGGAAGAGTCTCTCTTCTTTTTCTTCGTGGTGGGATGAGGTTTTCCCTGGTTCCTTCTTGACCATCTGCCTTTTACATTTTGCAGTCCCTTTTTAGTTTGCTCCCGGCTTTCCGAGAAAGGGACCCTGCTATTATTGAAGCACCACCTGCTCAGCCTAAGCTAGCGATTCTCACCATGGCCCCCTTCTGATGACAAAAATTACTAAATTATTCCACAACCCCTAGATCAGGGAATGAAGCCTGAGCCAACTGGAGTGGTGGTGAGACAAAAGAGGAGGAAGGGAAACAAAGCCCAAGGACTTCCCCAGGTAGAGAGAGGGCTATAACCTGAGCTCTGCCACCCAGGGATGAGGCTTTTGGTCAGTGAGGCTCAGGGCTTTGGCATCATACCCGGGACACAGCGAGTCTAACACCAACCCTGGTGACCCCATTAAAATGGGGTTAGGACCACAGTTTGCAAAGCGCTGCCCTAACCTCAGGTGTAAAGCAGATAATCATTTGTCTTTGCTCATGCTTCCACAGTGGTGGGAGAACATGGGGCAGAAAGAAACCCCATGGTATGTATTGAAAAATAAATGAGACCTGTCCATAGAGAAGGCAATTTAAAAATACCACAGCCTTTGAATGAGCTGCAGTAAAAGTCATACAGAATGTATTAATTCAGCAACTTTCAGGGTTTAGTGTCAGTAAAAATACCAGATTTTGTGATTTTCTGCAGTTTATAAAAGAGGCTAATCTGAATGGGTTGTGCCCAGCATGTTACTGCTGTGTCTCTTGGCTCTCACAAGCACTCTCTCTCTCTTTTTCTCTTTTGCCAGTCTTAGCCATTTAGGATTACAAAGCTTTTTGATTCTCTGGTCTCACCTCCCCCAGACAAATTTTTGTCTAGTTCTTTCTTTCCTCAGAATATATTTTCTCATTTCTTAGTGGCTCACTCCTCTCAAGAGACTTTGCTTATGTTGTTTGTATCGTTCTCAGGATTGTTTGTTTTGTTTTATACTGTGATGCTGCTGGTTATACACTGATTAAAAAGAAAATAGATATTAACTTTACAATACTCTCCCTTCCCCTCCCCCCCCCCCCCGACCTCTTGGCCACCTGACAAGACACCTCTCAGCCTCAATTGAATTAGGGGACACCCTGCTTCAAAATTAAAGTTCTCATTACTTTCTTTCTTCTTTGGTTTCATTCACTCTTAGACTGCACAATAAGCAAATGCCTTGACTTTCTCTTTTAGCTGAACTATTTTAAAAATGAAGTAATAGTCCAGGAGAGACGAATTAACCACATTCGAGGTGGCATTGTTTTGTTTTAAAAATAGTTACTGGTATTGGCTCAGGATTGCTTATGCATGAACTAGTTTTACTTTAATAGTTTTCCAAAATTAGTGCTAATACAAATGATTGAAGTGTGAATTTTTATGTAAATATTATAATGTACAAAACCAATCCTGGGGAAATTCTGCAATTTTACTATGGCTCCAAATGCAACAATTCCAGAACTTCCCCAGAACAAAATAAGTTCACCTTATCTCTGGTACCTTCCTGAAGGAAATTATTTGCTCCTTGTTGTGGGAAGTCTGGTTTATTACTCTGTTCCCTATGCTTGCATGTGTCACCCACATTACCACAATTGACTGTCTTAGTATTTTTGGGTCCAGTTAGTTGCCCTGGGATCACCAAAAGTCTAGTTCCTTCAAGATAACACAGCATCTTGCTCCTGCTGCTGGGGTGCATATATGTTTACTGTGTTTATTTTGTTTTTCACCACTTTCCGTGATTAAAGCAGTGGTTCTCAACCTATGGCCCAGTTAGCACATACCTGTGGTCCATGTGACATCTTCAAGGCCATACAGGTAGTAAGTATATTGATTGTGTGGTTGTAGCCTGCATAACACATACAGAGAGCCGCATGCATGGCCCACTGTGCTAAATAGGTTGAGAACCACTTGTTTAAAGGCTCTGAGACAGATCCTCAGCTTATAAGAACAGGCATCGTTCTTTTGAAGTCAGTGGAGGTACATTGATGTACAGCAGCTGAGAATCTGGCCATCAGTATGTGATAGCCACTTACAATGAATACAGAAACTCAACATTTAAAAAGCCTTCTTTAGGGCCTTCTGTTTGACCATTGATACAGTTGTATGAATCAGTCCAACAATCATGCTTTATTATAGAAGAGTCATCATCTGATGCTTTGGTGTTGATATGGCCCTCCACGATTAGAATATCATAATGAAGGATCTCAATTAAACATCTTTACATTACACCTCTTTTTGGGAGGGGGGGTGACTGGGAAATTTGTTTCTGGTTAGCAAGATTAACTTTTTCCTTTATAGTTAAAAACGGGAAAATATTCCAGTGTCCTCTTTTTAAGTGGTGATCATTATTAATATTTATTACTATTTGTCTTACTGTAATGCCTCCTAGGTGGGCCAGTAGTGGACCAGGATTCTGTTGTACAAACACAGAACAAAAGCGTGGTCCCTACCCCAAAGAGCTTGCAGTCTAATCCTTTCACGATGCCAAATGTTGCTTGTTGTTTTATTTGGAATCATTTTTAAAATGTGTGTTTGGGCTTTTTTACAACCCGTCATGCTCTTCATTTAACATTTCCTTTTTAAAAAAACCTTCTAGCAAGAAGTTGAGAAGTTTACAGATCTAGAGAAACTCTACCTCTACCTTCAGCTGCCTTCGGGTCCTAGCAATGGAGAGAAAAGGTGTGTAGATATTTAATATTAATTTTGATATAGTTTCTATGAGGTTTTTTTCCCTCCATCAAACACATATTTATCTACTGTTTCTGGAAACTGTAACTTCCTTTCCCTTTTCCTTTTCCTTTCCCTTTTTCTTTTTCCCTTTTCCTTTCCTTTCCTAATATTTTCAGCGAGCTAATTCTTAAGACAATCTGAACTCTGGGAACCCTGATGTATAATAACTAATCTGTCAACATGAGCTTTGCATGATAGGATGTTTACAGGGGAGTGCTTTTGGTTATGAACCAGGTGTGACTGTAACCTCAAGTTTTATGTAATGGAGTTGTTATATAGGACTTCAAATATTATTATAGGAAAGAATTATTACTTCATAGTAGGTATAGCAGTATTTGTTCATTTATGTCTTTTCCATCTTTAAAATCACTCCACATATCATACATGAGGGATGACCACAGCCTTTTAAACAGTATGGGCTACATGAAATCCTTCATTCTGTATGTCCCCAATTCAGATCATACAAGTATCACTTAGTCTAAGTATGAATTAGGGGAATCTAGAAGGTACTAAAGTTCTTCATAGTCAGTGGTTCCATTCTGCTTGACTGATGGGTTACCCTGCATACAACTTTCCTATCAGTTTGCCTTTGGCTACACTGAAGTCTCAGAAATACAGTAAATTGTCCTTTCCTTAATGTTGTTTTCATCACATGCCATATCCTGACCTTTTGTTAGATAGTAGAAAGAGGCATGGGAGTCCTTATGCTCATAGAAGATGGTGGTGCATTGGGAAGATCAGTCCAACAAGAAGCCCTTCATGCCCTGTTAGGATATCAGGGAGCTATTGTACAGGGAGTGGAGGAGAGATTCAGTAGCTGGGACAGCATACAAGATATGGTACTTGGACCTATCTGAAGTGGCCCTTTCTCCCTCCCACTTCCCCTACCCACTGTTGAAGTGTCCATGGTTGTAGAACTCAGTGAAGCTGGAGCTGTATGGACACATATATGAATAGATGCTTTATGATTCCTTACAAAGCTATCCATACAAGTTCTGGTTTTGTTTATGCCGACTGTTATTCAGGCAAAAACGACTCTCAGATGGTACATTGGGGAGGGTTTTTTTAAGAATTGCACTGGAAGGGACCTTGAGAGGTCATCAAGTCCAATCCCTTGTCCTCATGGCATGACCAAGCACCAGATCATCCCTGATAGAAGTTTGGCTAACCTGCTCTTAAATATCTCCTATAATGGAGATTCCACGATCTCCCAAGGCAATTTATTTCAGCCCTTAACCACCCTGATGTTTAAAAATGTTTTCCTAATGTCCAACCTAAACTTCCCTTGCTGCAGTTGAAGCCCATTGCTTCTTGTCCTATCATCAAACGTTAAGGAGAATAATTTTTCTCTCTCCTCCTTGTAACGCCCTTTTAGGCAAAGCTGCTATCATGTCCCCTCTCTGATTTTTTTTCAGGACTAAGAAATCTCATTCTTTAAATCTTCTGTATAGGTCATGTTTTCTAGACATTTAATCATTTTTGTTGCTCTTCTTTGGACCTTCTCCAATTTCTCCACATCTTTTCCTGAAATGTAGTGCCCAGAACTAGACATGTTACTCTAGTTGAGGCCTAATCAACACGGAAGAATTACTTCTCATGTCTTGCTTAGTACCAGAATAATGCTGGCACAGGAACTCCTACTTGTCCATTTCTTCCAATGTGAATCTTTTTAGCCTAGCTAAATTCAATTAGCACCACTAATTGAAATGGAGCTATATAGTACATTCTCTTCATCAGAACTATTTCTGTTTTCACTAGCGATCAGATCTCGATGTCATCAAGCCGTGCGCAGCAAATGCATGCATTTTCTTGGATCCGGAATACCTTGGAGGAGCACCCAGAGACATCCCTTCCCAAACAGGAAGTTTATGATGAGTACAAGTGAGTACTGCTAAATTGAATCCATACATCTAGTTGTAGCAATGCATAAAGAATAATGTATACAGATATGTAATCCTTCTTTCATAAGCAGAGGCTTGAACTGCCTTGACTATAGTTCAGTTAAATGTGGTAGGGATTAGAACTTAAAATCTGGTATTACTTATGCTGACCATGAGGCTTAAATGGGAGGAACTATGGATGAAATCCCTGGTCTATTGAAGTTAGTGGGAATTTTGCCATTGACTTGGGTAAGGCCAGGATTGCACCATGTGTGTGAAACAATAAAGAAGTGAAAAATCTCTTTTGCAGGCTTAGTGGAAGTTTAATATTTTTATAAAATGAAGCATAAATAATTATCTTAATATTAAACTTGATCAAATTAGAATGCAGTATGCACAAAAAGGCCCTGCTTTCTGAGACTCTACCCCTGGGTTCAGGTAGAGCCAGTAAATACATTTAATTAAAACATGTCAAAATTAGTGACCAGAGTTTACTTAACTCAGAAATGGGACCAGACTTACATTATTCTGTCTGTTTTGTATGTTTCAGTGCCTTAGTACATATTCCTGATAATAAATGCATAGAGGACCAGCCCCTATGCATGATGAACATAATGTCTGGAGATAAACTAACTAAAGTGATGCAATTGCTGCTATATTCAGTATTTGAACTATAGAAAATAAGATTATAGTTTTAAACTGCAGTTTAAATAAATCTAAAATTAAGAAATGTTTTCAAAAATAAGCGTGTCATATTATAGTGGGAAAAGAATATTTGTGTACAGAACACTAATAATATCTTGCAATACATTTATATTGCCCCTTTCATGCAATAATTGCCCAAATGTCTTTTTGCAAACTGTGCACATATATTACCTCTGAAATGCAGTGATTTCTTATGTGCAAGATGGTGGCAACTAACCAATTCCTAATACATTGCACAGCGTGGCTAACTGGGAAGTTTTGGTCAAGCAGATAGGAGTGTAAAGCAAATTCAAAGTGCTAAGAGATCATAATGCCCAGACAATGCATTGGGTAAGATTTGTCATCTAAAAAGCCACAGTATACAAAGTCGTCTGTGTAAAAGTCACTTCATATACATCAGTAAAATGAAAGGCTGAACTGATCCTACTGGATTTAGTCCACTAAATGACACATCCCCCCCCCCGCCCCCGGAATAGTACACGAAATATTGTACTTGTGACAGCAAATGAGCCTTCATGCAGTAAGCCTGTTTCTGATGGGTTGCAGTATGCCATAGTGGTCATTAGGGATGTTAAAATGTATTTATTTAGATAATCATGTAACTGCTGAAAAATTCAGCGGTTACACGTTTACACACAGAGGTGGCCCATTGTCCTGCATTGCTGCCTCTGTTACAGAGGCAGCAGAGTGAGGAGGGAGCAAAAGCCAGTGCTCACAGGGAGGCTAATGGCTACCCCCCACTCCCTGTGCTGCTGCTTTGGATACAGAGGCAGCAATGCAGAGGGGGAGGGAGAGACTGCATGTAATCATGCACATTAACCAATGAACCCCCACGCTCATTGGTTAACTGTATTCACAGGTACACACTCACATCCCCAGTGGTCAAAGAATTGGTAACCAACGAACACAAGTTGTTGTTCAGTTAGCTCTCAAAGCTACCATATAGCTAAAAAAGAGATTAGCACTCGAAAAAGGGAGCAGCCAGAGCCACTGGCTCTGAATATATTCAAAACCAAAATCTAATCAAAGCAAGAAATCATGGCCCAATTACCTGAATATGAATTTAAATAAAGAATTATGATCTGGTTTTAACAGTTTAACCTGCAGATGATTACAGAAAACTGCAAGGTGCTGCATATGCTCAGCTCACAGAAGATGCACTGTGCTATGGCCAGATTTTCTCTGCAGTGTGTATGTACATCCCCTTACTTAACTCTGGAAGAGTTGTTTACTCCAGTTGAGTTGAAATGTGGTGGCATTAGCTTGTCTGGAACACGCACACACCTAATTCTGAAATCTCACCATCAACTCAAATTGTGACGTAGGCTAGCAACCTAACCAGTAGTGCAAATATGTTGAACTAACCAATCCCGGAGAAGTCAGTTACGCATACCCACAGCAACAAAGGCATCAGCAGCTGCTGCGCAAGAGAAAAATGTAAGCCTTATTCTTAAAAATATTTCTTATTAAATAATTTATGGCCTGGTTCAGCAACAAATCTGCTTGGCTTCCATGCTGTGCCAAGCTGCAGATGCCCAGAAAAATCATCATCTACAGATTGTGTAGTGTGAAACTTGGACAGATTTTCTGTGTAGTTACATCAAGCCTTTGTATATTGTTTTTTTTTTTCCCCCTTCAAAATAAAGATGGTGAGAAAATATCTGGTAAAATATCAAATATTTGTAATCTGTTCTCCTTTTAAAGCATCTGTTCTCTTTTAAAAACATGTCGCTTCCAGGAATATTTTTTATAAGTTACCCTGTGCATCAAAAGAAGGACAGGAGATGGTGGGAAATGGCATATAAATAGTAGCTTTACTTCTAAGACAAGACATTTTTCCCAACTTTGGGGGATTAAGACATACCTACTTTTGTTTGTCATTCGTGAGCTATTATTTCCATCCTCCAACTGAGAAGACAGATGTTGTTTGAGGTTTACAACGAGCACTTTATAAACACAAATATAAAACTGTATTAATACTATAAAATATGGAGGGGTCATATGTCCACCAGAGGCTATAAGACTTTTGAAGACTTGCACCATGAAACAAACACTTAAATTTGCGCTGTAAGCATCAGTCAGAAATTCTTCTTTGTGTTTTAGAGAAATATTGAATTTCAGATTCCAAGTGGTGGAAATGTTAAGGGCAGAAGCACAGAATCTACTCAAAACCAGCATAGAAAAATTTTACTTGTGTTACTGCCTCCTTCAGATTTCAGTGCACTTTTATCTGTACACTAATTCTTCCTACTTTATGGTTTTGAATTGAGTGTCTAGGAAGAGATTTGAATTTTGTGGTTAGATAAAAGTGACTACACTCACCTTGCCCTTATAGTGGTAAAGTAAATGAAAATTAAATAGCAAAATAAAATAGAAGCAGGCCAGGAAGGTGAAGAACTTGCAGTTTAATTCCTAATATGAGGTGGTTCACTGATACAGATCCACTCTTGCTGGCATTAGAAAGGGCAGTTTGCACTAACCATCATGAGCAAGGCTCCTTGTGCCCCAAGAGGCTTTAACACTGGGGACAGAAGGCAGGTGATGTTTTTCTCTGTTGGCCTCCCTTAAAGTTTATGCCAGGGAGATTGGGCTTTAAAATGTGCTGGGGACTGCATGGTGTCAGTGTTCCCTCTAAGATTTTCCGTCTGTGGGTGGTTGAATTTTCTTATGTGCGCCACCAGTATTGAGGTAGTGTGTGGATGTGCACCCACCAGTACAAAGAAAAACTGCAGATCTAAATATATATTTTAAATAGTCCATAGGTGTTGAAGAAAATATACTAAAGGGATAATTATTCTTATTAATAATAAATATATTAAGGGATAATTAACAAGGAGCAATGTTCATGATTATTTAATATTAAATCAGATAAGAAGAAAATTAACACTACCCTTGGCAGAAGAAGTGGGTTGTGCCCACAAAAGCTCACGATACTATTTATATATTTTTGTTAGCCTAAGGTACTGCAGGACCATTGTTGTTTTTTAAAGTTTTTTTAGTTACAGACTAACATGGCTACCCCTCTGAGACCTTGGAGTACATGTATCATCATCCTTTCTAACAGACAGATGCATGTTTCAAAGATCTTGCAAATAGGGTTTCATCCTACAAAACAGCCAGCATCACACCTAGTACTTGCTTCTTCTTACTCATAAGAGCCAGAATTCTATCAGGTGGCAAAGATCTAGCCTTAATGCAGTACAGTTTACCATGTATTAATTAGTAACACAGGATTTTAAAAAATCATTAAGATCAGAGTTTTAGATAGCTACAATACGCATAACAATTCTGTTAAAAGAATCTTACCTTAAGCCATTAACAGAGGGGTGGGCAATATTTTTTTCTTGGGGGAACCACTCCCAAGAATTTGGTAAATGATTGAGGGCTGTACTCTTCCATTATATTAATGGAGGAGATGCAAGGGTCTATTATGGAGTTTGGGTGCAGAAGGGAGCTTGGGTTAAGGGATTGGGGTGTGGGATCTGGGAGGGAGTTTGGGTGAAGTAGGGGATTGTGACCTGGGACAACAGACTGGGGTGAGGAGGGAGTTGTGACCTGGGGCAGGAGTGCAGGATGGGGTGCAGGGATTTGGGCTGTGACCA
This sequence comes from Pelochelys cantorii, assembly GCA_032595735.1. Lineage (NCBI taxonomy): Eukaryota > Metazoa > Chordata > Testudines > Trionychidae > Pelochelys > Pelochelys cantorii. Next base: position 19,002,555 of record CM064338.1, read on the forward strand.
GGGATAGCAGATTGGGGTGCAAGCGAAGTTCCCTCTAAGCGACGCGGCAGCACAGGTGATTAATCAGTCCTGCCCAGGCAGTGAGCTCAATGCATGGAGCCCTGAACCTCTGACTGGGCTGGCTGATTAATTACCTGTGAAGCTGTGCTGTTGCACAGCTTAGAGGGAACACTGGGTGCAAGGTCTGAGAGGGGCTTGTGAACTGAGGAGGGGTGTAGGAGTGGATGCAGTGTCTGGGAAGATATATGGGGGCTGGAGCAGGGGCACAGAAAGTTTGGGTTACATGAGGTAGGAGGGCAGTGGGTTGGGGGGGAGGAAGGAGCTGGGGTTCCAGAGAGAGGCTCTGGGTGGGAGACCTTACCTGGCTCCAAGCCAGCAGCCCAGCTGGTTCCTTAGTGAGAGTCCCTGACTTCCAGTCCCTGTATGTGTTCAGGGGAGTTGCAGGAGCCATGTTTATTGCTCTGAACTGCTATGAGCCCCGGGGGATGAGGGAAGAGGGGCACTTCACATACTGCCTGTCCTGCAAACAGGCGGCTGCTATTGACTGAAACCGGCCAGTGGGAGTCACGGGGATCGGGGGAAGCATGTGAAGCCTGTTTCCCCACCCTCCAGGCTCTCAGCAAGGAGTCTGCTGAGGCTCTTGCAGCCGGATCCGGCCCACAGATCCTCTTTTGCCTAGCCCTGGATTAGAGGCTGGAGCCAGCTTGTCCATTGATAGCAGGCAGCAGCAACAGTAGCTGCCGCTTCTGCTTCTTCGAGAGGGTGAGTGCCCTGTCCCCCCTTCCACAGCCGATCAGCTGAGCTCCCTGCCTGTACAGGGATCTCTGAACCTCTGTGTGGGGCTCAGAAAAGGACTACACAGGTGCGCAGCTTACAGGGAACCTTGAATGGTATACACTGGGGATGCCCAGAATAAATACATCCCCATATTAGATTCCCTCAGCATTCTGTTTGAAACATCAGTCCAGCAAAAGGGGGGTTTGTTGTGCAACTTCTCCCCAGCAGTAAGGATTTTCTACCTGGGCCTATGCCATCAGAAACCAGTATAGACCCTAGATGAATTTAGTGCATGGAATGCAATCCTGCAGCTGTTGCTTATGCAAGATTCCCATCTGCCTGACCAAGGGCTTAATGGGCAAAGTCACAGCTACGCAGAAGATAATCTTCAGCTGATAAGAAATCAAGAAGAAAATTAAAGATGTTGCTGCACTGATTCCTGCCTTTATCTGAGATCTGCTGTAAGGACTTTTGTTACGGTTGTCTTTTTGCCACTGCAATGATCTTAGGGAAGTGTATCAGATCATTCAGCTATTTGAAATAATGGAGATAATTGTTCATATGAGCGTCTGATAGAGTTGGTGAAATTGATCAGAAGTTCTTGAGGTCCCACCTTCATTCTGTAGTTTATTAATCACTGTTTCACTGTTTATAAGGACAAACATTTGATCTGGAGATAGTGTGCTGTAAATGTTTAAAGATCTCATGCAATGACTTAGAAAAGGAAGACTCGGGAAATAGCACGGAAGAGAATGAGTGAGGAAAACTCAGCTAAATTGATGTAATTGATAAATGTGTTACACATTTTCTTTGCTTCATGCATGCAGTAGTTTTGGCTGTTAACATTTTCAGCAGTGCTTTCTGTGATGTGGTGTACAGACCCCACACATGTCAGGAAAGGGTTAATGGGCTGCTGGGGGCCTGGTCAACATGACACTTTAGCAGGTACCAGGCTAGGGGAGTAGCTAAAAACAGATTTCAGAGAGGTAGCCATATTAGTCTGTTCCAGCATAAACAAAGAGGAGTCCGGTGGCAGTTTAAAGACTAACAAATTTATTAGGGTATTAGAGCATACGCTTTTCTGAGCTGCAACTCACTTCCTCAGATGCTAAAGAGAAAAAGAAAGAAAGACAGGGGTGGGGGAAAGGATACAAGGATAGGAGTGTGTCAGCAGTGCTAATTAAATTATAGATGTGGCTCATCTCCAGCATTGGTGAGAAGGTGAGAGTACCTGAATGGGACATTACCTGCTGTAATGGGAGAACCACTGCATGTGTTTATTTAGATCTGGCTGGGAAGGAGAGTAGATTTTGAGCTCTTACTATGGGAGAGAAGGCCACCTGGACCAGGAACTGTGGAAGATTGTTGCGTATTCGGTCCTCCAAGAGGACTGGGAAGATTTTATATTTCTTACTGTTTATTTTGGACCTTGTAAGGGGTGAAACTGTTAAATGACCTAGTTGGAGGTTAAATCATCTCATCCCAGAAGGTGCTGGAGACTGGATGGGGCAGTGGAAGAGCAGACAACATTTTAGATACCAGACAACATATGCATGGTGTTAGCAGTAGCCAAGAAATTATGGTACTTTTCTTTCAAGGAAAGAAAAATATAGTTCAAAAGTATATATAGGTCAGTCCCCTAAAACTGAAACAATTTGGACCTATGTTTATATGCAGTCTTACCTGTGAAGTCTTGTGGCCTTTATTTCAGTAATGTGTTTTATGTTCCAAGTAATCCTACTTTGTGCCTCACAGAAAAAGTGCTTTCCTCTGAGGTCATGTCAACATGGTGCCTTAGTCCATACCTGATGAGTATAAATTCTAATGGTCCCTAATATGTCCCACACTAATAGGGCTACGTGGGCTCTGCTAGCATGCACTAAAAATTCTCTAGTGTGTGTTCATGTAGTGTAGTCCCATTTCATGCAGTACTGAATTAATGCACACTAGAACTTTTGGTGCACTACAACAGGGTCCAGATGGACCAGTTAGTGTGCAGCAGCTGCAGCATGTTAGAATTTACTCCCTTGCTAGTGAAGATTAAGGCATTGTGGATAGTTTGGGGATGAGGGGGGGCCTTTTGCAAAGGAAAGTTTGTGCCAATATCTTTGCCATCTCTGATTTGACACCTTCCATCCCCATCTGCTTTAACTCAACCTGTCCTTCATGGAAGCACAGAAGCTTCTGGGCATATCAAAGTTCACCAACATGCCAAGAGGGCAACAAGCAGAGAGGGGAGCCGCTAAAAAACGGTATTTGGTGCATGGCACTAAGTCAGCATGAAATCGCAGACCGGTGAGGCTCTTCCAAGCTGAGCTAGGAAGAGGGTTGCAAATTAGGGATGTAATAGTGTAGCCGATTAACCGATAAGCAAAAGCTTATAGGTTAATGCTATAGACTACATGCATTTCCCTCCCCCCCTTGCCAGTAAATTTTTTAGCAGGCTGGCCAGCAGCCTGGCTCACTCCTGGCTTGTGATGGGTCTGGACTCTCCCTAGACAGGGGCTGCTGCCACCCTGCACTGCTGCCTCTTCACCCTGCACTGCTGCCTCTTTATCAGAAGTCTGTGAGGGGAGCTGGTTTTTAAACTCCAGCATGGAGTGGCAGAGTGCTCCTCAGGAGTGAGGCTGAAGCACACTGGCTGCCAGCCATGCCCCCAGGAACTATAGAATAATTGACAAACTGATAATTTGTGAGGTTACTCGACTATTCAATTAACCGTTTTAACATCCCTATCATAAATGCCATGCAATGCTCTGTCTGTAATTTTAAATATTGTAAAATAGTAGTTCAGAAAGGTCACAGACAAGCATTTGCTTATCGGATAGTCGACTAGTCCTTAACATCCCTAGTCTATACTGTAAACCTTTGTTGACTCAAATTACGTCAGTATTAAGTTGCCACAATTAATATATTGCTCATGCACATGGATGCTTGGCTGATTGTGTCAACACCTCATATATTCATCAGGAGAGATTGTATTAATGCACATTATGGTGCATCATGTAGATATCCCACGATGCCATGCTCCACGTTCTGACCCAATACCTTTGGGGGAATATTTTAATATTTCCTGGGGAACACTTGAATTGTGCAGAGGGGTGTTGGGAGCAGAATGCCAAATTTCCATCATGCAGCTTTCTCCATCTCATAATTCCATATCTATCCCTTTTTTTTTTTTTTCCTAAATCCCACTTCTTGCTGTCCACCATCTCTGATAGAATGTCAGGCCCTACAGATCATGAACCTGGAGATCATGAACACTCCAGTCTTCCACCCAGCAGCTAGGACTGAGGACTGTGAAGCACAGCTGGGGCACAAGCCCTATCCCTATGCTCGTGATTGGGAAAGCTCCATGATTCCTGATTGGGTCTTAGTCCCTATGTATGCCAGAGGAGGAAACAAGAAGTTATCTGTACAGCTGGACTTCACCTGAAATGGACCATGGGTCTGGTGTTCACCTATTCCTGCCTTCTGATCTTGACATCCTGGGGTCCTGACTCAGCCAGATTCTTCATAACGATCTCTTGATTTCTGCCCCCTCCGGTTCTGTCACCCCAGACTGTCCTCCTGGTATCCTGACTTGGACTGACTGTTTATCCCTGCGTTCTGGTTTGTTTCTTGATTCTGATCTGGCATTCCAGTCTAGGCTGATTCCTGGTAAGTGGGTCCTGGACTCTTAGTTTACATGTGACTTCCAGGTCAGGCCACCCACTCCCCAGCCTTGACACACAAGCCTGAAGTCTGCACAGCTAGGCAGTATTGTCATGATCGTTCCAAATACAAGACAACAGTCCTCTGGTATTTGCAGAGCAGCAGGAGGTACCTCAACAGCAGTGGACATGGCAATTTCTTTGAGAAAACATAGTGGGAAAACAATTCAAATTTGTTGATGGCATTCATGGAGCAACTGCCAATGATGGAATGCTGGTTGAGCCCAAGAAACAAACACTGACTGGTGGGATTGCATTGTAGTGCAGGTAGGGAATGATAAGTACCTGCAAAAGTTTCAGAGGAAAAAGGCCATATTCCATCATCTGTGTGCCAAACTCTCGCTAGCCCGCCTGTGCAGGGACACTAGAATGACCATTTCACTGACAGGTGAGTGGTGATTGCACTGTAAAAGCTTGCAACCGCAGATTACCAGTCAGTGGGCAATCCATTTTGGAATTGGAAAACCCACAGCAGGAATTGTGGTCATGCAAGTGTGTAGGGCAATTAATTGTAGCCTGCTATGTAGGACTATAACTCGAGGAAATGTGCAGTATATTGTGGATGGATCTGTAGCTGTTGGGTTCCTGAACTGCAGCGGTGTGGTTGATGGCATGCAATATCCCCTTCTGGCCCCAATGCACCTGGCCACAAAGCACACCAGCAGAAGAGCTTACTTATCTGTTGTTATGCAAGTGCTGGTGGATCACCAGGGACACTTTTCTGACATCAGTGTGGGCTGGTCAGTGAAGGTGTTTGACACTTGCATCCTTAAGATCACAATCAGGAAGCAGTAAGCAAGGATATCTTTTCCTAATCAGTAGGTTATTGTTGCTCATTTTGAAATGCCAGTAGTGATCCTTGGGGACACATGCTATCCCTAGCTCCTCTAGCTCATGAAACTGCATACTGGCAGCTCCATGGAAAGATTCAGTGAATGGCTCACCAGGTGCAGAATGCATTGGATTGTGCTTTTAGCAGATTGAAGGGACGCTGTGAGTGTTTACTCACTAAATCAGATCTCAGCAAAAATAAATCCCAGTGGTTATAGCTGCCTGTTGTGTCCTGTATATTTGTGAGGCAGAGGAGGACAAGTTGCTTCTAGGGTGGAAGAAACAGGTGGAGCAGCTGTCTGCTGTTAACAGGCAGACACATGGGCCATTAGAAGAGCTTAAGACCTCATATAGAGATATGAGGCCTTGAAAGAACATTTTAACAGTCAGACACAGCAACGTAGCGTGCAGGACAGTGTTCTAAGTGTGAAGTTTGGAAGTTGTTGGGAATTGTGTAGTGCTTGGTGTATATTTACAAATAGCAGCGTCTTTTAATGAATTATTCAGTGTTTACATTTGTAATGATCATGTTATAGTTTTTAACTCAACGTGAACGTTCTGGGATCTTGCTCTATTACAAGGAGTGTGTACTTTGAGTAGTATGGGGGCATTGTGCAGTGTATGTTATTAAGTAATAAAGATGAACTTGTTTCCAAAAAACAAAATATGAGTGTGTACCACAAACAATGCCAAACATTACTGTACTCCTTAAAACATACATTTTACTTATAAAAGAAATTAAAATAATAGAACTTTGAAATTAGAATGGTAGAAAACCTTTGTGTTTGTTTCAATCCATTTCTGCCAGCCATACGCAGACTGTGGCTCTCCCAGGTCAGCGGATATGAAACTGTACTTTTCTTCCTTGTTCTCCAGCATGGAATGGTAGGGGTAGGGATGCAGCTTGTTGCTCTGAGGTTCCTTCCCCTGGATTGGGCTCTTCCATGCTCGGCTAGTAGGACTGTCTAGAGTCTCAAAAAGATCCTGGCACACCACGTAGTTGGACTCCCTGCCACATATCCCTCCGTCTCTTCTGGCCCCTCCACGGTATTCACAGTGGTCGGGGGGCTACTGAGGGGGTGTCTGCCAGATATGGTATGCAGCTTATTTAAAAGCAGTATGCCTACTGCCTGAAACTACAGCAACAGTTGGCCTTCCTGCCCTTGTGTTGTGCCTGACGCAGTTTCTTCGCTTTCATGTGGCACAGCTGCTAATCCTGGTCGTATCCTTTTGCCTGCATCCCCAGTGCAGTCTTTTCATAGATGTTCATGTTTTTTTGGCTTGTCCATAGTTGTGTCTTCCCAGCCCCTTCTCATCAGAGGCCCAGAAGAGCCAGTATCCCCTGCCTACTTGTAAGGAATCAGGCCCTGCAGCAGAACTAGTCTCTGGGCAGCCTCATTAGTACAGATGGTTTGTGGCAGGCTGCCTGCTTTGCCAAGTCACCTTTTTTGATACAAAGGCCAGTAGCCTGGTTCTTAGCCAGCACTAGCAGCAGTTAGCTGGATTCTCCATGCTCCTGCCAAACAGTCTCTCTGCTGCTTTGTTATTTTCTTCCAGCAGAGTCTACTTTGTCCCCAGCCATTCCTCTGTCCTGCCCCAGCCTTGAACCTTCCTCCTTTGCCGGCCCCCCTGCTTGCTCTAGCTCCCCTGCTTCTCCATCTTCCAGTTTGCCTCTGGCTCTGCACTCAGGTGCACATCAAGAATTTGAGGCCTGTCCACCTTCTTAGTTGGGCTGCGCAGTAGCTGCTTAACTGCTCCGGGGTGGGGCCATGTATAGGGCAGCTGCCCTGACCCAGGAGCAGCTGGGCAGCCACCACACGGTCCTGGCCCCAGCTTCAGCCCTTCTCCAGGGCTGGAGCTGCGGCCAGGGTAGGCTGTGTAATGCGTAGGCGGCAACAGCTGCTCTGGGGCCAGGGCCTGAGCCACTGAACAGACAGCAATGGCTGCTCTGGCAGCCAGGGCCAGAGGTGCTGCATGGCAGGCAGCAGTGGCTGCTCCAGCGGCTGGAGGTCTCAGCTGCCATGTGGGGAGCAGCAGCTGTTTGGTGGTTTGGGAAAGGTGTTAGGGGAGGGTGGAGAGCAGCAAGCAGCTGGTGGGTAGGAGCTTTGGGAAGGGGGCAGGAAGATGCGGAGCAAGGGCATCACCTCAGGTAGAGTAGAGATGTGACCCTGGGGCAGAGCTAAATATTATTTTCCTGGTAAAATATATCTGGCAACATTTTATGTAGTTCTAAGACCTAATCCAAATCTGAGGGTATGTCTACACTGCAGAGTTTTTTTCAGACAAACGGCTGTTTTTCTGTAAAAACTTCACTTATGTCCACACAGCAGTTGCGTTGTTTTGGGAAAAAATCGAAAGAACAGAGGGGTTTTTCTGACATTGGTAAACCTCTTTCAATGAGGAAGAAGCCTTTTTCCAAAAGAGCTGTTTGGACGGGGAAGAGGGAGTTCTTTCAAAAGAAGAGGAAAGAGGAAAAAGCACAGGTGCCCTGTTGGTCACTCCATCCATAGTAATCACAGCTTAAATGCGAGATAGCATCCATTCAGTGTGGACACTCTCTTTCGAAAAAGCAGATGGCTTTTTCAATGCGCTTTTTCTGTGTAGATGCTCTCTTTCGGAAGAAGTTTTTTCAGAAGAGCTCTTCCAGAAAAGCTTCTTCCAAAAGAAGCCTGCAGTCTAGACATAGCCTGAGGAAGCAGCCTACACCAGTTCCTCAGAGACAAAGAACTAACCAGCAGCTCAGCCAGGTGTCTGCATAGTGAAAGAGACTGTCATCATATTAAACAGCCATTTTTTGGTAGGTAGAAGAGGGTGAGTGAGAAATGTTATACCTTGGCGGACAGACTTGATGTCACTTGAACCCAACTGGAGATGATTCTCATAAAAAATAAATGCTATAAGAAGGGACAACGCAGGACACAAATCACCTTGCTCTCCTCATTTCTGCTCGTGGCATCAACAGTGTTTGAAAGATAAAAGGAGGGACTCAAACTGGGAGAAAGGTCCTGGCTGAAAGATCCAGCCAATCTGCTGTGAACATATGGCAAGAGAAATCCCGTTGCTTTAAGTTCACTTAGCTTTGTTAAATAGGTCTTAGTTTGTGTTTTACTTTTTATTTCTTTGTAACCAATTCTGACTTTTTTGCCTCATTACTTATAAGCATTTAAAATCTCTTTCTTTAGTTATTATGCTTGTTTTAGTCTATTAACTAAGACAGCATATTTGGATTGAAATGTTTAGGACTCTCCATTTGAGGTAAGAGGGGTTGTGCGTATCATTTCTTTTTATTCATGAAACAACAAACTTTCTATGAGCTTGTAATTGTCCTAGAGGGAACTGGGCAGTACAGGACGCACATTTCTGGGGACAGTTCTGGGACTGGGAATTTGCTGGTGTTAATGTATGTCAGCAGTGCCTGGCTAGAGTACTCATATCATTCACCTAGGCGTGATTTTGCATGCTGCGTATGAACAGGCCAGAAATGGTTGTTCTCACAGCAAAGCAGTGTAAAAGGCCCCCTCCCCTCCCAATCTGGAGAATTATGGCTGTTCAACCATCCAAACTGTACCCTGGTGAATGTCACATGCACACAGGACAAATATAATGCTTTATCTCCTCCAAGTTTGGATGCTCCTAGTAATGGAGAGCTCAGCTCAATTTTTAGAATACTGTTAGTTTGAATTATATTGTGAGCTCACTGATAGCGAAGACAAACTGTCCTTCTGCATTCATTTGAACCATGAACACTGGCGGTTCTCAATCAATAACATCTGCAGACTCCAATCAGAGATAAAGCAGTCCTAAATTAAACAATTAATTCCAACTGAGTGGATGAGGTAATATCTTTTTTTGAACCAACTTCTGTTGGTTTTGAGCTTATACAGAATTCTTTTTTAGATCTGGGAAAGGTACTCAGGGTGTCACCACTAAATACAAGAAGGAGCAAATAGTCTAATATTAGGAATTTACACACGTAAGGAACTATTAAGACTCTGCAGTCTTAAGCCATAGGAGGGTTAGTGGTTCACAGACTGCAAGCTCGAAAGCTTGTCTCTTTCACAAACAGAAGTTGGTTTAATAAAAGATATTACTTCACACACTTGGTGTCTCTAATGTCCTGGGATCAACATGGCCACAACAACACTGCAAAGGGTTAATTATAACCTAAAATTTCATTACTCTTTTAAGTTAAGATCCCAATGCAATTAAAGAGGAGTTCATACCTCTCAGGGTCTTCGTTACAGGGTCCCCTGCAGGCTCAGAGAGAAAGCACTTTATCAGTTTGCAATTGGCTCACATTTGGATAATTTTATTTGCAAAACACAAGTGATAATTTTTTTTTTTAAGGAAAGCTTAGATTCTCCAAAATGTGGGCATACCATGGAAGCCAAATAGATACATAAAATGGGCCAGATCTGGCCTGTGAATTAGGTGTGTGACCTTCTAATCTAATAGATCTTACCATGATAATGTTTTTCCTGATATTTTATTGTTACTAAAATAATTTAAATTTGATTTTGTGAAAAAATAAAATCAGATGAGCTGCAGGTTAATTTAAATTAACTTTGAATGAATGGACCTAACAATGCAGTGAGTAATCATGCAATAACACAATGGATTTCAGGAAGGCAGATTTTGGTATGCTCATAGAGCTGGTAGGTAAGGTCCCATGGGAAGCAAGACTAAGGGGAAAAACAACTGAAGAGAGTTGGCAGTTTTTCAAAGGGACGTTATTAAGGGCCCAAGAACAAGCTATTCCAGACGACTGGAAAATGGCAAATCCAGTGCCCATCTATAAAAAGGGAAATAAGAACAACCCAGGAAACTACAGACCAGACAGTTTAACTTCTGTGCCAGGAAAGATAATGGAGCAAGTAATTAAGGAATTCATCTGCAAACACTCGGAAGATAATAGGGTGATTGGTAACAGCCAGCATGGATTTGTAAAGAACAGATCGTGTCAAACCAATCTGATAGCTTTCTTTGATAAGATAACGAGTCTTGTGGATAAGGGAGAAGCGGTGGACGTGGTATACCTAGACTTTAGTAAGGCATTTGATACGGTCTTGCATGATCTTCTTATCAATAAATTAGGCAAATACAACTCTGATGGTACTACTATAAGGTGGGTGCATAACTGGCTGAATAACCATTCTCAGAGAGTAGTTATTAATGATTCGCAGTCATGCTGGAAGAACATAACAAGTGGGGTTCCGCAGGGGTCTTTTTTGGGACCAGTTCTGTTCAATATCTTCATCAACAATTCAGATATTCTTATAGAGAGTACACTTATCAAGTTTGCAGATACCACCAAGCTGGGAGGGGTTGCAACTGCTTTGGAGGATAGGGTCATAATTCAAAACTGGATAAACTGGAGAAATGGTCTGAGGTAAATAGGATGAAGTTTATAAGGACAAATGCAAAGTACTCCACTTAGGAAGGAACAATACTTTTCACACATACAGAATGGGAAGCGACTAAGAAGGAGTACCACAGAAAAGAATCTAGGGGTTATACTGGACCACAAGCTAAATATGAGTCAACAGTATGACGCTGTTGCAAAAAAAGCAAATATGATTCTGCGGTGCATTAACAGGAGTGTTGTGAGCAAGACACGAGAAGTCATTCTTCCGCTCTATTCTGCGCTGATTAGGCCTCAGTTGGAGTATTGTGTCCAGTTCTGGGCACCACATTTCAAGAAAGATGTGGAGAAATTGGAGAAGGTTCAGAGAAGAGCAACAAGAATGATTAAAGGTCTAGAGAACATGAGCTAGGAGGGAGGTCTGGAAGAATTGGGCTTGCTTAGTTTGGAAAGGAGAAGACTGAGAGGGGACATGATAGTGGTTTTCAGGTATCTAAAAGGGTGTCACAAGGAGGAGGGAGAAAAATTGTTCTCCTTGGCCTCGGAGGATAGGACAAGAAGCAATGGGCTTAAACTGCAGCAAGGGAGGTTTAGGTTGGACATTAGGAAGAACTTCCTAACTGTCAGGGTGGTTAAACACTGGAATAAATTGCCTAGGGAGATTGTGGAATCTCCATTTCTAGAGATATTTAAGAGCAGGTTAGATAGACATCTATCAGGGATGGTCGAGACGGTACTGGGTCCCGCCGTGAGGGCAGGGGACTGCTGGACTGAATGACCTCTTGAGGTCGCCTCCAGGTCTAGTGTTCTATGATTCTAACATAGTTCTAATTCCAACTTTGTTTGGATACTAAAATAGTGGGTGTAGACCAGCATAATTTCATGTCTATCCTATTTAATCAGTAGCCATTTACTAAAGAAAATAGCCACAGTTATAGTTATAGACACAAATCAGCTTGTACACAGCTTGATATTCAACTCTGTTGCCTTTCTTTGCCAGGGAATACATTCCACCCGGAACTCTGCACAGTAAACAGACATCTAGTAGCAGAATAATAAACTAAGCTTCATGGTTTTAGGGTGGGTGGGTGCAGGATCATGAACCTTGTTAATTATCCCTTGTTTTAGTGTTTTTTGTTACCTAACGATGGCACACATCTGAACATACGCACATGACATCAACATAGGTGCACAAGACCAAATTCACTCTGCTCACAGATGGAAAATCTTAGAGGGAACACTGCCTGCCTCCCCCACAGGCTTCCCCTGGTTCTTTCCCCCCTCACTCCTCTCAGCTGGCCAGGGCTTATGTCTGCCCATGTCCCTGCCTGCCCATGTCCCTGCCTGCGAGCTCCTCCTTCCCTATGACAGTCCCCCTACCTGCTTGCTCCTTTTGTCTGTCTGGCTTGGGGTAAATCATGCAGTGACTGTGTGACAGCAGTTACAGAGGTGCTCACTAGAGTTTAATCCTTTCTCCCTTTGTAAAGGGCAGATTACTGGATCTGAGTACCCTCCACTCATGGAAAATGGAGGTCATTATCTACCAGCCCTGTATGTTCTATGATGTCACAGTGATAATAATGACAAATCTGAATAGTAGATATCTGACCAGTAACATCTCTGTAGTAGAGTGGCTTTCCTTGTTCTCGGGACTGTTTCCCCCCAGCCTGCATTCTCCCCCATGTGTAACTGCTGGCATGCCTCCCCAGTCCAGGAAGGACTCTTTACAAGCACCATTTTGTTTTCCAAACTTCTAACTTGAGCAAACTATCAGACACAAAAACAGTTCCTCGGCCCATCCTGTCCTATAGCTTCCCTGGCTTGTCTCCTCTTCCATCTCCCTACTGTCACTCCCTCTCAGCTGAGCTTTCAAGCCTTTATAGGGCTCCCCTGAATCCTTCCCACTTAGGTCACATACATTCAAGAGATAGGAGTGGCCCAGGCCTTCTATAAAAGGAGCAGGCCACCCTATTATATTGACAATGAAAATATGTTTTGCCTGTATCCCAACACCTTTAAAGTCATCCATATTAGTCATGATTTCAGGAAGAGCCTTTGGTTGGCATTCTGAGATACAGAAAATAACTGCTAATTACTGCCATTGCTATTTTTGCTGTAGCAGGTGGTATACTGGAAATGAAACTCTGGAGTGCTGTAGCATCTGTAAGTTTCTCTTATCTATGGAATCATTGTGCTTTCTCTGTTTATTTTTAATTAGAAAGGCTTTTGTTATATTCATAAAAGGTGAATTTTGCTAGCATACATGTGCTTTGTGCTGTTTAGCTAGAATACCAGGCACTATGGTTTGTGAAAAGGTACTCTATAAGTACATACAGATCTATAAATTATCATCTAGAAATTTACTGTATGGATGTGGTTCCAAAGTAGCTTCCATTATTCCCTGCTTTAACATGCTTCTTATGTTCCAGAACATTCACATTTTAGATTGAAATGATCTGTTCTTATTTTGTTGTTCTTGTTGAAGGTCACATTTTGGTGGGGGAGGTATGGGTGGTAGAGCAAAATGACTCCTGCAGTTGTCTGAGCATTGGAGGAATTGGGAAAAGATGCATGCATCCTTAGATTAGTATAACTTATTTCCCTAAATGTACAGGAATATGCTATCTACTGTATATTTGAGAGTTTGTGCATCTATTTATGTATCCGTCCATTGGCCTGTGAGTCCGTTTGTTCAAGAACTCTTCCTAAAACAGTAAGAGCTAGGACCACCAATTTGGTATGCAGCGTCCTCTTATCATAACTTAAAGCAAGGTCAGGGTTTGGATATACCAGGACAAGGGGATGTGCGTGGAATCTGATTGTTTCTCATAAGCATCTATGAACCAATATAATTATGCCACATTATGGGATTGCACAGCTACTTTTTTCTAAACCAGTTATTGTAACAGTACAAAAACTCTGTGTAGACCAGGTCAGGATTAACAGGGGTCTGCTAAACCCATATAACCAGTTTTAAACTTACATAAGTGTCCACACAGTGATTTGCCCCCGTTTAACCGAACTGGTTTAAGCCAACCAGGGCAGGAATGTGTGAAGACAAATTCTTACTGGCTCTGTAGCTCATTCACTAGTCTCCATTAGTGCTCATGCAGGGACTTCCAATCTCTTGGCATATAGGCAAAATCTCTCACCCTCATTTCCAGTTATTCATACATGACTTCACACCTTGTTACCCCCAGGCAATTGTAACCCGTATGTTGGCCATTCAGATTTCTCCTTTTATCCAAGCCATGTCTTAAATACATATAATGAAACATGATGAAATGGTAACCACATTGTGTAGCAAATCCTAATCATTCTCCAGATAATGTCACTGTGTATTAAATTTCCACATGACTTGCCTTTGAACTTGGAAGAGTACAAGACAGAAATGGTATTAATAGCTCTGTTTATGTATTTTTAATGTATTCAGTTCATTGTGGATAGATTCATTAATGTTAAATGTAGTTCTAAACATAGATGTTTAGGTCTCAGGGCTTTTCGTTTTTTTATTTTAAAGCCTTTGATGGAGGTCTAATGTCTAGGATGCCTTTTGCATTACTACTAGTCTCATTCACGTTTTCTCTCCTTCTCTTTCAGGAGCTATTGTGACAATCTTGGCTACCATCCTTTAAGTGCTGCTGACTTTGGAAAGATCATGAAAAATGTCTTTCCAAATATGAAGGCCCGCCGTCTGGGCACAAGAGGCAAATCAAAATATCCTTTGCTAGAATACTTTCCAGTAATCTCTTCTGCGCTTGCTTGAAGAACATCTGTTGTTGTAGCTCATCCACCAGCTAAATTTAGAAGTAAAATTAAATTAAGAAATGCAAACAATTTCCCCAAAGTGCTTGGTAGAATACTTGGAAATTTGTTAATCTTCTGTCATTAAGATGTAAGACAAGTCTTCAGAAAATGTTGTATCTGTTTGAGTTCATTTGATTCTTAATGTTTAGTTATTTCTGTAGTTATTTACCCAGAGAACCTAGTTTTATCTTGAAGAATAAAAAAGTTTAGTATTAAATAAAACAACTTGCATTAGATTCATGCAAAGCCTTTAATGCCATAACAGCTCAAGTAAGGGGAATTAACTTCTTTCCTTGTACTGTACCAGTGCAAATTGGTAAGAAATTTGAGAAATGAAGCCATTGCGGTCTCTGAAGCCATGATAAATTGTTGTTTAAAATTGACACCTCTCACCACAGAGAAGTGCTCAGGCTCCAGATCACCTTTTTTGTAGTGGGAGAGGAAGGTTAATTGTTGTATAAAAGAAGAGAGGAATGAACCGGCTGTCAGTGAGGAAGGCGCTCTGAAGTGTGCAAGAATCCACAAAGCAATAACACAATTAGCTGGTGATTTAAGATTAAACTTAGGGATACCTCCAAGGATAATATCAGAGCACAAATAGATATCTCTATTTATAAACAGGGCTGTGCACAATTAAAGGCATTAAAAAAGCCAATAGGGCCACTTAATGTCACTCCATCACTTAACAGGCAGCCAGTGTAAAGAACTCAGCTCAAGCATAATATAAAAAAGTTTGCTCAAGCCAGCAATTATCTGTTGTTATCATTATTAGCCATTATTATCATGAACAAGCAATGAAAAAGCCCTGCTAGGAAGGAACTGCAGTATTAAAGGCAATGAGAGCATCTGTTGGTTTTGTGAGTTTGTCTGACATTAGGGATCAGCATGTATAAACTGTAACTGAAACACCCGTATTCCATCTCTAACAAGGTACGGTGTTCCTGGAAAAACTGGTTGAAAGCTATTTAATCTTGCACATTGGTCTGAATAAGTCCACTCAGTAAGTGGAGACATGAAGTAGGGGTGTTAGAGGTTAACGGGTAACCCAGTAAGCAGACAGTTTACCAAGTAACCGTTTAACTGGCCTGGCAGGCTGGACGCTGCCAGCGGCCACAATAGGGCCAGCGAAGCCCCTGCCATCAGAGGCCGTGGTGAGACCAGGGCCAGATCAGTCCCCACCGGCTGCAGTGGGCTGAGGTCAGAGCATCCCCTGCCTCAGCCGTGGACTGTCATGCCATGGGCAGGGGAGGGTCTACTCCAAGATTAACTGGTTAAAACTAGCATTTTACCGGTTAACATTTTAAACATTAATTAACATCCCTAATATGAAGGCAGTGAGAACTTCTACCAGGAAGGATTTTGTCTTCCTAAAGCTGAGGGTCAATCCTACTGCCTACACTAGGAAATTATTTTGAAATAATTAAATTTAAAATAATAACTCCCAAAATAACAAAATCGAAATAGTGTGTCCTCACTACAGGGAAGCCTTGAAATTAGTCCAAGGCAGGCTCCGGTAATGTGGATGTGCTACCTCGACTTAGAACCCCAGGAAGCACTGGGGAGTAATTAGTTCAAATTACTCTGGGGAGTAGTTATTTCGTAATAGTAGTACCAAAGCATCCACACTAACGCTATTTTGAAATAGCTATTTGAAATAGCTATTTTGAAATAACTATTTCAAAATAAGCATTATTCCCTGAGGAAAGCAGGAGTAGTTTTCGAAATAACCAGCCAACTTTCAAAATCAAGGGCTTGATAGTGTGGGTGCTACGCCAAGGTTCCTGCTAATCTTTACCATCTATGTGTGGATTTTTTCCCATTCACGTGCAGAACTAATTTTGTTATATGCACCAAGGCACGTGTGAATGTGCACCACCAGTAGACGCACAAATCTAGCAGTGGGTGCTCTGCTAATCAGCTGGGCGGCAACTGACTCTCTCCTGAGCAGCCGCAGAAGCACCCAGCTTACAGGGAACACTGCACTCCACTTATTTTGACATAAGGGGGATTATTTTGAAATAACTCTCTAGTGTAAACCAGGACTCTGTGTTTTATGTATCTTTATATTTGGTGAAAGATGTGCTGATGACCTCAAATAAAAGGGATGGCTCTGGTGCATCCAGCTGGCAATCAGCCAATCATTCTTCTAGATCTAAAATTGAGCATGCAGACTCCATGAGGCAGCACATAGATAACTGTATAATCTGCATACAGAAATGAGATCATGAGAATGCCTCATGAATATTGAGGCATATGGGAAATAGATCTCTGCAGGTATGATGTTTCACATTCCTGACTCATGATCTGCAGTTTTCTGTCACCACAGATTGACTCTTGTCCTTTAAGGTCTGTACTCTGTATGACTCGAAACACTGGACGGTCCTGGCATACTGTCTGTCTATGCAACGCATGTACTGCATGCTCAAGGACCAGCTGTGCCTGTAGAACAATTCTATCCAGCCCCCGACCACTCATGGGGATCACTCGTAAATTTTTAATGGGGAGAGTAATGGAATAATTAACCATTGCAACAATCTACGAAGGGCCAAGATGGATTCTCTATTGCTGACCTTTTTTTAAATCACATTTGGATGTTTTTTCTACAAGATCTGCTCTAGGAATTATTTGAGGAAGTTTGATGGCTTGTGCTATTCAGTGGGTCAGACCAGATGAGCATAGTGGTATTTCTGGCCTTGGAATCTGTGAATCTGTTTAAAGACAGACTTAAATGCCTAGTTGGTATCCATTAATTACATGCCCTCTAGTTTAGAGAATCCATGCTTCATGTAATAGGAAATCAGAACATTACTAATAAAAAAAATCATTCTCCTCACAACTCAGGATGATTAAAATGTGGCTTTATCATGTAAAAGGCTCATCTACCAGAGAGAGTCATAAAAGAACAATGGCTGGAAGTTAAAACCAAGCAAATTCAAATTAGAAATAAGGCACAAATGTTTAACATTGGGACCACCTACCCAGGGAAGTAGTGCATGTAGTTTGACCTTCTACATCACATACACCAAATTTCAACCAGTTACCCCCATACTGAGCCCAAGTACTTGTGTTTGGGCACCCAGCAAGGAATTCAAAGTACTTGGGCTCAGTATGAGTAACTGGTTGAAATTATTTGGCATATGTGATGTAGAAGGTCAAACTACATAATTTAATGATCCCGTTTGGCCTTTATATCCATGAAATTTAGCCTGCCTGCAAATGACAGCATTTAGGCAGACTGCTGTATTCACCTGGGGCCCCCAATGAATTCATTTGGACTCTATGGGAATACAAGAGTCTACCCATGCAGATGATAGTGCAGGACTGGGACCCATCATTTATACTGTTGCGATTCCTGGCTTAATGTAAAGGATTTTTTAATGTAATGCTAACAAGTGTGCTACTTGCCTTTCACTTTTGCTTATAAAGTCTATCCTGGGAAAGCAGAAGAATGTATGAAAACATTTGCCATTTTCTTACAAACCAAGGAGCAAAGAATATTTAGACCTTAATTCATGATCACATATTGCTACAGTGGATTGAGGAAGAAAGCTTTTGTGCATATGCCAACACTGCCCAACCTTGGCTTCCATAAAACTGGAGATGGGGTACAGTATCTACCTCCATATTTGTATAAATTAATATTCACCATATTTTCTTTTAATATTTAACATAATTGAAACAAAAACATGTCATCAAACAGGCTAAAGAGATGTTCAGTTTTTAAAAAATAGGATTTTTTTTAATAAAACTCTCATATCCCAAAACAAGTCCAGTTGGATTTGTTTTAAAGTTAAGTTTTATCAATTGGAATGCTATTAATAAAAATAATGGTCTGATTTAGCAGTTCTTCACAGTGTCATCACCCAGAAACTAATATTTGCTAAATTCATAATTCTCTGTGTATTTTTGCCTTCACGATAAAAAACTAAAAAGAACACTGTTAGAAAGGGAGCAGGAGTCACAATGACGCACGCCTCTTCCAGATAACAGGTGGCATGCTAAATTGGTAGGCTTTAGAAGAAAAGTAGTGAAACACTAAAAATGCTTTGCTAATTTTAGTTTGGCTTTTCATGCAAGGGGCATCGGATTGTGGGTAGTGAAAGTACTGGGATTACTCATGCAATATTCTTCCACAATTGTAATAGCAATGTAACATAATGTCTCTGCTTGTGCAGAGAAGGTAGGAAAAGATTGATGTGTATCATCTTGAATAATATTGATACACATGTAGAATGTATCAATTTTTTTAAATTAAATTAATGCGTTCCATTTCTGTATCATTTTGTTCTAAGGTCATTGCATTTTGATAACTAAGCTTTGCTTTTTCTTTGTTTTAGTTGGATGGGTCAGATCCATCAGGGCAGCTACAAAGTGCTGATGAGGAAGTTGTGTCGGCTGCCTGTCGGCTTGTGTGCGAATGGGCCCAGAAAGTCCTAAGCCAGCCATTTGATTCAGTCTTGGATTTAGCTCGTTTCCTTGTCAAAAGTCACTACATCGGCACCAAATCAATGGCAGCTTTAACTGTAATGGCAGGGGCGCCAGCAGGTAATGGGTTAACTGTTATTTCTGAACCTGTGGGGTGGATGATCTTTTATTTCAGAAGAAAATTAATGCATTTTGTGTGATGACTCTTTAAATTTAAATAGTAAGAACTGGGGAGACTGGGTGATCAAGGAGGACTAGTAATTGGATACAGAATTTGCCATCTTTGTCATCTGTTGGAATGGGGCCTAATTGAGGAGTGTCTGAAAGATGTCACAGTCTGATGACCGTTAGGTGAAATGAGTTAGTAGTGTGAGTCCAGTCCCTAATGCGTAAGCATCCACATCACTAACACCCTGTTTCCAGAAAGGCCATGTACCTGATACAAGCCCTGAATAGGGATAAATTAAGTGCTTTGACTGAATCAGATTCTCAGTTGCTGACTCGGTTGGTTCCCTTGTTAGCAGTCTTAGTATGGAGGCCTAGGGTAGTAAGTTCCAAAGTCGTGCAGTGTACTTGGAGGGCTGGAAAGAGAGACCTTGAATTGTCATTAATATAAGAACATAAGAATGGCTACACTGGGTCAGACCAAGGATCTATCCAGCCCAGTACCCTGTCTGCCGACAGTGGCCAATGCCAGGTGTCCTAGAGGGAGTGAATTGAACAGGTAATGATCAAGCGATCTCTCTCCTGCCATCCATCTCCACCCTCTGACAAAGGAGGCTAGGGACACCATTCCTTACCCATACTGGCTAATAGCCATTTATGGAGTTAACCTCCATGACTTTATCTATTTCTCTTTTAAACCCTGTTATAGTCCTAGCCTTCACAACCTCCTCAGGCAAGGAGTTCCACAGATTGACTATGCGCTGTGTGAAGAAGAACTTCCTTTTATTTGTTTTAAACCTGCTGCCCATTAGTTTCATTTGGTGGCTCCTAGTTCTTATATTATGGGAACAAGTAAATAACTTTTCCTTATTCACTTTCTCCACACAACTCATGATTTTATATACCTCTATCATTGCCTGTGTTGTACCTATTCTGTGATTTTAGTTTTCTGGGCTGTTAAACTGGCTTCTTTCACCAGTACTAAAAAAAGGGGAAAATTCATATGACTAGTTTTGGTGCAGCTGGGATTTGTAAGTTTGTTAGTTGTAAGGAACAGGAGTGGGGATGTGTAGTAAAATATTGTCACATCTGGTTAGTGCAGTTTACTACCAGGGGAGCTTCATTTGTCCTTAAATGGACCTTTACATGAATTGTGGTACAAGTGTGGCTGGCCCGAGTTTACAGACAGAGTAGGACTCCATAGTCACTCTCATCCCTGAGGTCCTGGCAGCCCTTCAATGGTGGCTCAACCTGCAGATTGTCTGCAGTGGGGGTCCCCATATCTGCCCTGCAATCGACTCTCATCCCAGTCACAGATGTATTGGCAATACACTGGGGCGCTCACTTAGGTGATCTCAGGTCACAAGGCCTTTGGGCACCTGCAGAGATTCCTATTCACATCAGCATCAAAGATCTGTGGGCAGTTCGCCTTGCCAGCAGGACATTTTGTGCTCACCTCCAGGGCAAATATGTTTTGTTTTTAACAGACAACAACACAGTGATGTTTTATATAAACAAACCTGGTGAGGCTCACTCTTCTCCCTTTTGTTGCAAAGCCCTCAAGCTGTGGGACTTTTAGGGTACGTCTAGACTACGAGCCTCTTTCGAAAGAGAGCGTCTAGATAGCAACCAGTATTTTCGAAAAAGAGAGCCACTTTTTCGAAAGAGAGCACCCAAGCAGTCTGGATGATGTCTTTCGAAAAAGCACTGTTTGCGTTCAATAACATCTTTTTTCGAAAGAGCACTTTCGAAAAAAGGCGTTATTCCTCGTAAAACGAGGTTTTCCACGGTCGAAAAAATGCGGTCAATTTACTTTTGAAAGAACGTGGCAGCAGTCTAATCGCAGGTGAAGTTTTTTTGAAAAAAGGCCACTTTTTTCGAAAAAACTCTGTAGTCTAGACACACCCTTACATTTCTCACAAAATACAACTGAAGGCTTCGTATCTGCCTAAGGCTCAAAACAAGTTGGCCAATCACCTCGGCCGATCTTTGCACTGCCACAAGTAGTCACTTCGCCCTGATGTACCTGGCATTATTTTCCAGAGGTGAGCGTTCCCCAAGTAAACCTATTTACAATGCACCAGAACAGGAAACACCAGAGCTTTTGCTCCTTCCTTAGTCACAGCCTGGGCTCTCTGGCAGACACCTTCCTCATCCCATGGAAAGGCAGTCTGTTTTATGCATTCCTGCCTCTTTCCCTCATTCACAAGGTCCTGCTCAAAGTACATCAAGACACGGCATCAGTGATCGTGGTAGCTCCAGCATGGCCCAGACAGCACTGGTTCTCCACTCTGCTAGACTTGTCAGTGGACAGGGCTCTTCTTTTGCCCCCAATGCTGAACTTGCACACTCAGGACCAGGGTCAGCTTCAGCTTCCCAACCTGGAGTTATTCCATCTCACAGCCTGGATGCTCAGTGGTTAAATCTGTGGGAGCTGGCATAAAGCCTTCCACTCGTGCCATCTATCTTGCCAAGTGAAAGAGGTTTTTGATCTGGTCACTTCAAAATGGTGTTCAGCCTGGGGAGGTTTCTATCCCCGTTGTGCTAGACTACCTCCTTCACCTAAAACATCAAGGTCTGGCAGTGGCTTTGAGGAGGGCGCACTTGGTGGCTATCTCAGCCTTCCCAGGCTCAGTAGGCCATTCTGTGTTTACTGGTCCGGTGCTGAGCCATTTCCTGAAGAGCTTGTACAGACTTTACCCCTATATAAGATCCCATTGAGGGACAAGCTATTTAAATTAATGAGACTGCCCTGTGAGCCTGTGGCTACATGCTCCCTCTTATATTTGTCCTGGAAAGTGGCCTTTCTAGTGGCTATCATATCAGCCAGAAGGGTTTCTGAACTAAAGGCCTTGATGTGAGCGCCTCCTTATACAGTCTTTTATAAGGACCATGTCCAGCTTTTTTGTGTAAAGTAGTTTCAGATTTTCATGCCAACCAGGACATTTTTCTACCAGCTTTTTATCCAAAGCTACATGAATCCAGCAAGGAGTGTGCACTTCACTCCCTGGATGTCAGGCATGCCTTTGCTTTTTATCTGGCACGTACTGAGCCGTTCAGAAAATCTACCCGGGTGTTTGTTTCTATCGCTTACTAAATGAAGGGCCTCCTGATTACCTCCCAGAGGATTTCTTTGTGGATTACAGCTTGTATTAGGGCCTGTTTCAATCTCACCAAAGTCCCGGCTCCACCACTAACTTCCCACTCTACACTGGCGCAGGCTTCCTCCACCACATTCCTGGCCCATGTGCTGATCCTGGATACTTGCAGGGCAGCCACTTGATCTTTGGTCCAGACATTTACATCTCACTACACTGTTCATTTGCATGCCAGAGATGATGCTGATTTTGGAAGAGCAGTACTTTAGTCAGCAACTCGGTCATCTCTGACCCCTCCACCAGATAGCTGCTTGGGAGTCAGCTGCTTAGAATTGACATAAACAATTACTCGAAGAAGAAAAATCGGTTACCTACCTTTTATAACTGTTGTTCTTCGAGATGCGCTGCTTATATCCATTCCAATGCCCACCCACCTCTCCTCTATCAGAGTCTTCCAGCAAGAAGGAACTAAGCAGGGAGAGGATTGGCAGTGGACTATATACAGCGCCATAATGATGCCACTCCGGGGGCTTTACAGCCAACCAACGGATATTCTTAATGGAAAAACCTTCCGACCGTTGCCTGCACACCTGCGTGGAATGGATATGAACAACATATATTAAAGAACAATAGCCACAAGGAGTAGCTAAATGTTTTTTTCTTGTGCATCAAAGCTTGTTCTCACTGTGTCTTTCCCAAAAAGCCATTGGCCTGAGAAATTCTCAATGGTTGTATTTAAATCTCAGTGTAAACTGGTGAATGCTACCCAGGTAGCCCTTTTGGCTACAGAAAGAGCCTTCAGAATGTAAAAGGGGTGGTTGATCATGATGATCTCCAGGGCAGAGACATGGCAGTGCAAGTCTTTACCCTCTTCATATTGCCCCTCAGATATGTACCCTTAGCTTCAGGAGTTCTTTCAGCAGTGCCATCACAAGAAAGCCATAATGACCCTTCACCTAGTACTTCAAGCAAGGAAAATTCTTCCCAACACTTCCAGATGGGATGATCATCCAGGAGAGTGAGCAGATCACTCTTGCAAACACTCATGAGGATACTCCAGAAGTTCTCTCCATCTATGCTGTGTAGAAGCTGATAGCTCTTGCACACCTCTCTGTCCGTGGTCTGGGCACCAAACCTTTTCTTCTTCCCTCTTCGGAACCAAACTACCTTTGCTTTTTTGCAGAGAACAGTTGTCCATTGTGTTGATATGAGAGAGAGCCCGATTGTATGTATTCCCATACTATTTCTTTCCCTTCAACATTCAGCCTGGTCACTCAAGATTTGGACATTTCAGTTCTTAATAAAGATGTTAAGTATTAATTAACTGACTAATTGAATGGTCAGTGCATTTTTACATCAACTATTTGATTAGTCGATAGGATGGTTCCACCTTTGAAGTGTAGCAACAGCCCTAAGGCTGTTGCTACACTTCAAAGGTGAAAGTGCTGTGAGGAGCCCAGGGTCAGCTGGGGACTCCACGCAGCACTGCCTCTTTGAAATGCCGCACAGAGCCCATGGTCAGCAAGGGAGTCCCCAGTTGATCCCGGGCTCCATGCGATGCTGCCGCTTTGAAACACGGCAAGGAGCCTGACACTGGGCTCCCTACGGCATTTCAAAGTGGCAGCACCAGGGTCTGGCCCCAGGCTTCAAGCAGTGCTGCTACTTTTGAAGTACTCCCCTTTCTTCCCCCCTCTACCTGCCTCTTTCTGAGGGAGGCAGCAAGAGGGGGGGAAAGCGACTAGTCCTTCTCATCCCTAGTTCTTAAGTGAGAAAGGAATTGAGAGGTGAAGGCTGTGACATGCTGCGGCATTCTGGAGAAAGGGGTAAACAGTGAGATGGCAAAATTTGCAGATGATACCAAACTGCTCAAGATAGTTAAGAACAAAGCAGAATGCAAAGAGCTTCAAAAGGATCTTCCAATACTAGGTGATTGGGCAACAAAATGGCAAATGAATTTTAACGTTGAAAAATGCAAAGTAAAGCACATTGGAAAAAATAATCTCAACTACACATACAAAACTGATGGGGCCTAATTTAGCTATAACCATCCAAGAGAGAGATCTTGGAGTCATTGTAGATAGTTCTATGAAAACATCTACTCAATGTATAACAGCAGTCAAAAAAGCAAACAGAATGTTAGGAATCATTAAAAAAGGGACAGAGAATAAGACAGAAAGTATCTTATTGCCTCTGTATAAATCCATGGCATGCCCACATCTTGAATACTGAGTACAAATGTGGTCGCCTCATCTCAAAAATGATATATTGGCATTGGAAAAGGTTCAGAAAAGAGCAACAAAAATTAGGGGTTTGGAACGGGTCCCATATGAAGAGAGATTAAAAAGATTGGGACATTTCAGCTTAGAAAAGAGGAAACTAAGGGGGAATATGATAGAGATCTATAAAATCATTACATGTATGGAGAAAGTAAATAAGAAAAAGTTATTTACTTGTTCCCATAACATAAGAGCGAGGGGTCATCAAGTGAAACTAATAAGTAGTAGATTTAAAACAAACGAAAGGAAGTTTTCCTTCACGCAGCCCACAGTCAGCCTGTGGAACTCCTTGCCAGAGGATGGTGTGAAGACCAGGACTTCTACAGGGTTATAAAAAGAACTAGATACATTCATGGAGACTAGGTTCTTCAATACTTATTAGCAAGAATGGGTAGTAACGGTGTCCCTAGCCTCTTTGTCAGGGGCTGGAAATGGATGACAGGAGAGGGATCTCTTGATGATTACCTGTTTCTGTTCACTCCTTCTGGGGTATCTGGCATTGGCCACTGTCAGAAGTCAGAAAACCGGGCTAGATGGACCGCTGGTCTGACCCTGTATGGCCATTCTTATGTTCTTATGTATTCCTAGTCTTATTCGATTCTAGTGACTGCTGCTGCTCCTAAGTGAGATGTCTCAGAAGCACTTTCTGAGCACATTCTGTATGTTGCAGGTCATATGGCCTAAAATGATATGCATAAAGAACCATAATTAAGCATTGTCTCATGTACAGCTTTTAAAATCTGTGTGTGGAAAGGAAACTGTGTTAGAACCTATTTACATAGGCATCATTTTAAGAACAGGTTAGTCTTGGAACTGTTACTCAACTTTCTGGAGATCAAGGTTGCAATATGATGGGGTAACAGGTTAAAATGTAGATTGCTTCTGACTACACAGGTAAGAACAGTTGACTTGCCTGGAGGTCTTGCTGCTTGACTTTCAGGGACATTCTTTCCAGAAAGTACTTTTTTCTATGTCTCCATATCCTCTTCTGTATTCAATTGTGTTTTCAGTTCTTCACCTTCTCTGTGTTGTCTCCTACTCTTCTATGCACTAGTAGCATTATTAAGCACTTCTAGCATTACCCATACATGATAAGATCAGATCCACACTTGTACTGCAACTGTTGTTCGACACTGTACACTGCTGGACTCTCCCCAGACTGTCCAAGGGGATTTGTATATTCTGTTCAGTATTTCTTGTCCATGGCACAGCCTCGTGTTTTGGAATGTATAACTTTTAAAAGCGTGATAAACTTGAACAACAAAAAACAGATTGAAGATATTTAAAAAATAAATTAAAAATGCATATTCACTGATATCTACTGACAATTATGCAAGGGACAGACTGTCACAGTATCATGTTAACTTAGAACCTGGAAATTGGGATTTCCAGAAACAAAATGCCAGTGCAAAATATTTGAGCAACAATGTAAGCACTTCTGGCTTGCCCGGCTCCCTGGTTCTCAGTAAAAAAAATGTTTTCATTGTGGGTCCATGCACACATGTTGACATATATATATTTAGATAAAGAAATGTCATACAACAGATATGGCATAAATCACTTTCATTCTTTTTTGCTTTCAGGAATAAAAGGGATCCCTCAACCCTCTGCTTTTATACCCACAGCTGAAAGTAATTCCTTTCAGCCTCAAGTGAAAACTCTCCCATCGCCTGTTGACGCCAAGCAGCAGCTACAGCGTAAGATCCAGAAGAAGCAGCAGGAACAGAAACTGCAGTCTCCTTTGCCAGGAGAGTCTCCAGCAAAGAAGACAGAAGGAGCTACAGCCAATGGAGTAACAAGTATTTCTAATGGAAGTCCTGCAATCTTGTCTCCTCAGCCTATTGGGATCGTAGTGGCAGCTGTCCCCAGCCCCATACCGGTAATGTGCTCCAACAGTTTCAACCCAGATAACCTTATAAAACTCTTTTTCTCTGTTTTATATTTATTCTGGAAATATGTAAGCAAATAGAAAGTTATCACGAGCTAATGGCTTCCTGTTCCTGGTAGAATGTTGAGAGATGGATGCAGTAACCCTTCTTTTCCTGTTTCACTGACTTTTTCTGTTATTCCAAATAAGTGACAAAGCCAGAAATGTAATAATTTCATCTGGTGGATGTGGATGTAGTAGAGTGACACTTACACAGCGTGGGCCAAGTTCATCCTTGGTGTAAGTCAGTAATAGTGGCACTTTAACCAGGAATAATTTAGGTTGTAAATGGGAATGATTATACTTTTAAGGCAAAATTCCCCTGAATTCTGAAGCTTGCACAAAGCACTATGCATTGCTTAAGCCCTTAATATCATATGTAAATGTGACTGGGGGGCTTTGTGCTGGCATCAGTTTAACCTTTATTTCAATATCTATGCTGTAGTTCGTACATGTTTGTTTCAGCTGAACAAAACCTGATTTTTGGCTTTGTTGTATATTGTGATCACTAAGCCAGTTTCTGCCTGAATAATGTTTGGCTTGTGTTTTACTCACTGGTGGAAGTTAGAAAATTAATGTTTGAAGATCTCCTACACTCTCTGTCTGTCTTCAAACAATACTCCCAGACCCTGCATCTAAATTATAGGACTGGTAGGGACCTGGAGATGTCAAAGAATGTCCCTTCATGCTCTTATAATAGGGCTTCAATTTTATGAGAATCAAGCCCCAAGTATCTAGCGTAGATTTTAGTTGTCTGTATTATTGTTTGTAGTACTGTAGTTCCTAGAAGCCCTAGACATAGACCAGGAACCCTTTGGGTTAGGCAACATGGATTGTTTGTTCTCTTCTGATTTTATTGCTGGCCTTAGTACTCAGCTGTATAATCTTTCATGTTTTCCCCAGGATTTTGGGGATGAGGTGAGCCTAGGGATGGTGGGTCTTTGTTGCTTTGTCATTATTCCCGCTTTCGTGCTCTGATGTGTAAGTTGTGAGGCAGTTAAGGTGGAAGAGCAGCTGTAGTGTATGTTTTGAGTATTTACAATGAGGACTTGCAAGGAGGCTATATGTCTTTGGGATTGTTCATGATGATGATGATGATGATGTGAGTGTTGGTATGCTGGAAGGGCAGTGTAGGATGGGTGCCTGTTTGCAGTCTTACACATAAATAACAGTGCAGCATCCCTTTAATCCTTAGGATGTGGCTCTTTTCCTCCCCATTAGTCTAACTCTGCCCGTTAGATTAGGTAGGGCATTCATGCTTTTGTTTAAATTGAGTGTCCTGTTTCTCCACATATAGGTACCAAGGACCAGACAGCTGGTGACATCTCCAAGCCCAATGGGCTCCTCTGATGGCAAGGTTCTTCCACTCAATGTTCAGGTGGTCACTCAGCACATGCAGTCAGTCAAGCAGTCACCAAAGACTCCTCAGAATGTTCCAGCCAGTCCAGTTGGTGACCGTTCCACCCGGCATCGTTACGCACAGATCTTACCTAAGCCAGCGAACACCAGTGCTCTCACCATCCGCTCGCCCACTACGGTGCTTTTCACCAGTAGCCCAATCAAGACAGTTGTCCCAACTCCACATGTAAATTCCTTAAATGTGGTAAAAATGACAGCAATATCTCTTGCCCCTAGCAGCAGTAGTGTCCCTGTCAAACACACTACTTCATTAAACAGCAGTACAGGAGCAATGGAAGAATCGAGGACTGTTCCACAGATTAAAAATGGGTCCATTGTTTCACTTCAGTCTCCAGGATCCAAGACAAGCAGTGTTGTGGCAACATCAGCAGTGGAGATCAAAATGGAACCAGAAGCATTACTGGATGAGAACCCAATACAGTGCCAAGAGAATTCTGATGTGTCTAAAGCTATAAAAGGAACACCAGTCCTGCCTGCTGCTCAAAGGAATAATTTTGAGAGCACCACCTTGAAAGCTTCAACTGAAAGTATTGGTGAAGTGAAAACAGTTAAGGGCTGTGATCAGAGAGCTGAAGGGGCAAGGACCAAATATAAAGCCCGACCTAAAGAAATTACAACAGTTTCTTCATCAGGCAATAATCAAAACACTCTTACTCTCTCAGTTGCCACTCAGAACTTGTCCAACACCAGCATCAATTCACCTCCTACTGGTGATTCTACTATTAAAGACAAAACATGCACTAAAAGTCCAAGGAAGCGACTACCTTCTGTGCTTCAGGAGTCCCAGGTACCACCTGTAAAGAAACCACTAGTAGGGCAGCTTTCTGCAAGCAGCACAGAATGTCAAAAAGGAAGCAGTGTTAAGAAGGTTCAGAAGGTTGTATCAATAGCTCGAAATGATGGTACTACAACACTTGCTCAAGTTCCTAGCAAGGTCACTATAAAATTAAATTCTACAACTTCCACACACTTCGTGACAAACTGTCCATTGAATTCCAATGTTATAAATACCAGTGATTCTGCTTTGGGACAGCAGCTCACAGCATCATCTCCAGATATAAAAGTAAAATTGGAAGGAAATTTGTTGATCTTAGAAAATGATTCAAAATCTGATGGCAGCTTTAATCCAAATGCATGGCAGCATATCACTAAAACTTCTGACTTCACATCTGTGAACTCTGAGCAGCAGCAGGATATCAGTGTTATGACTATTGCAGGACAGTCTGGCTCTAATGATTTACAGGAATCTGTATGGGAGCCCGTGCCTTGTGAAGGAATACAGCAGAATGCATACAGCCAGCAGTTACAGAGCCAGATCCAAGAATCATCGTTGGGACAAATACAAGCACAGTCCTCAAATCAGTTACCTCTGCAGTCAGAGCTAAAAGAATTTGAACATGCAGTTCCTCAGTCAAACGAAAACTTCTTTTCATTTGATGATGACCTTACACAGGACAGCATTGTGGAGGAACTGGTGCTCATGGAGGAGCAAATGTCAATGAACAGTTCTCATCCTTATGGTAGTTGTCTGGGAATGGCACTGCAGAATCAGACAGCAGTTCAAGGAGCTCCAATGTCATCTCATCCAAGCAATACGCACTACTATCATTCAATCCACAACAATAGCACTCCAGTTCACACTCCCACACCGACCCCGACACCCACGCCTACCCCAACTCCGACCCCAACACCCACATCCGAAATGATTGCTGGATCTCAGAGCATGTCACGAGAAAGTCCATGCTCAAGACTTGCTCAGACTACTCCTGTAGACAGTGCCCTGGGAAGTAGCCGGCATACACCCATTGGCACACCACATTCAAACTGCAGCAGCAGTGTCCCTCCTAGTCCTGTGGAATGCAGAAATCCTTTTGCATTTACCCCAATAAGCTCCAGTATGGCATACCATGATGCCAGCATTGTCTCGAGTAGCCCTGTGAAACCAATGCAGCGGCCTATGGCTACTCACCCCGATAAAACCAAACTTGAGTGGATGAATAACGGGTATAGTGGAGTCACTAATTCGTCAGTTTCAAATCATGGCATTCTTCCAAGCTATCAGGAGTTAGTGGAAGACCGTTTCAGGAAACCTCATGCTTTTGCAGTTCCTGGCCAGTCATATCAGTCTCAGTCACGGCACCATGATACTCACTTTGGTCGTGTGACTCCTGTCTCACCTGTGCCACATCAGGGAGCCTCTGTAAATAGCACCAACAAGCAGGAAGGCTTTGCTGTTCCTGCCCCTCTTGACAACAAAGGAACAAGTTCCTCTCTCAATAATAGTTTCAGATGCCGAAGTGTCAGCCCTGCTGTCCATCGCCAACGTAATCTTAGTGGAAGCACTATCTATCCCATTTCTAATCTACCACGCTCTAACTTGACCCCTTTTGGAAGTCCAGTGACACCTGAAGTTCACAATGTGTTCACAAATATTCATGCAGACACTAGTGCCAATAATATAGCTCAAAGGAGTCAGTCAGTCCCTTTGACTGTCATGATGCAGACAGCCTTCCCGTCTCTTCAGAAACAAACAAACACTAAAAAAATAACAAATGTGTTGTTAAGCAAACTTGATTCTGATAGTGATGATGCAGTGAGAGGTTTGGGAATGAACAACATGCCTTCAAATTACACAGCAAGGATGAATCTCACTCAGATTTTAGAAACATCTACCACTTTTCCTAGTGCCAACCCGCAAAATATGATCAATTCCAGCACTTCAGTTTATGAATTCCAAACACCAAGTTACCTCACAAAAAACAGCAGCACCGATCAGATCAGTTTTTCTTCTGGAGATAACCAAGCACAATCAGAAATTGGAGAGCAGCAATTAGATTTTAGCAGCACTGTAAAAGACTTTTTAGGGGAGGACAATCTGCAAACCAACCAGCAGCTGGTGAATCAGGTGGCATCAGATCTCAATAACGTTGCATCTGTCTTTTCCAGCGACATCAGGTTGTCTTCCGACCTCTCAGGCAGCATTAATGATCTGAATACTTTAGATACAAATCTACTGTTTGATCCAGGTCGTCAGCAGGAACAAGACGATGATGCTACACTGGAGGAATTAAAGAATGACCCCTTGTTTCAACAGATCTGCAATGAATCCATTAACTCAATGACTACATCAGGTTTTGAATGGATGGAAAGTAAGGACCATCCTGCTGTTGAAATGTTGGGTTAATTTTGTTTTATAGTATGTATGTAGCACACTGTATGTGAAAGACAGACGTATTGTATTTGTCTTAATGGAAGTGCCTCCTGCAGCAGAAACACTTGCTAAGAATTGTGGCATTTTTTAAAAAGTTTGCTGTACAAGTTGCTCATTCTTCATCTGAGAATAGGCAGTCTTTTCAATTTTAAATCAATTTCTGAAGGCTACTGAAGAGCCAGTATTACAATTTAAATTTTATAGGGTTCCCACTTAATAGCATTTCTTATTGTAGCAAATATATATACACAAAGTGATTGAAAACCAGCATTCACAACTTCAGTAGAGGTGTTGGAAGGGTTCTTAATCCAATTTACTTGTTACTAGTGATTCAGTACTTTGTATTGATGCTACTTCTAAGGAAATGTTAGATATTGGCCTGTGTTATTCAAGTCAGAAATGTGTGGGACCTGCAGACAAGTAGGCGGTTGAAGAGAAGGAGGGTTATAGCTTGATGAAGGGCATATAAGTAGTGTAATTGAGCAGGACCATGGGCAGTCGGTGAAGGCAGGGCTGGGGGAGGCAAGCCTGCAGCCCTACTTCTTCCCCACCCCCTGGGAGGTGAGGCAGTATGCGATGCACATGCTCTCCCTTCCAACCATGGGGAGGGGAGCAGGTGCACACACTTGCCACAGCCCCCCCAGCCCCACTGGAAGGCACACCGTGCTGCATGGCCCGACTGAGCCCAGCCCAGCCCAGCCTCTTGAGCACCAGGGGAGGGAGGAGGCAAGGCATGCTGTACTGTGCGGCCCAGCCCAGCCCCGCCTCTCCAGCCCCAGAGCAGTGGGGGAAAAGGAGGCAGAGTGTGCTGCACCATGCGGTCCAGCTCAGCCCGGCCTCTCCAGCCCCAGAGCACCGGGAGGGCAGGCACTGGGGACAGCAACACTCCACTCCCAGAACGCCTACAGCAGGCATTTTGGGGGTGGAGTGTGGGCAGGGCCATGCCTAGCACTTTGGGAAGGCAGAGCCTTCCCCTGCCTTACATACCCGATGCCCATGAGCAGTATCTAGAGCTGCTGTACTGTAGTGAACCATGAGAAATGTCCGTGGCACCATTTACAACTATGATGAAGGGCTAAGATAGGAGAAAATAATGGGAAGTATCAAGGAAAGAGAAAAATGCACTAAAATTCAATTTTATATATATAGTGTTTTTAGCCATAGATATCCATTACCTCACCTTTAATGGTATTTTAGTTTTCATTTCAAATATTGGGCTTTAATATGAGGTAAAAATGCATGATAAAAGATTCTGAGCACTGAGGCTTAACAAAAGTAGACATGTATATTAGAAAATGATAGTTACTATTTTATTATTTATCAGAATTAGAGAAAGTGATATGACATTTGTTTTCTTTTTTTCAGTAGAGTGGCTGCATGAGCTTATTAAAATATTTCTATGTTTAAGATTTTTTTTTAAATCCATTCTGTTCTAATGTAATGGAGGGTAGAGGAGGGTGTTTTGATGTTGACTGATAATTATTAAAAATAACTTCTGTAGAGCCATGTGACCAGGCACTTTACAAACAGGGCATGTCTAGACTTGCTTTTACTTTCGAAAGAAGACAGGCAAATTTGGTGCAAATTTGCATATCTTCTTCCGATTGCTTTTTCGAAAGAGGTTCTTTCGAAAAAGAAAGTAGTCCAAACATGGTTCTTTTGAGAAAAAAAACACGTTTTCCAAAGAACTGTTCTTCCTAAAAAAAAATGAGGTTTACGCGGTTCTTTCAAAAAATAGGGTTTTTCTCGAAAGAACCGCATGTAGGCTTTCTTTTTCGAAAGAACCTCTTTCGAAAAAGCGATCAGAAGAAGATATGCAAATTCATGCCGAATTTGCATATCTTCTTTCAAAAGTGAAAGCAAGTCTAGATGAGCCCACATGCAGCAAGACACGTGAAGTTCTTAGGTAAATTTTCAAAAGTGCTTATGTCTCGTTTTCAAAACTGTCTTAGGTACTAAAGGATTCTAGATCTCATTGATAGTCAATAAGATTTAGGCTCCTAAGTCATTTAGGTGCTTTAGAAAACTAACCCTTGTCTTAGAAAATACAAGAAGAATGCAAGTATTATAAAAATCTCTCATGATGAACAGAGAAAGGTACTTAACCAGTCGAGACCGTAATGCTACAAAGAGAATCTGCTACAAAGGCAAACTCTGACTCCCACACAGAGTGTCACTGAGATGCCAGGCAGACTAATCACTTTGTAGTATTGTTGCCAGAACTTTGTAAGGTATTTCTCCTGTAAACTAATGACATGAAAGCAGAATGTCACATTAGGGGTTTGTGAGATCATCAGCTCATGTAGGAGAGAGGCAGAATGCTGCCATCTAGATTTGGCAGACAAGGAAGAGAGGATCAAATTTTCAGCTCTTGAAATATATTTTGGTAATGTCTTGCATTTCTGCTAATAGTCTGAAAGCTTCAGGATTTGGTTTTGACAGCATCTATTTTCATGGTGCTGCTGCACTAGCATTCCAGATGGTAGTACATCTTTGCTTCTTCTGGTCCCTGGGATAAAAGCATTGAACTAAGGCAGCTCCCAGCACGTGAGCTCCTCTAAGGAGGGACAAAACAGTGGTGCTATGCTGCAGCATCTGTTTCTGCGGGCAGGAGACCATAGAGTTCGTGCCCTTCCATAGGCTGAATCCTCTTTTGTTTTCTGGAGAGTGACAAGTTTTGGTTTCAGTTGGGGGAGGAGGTGGTACTACATGGTAAGCTTTTGGTTTGGTTAATCCATAGTCTGTTGATTTCTATCAATAGATAGAATACATATTAGAGCTATTTCCCTTTTTGAAGTTGCCCAAGGTAGAGCTTGAACTCTCCCACCTTCCTGCGGCCTTGATCCCAAGAGATCTTGAACAACCCCAGATTTCACTGACATCTTTTGAAATGTTCAGCACCTCACAGATCTGACCCTGTGTCAAGTGCCAGCAACACTGTGCGTATGTTAACCCTGCACTTCCAGCAGGCCTAACATGGGGGTGGGGAGACAAGGAAAGGCGTATACACGGTCTCGAGAGCATCTGCACTGGTATTATGGTATTCTGTGTATGTGCATGGCTTTCTTCCCTTGCCTATTTGCTACTAGCACTGCGCAATAGACTCAGAAGCTCAATGCAACTCATGCCCTCCAAATTCTTATGTTTTAAGAACATTTCTCAGCAAAACTAAAGTAAATTATTTTTTTCTAAATTATGCAGCCATCAGTGAAGGTTTTTAAAATACGTGTTTAGAACCATTTTTAAATGCAACTGCTACGTGGGGCGTAGCAAAAAGTTTTTCCTTTAACTTAATTAGAAGGCAAATAGGAATACTATTTAATCAGTGGATTTAAGGCAAATGTGTGTTTAATTCAATAAGGATTCATTGTTTAAGTAAATTACCAGGCATAGAGGTAAAACATTTTCACTTCAATAATTGGTGCTAGGCTAGCTCACAACTTTGTACATTGGTATGTATTAGTTTGTTGGTGTTTGTGTGTTTGCTGTTATAATTAATAATTTGTTAGATCCCTGTTCTTAGTGCTAGTTAATTCTTTACTGTACATTGAGACAGAGCACTACTGCACACCAAAGTATGCAATACCCAAAGGAAAACTCTGTGATTCTAACTAATGGAAGCCTGTCTGTGTCAGATACTCCAAAAATAATAATTTGAGACAGTTCTGACCCCTTGTTTACATTATTGGCTTCCTACTAACATGAAAAAAATAATGAAATTATTTTGATAGCATTTTCTGCTAAAGTATAAAGACTAGTGGATTTGTACCCCATGTACAGTACTGCAGCAAACACTTTAAATTGGGTTGGTTAGTCATGCAAACTTTCTGGGGTTCATATATTGCACTAAATTCTGTTGAACCTGTGGCAGGCACGTTCCTTAGGATAAATGCAACTAATACGGCCCACAGATAAAACTTTTTAACGTGTTTCATTATTAAAGGCAAAATGTCATAAAAATGACAGATGAAGTTGTCTTATGTAGCAATGTGCATTGATCTCAATGAGATATTTCTATTTCTTATTCTCTTACATGAGAATATTACAGCAGGAAGAAATTAAGTTTAGTTTGCTTCACCATGTTAATACATGATCACAAGATGTGCATGAGTGTTATTGACTTATCTTGTACAGTACTAGGTATATTCCTGTAACCACTTTATTTTTTTTATTCTTTTGCTGTATTGAAACTGGTTCCATGTTAACCAGGCAAGCATAGTTATTCACAAGTAATTTACTTTTTTATGTTTACTAATTCAGCTTAGTTATTGTTGAATATGTTCTTTTCTTGGATTATTTTTTATTGTTCTGGTGTTGAAAAACATTTTTGTACCATTTTATCATGATGAGAATTCATGAAGTAAAGAATTTGCAAATATTGCAATAAGCACTGACTTCTGAACTGAAAAGAAGGAAAGCGTTTCTTGTGCAGTGCATCTGAGGTTCATATAATAGTCTTGTACTATACTGTGCTTTCTTTACTGCACCATAAGGAAAGAAATATCCCTGTTCTACGTTTTCATTTAGTGCAGGAAATCCAATTCCCCCAGTGTTTTGTTGTCTGTTGTACTGCTGAAACTACAGTAGTTGAATATTGCAGTAGCATTTCAGTTATTTTTTTTATTGAAAGTGCTCAAAAATTGTTTTTTAAATGTTTTCAAAAACAATAAAAACATTTTATATTAAACTGTCTTGTGGGATGTTTTCTTAGCGATCATAATGTAAGAACAGGAGGACTTTCAGTGAAATTGAACAGTGGGCAAATTAAGGAAATGCTATTTCACAGATTGTGTAACTCAGGTGTGGGGAACCTCAGGCCCAGGGGCTGAATGTTGTCCCCTCCTCCCCCTCGTCTTGCCTGGATCTTGCCCCCAAGGCTTCTCATTTGTGTGTGACCCCTCACTGATTTTTCTGTGGGTCAGAGGCTCCCGGCCCAAAAAATGTGCCCCACTCCTGGTGTAACTCATTGTCACATAGTACTGAAGCCAAGAGCTTAGCAGGTTTCAAAAAGAAATTTCACCTTTCTACAAACAATAAGAATAGTTAGCATAAACATTAAAGAATAGCTTTGGAAAGCACATAAACCTTCAACCTTTATTGCATAAGATGACCTCTAACTTGGTTTAGTAAGAAGTTTTTCTGGGACAGGTTCTCTCACAACTGCCTACAGCAGGGTTTCTTCCACTGAAGAAGCTGAAGCTGGCCACTGTCCGACAGAATGCTGAACTAACTGGAGTGATCCAGCATGGTAAATCCTGTGTTTCTAAATGAGAAACATGGCTTGACCAGATAGATGTATTACAGGAGGTGGTTTTCAGGGCCACTGTCCTCCCCCCACATTTTATATGTTTGAAGGCATGTATATATTTCAGTATATCTCAGAAATCACTAATGACCAGATTTCATTAGATATCCTACAAGGTAACATATGTATCATTCTCCCAAGATTTGGCTAATATAAATTCCCACCTTAGGACCCTTTCTTTCCAGGCTTCAGCGTCTGTATTCTAGAGCCATTCCCCACCTCCTTTATATGCAGGCTAACATTTGGGGGCTTGTCTTTACTGTGGATTTAACTTGGTCTCTTACTTGAGCATTTTTCCTAACCTAGCTTCAATCCACACATACACACCTCTGACCAAAGTGTGTTGATAATTTACACCTATATTAGCTGTTCTGTCCTGGGGTTCTGCTTACATTCGGGCTGGTAACTGATCCATTTTTCATCCATCTTAGAATTTGCATATCTTCTTTCGACCGTTCCCCGTAGTCTAGATGAGCCCTTAATGAATACTCCTGCTGTGATGAGTTAACAGGACTTCATCTACAGCTTTCTGCAGGGGGCAATACTCTACTAACAGACTAGTATAAAAGGAGAATCTTGCCACCCTATCACGTGTGGTCTAAGAGTTCAACTTAGAAAAATGAAATAAATTGAACAAAGGAAAATCTGGGCTGAATGTTGCTAACAGTAAATTGTAGTAAGTGGTGAAATATTCTGAAAGTTCCTTCAAGGGAGGAAGATAAATAGCACTAAACTGAACTGTATTCTAAAAAAATGTAAACACTGATTTTAAGTAGTGGTTAAAGAAGTAAGACGAAACTTGTGATCACTTAAAGTTTCATATAAATCGTTATCTCTGCAAGATTACTTATGGTTACTTATGTCTTTTGAGTTTGTTAGGACTCAGTTCTTTGCTTTTCCTGTTCAGCTTGTCAGAGATCCAGTTTTACTTACTGTACCTGTTTTGTGAACTCACGCCTGGCATAGGTGAAATCAGCACAGATTGAGGATTGATTTAAAATGTAAAGCAGTAAAATTATTGCACTCTCATTCCTGTAGTTTCCAGCATTTCAACAACTGCAGTGGACAGCTGGTTTGAAATGCAACATACTGTTACTTGCTGGCATTCTTAGATAGCTATAGAATTTTGTTTCAGTGATTAGAACACATGTGAATTATAGGCATCTGGAGGAAACTTGCTTGTTGAATTATATTAGAGGAGGGATGTCTTATATCTAGTTTGAAAAATGTATTTTATATCTTTTGAAATACAAGGGATGAAAAAGCACAGTCAAAACTGATCTTGGTCCAGATAGCTTAATAACTTTCACATTTATTAAAACAAAAGGAAAAACTATGTAGCACTTTAAAGACTAACAAGATGGCTTAATAGGTGATGAGCTTTCGTGGGCCAGACCCACGAAAAAAGTGAACACATTATTAAACTGATAAATCAGATTTAGTACAGAAGGTGGGGTGAGGGAGAGGGAGGAAGGGAATAGCTATTTGAGTCAATGAATGGCTAATCAGGGATGATAAGTGGGAAGCTCTCTTTGTAATGGTTAAGGTAATTAGCATCTTTGTAATTAGCATTCTTTCTTCTTCCACTGCTTGCTCATGTCCATTCAACATAAGTGTATGTGCTCGCCACATGCAATTGTGATGGAAGATTTTCCTTCAGATTTCCCTTTCCATAGGGACCTAAGCCTCAGTGGCACGCACAGGCTGTGCTATATAGGGTGCTTCCAGTCCCCTCCCTCCTCAGTTCCTTTTGCCGAAAAAACTCTGACAGTGGGTGGGAGGTTGAATGGATATGAGCAACACTTTTCGAAGAACACCAGTAATAGAAACAGGTAACTGTTTTTCTTCTTCAAGTGCTTGCTCATGTACTAAATAACTTTTTGTAAAATTTTGTAAGGTTTGTCTTAATCATCAGACCTAAGTTAGAAAGCAAGGTGGGAGGAGTGGGAATATCCCCTTAGATCTTCGCAATATAAATGTTTATCTTTACGACAGCCCTCATCCTCTCCAAGACGAAAATATGGAGGAAGATGACAATCTTGATGATTCAAATAAATACGTGCCACGTTTGAGCAACATCTGCACTATGGGATGTATCATCTTCTTATGGCACATGTGCATATCCAGTTAAAAAGGATATTTTTAAATATCTCAGAGGGGTAGCCGTGTTAGTCTGTAACTTGAAAAACGAGTAGTCCTGTGGCACCTTGGAGACTCAAACTCATCTGAAGAAGTGGGTTTTGCCACGAAAACTTATGATACTATATATTATTTTTGTTAGTCTTTAGGGTGCCACAGGACTGCTTGTTTTTAAATACATTACATATACACTGAGATACTTGAACAAATTTCATATAATTGTCCAAATAGACCAAGTGTATGTAACGTCTTCTTTATTATTTGTATTTTTGTAATAGCGGAAGTTCTATAATGCTGAGCTCTGACACCTGCTGGATTCCAAAGAATTGCAGAGCTCAGGGCCAATGCACTGTACTGGAGAGGGAGGACCCTAAACTGAGCATAGAAAGAAATGTTAGAAGTACAAATCAGCTGCATCCACTCTCCTGTGCAGGAATAACCTCTATGAGAGATTTTGAGGTCACTATTTC
Organism: Pelochelys cantorii; assembly: GCA_032595735.1. Taxonomy (NCBI): domain Eukaryota; kingdom Metazoa; phylum Chordata; order Testudines; family Trionychidae; genus Pelochelys; species Pelochelys cantorii. The sequence goes on from CM064338.1 coordinate 19,041,480, forward strand.
CTTTTATAACATCTATACTTATTGCAGAAAAGAAACCACTTCTGAGATGGAGGATATGAATTAACCATTGCACAGTACGTGCACAAATGTAAGGAGTGAGGAAAATATTGGTCAAATGCAAGCATTTACATCTGAGTTCAGGTTCCTCATGGCTTGGGCTCATAACAAAAGGTGTTGCTGCACTGCATCATTAGAGGTGCTGTCCTTGGGTTGCTGTTACTAGTGACACTCTAGTCACTGTGCTATTCATCACTAAGGCACTCTATCAAAAACAAATTGCTCATCTCATTCTAACAATGAAATAAAGCAAGAAACTTACATGTCCTTTTTCTTACTATTCTTACTACTGAGGAAGCACCAGCAGGCCACAATCAGAGATTCATGCCCCATTGTTAAGCTAAATTAACTTAAGTACTGTATTTTAGATAGCTCTTTTTCTAATAATACCTAGACATGTTATCACAAGCTTTAGTATAGAGAACATTAGCATATGAATCTGCCTAAATCCAAAAGCTGTTAGCTAATCACGAGAGATTGTTTGAATAGTGCTTTCTATCAGAAGATGAAAAAGCACTTTATAATTAATTAATTAATTAATCCTCAACACATACCTTTGAAGCGGGTGAGTATTATTGACTGCATTTTATAGACTGAGAAATTAGGCACAGAAAAAGTTTCTAAGGTCTGATTTTTCAAAAAGTCAGGTATGCAAAATATGTGTCTAATATAGATGTGTAATTATCCAAACAAGGTGGATGATGTAAATAGACAGTTATATGTTTGAACACCTATCTGCATATCATGATCACTCAAACAAGGCAAACACCTCATCTGTTTGTCATCAGGCCCTAAACTACTCGCCCTAGGTCATATAGGAACTATACCTGTCTCTGAGCTCTTAATAGTACTGTGAAGTGTTGAGTTTCATTAGTGAGTCATTCTCATGACATTAGAGAAACTGAGATTACTATGCTTTCAAATAAGTATTTAATTATCTTAGTCATGGCAATGATTCACTGCTCCAAACTCAACATAATTTTTTAAAAATCCCTTTCCAGATACATTTTTCTATTTACCTGTCACTTTGAAATTGTGAATAGTTTTCCATGATGGTTTTTGTTGTACTTCAGTGAAATCATACTAACACCTCTTTTAGAATAAAACAAAGATCCATAAATGAATCAGTAGCAAGAAATTCTGATACTAGATTTTTATTTTTAAAATTGCTATTGAAATGACTTCAGATACTTTTGTGTTATCAGATTTGATTTAAAGTGCTCAGTAACAGAGTGATGTCCATTCATAATACATTTAATATAGAACAGACTTTATTATTCCATCATCCTTCTAGTGTCACTCAGCTGTAACACTGCCAATGTTTTTCCCCTCATTCTAAAGATTATGTCCCTCCTTATGTTTATTATGAAAAACCTTAGAAGTCTAAAACAGAAAGTAAGGTTCTCTTAAGGCTACGTCTACATTGGCAGCTTCTTGCGCAAGAACTGTTTTGCGGAAGAGTTCTTGCGCAAAAATTCTTCCACAAGAGCGCGTCTACACTGGCATGTGCTTTTGCGCAAGAGATGTGCTTTTGCGCAAGAGCATCTATGGCAGTGTGGACGCTCTCTTGTGCAAGAAAGGTCTGATGGCCATTTTAGCCATAGGGGTTTCTTGCACAAGAAATTCATGTTGCCTGTCTATACTGCCTTCTTGTGGAAGAACTCTTGCGCAAGAGGGCTTATTCCTCGTGGGGAGAGGAATAACTCTTCAGGAAGAAGCCCTGTTTTCTGACGCTGTACTGTAAATGTACTGGTGCAAGAACGCTCGTGCAGTGTAGACACCCGGCAAGTTTTTGCGCAAGAACAGCTGCTCTTGCGCAAGAAGCCGCCAGTGTAGACTTAGCCTTATAGTATTAATTCCTATTTCACTGGTGTGAATCAGGGTTGCTTAAGTAGTAGGCTTGCCTAGATTTCTTTTAAGCGCACAGAATCATCTGGTTTGTAAAGAGAGCAAATATACATAACAAAAGTCATGGTACATGTTTTGGTCTACCAGTCCAAAACAGTGACATTTAAGAAAGAGAGAAAATGGCTTTGGAATTTGTAGTTCTTTAATCTTTCATTTCAGCCAGGGAGGATACTTCTGTTGGCAGCAAAAGCCACCACTTTGCTAACAGATGGGGAGACACTGCTGGGGCAGAGGAAAGAGATTAAATATTAATTTGTTCTTAATGATCTCAGTGTAGAGTGCAGACAAATTATCCAAATACATGTTTTCTGTGTGTGTCAATTTTCTGTTCTGATACTCTTGTTGTGTAGATGATATTTTACAAAAATATTTACTGCTAAAGATGTGTGTTGCTTATATTATGTGAAAATAGAATGTGTGCTTAACAAACTGCTGAATTGGTTAACTTTTTAACTAAAAGTGTAGTTTTTAAACTTCCAGGCAAAGCAGAATACCTTAATTATAAGTACAGTATCATATTTAAAGAAACCTCAGGCTGTTTGGATAATCTGCCTGATGTTTAGCTGGGACCCATGAAATAATTAATGAGTCCAGTAAAAATTTACCTCTTTAATAATAGTAAAGGAAGAAGGGGTACTCACCTAGAACCCACTAGAACTGCATTCAGTTCCCTGCTCTACCACAGATTTCTTGTTTAAACTTGGGTGAATCACTCCCTCTCTCTGTGCCACAGTGTCCCCTTTGTAAAATGGGGATAATAGCACTTCCCTAGCTCAGAGATTGTGAGGTGATTGGATACTATGGTAATGGAGGACAACTAAATACCTAGGATAGATAGTGAAGTGAGCAACTGTCATTGTATAGCACTGACACAGAAAAGCCATCAATACCATCATTACTACCAGTCAGCAGGTACTGTACAATACTACTGACCTTATTATGTAAACACTTGTCATTACACCCAAGCATTTAAATTAATCATTTAAAAATATGTTAGTAGAGGTTTTGATAATGAGAAAGGGAATATATTCTAGTGGTGAGGGGAGGGGGGTTGGAATCAGAAGATCTGGTTTTCCAGTTAGCTACAGTATTGTTATGTGACCTCAGACAAGTCACTTAATCTCTATAAACCCGAGTTTATCCATACATAAAATGAGAATATTTATCCCTCAGAGTGGTATGATTGTGAGGATTAATTAATATCTCATTAATTAATCTGCATGGGTCTTTAGAATCTTTGCTGAAAGGTGCTGTGGACTATATATATGCTGGGGGAATGACAGTGTGCTGCCTGGAGGCTTTCCCTGCTGCAGTAGGGTGTCAAGCCAGGTAAGCGTCGCCCCTCATGCCCAGACCCCGCACCCAAATCCCCCTCACTCACTCCCCTCCCCCTGCCAAGACCCTGTATTCCCAGCTTGCTCTGACACCCTGCCCCAAGTTCCCTCCTGCACCCTCCCTCCTGGCCAGACACCCTTGCTCTTGGCCACAAACCCTATCCCCAGACTGCTCCTGCACCCTACATCCCACCCAGACCTCGCAAACTCTCCCCCTTCTGCACTCCACCTCCCACACAGATCTTGAACCCATCCCTATCCCACACATTGACAGCCCTGTCCCACACATTGAACCCCGTTTTTCTCCCATACCAGAGCCTAAGGGGGTCCATAACATTCACTAACTCCAGAACCCTAGAAAAGTAAATCTGGCCTATGGGAAGCCCCGAACTAGGGACGTTAGGGAGTAGTCGACTACCCGAGAACCAAAAGCTTAATGGGTAGTCGAGTAGAGTATTGACTATTTGCTTCCCCCTCCTACCCTCTTGCTGCCTCTATGAGAGGCATCAAGGAGGGGGAAATAGCTGGTGCTGGGGGGGAGCTAACTTAAAAGCTGGTTCCCCCCTGTACTGTCTCCACAGTACTGCCTGCCCCATTCCCATTGCCTCTATCAGAGGCGAAGCAGCCTCTGTCTGTGGCAGGCCGAGGCTCACCGTGGGCAGAGGCTATTCGGGCAGCAGCCCCGGTCTGCAGGGGTCTGAACGGGGAGCTGGGCCCCTCGCTAGGGTTACCAGATAGCTTCAAAGGGGAGCAGGGCTGGCCGGGGGAGATCGGGTTGGGGGAGGGAAACCAGCCAGCGGGAAGCAGGGCTGGCCGGGATGGGGTCGGGGTAGATCGGGGGGGTTGGGGTAGGAACCAGCCAGCGGGAAGCAGGGCTGTCCGGGAGAGGATTGGGGGGAGTGGGGCTGGCTGGGAAAGAACCGACCAGCGGGGAGCGGGGCTGGCCAGGAGGGGGTCGGGGGAGAGAATCGGCTGGTGGGGAGCGGGGCTGGCCAGGAGAGGGTCGGAGGGAGAGAATCGGCCAGTGGGGAGTGGGGCTGGCCAGGAGAGGGTCGGGGGGAGAGAATCGGCCAGTGGGGAGTGGGGCTGGTCCGGGCCCACGCAGATCCCGGGGTGCTGCCCATCCCGCTCACAGTCCCGGTGAAGCACGAGCGAGTCCGGCCCCGGGGATTCCATCCCACCTTGGCCCCACCCCCTGTCCTCTCTACTGCGTAGTTGCATACTGGCTGGCTGGTAGACACGCACACGCAGCGTGAACGCGTCTACCAGCCACGCAGTATGCAACTACATACTGATACTCATAATAATAAAACTTACTTAATTAGAAAATACCGGACATTTATATGTCCGGTATTTTCTCAATTTATTTCCTGAACAGAAACCTCAATACCAGACTGTCTGGTTTAAAACTGGACACCTGGCAACCCTACCCCTCGCAGACAGGGACTGCTGCCGCCAATCAGCCTCTGTTTACAGTGGCCTGGGCTATCTGCCATGAACAGGGGCTGCTGGATTCAGTGCGAACTGGGACCAAGCAGTCCTGGCTCGTGCTGGTCACTGCACCTCTTCATTTAAAATGTAGTAAGAGTCTAGCAGTTCTTACTATGTTTAAAATGCAGAGCTGCAGCTAGGGTTGCCAGATGGCTGAATCAAAAATACCGATCACCACCTTCCCCCCCCCAGGAAGGGGGGGCCAACGGGGCTGGCCGGGGGAGATGGGGGGGCCAATGGGAAGCAGGGCTGGTCGGTGGGCGGAACAGGGCTGGCCGCAGGATATCGGGGAAGGGGGGACCAGCTGGGAGGGGGCGGGGCTGGCCGGGAGTAAGGAGGGCAGGAAGCACAGCTGGGGGGGGATCGGGGGCTGCGAGGGTGGCCGGGAAGAAGGAGGGTCGGGAAGCAGAGCTGGCGGGGGGGGGGGGGGTGCAGCGGCGCTGGCCAGGAAGATCAGGAAGAGGAACGGGCCAGTGGGAAGCAGAGCTGGGGGGGGGGAGGATCGGGGGCTGCAAGGGTGGCCGGGAGGAAGGAGGGGTGGGGAGAGGTGCAGCGGCACTGGTTGGGGAGATCAGGAAGAGGAACGGGCCAGCGGGAAGCAGAGCTGTGGGGGAGGGATCGGGGGCCGCAAGGGTGGCCGGGAGGAAGGGGGGGCGGGGAGAGGTGCAGCGGCGCTGGCCGGGGAGATCAGGAAGAGGAATGGGTCATCGGGAAGCAGAGCTGGGGGGGTTCAGGGGGGCTGGCCGGGGAATATCAGGAGGGGAAGTGGGGGAGAACCAGCCAGCCGGGGGGGGGGAGGGGTGAGCAAATTGGCCGGCAGGGAGCGGGACTGACCTGGGCACTTGCTGCCTGTCCTGCGCAGGCTCCCGGCGACGCAGGAGCGAGGAGGAGGCTTCCCCTCCTCCTCACACTCAACCGACTGAGGGCTCCCAGCAGCAATCGCAGCCCCGCCTTCCAGCTGGGACTCCCAGCCGCTCCCCCGCCCTGCCAGGCTTCCGTCCGGTGCGCAGCCGGAAAAATCAGAAAATACTGGACATTGCACATGTCCGGTATTTTCTGATTTTTTTTTACCGGACAGAGTGTGCAAATACCGGACTGTCTGGTACAATACCGGACACCTGGCAACCCTAGCTGCAAAACGGGTGGCTCCCAGAGCCTGCACAGGCCAGGACTGCTGAATTCCAGCTAGAGCCAGCTCCTGACGCTACCCCACTGTGGCTCTGCAGAGCAGTGTTTATTGACTAATCATGTATTTGATACAAATTGTATCAACTACACGATTAGGCTGATAACTGCAATTTAACATCCTTACCTTGAACCTCATTCCTCTCTGTCCCATTCCCTCACCCTGTGGAACTGGGACACCAGAGGAGTGAAGTTCTCAGTTGGGGACCAGATCATTGAGGGTTGGGGACTTTTTGTTTCTCACTTGGGTGGTCCCCAATTGATTTTTCTGTGGGTCAGTGGCGCTCAAACCAAAAAAGGTTCCTTGCTCCTGCCATAAGTGAAGAAAACATTGAAACCTTTTGTGTTGGTCATAATTTAATATTTTACTTTATTTAAAATGAAGTTTGATGAACTAACACAAGAAAGTTAAAACACTTAATGGCTCCGTCTATGCTGCGCATTGTTGCGCAATGAGATATGCAAATGAGGTGTGGGGATGTGTATTGCCGTGCCTCATTTGCATACCTAATGAGCCACCATTTTTGTGGCACGGGCTTTTGCACAAGGAGCTGTCTACACTGCTCCTTCTTGTGCAAAAAACCCCCTCTTGCGCAGAGCCATTCTTCCTGAAAATAAGCAGCAGAATGGCTCTGTGCAAGAGGGGGGTTTTTGAGCAAGAAGGAGCAGTATAAACAGCTCCTTCTTGCGCAAAAGCCCATGCTGCACAAATGGTGGCTCATTAGGTATGCAAATGAGGCACAGCGCTATTCATCCCCATGCCTCATTGGCATATCTTATTGCGCAAGAATGCACAGTGTGGACATAGCCAATCTGTTTAATAATTTAAACCATTCTCCCTCGCTCCAGCACTAGCAAAATGGCTCGAACATAATTATGTAATTAACAGTGAGTTTCTATTAGCAACTTGTGGTCCATGGAAAGGTTTACATTGAGCCAGGTGGTTCACAGGCCAAAAAGTTTGAGAACTATTGAAATAGAGGCACCCGTGGCCTCTCCCTCTTCAGTTAATGCAATGCAAGTTGGATTAATGCAATTGCAGTATAGTTGCATGGGAAGGTCCTTTTGGGAGCCAAACCCATCCCTATTTGCAGAGGACAGTGGGAGGAATTCTTAGAAGGGTCACACAACACCTTTTACTTCTGGGCACCTGTCCATCTTAAGCCTAGAACTACTATCTCCAGGGGTGGGACTTTATATGACAGGTGGGTAGGGTCTAAGGGATCAGGGGGTGTGGCTAATGAAGTGGGAGGCATGGCTAATGTGTCCCTATTTTTGGTTCAGAAAATATGGTCACCCTACTCATTGGCCACACAAAGGAACGCTGATGGGCTGCAGTAAACTAAACCCTCCTCTAAAAAGCATCTAGCCGCTGTGGCTGCAGGGAAAAGCTTGAAAACGTGACTCAAGAACTCACCCATGTCAGACCAGTGAAAGATGAAAGTCACAGCTATTAATTTGCAAAGGTCATGCTATATGTTAAATCAATCTCAGGACTTTCAGGGTCAATCCCATTATTTTTTGAAGCCTTAGGGCTGGCGCTGTATGTGGAAGGTCTAAAGCCTGAAGAAGCAGGTGGCACACTCCCAGCCCTGGTAACAGCAGTCCCTCCCCTGCCTACTTGGCATAGTGCGTTGCTCCTATTTAACCACCACCTGGGGCACAGGTGACTCATGCAGCTCTCGGGAGGTGCCCCACCCCCTTACTCCCCTGCCAAAATTTAAACTGCTGAATGGAGTGGCCGCATTTCCTCTTCTCCTCCCCCCTTCGGGAGCCAGTCTGTGACAAGGGTCTCCACGCGCTACCTGCACCCCCACCGCATAGAAGACGGAGCTGAGCATTCTAACGAGACATAAATCAGCAGGGGAAAGGGTTTCTGAGCCAATCAGGAGGGGCATCTGTCACCAGGAGCGGAAGGAAGACTGGGATCTGAGCCAATCAAAAGGAGGCTCTGTCTCCAAGGGCGGAGGGAAGCCGGAGCTGTGAGCCAGTAAAATGGGGTATCTATCTCCAAGGTCCGAGAGACGGTGACGCTCTGAACCAATCAGAAGGGGCATTTGTCTCCGGCGGCTCCCTGCGAGGGAGCTCTAAGCCAATTAGAAAGGGTATTTGTCTCCTGGGGCGGAGGAAAGACGAAGCTCTGGCCAATCAGGAAAGCGCATTCGCGAAGGTTCGGCGGGGCTCTGAGCCAATCAGAAGGGGTATCTGTCTCCCGGCCCGAAGGCCAGAGTGGGAAGCGCGCGCGCGCGCTCTGGTGGCTTCAGGCCTCCGCGCGCGCTGGGGCGGGGCCTGGCCGCGGCGGGGCGGGGCTGAGTGTAAACACGGGCTGGCAACTGTGCGCGGGAGGCGCGGCCGGGCCGCTGTGGTGTTGGACCAGAATCCGCTACCGGGCCGGCCATGGCGGCCTCTCCCGTGGAGGTGGTCGGGCTGCCGAGCGAGGAGGTGAGGCTTGCGGCGCGGCCCTGGGCGCCTCCCTTTGCCGCGGGGTCCCGGGCCCGGCCGGCCTCCCCTGGCTGTGCCGGCCTCAGGGTGGCGCCGGACGGGATGGCGGGCGGGGGCTCTCGCTGGCCGTGGGCTGGGCTGTGCGGTGCCCTGTCGGGGTGGCGGCAGCCTCCCTGCGAGGGGCGGGCCGGGTGTCATGAGTCTCTGAAATACTTTTTCTCCGCTTCTGCCGAGCGGCCGCCCAGATGTGGCTGCCTCCCGCCCTGAACATGGCAGCAGGGCGCTGGCCGCCGGCTCGTCCTGTCATCCGCGATGGCCCTCGGAGCGAGGGTTTCGGGTTGGTGAACTGGTGACTCCCTTGTCTAGCGGGAACAGAGTTTCCTGTTTGCAGACATGCCAGCGATTACCTGGCTACGCATAACTGGGCGTTAAGGGTTGTGTGTGTCGTGCCTGCCGCTTGCACAAGTCTGGAGCCGTGCCTCTTTTCTTGGCAATCTGTAGGCTGCTTCCTAGGTCTGCCCGATCCCTATTCCCGTCCTCTGAATCGATGCTGCTTTGTAATCAAACGCCTGAGGGGCACGGAATAAACGAGATGACCCGCTTTTTCTAACCATGGTAAGACGCTTCTGGTTTGAGCTGTGCATTTTGTTGGAGTGCGATCTTAAAATGTTGTCTCTTGGCTAAGCGAGACTGATTATGTAAACTTAGGTATCAGAGGGGTAGCCGTGTTAGTCTGGATCTGCAAAAGTGACAAGGAGTCCTGTGGCAGCTTATAGACTAACAGATTTATTGGAGCATAAGCTTTCGTGGGCAAAGACCCACTTCGTCAGATGCAAAATAGTGACTTTGAAGCTAAGGAATATATTACAAAATTGAAATAACTGAGGGTATTTTAACTGGTACTCACTGGGCCCTAGTCTCCTTAGTGTGGAAACAGCTTTCTGATACTCTGTGTGCATCTGACGAAGTGGGTCTTTGCCCACGAAAGCTTATGCTCCAATACATCTGTTAGTCTATAAGGTGCCACAGGACTCCTTGTCACATATGTGGCGAATAGCAACCTAAAGGTAATAATGAAGAGTGTAACATATCTCCATGTAGCACAATCTGTGCAGGTGTATGCAAGTGTAGCTTTTTGGCTATCTGTGATTGAATATAGCAACAAATACTAAATGATTTTACTAGTGAACTTTTTATCTACTACTTTGTTTCAGTTGCAGGTTAGATGGTTGAAGTTTAGTGATGAATAAACTTAGGGTTATATCTCTTATATACCACCTGCGTGGCTGTAATGCTGTACACCTATGAAATGTGAGTGGGCATGAATTTCTTGGGGCACTGCTGATGACATACAGTTTTGCCAAGAAGAAATTATCTTTTTTTCCTCCAGGTGTGTGGTGATTAAATGTTTCCATTAGGGATGCAAAAAATTCATTGAAAATAGTAACACTGTAACTGATAAAATTCCTATAGTTACACTGCTAACAGTTTGTTTTGCCTGGGAATGTACAGCCTACTGTGGACTCTCCATTAGGAGCCTGCAGGCTTGGTCCTGCATGTGCCAGGTCCTAGCAGCTGGCCCTGGTCCTGGGGAACCTGCTGCAGAAGAGGGATGGCTGCTGGGACCAAGAGCGTGCTGGGCCTGAGCCTGCTGACTCCTACTATAGAGCCTACAGTTTGGCAGTTGGCATCCTGGGAGTGGGGTTGGCAGAGCTCTGGGCATGTGGGGATTGGGGGGGGCCGTAGCGGGCTCCCCAGTAGTTGGGCTGGCTTCTGGTATCTAGTGCATGCTGGGAGCCTGCTGGCTCCAAGTTAAGCTGCAGAGCTCACAGCAGGGGACAGCTGACACCCCAGGTGGGCAGAGTTTAACCCGGGGTGGGCAATAATTTTTGACAGGGTTTTAAACTCTAACAACCCTAGTTTCCACCAGAGAGCGCTTTTGTGTCCTGTGTAGAATGCATGCAAAGGTGTCTTTGGTCCAACAGAGTGTATTTTACCAAAACTGCCTTTGATCAACTCTGTGTACTTAACATTATATAGCACGAGGCCATCCCTAGGAGGGAGCAAGGGAGGTGGGGCAACACCCTGTGCCCCAGGCCTCTCAGCCGTTTCCCCAAGCCTAGCCGCTGCTCCATCCCCTTCCCACCTCTGCTATGCCCCCATTGCACTCCTTCCCTTGAAGCTCCCTCCCAGAGCAACTGGAGCTGCAGGAAGTAGAGTGACTCAGCAGCCTGCTCCACTGACCAACTTGCAGCCAGATTGCTCCAATTCACCACAGAGGCAGAAAGTGGAGAGCCCTGGCCCTAATCCATTCAACTCCCCTGAGCCCGTTTCACTCAGGGAAGTGAAGCAGGCTGGGTCCCCCGCACTCTGGTTCCCGCTGCCATGGTGAAGTGGAGCAACCTGGCTGGGAGATGGCAGCAGAGCTGCACAGGCTGCTGCGTGCATTGCTCTGCTTCCTGTGGTTCCCACTGCTGTGGTGAAAGCAAGGGGTCCGACCCCTACTGCCATCAAGTGTCAGGCCTCCCAGGCCCTGCAGACTACCATCAATAGCCTGCAGCTTAGAAAAGAGGAGACTAAGGAAGTCGGGGATAAGCTAGATGTCTATAAAATCATGACAGGTATAGAGAAAGTGAATAAAGAAAAGTTATTTACTTGTTTCCATAACTTAGGAACCAGGGGTCACCAAATAATATTAATAGGTAGCAAGTTTAAAACAAACAAAAGGAAGTTTTTCTTCATGCAGCACAGTGTCAACCTGTGGGACTCCTTGCCAGAGGATGTGAAGACCAGGACTTTAACAGGATTCAAAAAAGAACTAGATAAATTCATGCTGACTAGGTCCATCAATACTTATTAGCCAGGATGGGTAGAAATGGTGTCCTTAGCCTCTGTTTGTCAGGCTGGAAATGGATAACAGGAGAGAGATCACTTGATGGTTACCTGTTCTATTGACTCCTTCAGGAGCATCTGGTATTGGCCACTGTCAGAAGATGGGATACTGGGCTAGTTGGACCTTTATTCTGACCCACCATGGCCATTCTTATCAATATGGGGGATCATCCCGTTGTTAGGACTGTAGGATGGCTGCCACAGGGTCCTCCAAAATGCAGGGCCTGGGGGGGCTGCCTCAACCCATCCTACGGATGGGATAGCTCTGATATACTATGTTTTGGCCAGGCTATTGGTTAACCATTCACATCCCTAATAGATATGTGCAAACTAAATGTGTACTTGAAAATTACTACCTGCTTGGTTACTGGGTGCAAATCCAGCTGATCGTTTAGATCTATAAATTTGTGTACCGACTGTACCATCACTGCCTCTCTGCCCTGGTAGTGTAATCCTGCTGAAGTTTCTTCAGGGTGCTTCCTTTAGTACTGGTGCAGTTCTTGATGAAAAGTCGTTGGCTATGGGACTTGCTACCTTCAGGTGGTCCTCAAAATCTCAGATTTACTGACTTATAGTCTTGCATTGCTCTCTTACTTTTATTGGACAAGCATTTGGTATCACTGGGTCACTTTGCTCTATTTCATTAGTACAAGACATTTATTTTGTCTCTTCTGGGTAATTGAATCTGCCCCGTAATGGGTAAGCATATTTTAGAAGTAATCTGCTAAAATTGAGGTGGAAAGGTAACTAAGGTATCAGCTCGTGCTTACTTAGAGTACCTAAATTAGACCTTACACTACAGCAGGGTGGCCAACCCATTCCAGATGAAGAGCCACAATAGTAGTGGAGACAGCGTGAAGAGCTGGGGCAAAGTTGTTGAACCAAAAAAAAAAAAAAAAAACCGCGCTGGGGGAAAATAGGTGCTGGTACACCATCCCACGGCTGCCTTTTGTTGTTTTTTGTTGGCTCAACAACTTTGCCCCAGCTCTTCACACTGTCTCCACTGCTGTTGTGGCTCACAAAAAAAGCACTGGGAAGGGGTGAGAGGTGCAAGCTTTGGGAGGGAATTTGGGTGCGTGAGGAAGTAGAGAAGAGGATGCTGGCTCAGGGAAGGGGCTCCAGGCTGGAGAGTGTTGGGGTCAGGTGGAGGGTTGGAGTGCTGAGCAAGCTGCAGGCTTGTGGCTGTGAGGGTGCAGGAGTTTGGGCTGGGCTGCATGAGGGGCTCAGGGCAGTAAGGCTAGGAGTATGATGGGCTCAGGACACAGGTTTGCAGTGTGTGAATGGTGCAGGAGTGTTGTGGCAGAAGACTGGGGATGTGGGGCTGCAGGAGTTTGGGGATGTGAGAGGCTGAGGACAGGGGGTTCCAGTGTATAATAGGCTCAGGTTTGAGGTCTGGGGGGTGCAGGAGTGTTATGATGCTGTGGCCAGATGGGGGGCTTGTTGGCCAGGCTTCATTTTTAAATAAAATATGTCAAACGCAAAATGTTTCAGCGTTGTCTTTATTTATGAGAGAGGCAGGGAACCTGTTTTGAGTCAGGGGTCACTGACCTGCAGAAAAGTCAGTTGGGGCCACACAAGTGAGATGCAAAAAAAAAAAAAAAAAAAAAAAAAAAAACCACCCACTGCAAAAACCCCCAAGCCTCACTAATTTGGCCCCAGCTGTGCTGGTGGGGACCGAAGACAGGGTGCTGGGCAGGTTACTCGTGGCGGGGTGGGAGGTCTGGCTGGGGGAGGGGACAGAGACAGCTGGGGCCAGTACCTGGGGATCCCAGGTCTCAGGAAGCGCGTGGGCTGCTCTTCCCCTCCCCTAAACAGCTGGTGTGCTTCCTGAAATGCCCGATTTGTAGCTCCACCAGGGACTTCCTTCCCCCCCCCCCCGATGCGTGTGTGTGTGTGTGTGTGTGTGTGTGGGGAGGAGTCCCAGGACTGCATGCCAGCTCCAACTTCTCAGGAAACGCGCGCTCTTCCTCTGCTCCCCATGACAGCTGCGTGCTTCCTGAGAAGTTGGAGCTGGCATGCAGTCCCAGGACTCCTACTCCCTCCCGCATCTGCCCCCTCCCCCCCCAGGTGCAGGCAGGCAGTGGGGGGAAAGTCCCCAGTGGTGCGACAGACCCAGCGTTTCGGGAAGCCCAGTCCCCCTCCCCTTCCCCAAAGCCAGGCACCCCCCCAACCCAATCCCCCTCCCCCTGCTCTAACCTAATTCTCGTGTCCTGGAGCCACTGCTACAGCCATGGGTCTCCCTCCAGGCGCTGGGGCACGTGCGCTGAGCAGCCAGCTTTGAGCATGAGCTGACCGGGATGCCGTGTGTAACCCATCCCCCTTCCCTTCCCCTCTCCTTCCCTTCCCCAGAGCCAGACACCTCCCCTCCCTGCTGTAACCCAGTCCCCCTTCCCCCCAACCTTATGCTTGGGTCCCGGAGTCAGAGCCGCTGTGCTGCATCCAGGACTCCATGCACACCGCCCCCCCAATCTCCCTTCCCTTCTACAGAGCCAGGCATCTCTTCCCACCCCCCAAAACTTATGCCCAGGTCCCGAAGCCGCTGCCTGCGCTCAGCGGCCGGCTGCTAGCATGTGCAGGCTGGGACGCTGTGTGCGACCCAGCCTGCACGTGCAGGATATGATGCAGTGCGCTGGGGGCCGTGAGCACACATGTGGCTCACAGTGGCCCGGCCGTGAGAGCGGCTGACCTGAGTGATTCCGGGTTCTGTCAGGAGCCGCAATTTTTTTCTTCGCAAGCTGCATGCGGCTCGTGAGCCTCAGGTTGGCCCACCCCTGCGCTGCAGGAACAATCTCAGGTATGGATGGTGGAAAAAAATGAAGTATTGTTCCTTGCAAGTTGGATATAGACAGTACTACTGAAGTAGGGCTGGCACAAAAGCATGTCCAGACTATGACAAAATATGTATTCAGCTAAAATGCCTCCCTTCTTTCCTACTGGAAGACCTTGAAAATGAATCTTTAGCTATGCAAAGAAATTGTTTTTAGATTAATAAAGACTTTGTTAACGAAACTTATCAGAATTCTTAACTGTGTACTCAGGTTGGGGAGAACATTTCTGATCATTTGTTTGAATTAAGATATATTGTTTACTTAAGTTGCAGAATGTTTCAGCATTTCCAAAACAGAACTTTTATGGTGTCAAGGCAGAGGGGATACTTGGAGCTCTTCATTTGGTATTCTAGGGATCACTTTATTCAGAAAACAAAAATAGTACGTTTCCTGCTTCCATGTACTTCATATTTCATGTGTTGCATCCACTTTTAGAGTATTTCCATTATATGAAAGCTCACGTTTTCTACTAATTGCAAAAGAATTTTCATAAACATCTGACATTTTATGATTTCTAAAAAAATCTCATCTAAATGTCTCATTCCTTAGCATATATTTCTTAGCAATGTGGCTTATTGCCCGGGGCCATCAGGCTGAAAAGTTTTTATTACCCCAAAACCCAGAGAGTGCTTTGTGCTCCAGAGATTTAAATTTTTTCTTTGTTTATATGTTGTCTTTAATCTCCCAGGCCGTTACTTATCTGTCTGAAATCAAGTAAATCTCTCCCTTTTCTGTTACTAGTGAAAGAACTTTCCTCTTTCCTCAGCCTCTTCTACCTAATCCTGAGGTAGGTCACTACTGCCACTATCAGATCATGGGGTAACTTCAGTCCTGCTGTGTCTGCTGTCTACTCAGTCTTCCAGTTGTCCTCATCTGAAAAGTAAAATAAATAAATAAAAATCAACAACAACATTTTTTGCTTGTTTTAAGTGTGAGGTACTTTATCGTTGAAAGGCAGAGCAAATAGTTCCCCAGAAATCCAGTATGTTGCCAACAATTTGGAGAGAAGTTCGTATGGTCTTCAGTTCATGCAGTGCAGCCCCACCAAATACAGAAATTCAGAACACATTATAGTACAGGGGTGGGCAATAATTTTTTGCTGAAATTTTTCAGAAATTTTTGAAGTGGCTTCAGGCTGCACTGGAAGGGGCAGGGCTTCAAGCAGAAGGGGTGGAGCCAGCATACTTCCCTGCTTCCCCCTCCACAGACCATGATTGGTTTGGGGGTGGGGGAGCATGTGAAGTCTTTGCCCCCCACCCACCCCTCCGAGGTTCCCCCTAGGCGCCCATGCCACTGGCGGTGGGAGGAGACTTCGTGTGCTGCTCCTTCTGCCCCCAGGCCAATCAGGGCTTGGGGGCAGGGGAGAATGTGAAGTTTCCTCCCACCCTGCCAGAGGGGAGGAAACTTAGTGCGCTTCCTCTGCCCCCAGGCCCTAATTGGCCTGGGGGCGGGGGAGCGGCAGGGCCTCTGTGGGCCGGATCAACCTGCTTGCTGGGCCAGAACCGGCCCGCAGCGGCCCTTTTGCCTACCCCTGTTATAGTACTGTGTTTCCGTAAAACCCTAAAATACTTTATGTATATTTTAAAACCTTTCATCTCTTTACCAGCCATAGCTAGTTGGCCAAATCAGCTTTTTTGTATTGCGTACGGGGAAATTTTCAACTGGATCAGAACATGTGTTTTATCAGACGACACTTGCAAGGTATTGGTTGTTAAAGGGTAGTGTGTTTGTTTCACCCGGGAACTTTTCCTGCAAGTTGCTGAGCACCTGCAGCTTATGTTGAAGCTGATGGGTTTAAAATGTATTCTGCGGAAGTGGTTGATGCTCCACTATATTAGGTCCCTTTGTTCACATGAACAGAATGTTAGGACCCCATGTTGTAGTTTGCTTTACGTTTGTATAAAGGGGTATTAAACTTCATCTTGGATGTGGTTCGGTCTTAAGTTTATGCTTGCAGGTTAGTTTTGTACTACAGCACTGTAGTCTGACCTATTACCAGTTATGAAGCAAGGAACAATTGCTCTTAGTGTTTTGCAGCAGAGTTACCTGTCAAAGGCAACTGACTGGGTTTCTGAAATCTTTCCACCACTTCCACTAATTTGGGGTACCAGTTTGAGACCTGATTTTTTAATAGTATTTAGCATGAAATAAGATTTTATATGTTCAAAAGACATTTCTCACTGACTTCAGATGCAAATATTCATCCCTTCTGCAAATCAAACCTTAGTTTAGGATCTTAGTTAGGCATCAAGGAGCTGAAGAACATGTCACCACTTGTGAAAAGTTTGGTTAATGTGACTTCTATAACATCTCAAAGGAATTTGGTGCAGAAGCAGGCATATAATCCAGTTCTTCCTGGTGGCATTCGAATTCCTTAATTGTGAGACCACTTCTCTTCCTGCAATCCCCTACTCAATAACTATATAGCTTCCAACTTCTGCAGCAAATGACCACTGGATCCTACATTTCCATTACTACATATTCAAGAATCATCCCCAGAGCAGCACCAGCCTACGTACTGAATGAATGAGGCTGGGATTCTGTGGGGAGGAAAAAAATACCATCTTGTAATTTTAGACTGCATCATAGTGTAAAGGCATAAGGATGCCAAATTAAGGCTGCACAAAAAACCTTAATTTTGGCATTGCCTATGGCTAGGTGATAGGTGCTTGATTAATAACTTTACCATTTTAAGTATTTTTAGGATATAATGCAATCTGATCTTCTGTTTTCACACACATTTCCCCTCAGTATTTCTTGCACACTGTTCAAGTTCCTTCTCATACACCGTATCTAGCAATCTTCCCACCAATGTCTGCTCTACCAAGTGATGTGTAGTCTAGTCATAGGGAATCAACCATGTCAATTAAGGTGTTTATTAACACTGTGAAAAGGAGAATTTGCAATAAATGAACCTAACAATCTTTACGTCTATGGTATCTTGCTGGTATTTGATGGTCCTTACAACAAACTTATCTGTGGGTGATGGTTTTACAGGATTGAAATCTTTTGCTTGTTACTGGTACTTTGCTGTCTGAAATGTTTATTTGTAGCATTGCTGCTAAAAGTACCAGTGAGTGACTCTGAAGTTTTTGCAGATAGGCAGTCTGTCTTTTCTGCGTAAATAGGATCCTGAAACAAAATTGAAATTATTTTGAATGGTTGTTCTTAGTTCTTTTCACTCACTTTCCATTTAGTTAATCATTTTACATCTTTTAGCAAGTTTGCAGATCTGATTCCAAAGTATCAAAAAAGCTAAAACTGACTGTATTTGTATTGCACTTAATTTTGGAGGAAGCCCCATTGAACTCACTGGCACTTCAGTTTTTTGAGAAAACAAGCATTGGATGGGGTTCTCTTGGGAAAGCTGAGTTATGCTAAAATAAAATAGGAAATACACTATAGGCTGTCTTTGGTCAGTCTTTTATGGCAGGGGGTTGGGGATGTGGGGCTGCAGGAGTCTCGGTTGGGGTATATGATGGACTCAGGGCACAAAGTTGAAGTGTGGGGGGTACAGAAGTGTTATGGCAGCGGACTGGGATGTGGAGGTGTCAGGAGTTTAGGGATGTGGGGGTGTGAGGGGCTTAGGGCAAAGGGTTGTGGTGTGTTGGAGTGCAGTAGTGTTATGACAGGGGACTGGGAATGTGGGGATATGAGGGCTTACAGCTTGGGGTTCAGATGTATGATGAGCTCAGAGTTGGCGTGTGTGGGGGTGCGGGAGTGTTATGATGCTGTGACCAAATGGGGTCTGTAAGGCTGTGTAGCATCAATGCTGGCTCCCTAATGGGAGGGGAGGGGGGCAGAGCTGAGTTGGGGCTCCAGAAGAGGCATATCTGGCTCCCTGGTGAGTTGTATTTGGCTTGCAAGCCATAGGTTGCTGACCCCTAGTTTAGACCAAGGTGAATAATTTAATTGTCAGAATTTTTGGCAGGTGCCTGCTATAGGAACTCACTGATTTAGGCTCCAGATCCAAAAAGGCAGCATGGTAGGCATCTTCTTTCAAGATGAGGTCATTGTGTCTAACACCCTGGGAAAAAATGCAAACCAGAGGGCGGGTCTGATGGGTAAGTGAAGGTACCTAGAGATGGTTCTACTGTGGTGATTGGTTCCCTCTGCAGGAGGAGTCCCTAGGGATTGGCAAATGATCAGTGTTGTGGGAATGATTGTAGTGAGCTGTACCCCAAACAAATTTGGATGAAATTTAACTCAAAGTTATGGTCTGGTTAAGATCCACACCACATGTCCTTGCTCTAGTTCCGGACTGAATATGCCAGACTATCATTTCAGTATAAGATTGAAAATATAATTAGCCTAAAATGACTTAATTTAAAATTGGGAAGGTGGAAGCTGTTCTAACAGAGGTTGTGGGAAGGGAAAAAAAAATTTATTTTGCACTTCATTATTGTCATGGCAAATCCCAAAGGGCCATAGCTTTCTTAGTGGGTGAGCATCATCAATTTCTAGCTAAGTCCATAAAGTGAATAGCCATCCACACTATTTTATAGTTGCCACTGGTAATCTTATGCTACCAAAGCTTTTGGTGACCACATGATGGCCAGCAATGAAGCAGCATCCCTGTGGCTGTGGCCTGGGACTGGCTGCCAGGGACAGGGGCTGAGCAAGCTGGAGTCACTTCCCGTTGGCATATATCCAGCTTGCTTGACCCCTGTCTGCAGTGACAGGTGGACGGTCACTGCCAACCAACAACCAGGCTGTCTCAGGATGCTACTGCACTGCACAGAGCAACGATCCAGCATGGTCCTTGTTTCCACCTCCAGGTCTGGCTGCCAGGAGGACAGAGTTCCCCTCTTCTTTTCAGGTAGCATGGCACAGGAAAAATGGCTTTGGACCTGGGCTGGGTACAGGGCAGAGGGAGGAGGAGAGAGGACATGTCACTGGGCAGAGGAGACATTATGGGAAATCTTGTGTTCTTCACTTTAGATTGTGCCCCCAGTATGGGGGACGCACAAGTCATCTATGGGCTCAGCAGGGTCTCAAACTACTTGTTGCTTACAAAGCTATTCTCAAAGCAGGGAATTATTAATCCTTTTCTTTCCAAAACAGCATTGGAAGAATTCTAGCATTATCGGTTCTGTTATCAAGTTTAATAGAGTAGAACTTGAGATAAGACACCCTATGCTCTAGTATGCAGATCCTCACAACTTTGTTTTGAATACATAGTTCCTAAATTAAGCTGTTAGTGCCTTATGCTGAATAATGAGCAGTCATTTCCATCCCAGCTGCAGGACCACAAAACAACCTGTAGTTTCAGAGGTAGCAGCAATAGACTGTTTTAGCAAAAATGAGTCTTGTTGGCACTTTAAAGACTAAAAATTGAGGCATAAGCTTTCATGAGCTGCAACTCAGCTTACGAAAGCTTATGCCATAATAAAATTGTTAGTCTTTAAGGTGCCATCCGACTTCCTGTTGTAAAAACTGTAGTGATACTGAGGTCTAACATGTACTAAAAAGGTTTGTTGGTATTCTAGCAAACCCTCCTGGTGTAGACTCAGTATAGATCAGTAAGAGTGGTTTTGCCAGTATATAGTTTATACCAGGCCCCTGAATGAAATAAGCTATCCCAGCAAAAGCACTCTCTTATCTTTCAGAGGGGTAGCAGAGTTGGAAAAACTTAGTCTTTAAGGTGCTGCAAGACTATTTGTTTAGATGGTATCATGAGCTGGTTGTGCCCACAAAAGCTCATGATACCATCTACATGTTTTGTTAGTCTTTAAGGTGCTGCAAGACTACAGTTTTTCTTTTATCTGTGTAACTGTCTACTAGGGATGTGAATGGGTAAGCCATTAACTGGTAAGCATCATCCATACCAGGTGATGCTTACAGGTTATGGTAAACTGGTTGGGTCTGGAGCAGCCTGCCACGGGCAGGGGGCTGCTTCAGCCCCATGGGGTCTGCTGCAGGCAGAGGGTGCTCCAGCCTGGCCGGAGCACCACCCACCTGTGAGGGGGCTTGGCCTGGTGCACTGCAGGCAGTGAGCACTCCACCCATCTATAGCATCCCCCCCACCCTTCCCCATTTAATCGGTTAACTGGTTAAACATAATGTTTAACCAGTTAACTAATTAAATGGAATTTTACATCCTTTCTGTCTACATTAAGGCTTTTGCCAGTAAATACATGTAATTTTTTGTTTAAATCACATCCCTAATCAATATTTCTGGCAGAAGTTCCTTGTCTAGATTGGGCTTCACTCTGTTAACCATCTTTAAATTACTTACTACTTGAAGTAAAATGTTTTCTATAAAAGAGTGCTTTGCAGCAGTAATGCTGAAGTATTTATACACCATTGAAAAAACTGTTTGCAGCATATAGCAATCTTTTATTCTTTTGGTTATCTTCTGTCCCTGGGAATTTCCTTCCTTTATGACTGATTCATCCTGTTGAGCAGACTTCTTTCCTGGCGGACCAAAATAATGGAATATTTAATCTGGAGGACATTTCCCAACTGTATCTTGATATTAGTATATTGGCAATTCAAGTTAACTAAGCTCTGTTTTTACTATGGTGAGAAGTGTTTAGTAAGGAATGCAAATGGAACAAATTTGCTACTGAAGTTCAGGTTGGTTTCCATCAAAACATATCTGGATTAGACTATCTTTCAGTCAGAAATCCGTTATGCCAAAGGTGGGTTTTTTATCTGTGGTAAAATAAATTTTAAATTGAGGTAGGAATGTACTGTAACTATAAATGGGCTGAAAACTTTATTTTATATTTCAGGAAAACACACGAATTGTGAGGGTGAAGATTATAGCTGGAATTGGTCTGGCCAAAAAGGATATCTTAGGAGCCAGGTAAGAGTATGTGTTTAGACTGTAAAGGCAGGGTTGATGGTATATAATTTTCTTCACAAAAATCTAACATGAGATAATACTCTGTTTACTATATGGCACCCATATACCTTCAA
Source organism: Pelochelys cantorii (assembly GCA_032595735.1). Lineage (NCBI taxonomy): Eukaryota > Metazoa > Chordata > Testudines > Trionychidae > Pelochelys > Pelochelys cantorii. The sequence continues at coordinate 19,062,541 of CM064338.1, forward strand.
GTCCTGTTAAACTTCCTTGACACACACACCACACACAATCAAAACATGCTAATTATCCAGTCTGGCCCTTTCTAGTAAGGCTGTCAAACTGCAGATGCCTTGCTGTCTGTCCGAGTCTGCATGGTTACATGTCAGAAGCATGTTTTTCTGCAGGTAATATAGTAGCTAAATCGCAGTAGCTCAAAATTACAGCTGTGAATGCTGTAATCACCTTTTTGTTCGGTGCCTTCGAAGCTAAAAGTATCAGCAGCATTGAATGTTGGCAGGAGCTAAACTATTCCAACTCAAATGATCACTATAGCAGACAATCTGCCAGGGATGTAAAAGGTTAACTGGTTACCCAGTAAGCATTCGTTTTGCTGGTATGCTTACCTGATAAATAGATAACTGAAGGGCTAGGCGGGGGCAGCCTCCCTCCTGCTGCATCTGGGATCGCAGCGGGACCTGGTTGAATGATTAAAATTATGTCATTTAACTGATTAACTTTTTAAAGAGGTATTTACATCCTTACAATCCACTAGCTCGTTGTAGATGTGGGTTATTGCAGAAGGGAGCTTCTCAGAGGGGTGGTAGTGTTAGTCTGTAACTTAAAACAACACTTGAGCACTGTCGACTAACACATTTATTAGGTCATGAGCTTTCATGGATAAATAACACCTGTGTTAATGAAACTAAGTAAGTCAGGCTGGATGTCTTTCATAGCATGTGATGTGGTAATATGACTATCAAAGGCAGGAAAATTGCCTTGGTAGTGCATTAACCTGTTAAGCTCTGTATTCAAGCCCAAGTTGACATTGTTAAACTTGCACAAGGAAGCCTGCTGAAAAGCCAGACCTGAAAGCCCAGAATGCTACTCTAACTTTGCAACCTTTTTAGGACAGCTGGTTAACTATTTTATGTATGTGTTCTGAAGTGGTCAACTGGGGTTATAGAATTTTCACAATTTCAGGTACTTATTTAAGATCAGACTCTATCCTGATTTTACCCAACTATTAGCTAGGAAGAAGGGTGCATTTGGGGGTCAAGAAGCTGTATTCAGTTTGATTAAAAATCTTTCAAGCTTATAAAATAGTTGAAAAGAGTTTCTGTGCAAAAAAGGTGGGGGACTTCTTTTGTTTTCATCTCCTCTGTAAAGAACTTGCGTAAATGGACCTGCATAACCCAAAGTGGGGTTACTTTGTATACCCCAAATTAAAAAACATGGTAAGAGAACCAAAAAAGTGCCACCGTGGCTTAACAACCAAGTAAAAGAAGAAGTGACAGGTAAAAAGACATCTTTTAAAATGTGGAAATCAGATCCTAATGAGGAAAATAGAAAGGAGCATAAACTTTGTCAAATTAAGTAGAAACATAGAATAAGAACAGCCAAAAAGGAGTCTGAAGAACAGCTAGCCAAAAACTCAGAAAGTAATAGCAAACATTTTTAAGTATATCAGAAGCAGAAAGCCGGCTAAACAACCAGTGGGGCCGTTAGACAATCAAGATGCTAAAGGAGAACCCCAAGATGATAAAGTCATTGCAGAGACGCTAAGTGGATTCTTTGCTTCAGTCTTCATGACTCAGGATATTGGGGAGATTTTCAGACCTGAGCCATTCTTTTTAGGTGACAAATCTGAGGAATTGTCCCAGATTGAGGTGTCTTTAGAGGGGAGGTTTTGGAACAAATTGATAAACTTAACAGTAACAAGTCACCAGGACCAGATGGCATTCACCCAAGAGTTATGAAAGAACTCAAATGAGAAATTGTGGAACTGTTAACTGTGGTTTGTAACCTATCCTCTAAATCAACTTCCGTATCTAATTACTGGAAGATAGCTAGCATGATGCCAATTTTTAAAATGGGCTCTAGAGGTGATCCTGGCAATTACAGACTGATAAGTCAAATGTCAGTACCGGGCAAATTAGTTGAAACTATAGTAAAGAATAAAATTGTCAGACACATACATGAAAATAATTTGTTGGGGGGGAAAGTCAACATGGTTTCTGTAAAGGGAAATCATGCCTTACTAATCTGCTAGAGTTCTTTGAAGGGGTCAACAAACATGTGGACAAGAGGGATCCAGTGGACATAGTATACCTAGATTTCCAGAAAGCCTTTGACAAGGTTCCTCATCAAAGGCTCTTAAGCAAAGAAAGTTGTTATGGGATAAGAGGGAAGGCCCTCTCATGGACTGATAACTGGTTAAAAGACAGAAAACAAAGGGTAGGAATAAATGGTAAGATTTCTGAATGGAGAGAGGTAACTAGTGGGGTCCCCCAAGGGTCTGTCCTGGGACCAGTCCTATTCAACTTACTTATTTATACATGATCTAGAGAAAGGGGTAAATAGTGAGGTGGCAAAATTTGCAGTTGAGCAGTTTGGTATCAAGATAGTTAAGACCAAAGCAGACTGTGAAGAGCTTCAGGATGATCTCACCAAACTAAGTGACTGGGCAAAAATGAAATTTAATGTTGATAAATGCAAAGTAATGGGAAAAAATAATCCTAACTATACATACAATATGATGGGAACTAATTTGGCTACAGCTACTCAAGAGAGAGGTGTTGGATTCATTGTGGGTAGTTCTCTGAAAATATCCACTCAGTGTGCAGTGGCAATCAAAGAAGCAAATAGAATGTTAGGAATCATTAAAAAAGGGATAGAGAATATTTTATTCCCTCTATATAAAACCATGGTATGCCCACATCTCAAATACTGCGTACACATGCGGTTGCCTCCTCTCAAAAAAGATATCTTGGCTTTGGAAAAGGTTCAGAAAAGGGCAACGAAAAGATTAGGGGTTTGGAATGGGTGCCATATGAAGAGAGATTAAAAAGACTTGGACTTTCCACCTTGGAAAAGAGGAGACTAAGGGGAGATATGATAGAGGTCTATAAATCATGACTGGTGTGGAAAAAGTGAATAAGGAAAAGTTACTTACTTATTCACACAATATAAGAATTAGGGGTCACCAAATTAAATTAATAGGAAGCAGGTTTAAACCAAACAAAAGGAAGTTTTTCTTCATTCAGTGCACAGTCAACCTGTGGAACTCCTTGCCAGAGGATGTGGTGAAGGATAGAACTTCAACAGGATTCAAAAAAAAGCTAGATAGATTCATGGAGGTTAGGTCCATCAATGGCTATTAGCCAGGATGGGTAGGAATGGTGTCCCTTAGCCTCTGTTCATCTATCTGGAAATGGGTGACATGGGAACGATCACTTGAGGATTACCTGTTGCATTCCCTCCCTCTGGGACATCTGGTATTGGCCACTGTTGGGAAACAGGATATTGGGCTAGATGGACCGTTGGTCTGACATAGTATGGCCATTCTTATGTACTGCAATTGCCATAATCTGTTAGTTTAGTGAAGGGGTGGGCAAAAGGGCCTCCGCAGGCCGAATGCGGCCTGTGGAGGCCCTGCTGCTCCCCCGTCTCCAGGCCAATTAGGGTCTGGGGCAGGGGCAAGTGCACAAAGTTTCCTCTGCCCTTCCAGGAGTGAGTGGTGCTTAGAAGCTCCTGGCAGGGCGGGATGAGACTTCCCACGCTCCCCTGTCCCCAAGCCTTGATTGGCCTGGGGACAGAAAGGGGAGCATGCAACGTCTCCTCCCACCACTAGGAACATGGGTGCCCAGGGGGTATCTCGGGGGGGCGGCAAAGGCACTTCCTTCCCCAGACTAATCACGGTCTGTGGGTGGTGGGGAAGCAGGGAAGTATCATGGCCAGCTCCTTCCGGTGCTGCCCGGGGCCACTAAAATTTCTGAAGTGGCCCCCGGCAAAAAATTGCCCACCCCTGGTTTAGAGCATTGTTGCCAGTAGAATCTGTAGTGTTGAGAGGACTTGACTAATAAAAAATACCAATTGCTTGAAGCAGTCTTTCATTGTTGCTACCGCAGTTGGTGAATTTTTAAGTTCTAAAGTTTTAAGTTCTTAAAGAGAAGCTAGATAATTTCATGGAGTTTAGGTCCATAAAAGGCTATTAGCCAGGGGATAAAATGGTGTCCTTGGCCTCTGTTTGTCAGAGGCTGGAGAGGGATGGCAGGAGACAAATCGCTTGATCATTGTCTTCGTTCCACCCTCTCTGGGGCACCTGGTGCTGGCCACTGTTGGCAGACAGGATACTGGGCTAGATGGACCTTTGGTCTGACCCAGTACGGCCATTCTTATGTTCTTATGTTATGTTCTTATGTTCTAGCCTAATGTAGATGCAACCAACTCATTGTCACCTTAGTAAGCTATTAGTTTCTGATAACACAGTAGGGAATTAGATCTCTGGATCTTCAATAGGGGGCTCAAAGTTCCTGTTTTGTTTGATGCAGAGCCTGTGCTGCTTGATCAGAACAATGACTTGTGAAAAATCTCTTGTAACTTGCTTAATTCAGTTGTACCAGTAGAGTGCTTCTACATGTGGAGTATAGAGAAAAGGAGAGGGGGAATATGATTTGGTACCCTATAAAGGTTTTCTAGGACTCATTTCATGTGGGTAGATGTCAGTAATTTAACTAGTTTGTCATGATTTTAACAAAAGTATTGAGCTTGCATGCCTCGCTCATAGGGAAAATTTAACATATGAAGTTGTTGTTCTTAAGAGTCTTAAATTTTCTAGCTGTTACATGTTTACACAAATAAACGCACTTTAACATCCTTATTAACATTCCAGCCCTATGATTCTATACACAAGAAATAAAAATAATCCTAGCAATGGTGTTGGACCATTACGAGATGGATGTGGTAGAATTAGCAATGAAAATGGAGAAAAGGCAGAGATATTGAATAAAAATGTCTGGTCTATATTACGGATGTTAAAATAAGTTTATTTTTGTAAACATGTAACCATTGAAATTTTCAGTGTTTACATATGGGGGCAGGCTTTTAAGTTGGCTCCCCGCATGCACTGGCTCCCACCTGCCCCTCTCCAATTCTGGCTTGGCACAAGGCAGCAGCATGGAGTGAAGGGGGCAGGTGATGGCACACATGGGGAGTTGGTTTAAGCTAGCTCCCCACATGCACTGGCTCCTGCCATCCTCCCCCCACACTGTATTAGAGGCAGCAGCATGAAGGGGTCTGGGTATAACTGTGTACACAAGTACACATTCAAATTCCTAGTCTATATTGGCTGGGGTGGGGAGATTTAATCAGATCATATAACACTTCCATTTTCACCAGTATCTCAGGAGCCTATTAGAGTCTTTTGTAATCCTAAGATCTGAATAACCTGAATCCAAGAATTTTAAGAGCTGGCTGAGGAGCTTGCTGTAGCATAAATGTTGATTTTAAATAGATCTTGGAACACTAGAGAAGTTCCAGAGGAACTGAAGAAAGCTCATGTGCCAATACTTAAAAAGGGTACACAGAATGGTGTGAGTGATTATAGGCCTGGCACTCTGACATTGATTGCAGGCAAGATAATGAAATGGCTGATCTAGGATTTTGTTGATCAGGCATTAAAGGAGGGCAGTATAATTAATATCACTTAAGTGTTTATGGAAATAGGTTCTGTAAAACTGACACCTCATAAGATTTCAAGATTCATAAAGGCAATAGCGATATTCTGATATATTTGATTTTAAATAAAACCGAACTATTCAAAATTAATAAGGCACACATTAAATGGGTTAAATGCTTGCAAATTGGAAGGTCTCAATATGAAATAGTAAACAGAAAATAATTGGCAAGGGAGTGTTTTTAATGGGATCCCACAAGGATTGGTTCTTGTACCTATTTAATACTTTTATCAGTGACTTGGAACAAAAAACAAAAGTGCTGATAAAGTTTGTGTTTGATGCAATTTGAAGTGAGGTAAATAATGAGAAAAGATCACTGATCTAGAGCAATCTTGATTGGTTGTAAACTTGGGGCAAGCAAGCAAAATGCATCAGAGTACGCCTAAATGCAAATGTATACATCCAAAAACAAAGAATAAAGGCTGTATTTACAGGATGGGGAACTATTCTGGGAATGCACTCCAAAAATATTTGGGAGTCCTAGTGGATAATCAGGTGAACATGAGCTCTGTGAAAAACTGGTCAAACGGGCTGACATTCATAAATAATGCATAAATGGTAGGGCTGTCAAGTGATTTTTTTAATTGCAATTAATCACATGCTTAAATTAATTGCGATCAATCATGGGATTGATCACACTGTTAAACAATAGTAGAATGCTATTTATTATACTGTAGGATGTTTTCTACATTATCAGAAACAGGCACTCTCTGAGTTATAGACATCTGCATATGCAAGCTAAAGCTTAGCTACATCCCTCAGGGGTTTAGGCAAAAGACGCAGAGGTGGTGGTATATAGCAATTGAAATCAATATATTTGAAAGTTTACAAAAAATCAAATATTTATTATATTTCAATTGATATTCTGTTGTTTAACAGTGCGATTAAAACTGATAGCTTTTTTTTTTTAGTTATTTGCATGAGTTTACTGTGATAAATCGACACCCCATGTATTAAGGCTATCTTGAGTGTGCAGGGAGAGCTTATTTTATCTCTGTATTTGGCACTCATGTGACTACTGCTGTAACCGTTCTAAGTTCAAGTGGTCAACAATTCAAGAAGGATATTGATAAACTGGAGAGGGAGTTGAGAAGAGCAGTAAGTGCTAAATGATTAGAAAATATGAACTACAGAACTCTCTTGGTTCAACTCAAGGATATTAAGTATCAGGTAATTGACTGATTGATAGGGCACCTGTGCCCTAGGGCTGTTGCTACACTTCAAAGGTGAAAGCGTCACCTGGAGCCCAGGGTCAGCTGCGGCGTTTCAAAGTGGCAGCGCCACATGGAGCCCGGGGTCAGCTGGGGAGTCCCAGCTAATCCTGGGCTCCACGGGGCGCTGCTGCTTTGAAACACTGCATGCAGCCTGGGGACACACCAGCTGGCCCTGGGCTGCACGCAGCTTTTCAAAGTGGTAGCGCCACACGGAGCCCAGGGTCTGGCCCCAGGCTGCAAGCAGCGCTGCCGCTTTGAAGTAACCCCTCTTCCCTCCCCTTCGCCCCATCCCCCCGCTTCTGTCTGATAGAGGCAGTAAGGTGGGGGGAAAGTGACTCGTCAACTATCCTGTCGACAGTCCAATAAGCATTTGCTTATCGGATAGTTGACTAATCCTTCACATCCCTAGTTCAGCTCAATAAATAGAAGATTAAGGGGTGACAAGTTAGAATTACCTATCTGGGGAACACATTTCATAATGAATTCTTTAGTAGATTAAGTGTATGACTGGCAGTTTGTAGGTAAATTCTAACTGAAAAATGCACAGCTTACTTCAGAATGGAGTAGTTAACTCATTGGAGCAATTTATTAAGGGTCATGATGGATTTTTTTTTTAACTGCCAATCTTTAAATTAAGTTAGGATGTTTTTAAAGCCTGTGGTATATAGAACATCTCCGCTATAAGTTGTCCTGGTATACATCTGTTCCAAACTAAAGTCTTTGATGCTTGTAGGAACTGATATGTTATAAGTTCTCCCATTCCTTGCTCTTAAATCATGCCCAAAACACCCCACCCCCCCAATTTGTGCAAATGGAAGTCAGCCATAGGAAAAAAATTCTCCGCTTTAAGTTGTTTCACTGTAAGTCCAAGTTTTTTGGAATGTATCTTGGCCTGATAGCAAGGACGGCCTGTAGTTCACAAAAGAATTATTTTGAATATGTTCTTTGGCCTCTTATACAGGCGGTCACACTAATAATCAAAGTAGTCGTTTCTGACCTTGAAATTTAAGAACCTTCACAATTCTTAATCATGTAAGCATTTTAAAAAAGACTAATTAAGAATAATGACAACTGTTGGAGATCTCTCTTTTTAACTTCAACACTTTTTTTTTCCAGTGATCCTTATGTGAAAGTGACAGTGTATGATCCAGTGAATGGAATCTTTACCAGTGTTCAAACAAAAACTATTAAAAAGGTCAGACTTCTCTCTTTTTTCCCTTATTTTATCATGAATCTAGACAGAAAGTGAAGATTGAAATAAATAGGACTAAATCACAATGCTTCAGGGTTAAGAGTTGGGGTAGTCTAAGGAAGGGAGCATTCTATAATTGACAGGTATTAGTTCTGCAGCTGGCATGATTTAGTTAGGGTTGGTCCTGCTTTGGGCAGGGAACTGGACTTGACCTCTTCCAGCCCTAGGATTCTATGATCGTGGAAGACTCATTTCATTGTGTTTCTTAATGGCAGGGAATGGAAAAGGGATATGTAGTCTCAAAGGCAGGCCATTCATGAGGGTTCCATATTGGGCTTTTTTTGCGGAAAAACAGCTTCTCTTCTCTTATTCCTACTTAGGAATGTTAAAAAGGATTATTTTGTAAACATGTAACCACTGAAATGTTTACATGCAGGGGGTGGGGGAGCTTTTAAGCTGGCTCCCCATGAGCACCAGCTTCTGCCTGCCCTCCTGCATGCTGCTGCCTCTGATACCGAGGCAGCAGTGCAGGGTGGGAGGAGGGACAGGTGACTCTGCAGGAACTGGTTCTTGCAAGGAGATGGCTGAAAATGTGGCTCCCCATGAGCACTGGCTCCTGCTTGCCCCCTTGCACTGCTGCCTCTGTATCAGATACAGAGGCAGCAGCGTAGGGAGGCAAGAGCTCCTGTCTGCCCTCCAACCCCACCCTCCAACTGCATTTCTGTGTGTAACCGTGAAAGTTAATCAATGAGCCGAGGCTCATTGGTTAACCATTAAGCATTTAAACTGTCACATCCCTAATTCCTACCTTCACCTTTTCTCTCCCTTCCTCTAACTTGACCATAAGTCAGTGAAGAGCTATGCTGTTGTTGGTCCCTCTTGGGCGCACAGAGGGGCAAGTAGAAGTTATTTTAGATCACTAACCTGAAGACCGTTAACAAACAGAAATTAAGTTGGATTTGGAGGAGCACATACAGCAGAGTCACTGTTTCCCAACCTAATATGTGCTTCCTAACTGCCACAATCTCATAATTAGTGAAGTGGGTCATGTTGTGACCATCTTTATGCACCTTTTCCATATGCACTAGACAAAATCTAGCAATATTTGTGCGAGTTAACTCCTTTCTGCACTACACGGGAGGAGAGCACGAGGCCTGGCTTTTGAGCTCTGACTGCTTCTATGTTAACTACCAAAGTTAAAATAGTACAGAACACTATGTATAATCAAAATGTTGTTTCTTTATCTGTAGACCTTGAATCCAAAATGGAATGAAGAGTTCTTGCTTAGAGTAAGTAATTTTATGAGTTTGATTACATATTTTTTACATTCTTTAATATAGTATACAAGATATTTGCTTAGTATACAAGATATTTGCTACTAATATGCACATAATACTACTAAAACAGTATGTTCACGACTTGTATGTTAGAGTGCAAAATAACATCTTGTGAATTATATTTGTGGTAGCATAGCAATTTACAGAATGAGAAAAATAGCTTCTTCATCTAGAAGCGTCCCTGGGGGTACTCCACATGAGGTGTTGAGCGCCCCAGTGCTTCCCGACGGATTTTTCTCTCAGCAATGTATCGGGGGCTGTGCATGTGCGGCACACGTGAGCCTCCCTCAGTACTATCACGCATGCACGGCCCTCCCCCCCCCCCCCCCTTCAGTTCCTTTCTGCTGCCCCCGGCTTCAGACGGAACTCTCCTGCTCTGCAAAGACTTCTCCTCACAAATCCCTTTCGTCAAACAGTTATTCTTAGAATTAGCTTACCTTTACAGTTTTATGGTTAATAGTTAGTTATTCCACTTCTTTAGAGTTAGGTTTAAAAAAAAAACCAAAAAACAAAAACCACTGCAGTCTTGAACTGCGGTCTTCAGCCACCCAGCTTTAAAGCTGCAGGCTCTGCAAGAGCTTAATGCCTGTCTCCCACTGCGCTAAGCTGAAAGTGCATGAAGACAGAGAGCTACAAATTAAAATGTCCTATTGTGACAAGGACAGACACAATAGCTCTGACCCGGGCTCGGGTATGAGCAATATACCTATGAGGCAAACGTCCCCTAAACCATCAAAGGCAGGGGTGAGCGCTCTGAACCAGCAGCCCAGAAAGCGGCACACTGAGGGGAAAAAAGACACACTGCTCAGGCAATAACCACCTGAGCACATTTGACCGCCCAGGAACCTTGGGCGAGTACAAAAAGGGCAATAAAAATGTATTACTGATGCAATAGGTCTCCCCGTGCCTGCCTCATGTTCCACGCTGTCTGACACGCCTCCCACCGGCTATCGGAGCTCTTCCCGCTCCTAGCACAGCATTGAGGAATCCCCTCATAGACCAACTGCTGGGTGCTGGCTCCCCTCTCCTGTTACCAGGGGCAACACCTCAGAGGAGAGCTATCTCAGAAGTGGGAGCAAATTATTTACAGATAACAGAGCTATCCAGGCTGCATACTCTGTTCATTAGTCACGATGACCAAAAAAACCTGGCAATTTCTCCCACTTCATAATATAACTGATAATTTAATTGATAACATACATCCTCAGTCTCTGTTCTCTGATTATTCTGACTTGCCCTCTCTGAGGATGAGGAAGAGTGCTTACCTGCTTTTTTACCTCAGCCATATATGGAGGGCTCTATATGGTCTGCTTATCTGCAACAACAGGACTTTTTTAGAGCACAAATGGCTCCCTGGGCTCCTTATTTTTGGATGCCACCACCTATGCTTTGCCCCCCACAGTGGCAAATGTTCAATCAACCACCTCAACAATATAAAAAGAAACCATGTAAGACCAAGCATATGGCAAAGTCCTGCTCTCCCTTAAACCTGTCACCCCACACCTCTGAGGGGAACTGACAGTGAAAGCCATTGCTCTCCTATGTCGGCTTCTACATCTCTATTACATTCAAATGCAGCCTCTACCATGGAACAGGCATTGTTACCATCTGTCACTCATACCTCCGATGATCTCTCCTCTTTTCAAGAATTATTTAAAAGAGTTGCTATCGATTTAAATATATCTATGGAAGAAGTTCAGCTTTCTCAACATGAACTCACTAACATCCTTCAGCCCAGTACAGCAACAAAGATGGCACTCCCTATTAATCCAGCCATCCTGGAGCCCACTAAAACACTATGGTAAACACCTGCATCTATCCCCCCAACATGCAGGAAAGCTGACCAAAAATATTATGGTCTTCCCCCTCTTTCCCCCCCCCCCCCCCAACGGTTCTCAATTCCTTTTTTTCTCACCCAACTCCCTCATAGTAGACGCTGCACAACAGAGGAGCAAACAACAAAATCGTTCCACCCCATACGAAAAGGACAATAAACGCCTGGATATGTTCGGAAAGAAGGTTTATGCCTCAGCCACTCTTCAGATGAGAGTGGCGAACTATGCTGCTTTTTAAGTAAATACGACTTCAATAATTATACAAAATTCAATACTTTTATTGAAGATATCCCTGACGGTAAAAAGGCATAGTTTCAGGCTCTTGTTTCAGACACAGCTACAAGGACTACTGCAACAGCAGTCACTATGAGATGAGCCTCATGGTTCAGCTCCTCTGCTTCCCCCGCCAAGTGCAGCCATTGGTAGAAGACCTTCCCTTCAATGGAGAAAAACTGTTTTCTGCAAAGACCAACGAACTGCTCCAATCAATGAAAGAGTCCAGAGCCATATTGCGGTCACTCGGTATCCAAACCCCTATGACGAGACAAAGTCTGTACAGGTACCAACCATATCAGAGACCTAGATACCCACAATTCACCTACCAGTACCAGAGGCAAGACCAGGCCCCGTACCAACAGAGGGCTTGCAACAGGCAGCACAGGCGTCACCCTCTGACTGACTAATAACCCCAACCGTTCATCCCAACCCAGCAAGCGAATTTGAAACAACGGTCGAGAGAAGTAAAACTACACCACATGCATCAGAGCTTGAGATTCATTCTAAACCTTTCTTTTTTCGCTTATTACCTTTCCTTTCAAATTGGGTATCTATTACCACTGATAAGTGGGTAACTCAAACTATCTCCCTAGGTTATACTATCCCTTTTCTCTCTCCTCCCCCAACCTCCCACCTCGTCCCTCTTCAGGGACCCGTCTCACAAAATCATATTACAACAAGAAGTTGACCACCTTCTTGAATTTAGGAGCCATAGAACCAGTACCCTAAGAGTTCCACGGAACCGGATTCTACTCGCATTATTTTCTTGTAGAAAAGAAGACAGGTGGTTGGAGACCGATCCTTGATCTTCGGTTACTAAATAAATACATAAGGAAACAAAAATTTAAAATGGTCACTCTAAATACTATTATCCCAGCTCTGGAGCCTGGTGACTGGTTTTCTTCTCTTGACCTGCAGGACGCATATTTTCATGTATCCATTCACCCCTCTCATAGACGCTTTCTCTGTTTTACTTTAGGTCTCCAACATTACCAGTACATGGTACTGCCCTTTGGACTCTCCACTGCACCAAAGGTATTCACGAAGATGCTAGCGGCTGTTGCTGCTCACCTCAGAAAGCAAGGAATCACGATTTACCCATACTTAGACGGTTGCCTTATCAAAGCAAGGACCAGTCAAGACTGTTACCAAGATACCATTACTGTGATAACCTGCCTTCACTCTTTAGGCTTCCTAATAAATTACGGCAAATCAACGCTCACGCCAACCCAAACAATCCAATTCATCGGAGCTCAACTCAATTCGATCACAGCCAGAGCCTCTTTACCGACAGACAGATTCACTCTCATCAGTGAACTGGCAAAATCCCTTCAAGATGTGCCAGTAGTAAGGGTTTACGACTGCCTTCAACTATTAGGTCACATGGCATCATGCAATCCTGTGGTCCCAAATGCACGTCTCTTTATGAGATGCCTCCAGGGTTGGCTTTGACGCAAGTACAAGCCGCACGTCCATCATATGAACAAAATGATTACACTACCACACCCAGTGAAAGCATCCCTACACTGGTGGACAAAATCATGCAACCTGTGCATCAGCATTCCCTTTTGAACCCTGGAACCCTCTGTAGTTGTCACTACAGACGCATTCCTTACGGGTTGGGGTGCCCATACAGAAGGCTGCACAGCACACGGCCTATGGTCTCCAGTAGACCACATGCTCCACATCAAGGCCCTCGAACTCAGGGCAGTTAGCCTGGCATGCCAACATCTGTTACCCAATGTCATGGGGATACATGTAGAAATATATACAGACAACATCGCATGCATGTTCTATATAAACAGGCAAGGCGATGCCCGATCACACACACTATGCCTGGAAGCTATAGCACTTTGGAATTGGTGTCTAGCCCGAGACATTTGCATATCTGCTTGCCATCTTCCTGGGGCCCTAAATTCAACGGCAGATGCCCTCAGCAGAGCTCTGCCACAAGAGCACGAATGGGAACTCGACTATGCACTCCTCAGCGACATATTCAGCTGATGGGCTTTCCCAAATATAGATCTATTTGCCACTTCAATAAACAAAAAATGCCAGAGTTGTTGCTCCAGGGCGGGCATGGGGAAAGAGTCCTCCGGAGATGCTCTAGTTATAACCTGGAATGCACTCCTATATTACGCTTTTTCCCTGTTTCCTCTCCTCAACAGAGTCCTCATAAAGGTTCTGAACGACAAAGCCAAAGTTATCCTCATTGCACCCTGTTGGCCCCGACAGCCATGGTTTCCCCTTCTAGTCAGGCTAGCAATACATCAACCAATCACGCTTCCGAATGATCCCAACATTCTTTATCAGCCAGGGATCATGTATACTCACCCTCAGTTTCGCACACTCCGTCTCAAGGCGTGGTACCTAGATGGTTCACGGGCATAGAACTGCAGTGCTCTCAACAAGTACGTGATGTCCTCTTACAGAGCGGAGCACCTGCAACAAGAAAAACACATGAGCAAATGGACTCGATTTGTTCTCTGGGCAACCTGTCGTAACATACGACCTCAAGACGCTCCACTTCCTGATATACTGGAATACCTGTTACACCTCAAACATTCTCATCTCTCCCTCAGCTCAATCAGGGTCCACCTAGCAGCCATTGCAAGCTTTTATGCAACAGTGGAAGACACCACAGTCTTCGCAGACCCAGTAACTAAGCGATTTTTGAAAGGTCTTCAGGCTCTATACCCAGAGGTGGCACCCCCTCAAGAGCCTTGGGACTTACACTTGGTACTAACAGCCCTCACAAAACCGTCATTTGAACCCATGGCAACATGTTCCCTATGCCATTTATCCTTAAAGATGGCATTTTTGGTAGCAATAACATCAGCCTGCAGAGTGAGCGAGTTGGCTGCCCTGATGGCAGAACCACCTTTCACCACGTTTTTTAAAGACAAGGTCACGATGCAACCGCACCCAAAATTCCTCCCCAAGGTGCACTCCCCTTTCCATTTGAATCAGACAATATACTTACCAAAACCCCACGCTAATGCTTTTGAAGCTCAGATGCACACCCTAGATGTCAGAAGGGCTCTCTCCTTCTACATCGACAGAACAAAATCTTTCAGATCCTCTCCTCGTCTTTTCGTCTCCCAAAGCAGATCATAGCAAGGGAAAACAAATTTCATCAGAGGTTGTCACATTGGATCTCAGATTGCATTGCTACCTGTCATTCCCTAAACAACCTACCTCTGCCAGTTCCGATTTGGGCACACTCCACAAGGGCAGTCGCCGCATCCGTGGCTTACCTGAGGAAAATCCCACTACATGACATATATGCGCAGCAGCCACGTGGTGGTCAGAAAACACCTTTGCAAAACATTATGCACTCACCTCAGGACCCCTCCAGCATACCAAACTAGCAAAAGCTGTAGTACAGACGGCATACTTACCTGATCCGAAGTCCCTGCCTCCATAAGAAAATACTGCTTGAAGTCACCTCATGTGGAGCACCCCCAGAGATGCTTCTCGATGAAGAAAAGGTTACTCACCTTCCTGTAACTGATGCTCTTCAAGATGAGCATCCCTAGGGGTACTCCACTACCCTCCCTTCCTCCCCTCTACTTCGGAATGTCCTTATGATAACATCTATAATAAATTATTTGCCGGGTTCTGGATAAAGAAGGAACTGAAGGGAGGGGGGCCGTGCATGCGTGATAGTACTGAGGGAGGCTCATGCGCGCCGCGCATGCGCGGCCCCCGATACATTGCTGAAAGAGAAATCCGTCAGGAAGCACTGGGGCGCTCAACACCTCATGGTGAGCATCCCTAGGGATGCTCATCTCGAACGTAAGTTACAGGAAGGTGAGTAACCTCCTTTTATATTTAGCACTAGTTAATCTGTTTCTGATTCATCTATTTGAAGTGGATTATTAAGTACTGATGTTTAATTTAAGGAGCAATTTTAATATTCTGAAACACTGAGTAGACTTCTTTCCTAATTATGTTTTTCTGTAGCTTCATTACTTGTCATGGGGGGTAGAACTAACACTTTCTATAAGGGTTTATTTATTCTTTTAGATGCACCAACCAGCCGCTAGAGGGCATGCAACAACTTAAAATTTTCTGTTTTAAATCTCTCAATTTGGATCCCAGTTCAGGTTTTAAAAAAATAAATCTATTTCAAAGTAAACTAGATAATCAAAGCAAAACATTGATAAGAGTTGCTTAGTCATATTGGTGAATTTTTATATTGATTGTGCTGTTAATCATCCATATTTTTCAGATGTTAAGCCTGATAACTGAGGCATCAGCTTTCTACAAAGTATGCAACTACTGAATTTGTATAGAGTTATATTAAAGTTTCTAGAGGAGAGCTGCAGGAAGATATACTTGCTTAATATTGAGAGTGGGTAGGAAGCAGAGAAACACAAGTGATTAGGTTCTGTGTAGACCATAAGAAAAGTGTATTCTCTTCAGGATAACATTTCATGAAGTAGGGTATAAGAAGGAAACTAAAATGTCTGGCCCCAGGCTCCACGCGGCACTGCTGCTTTGAAACACCTCCTCTTCCTCCCTCTCTCTGCTTGCTGCCTCTTTCTGATAGAGGCAGCAAGGGGAAGGGGAATGACTAGTCAACATAGCCTGTCGACTATCCGATAAGCATTTGCTTATCGGATAGTTGGCTAGTCATTCACATTCCTACTGGCCATAGTGTCTACTGCTTCAGAACTGGTTGGACACCACAGCTCTACAACACAAGCGCTCCCAGAAATATCTAGCAGTACTAATGGCTCTTTTACCTTGATGACTGGCTGATAAGAGCCAATTTATAAAGGAGTTCATCTCCTTTGTCCCAGGTACTCTAAAAAGTGAGACAGAATGAAACCAGGGTTGGCCTCATCAGTTCCAATGCACTGATTTACTGGATGTAGTAGTGAGCAAAAGCACTTGAAAATCCAACCTATTGGATTTTTTTCTTCTTCTCAGAAGCAAGGTCAGGTTCTGCCACTCAACTTGAGGTGCAGTTTGACAGATTGGATGTTTGGTGGATCAATGTATTCTTTATTGTTATGCAAGGGTGTTCTTTGAACTTCAGAGCAGGGAATCTTCTGAAAGAAACACATACTGAGGGTAAACTGCTTCTTCATCTGGAATAGAGAGAGAATTTAATCTTCATCGGTTTTCCATTCAGTTTGTCCTGGACTATTGGATCTCCCCCTTATCTCTGAAAAATTCTTTTTGTTGAACGGTGGTATGTGACACTTGTACTCTTTAAGTAGGAGTAAAGCACTTGTTTTAAGATTGCTATTCAAGAGCAGTCTCCATCTGGGATATGCTGCTTTTTAAACTGATAGCGTAAGGAAATTCTGGTAATAGCTCCATATATTGCAAAAGAGGACGTTCCTGGTAGTGAATCTACTGGATGAATTTATTACAAAATAGAAAAACTAACAGATGACCCACAGTGAAGCACTCTGTACCGGTGTTTCTTAAACTTTTTAAGACTGAGGGAAAACCAAACAAATTTTTTTTTTTTTTGAGGCGCACCAAGGATTTTTTGTTGAGGCCCCCCCGCCCCCAAAAAAAAGTCGGGGAGAAAAAGGGTCAGGGGAAAGTTATTGCGCAAAAAGAAAGTCGCTTGCCCCTTTAAGGGCAGCCATTTTGAATTCTGTTCTCCGTGGCACAGTGTGCCGCAGAACGCAGTTTAAGAAACACTGCTCTATACTGTGGCCTTAGAGGGTAAGGAAGATGCTGGATCCTGTGTAAAGTTCTCTCAAAAGTGGCTTCTCATTCTAATTAAATCAGTCATCTAACCTACAGTTTTTTACCATGAACCATATTCACTGCCTAGGGAAGCTGGATTATTTTACCTCATGGGACTAAACCATTTTGTGAGTAGTTACCTTTATATGCTTTACTAAGGGTAGCTAATTTCTGCATAGACTGTCAGAGCAGATCTGACTGTCCTTTGCTGCTGTCGATTAGCAAGGATCTAGATACCAAAAAGCAGAAGAGCATGTTGCATCACAGTTAAGGCATCCTCTACTGTAATAGTTTACAAACGTTTTTTCTCATGACCTGGTTGAAGAAAATTGTTGATGCCCATGACCCAACATGATTTGACTAAAGTGTGGTCTTTAAGATGGTGTTGAGGATGAGAGCTTTGGGGTAGAAGAGGGGGTGCCACCTTTGGGGTGGGGAAGTTGGAGCTGGGGCAGGAGTAGCTTACCTTGAGTTGCTCCTGGTCAGCCGGGCAGCAGGGGTGCTAAGGCAGGCTTCCTGACTGTCCTGGCACTGCAAACCATGTTGTTCCACAGAAGCAGCCAGCAGTAGTTTTCCAAACAATGCCAGTGCGGTGTCAGTACTAGGGGCAATGTGCAGAGCCCTATGCACTAGTTCTCTTCCCTGCCCCCCAGGAGCCACAGGTCTGGCCGCTTCTGGGGTGCAGCACAGTGTGCGGTGTCAGGATGAGCAGGAAACCTATCTTAGTACCCCCACTGATCATCCTGCAGCAACGAGACTGATTCCTGACGTTCCATGACCCAGTACTGGGTGGTGACCCCTAGTTTGAAAACCACTGCTGTACAGCATGACTTAAATTTCTCCACAGAGAGAACGATGCTACTTGGATTTATGGCAGTACCTTCAGTATTTGCTGGATTTGGCTCTCTTGTGTCCTACATCAGGCTAAGGAGAGAAGTCTTGCAGTCTTGTTGTCAACTCTTCATAAAAGACACAGATAATGAAAAGTACAAAAGGGTTAATGAGTATGCATCTTCCTACAATGTATGCAACTCTTGGATTTAATCTTGTTAAAGCTGCAAAACCAGACAATACTATATACCACTAACATGAGGATGGGAGTCTCAGTAAGAACATAAAGACCTAAACGAATAAGCAGACAGAAAGGAAGGACAGGGAGAGAATGGGTTTAAGTAGTTTTCTTTTGAGTAGGCCAAGATTATTTTTTTCATCCACTGTGTTTATAAACAAGATCAAATTTGTCTTCAAATTCATGTAGTTGCTCTTTGCAGCAACTGGCTATTCTTTCTTTGGCTGGTTACTCGGTTCTGAATACCACTATTCTGTTCTGGGCATAAACCTACTCTTCCACTTGAGTAATATCATGCTCTTCAAGATCATTGCTTCCCTCAAGAACCAAAGTCTTTTTGTGACAGAGAAAATTCAGCTAGCAGGTAAAAAACTTACAATAGACTTTTTGGCAGAGATTTAGGTATTGAGGACAAATACAACTGTAATTCTTGTGTTCACCTCTTTCCACAGTTGTTGGCTAGTCCCATAGTATATGTATCAGATTTCCTTTTTCTTTGTCAGTGGCATCAACAAATATCAAAACAAGATCTTTAACTTGTGCAACCTCTGTAGCATCCAACACATAAATAAAACCTTTTTTTTTTTGGTTTTTTTTTTTTTTTTTTGTTTTTTTGTTTTTTTTGTACCATGCATAGCCTGAAATTCAGAGAAGCACTTTTAACACTATGTAATATCCTGTGCTATTGGGATTTTTAAAGGCTGTGAAATCTCGTACCCTGGGGTCAATTGGTTTCTCTGGCCCACCTCCTTATATTTTGGACTGCTTGACAGTAAAACTGATTGATTGGAAATTTTCTGATGAAATAGTTTCCCTGGAAAAATATCTTTGTTGAATGTATAATGCCCTCACAAAACATCTCTGGTTTGAACTTTTATTTAAATCTGCCTACATTTCAGTCTGAAGCTTACCTGGCTTTCTGCCAACTTGCTGTGCACATTGCGCTTGGGCCTTTAAGGTTTTCCAGCTCTGAGGCAACATCATCTGCCCAGAACCAGGAGCCTGGAAGCCCTGAGAACCCAACCCAAGAGAGGGCCTCAGAGCTTCTGCTCCACCATGCAGGCTGCCTCAGGTGGGGGACCCCAGGGGCTTCCTGGCTTGTGAGGCTGCCATACATACTTGTGAATGGGCCAGCTCTATTAGACAATCGCTATGCAAGTAACTCTTAGAAAACTGATCAGTTGTAACTGATTGTTTGACAATTACTATCCTATATGCCCTTTTTCCTAAGCGTTTGGATCTTAACTAAGATTCTGAATCATTGGGAAGAATGAGTGATACTTTGGGTTCTACGTCTTTCCATCTTATCTGGACAAGTAGTGCGTAGGATAAATTTATATTAATGGACATTGCTGTCTAGAACAGAGCTACTCAACATGCAGCCTGTGGGCCGCATGTGGTCCGTGGCCTGTTTGTTTGCGGCCCACAGTGTGGGTTTACATGGGGCTCATCCCGTGGCCTCTGGGTGGGATCCTTTGAACATGGCCTCCATTGGGAACACACTCCACAATGGCAATTCAATGTAATGGTCTTCTGTTGATATGTGTTTTAGTAGTTAAATTTGTGGACTGTCATTGCTCAGTAAAAGTGCTGTTATATGGGTGGAAATTGGGGAAAATATTACATTTTATTAATATCAGCGGAACTGACTTAAATGGGGCCTGCGTGTTGTGTAGTCTTGCCTTAATCTTTGCATTCATGTCTGTCAGTGTGAAAAGCTATTTGCATTTATATTTGCATATATATGCAACCACACTTAAGTTGCGGCCCTTGGCATGTGCTGTGAGTATCATTGTGGCCCACGGGGCTTCCAAAGTTGAGTAGCCCTGGTCTAGAAGTACAAAGTTAGCATCTCCAAAACGTGCTCATAATCTTAGTGTATATTTTAGAAATGTGTGTCTGTAAGTCTGTTTGTTCAAGAACACCTAAACTGGGGGTGGGCAATAATTTTTGCAGAGGGGCCGCTTAATGAATTTTGGTACATGGCACAGGCTGGCTTCAGGTCCTCAGGATGGGCAGAGCCTCAGGCAGAAGGGGTAGGGCTAGTGGCTAGAGAGAGTGAGTGTAAAAAAGATACTGTGAGAGAGAGAGACTTTGTTACACAGATTTAGTGTGCAGCAGAGAGATGGGAATGTGTGTGACTGTGTGTGTGATGGTGACTGTGGCACAGACTGGGTGTGTTGACAGTGACACAGTGTGTGCTTGTGTGCTGGCTGCTGCTGGGTAAGTTTGAGAGAAACCACATGCTGCCTCTTAAACACAGGGAAAGCTGTCCTGCTCTGTCTCTTCCCCACTCTGCAGAGATGGGGTATGGGGGAGGGGGAGAAGAGTGTGTGTGCGTGTGTCTGTCTGAGCACTGAAACAAAACTTATTTGAGTTCAGGACTCGAGTAATACTAAGTAAATCTTAGTCTCAGATATGGATCTATGTGGGTAGATCTTTCAGAAGGAACCAAAGTAATGCTAGGCTTGCTATAACTGGTGTAAGCATTTCAGGTTATTTGTACAGATAGGAAGGATAGTTCCCTGTTCAAGGGTGTTTATACAGATATCAGCATGGCAGTATTCCTAGGTGGCAGGCTACTTGTTTCTGAACAGTAAATAAGTTGTTACAGTTCCATTTCAAGCATGTTAGTTCTTTCAGCACCATAGTTCCTACAGTATTTGTTTTGTTGTGGATGAAAGCAGGCATGCTTATGTGGAATAAGGTGAAGCGTAAAATATGCTCTATTCCTGTAAGAATTCACTGGCCTTTTCTAAGTTTTATCACATCTCCACTCAAATACTCCAAGCACTTCATTGTGTTTACTTTTAGTAACAACATGTCAAATGGTTTCTTAAGAACAATGCTTGTTCAATCTGATATATTCTGTATGAATTTATTCTGTGTAGAACTGTCAATATTCTTAAAACACAGTAAAGAGAACCATCAAGGCCCAATGCCAGCCTGAAGCCAGACAAGATTAAATTAGAAATTAGGCCCAATATTTAACAGTGAAGAATAGTAACTATTGGAGCCAGCTTCCAGGGGCAGTGTTTGATTCTCTATTTTTTTATGTCAATAAATCAATACTAGATATCTTTCTGGAGGATATTCTTTAGTGAAACACAAGTTATTAGGCTCAATATGAAAATAACGGAGACATTTTTTGGCCTGTAATATACAGGAGTTCAGACTTCATGATCTAATGCTCCCTTCTGGTTTTGAATTCTGGGAATCTATGCAGTGGTCAAGGTTTGTGTCAGGTTAAATACTAATTTTGTATCTTGATTCTAAATTAATTTGAACTTTTAATGAGTGTTTTATAAAGAATTGTCCTTTTTAGTGCCAGATTTGGGTGATCTATCTACTGCTTCCTGTTTAATCCTAGAATATTGCTTGAGGAAAAATAACTGCTGCAGCTTTCCAAATATCTTGACTGACTAATAACTGTTAATCTGTTCCTCTTTCCTAGGTTGATCCTCAGCAGCACAGGCTCCTTTTTGAAGTATTTGATGAAAACCGTTTGGTAGGTCATTGCACATTAGAATATTTCTGTTCTTTGAAGACATGAATGAAATCAAGTTTAGATGGAAATGTTTAAAAAGGGCAGTTCCATAATTAATTTTGATAAACATATCAGATTTAACGCTAAATCTGACAGTGTTTTCTTTTTTTGAAGTCACTACTCTTTGTAATTCTTCTGTTAGAAATTTTGGAATCTAGTGTCTTGTATGTGGTATCTGCTTGTTCAAATGTTTTCATGGATTCTTTGATCTGACTGTCTTTATAGTTTGAGTTGGTGTAATGTTATAGAAACTTGATGGTAGCTTTCTTAAATGATCTGAGGCTTGTTTTATCCACTACCAAATGCCCTTAGTAAAGATACAGGCTTCTCTGAGACGGATGTGGTTTTGACCACAGTTTTAATAACTTAAATTGGCAAAAAGGAAACATTAATTTTTAAACTTACTTTGCAGTTGTATCTTACCTACAAGGTTCATTGTCATGAATTGGTATGTTGATTAAACCACATATAGCCTTTTAACTAAAGTTGGCGTACTACTGTTTGCTAGCCAGGAGGATACACTAGATCTCTATAAATATCTATTTAAGAAATAAACTTTCACATACTCTTATTCAAATTTGTTAATATTTTCTGAAAGTGTGAATGATACATCTCTTTACAATACACCTTCACTATGGATTTGTCAACCTATGATTGGATGAAAATTGGAATTCGCTTTAAAATGTATAGAGAACATTTAAAACTGATCTTTTTACTGGATACAGAAAATAAAAATTATCAAAATACATCTTCAATTTAAAAATATATTAAAGTTTTAACTGTAATTAGTTAATTGACTTTCTGGTCACTGTGGGTCAAATTTTCTACTTAGGACTCTAAAGGCGTATAGGCACTTCTTCTTCCTGGGTGTTTTTAAAAATCTCACTAGGCATTTACCTGCAGCTTGAGATGACTAAATATCTTTGAAAATCTGGCCCTATTTCCTTCAAATTCTTTAGAATTAGGAAAGCTTATCCTCTCCAACCTTATTTTAAGTCATAGATGGAAGAAAACAAACTTCCCTGCTTTTTCAACTCATTTTCTTAACTTTGAATGAACTAGTCCAAATGAAGAAAATATTTTCTCTTCACCAACTATGTAAACTGAATCTAAAAATAATTAGGGCAAAATCTTTTCTGTGAAACCAAAACTGACAGTTTGAATTGATATCAAAAGATAGGCTTTCCCCTATTTTGTATATTTTTTAAAAAAGAAGCACCTTTTTCACAGCATATTTCTTAAATTACATTAATAAATTCAACCCTTAAATTTGAGACTGAGTCTAAAATAAATTTTATTTTTAGAACTCTGTTTTTGACGCTTGCTAATATTAGTTAAATATATTATAAAAATATTGTGTTTTTTATCTGCCCTCTTGGAGACTGGCCATCAAGAGCATCAGCTGTTTTAGCAGATCGGCAAATGAACCTCTAGAATGACATTTAATGTCTTGTGCATCAGCTTTCACTCAAATTATAATAGAAGTACTCAAAAGGCACTGGGATTTGGCTGTTAACTAGAGGTACAATTTCTAAAAGCACCTATATCTTATTTTCGATAGCAGTCTAAGTCGCTTATACTGCCGCTTCCCGTTTTGTATGTGTGCAACTGACTGGTTTTCTTTTCTAAGAGGAGTAGTTTTGCATTTATCCTTTTTGAATTTCATCCTATTTACTTCAGACCATTTCTCCAGTTTGTCAGATTATTTTGAATTCTAATCCTGTCCTCCAAAGCACTTGCAAGCCCTCCCAGCTTGGTATTGTATGCGAACTTTGTGTCATTTTCTAAACCATTGCTGAAGGTATTAAACAGAACCAGACCTCGAACTAATCCCTCAGGGACCCCACTCAGTATGCTTTTCCGGCTTGACTGGATCACTCTTTGAATCCTAGGGTTGGAAGAGACCTCAGGAGGTCATTGTGTCCAACCCCCTGCCCAAAGCGGGACCAACGTTAACTAAATCATCCCAGCCAGGGCTTTGTCAAGCCAGGACTTAACCTCTAGCGATGGAGATTCTTCCACCTCCCTAGGGAACCCATTCAAGTGCTTCACCACCCTCCTATTAAAATAGTTTTTCCTAATATCCAACCTAGACCTCTCCCACTGCAACTTAAGACCATTGTTCCTCATTTTGTCATCTGTCACTACTGAGAACAGCTTATCTCCATCGTCTTTGGAATCTCCCTTCAGGTAGTTGAAGGCTGCTATCAAATGCCCTCTCACTCTTCTCTTCTGTAGACAAGCCCAAATCCCTCAGCCTTTCCTTGTAAGTCATGTGCTCCAGCTCCCTAATTGTTTTTGTTGCCCTCTACTGAACTTTCTCCAGTATGTCCACATCTTTTCTGTAATTGGGGCAGGGAGTGGGGATGGGGGCAGAATTGGATGCAATACTCCAGATGTAGCTTCACCAGTGCTGAATAAAGGGGAACAATCACTTCTCTAGATCTTCTGGCAATGTTCCTCCTAATGCACCCTAGTATGCCATTAGCCTTCTTGGCTTCAAGAGCACACTGTTGAATCATATCTAGCTTCTCATCCACTGTAATCCCCAGGTCCTTTTCTGCTGAACTGCTACTTAGCCAGTCAGTCCCCAGCCTATAACAGTGCTTGGGATTCTTCTGTCCCAAGTGCAAGACTCTGTGCTTATCTTGTTGAACCTCATTAGCCTTTGGAAATAGTTTTCCAACCAGTTATGCATCCACCTTATGATTGCTCCATCTAGGTTGTATTTTTCTTGTTTTAAGGAGAACATGTGAGACTGTATCAAAAGCCTTACTTAAAGTCAAGGTAAACCGCATCTACCGCTCCTCCCATCCCACAAGGCTTGTTACCCTGTCAAAGAAAGCTATTAGGTTTGACACAATTTGATCTTGACAAATCTATCTTAAAACTAACGTCGTATTAATCTATGGTATAGTTCTAACACAGTGTTGCTTTTTCTGGATTGCAATGCCTTCTCTCACACTTAATAAAAATGATTATTGCTGAACACATTCTCTCAACTGCAACTGGTTGTCAACAGGCAGGATCAAACTTTGGACTTCTGAAGCTTACTGAATAAACCCATGTTGCATGAGCCAAAAGCCAAATGACTATTAGCTAAGGCTGTAGTAAATGCCTCAATCTCTAGATGTTCTAGGTACCATTAGAAGGGAGCAGAGTGCCACTCCAAACAGGCCTGCATTACACTGGCTGCAAGTTTCATGGATTATTTTTCAGCATGTACTTTCATCTGCCTAAGATTCCAATATTCCTTAGAGAAAAGGCAAAATTCTCTATCAGCACTAGCCTCTGAGAATCCATCATAAGAATGGCAGTTCAGGGCTTTACAACCTCTTGCCTCATGAAGTTCCTCATTGTGATTTTAGAAAGCAAGCATGGCAGAAATGCTCATGAAGTGGAGCAATCTGAAGAGATATGTGGAAGTAAATAAGGCTTCTGTCTTCAAATCATTGCTAAATGACAAGATTCTGTCAGGTCCAGCTGTATTCACTAGCAGGATTCTATTGTAGCTGATGGATTGATAGTGACTAGCCAAGAAACCTATAGGTGGCCAGACACTGCTGGTTTTGCTATCCATAATTGGGTAAGTGTTAAACTATGTGAGACGTAAGTTTTGCTATTGCAGTTCTTCACAATCTGGATACTGACTGGTAACAATGGTTACTTCCTCCTAGTAGAACAGTTTCATGTGGGAGAAAGTGTTCCCTGTACATAGTATTCACAGCTATGCAGCAAGGAAAGTACTGGTGAACTATAGTCATTACTATTGCAAAAATCTTGGATTGTGAGATTTAAAACAGGATTGTTGATGTATGTTGCCAGCTCTTTCCTCACATCAGTAAGCTAATGATCAACCAGACCGTAATGGATCTGAAGTAATTTCATTATCAAAGTAACCAGGGAAGATCATGCTTCAAGAAACGTATTATCTAGTGTGAAAGGACACACTTAAATCTAAAAATACTACTTCCTGACTAAACCTCTGACTGCTTCTCACTTGCTTAGCATAGCTCCTAGTAAAGGAGAAGACATGCTTAAAAGTCTAATTCTCTTGTGGCGAATATTGCTAAGACTTTATTGTCCCAGGGCCTGGCAATTCAAAAGGGCCCAGAGCTCCTGGCCACTACCACTGCTACTGCAGCAGTGATAGTGGCCAGAACCCCAGGCCCTTTAAATAGAGGTCAGAGCCCTGAGCAGCATATTCCTGATGGCACTGAGGGCTGGTTGTGGGGGAGGGAAGTACGCAGCACAGTCTATGGGTGTCAGCCGGTGGTCGGGGCAGTGCGTGTGTTGTACACCCAAGTCTTCAACTGCTAGGACCGGGGTCCCTTCGCAGCGGGCAGCTGAAAGGCTGATCGGCGCCCCAAAGGTTTGCCCCGTGGAGGTGGCACAACCCAACGCTCAGCTCTTATTGCATTTACCCCGACCGGCTGTGATCCTTTTAATTGTGTCTGGTTCTGTTACAGCAACAGGAGGAGTCAGGTTAAAGCTTAAACAGTTACTATTTTATTGTTACAAGGCAAGCTTAGCTGTTAAATGCTACTGCTGTGTTACAGATAACACAGCCACTACAAAAGGACAAGACAGAAATTACACTAAAAGTCACTTACAGGTACCATGAAACCCTGTTCTCTCAGCTCTTATAAAATGCATGCAAAATAGACACCTAGCAGGTATATTCTCACCCCTGCGATCCTTACTCCAGCGAAGCCAGGTTCCTCTCAATCCCAATGGGAAGCAGTCAGTACGAGACTAAGGTGTCCCTAAAGTCTCGGGGGGGTCCAAGAACACCTGACCAGCAGGTATGTGGGTGGATCTCCAATTAGAGTGGGGCACAGGGCCCTACTTTATACCCCTGAGGTCACGTAGATGCTTCTCTTGTCATTAAAATGCCAATTAAATTGGAACATCTTTGTGACACCCATTCCCACAGGGGGTCCAAAGCTTAATTTGCACCTGTGAGGTGGAGGTAACTAAATCATTAGGGCCGGACATTCTTTTCTGATGGGGCGGTAGATTCCCCTTCCGGGACGGTGTGTAGGCTTAT
The DNA here is from genome assembly GCA_032595735.1 of Pelochelys cantorii. Lineage (NCBI taxonomy): Eukaryota > Metazoa > Chordata > Testudines > Trionychidae > Pelochelys > Pelochelys cantorii. Next base: position 19,089,260 of record CM064338.1, read on the forward strand.
CAATACTGGTACCAGCCAAAGGCAGCCCGAGGCCCCGATCGTCTGCTGGCCCAATTGCTGCTGTTATCTGGTTTCTGTCTAGCATCCAGGGCCATTGTCATTCCAGCACCTCTGGAGGCCCTGGAGCCTTTGAAGACAGAGTTTCGCTCTCAAGGATTCTCTCTCCCAAGGATGTCAGAGTGAGGAGGAGGGGGTTCTGTCTGGCTACAATGGGTGAAGCTGAGGGCTGGCTATTCTCAGTCCTGCCCCTTCCGGAAATGCAGAGCCACCTTGCCCAGGAGCCTGGCATTTCTGTTACCCTCTCTCCCCCACCCCTGAAGTAAATTGATAAGTTTAATTTTGTTAACCTGTAGACTAAATTAACCAAGTCATACTAAAGTCTCTTTGTTTCTAGTTGGGTGGGTTTTTTTAGGCTTCTTCTCTACCAAAACTTGAAACTCAAAAGAAATTGTATTAATGGTTATACATAACTTTCTGAACCTGTGACCAAAATAGCTCTTTGAAAACCCACACTGTAACTTTGATTAGTGATGCTTGGTGGAATAGCTGAACTGTTTTAGTCATAAAAAAGCCAGTAAGTAAGCTATTATATGTTGATGAATTTCTAGCCATTAAAATGTGGGTAATGAGGTTAAATGAACCATAGAGTATTAACAAAAAAACCTTGTTGTTTGCGTGCAAACTAAGTAGTGTTAACTTTAGTCCTGGCCCTTATTTGGAGAGGGGATAAAACTGTTCTTTTTACTGCATACTAACCAAAAATATAGTAAAGGTCATGTAAATATTGAGCAGAAAATATCCAACAGTTTGACCTATGAAGGGATAAATGGTCTAGTGTTCTCTTCTGTTTGAGCTTTACCAGAGCAGTAATTCATTCCTTGTTAATATGTTAGCATTTAGTATTGCATGAAGTATCATTTCTGTTCACTGCTATTGACACTTCACAGCAAGACTACATTTTTTCCAAAAGTTCCACTAGGTGCCAGCAAAGGGCCTTTTTCTGTCAATATGGCAAATGCCTGGAGAAATTGTCATTTTTAGTCTTTCATTTTTGAGGAAAATTACCAGTATATTTTTAGTTTGATTAGTCTAATTGTGTTTCCATAGTGGCTCTCAAAGCACTTTATTAAAATTGCACCTCCTTTCTACTCTTGTTACTGTAGTTAACTGTGAATGTATAAGATTACTGTACAGTATGCATATAGTACCTTATAGAATGTAGCTTGGAGTAGTCTTCATCTATAAATTGTATGCTATATAATAAGCAGTTATTTAAATATGCAGCATATACTGTACAGCTGTAGAAAGACCTCATATGAACTTTTTTACTCAGTACGTACGTGTGTGTGTGTGTGTGTGTGTGTGTGTGTGTGTGTGTGTGTGTGTGTTATACATACATATAAAAACTCTGTAGGTACAGACCTGAAGATTTCACACCAAAAGCATTGTTGAACATTTCATACTCTGCCTCTATAATTCATAAATAACCAGACGTTGGTCCAGAACATGGACTGCTGACCAACAATTTAAGCACTTGAGTTAGAAATGTAAAAAGTTGTAAAAGTGTGAAAAGTCTAACACAGCACACTTTTAACCTGAAAGTCTAAAATATACTCACTAGAGATAAGAACCTCTGGGCTTCACTGAAACCTGAGTTATATCTTCATTAAAACAAAAACTAAAGTAATGTGGCACTGTAGGATTCCATGAACTGTGACTCCATATTAAGTATAATTCCAATAGTTTTCTTAGGACTCTCAAAATAACTCCTAATTTTAACCTTTTGTTAGGATGAAATGGCTTAGTTCATTGGCTTTTGCCTAACCAGATGTAGTTTACTTGCATGGGTTACTATTTGGCAATTCAATCCTAGATTTGATACTCTGTTATATGGGACTTCATTCCTACCAACTTCCTGTAATTCTAAACCTGTGGGTAAAAATATTAGTAGTCATACACTGCCGCAGAAAGCACAGACACGTTGGTTAAGCTAGTGTAAGTGCTGCAAAATTTTCTGTTTTTAAACTCCAAGATCTGGAATATTCTTGGGTTATATTCATTTATGCACATTACAGAAGGTAACATTGAAACAAGTTTGGCAGTGTGTCAATATACAGCAGCTGAGTTAATCTTGATGGTCGTTGGAAATCAAGTGCTTTAAGTGATTGCATTCTGTCTATAGACAGACAGCCCAGAAACCACAGTTCAAGGAATGGCTGACTTGTTTTAGGAGGTGCTAGTTACTATCTTGCCGAAATAGGGACAAAGGCTGCATCTTTCATGGGATCTTACTTTTGCAATGTGTTTGAACTGGATCACAATTCTGTGCAGCTGCCTCTAGCCTTTCTGCAAAAGGAGCTTTATGGTTCTTACTTGCTAACATGTGTGCAAACGAGAACAAATGGCACGACGGTTAAGATTGCATTTTGCAGCCCGAAGAAGCAACACTGATCCGTTATCAGAAACCTCTGGAGATGGTTTGGATAGTAACATTCATGTGTATTTCCAAAGACCTTCACAGAATTCTGCACCTGATATTATAGAAATGAAGCTGACTCCCAGGCAAGCTGGCTTTCCAACTGCAATGCAGGAAATAATTAATCAACAGCAGCATTCAACTGTTTCTTCACTGCAAAAGAACAAGAAAAAGAGCACCTCACTGCAGATTTCCCTGCAGTCTAGAAGGTATAGTGAATGTTTTCAATCTGATGCAGTAGTTGCTAGTGAGGACCCTTTCATCAGTGTTGGTAATGAAGGAAACACTTGTAGCAGGAATATGGCTGATTACAGATCTAATATGTTAAATAGTAGCAGCCATTTGAGCAATGCTACCATGTGCAATAGTAATCTAGGTGATATTGCAGCCAATAACAGTGGATACCTCAGTAGCACTGGGAGTGACTATGAATCGTGTGCAAGTATCACTAGTGATGGAGACTCATTCAGCAACAGTATCATCAGTGACAGTAGTAGTTGCACTCTTTCCACAGGTGGTGATACTTTCTGTAGTAATATTGTATATAGTACTTCTTCATATAGAAGCACAGCATACAAATGTAATTCCTATAGGAACAATATATCTCAGGAAACTTCATGTAGAAGTAAAAATAATACTGCTTTTGATCAAGATGGTTTGGAGCAAATGCAATTGCCAATGAGGAGGAAAACTAAAATTCCACTACGGCGTTTTTCATCATTGGTGATCTTTCCTAGGAGTCCTTCAACAACCCCACCAACTTCTCCAACATGCTTGGGTCCCCTACCAAGCAAAGGACCTTATCAAACATCACATCGATTAGTTATTTCTCCTACTGAACTGGCACAGAATGAAGATCAAGCAACTTCTACAGGGTTCATTTCAACATCAGTCAGTGGACTTCGACTGTCTAAAACTGTTGGCTCTCCTGGTGACACTAGAGACATTAGACCCCTTTACTTGAATAATTCATTACAAGACAAAAATCAGGCCACAAGCAGAGTTGAACAAAAGCCATCTGATAGTTTCTCTTGTATTTCAGTTCATTTCACTCAGCAAAGAGAATCTGCATCAAGGGATGAAACGGTTAATGGTTGTTGCAGTCCAGAGTTATCAGAAAAGGAGTTAAATTTGTACTCTGACGCAGAGTGCTCTCATTTAAAACTGATACGTAGCACATCTGCATGTTTGCCCTCTAAAAAACATTCTGAGTATCAGATTCTTATTAGTGAATTAGAAAGACCAAATACACAAATGAGGACAACCCACCTGCAAAGAAGTGTTTCATTAGAAGGATCATGTCAGAAAGTTTCTTGCTGTTTATCCAGTCTTAAATACAAGTGTCCTAAGGCAGAGACATCACAGTTGCACATACAGTTCACACCTGGAAATGACAGAAAAACTAGTGGCTTTCAAAAAAATGCCAGTACCTGCAAAAGGGAATCATCAAGTAGCACTTTGTGGAGGCCCTGCAAGGTGAGGGTTTTTTTTATTATTTTCAAAGAAAAACTAGCCCTGTGTATCTATCTTTGCCAGTGGATCTGAAATAATAGAATGATAGCCTGTAATCATTTGGTCTCTTCTAGTGTATAATATCCTTTGTAGCTGAAAATTCTCAGTAAAGCACCTGAACTTCAAATATTAATTCAGAATCATAATTGATTATTTAAACCATTTATCTGCATGTAAATTACTTTACTATGTAGTAATCTACATGTTTAAGTTCTCCTTGACTTAAAATCAAATTTGAGTTAAAACTTTAACTGTATTGTTAATCCAAAACAGAACTAATTTTTGCTGAAATAACTATTTAAAAATGCCTAAGAATGAATGTTACTATGTAATCTTGTATTTTTATTTTATGTAAGTTTAAAAAAAGTTTTTGCAGAAACTTGCTGTGTTGAGAATTAATTCAAAGTAGCATTTGAGCAGAGCAACTGTAAAATACTATTTGTATCTGTATACACCCTGAGCCACAGGAATTTTAAGTGTTTCCTCCCCTTTTTTCTCCAACCACTAGTTCAGCCTGAACTTTATTCTGTAACTTAATATATTTTCCAACAACATTGCAGTCTGAATTAGTTCTTGAGTTAGTAGTTTTAACTTTTGAGTAATAAAACTCCTCTCAAGCTAAACTTCAGAAATTTGTTCTCTTGTATTCGATGTGAAACTTATATTTGTTAATAATGACAGAACCACAAGAAAAGTAGGTTTTATAAATTTATTTAAATGATCTTGAAAGTCATTCAGAAGCTCTTGCAAAATTTCAGACTTGCATAATGCTTTACTTATGAACAAAAATTGGCAATAGTATAAATAGGCATTTTTGTATAAACCTTACTGAAATTTTAAGTACACACTAGCCTTAGTGAATTGACATTTCCACTATTGTACCACTTTCCAGATACAAATGAAAGGGGAGCTGCTAGTGATCTACAGTTAATACTAATCTTAGAGAGTTGTTGTAATATTACCTTGAAGTCTTATCCTGCGGATTTTAGTTTTCAGTGAAAATATTACCTGATTTGGACCCAAGCCTGCATTCCTTTGCAGCGTATCTTCTTTCTTAAAATCCTTGTCAGTAACTTTAACTGAAAAAAATCCTCGTAAAATATGAGTCTGAATTCTAAACTTTGACAGAAAAATCATCACAATGGATCATAAGTTACCAGTGTGTATTAGGGATGTTAAATATCGGTTAATTGAATAGTCGAGTAACCTCACGAATTCTTATCAGTTAACTACTCTGTAGTTCCCAGGGGTGGTGCTGGCAGCCAGTGTACTCTGGTCTCACTCCCGAGGAGCTCCCCGCCACTCCGTGTTGGCATTTTAAAAACTAGCTCCCCTCGCAGACTAGCTTCCTGTTGCCCTGTGCTGCTGCCTCTAATAGAGGCAGCAGCGCAGAATGGTAGCAGCCCCTGTCTAGGCGGGGTTCGGACCCATCACAAGACAGGACAGAGCCAGGCTGCTGGCCAGCCTGCTAAAAAATTTACTGGCAAAGCAGGGGAGGAAAATATGTGTAGTCTGTAGTATTAACCGATAAGCTCTTGCTTATCGGTTAATCAGCTACACTATTACATCCATAGTGTGTATTCTTGTTGTTGGAAAAAAGGCTGTATGAGATTTTACTGGACTATTTTAAATCAGCAAGGGAACTCTTACTTAAATTGCAGTAAAACTTAAACAATAAATAGTCTTGCAGCACCTTAGAGACTAACAAAAATGTAAATGGTGGTATGAGCATTTATGGGCATAACCCACTTCTTCAGATTAATGGAGTTTAAGGGGTCCAGTTTTCAAATAAATACAAAGAGGGCAGGGGGGGAAAAGAAGGAAAAAAAGGGGGAAATAAATTGTCAATTAGTGTCCATGGTAAATGAAGCTGGTAAGAGCACTTAGTACCCATTCTAAGTACACTTTGTTTGGTTTTTTTATGTCATTAGGATGTGGAATGTAGCAGGCCATCCAGCCAAAGTCTTTTTGATACCTACAACAGCAGTCTAAACTTGTAAATGAAATTAAGTTCTGTAGTTTCCCTGTTGAGCTGGCTTTTGAAATTGGTTTGAAATAATACGGTGACTTTGATATCCATTAAGCAGTGCCCGGGCAAATTAAAATGTTCCACAACAGGTGTCTGTGTGTTGCCTTTTTGGATATCTGATTTGTGTCCATTAATTCTTTCTCATAAATTTCAGTAGTATTGTGGTTGTGAAATATTCCCTACTATGTAGAGAAGAAAGTAGTCTAACCCACTTAATGGAGAAATTGCCTCGAGAAGATGAAAAAATGTTGAATCATAGTGCTTTAACGTGCCCGTCTTATGGTGTTGCACTTACAGCTTTGTGCTTTTTAAATTAAATTATTGCAAATTCAAACTAGAAATCCAGCCTGTGAAAATAAGGGCTTGAATAAAAATTCCAAGCAAACTTCAGTCTTCTAAAGAAATATTCTGTAATTGTGTTTCCTGGCAATCATGTTAATGAATTAACCCCTCCTATGATTCTGGCAACTTTGGGTGCATTGTAGCAAGTGGCTTGTGTCTGTTACTTGAAGAATGTTCATGTTTTGTATTTGGTGGTGGTTGCATTTTTCTATCCGTGTGCATTAAGCTTGATGGTTAAAACATAGGAGTGTGATCCTGGACAGCCAAATCTCAAAGGGGCTGAAGTATATTTCTCAAATCATCCTCAATTGTGAACAGGCATTTTATGCACATGCAGATTACCTGGATTTATTCATGCAAATCCAAATGCTTGCTGCCTTTTGAAAACTGGACACTAAATATGATTTGCAGCAATTAGTGAGTTTCAGGTCCTTTGTGTAAGACAACATGCACTAAGACTTCTCTCCTCAATTGACCCTTGACCTTTTGATGTAAAATGAGCTTTTACAAACAGTTCTGTAAAACAGCTTACCTAAATAGGCAAAAAGAGCAGATTGAATTGACTTTATAGTTCTAACAAGTTGCTTGCTATAATCAATACATGTATCATAGTTGTCTTTTAAAAAATAATAGTTTAATTATATAGTAAATCTAATTATAGTGAGTGTATTGTGACTCATTTAAAAACAACTCCCAAAATATTTCTCTTGACTCCAGTTAGTCTGGCTTAGTATACTGATATGCTGAGTCTGGATTCAAATTTAACAAACTGATATGGGAGTAGCATTTAGTAATGTCAACTATCTGTGCAGAGCAGTCATGAAATTAAATCAGTGCTTTGGTTAGAGACTCTAGTATCTGAACCAGTGAAAGGTCTATGCATTCTTTTCTGGCAGTTCCTAGCTACTAGCCTTCAGCCACATAGTATCAAGTTTCCTGCTTTCCATAATCAACAGCTTGTTAAGTCTGCTTTTTAAAATTTAGTGAGAAACTTCAGCTCTGTGACAGCAGGCCTTAAACTATTTGAGTTGAAAAGTGTTGGGAGGATGACTGTGCCATGTCTCTGTAATAATCTTTATTTGAAATATACTAAGGGAACCTTGCTGTAAGTTGTGGTGTGTAGAAGAGGAGAGGACTTAAATGCTTGATTGCAATATTGAGATGCATGGACATCACTTGCTGACTTAAGTTCTATACCTCTCAGTTGGGGTAGAGATTATTCTGTAGCAGAAGCATTGAACTGATTTAAATTTGTTCATTTAATTAAGCTTTTTCAAGACATGGGATTAGAAGAGAGAACAAGTTTCCCAGTTGCTTATAAAGACACATTCCCAATTTGTGGTGAGTGTGGAGTAGTAGTGCAAGTCTATTTCTTCAGATGGCGTTTGCTTACAATACAGTTTTTGCTGTTATGGTATGTTATTGACAACCATGAGGTTAACCACTCCTTTCGGATCAGAACCATTTTTATTTTGAATGTGTGAACGTTGTGACTAAGCTGGGAAATCTGTCCCAGTTTTTAGTATAATTTTTCAGTATAATTCTGTATTAGAAGTAAAGATACATTTAAAAATGTATAAGGATAATGTTAGTTTCCCTTTTACTCGACTGATTTTGCTAGTATTCCAGGTTTAGTGAATGAAATTTATTGAAGCAAAAAAAACCTTAACTCTCACTTCAGAGTGCGTGAAAGATTTTGTACAACTAGTCTTGTGTGAAGGAAACTTTACATTTGAAGTCTCAAATACCTGTGAATCAGAGTATACTGGTAACCAAAAACTTGCTGTATTCCTTAGTGAGTTTTACTTGGGCAAAATGTTTCTGAAGTTCCTGTAGAAACTGTCAGACTTAAGATACGTTGAGCATCAGACTTCAGCATGAAGTCCTATCTCTTAGAAGACTCACATTGATCAAGACACACAGGCAAACAAATAACAGATGGATGGGATGGATATAAGGAGCAATATGTGACTATTTATTGCTGGAGAAGGGTGATATGTGCCCATGTGGTACTTATACCTGGAATGTAACTGGTTTCAGTGTGGGGTTTCAGGGTTACCACTATTTAACTAGTACGTCAGAGGAGTCCAGGAGTGAGCAATAATTTTCACAGGAGAACCACTCTGAATCTTAAGTCATCAGGGGCTGGCTCCACCCCTGGGCAGAAGGGGCTGGGGACTATGGAGATACGGGGTGTGTGTGTGTGTGTGTGTGTGAGAGACACACAGACAAGGAGACTGGGAGAGCCTTCAACTTCCTGAAGGGGGGGGGGTTCAAAGAGGATGGAGAGAGGCTGTTCTCAGTAGTGACAGATGGCAGAACAAGGAGCAATGGTCTCAAGTTACAGTGGGGGAGGTCTAGGTTGGATATTATGGAAAAACTATTTCACTAGGAGGGTGGTGAAGCACTGGAATGGGTTACCTAGGGAGGTGGTAGAATCTCCATACCTAGAGGTTTTTAAGTTTCAGCTTGACAGAGCCCTGGGTGGGTTGATTTAGTTGGGATTGGTTCTGCTTTGGGCAGGGGTCTGGACTCTATGACCTCCTGAAGTCTCTTTCAGTCCTTTGATTCTAAGGTGTGTGGCAGTGTGTGCACAGTAGGAATGTGAAAGATTAACCAGGTAACCAATAAGCATCACTCTTAATGGGTGATGCTTGCCAGTTCCAGTTAACCAGTGGGGGCTGGAGCAGCTCACCACCTACTGTGGGCAGGGGGCTGCTCCAGCCCCATCAGGTCTGCTGCAGACCTGGGTTCTCCAGCATGGTCGGAGCAGCCCCTGTCCATGGCAGGTCCAGGTGCTCCAGCCAGGCTGGGCGGGACCACTCTTTAATTTGTTAACCGGTTAAACTCATGTTTAACTGGTTAACCAATTAATCAGGATATTACATGCCTAGTGTGTAGGCTGCTGCTGGATATGTTTCTGAGATGCCATGTGCTCCCTTTATGATAGGGGAAGTTGTCCTGCTCTGTTATCTCCCCTCTTCCCCACTCTGCAGAGATGGGGTTTGAGACAGGGTAAAGTGAGTGTGAGAGAGCTGGCTGTTGGAGAAATCTGAGACCTCATCTACATTTGGAGTTTAGATTAAAATTAGCCGCATTAGGTTGATTCTCCCCACCCCACCCCACCCCGAACAAACCACCAAGCCCATTCCATCTACTTCAGTGGCTGTTAAAGTTGATTTCTGTGCTTCTGCTTTTACAAGGAGCAAATGCTAAATTTGACCTATCACGGTTAACCTTGAAGTATTTCAGATACAGTGCTTTGAAAGTAGAGGTTCTTGGTTTTCTGGAGATTTCCCAGACTGCCCAGTGGTGACCTCTCTGGTCACAATTTTGAACTCTTCTGCTCTCCAGGTGAATAGGAAAAGCCCTGGGAAAATGTAAATTTCATTTCCTTCGTGGCCAGCGTGGCGAGCAGACCTCAGAGCAGGCAGCAAACCTGACCATGAGTTCCCAGAGTCGCAGTTGAGCACCAACATGGAGCGTGCAGAAGATCCTGGACCTCATTGTTGTGGGAGAGTAATCTGTTCTCACAGACCTATGAACAAAATAAATGCAGTTACCTATGCCATGATCACAAAGGGCATGGAGGAGAGAGGATTCACCAGGAACGCCCAGCAGGGGCGAGGGAAAATATTTTCCTTTAAAGTCATACAAAAAGGCAAAGGACAACGAACAGTCTGGAGCATCACTTCAAACATGCTTCTTCTATGAGCAACTGCATGTTATCCTTGGGCGGACCTGATCAGCTTCCCTAGCCAGTTTGTGGATTCTTCCCAAGGCACTCAGGCAGCCTCAGTCAGCAGCATATCGAGGAAGAGAATGGTCAGCAGGCAAGTGGGGCAACTGATGTCCGAGCCAAGAACTCTTTATAACCTTGGAGACAATCTCCTTCTCCCAGGATGTCTCAGTTGGGCACTGATCTTGGGGAAGGCACTTCTGATGTGATGGGTTCATGTTTTTTGTTTTGTTAAAAATGGGTTAAGACAATTGTGTGTGATCTATGGTGGCCACTGCATCTACGTAGTGTTCTGGGGATACCCCCCCCCCCAGCTTATTAACGTGTCTAGAGACTGAGTGGGAATCCTCTCTGTGCATCACCATAAAGCTCTCATACAAGAATACTTGCCGCCTTCAGTCTTCCACAGTTGGACATCTTTCCACACCAAGCCAGCAACAAGTGGTCTGGCATTATTGCAGCAAAAGGTCCAGGTTTCTGGCCACCTTCAGTCAGCATCTGCTCCCTATCACTCTGTCTGTGAGATTCAGAGAAGACTGATATCTCGCATAGGAACTTGGATGAAGCAGGGGAAGCTATTGGCTGATGCCTCTGCAGTAAACCTCTATTTGTTAATCCCCAATGAAGCCTGGCTTGGACCTCTGTCCTGCCACCACATCCAGACCCATTCTCTCCACCTGTTCCTGCAGAAAGGGAAAGTTGCACTCTCCCCGCAAAAGGGGGGTGCCAAATGTATGGGTGTCATATGAGCCTCTACCACCATGCTTGGACCCCTTCCTGCCTGCCAGTTTCTTCTCTAAGAACTCTGAGGTGTATTGGCTGCATAGTGGCTGCTTAAAAGCATAATTGTGACCTTGTACATAGCTCATTCTTGTTGTCTTTAGAAAGACCTTCTTTTTATTCTAACAGATTAGGTTTTACCATTCTACAATATCTTCTGTAAAGTCTGCCCTTCACTTTTTATTACAGTGGGAACAGCAGTGAACCTACTGCATACTCCCCCCAGCCTGGCACACATCCGCAAAAGAAAACAAACTAGGGATGAGATGTTCAAGGAGCAAATGCAGTCCACCAATTTGGACAGGGAATGGGTAAGTGAGTGAAGGAATACACGGCTGCAGCAGATAGAAGCAGAGCATGAGGAAAGGAGAGCATGCAGGCAACTAGAAGTGAAGCAAAAGGCTGTCCTCATAATCGTGATCTCACACACCTCTGAAGCTCCCACCCTGAACTCCTTTTTCTGTCCCTGCTGTGTTCCCTAAATAAAACACATGAGCAACAGTCTCTTTATTGCTTGCATTGAAGGCGGTGAGGGGAGGTTATAGACAAGCACATTGAATGCAGGGACACCTTGTTGAGAGCATGACTTTCAAAACTGGTCATTCATAAAACTGTCTTTCAAAGCCTCTTTGACTTGCACTTCCCTTTGCTGTGCTCTCCTTATTGCCTGGTCATGTGTGTCTTTAGGAAGTATTCAGCAAGCTGCAAACTGGAACTTTTCTCCCCCAGACCAGAAAATTACAAATCGGAGATGTTGAAATGCCAATAGTGATCCTTGGCGACCCAGCCTATCCCTTGCTCCCATGGTTTATGAAACCGTATATGGGCAGCCAGGAGCACAGCAGAAAGCAGTTCTTCTACAGGCTGAGCAAATGGCCTCCCAGGGCCTGCAGGCTGTCTGGGGGTGGGGCCGAAACTCTCTGGAGGCTGCCCTCTCCTCCAGTGCCCCACCCCAGTGGGCTGCAGGCTCTCCACAGGGCGTTTGTGGGTTGGGGAGCTCCTTACTCAGTCTGCTGCTGCTGGCCACTCTGTGCTGCAACTGCCCCCAGTGAAGGGCCAGCCCGAGCCATTCGCGCACCCCAGGAGCGTGGTGCTGCCCCCAGGAGTGCGACACATGTGCAGCCCCGCCCCCAGGCGCGCGGGGCGCCCGGCACATGCGCGGCCCCACTCCAGGTGCATGGCACATGCATGGCCCCGCCCCCGGGTGCACGGAGCATGCGCGGTGCCACCCCTGCCCGGCCGGGCAGCTCCACGTGGCGCCCCCCACAATGGGGTGCCCTGGGCAGTAGCCCAGCTGGCCCGTACCTTGCGCTGCCTCTGCCCCAGTGGCCGCTCTCAGTATTGCATCTCTCTTCTCTGTGCCCCTCGATTTGTCCCTCCGTTCTCTGTCCTCTCCCTTTCTACATTATTAAACAGTCCCATTCCTGACACTTCGTGTTTTCCAGGCACAACCAAACCCTGACCTTGGTTTGTTAGGTTAAAAAGCAGCTACATACCTAATTTGGTGGATGGTCCTAGCTCTTATGGTTTAGGAGGAGTTCTTGAATACATGCAAAATCCTGAGAGACTACTAGTTTCTAAAAAAATATCAGAGACAGTGGCAATTCTGAATGAGACTACAGGCAAGTATTCATTAGAGGAACTCCCATTAAGTCATGTTAAAGTTAAACTGAAACTATAGGTGCTCTACAAAAGAATCCCAGGAAGAAAATTAATCTGAAAACTCCAGTTTTCGTTCTACATCACACACTCTCTCTCTCTCTCTCTCTCTCTCACACACACTTTAAAAGAACATTAAGATTGCAATGTCAAGCATTCAGAAATTAGGAAATACCAGAATTGTTTGCCTCTGAAACTTTAATTTGACCCTGCTGTCCATGTGCATATGCATTATAACATTATAACTACATAATTACATATTTTTTCCTCACACTGGATTTTTGCCTCCTTTGGTGCATAGAAAAAAATAATGCTTGTTCAACAAGTCCCTATTCAATATTTTGTTTTATCCTCACTGTTAATATGTGGCCCCATGCCTTATTTACTGCTTGCTGTTCAGATACTACTCTGAAGGCAGAATTTCTAATTCCTTCACAGGCTTTTGTGGTGCCATCACTAAAATGATGGCTGTACAGACTCAGACCAATTGTTCATCTAGCTCAGTTTTGTCTCTGGCCAGTTAAATACTTCAGAAGGAATGAATAGAACCAGGTGATTGTGTGATCCATCCTATGTTGTCTAGTCCCAGCTTCTGGTAGTTATAAATTTAAGGATACTTTCATCATCATGGCTAATAGAACTTGGTCGCATCTTCCCCAAACTTAACTTGTTTGTTTTTTTAATTATGATTTGGCTTTCACAACATCCCCTGGCAATGACTTCCACAGGTTGACTCTGTTTTTTAAGTACTTCCTTACGTTTTATTTTAAAACTTTTGACTATTAATTGCATTGGGTGATCTCTGGTTCTTGTGTTGATTTGAAAAGATAGATAATACTTTCTCTACACCGGTGTTTCCCAATTTTATTTGGCCACAGAACCTTTTACACTCAAGAATTTTGCGGAACCCCTAATTACAGTCTAGTATATGGAGCTGAAAAAGAAGACCACAAATAAGTAAGGCTAATAAAAAACAAAGGCTAAACAAGGTAATGAGATAAATATTTAGTTTAATTGAACATATTTAAAAACAAAAATCACATAATATTCATAATTATTATTTTTTAATCATAAAATGTGATTGCAGTGGAATTTCCTCGCGGAACCCTTATTTTCACTTCGGAACACCATTTGGGAAACACTGCTCTACACCATTCATGAGTTTATAAGCCCTACCAATCTTTTTTTAAACTGAATAGTTCCAGTATTTTTCTCATGTGGAAGCTGTTCATATTCCTAATTATTGTTGCCCTCCTCTGTTCTTTTTCCCAATTCTAATATATCCTTTTTAAGATGGGCCATCCAGAACTGCACACAGCATTCAAGGTGAGCATACTTTGGATTTATATACTTGCACTATGGTATTTTCTCTTACCTATCCCTTACTAATGGTTCCTGACACTGCTAGCTGCTGCTTTTTTTTTTCTGCTACTGCACATTGAGGCAATGTTTTTCAGAAACTCAAAGATCTTTCTTTAGTGGTACATTTAGAACCCATTATCCAGTACATATAGTTGGGATTATTTTCCAATAAGTATTATTTTGCACTTATCAATATTGAATTTCATTTGCATTTTGTGACCTAGTTTTGAGATGCCTTTTAAAATCTTTTCAATCAGCTTTGGATTTCACTATCTTGAAGATTATACAAAATTACTCAGACTTTGCCATCTCACTCTTTACCTTGTTTCCAGATCTTTTGTGGATATTTTAAACATAACTGGTCTCAATACAGATTCTTAGGCAACCCTGCTATTTTGTGCATTTCATTGTAAAAACTGACAGCTTATTCCTGTCCTTTTGTTTCCTGTTACTGATCCACAAGGACCTACCTTCTTATCCCATAACTGCTTACCTTACATAAGAACCTTTGGTGAGGGAACTTGTCAAAGGTTTTCTGAATCAAGTACCATTCTATCCACTGGATTACCCTTGTCCATGTGTGTTGACCCCTCTTCCTCCTTAGCGAATTTTAATAGATCAATGAGCTTTGATCTTCCTTTATAAAAGCCATGTTGACTCTTCACAAACATATTATGTGCCTCTCTGTATCTAATAGTTGTTTACTACAGATAATTTTCTTACCTAAAATTTAAGCCAATTTTCCTGGTACTGAAGTGAAGCTTACCAACCTGTAAGTGTCATGATTGTCTTTGGTATCTTTAAAAAGCAAAACAAAACTCAGCTCCGTTAGAACCTTTAAGCTCAACCACACAGTACTCTGCCACTTGAACTAATGGAATAACTGACAAGGATGACAACCTACTATTATTATATGGACCAGAGGTTTGTGGAGGCACAGGGCATCCTGGGTCCTGTCCAAATGCTCTGTGGTACATTGCTTTGCATCCCAGCAATCCCTGAGCTTCTGTAGAAGTCCAGCAAACTTAAGCGTAGGTGAACTGCATTTTTTTTTTCCCCCAGGCCAGGCTTATAACTTGGTCAAATTTTGGGTGCATTCTGTGGTAGTTGGAAGAGCATCTTAGACAGAAAGGGCACCGCCCCATATTTAGTTTAAATACCTGCTCACAAGCATGGGATTGTTCAGACTTTTTAAATAAAAGTTACCACAATCTATTTAGAATGAACAAAGCACATTTTTCTGTAATCTCCTTCTCAGGAATGATTGAACTGTTTTAACTGACACTTCAAAAAAGCCTGGCGCAGTTGCAGCATAGAAAACTAAAGCTTGGAAAGCTGAAAGCAACCAAAAAAGGGTCTCCCATAAAGTGTCAGACAATCTTAATAGGAGGTGCTACCGACCCCATCTATAATAGGTTCTTACACCGCTGTCGTCATTGTAATAAGAGTGCTTTCCAGTAATACATTAAACAGTGTGACTAACATCTGTGATGTGGTTTATTCATTCTCTCTTGGGAAGAATTGTGTGCAGTGTGATTTAGGCCATGTCTACACTAGCAGATGTAAGTGCTGGCAGTTACAGTCCTGTTTACAGAGCACAGCAGCAAAAACGGTGTTGGGCATCCACATGGTCAGCTGTCAGTGCAGTAGTGGTGACCACACTCATGGCAATTATAGTGCCTTTTGGAGCAGTGCATTCTGGGCAGCTATCTCACAAAGCACCTCTTTCTCTTCTGCCCCAGAGGTTTGTGGAGAGGCACAGGGCATCCTGGGTCCTGCCCCAGAGTTCCGTGGTGCATTGCTTTGCATCCCAGCAATCCCTGCGCTTCTGTCTGCATTTGGCATCATTTTTCAATGGCTTTTGTGCAGTGCACTCTGTCTCCTCAGTGTGTGGGTATGGATCCCCAGCTGTTGACAGAAATGCTGATGTGTCTCACTAGCACATCATGCATGACAGTCAAGTTATTCCTGAACTTGTAAAGTGGCAATACAAAGTCCATGCAGTGTACATTAAACATGGGATTTCTTGTGGCATTCACAGAGGTGCAGGCCATGGTGGAACATTGCTTTTGGGCTCAGGAAACAAGCTATGCATGGGAGTGCAGTGGCTGCGTTGTTAGTGGGTTACTGTCATTGGTTCATGTGCTGAACTTAGCATTACAGTGACCATAGCTTTGCTGAGGTATACTTTCTTGCTGGCTTGCTTTCATGTAACGGAATAAAGATTTCTTTGAAACACATGAATTTCATTGTTTACACACACAGTAAACGTAAGCCACTCTTGAAGCATGAAACATCTACACTATGGGAGATGGGGGGGGGGGGAGGGGGAGGCAGAAGGTGAGGCATGCCCTGAGAATTACGCAGGTTTGTATACATCCATGATTCGTATGAGCCCTGCCATTTGTTCTGCGGAAGGGGGCTGCCATTCATTCATCAGTGCTAGACTGCATGCGGATTGACACGGAATGCATCAGCAGCCTGCAGGAGTCTGCATGGATGGAGGTTGGGTGGACAGGTGTGGAGTGTTGTGAATGGCGCCCAGATTGTGTTTGCGGCAACGGGATGGTGTATTGGAAAAAGTTTTGAGACACTGGCTGCGGTGCGGCTGGTTGTGCAGCTGTTGTTCGAGGTGCTGCTAGCAGTTCAGATACATGTTTGCTTGCTGCTCTATAATACTTAGTATTTGCTACATGCTCTCCTTCAGTGTCCTTCTGTCACTGTCCCTCCATTCCTGCAGTTTTTTTGTTGGGTGTCTGCATGATCCAGGATACCTTGCAAAAATTCCTCTTCTCTAGTCTTTCTTGGGCGCTTACGTACCCATTTCAGATGCTCTATGGGAGTTAGAACTTCCCGAGACGGGCATTCCGAGGCTGGCTCTATCAAGGACAAAATTGCAACATATCACAGAAGTCCCATCGTTAATGCTAGACACAGCACTGCCCCAACCCCTTTGAAATACTTTCCCTGTCCACATACCTAGCTCTGTCTGTCCCAAAGCAAATGTACATTACATACAGGAACCTGGCAATGTTGAATTCACCGCTAAGGGCACCAAGAGAAACATTAGGGGCAAGGGAAAGGGCTGGGAAAACCCTGGCTGTGGTGGTATGGGCGGGGGTTATTCCTTGGTGCAGCTGGCCAGAGGAAAGGGCAGGGGAACCTCTTGCCACAGAATCCCTTCATGCAGCTGGGCAGTGTGCCGGGGAGCCGGGAGTTTCATGGCTGTACTGTGTTCTGGGGAGAGCACTGCAGGGAGAGCAAGTTTACTATAATGGCTGCCCATTTCCACAGGCTGTGTTCACCCTGGAAGATATTTCTCTGTTTACGGCATGCACGGAAGTGAAGGAAGGTCTTTTACTCAACTGCAGGTTCCGTCTGGGATCATACATGGCTTGTCTTTGCACAGCAATAGTTTTGGCCCCGCTGCTCAGTGACAGCACAGTGGCAAGGTGCATGTCAAGGTTTTAGGGGTTAATTATCACATTTGCTCTGCTAGCTTATCTGAGGAGAAGGGTGGCACAACAGCTGCATGAAGCTTTCAGTGAGGTCTGTGAGGCAGATTACTGAGGCACGAGAGATTGCATCAATGGTCTGTTAGCCATCTGACTAACCCTCTGCTGGTAGCAGCATCACATCAAACCCAGCTTCTTTTCTGTAACCCTCCTGCTCTTGGCAAGTTGCTTGAGTGCTTTCCCAACCACTTCAGTAGCATCATCCACAGCCTCATAGCTGCGAGTGGCTCACCTCTTTGGGCTAACATGCATGCAGTTTGGCACTGAGTACATTGGCAGCTGCAGGAGTATGCCTGGGTGGAGGCTGGGGAGACAGGTGTGGCGAGTGGCATCCGGGGACAGCGCAGTCCCTAAATTGTGTTGGTGGGAATGGGATGGTGTATTGGGAAAAGTTTTGGAACACTGGCTGCAGGGGGGGTTGGTCATGCAGCTGCTCCAACTGGAGTGCTAGCAGCATGGTTCCAAGCCAGGGATCTCCTGGTGCATGGAGAACTTATGGCCAGCTGGAGAAATGCTCCGAACACACCATGAGTTGCTGAGCAAACAGGAAGGGCTCTTTCACATTTCAAAAGATGCAAGGGCAGCTTGGTGGGACACCTGAGCTCAGCAGTAGAGTTTAAACAGATGACCAGAGTGGCCAGAAATGCATTGTGGGGAGGGTGCCGGAGGCTAATCAGGATGCAGTACTACCCCATGATGTCCACAATGACTGTCCAGAGTGTAGTAATTTCTGTGCTTCTCAGCACTAGAGTGCACTAAGTGCCTTGCCAGTGTGGACGCTGTCAAAGTTACAGCACTGGGGGCAGATATACTGTGCAGTTACTTACCAACGTAGACTTGGAGTTCATAGGGTTAACTTTTTTAATGTACATACTGCTTTTTGCTTTTTTTAAAAAAGGCCAAGTTGAAGTGTATCTTGTTCTTGGAACAAGTCTTGTGGAAGTTGGTTCTACAGTCCTTGACTGGCCCACAGTAAGCTGTAAAGATTTGGACTGGCATCTAGGCAATTGTATTGTACTAACACTCTTACTCTAAAAATTATAGAAGGGACCACTGGGCCTTGATGATAAAACAAGCTTTTCTAGCTTATGCCTAGTCAAAGGTTTGGCACTATTATCTGAATAGACAGACTTTTGAGTGTTGGCCAGTGGAACATAGAAGGCCCAGTTCTCCATTAATTCCTCTTCTGTATCCTGGCTTGCTTTAATGCCTGGTGGTCTAGCTCTTTGCACAATAGCTCATTTGGCACATCTGCATGTCACCGTTGGCGGAACTTGAATTACTGAGGACTAAACAGTTCACATTGCTAACTACTGACCTGTGCTAAGTTTGTATTGTGCATAACTATGCTCAAATAATATGTGGCTTCTGTCCCTCTCTATGCCTCATGAAAATAGGCTGACTTACAAATCTTCCACAGTAAACAACCTCTTAATGAGGTCATTTGGCTAGTGAACATGTACTTGCACAAATGCTCAAAGTAACAATCATTAAATGGAATAACAAATAAGGATGTTTGGAAGAAATTACTGTGGACTAAATGAACTTTCAGAGAAAATGATTGGAAAATATAGGCTATGTATATAAGTATTGTCTATATATTATTGCAGAAATAGATTTTTTTTCTGGTCTAGATGGAGCATTGGTGCACTTAAAATATCTTTGGAAGTGTGAATTGGTGAACATAATTTGAGTCTCATCTCTGTTGCCTGTTAGATGGTGAAATTGCTGAGACCTGTTATGCTTACACCTTGCTCTTGAGGCAGTGATCAGGGATGAGGTTCATCTGTCAACATGTTACATAAGAATCTTCCATCTGACTATAGATGTTTCAGCTAGTGTTAATCTTACTCAGTTCTTCTATCTGACTAGCTATCACTTGTGTCAGTCAAGTTGCACACATGAGACAACTAAATAGAAATGTCTAATGTTGACATGACCCTCCACCAAAAATACAGCGGGGTTCTGGTGCATGGACATCATGATATTATACCTAGCTCAGGCAGTTTACTATGTCTCTCTATGGGCACGTCTAGATGGGGGATTTTGTTTGGGATAACTTAAATGGGTCTTGTCTGAAAATGCCTGCATATGCAAGATGCGATTTTGTGGTGTGCACTAGTCTTGCATGCATCAGAAATTCTGGAGTCCTATTTAAAACTGTGCTAAGTTTGAGGCAAATTGAGTTAATGCAGTTAATTATTCACGTGTGTGCAATGCTTCTGCACACTAGTTTTAGCAGTCCCCCAACTGCTATCCCACACTGCTTTACAGGCATACATTACTTATCTATTTATTCACGTGCCCTCTGCTGGTCTGGGGGCAAGCTGACTGGATGGTCCTCTCGCCTGTTCAAAAACTGGCACAGTACCAGCTCTGGACCATTTGCTCTTGGATTCCAATATATTGTAACTACAGCAATATTCCAGCAGCCTTTACAGTGTGCCTTGAGCAGCCATTTAGAGCCATGCTGAGGCCCTAGATCTCATACTGATTTATTGAATTCAGAAATGGCCCTGTAAATGAAGCTCTTCCAGGAAAAACTTGTGTAGTTGCAGTTGCTCAGAGTCATCCTTGTGCTGATTCCTCCACTGCTGCTGCCATATCATCTGCTTAGTGGTACAGCAGGTAAAATCAAAACAGAAGCCACCAGTGTCTAAGACTTCAAATGAAGCCCAGACAGCAAGGGTGGAGATTCAGGAGGATGGGGGGACATCAACCATGCACACCGGGATGTGGCTTGCTTTTCATCCTGTTCCTTGGACTCTCCAGGAGTGAGGGGACAGTACTCGCATTCCGTGAATGCCTTTCACACCTGATTGGTGAGCTCCTGCACTCTCCCTGCACTCTGCACCCTCTCTTGCTCCTGCACCTTGCCCTCTGGCTAGACACCCTACCTTCCACCCAGACCGTGCACCCTCACCCCCTCCTACACCCCATCTTCCACCCACATCCTGCATCCCATCCCTATCCACTCACTGGCAGCCATGTCCTGCACACTAAACGCCTCATTTTTTGTCCCCACCCCAGAGCCTAAGGGGGTTCACAAAATATGCTAACTCTGGAACCCCAGAAAATCTGGCCTGTGGGAAGCCCTGAACTACAGTCCTCCCTGTCTCTTCCCCTCACCCCATGGGGCTGGTGCACCAGAAGAGTGAACTGTCTCAATTGGGGCCACATGAGTGAGGGTTGGGGGTTTTTGGAGGAGTTTTATTTTCTTCTCACTTGTGTGGTCCCCAACTGATTTTTCTGTGGGTCAGTGGCCCCCTACCCAAAAAGGTTCCCCACCCTTGCCATAAAGACGACATGGGAATCTTTTGTGTTGGACATAAATTAATATTTTACTTTGTTTATTAAACTTCATTTTAAATAAACATGAGAAAGATAAAGTGCTTACTCTGTTCAATAATTTAAATTAAACCACTCTCCCCAGTTCCAGCACTAGCAAAATGTCTTGGTCGTAAGTATGTAATTAACAGTGAGTTTCCATAAGAAGGTTTGCATTAAGCCTGGTGGGCCACAGGCCAAAAAGTTTGAGAACCACTGATGTAGACAAACGCACGAGAGACCCTGGCAAAATATTGTAATTCTAATTTCTGGAATCCAGTAGTTTGGAAATAGACATTTTTAATGTTTCTAATTGCATTAAATATATTGATACTGATACAATAGGCATCATGGAAACTTGGTGGAATGAGGGCAATTAATGGGACAGAGTTATACCAGGGTACCAAATATATTGGAAGGATAGAACAGGTCATGCTGGTGAGGGAGTAGCACTATATGTGAAAGAAAATGTAGCACAAAATAAAGTGAAAATCTTAACCCTAAATATTCCATAGAATCTCTATGGATAGTAATTCCATGATCAATAATAAGAATATAGCAGTAGGGATATATTATCGACCACTTGATCAGGACAGTGATAGTGACTATGAAATGCTAAGGGAGATTATAGAGGCTATCAAAATAAAATACTCAATAATAGTGGAGGATTTCAACTACCCCCATGTTGACTAGGTACATGTCACTTCAGGATGGGATACAGAGATAAAAATTTCTTAATACCTTAAGTGACTGCTTCTTGGAGCAGCTGGTTCTAGAACCCACAAGGAGAGAAGCTATTCTTGATTCAGTCCTAAGTGGAGTGCAGGGTCTGGTTCAGTAGGTAAATATAACTGGACTGCTTGGAAATAGTGACCATAATGTAATAAAATTTAACATCCCTGTGGTGGGCAAAATACCTCAGCAGCCCAATACTGTAGCATTTAATTTCAGAAAGGGGAACTACACAAAAGTGAAGAAGATAAACAGAAATTGAAAAGTTTCCATGCAGTTGCAGGGATTTTATTTTTGTCACTGTACTTTTTAAAGACAACATAATAGAGGCCCAACGTTAATGTATACTCCAAATTAAATAACACAGGAAGAGAACCAAAAAAAATTAACAACCAAGTAAAAGAAGCAGTGACAGATGAAAAGACATCTTTTAAAAAGTGGAAGTCAAATCCTAGTGAGGAAAATAGAAAGGAGCATTCACTTTGTCAAATTTAGTGTAAAAAATATAATAAGGAAAGCCAAAAAAGTCTGAAGAACAGCTAGCCAAAAACTCAGGAAGTAATAGCAAACTTTTTTTAAGTACATCAGAAACAGGAAGCCGGCTAAACAACCAGTGGGGGGGCCCTTAGATGATTGAGATGCTAAAGGAGCACTCCAAGATGATAAAGTAATTGCAGAGAAGCTAAGTGAATTCTTTGCTTCAGTCTTCATGGCTCAGGATATTGGGGAGATTCACAAACCAGAGCCATTTTTTTTGGGTGACACATCTGAGGAATTGTCCCAGATTCAGGTGTCCTTAGAGGGGAGGTTTTGGAACAAATTGATAAACTTAACAGTAACAAGTCACCAGGACCAGATGGCATTCACCCAAGAGTTATGAAAGAACTCAAATGAGAAATTGTGGAACTATTAACTATGGTTTGTAACCTATCCTTTAAATCAGCTTCCATACCTAATTACTGGAAGATAGCTAGTGTGATGCCAATATTTAAAAAGGGTTCTAGGGGTGATCCTGGCAATTACAGACCGGTAAGTCTGTCAGTATCGGGCAAATTCGTTGGTAAAGAATAAAATTGTCAGACACGTACATGAAAATAATTTGTTGGGGGTTTCTATAAAGGGAAATCATGCCTTACTAATCTGCTAGAGTTCTTTGAGGGGGGTCAACAAACGTGGACAAGGGGGATCCAGTGGACATAGTATACTTAGATTTCGAGAGAGCCTTTGACAAAGTCCCTCATCAAAGGCTCTTAAGCAAAGAAAGTTGTTATGGGATAAGAGGGAAGGCCCTCTCATGGACTGATAACTGGTTAAAAGACAGAAAACAAAGGGTAGGAATAAATGGTAAGATTTCTGAATGGAGAGAGGTAACTAGTGGGGTCCCCCAAGGGTCTGTCCTGGGACCAGTCCTATTCAGCTTACTTATTTATACATGATCTAGACAAAGGGGTAAACAGTGAGGTGGCAAAATTTGCAGATGATACCAAACTACTCAAGATAGTTAAGACCAAAGCAGACTGTGAAGAGCTTCAAAATGATCTCACCAAACTAAGTGACTGGGCAACAATGAAGTTTAATGTTGATAAATGCAAAGTAATGCACACGAGAAAAAATAATCCCAACTATACATACAATATGATGGGGACTAATTTGGCTACAACTACTAAAGAGAGAGATCTTGGAGTCATTGTGGATAGTTCTCTGAAAACATCCACTCAGTATGCGGCGGCAGTCAAAAAGCAAATACAATGTTAGGAATCTTTAAAAAAGGGATAGAGAACAAGACAGAAAATATCTTATGGCCTCCATATAAAACCATGGTACACCCGTATCTTGAATACTACATACAGATGTGGTCGTCTCATCTCAAAAAAGATATATTGGCATTGGAAATGGTTCAGAAAAGGGCAACAAAAAGTTTAGGGGCTTGGAACAGGTGCCATCTGAAGAGAGATTAAAGAGACTTGGACTCTTCACCTTGGAAAAGAGGAGACAAAGGGGGGATATGATAAATGATATAAAATGACTGGTGTGGAAAAGTGAATAAGGAAAAGTTATTTATTTATTCCCACAATATAAGAACTAGGGGTCACCAAATGAAATTAACAGGCAGCAGGTTTAAACCAAACAAAAGGAAGTTTTTCTTCCACAGGTTGACTGCACTGAGTGAACTCCTTGCCAGAGGACGTGGTGAAGGCTAGGACTTTAACAGGATTCAAAAAAGAGCTAGATTGATTCATGGAGGTTAGGTTCATCAATGGCTATTAGCAGGGCTCAACAAATCCGCTTATCTACTCGCCTGGGGCGAGTAGATTTCAGCCGGTCGCCCCGTTCACCGGCGGTTCGCGCATGCACAGTTTGGGTCTCGCGCATTCGCAGTGCGGGGCTGGCGAGTGGTTTTCGAGCCCTCGCTATTAGCCAGGATGGGTAGGAATAGTGTCCCTAGCCTCTGTTTCTCTGGAGGTGGGTGACAGGGAAGGACCACGTGAGGATTACCTGTTGTGTTCCTCCCTCTGGGGCTTCTGGTAACGGCCACTGTTGGCAGACAGGATACTGGGCTGGATGGACCATTGGTCTGATCCAGTATGACCGTTCTTATGCAAATACTGACAAGTACTATGTATTAGCTAATGGAGCAAGTGAAAAGATTCCTTTCATATCCCACATTAAAGAATTGTGTTTAGGCTTAGCATTGCTATCTATGAAGTACATGCTGCCACATAGTTAAAAATGACTTGAAATCATTCCTATTAAATATAAAATATTATTGAATAGTAACTTTATGGCATCTGTGGAATTAATGTTTTTAAAGTATTTCGTGTTGTAATTCAATTTTGTATTTTACAGTTTTATGAAAATAGTTATGTGAATTATGTAAAAAAATTGCACAAATGAAATTTTGCCCTTGATATTTACCTATACCATTGAGAAATGGTGTATAGGATCATTTTATGAAACTAAGAAAGTTCAGTTCAGTTATAAGTCAACCAAGCAATTCTTTGTAGTATGAAATGGAAACTATTTGGGGCCACTTTGGTGGCTCATGAAAAGTTGTTCATTCTTGTCAGACTTGAGAGGAACGTTGATGTCTGGGGGTGTTGGTAAAAAGAATGTTGCTTTTAAAGAGATCCATTGAGCTCTTATTTTCTTAAGTGGCAATAATCCAGATCTCTGTTTGTTTTTGTTTTGGCTTTTTTTCTGTTTTCAGTTGATTACCTTATGTTCCGCCAATAAAAATTATATGCTTTCTCCGCTCCTATACAGCCATCGACTTGTGTGCGAAGACGAGTTTAATGTGCAACTGGTCAAATATTTATGCAGGGAAAACTAAGCATGTTGAGTTTGTGCTTTCTCTGGTACAAGAACTGAAATGTTTATTTTAATAAGGAAAGTTTGTAGAGAAAATCCCTTACTTGAACACTTGGTCTTTTACAAGAGCTTCTTAGAAATTTAGTCTGAAAAATATAGTAATTAACCAGTGTGCAGGTGTTGGGTTTGTTTGCCTTTTTTCCCCTGGAAATGATGTGATTAACTGGAGCACTTCGATAACAATCCTAGCATGTTTAGTTTGACTAACCAACTCCAATATAAGTTTAAAAACAGATTTTATGCACTTGATGGTGGTAAATGAAAAAATGTCCAGAAGCCTCAGTGTGAACTTTGAGTTTCGACGTGTTCAAACAGATGAGAATGAATATACATTTTTATACTTAATTGTCTTGGTTTCAGGATGATTAGCTTATTTTCTTTAGTAGCTTTTCTCATTAAGACCCACTTAGTCATTGTATTAGAGTCCTTTTAAAGATTGTGTCTGAGAATGTTGAACAACTTTTTCATCCTTGTGTGCGTTTTAACTCTGGTGTTGGTCAAATGAAGAATTTTGGTGTTCTTTTAATGTTTGTTTACACTGTTTTGGGTTTACAGGTAGAAACATTGTTTCTCTACTTGCCAAGAAATTAACTCTTCCTTGCCTCTTCTGAAAGAAGTAGATCCAAGCCCTCATGAAACTGATATCTAAACAAACAGTTTAAAGTCTACTGCCAGTGTATGGTGTTAGTACTTGTGACGTCTGGGTTTCAGCACTATTTTGATACTTGTTCTCTGAATCCTGTGGCAATCAGACTTGTTTATAATGAAACATATTGCTAAAGAGCACCCCTGTTACTGATCCATATATTAGTATGGTCTCCTCTTGACCTCCAAACTACTAGTATCCGTGAAGGATTTTAATCTCTGGCTGGTTATCGAGTCTGGTGTGCCTAAAATAACAGAATGAGTACTAGAATGAAGTGGATAGCAATAAGCCATGCTGAAGACCAGGGCTACTCAACTTTGGAAGCCCCAGGGGCCACAGTGATACTCGCAGCACATGCCAAGGGCCGCAACTTAAGTGTGGTTGCATGTATATGCAAATAACTTCTTTCACACTGACAGGCATGAATACAAAAATTAAGGCAAGACTACACAATACGCAGGCCCCATTTAAGACAGTTCTGCTGATATTAATAAAATGCAATATTTACCCGATTTCCACCCATATGACAGCACTTTTAATAAGCAATGACGGTCCAGGAGTTTAACTACTAAAACGCTTATCAGCAGAACACCATTATATTGACTACTTTTTTGTTTTGGCTTCACAACAGTCCAGGAATTTAACTACTAAAACACATATCAACCCAAAACGCACAGTAAACCCAAACTGTACCGTGGGCCTCAGACAAATGGGCTGTGGACTGCATGTGTCCCCCGGGCTGTTTGTTGAGTAGCCCTGCTGAAGACAGACACAGTACCAGGAAGAGTTTTGCATTTTAAAGTGCAAAATAGAGTTGACTTTTGTCCCACATTCCAATTTATTTGAAAGGCATATTCCATTTGAGGATTGCCAAGAACTTGAAGATAATAAATCTTGTCACATTTGCAATAAGCTTGTAGCCTCCTTTTAAAAATCTGTTTGTAGGCAAGTGATATATTTTTTTCCAGTAGCTCAGGAGTGGTATGATGTAAAACATAGCAGTATTGCTTCCAGTTGGAAATTCAGGGAAGTTTCAGATATGAAAGCTGTCACCGCAGTTTCTCCCATACAGATTTGTGAACTAAGGCTTT
The DNA here is from genome assembly GCA_032595735.1 of Pelochelys cantorii. Classification (NCBI taxonomy): domain Eukaryota; kingdom Metazoa; phylum Chordata; order Testudines; family Trionychidae; genus Pelochelys; species Pelochelys cantorii. Next base: position 19,115,839 of record CM064338.1, read on the forward strand.
GTCTACACTTCAAACTTAAGTGCAGCTGTGGCAATGCTTTCAACTCAGTGTGGCCACAGCAAGAGAGCTTTCCCAAAGCTCTGTCAACTCTCCTCTGGGAGGGAAGTAGCTAACAGTGTTGCGAGTTGGTGCTTTACAGCTCTGTAACTTACTATGGTGGGGGAGGAGGGTTCACATCCCTGAGTCAGAAAGTTTCAGTGGTATAAATTGCCAGTGTAGACTTAGCCTCAGAAATTCTTTGCACCAAAAACTGGTGAGAGATGCATTCAGTAATTTAAGGCTTTTGAAATCACAGGTCTTGCATTTTATAATATATTTTTCTTTTTTGCTGGGTCCCATGAGCTAGTCATAAATTCTGTTTGTAGGAGAATTTACTAGTGGTATAAAATCTTGGTGTAGTATCATAAGCTAACTTACTGTTCAACAAAAATAGAATGTTTCCTCTGTCAACAGATCCCCAATCTAAAAAAACAAATTTTACCAACAGATCTAAAGAGAAGGCTATTAGGATTATTAAGGGAGAGATTGTTTGAAGAAGTACAAATAGGTCTTAGAGGTATAGATATTTGTGTCATGTCTATACTGCCCCTCAGTGTGAAGAGTGAGTGGCAATGGGAAACAAAGTGAAGGAGGAGGGTAGGGAGTGAATTCTTGTGAATTGAAATAATGAGCATTGGTGTTAAGAGATGGAGAAGGGGGGCACAGTTCTCCAAAACTGGTGACCAAGTTTCAGCTGATTGGATTTTGACATCAGACTTGATGTGAGACAGAAGGGAAAAATCTTTTAGGGTAATAGACTTACATTTTTGACATATTGGTAGCTAGAAGCCATTACAGAAGGTCACTGAAAGTGCAGAAGGTGAGATTCAACAGAAATCTGTAGCATACCAAGAGATGCAGGAATAAGGGAGTGCATCAGCCACTAAACTGTTGAATGGCTTGCTAGTCAGAAGCATCAGGAGAGCAGAAGTAGAATGCCAGGAAAAGGGATTCATGTCCAAAGGCTGCAGGTGAATCAAATGAGTATAGGAGCACTGCTTATATTTGCCCAGAAGTGATTTAAGACCTTAAGGGATAACATGATGAATTGGTGTTAAAGTGGGTGGGGATTTAAAGGTATCAGAGGAAGCTAGAGATAAGGAAGCTGAATCAATGATGCATCAAAGAATCTTGGGGAGAAGAAGGGGGGGAAATGCATAGTAAGATGCAAGCTGAGTTGTAGGAAGGCTTTTAAAATTTGGGGCTAAGAAGAGGGAAAGAGACATGTTTATAAACGGGAAATAAACTAGAGGAGAAGGTAGAGGAATGCTTTAAGGGTTGGAAGCAAAAAGAAAAGACTTGGCTGGAGGGAGACAAAGGATGAAAAGAGGAAAGGGACACCATGGATGTTTTGGAAGCACCTGAAGATTGACTAGACGTATGCAGGTGGAATGTTCCAAAGAGGAAATTGGAGACATAACTGAGGTCCTGTGGGATTGTACCAAAATATGTTGACATGTAAAGCTTTCCAGTAAACATGAGTTCAAAAGAGCTAAAATCCAGAGTTTCGTCTATAGGTATTAGACAGCAACAGAACAATGGAGAAAGCAGGTTAAAAGGGGGCTCCAAGTTTGGGGATTAAGAGGGTAGATGACTTGAGAATCAAAGGTTTGAGATTAGAAAGGTAAAAGTAGTCAGTAGCATTGACAGAAATGAGAGAAGAGAAACATAATCAAGGTCTGTTTTGTTCCACAACTGAATTGCATATAACTGGATTATGCCAACTCCCTTTTCAGGAGATAAATCAATTTCCCTCTGCATTCCAGAGAGCATACAAAGAAGCACCCTATCTTTGATTCCTCAATACTTGATTACTCAACTTGCTTTTGCTACCATCTGTATCAAACACTTCCATGTAGTTTTTGGAATTACTTCAGAAATTCCAAATGTAGAGGTTAACAATAGAGTAGTCCCCATTTTATGGTATAAGCATAACTGTCTTAGTTATAAAAACTTGTTCTCTGAGTTGATTGCAGTGTAGCTGAAATTTGAATGTGGACAGGAGATAAACGTTTAACAAGGCTGAAGACCTGAACCTGACTTCAGTCTGTAGGCAAAAAACCTTAGCCTCGTTGAACGTTAAACATTGTAGTTATGCCTAATTTTATCCATTCTTTGAAAAAATTGTAATGCTTTCTAGATCTAACTTGGGTTTAGTGCCTGTAGCTCGTGGTGTCTTTATTTACTTAACCTAGATAAAACATTTTCTTGCCTTTGTAAGGCCTCTAGCACTAACGAATGCTGTCAAAACCCAAACTATAAGAGAACATAAAACAACTTGCACTGTGGTGCAATGATACAAGGAGTAATCATTGCATAACCAGTTTTTTCTCCCTGTATTTTTTTCATTGGACCTGGGATTTAATCTTAACTGTTGAATACTTCCTTTGGAAGGACAGAATTGGTAATCAGAATAAACTGGACAAAATTATATTGTTAGTCACCAGACTCTGTACTATAAATAGTTAATTTTGTGACACACACTTGATCATAGTTGGCTTGTAAAGTAAGTACAATGTGTTGCTACATTCACCAGCTGACGTGATTGTAAAGATGCTAAAATTGTGCCTTATGTTAATATTAAGGGGCATGCCATTTGTTGGCATAACTTAAAAATAGTAGTGTTCTTGAATATAGATATATTATGTAAAAAAGAGCAGGAGTCGTATGTCTTGGTTTCAAAAAGTTAATAGTGTTACATGACGTGCTAAAAAGGAAGCCTCTAATTTTGATGGGCTTTGCTTCACTGGACATTAAATGTTTAAAATCTGTTCTAATAATTTAATTTCTATGAATGTGAGATGTCTACAGAGGTTAAAAATGTTTAGACTGACTTTGCACACTGCAGGACTTATACAGTAATATATCTAGAAGTCTGATACTTTGCTCTCAGGCGTGTTCACTGGCAGTCACAATTGGATGAAAATGACTCCTCAGAGATTGCCATGTGGAAAGCTGTTGCTGGTGGATGAATGAACAGAGAATAATGTTTTCCCTCCCTGTCCCCTTCTTGCAGTCTGGGTTTAAATATAGGCTGGTTCACACTGCAAAACTGTCACACAACTCGATACATTTATCAGCCTTGGTTGGCAGAAGCAGAAATTGCAAGTCAGTCTTGAAGTGTGAGTGTAGTGGGTTAATTTGTGCCAGCATATGTGTGTGTGTGACCTAATTCCTAAGATTTATTCCTCATCATCATTAGTACTTGTCAATTTCAAGTTGGTGTTGCTTTAATTGATACTACTGTCTGAAAACAGTAACTACTTAAGTAACATTGTAGTCTATTATGTTAACTATTACTAGTATGCATTTGACAACATTCAGTATGTGCATTTCATTTTCCCCTCCATATAAATCTAGGGAAAGCAAGATTTAAAAAGGGTGGGTGTGTAAAATCATACTGGTGTAGGATAGAGCTACTAAGTGTTTAGGGATTATGTATGTATCAAAAAAGAAAATAGTTTTCAAGCTGGTCTCCCTTTAATTGAAAACCTTACATTCCACTGCAAATTAATATTTCTATCTAAAAATTGGATGGCTGAATTTATATGAAAATTTAGCATGAAACTCAGGAAACTGTTCCTTTTGTTCTCTTCTCTAAATGTTTCATCATCAGATTTTCAAATCTGACTCTAAAACTAGATGAAACCTTTCACTGAACTTATTTTTTGCCATCCTAAGTGTACAACTTTTTGAATGAAATAGTTTGAATGTATATACAATAGACAAATGTCCTTATTTAACTTCTGGTTCTAGACAGACATCAAGTGTTTAAGCTTCTGCTGTCTGCTAAACAGACAACTTTTTTTTCCCATTTTTCTGAACTAAAAATGCATTCATAGTGTAGAGCCACCATACTAAGATGTTATTTCTTTGCTTTTATTCCTTATTAAATAGCTTTTCACTATTAACTTCATCATGCATATCTGTGATGAGGCCATAAAAAGCTTCACAGGAAAAAATTATTCATAATTTTAAATTTCATTATTAATTTGTAGCCTCAACATCCCAGTGTTTTATTTTGTCACCATTCTGGATTCTTTTTATGATATGAAACAGGAAGGGGATCCCTGTTTATATGCCCATATTATCCTTTTAAATTGACCTGGCCCCTTAGATTTGTGGCAGTTTCACCTGAAATCTTGTGTTCCATGTGTCTCCAAATGACCTGGCCCCTTAGATTTGTGGCAGTTTCACCTGAAATCTTGTGTTCCATGTGTCTCCAAATGAAATTATTTTATAGCAATTTGGCTAAGGGCCAGATTTTGAAAATTATTTAGATGCCTAATGGGATTTTTAAAAATACCTACACACCTAATGCCTATTGATTTCAAGCTCAGGCACTATTCTGTACCTTAAGGCCACATTTTTAAAAGCATGTAGGAGACTAAAGTGTATAAAGCTGAAGTCCGAACAAACTGCCTGAAGTTGTAAAATAATTTGAACCAGACAGTCTGGGTTCAAGCTTGGTGGGAAATAGTTATTTCTTATTTATAAGTCAGAATGTTGCCTAAAGTGTCATTTCTGTTCACGGTATAAAGGGTTGAGTGAGTATTTACCAAGCTTTGAGGCAGGTAGTATCTTGCTTCATTAAGAGATGGATCTCTGAACACGCTTTAGAGATCTATACAGTAATCCAATTTAGACCAGAAGCCTTTATTTCCTTTCATATGCTTAAGTGTTTATTTGCTGGAATTTTATTTCAGTGGAACATCACTGTTTCCTCAGGCCCTTCAGTAATTTGAGTGAAATTGCATGTCTTACTGCTATAGTCAGAATCGCCTTAACTCAGGTAGCATTTAACACAGTAAAGGCAGATTTCTAAAAGCTTATGGACTTTAAACCCACAGCATTTATGCTTTTTGTGTATTGCATTTGCTTCTTTCCAACATTTGTTTCATGAATAATCCATGAGCTGCTTTACAGTATTGAGTATCAGAGGGGTAGCCGTGTTAGTCTGAATCTGCAAAAGCAGCGAGGAGTCCTGTGGCACCTTATAGACTAACCAAAGTGTCAGGGCATAAGCTTTTGTGGGTAAAGACCCACTTCGTCAGATGCATGTAGTGGAAATTTCCAGAGGCAGGTATAAATATGCAGGCCAGAATCAGGCTGAGATGACGAGGTGGATCCAATCAGGGAGGATGAGGCCCACTTCTAGTAGCTGATCTGGAGGTGTGAATACCAAGAGAGGAGAAGCTGCTTTTGTAGTTAGCTAGCCATTCACAGTCTTTGTTTAATCCTGAGTTGATTGAGTCATACCTGCCACATGGGGCCACAACAGTGGTACCCCTAACTCACCCAGCAATATCGTCAATCTTTCCAACTACACACTCAGCCCGGCAGAAGAGTCTGTTCTATCTCGGGGACTCTCTTTTTGCCCCACCACCCCCTCTAACATGATACAGTTCTGCGGTGATCTGGAAGCCTACTTTCGCCGTCTCCGTCTCCAGGAATACTTCCAACACAACACTGAACAGTGCACTGACACACAGATACCTTCCCACCAACAGCACAAGAAGAAGAACTTCACATGGACTCCTCCTGAGGGTCGAAATGACATTCTCTACATAGAATGCTTCCGCTGACGTGCACAGGCAGAAATTGTGGAAAAACAGCATCGCTTGCCTTGTAACCTCAGTCATGCAGAACGCAATGCCATCCACAGCCTCCAGAACAACTCTGACATTATAATCAAAGAGGCTGATAAAGGAGGTGCTGTTGTCATCATGAACAGGCCTGACTACTTAAAGGAGGCTGCCAGACAACTCTCCAATACCAAATTCTACAGAACACTTTCCTCAGATCCCACTAAGGAATACACTAAGAAACTGCACCATCTGCTCAGGACACTCCCCACACAAGCACAGGAACAAATCAACTCACCCTTAGAGCCCCGACCAGCGTCGTTCTGTCTATTACCCAAGATCCACAAACCTGGAAATCTCGGACGCTCCATCATCTCGGGCATTGGCACTCTCACTGAAGGACTGTCTGGATATGTGGACTCTCTACTCTCAGACCCTATGCCACCAGCACTCCCAGTTACCTCCATGACACTACTGATTTCCTGAGAAAACTACAGTGCATTGGTGATCTTCCAGAAAACACCATCCTAGCCACCATGGATGTAGAGGCTCTCTACACAAACATCCCACATGTAGATGGAATACAAGCTGTCAGGAACAGTATCCCTGATAACGCCACAGCACAACTAGTGGCTGAGCTCTGCGACTTTATCCCCACACACAACTATTTCAGATTTAGTGATAATATATACCTCCAGACCAGTGGCACTGCTATGGGCACCCGCATGGCCCCACAATACGCCAACATTTTTGTGGCTGACCTGGAACAACGCTTCCTCAGCTCCCGTCCACTTATGCCCCTTTTCTACCTACGCTACATCGATGACATCTTCATCATCTGGACCCATGGAAAGGAGACTCTGGAAGAATTTCACCACGATTTCAACAGCTTCCACCCCACCATCAACCTCAGCATGGACCAGTCTACACGGGAGGTCCATTTCCTGGACACCACGGTGCAAATAAGTGACGGTCACATAAACACCACCCTATACCGAAAGCCTACCGACCGCTATACTTACTGCATGCCTCCAGCTTCCATCCCGGACACACCACACAATCCATTGTTTACAGCCAAGCACTGAGGTACAACCGCATATGCTCCAACCCCTCAGACAGAGACCTACACCTACAAGATCTTCAACAAGCATTCTGTAAACTACGATACCCACACGAGGAAGTGAGGAGACAGATTAACAGAGCCAGATGTGTACTCAGAAGCCTCCTGATACGGGACAAGCCCAAGAAAGAAACCAACAGAACACCACTGGCCATCACCTACAATCCTCAGCTTAAACCTCTCCAACATATCATTAGTGATCTACAACCCATCCTGGACAATGATCCCTCACTTTCACAGGCCTTGGGAGGCAGGCCAGTCCTCGCCCACAGACAACCCTCCAACCTGAAGCATATTCTCACCAGCAACTATACACCGCACCATAATAACTCTAACTTAGGAACCAATCCATGCAACAAACCTCGGTGCCAACTCTGCCCACATATATACACCATCACAGGACCTAACCAGATCAGCCATACTGTCACTGGTTCATTCTCCTGCGCATCTACTAACATAATATATGCCATCATGTGCCAACAATGCCCCTCTGCTATATACATCGGCCAAACTGGACAGTCCCTACGTAAAAGAATAAATGGACACAAATCAGATATTAGGAATGGCAATATACAAAAACCTGTAGGGGAACACTTCAGTCTCCCTGGACACACTATTGCAGATCTAAAGGTAGCCATCCTACAGCAAAAAAACTTCAGAACCAGACTTCAAAGAGAAACTGCTGAGCTACAGTTCATCTTCAAGTTTGACTCAATCAACTCAGGATTAAACAAAGACTGTGAATGGCTAGCTAACTACAAAAGCAGCTTCTCCTCTCTTGGTATTCACACCTCCAGATCAGCTACTAGAAGTGGGCCTCATCCTCCCTGATTGGATCCACCTCGTCATCTCTAGCCTGATTCTGGCCTGCATATTTATACCTGCCTCTGGAAATTTCCACTACATGCATCTGTCGAAGTGGGTCTTTGCCCACGAAAGCTTATGCTCCAACACTTCGGTTAGTCTATAAGGTGCCATAGGACTCCTCGCTGCTTTTACAGTATTGATTCATCTGAAGAAGCAGGTTGCGCTCATGAAAGCTCATGATACCATCTACATGTTTTAAAGGTGCTACTAGACCAGCATTTTTTAAAGTGTGTTCCGCGGCACACCAGTGCGCTGTGAGGCAGTCAGAGGTGTGTCACGGAGAGAACAGAAAAAATTCTACTCCTCCGCCCCCGCAAAGCCTGTAGACAGCTCCCGCTGTGGCTGCCGCTCCTCCCCCACAGCCCGCAGGACGGCCCCTGTCCCACAGGGCCTCTGGTGCTGCTCAGCCTCCTCCTCCACCTGCGCAGGCAGCAGCTTTTACTGCGACTGCTGCATCTGGGAGGGAGAGGGGTGGCCAGAGCTGAGGAGCTGCTCCCAGACCTTGGTGTTTTAAAACTGCCGCCTGTGGGGAACCCGGCTCAGGCTCTTCCGCCACCCCCCCTCCCCCACCTGGAGCGCGCTGGGCCTCTGCTGTCATCCCCCACCCCCCCCACCTGCGGTGCACTCGGGCTCTGTCCCCCCCCCTCGGGGACGCTTGAGCTCTACTGCCCCCCATGCTCTGCAGCTCTCTCTCCCCTGCGCCCTTCCCCAGCCTGCTGGGGAAGTGGCAGAGTTTAATCTATCAGGGATGGTTGGGGTTTCTACTCCCCCTCCCCCCCCCCGCCCTGCCAGCGGGAAGCCTGGCCTGGTGCTGCAGCTGTGCTGGGTTCCATGCTTTTGCCACCCCCCCCTTCCCCCCGGAACAAAAGCATGCTCCCTGAAGGCTTTCTCTGCTGCAGCAGGGTGCCAAGCCAGGTAAGCGTCCCCCCTCATGCCCAGACCCCGCACCCAAACCCCCCTCACTCCCCTCCCCCTGCCAAGACCCTGCATTCCCAGCTTGCTCTGACACCCAGCCCCAAGTCCCCTCCTGCACCCTCCCTCCTGGCCATAGACCCTGCCCCAATACCTGCTCCTGACCAGACATTCTGCCCCAAGACCCCTCCTCCTGGCTAGACACCCTGCCCCAAGTCCCCTCCTGCACCCTTCCTCCTGGCCAGACATCACCCTGGCCCAAGAGCCTCCTCTACCCTCCCTCCTGGCCAAACACATGACCTTATTTAGCATTTGTTTATTATTATCCTTTACTTTTTTGTGGTGTACATTTTCAGCTCCATGTACCAGACTGTTATTAGGGCAGTCTTCCTACGGGGGGGGGGGGTCGTGGCGCATTTCGATCCCCGGGTCTCCCCCGGCCTGTGGTTTTTTTGGTTGTTTTTTTTTTTTTCCCCTCGACAACAAAAATTCTTGCTGTTCCCCATAAAAAAAAAATGTTTCGTGTTCCTCAGTCTTAAAAAGTGTAAGAAACACTATGCTAAACTAGTCAATTTTTTTTAAAGTTTTTTCTAGTTACAAACTAACTTGGCTACTCCTCTGAAGCTTTTAAAATATCTGACACAGTTCTTATACTAATGTGTTAGCTCTATGGTGAAGTGAGATGTCATAGTTGATTTGAGCCAGTTTTGAAGCTTTTTCCAAGTTTACTTTGTTAGAGAATTACTTGAAGGGTCAGAAATGGGTCTGTGCTCTGTTTAAGGCTCATCATAAAGCAACACACTAACATTTTATGTGGAATGTATGTGATACAAGTGTGTAGTAGTCCTTGCTTTATTCACTCGGGAAATTACAGATACATGTTGAATGAGCTAATTTTTTTATTGCATCAGTTTATAGTGGTAAGTGAGACAAGCTCTTTGAAGAATGGTTTTTTTAATCTCATCAACATAAATTGATTTAATAGACAGTAGTACTTCACCCACCCTGTGTCTCTAATCTCCTGGGACTGATAAGGCTATCACTACACTTAAAATGATGACTGGAGTGTTGGATGTCCAGAACCAACACTCCTGCTTGGTTCTGGACATCCAACACTCTGGTCATCTGAAGAAGTGGGCTGTGCCCATGAAAGCTCATGATACCATCTACATGTTTTGTTAGTCTGTAAAGTGCTACCAGGCTATTGGTTGTTTTTTTAAGTTTTTCCTGTTATAGACTAACTTGGCTACCCCTCTGCAGTTTTTACACTTAAAATGTCAGGCATAAAGCATCTCCTCTTTGTCTTGCTGGCAGGCCTCCCTTTTGAAAGCTCTTTGCACTTAATAGAAGTCATGGACATATTGAATCTGTTACCCTTTTAGCTCCTTAAACTGTAGAGTACTGTTAAATTCTTCTTGAAGTGGTTGCTCATGTCCATTCGAATTAGGTATACGTTACATAGGATTACTTCAGATTCTTAGAATGCATTGCAGTATTCATGTTTTCCATGAGCTAGAAAGTCTCTTACAGGTTTATCACTTTATAACATTTTTTTAATTTAAAACTTTTCCCTTTTTCTTTACAGACCAGAGATGACTTCCTAGGTCAAGTAGATGTTCCTCTTCATCAATTACCGGTTTGTATTTAAGATAACCGAAAGAAATAGTGGTGGCATGTACACAGGTGTATTATTAATTGGGATAATTGTATAACATCTGTAGACTTTATTCAGTTCTTCCTTTTCTAAACTTTTGGCACAGACCTTTCTCGGAAATAAAATGACAACCTAAATTACATGTACAACCTGTGTATTGGCATCTACTAATAAATGAGTTCTTTAATCCTTATTCCTGAAGAAACTAAGGTTTGATCATACTCTAAAGATTAGACTGGCTGTTGTTGTTCTGTTTTTCATTCTAGCTTCCAGTAAGGTGTACAGAGGAGATTTAGAAGACTTTCTTTTTGGTTACTCTTAGTTTTAAACCATTTTATTTTTAAATATCATGTTTTGCTGAAAACACATACAGAAAACTGACACAGGAAGAAATACAGTTGAACTAATCTTTTGTTTTTTCATCCATTTGCAAAACCATTCAGCTTTAAGGAAGCTTATGCAATAAAATTGGTGATGGGATGGAAATTAAAATAAATATTTGCAGTTGCATTTAGTGCAGAAAACTTCACAAATTGCTGAAGAAATTTGCAGCTGCTATTTTAAAGAGGGAAAACTAAGAACCCAGCCAAGAGCAGTTGTTCTCCTTCCTACCCTGGTGAACTGTGCTAAACTTTCTACAGTGGGAAGGCCTTAGTAGAAGGAAACCAGGCTTTGCATTAATCCCTGCCACATAGAATGGGACAGGAAGTACAGTGTTTGAGGTGACCCTGTCTGGAGGATAGACATGCCCATCAAGCAGGAGCTGACAAGGCAGCAGCAGTTCCCACAGTTCTCTGGAAACAAGTGATATCAGACTTTTTCTTCCATTTGGGATTCTGTATATCGTTCTTTGCTGATTGGACCTTTCTCACTCATTTTCCTCTAACTCTTTGTTCTCCGTTGTGTCTTTGCTTCTCTCTTCAGTGTCCAGTGTACTTACTTTTCCTACCCCTTGGGTCATCTACATTTTAATTCCAGTTTTTTTAAGGAAAAAAGGATTTGCCAGCAGTCACTGTGGCTGTGCAATTGATTTATCCCTTTCTTTCACTCCTTTGATCATAAATTTTGAGTCAGGGACTACCTTATACAAACATATACCACCAAAATACAGGGAGACACCAGTACTAATTGAGGCCATTGAGTGCTACAGGTTGAACCTGTTCGGTTGGGGACTCTCTGGTCTGCCAGACCATGGATCTTGCTCAACCAGAGAGCCCCACAGGCAATGGTGGCTGGGAACAAAGCTGGCCAGCAGGACTGGTGAGCTCGTGGCTGGCAGAGCTTGCGGGATGCCAGTGCCAGCAGGCAGTGGAGCCAAGCAGGGAAGCTGAAAAGACAGCAGCATGGTAGCTTTTCTTACATATTTCAGAGGACTACTGCCTCGAAGAATCCTCTTGTCTTAGTGCAACAAATGGTTGCAGCTTGTTTTATTCATCTGGCAGATTCCTCTCAACAGTGTAATGAACTTCTTTTGCTCTGTTAATATATTTAAAAGCTAAAAATCATTTCCATATGCACAGAATACAGCTGTCTGTTGTACTGTTACATTATCTTCATATTGCTAGTAGTCTGCCATCATTTGTAGTTGAACTTGAGAGAAAAACTGTTAATTCTTGAAAATATGCTTATAAATATACATGGAATGAAACTGCTTTCATATATGTAGCTTGCCATTTAACCTGTTGTTGATTGTGCAGTTATCTAGTTTGCATTTGCAGTTTAGATGTTAGGAATGTTAGATGTCTTGTAATTGAATAGTCGTGTAACTGAATGAAATCTTAGTGATTAAACGACGATTCAGTAGTCCCCAGAGGCGGTGCCGTCAGCCAGTGCATTTCTGGCCCCACTCCTGGAGAGCCCCCTGCCACTCAATGCTGCTGCCTCTGATACAGAGGCAGCAGCATGGGATGGCAGCACCCCCTGTCCATGGGGAATTCAAGCTCCCCACGATCAGAGGCTGCTTTGTGGCAGTCTCCCCTTTCCTCTGCCCCTGCTGTGCTGCTGCCTCTGGGAGGGGCAGCAGTGCAGTGGGGGGGGGGGGGGGCAGGTGGCACTGAGGAGCCAGTGCTGGGGGGAACCAGATTTTAAGCTGGCTCCCCAAAACACTGGCTCTTGTCTGCTCTCCCCCTCCCCCCCTCCCCCCGTGCTGCCTCTGTAGGAGTAAGCAAGGAGAGGCAGCGAGTACATGAAGCTGGCTCCCTGTGTGTATGAGCTCCAGCCCTGCCTCCCTCGTTCTGTGCTGCTGCCCCTATCAGAGGCAACAGCACTGGGGGGGAGGGGACAGGTGGATCCACTGTTCATGGGGAGCTGGCTTTTAAACCACCTCCTCACGGGCACCGGCCCTTGCTCCCCTGCCTTGCTGCCTCTGCATCAGAGGCAGCAAGGGGGTGGGGAATGCATGTAGTTGACAAGATTAACAGATAAGTCTAAACTTATCAGTTAATCATGTAGTCGTCTACACAATGACATCCCTGTTAGTTGTCCATTTATGCAAATTTAACTCCTTGTCAGGTGTGACTTCTAATAATATTTTAGAAATCCTATTTTATGTTAGGTGGGGACCTACCATAAACATGGTATGTTCTGTTTGTACTGTATCTAACACAGATGGCTTCTGGCCCATGATAGGGGCTCTGAGGCACCATAATAAATACCCCTTTCAACATTATTAATTGTATTTTAATTCTTTGTTTCCAACATTAAGTTATTTTCAGCTAACTTTACACATTTTGTGCTGTTTGTTTTTGCATTTTTCAATTTGGACATGAAAAATTGTTTCTAATCAACTTCTGGAATTTCATGCATTCTGTAATGTAAATGTTGTAGTACTTATAACTTTTGGTTTGCTGTTTGTGGATTCTCTGGCACAAGAGCTGGAATGCAATTATTAAATTGGCCTATATTTTGTATTTGAAAAATATTGAGAGGAAGAGGGACATGTAACATTTGTATTAAATGTGGAGTACTTGAAAATTGCCTCTTTTCCAAGCTAAACATAATTACTTCAAACTTCCCCTACTCCTGCTTCCTCGAACCATTAAAAACCATACTGTGAGGAAGCAGGTCACAGAATTTTTTCTTCAAACTTCTTAACTATTAAGAGTAAAACAAATATTTTAATTTTATTTCACTAAAATCTTTTGGTTTATATGAAGAAAATGTCTGTCTTTTTTGAAAAAAGGCTTATGGGTTTCAAATGTGTTTGAAGATGCGAATGATTTGAAGAAGTAGATTTTGTCCACAAGTTCATGATATTATATATATTTTTGTTAGTCTCTCAGTGCCTTAGGATTACTCCATTGATTTTGTAGATTAGACTTTAAAAAATTATTTCCTTCCAGACAGAAAATCCAAATATGGAGAGACCATACACCTTTAAAGATTTTGTTCTTCATCCAAGAAGGTCAGTAAATAGCAAACATTTTAAAATGTTAACTTTCCTGTGTAAGCTGTAACTTATGAACTGTAACTTCTGATTGCACGACTCTTCCTCACCCCAAGTAACTAACACTTTTTCAGGATTATCATCAGGTAAAACTGATGGATTCAGACAAGCACTCTGTAGAGATTTTTTTTTTTTTTTTTATAAGAGAACTAAGCAGGTTTCCTAATTAAATATTTGGGTCTTTTAGGTAGCTTTTTCTGTTACCAAATTTCAAGATCACTTCTAAGCTTTCTACTTTTATCTTGAGTGGTATAAATCCTAGTACAGGTTGCACCTCCCTAAACTGGGACTGTCTCATCCAGCAACATCTGTGGTCCAGTGGGACCATGGATGTTGCGGAATGAGAGAGCTGCAGGGCAGGGGGGCCAGCTGCTGAGAGCCCTGCGCACGGCAAAGCTGGTGGGAGCGGATTGAGGGCCTCAGGAGCCCAGCAGCGGTAGTAGGGGCATGGTGGCAGGGCAGAAGCAGCCCAGCAACCCAGCTGGAACCAGGGCAGCCTGTGCATGCTGGTCCAGGCAGGGGGGTTGTGCCGTGGCAGCATGAACAGGGCTGCCTGCCAGTCCAGCAGTGGGAACAGAGCCGCAGCAGCCTGGCTAGCAGCAAGTCCGGGCCGAGGCAGCCCAGCCGGGGAAGCCTATCTGCAGCCACAGCAGCAGAGCTGGGGCTGCGACAGGTCAGCAGCCCAATCGGAGCTGCGTGCTGGCCGGCAGCGGGGCCAGTGCTGCCATGCCAGCAGTGGGGTTGGAGCAGCAGCCATGGTAGAGGAGCCAGGGCAGCCATGTCTCCTGGCTGGCAGCGGGGCTGAAGGAGCTGGTGGTGGGGAGGGGTGACAGGCTGAAGGGGTTGGTGGCGGTGGTCTGGCACATTCCCTCAACTGGGACCGCTTCAGTCCTGGGGGTTGTGGACCAGTGAGGTAGCAACTGCCACAGTAGATTACAATTATCATTACTAAGACAGCCAATAATAAACTATACAGATTTTTTTCAGATGTTAATACCAAATTGCATGCTTCTACATAGGATTAGTAGTCTGACTGACTGAAAATTACCAAAATACTGGATATCTTTTGGTAGAAACATGTAAAATACCCAAAATATCTGATATCTTTCACAAGTGTGACAAAATGGCTAATCATTTGCTTTTAAATATAATTGTACAATAACAATTTTTCTCTTCTGCAGTCACAAGTCAAGAGTTAAAGGTCATCTAAGATTAAAAATGACATACTTACCTAAAAACAATGGCTCTGAAGAAGAAAACACTGAACTGGTGGAAGACCTGGAGGTGAGAAAACTGATGCTAAAGAGCATGTGGTCTGACTTCTTTCTTGTAACTCTAACTAATGAAGGTTCTAGGCATAAAAATATCTTTTAAAAATGATAAAGCTACAAGCAGCCTTTTAGAAGGGACCAAAACTCTTGTACTGTCCCCCGTTTAATTGTGATGCCAAAGCATTACCATCACTTTTAAAATTATTTCTCTCCTTTATATAGCTGTAATTTTGCAGGAAACACATAGCACTTGTAAAAATCTAATGCAATAAATGCTGATGAAAGCAAAACTGTTTGCTAACCTCTAGCTTTAGTGACTATATAATTGCTTGGGAATAACACTTTCCAGTACTTCAGTCTTCCTACGTAATTTTGTTAAATCCACTAGTCAACATAATGGTAACCTGCTCTGTTCCAAAAATTTGAACTTTATCCAGTAGAAGAGAATATTTTATCTTAGCTCTTTTGTTTTCTAATTATTAGTAAGCACTTTCAATTAAGATACAAAGTTATTTTTCCCAACACCTTAAACAGCTATTTAACAGCACTTCTGTAGGTATTAAGAAGATGGTTTCTGTTATAAAACCTATAAATTAAACAGATGCATCAACAAATTTATGGACCGCAACTTTGTGTATAAAATTCCTAAATTTTAAAATCCATTGAGTGCTTTTCCTATTCCCAAACTAGGAAACAAAATTTCTATGCAGTAAGGCTGCGTCTAGACTGGCATGATTTTGCACAAATACTTTTAATGGAAAAGTTTTTCCATTAAAAGTATTTGTGCAAGAGAGCATCTATACTGGTATGTGCCTTTGCGCAAAAGATTTGCTTTTGCGCAAAAGCATCCGTGCCCAGTATAGACGCGCTCTTGCGCAAGAGGGCTTATGCCTGAGCAGGAGCATCAAAGTATTTGCTCAAGAAGCACTGATTTTGTACATTACAAAAGCGGCTGCTTTTGCACAAAATCTTGCCAGTCTAGACGCACCCTAATAGTATTCAGCTCACATTGCTGCAATAGTACAAATGATAGAAATAGATATTGCTCCTCCATTTCTCTGTAAGCATAGAAGTCTAAATTTAGTTTTGTAGGAGGTGTACAGTCTAGTCTTACTGTAAAATCTCACTTAACAAGCAATCAACATGAACAAAATGTTACCTTTACTTAAAATCAATCCATATCCTGAAGACTTGACCAAATAAGATTTCTAAGGAATGCACTATAAAATCCAGGAGTGAACATTAGCTTAATATTTTATTTTTCCTTTGTTATTGCAGAAGATATGAATTTTTGGTCAGGTATTCAATAAGGGGATAGTGACTTGATGAAAGGGGATATGTCTCCTTTAACAGGTTTAAGACTGATGAATGTTAAGTATTATTTAGTTATTAGCCTTTTGTCTTATAGCCTGGCTGGATTATATTGGACCAACCAGATGCTGCCTGCCAGCCTCAACAACAGCAACAGGAATCTCCTCCTCTACCTCCAGGCTGGGAAGAAAGACAGGATATCCTTGGTAGGACCTATTATGTCAACCACGAATCTAGAAGAACACAATGGAAAAGACCAACTACTCAGTATGTCTTCTGATTTTTAAGACTGATAGTATACTTTACTATAACTGGCAATTCATTTTTGTCATTCTGTACCATAAGTCAGGTGAGGGAATAGATAGTTCAGAATGAGTGGAAATTTTCATTTTAATTCTTTCTCTGTCTGCATTTCAAATAAAAAGTGTGTTCTAAAGTTTGATTACCTAAACTGTTTACTGCCACTTCAACCAACAAATGCAAGTTAGCTAGCCCAATTTAACACCTTTTATTTACAGTGTATAGTGCCTATAACAGCTAAAAAAGTTATTACATCTTGACTGGTGAACAATTCAACTCACACAGGACTCAGTCCATTTTCCAAAGTTATGAATATTCACATAATATATTTCTAGCATAATGAAAACTACTTATAGTGTCAGTAGAGATTAATAGTGTGCATGGAGAAGACATTCATTTCATAAATGATCTGGAGAAAGGGGTAAGCAGTGAGATGGTAAAGTTTGCAGATGATACTAAACTGTTTAAGATAGTCAAGACAGAAGCAGACTGTGAAGAACTTCAAAAAGATCTCACTAAACTGAGTGATTGGGCAACAAAATGGGAAATGAAATTTAATGTGGATAAGTGTAAAGTAATGCACATTGGAAAAACTAACCCCAACTATATGTACAGTATGACGGGGGCTAATTTGGCTACGACAAATCAGGAAAGAGATCTTGGAGTTATCATGGATAGTTCTCTGAAAACTTCCACACAGTGTGCAGCGGCGGTCAAAAAGGCAAATAGGATGTTAGGAATTATTAAGAAAGGGATAGAAAATAAGACACAGAATATCTTACTGCCCCTGTATAAAACTACGGTACGCCCACATCTTGAATACTGTATACAGATGCAGTGGTCTCACCTCAAAAAAGATATTTTGGCCTTGGAAAGGGTTCAGAAAAGGGCAACTAAAATGACTAGGGGTTTGGAATGGGTCCCATATGAAGAGAGGCTAAAGCGACTGGGACTTTTCAGTTTGGAAAAGAGGAGACTGGGGTGGGATATGATAGAGGTATATAAAATCATGAATGGTGTGGAAGAGGGTGAATAAAGAAAAGTTATTTATTAGTTCCCATAATAGAAGAACTAGAGGACACCAAATGAAATTAATGGGTAGCAGGTTTAAAACTAATAAAAGAAAGTTCTTCTTCACACAGCGCGTAGTCAACCTGTGGAACTCCTTGCCAGAGGAGGCTGTGAATGCTAGGACTATAACAGAGTTTAAAGAGAAGCTAGATAATTTCATGGAGGTTAGGTCCATAAAAGGCTATTAGCCAGGAGATAGAAATGGTGTCCCTGGTCTCTTTTTGTCTGGAGATGGATGGCAGGAGACAAATCGCTTGATCATTGTCTTTGGTCCACCCTCTCTGGGGCACCTGGTGTTGGCCACTGTCGGCAGACAGGCTACTGGGCTAGATGGACCTTTGATCTGACCCAGTACGGCCATTCTTATGTTCTTATGCCTCAGACTGCCTCCTCTTTACTAATAGTGACCACCTGAAATCCTTCTAATGTACTTTGCATGATCTCGTCTTCCAGTATATCAACAATTAAAATATGTCCACTATTCAGTTTTGACTCCTGCTTCCTGGCCCCTATTGTTATGGACTCTTCCACTTTCTACTGAGCTTGAGTTGCTTTTGTAGCTTATGGCTGTTCCTGTGACACAAGTGGCCCATAAGCAATGGTTTTGGTACCAGTCTGAGCTATTACAAATTTTACTGTTGAAGATACAGATGACTATTGTACGGTTGTCTGCTTTTGTGCAGGGACAATCTAACTGATGCTGACAGTGGTAATATTCATTTGGAGGCACAGCATGCATTCACCAATCGGCGACAGATATCAGAGGAAACAGAAAATCTAGACACCAGAGATTCTCCTGAGGTAAAAAGTCTGTGTCTAAAATACAAATCAGTGTTGTGAGTTAATTTGAGGTTTTGCAATCTAAAATATGCTTTTATAAATCTTTTTTTAAGAGCTGGGAAGTTATAACTGAAGACGAGGCCACTATGTACAGCAATCAGAATCTTCAAACACAACTGCCACAGAACAGCGCTGATATGCAATCTAACCTTGCAGAAGAATTGAATACCAGACTTACTGCCTCTGGGAGTTCAGCCACTGGCCAGTCAACTTGCATTGTAAGATAGCAGATACTTTTGTAATTGTTTTAACATGAATAATAAACATTCAGATTATTTTCCCAAAAGCTAATTCTAACCCAGATTTCTTACAGAAAATATTATGCTTTGGATTTTTCTTGGCTTTTGTCAGAGCTTGATCAATATTTCAAGCCGACACCAATCCATCATTATACTTCAGTTGAAGAGGCTTAAGGATAATCTTAGTATACTAGATCTGCTTCCCAAATAAAATATTTTCCCCACTTAGTTTTTGTAAAACAAGACTTTTTCCATAAGACCTAAAGCAGCATCTTCATTGAATTACTTGAGTTCACAAATCTAGCTTATGTTCTAGCTATCATGTTGTCTACAGTTGTCATTCTGTAGTACTTTTTGGTGCTACTTTACAACAGTACTTAAATTTACAGCAGTATCTTTTTGAGGAAATAACAATACCATAGCATTTTTCTCTCCTGTGGGGTAAACTTGGGAGAAATAATGTATATTATGAAGTCAGCTAAGTCAAGGGATTGGAGACAACTTTTTTGTAACCAGATATATTTTGAAAGAAATCTCTATACTATTGAACAACACTTACCCAGGAAGGTACAGTATACTAAGCCATTTGAACTTTCGGCTTTTAGAATTTTCATGTGCCTCTTGCTCTTCTGGTGGTGAAGATGATATTCTGTATATGAACTGAATGTAAACTGATAGTATTTTTCTGAGTCTGTAAACAGGCATTTCCAGTGTTGCTGCTTTTTGCTCTGCTAGATAAGATCATACTCAACTTCGGGCTTATCTGTCTAGTGGACGATCACATACTAAGGCTACATCTACTCCACAGTCCGGATCAGTGCTCTGAAATCAATACACTGGGAAGTCAGTTTAGTGGGTCTAGTGAAGACCTGCCAAATCAATCACAGATTGCTCTTCCATCGACCCTGTTACTTTATTCTGGACAAGAGGAGTAAGGGAAGTCAATGGGAGTGTTTCTCCCATTGACACCTCCCCCCCCACCCTTGATGTAGAGCCGATGGTAACTCAACTTAAGGTACGTTGACTCCAGTTACATTATTCACATAGGTGGAGTTGTGTAACTTATGTTGAGCTTCTGCTGCAGTGTAGCCTCAGTGGTGTGATTTCTAAAGCCTCCCTAAGACTACATCTGCATAACACTGAATCTGGACTGTAGTGCAGGTGTAGCCTAATCTGTTGCACATTCATTGGTCTGTATTAGATCCTGCTGACTGACTTAAACATATGTTAAATATGTGGAGAGCCACCAGTGGGATTTATGTGGACTGGTTAATCATCAATATACTGTATTAGTTTGCTTTAGAAATCACACCCCTGCAGTACACGTTACCCCCACCATATAGACAAGCCCTTAATTCTGGCACTTCACAATCCTGTGAAGTGGCTGCTTGGGAAGTCTGAGCAGGAAAAGAGGCAGATGGCGAAGTTATTTTTAGGGAAAAGTAAAGATACTCTCTGTCTTTTGCATCCCTCCCTCCCACCCATGGGAATAGATGTAGGAATAGAGCCTCATGCTTCCTTTACAGTGTCCAGAAGGCAAACTTAAGGAAGATGCATCTTTTCACAGGAGTTATCAGCCTCTGAAGGGAGTTGAAACAAAGCTTGCTCAGTTTCAGCAGCTGAAGTGTATAGTCTAGTGATATGACATGCTTAAGTAAGGTCCAGGGTTAACATTACTATGGGAATTTCATCACCTTCCTCAGAAGCTGTATGACTTGCATGATGGTTCCGTACTAGGTTCTCTCCTCTACCAAATAGGTGTCAGTTGGTAAATTTTTGAGATCCCTAACATGTCACAAACATGAGCCTAAGTATAGGACACTGTAGCAATTCTGTAATAGTTGTATCCTCAGGCTCAGCTGTATCTTATAAATGAAATACTAATGTGATTTAGTGGTAACAGTTCTAGTATCTTAAATGCCTATATGTCAATTCATAGCCTCTTGCAAATGGTGTTCGCTTTACTAGGTCCTAGACCAGGGCTACTCAACTTTGGAAGCCTCGGGAGCCACAATGATACTCTCAGCACATGCCAAGGGCCGCAACTTAAGTGTGATTGCATATACATGCAAATATATATGCAAATATATGCAATCGCTTCTTTCACACTGACAGGCATGAATACAAAGATTAAGGCAAGACTATACAACACACAGGCCCCATTTAAGTCAGTTCTGCTGATACTAATAAAATGCAATATTTACCCGATTTCCACCCATATGACAGCACTTTTAATGAGCAATGACAGTCCAGGAATTTCACAACTAAAATGCGTATCAACAGAAGACCGTTATATTAACTACTTTTTTGTTTTGGCTCCCACCTGCAGGCCCCATGTTGAGCCTTGCGTAAACCCAAACCGCACTATGTGCTGCAAACAAATGGGCCATGGGCCGCACGCAGCTCGTGGCGCGCTTGTTGAGTAGACAGAAGTACAGTAGTAATAGACTTCATGAACATACGGTTAATATAGCTTACAATATCTTTCAAAACTTTATTTTAAATACTGTTTTGCTGAGAGAGAAACTGAGACAGCTTGAAAACGAAGTATTTTCTTTATTGCATTGCTTGGTAGCATCAAAAAACTATCAAGTGATTTTTTCAGTTCTCTCTTTATTTCAAGACCCATTCCAGCAGAAGAGGTAGCCTGCAAACATACAGAGTTGAGGAACAGCCTGCACTTCCTATGGTAGGTTACATTCCAAAAATCACACCATTGTGTAGAGCATAGCAATCTGAAAATTTAGTTGCTGTGATACTTTTTTTTATGATGGGTAAAATATTGAAACTTAGGTTAGATTTGGTTGTAATTTTCTGGCAGCTAGCCTGACAAAATCACATCTTATGGTTCTTGTGAGACTGGAGTCCCAATATAAGGCTCCCATCTTCCAAGTTCACATTTTTTAGTTTAATGATGATTTAATGTATGGTTATAGCCTGGAGGAGGAAAGAACTGTAACATGTAGATATGAGACGTCTTAAAAATTATATTTCATCTTGCTTTATCAATAATTGAGTTCCAGCATTTCTGCATTGTGCTCCCATACTGCCATTGGAGCTTTGTAGTAACTTGACAGCCCTAAAGTCTAGGCTAAAACAGCCAAAACTAAGGAGATTTTTTTAATGCATTTCCTCTCCACTCAGGTGGCTGTTGTGAACACAAAGGATGTGGTTGGCTTTTTTTGTCATGTTATCAAATATGGATTTTAAAATTTTTACTGTGTTTTATCGACTACTTAAACAACTAGAAACTTTCCCTGTATAGGTTCTGGTTGGGAGAAATCTGATGAATGAAGCCTATTTGCTAGTCAGTAATTCCATACAGTAATATTTTTCTCTTTCATTTTAGTTACTCCCTACTTCATCTGGATTACCTCCAGGTTGGGAAGAAAAGCAAGATGAAAAAGGAAGGTCATATTATGTAGATCACAATTCCAGAACTACTACGTGGATAAAACCAATTGTACAGGTATCTTTTTAGTGGGTTTTTTTCTGTATTTCATTTATGTAACCTAGAGTGAAAAGGTACTGAATAGCTACTGCAGTCAGATAACTTTTATAAATGTACTTCACAGTGACTGAACTTGTCTAGAGACCAGTTTCATGAAACCAAATGTCTCAAAATACGTAAACCATTGTAAACACTAATAGCCTATGTATGAGGCATAGGGGGATGATACTTTCAATATGTTAATCCACGCTTCTTTATTATTGCTGTATTACATGTGTGTTTTCAAAACTACAGGCAGTTTCCATATACTTCTGAATTAGTGAACAGCAAGTTCTCTTCCTGTTAGTGAGAGCCTTCAAATTCTTATACAATAGTGGGGTACAAACTAAGAATGTAAAATTCCAGTTAATCCATTAACTGCTTAAACATTAGGTTGAACTAACATTTAACTGGTTAACGATTAAGTGGGATCTGGGCTTGGGACCCCTCCAGTCCGGCTGAAGCAGCCCCCAACTCTGTACTGCCCCCAGCTCCCACCTTCCAGCTGCTGCGGTTGCATCCATCTCCTGCCTTCCAGCCCCCGCTCTGGGGCTCCCCCTGTCTGTGGCAGGTCGGGCTCCCTATGAACAGGGCTTCTCCGGATGAGAGCAGCCTCTGTCAGTGGCGGGTCCACTGTAGGGCTGGAGCAGCCCCCTGCCAACGGCACGTGGGGAGCTGTTCCATCCCCTACCAGATACCAGTTAACCATAAATGGTAAGCATTACCCATTCAGGATGCTGCTTACTGGTTAACCTTTCACATCCCTAGTACAAGCACTAACTTATTCTCTAATTATACAAATTGAAATGTTTCTGATCCTGATCCTTTACTCGGTGTCAGGAAGCCATTCAACCAACCTCTTTCTAGGCTATGATTTGTGTGATGCATCACAAAACAGACAACCTGTGTCTCAAAGAACTTATAATATAATATGTATTAATAGTGAGAAGCCTTGACAACCCATTTTTAATTCACTGTCCTCTGATCTAATTCAAGAACTTTTAAAGGAAATACTTACGGCCTTAAAACTTTGTGAACAATCTGAATATCTGACTACACTGCAAGGCTTATATTTCATGTAAATGTCAAATTATCAAATGCATTTTATTGTATAAAAGCTCATGAATTAAGCAATACAAGATGTGTACATGGGCTAGTTAACTATGCCCTTAAACATCTTAGTATTGTAAGAGGCTTTTAAGACTGCAGTAATCTTTGAAACCTTAATCAGTGGCTATCACATAGTTTTGCTGATGCTTGGTGTGAGCAAATCTGTGTATTGTGTAGTAATAGTCTGGCAACTTGTTATAAATCAAAAATACAGGCACAGCAATAGGAAAAATCCAAGGTTTTAAAATATCTATCTTATCTACCAGTGGGAAGGGAGTCCCAGTCTACATACCATGATACATGAAAGGCCAATTTAGAGTACACTGCTCCCCCTCGTGACTACTTGAGGAGGGTCAACCTCAGAACAACAGCAATTAAATGTAAAACTAATAGTAGAAACTTATATTGGGGCTAGATTTGGAGTACACTTTCATCACTTCTTGTGATCTGAGCAAAGGCATTGTATGTCTTAAATTTCTCATTGGAAATCATGTGAATGCTGTGTTACAGTGAAAACAGTGAAGAGTCCTGTGGCATCTTAAAGACTAAGGGTGCATCTGTACTGCACCCTATACTCGAATAATATACGCAATTTGCAGTATGCAAATTGCATATCTTATTTTGATTGAATTTCAAAATAGCGTATTTTGAAATTTGGTGCATCTACACAGTGCCAAATTTCAAGAGAACGCACTATTTCAAGACATCCCTTAACCCTCCTGGACCAAGGGTTACAGGAATGCCGAAATAGGTCTCAAAATAGCAGACATGCACAAAAGATGTGGGCTAGCTATTTCGGGATAATTCCGGTATCCGGAAATAGCCCCACTGTGTAGAGCTACTCTAACAGATTTATTAGGGCATGAGCATTCATGGGTAAAACCCACTTCATCAGATGAATTGGAGTTGAAATTACAGAGGCAGCATGTGTGTGTGTATATACCTGTCTCTGTAATTTCCCCTCCAATAATATCTGATAAAGTGGGTTTTTCCCGCGAAAATGTATGCCCTAATAAATTTCAGTTTCTAAGGTGCCTCAGGACTCCTTGTTGTTTCTGCAGATCCAGACTAACACAGCTACTTCTGAGATTGTTACAGTGCTGATTGTCATATTGAAACATACTGCTTCAGAAATAATGCTTCATCTCCTGTGTGAGTAAGGAGGACTCTTTCCCTGAGGACAATAGGGAAACAAAAGTAGTTTATGGAAGTTCACTTGACGTTTTAAATGTGCTTATGGATATTTTTATCTAATTTGGACTCGCCTACAATGAGATCATAGTCCTGTAACTATAAAATCAGTCAGTGGCCTGATTTTGATGTCCGGTCAGTATTGAGTAAATATATGGAGAATTTTGTAACAGATGAGAATTGTTTGGGAGAAGGTTATTTAAACAAAAAATATTTGAGTAACGAAAGGGTTGAGAGACTCTCTGGGAAAACTCTTTCTCAAAGTAGATACATGCATACATGAGAGCAAATAATCTCTTTATTATAAACATATTAGGACCATTACATTCATCTCTAAAAGCCCCTGCTAATATCAGCTTTTAACATGAATTGTTAATATTACACTGATTTTGTTCAATACAAAATGTATGTAACTTGAGTTTTCTTGTCTAATACAGATCACGATAGAAACAAATCAGCTACCAACTGTCCAAAGTACTTCTGCAGGATGTCAGCCACAAACGTCAAGTGATTCATCACAACAGTCTTCTAATCAACAGCCTGAAGCAGAACAAGGATTTCTTCCTAAAGGCTGGGAAGTCCGACATGCACCAAATGGGAGACCATTCTTTATTGACCACAACACCAAAACTACTACCTGGGTAACTTGCTTTTTGTTCAAAGCTGTCTCCTAAAGTGAAATGCTGGTCCTATTGTAGTCAGTGGTAAAATGCCTATTGAATTAACTGGGTCCTGAATTTAATCCTGTATCTCTTTTTCAAAGTAGGGTTATCCTATTTTAGATTTAATGTATTACTATTTTCAGTTAAACCTGTGCTTGTGCCAGTAACCTATTTATATTGTGTGTTGTACCTGTCTAGTCAGGCACCCTTGAGAATTGACCGGTGGTGAACCAAGGGAGATCAATAATGTCTAGCAGCATTACAAATACTCCCATTGCCTATTGGGCTCTTAGAAGACATTTAGGGGTAAATTAGAGCTAAATAACAGCACAGAACATTGAGGCTGTGTCTAGACTAAATCCCTTTTTCGTTAAAGGTATGTAAATTAGGCACGTTGATATTGCAAATGAAGCCAGGATTTAAATATCCCGTGCTTCATTTGCATAATGGCAGCTGCCGCTTTTTTCGAAATGGGGCTTTTTAAAAAAAAAAAAGGCAGTTCAGATAGGAATCTTTCGAAAATAAACCCTTTTTCGAAAGATCCTGTAAACCTCATTTTTTGAGGAGTACAGTATCTTTCGAAAAAGGGTTTTATTTTTGAAAGATTCCCGTCTAAACTGCCGTGTGGTTTTTGTTGTTGTTGTTGTTGTTTTTTGTGGGGTTTTTTTCCCCGAAAGCGCCCTTTACCGAAAAGGGGATGTAGTCTAGACGTACCCTGAGAGCCAGGACTGGTGGTTGTAAACAAACTTTAAGGGACCACAGGAAACTTGACCCCACCCCTGCTAAGTGGACACCTGGCTAACTAAAATCATGCTGGACCACAGATGTTGTCAGACCACAGTATGCCAGATTAGGGAGGTTCAACCTGTATTTATGTTCCTATCTCATTCAGGAGGTTTATACTGTCAGCTGGATCAAGAACAATGTGAGAGGGCTCTGTAGGACTTATCAGGGATGGCTAGTCATGGTAGGAAGAGGCTAGTGCCTCTGTAATGGAAATAATGGGGAAGGCTAATGTATGTTTCCTCCATGATATCTCATGGAGTCAAGAGCAAAACTCTGTTTCCACATATAAGAAAGTGGAGGTGAGAGGCACACAGAGGGGGAGGTACTCTTGTTGTTGTGCACAAGATAAGGCTGGCTGCCACAGAGCAGGTAGGAAGGTGCTTTCCTTTTCCCCTCCTTCCAGCCATTGTTGGTTCCAATGGAGACATGTGGCCTGAAAGAAGGGCGGGAGCATGTGCCCAGTCACCAGGGCTAAGTAGAAGTAATGGGGGCATCAACACTTAGGGCACCAGCCATCTAGAGAGATGGGGAAGCACAGGACATCAAAGAACTGCAGCAGGAATGGCAATAGGAACTGCCAGGAATACCTCTTCACAGCTGGGAGCTAGCTGTTCCTCCTCCTCTTCCTCCCCCGCCAGCCAACCAAGTTTCAGTAGTTTTCCTTCTTACCTCTCCTTGCCTTTCCGTTCACAGCAAGTTTCCGCATCCTTGGTTATCAAGGCTCATACGTGAAGGTGAACAACACCCATACTAATGTGCCCCCACCTATTGTACACATTTTTCTGAAGTACTCTAGGTCTTCATCTGTGCCTTGACAGTCCATGGTAAATCTTTCTGCAATGAGCTTTCCTCATATATAAAGTTCAGATTGTGTAGGGTATCCATGAATTCAGCATACAGTACAAATGACCTGAGTGAATCAGGTGTTGGTGACTAGTTTGAGTATTTGAAGATCCCAGACAGTGAGTTAGGTCTCTTTCCACGTGAGAGGAGAGACATTCAAGTTTAGGTAGTAGATTCAAAATAGTTGTCTATTCTTGATTGTGGAAGAATTTCACTCTAAATCAAGGTGTTACAAAAACATTTTGTGGAATAGTTAACCTGGTTCATCTTTTCTTAAACTAAACAGGATTCATGAATATCGTTGCTAATAAGACGAGAATTTAGATAAGCCCGGAAACTTATAGGTGACCATAAGCAAATGGAGAAATGAAAATTCTTGTCTCTGATTTGACTGGAAAATGTGTATTAATTGTCTATTTCTGAGTAAGAATAGTCTTATTTGGTTACAAAATCAGGAAAGCATGAAAGCATTAATCCTTTATCTATGTTAAAATGTTTTATTATGTTTTCAAAGGAAGATCCAAGATTAAAGATTCCAGTTCATCTGAGGAAAAAGACATCCCTAGACCTTGTAGATTTAGGCCCCTTGCCGGTAAGTGTTCTGAGACTGATCTAGTTTAAATATTTGAACTATCTCTAATTTTAGTGCAAACAAAGTTATGATGCACTTTATTTAATATAAAACGTATATCCTACTCTCAGATTTTGAATCCCATTGTGGAGACTTCTGTAATTAGAACTTGATATAATATATAAATGCTGCATTTCTCATACTGTCTTGATTAAATTGTTAGCACTTGTTACAGACCAGATGTTTAAGAATTCATATTAAAAGATCACTCTTCTTATAGCCAGGATGGGAAGAGAGAACTCACACAGATGGAAGAATATTCTACATAAACCATAGTATGTACAATATAAGTACCTCCTTATGTTGCTAAGTAATTTACTACTGAACCATATCGAAATTGGGGACACTAACTTAAATGTCTTGCAGATACCAAAAAAACACAATGGGAAGATCCTCGATTGCAGAATGTAGCAATAACTGGACCAGTAAGACTTTTTTATATAGATTTTGTTAATTTTTGTAAATATTAACAATTTAAATGACACTTTATCATTATTACTAAATATTCAGTCTAGAATGCTTAATTTCTGTAGTGCTTGAACATAACAGATTTGTGAAGACATATCTGAAAATGAAATATCCGTATTTCTAGATCTATTATCACGAAGAAATAATCTTTAAATGAAGAAGAAACATTCAGTGCATATGGCAAGCAGAGAATTACCTCACTAGAGAAAGCAATATTTTAAGTTACTGATAAATTCTGTTTGTGTAATATTTAGGTGTACTGTGCAAAATAAAGCCAATTTAATCTTCGCCCTAAATAAGCTTGCAAAAAATGAATTTTTAAGGACATTTATTTCTGTTCCAAAAAGGAAATTAACTTCCTAGCTTTGATACATAATATGTCAGATAAAACTGTCAATATTAATTGCATATTACAATTTCAGACAGGATATCAGTTTTAAAATATTAATATTTTAGTAACAAAGCATTTTATTTCAGTACTCTTTACTTGTTTGTTCAAAGGCTGTGCCTTACTCCAGGGATTATAAACGAAAGTATGAATTCTTCAGAAAGAAGTTGAAGAAGCAGGTTAGTGATCTGTTAAAAAAAAAAAAGTCAGAAATATCTTTCAAATCTAAACTCAATAGACCAGATTTTCCAGTGCTTACTCAGATGGCTGGAAAGGGTCAGGCAGCTGACATTTCCCATCACCTCCTCCCAAAGGAACTTTCAGATGGCATAAACCCAATGTGCTTCACCTCTCCCTTTTGACACTAGTGTAAAGAGCATGTAGGGGAGAGAAGAGGGTAAGACGAGAGGAAGTATGACTGGAGCATGTTGTGTTCTGATGGGCCTTAACTAGCATAAGAGCATTCCTGAAGCTGCTTTAACCAATGTAGTCAGGATAATGCAGATTATCCATGTGACTTAAGGAGCCATAACCAAACTTCCTGGTGGTCATGATCTCTTCCCATCGCTACCTGCTCCATCTTTGTAAATGTGGGACTAGGGCTTGTCTCTGCAGTTGCTGCAAGGGTGCACAAAGCCAGGTAAGCTTCCCACCCCCCCCATGTCCAGAACCCCACACTCCAGTCTCACTCACTCCCCTCCCCCTGCCAAGACCCTGCACACCCAGCTTACTCTGACACCCTCCCTTGTTCCTGCAACCTCCCTCCTGACCAAACACCATACACCCATCCTTATCCAGCACACTCCCCCATGGTCTAGCCAGACACCTACCCCCACCCTGTTCTTGAAACTACCGTTCTTCTTCGAGTGGTTGCTCATGTCCATTCGAATCAGGTGTGTGCACCGTGTCTTCCGGAGCGTTTTCCCTAGCGGTACCCGTAGTGCCGGCAGGGCGCCCCCTGGAGTGGCGCCGCCATGGCGGGGCATAAGTACCCCTGCCGGCGCTCCCCCACCTCAGTTGCTTCTTACCGCCTGTGACGGTCATTGGAGCGTGTCTCTCTCTTAGTTTAGTTAGTGGTTCCCGTTTCTTTTAGCATTGTAAATAGTTCAATTAGTTAGGTAGTTAGTGTCTGCTTCGTTCTTTGTTCTTCTTCCTCCCTCCCTTCGGGGGTGAGGAATGCCAGGGCCGCAAGGCTTTAAGGCGTGTGCTGTCTGCGCAAAGTTCATGCCCAAAGGAGACCGCCACGACAGCTGTCTGAAGTGTCTGGGTGAGACCCATCTTACGGATGCCTGTAAGATCTGTAGATCTTTCAAGCCGCGCACAAAAAGGGAGAGAGTCTCTCGCCTGAAACGCCTCCTCATGGAGACGGCGTTACAACCGGCACCAGCTGGGCACCCTGCGGTGCACAGTGCACCGGCATCAACATGCGATGCTCCGTCTCGGGCCCGGGCCCCGGTGTCCAGGATTCGGCACCGGTCTCTCTCTCTGGCACCGAAGAGGTCCAGAAAGTCTCGCGGCAGGTCCCCGTCTCGGAAAACCACACCGGACCTGCACTGTGGTGCCGACTCACTGGTGCACACATCCTCCATGGTGCGGCGTAAGCGGGCGGAACGTCCCTCTAGTCCAGGGTAATTGCCCCCGCACCGTCCGTCCACGCCGGACACCTTTGAGGCAGCGCAGGACCTCATCAGCCTCACCACCTCCCCTCCGTCGTCGGTTGAGACGGAAGGGTTGAGGTCGCCTATGTCAGAGACCATGTCGGCTCTGGTTTCGTCTCACCGGCAAGACTGGCAGGCTCAGGCCGTTTTTGTGACGGGAACGTCCCCGGTGGGACCGGTACCACTTGCCTTGGCATCAACGACGATTTCGATGCCGGCTCCTAAGTCTCACTCAGCACCCAACTGGGTTCGGCCTACCTCAGTATTGGGTTCTCTCTCGGGCCCCCTTTTGGCTGCACCGGTGCCGTACCACCCCAGTCTGGTGGCAATGTCTGCGGCACCGACGCCCGTCTTTGCACCGTCGCAAGCACCGGCACCGACCATGTGGACCTTGCCGGTGCCCCAGCCGACACTGATGTCGACATCTTCGGGACTCGTCTCGATACCGTCATTCTCGGTGCAGGGGATACAACCGGCACCGGCACCTCTTTCGGCACCGACAATGGTTTCGGCGCCGGGACTGGGTCCCTTGGTACCACAACAGCTTTCAGCCCCTCCGGTACCGCAGCATGCCCCCGCTCCCTCGGTGTCACAACAGCCTCCTTCCTCAGTGCCTCAACTGGCACCAGCACCACCGGCACCACCAGCACGTCCCCACCGTGCCCATGCTGGCAAGCCCGAGTCCATGGCCTGGTTTGCACCTCCGTCGGCTACAGGTCACTCCTCCACGGCGCCTCCATGGCCGGAGTCCCGATTATTCCTCGGATTCCGATGCGTCATCCCTCAGGTCGGGGTCCTCGAGAGCCTCCTCGGCCCATAGGTCCCGTTCCCAGCATCGACGTGACTGTGCTCAGATGCAACAGACTTGGCCACCTCATCCCCAGTGGCCTTTCTGGACACCGTGGGCTTACCACCAATGGCAAGGGCCCGTGCCCCCCTCAGTGGCGTCAGTAGCCTCGGATCGTCGGGCGCAACAATCGGCGTCGTTGTCGCGACCTCCTCCTTCCCCTCAGAGGCCACCTATGTCGGACCTTGCAGCACAGGCGCAGCCCTCAGTGCCTGAACCATGCCCGCAGCCGGTACCATATGTCCAACCGGTACCGCAAACGGCTCCTGTGCTTAGATCCGGCACCTATACAGGAATCGTCCTCCTCATCATCTCCGGATGAAGCCCTGGCGGACCCTGCTCCGGCGCTGCCTACGATGGATACCCGAGTGCATCAGGAGCTCCTCAGACGTCTGGCTTCCAACTTGGGTGTCCCGGTGGAGCCAGTCGTGGAAGACACGGACCCTATGATTGATATCCTTTCAGATGACGCGCCTGCCCGCTTGGCTTTACCACTAAACAAGACGGTAGCAAAAATTACCAATGCCCTGTGGCAGACACCGGCGACCCTGACCCCCACTCTAAAGGGTGTCGAGAGGTGTTATTTTGTTCCCCAGTAGGGGCACGAACACTTGTACTCCCAGCCTGTCCCTGGGTCCTTGGTCGTCCAGGCAGCGGCCCAAAGGGAAAAACTCGCCCAACCGGGGCCGTCCCCAAAAGCTAGGGAGCCCAAGCGCCTTGACTTAATGGGATGAAAAGTGTACGCCACTGAGGGGGTGCAACTCCGCATCGCGAATCAGCAAGCGATGCTAAGTCGTTATGCTTTTAACACATGGCAGGCCATGGACAAGTTCAAGGATAAGCTCCCTGCCGAGGCCCGTCAGGAGTTTCTGGCTATGACCTCCAAGGGTAAGACCATCGCCCGCACAGCCCTCCAGGCTTCTCTGGACACGGTCGACTCTGCAACCCGCACCATGGCGTTGGGTGTGGTTATGCGCGGTGGTGCGTGGCTACAAGTATCTGGAATACCTCCCGATGTCTAGTCTACTATCCAAGACCTGCCTTTCGACGGCAAGGCGTTATTCTCGGAGCATACAGACTCCAGGCTCCATACCCTCAAGGACACGAGGTCTACCCTTCGATCCTTGGGGATCCACACAGTGGCTCCTCAGCGTCGGCAGCTGCCCTACAGACAGCAAGGGAGACTGCAGTCCCAGGTCCCCCGTGGGGATTACTGGAGACGCCGTCCTCGTACTTCCAGTGGGGGTACAGGGGCGGCTGTGGGTCCATCGTCCTCAAGGGGGCGTAGGCGACGCCTGAGAGGAGACAACCCCTGTGGGATTGATCAAGGTCCTTCCCAACAACAAAAACCGCAATTTTCACAGGCTCCCAGAGAGTGGCGCACCAGCCTCCCACCCTGGCCCCCCGTTTGGGGCCAGGTTATCCCGGTTTGCTCAAACCTGGGCAGATATCACAAGCGATGCCTGGGTTCTAAACATAGTCAGGAGTGGCTATACCATCCCTTTTCTGGGCTCGCCCCCTTCCAACCTTCCTTCCCCGTCCCTTTTCAGGAACACCCCTCACGAAGGCACCCTCCGCCAGGAGGTACTGGCGCTCCTCCAGAAGGGAGCGGTAGAGAGGGTTCCATCGCACCTGAAGGGCAAGGGTTTTTACTCCCGATATTTCGTAGTTCCCAAACCCAAAGGCGGGTTCCGTCCCATCTTGGACCTAAGGGATCTCAACAAGGCGGTCGCGAAGTCCAAATTCAGAATGGTCACCCTGGCTTCTGTCATTCCGGTTCTACGGTTAGGAGACTGGTACGCTACTCTCGATCTCAGGGATGCTTACTTCCATGTGGCGATAAGACCCTGCCACAGGAGGTTCCTCCGTTTCATTGTCTCCCAGTGCCACTTCCAGTTTACTGTGCTCCCGTTTGGTCTTTCTACAGCACCCAGGGTGTTTACAAAATGCATGGCAGTCGTGGCAGCGTTCCTCCGCAAACAAGGGGTACACGTGTTCCCGTACCTGGACGACTGGCTAATCCGTGGTCGCTCTCACGAACAAGTAGAGGCCCACATGTCCCTCACAAGGGCCCTCTTCGTAAGGCTGGGTCTCATGCTGAATGAGGAAAAGTCATCTTTGGTCCCCTCTCAACGCCTCGAATTTGTGGGTGCCCTCCTGGATCCCAGGTTGGTGAGGGCTCTTCTCCCCAGGACCAGATTCCGGGCCCTAGTGGAGCTGGTCTCCAAATTAACTTGGTCCCCTATCACAACCCCCCGGGTCTGCTCAAGGTTGCTGGGGCACATGGCGGCGTGCACATACGTGGTTCGCCACGCTCGAATGAGGCTCAGACCTCTGCAGGCTTGGTTGGCGAGGGCATTCAATCAATCCAGGGGCCTCTGGGGCACGGTTCTTATGGTGCCCCCGGAGATAATAGTTTCATTACAGTGGTGGACCCAGGAGTCTGTGGTCTGCAGCGGGACCCCCTTTTTCGTCCCGCCCCCCTCGCTTACTCTGGTCACAGATGCCTTGGACCTGGGTTGGGGAGCACATCTGGGGTGCCACAGGACCTAAGGTGTTTGGTCCCCTACAGAGCGAACCCTACACATAAATGTACGGGAGCTCAGGGCAGTCAGGAGAGCGTGCGAGACCTTCCTGTCAAAGCTCTCTCGCCGCTCCGTTCTAGTCCGCCTGGACAACATGGCGGCCGTATTTTACATCAACAGGCAGGGGGGTGCTCGGTCGCCTCCCCTCTGTCTCAAGGCCCTGCGCCTCTGGGACCTGTGTGTGCAACACAACATAGCTTTGCAGGCAGAGTACCTACCAGGGTGCAAAAATCTGCTGGCCGATGCTCTGAGCAGGTACTTCGGAGCCCACGAATGGTCTCTCAAGGACTCGGTCCTTCTCCGGGTCTTCCGCAGGTGGGGCTTTCCCCTACTAGACCTGTTTGCCTCGGCACGCAATACCAAGTGCCCAAATTATTGCTCCCTGCTGGGGCTAGAGGAACACTCATGGGGGGATGCCATGATGGTGACCTGGCCGGCGGGCATACTTTATGCTTTCCCTCCATTTCCCCTAATTCCCAGGGTCTTGACCAGAGTCAGGACCTTCGGGTCCACACTCGTCCTGATAGCCCCCCGTTGGCCCAGACAATTCTGGTTCCCGATACTGGTGGACATGCTCACAAAGGAGCCTATAACGCTCCTGCCAGTCCGGGATCTCTTGACCCAACCATGGGACGTGGGAACTATGGTTCACCCGAATCTCCAGTCCCTACACCTAACAGCCTGGTTTATCCATGGTTTACTCAACCGGAGAGGGAATGCTCCCAGGAGGTACAGATGGTGCTACTAAGCAGTAGAAAACCATCTACCAGACGGTCGTACGCTGCCAAGTGGCGACGCTTCTCGTCTTGGGCGTCCCGAAGGGGAGTGCACCCGTCCTTGCACCTGCCCGTTCATTCTAGACTACCTCTTTGATCTTAGGTCCAGTGGTTTTTCCACATCCTCTATCAAAGTCCATGTGGCATCTCTCTCGGCCTTCCATGTGGGTTCGACAGGAGTTTCTTTATTCTCTGACCCTGTGGTCAAAAGGTTCCTCAAAGGTGTGGGTAAGTTGTATTTCTCGGTTAGACCCCCCCTCTCCCCGCTTGGGACCTCAACCTCGTGTTATCTAGACAAGTGTCGCCCCCTTTTGAACCGCTGGCCACGTGTTCCTTGAAGCACCTCTCTATGAAGGTTGCATTCATTGTGGCTATTACATCGG
Organism: Pelochelys cantorii; assembly: GCA_032595735.1. Taxonomy (NCBI): domain Eukaryota; kingdom Metazoa; phylum Chordata; order Testudines; family Trionychidae; genus Pelochelys; species Pelochelys cantorii. Next base: position 19,150,311 of record CM064338.1, read on the forward strand.
CTCGCAGGGTCTCTGAGCTGAGGGCCTTAACGATAAATCCGCCCTACCTGGTGTTCTCCGATCATAATGTGAGGCTTCGCCCTCACCCAGCTTTTCTCCCTAAGGTGGTGTCACCTTTTCATTTGTCCCAACAAATCTACCTCCCGGTATTCTTCCCAAAGCCCCATGCCTCCCCTAAGGAGCAAGTGCTCCATTCTCTGGATGCTAGGCGTGCACTAGCTTTTTATATCGATAGGCCTAAACCCTTTCGTAAATCCACAGAATTGTTTGTTGCTGTTGCGGACAGAATGAAAGGGCTCCCCATATCGACCCAGAGGTTGTCCAGTTGGGTCGCCGGGTGTATCAGGGAGTGTTATGCCTTAGCCGGGAAGGCTCCACCCCGGGTTACAGCACACTCCACCAGGCCGCAGGCATCCTCTGTAGCTTTTGGGGCGCAGGTCCCAATCACTGAAATCTGTAGGGCGGCCACGTGGTCGTCGGTACATACTTTTACGGTGCATTATGCGCTAACACAGCAGGCTAGAGAGGATGCAAGCATGGGCGCTGCAGTCCTCAGCTCTGTTTTGTAAATATGCCATTTCCTGTACTGTTGCATTTTCTACGTTTATGCTGTTCGATTAGTTGAATAAATTTGTTGGATTGTTCAACCCTTGTGGACATCTCTTTTTCAGTGCTCCGACCCCTCCTCCTTAAAGTGGGGTTGGCTTGGAAGTCACCTGATTCGAATGGACATGAGCAACCACTCGAAGAAGAAAAGAACGGTTACTTACCTGTAACTGTTGTTCTTCGAGATGTGTTGCTCATGTCCATTCGATTTTCCCCCCCCCCCACCTCCCCTTCGTCGGAGTGTCCGGCAAGAAGGAACTGAGGTGGGGAAGTGCCGGCAGGGGTACTTATGCCCCGCCATGGCGCGCCATGCCAGCGCTACCGCTAGGGAAAACGCTCTGGAAGACGCGGTGCGCATACCTGATTCGAATGGACATGAGCAACACATCTCGAAGAACAACAGTTACAGGTAAGTAACCGTTCTTTTGCTCCTGTACCCTCCCTCCTGGCTACACTGCACCCTCCCTTGCTCCTGCTCCCTCCACCTGGCTGGACACCCTACTCCCAGCCTGCTTCTGCACCCTACCTCCCACTCAAACCTTGCAACCACTCCCCCTTCTGCACTCCACCTCCCTCCCACATTCTGCACCCCATCCCTATCCTACTCTGTCAGCTCTGTCTTGTATATTGAGCACCTCATTTTTTGACCCTACCCCAGAGCCTAAGGGGGGCCATAGAATCCACTAACTCTGGAACCCCAGGAAAGTGTGGCCTATGGAAAACCCTGAACCTCAGTCCTTCCTGTCCCTTCCTCTCACCCCATGAGGCTGGAGTGCCAGAAGAGTGAGGTGTCTCAGTTAGGGGCCACATCAGTGAGGGTTGGGGGTTTTTGGAGGCGTTTTTTTGCTTTTCACTTGTGTGGTCCCCAACTGATTTTTCTGTGGCTCAGTGGTCACTGACCCCAAAAAAGGTTCCCCACCATTGCTGTAAATAAAGAAAACATTGAAACCTTTTGTGTTGGACATAAATTAATATTTTACTTTATTTGAAACAAAGTTTGATAAACTAATATGAGAAAGGTAAAATGCTTAGTCTGTTTAATAGTTTAAATTGAACCATTCTCCCAAGCTGCAACTGGTTCAGACAATATGTTTACCGTACCCAGCCTGCCCCATCTTGCCCCTTCTTCCTCTTTTACCCAGCACGCAGATCCATAAATAGAAGTGAATAAGTTAAATCTTGGCATGCCACTTCTGAAAGCTTGCCAACCCCTGCTCTAGTGCACATTGCTGCACTGCATAGTAGGGATGTTAGATATCGATTAATTGAATAGTTGTGTAACTGCATCAGATTTTAGCAGTTATACAACTATTCAATAGTCCCCAGGGGTAGGGCCAGCAGCCACTCCTGGGGAGACCCCTGCCATCCTGTGGGGTGGCAGGCAGGAACTGGTCCACAAAGGGAGCAGATTTTTAAACCAGCTCCCTTCACAGACTGGCTCCTGCCTGCTGCCACACGTTGCTGCGTCAGAGGCAGCAGCGCAGGGCGGCAGCAGCCCTTGTCCTTGGGGGGCCCGAGCTCCCCATGGACAGGAGGTTAACCAGCATCCCATGGAGCAGTTTCTGTCCATGTTGAGCTTGGACCCACCACGGACAGAGGCTGCTCCGTGGCAGACTCCCCTGTGCTATTGCCTTTGATAGGCGGCTAGCTCCTCCTGAATGCCAGCTGTGGCCTGCCCCCACTTGCCTCTGTGGGAGACAGCAAGTGTGGGGACAGGTGTCTCCACAGAACTGGCATGCGAGGAGAGCCAGCTTAAAAGCCAACTCCCCACATGTATCAGCTCCAGCCTCCTCCCCCCCCCATCCCCCCCGTGCTGCTGCTCTATCAGCATGAATGCAGAGTATACATACAACGTGGGAAAAAATTATATCAGTATTGAAAATGTGACATAAGATGTACTTCACTTTGTAAAACAAAAACAAAAAACTTATGTTTTCTGAACAGAAAAGCAACTTCAAGAAATTGTACTTGAGGTACACTTCATTCTGTTATGTGCACCTGGTCTAGGAAGCCCAGACTGTGTTTTATACATGATCCTAATCTGGGATCATGGGAACTCAGCTATGCAACAGAATTGTTTCTGAATGAAATAAAATGTTCACATTTAAACCATACAGAATTGGTAGTTGTCTTTGTCACCACAAACAAACTTCATTATTTATCTAATAATATGGACCTGGATCCCAGGAGCAAGAGGAAAGGATGGTTTTGGTAGACTAGAAATGGGAATAAATAATAGAAAAAGCTTATGAGCATAATGCCTTATGGAAGCAGATGAAAATTAAAGAGTTTGTCCTTAAACACATGGGGTTTGTCTTGAACACGTTATAGTTCAGTATTAAAAGCTCTTCACCTTGATATGCTTTCAGAAACAGGGCAGATGCTAAATCACAAATGAACATTTAACATCTGACTTCCTTAATGTGGAGTAGAATTTGGTATTTTACAAATCTCTACATGCCAGTTAAATCTTCTGAAAATAGAACCACTTTTTCAACCATGTTATTGAAATAAAATGACATGCATGCCATCTCTTGACTATTGAATTTTACATGCCCAAGTGCAGTGTTCGTTATTCAGTGTTCCTGGTTTTTTCCTATTCCTTTTCAGAGTGATATTCCAAACAGATTTGAAATGAAACTTCACCGTACAACAATCCTTGAAGATTCTTACAGACGAATTATAGCTGTAAAGAGAGCAGATTTCCTTAAAGCAAGACTCTGGATTGAGTTTGATGGTGAAAAAGGCTTAGATTATGGAGGAGTGGCCCGGGAATGGTTCTTCCTTCTCTCTAAAGAAATGTTTAATCCCTATTACGGATTGTTTGAGTATTCTGCCACGTAAGTAACATGGTTCCCCGAAAGATAATATAGGTTAGGGAAAGGAGCTTCAGTTTCATCTCTTTAACAAAAACTTAAAATAATTTTTGTGCCATTTAAGGACTTTTTGGTATGTAGCACTGTTGTGCTGTTGCAGATATCATAGTCCTATATTTTGCTGGCAATCTGAAATGAACCTTTGTAATCTTTGTACAGCAAATATCAGCTTGCAGCAAGCATCTCCGTTCCTATCATCTAATATTCATGATCACTATATATTTAGAACAAACATGATATTAGTTCTTCCTGAATTAATGCTTGTGCCCATTCTCATTTTGCAGAAATTAACAAACAAAACACATGGTGAAACTCTGATTGCATTAAAATACCTTTACCATTTGGTTTCTACCAGTGTTTCATATAACCAGTCCTGTTAAATTTACCTTGCATATGCTGAACATGCTTTAATATTAAACTAATAATATTGTTCATGGACTGCAAAATTTTGCATGTGGTGCTTTCTTCCTCTCAGAGATAACTACACTCTGCAGATCAATCCAAACTCTGGATTGTGCAATGAAGATCATCTCTCATACTTCAAGTTTATAGGACGTGTAGCTGGAATGGCAGTTTACCATGGCAAGCTGCTGGATGGTTAGTATTTATTCTGCATACTATGATATGTAGATCAATATTGTGTTTGGAATTTTCATTTGATTTATCTAACGTGAATATCCTTTATTCTTTAAAGGGTTTTTTATTCGACCTTTTTACAAGATGATGCTTCAAAAACCCATAACACTTCATGATATGGAATCTGTGGTATGTAAATTCTCCTGTCATCATGCATGTTAAGTTTTCATATTTACACTGTAAGTTTTGAAATGCTAAATATTTAAAGCAAATGTACACTTTGAATCTTTAGCTCTTTTCTTTTTAAAACAAAATACTAAGGGTAAAATTTTCATATATCTGTTAAGTGGTTTAGAAGCCTGAGGTCTGCCAACAGACACAGGAACCTAGGATGCTAACTCATTTTAATCTCTCGTGAAAATTTTACCCTAAACCTCCTGTGTTGTTGACTTGAATTATTTCTAGAATAGCAGTGTGGTTTAATGTCTTATCACAGAGGACCAACAGTTAGGCTTCCTTTCTTATTCCTAGCTCACGACTAATTTTGTGCCATGATATTATCAAAAGCAGTATATATCTTCCACACCGGGACTTAATAAATGTCATGTGTAAAGTGTTGTCTTTTTATTCATTTTTGTTCTTATAGAAATAAAACTCTTGCATTATTTTTTCACCCCTTTGGGGTTCAGTCTTTGGAAACCAGGTGCCATATTATGAAGAATCTTTTTCCAGTAACAGCATCTGGATTGCTGATAAGCCCCATCTAGAACAGTCATTTTAGAGTATTCTGTTTAGAACATACTATTCACTGTCATTGTTCTTTTTTCCTGTAATAACTATATATAGTTAATAGAGTAATGCTATAAACAGACCATTGGCAATATGGTCTGGAATCTTCTTAGTTCCCTAGTAACAAAAGTCTTGCCTGAAAATTTCACCCCTTTTTTGGCATTCCATCTTTCTTGTACTATTGCAGCCTCTGAATACTTTACTTTCTCAGACCCTTTATTATTCTGCCTAGCAATACAGGAAAGAAGGATACTACAGAGAAGTCTAAAATGTAAGGTCTCACCATTTTATCACAAAGTTGCTACATTATGTCAGCACTGAAGATATTTCAGGACTTCAGTTTTAAACTTTATTATCCTCTGTTTCATCTCTGAGTGTTTGTCTACACAGATTCCATTCTTGCTGTGCATGCACTTCATACAAGTGAAGCTGGATTCTTTTGACTAGCAGTCTCTCTTGTGTTTGTATCCAGGCCTGCTTCCAGGATCATGGCATCCTCTGACTCCCCCTCCGTCCTCCTGAACTATTAATAGTGAACCTCTCTTAAGGCTCCAGTCCTCCAGAATTTTTAAGGTGGAGTCCCATATCAATCCCTTGGCATGGAAATCCAAGTTGCCACTAACTGTCTTTTCCTATTCCACTACTTAGTTGCCACCAAACTTTGTAGGAAGACAGTGTTGGTGCCAAATATAGTTGTACCTGCACCATTCACATAGGCCCTGAGAGTCATGGCATCAAGCACTCCTATTCCAAGCCTCCTCTACTTGGCACAGACTACCTACTGTGTAGGTCAGCGCCACTGCTGTATGTGGTACCAGGACCTTTCTGTGGGATTGAAATCAGATCTCCTTTCACTGAGCAGTTATAATAGGTCATTACCAAACCACCTACCCATGTTTCCAGATCAGAAGTTGGTTTTGGTAAAGTTGTTCTACATTCTTTAAGTAGACCTTCACTTCCCTATGTAGTGCTGGAGCAATTGCTTTTTGACTTGTCAACAGTCTCTCAGAGAATGAGAACTGTTATTTACCTTACAGTAAATAAGTTCTGGTGCCCACCGAGATTCAATGACCTGTCCTCCTTCATAAGAACATGTGAATGTCCATATCAGATTGGACCAAAGGTCCATCTAGCCCAGTATTCTGTCTTCCAACAGTGGCCAATGCCAGGTGCCCCACAGGGAATGAACAGAACAGATGATCATCAAATGATGCATCCCCTGTCTCCCCTTTGCAGTTTCTGGTAAACAAAGGCTTGGGACACCATCCCTTCTCAGGCTGGCTAACAGCCATTGATGGATTTATCCTCTAAAATCTTACCTAATTCTTTTTTTGAGCCCTGCTACTCTTAGCCTTCACATCTTCTGGGCAAGGAGTTCCACAGGTTGACTGAAATATATGAACAAATATTTCCTTTTGTTTAAAAATACTTCCTTCTCTACTGTCAAGGCTGTTCCCCACTCTGGCACAACGAATGCAGGAGTTGGGGGCCTGCAAGAGCACTCTAAAACCTTGCCTCTACAGGCACTGATACAAAAACTCCCCCCTCCCACCCCTAAATCCTAATACCCAGATTTTGGGGAATCCGCTGCCACCATCAACTGCTTTTGAACCCACAAACGGGTGGACATTTGAAACCAACCCCAGGGGTACCCCAAGCTCTTTTTCCCTAAAGAGCTTGAAAAAGAAAAGAGGAAAAACAAGCTGCAGTCTCTGGTAGCTGACCCCTCAGTCAGAGGCATTCAGATACTCTCTCACACTCCTTCCTTCCTTCCAGGACACACATATCAACCAATACCAGCTAATTAGAAAAAGAAACAATTGTTTATTATAGAAACAAATCTACAGTTGCAAGCAGAGTGAATAAGCTCAGACATTATTTCCACATCCCTAAACAAGGAGAACAATAAATCCTGACGGACTAGCTAAACTTCCCTACTTACACATTCTAAGAAGTCCGTTCTCGGAGAGAGGAGTATCTCCCATCTCCCTCAGTACTTGGAAGAAAACTACTCTGAATCTCAAACAAAGAAGAAAAAAAACTCTTCCAGTTTGACATTCTTATCTGCAATTGTTATTGGCTGACTACCTGATACCTTGCTAGGTACAGAGTTAACCCCTTAGTCCCCAGGTGCTGGGCAGCACTCCTGATTATGACATCCACTGATTTGAGTCTTGCTCCTCAGTGATGAAAATGAGTGAGGTTTGCAGCTCCCACACCCTGTATGCCCTCACCTACAGGGACTGAGAAGGTATTCAGGTCACAGGCAATTCCCTGGATTCTCCCTTTCAAAAGAATCTGATCTCTCTCTCACATGGGACATGTGCTTACCAAGAGAGGAATCTGTATGGAAAACACATCTTAAACTGTAAAGTAAGTAATCATTCTTTATCTTATTATCTAATAAGAGTTTTCTGCCTAACTTCCAGAGTTGGATCATTTTTAGAATGAAAGAATAGTGACCACATAGTAACTGCAACATCTAACATTCTCAGGCTCTATCTACTTTTTCCTGATTTTTTTTTTAGCTCATGTAGAAAGCCTCAAGATCCATGTCGTTTTTCAGGTTTGAAAAGTTCTACATCAGTAGGGGCCACGTGCATGAAGACTGAAGAATCAAAGCAGTAGCCCAAACATGCTCATATTTTAGAGAATAAAATTATACATGATTTGGTGAAGGACTAGAGTTTATCTGATCTCCTGCCCTCCCCCTCCCCCCACACACACAGTGTCCATCATGAATAGTGCTTTGAATAATACCCTTCTTTATTAGGAGAGAGTAACTTGTGGTGGTCAATATCCCATCCTGCTAATGGATAAGGAATGGTATTGGCAAGGAAAGGAGTAGGGTACTATTCATTGTTCTCGACATTTGAGGAAACTGGTTAAAGTGAATGAAAGAAAATGGGTGACTCTTCAGCTCCAGCAAAGATGTGGAAGAATGTGAGTATCTCATAAAACCGAAAGAAAAATACTTCACTTTTTGACCAAATTCTTCTACTTTGTTTTGAAATTCCACCCTCTTTTGTTTGCATCACTTCATCACTCTGTTTATCTTCCAAGAAACTAAGTTCTCAGTTTTGAAGTACTCAAATGTAATTCTGTTGTCAGTGTTGAAGTGATTTGTCTGTAGATTTAATCAAACAAATATAAGTAGTTACTCTGTTCACAGTGAGCTTAGTGAAGACCAATCTTTATGCAGTTGTGTTGGGTATAAATATAGAACATACTCTGTTTGCTTCAAGTAAGTCTTCTATACTTACCCATTAAGCATGCAACTTTCATTTTTAGGATAGTGAATATTACAATTCTCTGAGATGGATTCTTGAAAATGATCCAACCGAATTAGATCTCAGATTTGTAGTTGATGAAGAACTTTTTGGACAGGTCTGTATATTGATGTTTTGTGTGTTATGCTTTTATGTGAAGTAAAAAAAAAAATTATACTGTGGAACTGAGGCTTTTTTGGGTTTTTTGGTAGAATACTTAAATAGGATAATGTGAGAAATACGTATGCACTTGAGAATTCTTGCTGTGGCTGGTACCTGATCACTTAATGTTTTGGAAATATAGTTGTGATTTAAGAAATGATTGGGAAACAGCTGTTTCAGCAAAGCTTTTGACACACTAGATTGTGCTCTTGATTGAGCAGCAGCTACCATGGTAAAATACAGTTGCTGTGGCAAATACTTCTGCAGATTAAAATAAACATTCTAAAGTGTCTTGTCCCTTAAGTCTTAATGAAAGCTGCATCCTTGTGATGTTTCTAGAAGTGCTAGAAATGAACACAGATTTTTTTTTTCAAATTAGTGATAGAATTGGGTTCCCTTGACAAGTGTGAACCTACTTTTTTTGACTTACACAACACAGAACAAACTTTGCCAGTGGAGGAAATCTGCAAGACTGAAATAAGGTGGGTCTACCACTGGTCTTGCACAGATATCCCAATGTACAGTGATTTAATGAGATACAAGCATGCTAACAGTTGGTTCTCCCTGATCCGGCACCCTCTGGACCTGATTGGTCCCACATAAGGGATTTTGCTAACCAGGGGAGGTCACTTCCGGCCCCCTTTGCCACGGCCCCCAGCCTGGACCCAGCCACTGGCCTCCCGGCTGTCCCCTCCCTCTGCCACTCCTCTGCCCTGCCACCCTACTGGACTTCCCAGCCTCCCAAGAAAGCCCAGATGGGCCACGTACTGAGATTCCCTGCTCCCTTGGGCAGTCCAGCTGGGCCGCGCTTCCCAGCTCCCCTCCCCGCAGCATGCTGGGTTTCCTGTCCCCACTCCCCACGTTCCCCGCTGCATCACACTGGTACTCTCTGGTCCTGGACCACGGATGTTGCTGGACTAGAGAGTCCCAGTTTGGAGAGGTGCAGTCTGTAGTAGGTTTTATGCTTCTGTGGAGGCATGGTCTTAAAGTACTTAAGATAGCAAGATGAGAAAATAAAAAGATAGATGTGTAATCGGCTGAAAACTCAGGCTGTATACTGAGGTTCTGGTAATATTAAACCAGTGCACCAATGCATATGTTACACAGTGCTCACCAAAAATGCTATAGGTTGGATCGTTGCAAATGCAGATTGTGAAGTTAGTAAAAAATATACAGTATTGCTGAGACCTTGTGTGCAAACATAGTGATTTGCTGTACTTGAGTCAGATAACTGAGCTGCCATGTTGCAATCTGGCACCACTGAATTGTGTGCATGTATAATATTAAAAGGTATTCATACAGGTTGCATGAGAGAGTGGTGCTAGTTATCATAGTTTTCAGATTATTGAAAATTAAGCAGAAATAAAAAATACTTAATGTTTAAACTTGTATTCTGTGGAGCATGTGCTTTGTGTAATATGTGTTTCTTATTTAGACCCATCAACATGAGCTGAAAAGTGGCGGATCAGAAATAGTTGTTACCAACAAGAACAAGCGAGATTATATTCAGTAAGTAGTTGGACAGTCTATGGAAAATACTTCACCTCATTCCAGTTTCTCTACATACGGGGGGGGGCTCTTTGTATTTTGTTTTTCACTGAGCTTCTTACTGTGTTCAGCTTTGATGCAACATGCATAATTTGTACTATAAATATTCAATTTTATTTTGCAGTCTTGTAATTCAGTGGAGATTTGTGAGCAGAGTCCAGAAGCAGATGGCTGCCTTTAAAGAGGTATTAATTTCTAAATATTTTCATATCCAATATTATGAAAAAATTTTTGGACCACAAGACTTGACTAGGTTGCTATGGCTGTAAGATGCAGAGTCATCAGATATTTAATGGAGTTCAGCTCTGACTTATTTCAATGATACAGTGCTATTGTTAGAACACTTAACCAGCTTTTCCATAATAAAATCTCCCTTCACATACCTACAAATTAACTTCTTGTCCAGTCCTGAACAGAGATGCAATTCAGATGGGTTTTTTATCCATTCCAGAATCATTATTTATGGTTTAAGTAATAGAAGTGTAAATAATATTAAGTTTACTGGAATTGAATGACTTCAATTTTTATCTCCTCTTTATACAAATGACCCTCTGTAAATCACTAGCCCAGAGTTTCCCAAACTGGTTTGTGAACAACTGAGGATCCCTGAAGAGCTAGCTGGCCTCATGGTGTTGGCTTGCCTGATTCACCAGCCGCTAACCAACATTATAGGCTAATATACCAGATGCATATACTTTTCCATGTGTAGGAAATGACTGTACTTGCCACAAGGATGTTATGGTTGTAAATACGCAGGAGGAGCAGAAGTCTCTGATAAATGGAAGAGGAGATGGTGAATGAGCTGGTCTTCTCAGATATGGCCTGCTCTTCTTAAAAACAACAAAAACCACAAAACCATCCTGAGGAAATTAAAGCTCTGCGTTATTAAAAAGTTAATATGATATTCAGGAAATAAAGATGAAACTGACCGAGAATATTCAGCTGCTGCCTCATTGACTAGGCATATTCTGTCCTGTTCATTGAATGAAGTAGGAGTCATGTGGGGAAAAATCTAATGTAATTAGACTATCATAATGAATATGCACAAGGAAGCAGAACTTTCTACTCAATAGAAGTAGAACCAAGATTGCTGGATTCTATTCCTGGTTCTGGGTATCCCATATAAGACACTTGGGTTCTGTTTATGGTTCTGGAAGAATTGACTATGTGCAACTTGCCAGATCCTTCATTAGATACTCTCTGAAATGGGAGAAATTATTTGCCAGCTTTGTAAATCAGGAATATAAGGACATAATCAGTATTGATAGATAAAAATGCAGAGCATTGGTAATGTCAGCATGAACATGTCCTGTGTAGCTGGAACAATGTTGAAACTGTTTGCATTGGAAGCCAAATCCGTTTTCAGCATGCCCCAGGAATAATGGAACAGAGTTTTCATAGAGCCATTTTTTGCCCCCTGACCTCTCAAGATTTGCATGAAGTATGCCTTAGCCAGACTCAAAATTACAGCCCGGGTGTGTCTAAAAACTGTGCTGTATTTAATGTAATACTTTGTCCGAAACTCTTGCAACATACAGATCTAATTCTTAGCTGGGGGCGGGGGGGAAGAGAGAGACAGAATTTGGTTTTCAGAATTTTTTTTTATATTTTAGGGATTTTTTGAACTAATACCACAAGATCTAATCAAAATCTTTGATGAAAATGAACTAGAAGTAAGTATATCATGGAACAGGAAACAAATTGTGTTGGAACCATATTTTGTTGACTTAACATTTTGGTATCTCTCATTTGTGTAGTTACTAATGTGTGGACTGGGAGATGTGGATGTGGCTGACTGGAAGCTATATACAAAATATAAAAATGGCTATAGCATAAATCACCAAGTTATACAGTGGTTTTGGAAGGTAACAAAGCTCTAACTTGCTATGTATGCAAAATGTAATTTTTTTTTAAACTGCTGTTTTATCAACTATGCAGAGGTATCATGTTTCATAGAAACAAATAAATATTTGTACATTAAACTACAAATGGAATATACATAGAAATGATGCATATTTAAGACTATAATACAGTATTGATGTGTATCCTATTCTAAAAGCCAGGTATGCTGGTGGGGTTAAATACAATCACTATAGCTTTTTGGTATAATTACACTAAAGAGGTATTCAACTCTTGTGTTTAAGTTATAGCAATCTGGCTGTTTTGTGTGCAACATCAACAGACTTCAAAGAAAGTAGGGACCAAATCTGGGAGGGAAGTATTTAATGGCCTTCTAAGTCAGTAACCCTATTGTCACACTGTTGCTAAAATAATTGAAGGCGGAAAAAGATTCAGACAAAATATGTAGACTTCAGAACTTTTAACAGCGTGCAGAGAAATAAGTTGTATTTATTACATAAAATAAAAAAATAGTGTGCTCTTAAGATGTAGAAAACGAATAGGCTATGTCTACACTCGTGGTTTCTTGCGCAAGTACGGCCGTTCTTGCGCAAGAATCTACAGAGCGTCCACACTGCCTGCCTGCTCTTGTGCAAGGAAATTTACAATACGGCATGGTAAGAGAGGGCTCCTTGCGCAAGACCTACGCTCTTTTTTAACAAGTGTAAGCCTTCTTGCGCAGGAGCTCTTGCGCAAGAGGACAGTGTGGACGCTCAGCAGGGGTTTCTTGTGCAAGAAAGCCCTATGGCTAAAATGGCCATCAGAGCTTTCTTGCACAAGAGAGCGTCCACACTGCCATGGGTGCTCTTGCGCAAAAGCACAGCTCACACATGGCAGTGTGGATGTTTTCTTGCGCAAGACTTCCTGCACAAGAACACTTGCGCAAGATGTTCTTGTGCAAGAAGCCGCCAGTGTAGACAAAGCCATAGAGTGTATCACTTAAAATTGCTAACGGTGTAATATTAAAAAACTGAAGCCTTTCAACTAAGTCTTTAAATGTACTTGTCCTGTACAGGCAGTATTATTGATGGATTCTGAGAAACGAATAAGATTACTTCAGTTTGTCACTGGCACATCCCGTGTACCTATGAATGGATTTGCTGAGTTATATGGTGAGTTTATATAGTGCCATTCATTCAAATTAACTGAGCTACTCAGTGTAAAGAGCCCACTTTTCAAATTGTCACAAAGATTCACTATTTGACTTAAATCGTATGTGTATTACATATCAATTTTTAAAAATCAATTTGAGTGTTTAAACAGTTTAGTAATTTGTAAATAGTTAGCAGTATTACTTAATCACGTATGGAATAGTCTCATGTAGACAGATCAATGCTGATACTACTACAGCTATAAATATGCACCCTTAGACTTCACTATTGGTGTGTAAAAAAAAAATATATATATATCTCTTGTGGTAAATATATATCCAGAAATATGTCGAAAGCAATCATTGGAACGTACACAATGCCTTTTGAGTCATGTGTATAACTCCCTCATTCAGAAATTCTATCACAAAGCAAGAGCAATACACTGAAAAGACTTATATCTCAAAAAGGTTGAGAGAGAATCATAGAATGGAGTGGATCTCAATCCATTACTTCTTCCTGTAGGTTCAAATGGACCACAGTTGTTTACGGTTGAACAGTGGGGCACCCCTGAAAAACTGCCGCGAGCTCATACCTGGTAAATATTCTTAACTTAAGTAGACTTTCATGCATTAAGAAGTACTTTGATCACAAAAACTTAAGGTTTTTTTTCTTTTTCAGCTTTAACCGCTTGGATTTGCCTCCATATGAGTCATTTGAAGATTTATGGGACAAACTTCTCATAGCAATTGAAAATACTCAGGGTTTTGATGGGGTTGATTAGGCCACAAAATTGAACATGCTATGTTGTTCCTATGCTGCGATTTCTTTTTAAGGGTTTACAAACAATTTAAATATTTCCAGGGAACTACTATTGCATTCAGTTATTTGGCTATTGAACTTTCAGAGTAATTGGCAAAACAAATAAGTGTTTAAAAATTCCCTAACTCTCTTAAATATATTTTACCATTTCCAGATATACATATTTTATTAGTGTCTGCAAAATGTCCAGTGGGTAGCTTGGTGCCCTTCCCACCATGCCTCAAACAGTAGAATGTCTTTTTCAACAATTACCTCTTCTACAGTATTTGCCAGATTGTCCTACATTAAACTACTGAAAGTAAAACTGTGAAACAATGTTTGCAGAATGTAAATTTGAAACATTGCTGTTCTTTTTAGGAGTAACTGAAATGGTTAAACAGTTTGAGGAAATTCAGTATAATGCAATATCATTCTGTGCTGCTTCAGGCTGTTTGACACATCTGCCTAACGCACCTTATTGTTTAGTATATTGTATAACACATTAGAAAGTGTTTGCAGTTCTTATGTCATCTCGCCAAATATTGACTGACTTTATATAAGGTTTTTTCAAAATTCATTTTCTGACTTTGCTTTTGTTAAAATGCAGTTTGACAAAACCAGGAACTTTTGTAAGAGACACTTGAGTAGCATATTTCTGAATTATAAGAAGAAATTATATTCTTTTGTCTGAATTCATATGCTTTCATTGGCTTCTTGAGTATTCATCACATTTTTTATAGATTTTAACAATGGATAATATTTTCAGTTCAGACTTTTGCAACAAAAATAAATCTTAAAGCAGAATTTGTATCAATACCGCAGAGTATTAGCTAAAACTGATAGTTAAATGCCTTTGTTATCCATTCTTGCAGTATTGCACAACAAAATGGTGAGGACATGTTTACAGGGTTTTATGGGCCAAATTCAGCCACCTGATATGTACAAACTTCACTGACATCAGTAGGAGTTAGGCATATGAATCCAGGGGCAGAATTTGGCCCTATAATATGTTTACAGGTTATGCTAATTTCTATAGCTGCAATTTTATATGTTTATTTCTTCTTTGTTAGTCTAGAAACCAAATTTATTAATATGGTATAACCAAAGTCATAGCCAATAATGTGTAACTTATTGTAGATCGGAGCCTCTTATAAACTTAGCTTGATGTGTTTTGTACACGTGGCTATTTTGATATGAGTGTCAGCACTGGTTATTTTGGCAAGTGCTGGTTAAAATTATTATCAAACTGAATTCTGAAAAATGTATAGTTTAAATGCCTGGCTTGCTTTAATTTTGAACATTTTGTTAACCAATATGATCTCCGAGTAAATCACAGTACATAGCTTTGGCCTGCGTTTTTTTATTCAGTCACTATCTTTTAAATATGCAAAACAGAAGTGTAGGTCATCTCTCTAAAGACATGTAAATTGTGTAACAAATGTAATAGGTCTTAAGGGATATTTAAAATCCCACTTTGTTTTATTCTTCTTTAAATTGGTCTTTAATGCTGAGTATTACATGTAAATAAAAATAACTTATACAAAATTCTGATAATCTAGAAGCAGTTTTGTAAAACTTGGAATGATATATCAGTAAATATGTATAGATTTGAATGCAGTAGTATTTGTTGCCTACTTTAAAGTATAAAATATTCATAAATAAAGATCCTGAAGCAAAAATAAAAATTTATTCTAATAAAGAAATTGAGTAATTAATCGAAATTTGAGGCAAGAAACTTAAAGAAGACTAGTAGTAGTAAGTTCAGATGTGTTAATGTATTGAGAACCTATTGAAGCAGTGCTCTGAAATGCTTTGACTACCCTTCCCCATCCCAAGATGTACACAAATGTGAATGTGGGGGGGTTTTTTTGTTTTTTTTTAAGGGTCTAGATAATTTTTCATTAAGTGAATGAGCAGGCATGGAAGCATTAAACATAGGAAGATTTTAGAATGAAATCGATTCCATTGAAGTCAGCTGGATTTTTGCCACTGACTTCAGTGGGACCAGGATTTCGCAGATTATCTTGGAAAGATATTGGACCAAAGGTCCAACCTGATGTGATGTTTCTGGTCACATAGAAAAGCACAATCTGTTTTGAGCTTAAACAAAGTTTTAATACACCCTGGGAGCAGTAACAGCATCAAGTTTAAACTTGTAGCAGCTACTGCAGATCAAGAATTCAGAAGTGGCAATAAACTAAAATTAAAACACGTACTAGGTATTTGTATTTTCTATGTTGGTTTGGTATGGATTGGGTGCATATGCACAGAATGACACTCAGAAATAATGACCACTCTCTTTAATAGATTGTCTCACTTTTTGGATTCATAACACAGCTCCAGTATTTGGCACTCACATTATAGTTGCTAAATTGGACACGAATAATTAGAAAGTACTCTTTTTACTCTTAATTTTAAAAGTTACCATTAAATACCTCGGTTCCATCTTGTATTTGTAAGTTTTGACACTATTTTCACTGTGTAAGTTAATATGAATATGTTTTCTACCCAGAAATTAGTTGACACGTTTCAGACACATCAGATTTTATGCATAGTACGTGAGCCAGTGGTTCTCAACCAGGGGTACGTGTACCTTGGGGTAAATAGATGTTGTCCAAAGGGTAATAAACTCATCTAGATATTTGCCTAGATTTACAACAGGCTACATAAAAAACAGTAGTCAGGTTGGTACTAACTAAAATTTTCTATAATGACTTGTTTATACTGCTCTACAGATTATACAATGAAATGTCATGATAGGCACTAGTCAAATTAGGAATGTTCAAGTTATGAATGTCTGCAGATATGAGCACTCAGCTGCAGCTTCAGGGGAGCAAGCAAGAGGCACAGGTGGTGTTGAGCAGTGTGAGTGAAGGCTGGAGGACTCCAGACAGCCCTATCTCCTGGCTGCCTTCCCCTGTCTGTGGGCTTAGCACAGGCTCTGACCGCTCCCTGCCTCCCCTCCCACCCTGCTGCCTCTCTAGGAGGCAGTAAGCAGCATGAGTGCAGAATGGAGGAGAGGGGGCCCCGGCATAGCCAGTAGGTGGAGAGAAGCAGTGGTATAAAGCCCTCACCCCTCCTGCGCACCTTCCCCTGCCTCAACTCTCATCCCCTTCCTGCTCTCTGAACCCTAACTTTTGGCCTCACCCCAGAGCTTTGGGGGCTCCCAAAAAATCTAAAAGCCCTGGGCACCCAGAAGTGTTAATCTAATCCTGTGGCCAGGGGATGCCCACAAGTCCCTTTTAGAATCTCCACCTGCCTCCTCATCTTCCTCTGATTAAATCTGCCTTTCCTCAAGCACCAGCATTCAAGGTTAAACAAGAATGGTGGCTGCTTAATAAAAGGATTGTCTAATAAAAAGCTATTTTAGTCCATTTTGTTTAATCATGAGTATTGCAATAGTGTGTTTTACTGTTTTTCGTTGCAAATACACAGTATCTCAGCTACATTATGGGTGAAATACACTTTTGTGGGCTCACCTGGGAACTTAACCACCATTTATAACATTGTTTCTATGGGAACATGCATTCTGAATTCCTAATAACCAATTTACAAACAAACTTTTGGAACACAACCAATCAGTAAGTTGGGGACTTCCTGCACAAGCTTTATATTCCAGTCGGTTTATTTTATAAATGTAAGGTAACAATCAGAAAATAAACAATTTTCCAGTAACAATGTGCTGTAACACTTTTGTACTTGTCTGATTTTAGTAAGCTATTTTTAAGTGAGGTGAAATTTGGAAGTGCACAAGACAAATCAGGCTTCTAACGGGTACAATAGTCAGAAAAAGTTGAGAGCCCCTGCCTTAAGTTGACAATTTTTATGCATAAGCTTTGCTAGGATAGAGACAATGTTGCAGGTAAGAAGGTAGAACAGAAGTTCCAGCGTAGAAACCCAACATAGGATTTTCCATGAGCTGTGATAGAGGCAGTAGATATGCATGGAGCCAGTATAAATGCCTTCTCTACACTGGTAAATTTTGTCACCAAAAAACCTTTTTGGCGACAAAACCTAGGAGTGTTCACATTGCAATGTGGCAAAAGTTGCGACAAGTGCACATTATTGGTGACGACAAAGCTTCCACCTCCATGAGGGAATTTTGTTTCTTCCCCTTGCTTTACTGTTGACGATCATGTAGTGTGTATTACAGTAGGTTTTTTTGTTGAGTTCATTGAACTCCCACATGTTTCCCACAATGCCCGATTAGCCACTCTGGCCAGAGCTTTGAACTCTGTTATGCTGCAGCCATGTAAACAGATGTGCCCCTCCCACCTGCAAAGCCTGATAACTGCAAAATCCAATTCCTAGTCTCTGGCTTATTGTGTAGAGGTCCGACATAGTGTCTTCTCAGGGAAACTGGTGGCTGTTATTCAAGATGCTATCCTGCTTGATGCACTCCAGAGTTTTTGGATCTTATCAGTCTGCACGCATTCACAGCTGTGAGCAACCCATAGGAACTGGGATATATATGATCACATTTCTTGAGCCCTGTCTCAGAAGGGATATGATCAAGACACCCTACACTACAGAGCCAAAATAAACTCCAGCAGGTGTTATCAGGTGAAGGAGGCAAACAGCTGGTCTGATGCTGCACCTTCAAGCCACTGTTTTTATAAAAAAACTGGATGCAATCATTGGTGGAGACTTAACGTCTACAGAAGAGTGTGGATACTTCGCATAGCACAGAGTCCGAAACAGGAGTTAACCCAGTGGCAGAAGTTATTGACGAGGTGGGGCTTAATCCGGTGACAACCTGTGAGCCAGACAGCAAGGAATTGTTCTTGAGTCCTGAGGTTTATGAGCACTCAGCAACTGTATGTGGAGCATGAAGCAAGGGAAGAAACAAAAGAGTAAGTTGCTGTGCAGGCAGGGGGTGGTGCGCTGCGGGCAGCAGCTATGTGGAGCAGTAAGTTGCTCTAGTGCAGCCAGGCCAGGTGGAGTAAAGGCAGTGCAGGGGATATGTTGTGTAGTTGCAGTGGGGTGGGGCTGATGGCAGTAAGGAAGCTGCTCTTGCAGCTAGTGAGGAGGTGGGGAGTAGTGGCGGGGGAGAGGTGACTGGAGGCTGTATTTCTGTGAGCTGGCTAAGCCCTGCCTGGGTTTACGTTCTGTCCAAATGGGTGTACGCAGGTGTCAATAGAGTCTTGCCAGGAAATGGTGTCAAAGCTTTGCTTGATGTGTTTACTAATTTTCTCAGATTCCATGAAAGAGCTGCCATTCATCCTCTCCTATCTCCCTCCCCTGCTGAGGTACAGCTCTCTCCCAAAGCGTTCCCATACTGTGCTGCTGGAACCAAGGCGGCACAGAATTTGGCTGCATAAGGACCAGGGTGCTCTCCACTCGCTTTCACATGCAGAGTCCAGGTTTCCCTGTTAACCTTCAGCAGGGCTGTGTCAGCCAGAGTAATGGCAGCCACTTGTCAAGTGTAGGATTATTACAAATTGTTTCCATGCACACTTGCTGCACAAGCATGGACTGTAATCTCTTGGGGCCCATTCCCAACTCTTCCTCCCACTCCCTCCACACACCTTTTAAAACTCACTATGATCAGTGTGTCTGGAGAGATCTGTTTGCCTCTAGGGTAACAAGAAAAGGGGCCAGTTTTGTTTAGAGACATGCATGTTAGAGAAATGTTACAATCTTTATCAGGAACAGTCGAGTCACTCTACTGTTAATAGTTACTTTTCCAGGCCAGACCTTGAAGTCAGGCACGTTCCCTGCAGCCAGACTCCATCAACTAAGGGAAAAACTTCTGAAGACAGGAGAGAATCTGGTCAAGGATGTGGCATTCAAAGCTTCAAACAGAGAAAAGGGCACAAAATAGAGCTAGGGCGATGCATGTCAGAACAGAAATCACTATGCTCATGCTAAATTAGCTCGAGGTGGACCAATATGAGATACTGAAGTCTTATCAAGATGCAGAGCAAACAGAACCAAAGGCCTCCCTCTCCACACATACAGAGCTCTTTTTACAGCAACCATCCTGCTGTGCCCACACTTCAGCTCCATAGCTGAACATACAACATTCTTGATCCAGCAACCCTCTTTCTATGCCTACACCCTCCTTTTCACAAGCCTGTAGTGTGTTTTCCCCAGCACACTCCCCTCCCTGTCAAAGCAGCTGTGACTTTGACAGCTGGCCACTAACACCATTGTGAGATTTTCCAATTACCCTTCCACTGAGCATCCTGATTGAAAAACCTCAATAAAGCCAACTGTGATGTGTTTCCATGACTTTATTTTGTGACACACAGCTCCCACCATTGCTCTGGGCCCTGTGGAAGCCTGTAATGTCCCTTGGTTTCATGGAATGCCTCACTCAGGATATGCATTGGGATGAGACAGGGAAGCAACCCCAACCCACACAAATATGAGCACCCCTCATTGTCCAAGTGCTTCCTCAGAGCCTTCCTGATACAGATGGCTACCCTACAGGTTCCTCTGATAGTATGAGTGTCTGTCTGTTCAAACTGTGTCCAGGTGCTGTTTTATTGTTCCACCCACTAGCAAACACTTCAGACTTACACTCACAAATTATGTAAGCAACAGCATGCAACCTGTGATAGGGTCAAGCTGGAGAGCTAAAGGGGGCAGGGGTTTAAGTGCTCAGATGCAACAGACTTGGCCACCTCATCCCCAGTGGCCTTTCTGGACACCATGGGCTTACCACCAATGGCAAGGGCCCGTGCCCCCCTCAGTGGCGTCAGTAGCCTCGGATCGTCGGGCGCAACAATCGGCGTCGTTGTCGCAACCTCCTCCTTCCCCTCAGAGGCCACCTATGTCGGACCTTGCAGCACAGGCGCAGCCCTCAGTGCCTGAACCGTGCCCGCAGCCGGTACCATATGTCCAACCGGTACCGCAAACGGCTCCTGTGCTTAGATCCGGCACCTATACAGGAATCGTCCTCCTCATCGTCTCCGGATGAAGCCCTGGCGGACCCTGCTCCGGCGCTGCCTACGATGGATACCCGAGTGCATCAGGAGCTCCTCAGACGTCTGGCTGAAAGGATATCAATCATAGGGTCCGTGTCTTCCACGACTGGCTCCACCGGGACACCCAAGTTGGAAGCCAGACGTCTGCTACAACAGGGAAACATCCTGCTGCTTTCACAATTCCTACTGAGCCCAGTTTCCGGAGGTACATGAGAGACTGCAGTACAATGCAATGAGTGAGCGATGAGGACTCCTTTGTGGAAATTCCCACCAGCTGATAGATTATATCATTACTGCTAAATAAGGTGGCTGTTCTGGGCATTACTTTCATTATCACCTTTTAAAAGGTTATTGTTAGCCTGTGATGTCCTGTAAGTGGATTTTTGTCTATCACAGCCTTCAAGAAGGTCAGTAGAATCAGGAGGTATTTGAAGCAATGCGATTTCTCATTCTCAGTCCCCTGGTTGTCCTTACGAAGTCCTATGGAAATATACAAAAGTACTTAAAAAACCACACCCTAGGAAATGTACATCAAACATGCAATAGGTAGGGGAACAGGACACAACCCAAAATTTTAAGAAATAAGTTGGGGGGGGCGGGTATTTTGTTCCTTCCTATCTAAATATTTCTTACAGTGCTCTCAATGTGCTCTACCATTCCTTAGGGTATTTACTTCCATCTCTGACAGAGCGAGTGATTTAGTTGGGGTATATACTGCTTTTCAGGAACTAACACACATCCTTAACATGAACTAAAGCAAAGTTAAAACAGAGTGACTCCCCATAGTTGGAAGTGCATGAGGTCACTATTAGTCTCTTACGGTGTGAGCTGAACTGAAAAAAAACAAATTATTAAAGAAATAACTCAATTCCATGGAAAGGCGAGAACTAAACCAGGCCTGACAGAGAGGGGGAGTTGGACTGTAGAGCATAGGGGAGGAAGGATTACTGACCACTATGCTCTTATTGTGCTTAACACCACACACACATATTTTGTTTGGAAAGTGCCGTGTGCTTTTGGTATTGGTGTTCAAATGGGGCAACTGTTTCCGTACTGAGCCCCATGAGCAGAATAGATTTCATTGTAGTTAGGGATTCATCCTCTCAAGACAGTCAACCCCACTGTAACGGAATTTGTGGTTCCAAAAAATTTAGGTGCTTTGTTTACTTAAATTAATGTGGATTTTTTTTTCCCTAGAAATAGTGGTTCAACTTTGTTCTTCTGTTATCTGCTCCTTACCCAGAAGTTCCCTCCCCAGCAGTTTGATTGCATGTTTTTCACCAGGATCAAACATTCTATGTTTCCCTAATGATCAAGCTCTCAAGCCTGTAGTTAATGTTCTGTAACTAATAATGTGAAATAATACTGTCAGCATGAAAAAACCTCCACTACTTAACAAAATCCACCAGAGGGCATTATAAACTCGCTTTATATATGTTCATGGATTAAATCATAGAATAGTAGAACTGGAAGGAAACTCGAGAGGTTATTAAATTCAATCCCATGCACTCATGGCAGAATCAAGCAGCATCCCTGACAGGTATTTGTCTTAACCTGCTCTAACAAATCTCCACTGATGGAGATCCTGCAACCTACCTAGGCAATTTATTCCAGTGATTAACCCCCAAGATAGCTAGAAAGTTTTTCTTAATGTTCAACCTAAATCTCCTTTGTAGTAATTTAAGGCCATTGCTTCTTGTCTTATCAGAAGTTAGGGAGAATAATTAATGTTCAACCTAATCTCCTTTTTGTAACAACCTTTTAGGTACTTGAAAGCTATGTCATGTCCTTTTCCAGACTAACAAACCCAATTATTTCACTCATAGGTCATGTTTCCTAGACCTCTGATCATTTTTGTTGCTCTTCTCTGGACCGTCTCCAATTTGTCCACATCTTTCCTGAAATGTGGCATCTAGATCTGAACACAATACTCCGGCTGAGGCCAAGTTAGTGCAGAGCAAAAGAATTACATCTTGTGTCTTGCTTACAACGCTTCTACTAATATCCCAGAAGTTTGCTTTCTTTGAACAGTGTCATACTGTTGACTCACATTTACCTTATGGTCCACTATGACCCATAGATCCCTTTCTATAATACTTCTTCCTAAGCAGGCATTCCCATTCTGTATGTGTGCAATTGATTGATTGTTCCTTCCTAAGTAGAGTACTTTGCATTTATCCTTGTTGAATTTCATCCTCTTTACTAAGGATGTTAAGAGGTGGGTATTTCACTAATTGTGTAATTGATAGAATTTTTATGGACTACACAATTAGTCAATAAGAGAAGAAGTGCTCAGTCCTGGTTTGCGCCCGGTCTGGGAGCTACCCCTGCTGTGGCTCTGCAGTTTAAATGTAGTAAGAGCTGGGCGGAGTGGAGCTGCAGTGGGAGCTCCTGCACCCAGCACAAGCAAGGACTGAGCCAGGCTGTCTGCCCAGCCGGAGCAGCTTCTGCCTGTGGCCAGCCGGCCAGCCCCTATCCCCTGCCCCACGCTGCTTTTTGTGGCATTTTTTGGTAAAGTCTATAGCACGCTTTAGAGTCTGTATCAGTAAGAATGAGGGATGCCTACTTTTGTAGGGAAACAACTTGAGACAGAAGAAGCCTCCACCATGTCTCCACTAGGAGATCAGCCCAGATATTAGGTGTTTACCCTCTCCTTGCTTTTTGGTAGTTTATTTAAAAGTTAATTTTGACTGATTGAGCATACTACAGTGCATGATTTTTATACAAGTACTTATAGTGGAAATTGAATAACTTCAGTAAGCTTAATAAGAGCATGAGAAAAATAATTGTATGCAATTTTCTAGGCTTTAAAAGGATGATTTTGCCATGAAAATTCTATTTGTTTTTACCTATTACTTGCAGAAATACCTTTTAATTAATGAAATTGAAAAGGAATTAATACTTTAACTTGGTTATGCTGCCTTACTTTTTTTCCTTTCTGGTTTTTGGGCAAGAGGTTGATTCTGTGGTGGTTTGAGTTGCTCATGGAAAATTTCATTAAACATTTTTCTCTCCGAGGTTCTGTAAAGCACATCCATCTTGGTCTGTGGGTTTTGATTGGCTTATTTGTTTACACACCCACATTTTGGGCTTAAGTAGTCCTTTTAAAGAATTAGAGCTTACCCACTAACACAACAAACGATAGTAACTCAAAAGAGCTCAGTTCCTATTTAGACACATACTGGAAAAAGCTTGATATTCAGAAAATACTCAGTACCCAGCACTCCCATTGCTTTGAATGGAAACAGCACTCCTGGAAATGGTGCCCCACTTCAGGCCATGAAACTGCTTTTGAATTCTGAGCATGTGCTCAATACTTTCTCTCACTGGGGGATGCCACTATATCATTTTTCTTCAAAGTTATTACTCAGGTATGGGTATGCCTACACTGCCATTAAACACCCACTGATGGCCAGTGCCAGCCGACCTGGGCTTATGCTAATGGGATGTTTAACTGTGGTGTAGGGATGTAAAATCCTGTTTAATTGGCTAACTGGTTAGTCAATTAGCCTGTTAAACATTATGTTTAAGGGAAGGTGGGCGGGGGAAGGGGACAGCTCCTCCTGCTGTGGATGGGGGTGCTCCAGCTGCCTGCAGTGCTTCTGCCTGTGGTGGACCCAGGAGGCTTACTGGTTAACCATTCGCATCCCTACTGTGGTGTAGACATTTGGGCTTGGTCTGGAGCATGGCCTCTAAGACCTTGGGGTCCCTGAGCTCGGGCTCCAGTCTGAGCCCAAACTTCTAAACTGCAACTAAAATCCCCTTAACCCTATCCTTAGGAGCTGGAATCAGCTGACATGGTCCATCCATGGGTGTTTAATTGCAGTGTAGACATTCCCTTTTCTCTATGGAATAATGTTATTCCACTTGAAAAGCCCCACTTAGGAATACTAAAACCTTAGGAAGGGGATAATTGTGCTTTAGGTTTTATTTCTGTATAGAACTGGCTAGAAGAGAACAGATTTGTTTTGCTGACTTAACTCTAAGTTGCTCACTGAAATCTTAATCAAAATCTGCATTCAAAGTTTCAGGGTCTCAGTTCAGAGGCTGAAGACAAAAATCAATGTATGTCCACTTTTCCCACACTAGATTAAATGGATAAACTCTTCTAAAAGATGGGATGAGCAGCATTTGTAAGCACGAAAGGATCTGATATAAATTTCAAGAGCTGGATTTCCAGGTTGTTTTAAAAATACACACCACAGTCTAAAATGCTTCATAATCTCTTTAAGAACTCTAGATCAAAAGCGTAAAGTTAATTTTAAGTTTTAACACTTTTTATGCAAAATGTTTTCATCATTGTCCATCCTTGTGTCTCTGGTATATTCTACAGGCTGGGATATTTGAGCTAGATTTTTCTTCCCAAGGTCTCTAAATTTAATCTGTTGGAAGCTATGGACACACTAAGCATTGCTAAGTGGAAAAATGCAAATGCTAAGGGTTTAAATCAAACTGTCCTGAGGACTGATTACTGACCTTTTTAAATGCAATTGCTGTCAAAACCTTTAACTAGACACCAACTAGAGAAGAACATTTAAGGTGTTATCAGTCTGAACAGAAAATAGTGAGTTCCTGACTCTTGATAAGTCTGCCACTGAATAGGATGACCAAATAAATGTTCCTTTTTTTTTTTAAAGGGACAGTCCCATATTTTCTCTCCCCTCTCATCAGTATTGGAGGATTCTACTGCTGGCCAGATCCTTGCTCTGCCAGCCGCACACCCACCAGCGGTGAGTGTGTGTGGGCAGGGGTGGGGAGATCCAGTGGCTGATTATGGGGATGGTTATGCAAGGCTGGTGGTCAGGCAAAGCTGCAGCATGTGTGCAGCTCCTCCCCATTCTGGTCCATCATAGCAGTTCCTGCTGTGTGCCCCCTCTTGGCTAGCAGGCTTTCCTCCCCCCTTCTCCACTTCCAGCCAGCACTGGCTGCTTGCTCCATTGGCTGGTGAGTGTGGACAGGCTGGTTATGCGTCACCTCTTCTGCTCACCCATTGGCCCCTAACATGCTTTCCCTCTCTTTCTGCTGTGTCTATGCACCCCTCTAAACCATACTGCTCCTCCATATCTTCTTCCCCCTCCCCCCCTCCCGTGCATCCTGCTCCCAGTACTGTGTGGAAAACCAGCCTCCCTCACCCCTGGTCAAATCATGCAGCTCACCAACAGCCTGAGTGGCAGGCTCCTTCCTTCCCTGATGCCACTCAGGAAAAGCTCAAATCTGCTGGCCTGGGGCACTGGTCAGAAGGAGCCATGCCCTGCATGTGCCAAAGCCCCACACAACTGGCAGGGGGAAGCTTCTCTGCCCTTTAGCTAAGGCTAGCTCTGGAGTGGCAGGAAGGAAGCTATTTCCAGCCTGTTTGAGCCCTGACCCTGCAGGTCCCCAGGCAGGGGCTCTTAGCACCCTCTTCCCATACTGCCCCCACCATAGGTCCTCTGTCTCCTCTCTTCTCCCCCTCCCCCACCCCCCACTTCAGAGCTGCTCTTTCCCCTAGGCACCCTCCCCTGCTGAGACACTTCTCTGGCCCAATTCCCTGAAGCCCCTGCAGTCAAGTTCCCTGGGCCCTAGTGCTCAATGCAGCCTTAGAACTTAACCCCTTCCTGCCCATGCTGTAGCCAGGGGACAGGAGGCAGCTCGGTTATGTCAGTGGCCAGCAGCAGCTTGGCAGTGTTAGCTTCTTTTCAACACTGTGTGGACAGGAAGGGACAAGCTGCTTCTAGCCACAGGGGAACTGAGGGGGCAGGAGGATAGATGACCTCAGGAAAAACATGGGCCAGGCCATCCTCCCTCTTGTTCCTTCAGCGGGAAGCAGCTCCCATCCCTCCCCTTCCACACAGTGCTGAAATGCAGCTGCTTCCCATGTTCTGGTAAGAACCCTGACAAAAATCTGGGAGGGGGGCTTGTGACTCTGAATGTCCCCCATATGTTCCTTTGAGAAGAGGTGGTACCAGGAGAGGTGGGTCCATCCCAGGGGCCCAGACAGGCATGGAGGGTGGAGAGCTCTGGGTAGGAAGGGTTGGGTCAGGTCGGTCAGTCACCCACATCTCCGTGTGAGAGGTCTGGAGAATGACATTCACAGCGGGAGAGGTGACACACAAAGATAAGAAGGAAAAACTAAAAATATTCCAGCTATGCAATATTTTGTTTTAACAGGGGCTGTGTCAACTTTATGCTAATTTGTACTGCGTAGTTCTGATTGATTGCCATTTAACTTGCTTAAATATGAATAATTTTATCAAGTGTCCCATAGTCAGCAGAGGGAAATATGGTCATCCTATTGCTGAATAACAGAACAGCTTCTTCTGTTCAATAAAATCATCAGAATGGAGTTATTGCAAGAAGCGTATAATTCTGGCCTTTTTATAAGAAATTTTTAATCCTTCTGTGGAAATTTAATGTCTGATCCTAATCCTTCTCCATTCAAAACTCCCATTGACTTCAAAGAGATGTTTAGTCTACTTAAGGGACACAAAATTAGGCTTTTAATTGGTGATAACCTTTTTCAGTGAGTTAGTGTTTTATATAACAAACTATACTATTGTAATAGAAGCTACTATTAATTAGTAGCTCTCCTTGCCATACCTTTGCTCTGCAAACCAATGTACTTTTCCTTTCTCCAGCTACCACAATGCAGGGCTGGGAAGTACTATCAGTAACACATACTATGGTATCATTTATAATGCTATCTAGCTGCAATATATGATCTAATAATTTCAGGTGAGAAAAGAGTTGTGAATTCTTGTATTACCTATGCCTAGCAATACTGACTAATGTGATGTTCATCCTGCTTACAGGAGCAGCGCTACAGCTGTTAGTCAGTAGAATTACAGGAGTTTACACCTTTTATGGGGAACAAATCCTATGGATTTGAATAGGGGGTTACAGTGCCAGACTTCTACAGAAATTACTCTCAAACTATAGAATTTAAAGAATTGTGTCCTTGCTGGATTCCATAGAGCTTCTATAAGTAAAGGAATCTGTAGGTTTCCTTTGTGAGGGAAAGAAGCAGCAATGGCACCCAGTCTGCCTCCAATGGGCACACAAGCAGGGCTGTCCCTAAAGGGGCACCCCCTCACCCAGGCCCCATCCTCTACCCCACTTCTTCCTGCCCTTGCTCTGGCCCTGCCCTGACTCCACCTCTTCCTCCAAGCTCTGCCCTTGCCTCACCCCCTTTCACTCACATTTCACTCCGATTCTGAAGCCCCCCTCTAAGAGATACAAACAGGGGGATTACTAGGACCTGGCACAAGGTGGCAGCAGAGGTGGGGCACCTCTATGCTTACTCTTATGGTAGGTGCTGCAGGAAATAGTGACCCAGCAGTCTGCTCTGCTATTATCTCCCAGCTGGGTTGCTCTGCTTCACTTCATCAGTCTCCACCATCCACTGCCCTGAGACAGGAGCTCTGGTCTCACCCCATGTCACCTACACAACCTTCTGAGACACACAAAGGGAGAGAGGACACTGAGATGGGTACAAACTGGAACACGTCTCTGGTGCCCAACACATCTTCATCCTCAGACAAGACGATTATCCCTCCACCACTCACTCTGGTGCACGACAGAGTCTCACAAAGACAAGAGAAACCACTAGAGGAGATAAAAACAAACCACCACAAGCTGATACAAATGCTATACCCCTTCTCTACCTCCAAGATTGTTCTCCCGATCAACTTAACCATCTTGGACCGTTTGGAAACAATATGGAAGACACCATCTTCAATTCTTCTCACTTGAAAGAGGGTGGATATAAAATAGTATGAGACAGCAATGGGGGCTGACTTTTTTGCACATCTGCAGACTTTCTAGTAGTCAAGGCCATCCACCACTGCAACAAACAACTGCAATTCAAGGCTACGTCACAATATAAGAAACAAAAAAGACATGACTTATTCAAGTGCTAAGTATACTTCTCAGGCACCCTTCAATTTCAAGAGGCCAATTATTTAGCTCTACTGCCCAAATATGACTCTGAATATTACAGGAAATTGACAGCTTTCATGACTGACTGCCTGAGGCCAAACTAGCACAATTTCAGGCCATCCTTAAGGAGAGCCAGCTCATAGCCAAAACAGCACTCCAGGCATCCTTAGACAAAGCAGACACTACTGCCAGAACAATAGCCAAACTCTGGTAATGAACTGAGCATCATGGCTCCAGGCATCAGGAATACCAAAGGAACACCACATAAGTGGAAGATTTGTGGGGTTTTTTTTTTAAATAAACAAGCTGCGCTTTCTTGTTCATAAAAAAAAAAAATGTGTGTTTGGGAAGGAGGAGAATATTTGCATTGTTCTGCAGGTAGCTGCAGCCTCTCTCTTCAGGCACCTAGAGCTAGCTTCAGTAATCCTGGTCTCTCTCGACCAGGGGTGGGCAATTTTTGATGGGGGGGGCCACTCCAAGATTTTGTAAAGTGGTCAAGGGCTGCAATCTTCTATGATATTAGTGGAGGAGGTGTGGGGTTTGGGATGGAGGATGGGTGCAGAAGAGAGCTTGGAGTAAGGGATTGGAGAGCTTGGAAAGGTGCAGGAGGGAGAAGGGAGTCTGGGTGAAGGAGGTGGTTTGACCTAGGGCAGGGGACTAGGGTACAGGGTTTGGGGATGTGACCCATGATAGGAGGGGATTGTGATCTGGGGCAGGAGACTGAGGTGCCAGATCTGGGAGGGGGTATGGCTGCAGGAGGGGGTAGGAATGTGGAGGCAGAAGGTTGGGGAAGGGGGAGGGGCTGGGGTGTCAGGCAGGCTCTGGCCAGGAGACTTACCTGCCAGCCTTCCTGCCTGCAGAGCTGAAGGCAAAAGGCTGGCAGAGCTTAAAATGTTTGCCTGCCTGCCCGCCCCTGTGTGTGAATAAGTGAGCTGGACAGGAGGGGGCGTGGTGCTTCGTGGCTGCCTGTTATTCAAACAGTCAGCTCCCATTATCTACACTGATGTACTAGAGCTGGCCAGAAACCAGCCAATGGGATTGTGCTGGGAGCGGCAGCAGCACCTGAAGCTTTTCCCCCCTCTTCTCCAGGTTTACAGTTTGGAAAGGGAAACAGGGCCAGGAAGCCGTGTTTGAGTGGCGTGCAGGGCAGCCTGCTGAGGGCTTCCCATTGCCTCTGTGGGCCTGGTCCAGTGGTTTGGCAAGCTGGATCTGGCCCGTGGGATGTATTTTCCCAAGGCCTGCTCTGGACCAAACTAGAGCACAAGTATACTTTCATTCAACAGGTGGGTCCCTACGAGTGCTCCATTTTAAGTGGCAGTGCGTCCTGGAGCCATCAATCAAAGATTTAAGTAGCAGTGTCCACATGGGTCACACAGGTGCAGTAGGAGTCTGGTGGCGCAAATAGCGCACGCATGACCTGAGCCCTCCAGTTCCTTCTCTATCACGGAGTCCCTACTGATACCTCTGCAGCAGAGCGGAGGAGGGAGAGTTGTGGCATACTCACAAGGACCCACGTCTCAAAGAACTGTGATTATTTGTTTATGGTGAGTAGCCTCCAATTTCCCTTTAAGTCCGTGAGTTCAAGTCTCTTGTTTAAGAACCTATAGATGGATTTAGGAGCCCAAGTTTAGGGCTTGTTTACTTTTGAAACACTGTAACACCCCAGTCACAGTGCTCCTGCTATGCTGCTCCAGTACATCAGTGTAGACAATACAAACTCCAGTGGGATGGGTTCTTCCATCAGCACAAGGTAGTTCTATGGAAGCGTTGTCCTGTCAACCTAGTGTTGTCTGCACTGGGACTCTGACTTACCCATGTTGCTCAAGCTTGTGCATTTTTTGCCCTCTTCCCCCACCCTCCAAACAATGTAGCATTGATCATCTCTTAGTTTCTTTCTTGTGAAAATCTTGGTCCAAGTGTGTGTGTTAGGTGGAAGTGTAAACATCAGGGCCCCGGCCCTGAGAAATGCTGAGTTTGCAAGCTGTCACCTCTGGCGAACAAATGTAATGCCGGTGGGCAGAATTGAACCTGGTACCTCTGGAGCTTAGTGCATGAGCTAAAAGCCAGCTAAGGCTATAGAGCAGATTCATTATTCTCTCTGTGAGTGGTCAGTGCCACTACATGGGACAGTATGCCATACTCAGTAGGTGTGTAGGTGACACAAACCCAAAAGCGAAGTTACTCACCTTGGTGCAGTAACTGTCATTCTTTGAGATGGTCCCCCAGGATGCTCCACTGTACGTGCTGGGCTTGCCCCGGCACCACAGAACGGAGACTCTTGAGTAGCAGTACTCGGCTGGATCGCGCATGCACGGCGGCTCTTTTCTGTGCTCGCGTGGTCTGGCCCCTACCAGTTCCTCAAAAGCCACCTCGGAATCTGTGAACAGGAGAAAAAGAACAAGACAGGCTCCGGAGCGGGGAGAGGGCGGGTAGTGGAGCACCCACAGGGACCATCTCGAAGAACGACAGTCACTGCACCAAGGTTAGTAACTTTGCTTTCTTCTTCGAGTGGAGTCCCCATGGGTCCTCCACTGTAGGTGGCTAAGCAGCAGTACCCTCATGATCCAGAAGGTGGGATACGGAGTCCCTGACTGTCCGCTGATGAGCACCGCTGATGCCACTGCAACATCTGAGAGCCTCGTTTGAGGGATAGCATAGTGTTTCAGAAAGGTGTCATGTGACAACCACGTGGCTGCTCTGCAAATGTCTTTCAGAGAAACGCCTTTGAGAGAGGCTGTTGACACTGCCATTGCTTGTGTGGAATGTGCTCGGGGTTGTGTTGGGAGACATACCCCCTCAGAGGCGTAAGACTGTGTTATGCACATGGTTAAAGTTTAGAAATACTCTGGGAGAACAACGGTTGTCCCTTAGTCTTGTCGGGTAGAGAAACGATTAGGCGGTCGGTTTTTCTGAAAGATCTTGTGCGGTTGATATAAAAGGCAAGTGTTCTACAAATGTCTAGAGTGTGAAGAGACATTTTGCGTGGTGAGGAGTGAGGCTTAGGGTAAAAAGACGGTAAGACAATAGGCTCGTTGATATGGAAGGATGAGCAAACTTTTGGTATAAATGCTGGCTGTGGTCTTAGGACTACCCCGTCTTTGTTAAAGATAGTGTAAGGCGGTGACGCCATTAGTGCTGATAGCTCACTGACTCTGCGTGCTGACGTAATTGCAAGGAGGAAAGCTAGTTTCATGATTAGGGTGCACAAAGGTATGGTAGCTAATGGTTCGAATGGTGGTGTGCTTAGGGTGCTCAAAACAGTGTCCAGGTTCCATACTGGGGGAATGGGTTTCCGAGGAGGGTTTATATTTGATAAGCCCTTCATGAATCTTTTGGTAGTTGGATAGCGAAAAGTGAGGTTCCTTCGACAGGATGTCTGAAAGCTGAGAGAGCTTCCCTCAGAGTTCACCTAGTGGCGAATGGTAGGCCTGTATTTCTTAGATGAAGCACGTAATCGAGAATTCGATGAAGTGGGGCAGCGTACGGAGGCAGGTGTTGCGAAGTACACCAGGAAATGAACCTTCGCCATTTTGAGAGGTAAATTTTTCTCGTTGTCTGCTGTCTTCTGTGAATGAGTATATTCTGAACCTGGGTAGAGCAGAGGGATTCGGCAGTGTTTAGCCAACTAGGAGCCATGCCATGAGTCACAGGGTATGTATTTGAGGATGTCGTAGTGTCCCTTGATTCTGAGTGAGAAGGTTTGGCAACTGGTACAGTCTCCATGGTGACATGCGCCGGAGGAAGGGGAACCAGTGCTGATGAGCCCATGCTGGCACAATTATTACGACTGTGGCACCGTCCGTTTTCATCTTCTGCAGGACTTTGGGAATGAGGACTGTGGGTGGGAACGAATAGAGGAGGGGTCCGCTCCAGTTGAGGAGAAACACATCGCCGAGGGAGTTCTGACTGAGTCTGGCCCTGGAACAATACTTCTGACGTTTGCCATGCATCAAAACACCAAAAAGGTCTATTAAGGGAGTACCGCAGTGTCAGAAAAGAATATGGAGGACTCCGTCGTCCAATTCCCACTCGTGCTCCGGAGCAAAATTTCTGCTGAGGAAATCTGCATAAATGTTCGTGATGCCAGGTAAGTAAGAAGTCACTGGTGTTATGCCATGGCGAATGCACCAGTTCCAAAAACGGACCGCTTCTGTGCAAAGGGGGCGGGAGCACGCTCCACCTTGACAGTTCAGGTAATACATGGACGTGACATTGTCTGTGAGGATCCTCACGGTGGTATTGCGGATGTGACTCAGGAAGGATCTGCAAGCGTTGAAGATTGCCCAAAGCTCCAGGAGGTTTTATATGGAGCCGTGTCTCGAGAAGGGACCAGTGGCCCTGGATTGAAATGTCATCCATTTGCGCTCCCCAGCCCAGGAGGGAGGTGTCTGTGGTGATGTGATGAGATGGTGGTTGAGTGTGAAAAGGCACGCCAGCAAGCAGTTTCACGGGATTTGTCCACCACTGGCGAGATTGGGTAACAGCTGGTGGAGGAGTTACTGATCTGTGGAGGTCGTGTTTCGTGTGGTTGTATACGGTGCCTAGCCAATACTGAAGGCAGTGAAGATGAAGTCTGGCATAGCGGACTACATAAGTTGTAGCCGCCGTGTGTCCCATGAGCTTTAGACAGGTAAGTACTTGGATGAATGGGCTGCCTCAAACAATTGCTATGAGGTCTTGGATAGTCTGAAATCTCTGATCAGGTAAGTGTGCTCTTGCGGGTGGTCGCATCTAGATGGGCACCGATGAATTCCGGTTATTGAGTCGGTTGAAAAGTGGACTTTTGGGTGTTTGAGTAGACCAAGGGCAAGGAAAGTTGTTGTGGTGGTCTTGAGCATACCGAGGACATTGGTGTGATAACTGCCTTTCAGTAGGCAATCTAAGTAGGGGAATCTGATAACCCCTTCTTGATGGAGGTGTGCAGCTACCACTGCCAGGATTTTTGAGAATACCCTGGGGGCGGTGGAAATGCCAAAGGGAAGAACTCTGTATTGGAAGTGTCTTGTTCCAACTGTGAATCGTAAGAAACATCTGTGCGCAGGATGGATTGTGATGTGAAAATATGTGTCCTGAAGGTAGAGGGCCACAAATCAGTCGTGTTGCTCTAACGCAGGTATTATTGAAGCTAGGGTCACCATTTTGAAACATTGTTTTCGTAAGAACTTGTTCAAGTTCCAGAGATCTAATATCAGTCGCCATCCGCCTGACTTCTTCTGAGTGAGGAAATAGTGGGAGTAGAATCCCCTGCCTACGAATTCTGCTGGAACTGGTTCTATCGCACCAATGGAGAGGAGGTGATCGACTTCAGTGCATAGGAGGGTTTCGTGAGATGGGTCCCTGAAGAGGGACGGGGTGGGGGGGAAGTGGGAGGAATGGTGACGAAGGGTATGGAGTATCCTGATTGGATTATTTCTATCACCCACCTGTCTGTGGTGATTGAGGCCCATTGATGATAAAAGGGCCTCAGGCAGTGATGATATTGGTGACCTTGGCTGGTATTTGCGTTTGTCTGCGTAGCCTTGACCGAGGCGTCAAACCTGCTGTTTGGTGTTCATTGGGCCCTGGGTGCGATTGCCCTGGTTTCGACACCTCTGAGGTCTCTGCCTGTTTCATTGGTGATCAAGAGTTCTTTGCTGATTCTGCCATTGTTGTCGGACGTAGGGGTAATCATGCCATCGTCTATACAGGGGGGTGTACATCCCCCAATGTCCACAGTGTTGTGCGGGAGTCTTTGGAAGAGTGCAGTACACTATTTGTTTTTTCAGAGGACAGCTTGTCCCTGTCAAAAGGCAAATCCTCAACCTTGGTCTGAAGGTCTTTGGGGACTGCAACTGATGGTAAATAAGATGCTCGTTGCATCACTACCGCCGTGGCGGTGGATCTTGCTGCTGTGTCCGCTACGTCCATGGCTATCTGTAGGGCAGTTCTAGCTGATGTGTAGCCCTCCTGGACAACCGATTTGAGAATGGGTCACTTTGATTCTGGTAAATGGTCTAACAGAGGTGTCAGTTTGGTGAAATTGTCAAATATGTTGTTAGCAAACTCTACAGTGCACCTTTCTATCAGGAGCATGAGTGTCGCGGACGTGTACATCTTTCTACCAAGTAAGTCCAGTCTCTTTGCTTCTTTGTCAGAGGTGTTCCTGTATTGAGGAGCTTTCGATCTTTGAAGTGCTGCGTCCACCACTAAAGAATTTGATTGGGGATGGGTGAAAAGAAACTCCATCCCCTTAGGTGGCACAAAATATTTTCTGTCCACCCTTTCGCTAGTTGGAGGAGCAGCAGCAGGGGTCTGCCATATCTCTTTGGTGACCTCCAGAATGGCTTCATCCAGTGGTATGGCTATTCTTGCTCTGTGTTGCGGTTGAAGGTTCTTGAGGAGGTGATGTTGTTTCTCCTTTTATTTCATCCAGGTGTATTTCCTGGCTTATGGCTACCCTTTTGAAAAGTTCTTGGAATTGATGAAGATCGTCAGGTAGAGAGATGTCTCCCAGAATTATAGCCCGATCTGGTGATGAAGAGGAATGGTCCATGGGGGAAGTCTCCTGGGGTCGGTCCTCTGTGATAGAAAGGTGTGTATCATCTGGTTCCAATGGCTGACATTGAGGAGAGGCAGGTTGGCCCGTTGGAGTGGGAGGGGCAGAGTTGGGGACAGTCTCGTCGGTGTACAGTCACAACATGACCTTCTACATGACCTGGAGTGGTGGTAATATGAGTGTGGAGAAGACAAGTACCTATGGTAATGGTCGTCGCGGTAATAGAGTCTCTCAAGAGGTGACCTTCAATCAAAGTAAGTATGGCTAGGGTGTTCCCAGTGAGATGAACGATGTGACCGGGGTGAATGGAAGTGAGCATATGAGGCTCTAGATGATGCTGGGGAGATCGAATAATGGCTGAGATGACTATGATGATGATGAATTGGTGCAACCGCCAGAAAAGGTGAAGGTAGCCTGAGACTTGGAGAACGTGAGGATCAGTGCTGGCGTGAGTCATGCAAAGTAGGAGACCTCGGTGCCAGTGGAGATGGCGACGGTGCTGGTGAAAAAAGTAAGGACTGGGATCGTGAATGGCTTCGGTGCCAATAAGGACTCCATGTGGTGCCGGGAGTGTGTGGAGTTGGTGCCACTGGGATCTGTGCCAGGTCAGGTGCCGTATTGCACACTGAAGACGCGCTTGGTGCCGACGGTGAACTCTGTGCTGCTGGTGCCGATGATGGTCTCAGAGCAGATTCTCTCGGTGATGATGTCGACCTCAGTGCCGGTGTCGGCAACCTTTTCACTTCCGGTGCTGTAGGAACCCTCGGACACGGTTTTGAAATACCGGAGGTCCCGGGCTTGTCTCCCGAACTAACTCTGCTCTGTGTGGTAACTGGCAGAGATCTCGTGGGTGATGTCTTATGCTTTTCTGCTGTTGTCTTAGTCGGGGAAGAAGCCCTACGTTTTTGGGGCTGTCCGGAGGAGGCTGCATTTCCAGAGGTTTCTGGCTGAAGTGCTTTATCAAATAAAATCATCCGGAGCCTCATCTCCCTATCCTGCCTGGCCCTTGCAGTTAGTTTTAGGCAATGTGGGCATTTTTGCAGGATATGCGCTTCTCCAAGACAGCGGATGCAATGGGAGTGGCCGTCTGAGGCAGGCATTGCCTCACGGCAAGTGTCGCACTTCTTAAACCCCGAAGGGGACGGCATGTCTCCTCTTTCTCTTCCTTTTTTTTTAAAGTAGATCTTAACTATATACAGTACAAGAGTTAATGGGATAAGTTGAGGGAAGAGGTATAATGGGAGTATAACTTGGTTATCAACAAGGGGAAAGAAAAACCGGTGGTGGTGGTTGTTGATTTAAACTAGGGTAATAACGGAGGGATAATGGTATGAGAAAAGGAGTAAAACCAGGGAAAAAGAACAAGCTCACACAAGAGTAGAGAAAAAGTTGGAGGAGAGCAGTTTGCTCCATCTGCAGCCTGAAGCAGTTGAGAGGAACTGGCAGGGGCTGGACCGCGTGACCACAGAAAAGAGAGCGAACGCCATGAGACGCCGCCACGCATGCGCGGTCTGGCCGAGTACTGCTACTCAAGAGTCTCTGTTGTGCAGTGCCAGGGCAAGCACAGCACCTACAGTTAGGAGAACCCACGGGGACTCCACTTGAAGAAAAACTTTATATTCTACAGACTTTTGTCCATTTGTGCCATCTGGATAACTAAGAAACTAATTTTTGTTTTTCTCTAAATATAGTTTAAAAAGGAAGTCTTTTTCACCAAAAGTTTGAAAGATCCATTCCATTAAAAATATACTACATCAGGCATAAGCATTTACTATTGACTGTATAATTGTGACTGAGGCATAATATTCACCCTGTAGCATAATATTCCAGTATGCATATTATGCAAAAGTGGCGAGGAGTCCTGTGGCACCTTATAGACTAACTGAAGTGTTGGAGCATAAGCTTTCATGGGCAAAGACCCACTTCGTCAGATGCATGTAGTGGAAATTTCCAGAGGCAGGTATAAATATGCAGGCCAGAATCAGGCTGGAGATGACGAGGTGGATCCAATCAGGGAGGATGAGGCCCTACTAGAAGTGTGGCCTCATCCTCCCTGATTGGATCCACCTCGTCATCTCCAGCCTAATTCTGGCCTGCATATTTATACCTGCCTCTGGAAATTTCCACTACATGCATCTGACGAAGTGGGTCTTTGCCCACGAAAGCTTATGCTCCAACACTTCAGTTAGTCTGAATCTGCAAAAGCGGCGAGGAGTCCTGTGGCACCTTATAGACTAACACGGCTACCCCTCTGATACTATGCATATTATGTATATTTTATATGCATATTATTTACCCAGTGAAGGTGCTTTTATTGTCTATCATGTAAGTACAAATTCTGCTCTGTCACAAAATTGATTTCAGTGGAGCTGCTTCAGATTTACACCAGCATAGCTGAGAGCAGAACTGACCCATATTCATTAGTACTTATTGATTGTAGGGGGTCATAAGGAGCCATTGAGGCTCATTAAGTAAATCTTTTGTAACCTGCTGTTCAAAGATTATGATCCATTACTCCATGTGGATATTAAGTCTATGTGATAAAAATCACACATGGCAGAAAGGCAAGAATTGATTTGTCTGATGAATATACATACCAGCTCCATTCCTATCTATGGGGATTGTGTGCACACACTCGTTAGCTGGAGTGTTAGCTGCTCAGCATGCATTGTGCTGAAATCTATATCTAGTGGGGGTGAAATTCATTTAATGCATCTAAAGCTTGCCTAGGCAGGGGGAGGGGAGAGAGAGGATTATGTGGGTAAAGTGCAAATGACAGGAGGTAGTTGGAGAGATTAAATCAACCATCTCAAATCAAGGCTGGCCTCAGATCCAGCACATGCACAACCCTCCTCTTTCCTATTGTGTGATTTTTGTAGCTTTTGGTATTAAGTACTGGTTGTAGTGTGAAGCAAAACCACTGGATCTGCAATAAATAGCTGAGCTCTTCTGTAACCCCTGGCCTTTACCCCAAGACTGTCTTCCACACCAGCCTACGTGAGTCCCATACAGAAAAAGCTGTTCACACCAAGTAAGGGGTACAGTGGACCCCACAACATTCATAGACCTCTGCCAACAAAGGGAAACTTGAGTGTTGTACTCCCTTCCTTTTCATGGATGATAAACTACTAATAAGCAAAATGCTAGTTCTAAAGATAGACTTGCTTCAGACATGGGGACACAATCCCATATGTTAATTTTTCCCTTTCAGACATGGTCAAACTGGCTCAATTTAATTAAGCTAGGAAACCTTCCTATTCCCCCTTTTCACTACTTTATGCAAAACCATCAAGCCTTCCCAAAAAACAAAAACACAGCCTGGAAATACAGAGAGAGAGCGACAGAGCTCCTAAAACACCCGCTGCACGGATTTATAGTAGGCCCAGCTTGGTGAGTAAAGGATGTGATTGCTACATTATGATTCAAACACAGTAGAACTGTAGAAGAACTCTCTATTTGGTTGTAATTTGCAATGAGGCAGACAGCTCTATCTTGCAAGAGCAACAGCCTTCCCCCCCCCCCCCCAAAAAAGTGAATCTTCTCCCTTCCCCCTCCAAACATGAAGCTAGCAGCCCAGCTGAGATAAGATTCCAACAACTGTTGCTAATGTAGGTGGCAATTCCACCACAGAGGGAAAATTCTTCGTGCCCTGCTGCTGCTTTTGTCTCTATGTTTGACTCATTGCAGTTGGGTGTTGCCTTTAACAGCTAGGCCTGAAATATTGTTTAAAAAGCTCTCCTATGTGATGGCATTTAACAGCATACAACAGTTTTTCAAAAATCTCCATGTCCATCCTTAAAGGCTTGTTTTTTTACCCAAGGGAGTTACCAGGATGAATCTGGGTATGTGTGTGAGGGGGGGAGGAGGTGCTGGGAACATGCCTTGAAGGCTTCAAATCTGTTTATCTTCACACTCCTGAGAGGTAATCACTCTCTCTGTGACAACAGAGTGTACTGTAGTGAGGTACATTCAGGGAGCAAGGAGGTGAGGTTAAGATAAACTTAAAGGGGACAGGCTTGTTGGGCCAAGTGGCCTTTCCCTGACCAGCAATTCTTTATGTCTGTATAAAGATGAAATGGGATAAGACCAGCAGGAAGCCTGCTCCAATCCTTCTTTTTAATAGTTCTTCTGTAGAAATTGTAGATAAAGGAAAAGACTGCATTGTTAGAAAGCTGAGAAATCAGCAGTGACAGAAAAGACCTGCAATTTCTCACCACAGGAACAAGTATCTATTTGCATTGCTATGGTCTGTTAAGCAGCAAATTTCAAGTCTTTAAAAAAAGAGGGCTTGTGGGTAGTTGTTGTTTTTAATGCATTTTTATTTTCACTACTCACAATCAGCAAATAATGAGCATATAAAAACAAATAGACATATACCCGCTGTATCAGTAGAACACAACTATAAATAACATTCAGAACTGATAAATATAACTTAACTAACATCCACTGTTAGTGATCAAAACATACTAGCATAAAATAAAAGTATATCAGAATCAGGAAGCCTGCCAATCACTAGGGTCAGTGGATGATCCAGGTGCCAAAAGAACACTCAGGAAAGACAAGGCCATTTGCAGAGATGCTAACTG
The DNA here is from genome assembly GCA_032595735.1 of Pelochelys cantorii. Taxonomy (NCBI): domain Eukaryota; kingdom Metazoa; phylum Chordata; order Testudines; family Trionychidae; genus Pelochelys; species Pelochelys cantorii. The sequence continues at coordinate 19,189,892 of CM064338.1, forward strand.
AATTCTTTTCTTTACTCTACTCTTCAGGGGCAAGGAAGACGATATGAAGGAGATTCCCACAGTTGAGCCATTTTTTTAGATCTATTTGAGGAACTGTCCTACTCTGAGGAGTCACTAGAGAAGGTTTTGGTGCAAATTGATGAATTATATAGGATGAGATGGTATTCACCCAAGTTTTCTGAAGAAGTCAGATATGAAATTGTAGAACTATGAGCTGGTATGTAACCAATTGCTTAAATCAGCCTCTGTTCCAGATGACCACTGTTGGATAGCTAATACTGAACTATGCCAATTTTTTAAAAAAGGTGTCAGAGGTGATCCTGGTAACTACAGACTGGTAAGTCTAACTGTGATACCAGGCAAATTGGTTGAAACAATAGTAAAAAACAGAATAAATAGATATATAGATTAACACAGTGTTTTGGGGAAGAATAAATATTGCTTTCTTAAAGGAAAAAGCATGCTTCACCAATCTATTAGAATTATTTGGGGGAGGTGGGTCAAACGTGAACAAGGATGATCCAGTGAATATAGTATAGTTGGATTTTCAGAAAGCCTTTATCAACGTCCCTCACCAAAGGCTCTTATGCAATGTAAGCAGTCATGGATAAGAGAGAAGATCCTCTCATGAATCAGTAACTGGTTAAAAGAGAGGAAATAGGGAGTAGGAATGAATGGTCAGATTTCACAGTGGAAAGTGAGATGAGTGGAGTATTAGAAGTGAATATTAATACTCCCGTCATCTGAAGTGGGTTGTGCCCACAAAAGCTCATGATACCATCTACATGTTTTGTTAGTCTTTAAGGTGCTGCAAGACTATTCATTGTTTTTTAAGTTTTTCCTGTTATAGGCTAACCCTCTGAGGATTAAAAAGAATGGCACTATTCATCCTAGAAAGAGACTGATAGAAATCAAAGTCATGAATGATGTTGAGAAAGTGAATAGGGAAGCGTTATTTACCATTCACGTAAGACATAAAGCAAGGATCACCGAGTGAAATTAATAGGCATCAGGCTTAAAGCAAAAGTATTTTTTCACACAATGCACAGTCAATCTATGCAACCCACTGACGGGATGCGGTAAACGCAAAGTATAACTGTGTTCAAACAAAAATTAGATAAGTTCAGGAGGATAGGGTCATCAATGGCTACTAGCCAAGATGGTCGGGCGTGCAAGCCCATGCTCTGGGTAGCACTAAACCTCTGACTGCTAGAAACTGGCACTGGATGACAGGACATGGATCACTCGATAAATTGCCCTTTTTTGTTTGCTCCTTTTAAATCATCTGGCACCAGCTTCTGCTGGAAGAATACTGGCCACTGAACCAATGGTCTGACCCAGTATGGTCATTCTTATGTTAACATTATAGCAGCAGAGTGTTGTGTTAACCTGACAGTATGACAAAAGACATTAATAAAAATATATATATTTAACTGGCTGATTTACTAGATTACTAAGAAGCAAATAAATTAATAAATGGTGACCAGATGGTTTAATTATTGCATATTTTTGTTTTGTTTATCCTCAGTTTCTTCTAGGCTAGGTTATCCCATGTTTTATTAGCCCAGTATTTGGACACCTTCATTTATAGACAAAATAAAAGCATAGTGCTGCAGAATTTTTTTTATTTGGAGAATGGGAAAATATTGAGCCAATAAAAATCTCAGCATATAATCAAATAAAGCATCTCTTCAACTGTCTTCAGTTACTGTTCACTTTGTGTAACTTGTGCGTAACCATTAACAATGAAGTTATTTCATGCATTGTGGAATCTCCATCATTGAAGATTTTTAAGATCATGTTAGACAAACACTTGTCAGAGATGCTCTAGATCAGGGCTACTCAACTTTGGAAGCCCCAGGGGCCACAATGATACTCTCAGCATGTGCTGAGTGCCGCAACTTAAATGTGGTTGCATTCGTGTTGTCAGGTGTCCGGTTTTGAACTGGACAGTCCACTATTTGAGCTTTCTGTTTGGGAAACAAATTAAGAAAATATAAATGTCTGGTATTTTCTAAATAAGATGTAATGTAGATTGTGATGTAATGTCAAGTGTGTCCAGTATTTTTGTTGAAACCGTCCGGCAACCCTAGGTTGCATATACATGGAAATATATATGCAAAGAGATTATTTCACACTGATGGGCATGAATACACAGCACTTCCCACAATGCTCTGGTGCTCCCGGCACCTCCTTCCTGCGGGCCAGAAACGCTGATACCCTGTACCCGTCTGTTCCAGCCAGCCTGTCTGCTCGAGTCTTTCAGTGCTCATCCTGCCTGGGAGACACCTCACCATTGTGGAGCGTGTTCCCGGTGGAGGCCATGTTCAAAGGATCCCACCCACGAGCTGAGTGTTAAGTCCCACATACACCCAAACTGCACCGTGGGCCACAAACAAACGGGCTGCATGTTGAGTAGCCCTGATCTAGATGGTGCTTAGTCCTGCTGTGAATGCAGGGGATTGGAATTGATGATCTCTTGAGGTCCCTTCCAGTTCTAGTGGTCTGTGATTCTATGACTTCACTGGCATCTAGGCATCTGTACCCTTCAACTACATTTATATGTTTTACAGCCACTTAGCTCCCCATTCAGCAGAGCACTTAGAGCATGGGCATAAGTCCATCGCGATTCAGCAAAGCACTTGAGACTTGATCCTATGATGTGCTAAGCCCCCACATCTCCATTGAAGTCAGTGGGAGTTGAGAGTGCTCAATACAGTGCAGGATCAAGCAACAGGGTTGACATACTTTCCAGGCCTCTGAGCAAGGGGTGTGTGGGGTGGGGTGGGGTGGGAACCAGCTCCATGCTCCTGGAAAGGGTGGGGCCTCAAGCAAAAGGGGTGTTGAAGGAAGCCAGCCCTCAGCATCACTCAGAGTGCAGTGCAGTAGTCCCACCCCTCAGCCAGCCCTCAGAGCTGCCTCGTGCTCTGGCAGCCATTTACCCAGGGCTCTGGTCACTGCTGCTCCTGCAGTAGTATCAGCAATTGGAACCCCTGAGCCCTTCTGAGTTGCTGGGTCCCAGGGTAGTTGCCCTCTTTGCCCCCCATTGGTGAGCCTGGTATCAAGCTATCAGGATCATAAAGGAGCAGGTGGGCAACAAATTAGCCCTTGGAGTTTGAGCCAAAGCTCACAGAAGTCAACAGAGGACTGTCATTTCCTGTGGATTTTGAATCATTCATGCCTTTAAGCATGCCTTCATGCCTTTAAGCGTAAGAGCTTGGCTGATCTGGGCCACAGAGTCACTATGTGTATGTGAAGAGGCTGGGGGGTGGGGAGAGAGAGTTTGGAATAATGTGAATTGCTTGGCTATCTTCCAGTTTCTTGCCACAATAGCCATATGATTAGACAGAAATGTCAACAGAACCTGATGATTTGCAGCCAAGGGTCCTAAAGGAATTATTAGAGGAAACAGCAGAACCAGTGGCTATAATTTTTGTTTTTAAACACAAATCACAGAGAGCAGCAGCAAAGCAAGGGAGAAAAGCAAATATACTTGCAAACCTCCAAAAAGCAAGTCCTAAGAACTAACCACCAATTAATTTCAACATGGGAAATCTGAGACTTCATCCTTCTCCCACTGAAATCAATGGCACAGTTCCTATCCATTTAGGGGTGTCTACACTGCACCCTTAGCTTGAAATACGCTATGCAATATGAGCTACACAAATTGCATAGCTTATTTCAAGTTCATTTTGAAATTTGAAATTTTATGCTGTCTATACAGCGCCAAATTTCAAAATAGAGCGCTATCCCAAAATGTCCCATAATCTTCATGGAATAAGGTTTACAGGGACATTGGAATAGCGCGCCCATTATTTTGAAAGCTATTTTAAAATAATGGGCGTGCTGTCAAGATGTGGAAAATGCTATTTCAGAATACTGGAAATATCCTGAAATAGTGCCGCTATCTAGACGTACCCTGACTGGGGGCAGGAGCCCGCCCATATTCTGTTAACATTTTAGAGGATATTTTCATGAGCAGCATGGGATTGAACATTACTAAAAGCACAAATTAGAGTCATAAGTTCATGGGAGAAGATTGTGCAGGATAACGAACAAATGCTTTGGTGACAAAGAATTGTAGCTATTCCCTGGGTTAAACATTTCTGTGGGTTTATAGCCATATGAAATCTGTGCTACTGTCCTTTTGTAAAGGAATTGTGACTTTACTGTACAGGAAGACTCCCTGGGGAGACAGTTAATTAGCATGCTAAAGGCCCTGGCTCTAAGTTGTGTTTGCCCAAATACCCGTGGAAGGAGAGAATATCCTTTGAAAAGGTAACAAAGATGGTAACTGTATGCAGGTTCAAAGGAGCTATTTGAAATGGAACAAATGTTCTTTGAAATGACCAAACATGCAGAAGGAAAGTAAAAACCCTTTTATATGCATATGGGGTCATAATGGAGTTAGTCAAATATTCTGTAAATCTGGCAATACAATTGCAATTGTGCAATGAGTTTGCATGAAAAACACGGTAATGTCTCAACGTGCTTATGATGCTTCACTCAATAAGAATTATAGAGAAGAAAGGGTCCCTGAGAAAAAAGATCAATGATACCCTAGCATGAAAAAACAGCAAAGAGACTAACAGATTTATTAGGGCATAAACTTCCACAGGTAAAACCCACTTCATCAGATGAGCAAAAGGAACACAAGAGTCTTAATAGCTTCCAGGAGAAGTATGTATACATTTTAAGATCTTTACAGACAATTTTGGCAGATCGTCAGCTGATGTAAATTGCCATAATTCCACTGAAGTTGAGAGTTCAGAAATTTACACCCAGTGAGAATCAACCCCAAGAACATAAGAGCTTGCTCTTTACACTTAAAGCCTGAAGCTTTTAGCTTCACTGCATGGCACTTAATAGCTCAGGGGAGAAAGTAAAGTTAATGCCTTACCTGTGTGTTTTCTTATCTATTATAGATTTTGCTGAAAGGCAACTGTCATTGGCTCTCCCATGCTTTATGAAAATTGACTTACCAATATGAACATGCATAAGTTAATCTGCTGAATCTGTATATCCAGTTTGTGTGCATGTCTCTTTCTTGTATGTGAAGTTAGAAATATTAAGTGGGAACCTGTTTTATTAATCCACGTATTCTAGTAAAAGCCTTTAGTAATACTTTTGGAACTTAATGGCGTTTCCTAGAATACATAGATTAATAAAACAGGTTCCCACTTGTCATGCCAGGACATGTGGTCAGGCCACCTGATGCTGGAATCCATTTGGATCTGGTACTTTTCCACTAAAGGTGAAAAAAAAATGGAACTGAACAGAAAGAATTCCTGCCCAGGCAAAAGGGATGTAAAGAGGGGTGGCCATATGCCTGGAGACTGCCTCTTATCACCCAAGATATCTGTTGGAAACATCTAAGACTGAATAGGGGGAAGGACTGGGCACAAGCTAGGAGGCTGCCTATCTTGTGAGAGAGATGAGTAGAACCATCAGGGTAAGCATTAGCATGTAACAAGTTTATTAGTGTATTAGGATTAGCTGGTGTGTTTTGCTTATTTTGGCTTAATAATTTACTTTGATCTGTCCATTTTCACTTGCAATCATGTAAATCCTACTTTTTAAACTTAATCAAAACACTTTTGTTTATCAAGCCCAATGTCAATAATTGTTACCAAGGGAGGAAAGGGGAGCAACCACTGTATATAGCTCTCTTTCATTGATAAAGAGGGTGAACTACAAGCTTTCTCAGTATAAAACTTGTATACAAAGTAAGGTAGATTTATTTGGGGTTTTGGTCCTCTTTTGCGGGCTGTGTTTTTGGGTGCTGTCAATAGCCTTATAGCTGAGCCCTCTGAGGGTTCATCTAGACTACAGGGAATGGTCGAAAGAAGATATGCAAATTCCGTGGGAATTTGCATATCTTCTTCCGATTGCACTTTCGAAAGCGGAGCTTTCGAGAGTGAAAGTAATTAAGATGCGACTTTTTCGGTGACACCCCCCCCCCTTTGTCGAAAAGCCACATAAACCTTCTTTTTTGAGGAAAAGCGGCTTTTTGATGAAGGGAGTGGTTCGATGAAAAAGCTGCGTCTTAATTACTTTCACTTTCGAAAGCTCTTCTTTCAAAAGTGTGATTGGAAGAAGATATGCAAATTCCCATGGAATTTGCATATCCTCTTTCGACTGTTCCACGTAGTCTAGATATGCCCTGAGAGCTGAGCTAGTTCAGTGTCTGTGTTGCTCTGCTGGGGGGCTGTTACCTCAACTTTGTGCCTGGGCTGGAGGATACCAGAGCTTCTGGCCTAGCAGGACAGGATGGTGGGGTGCCCCAGCAGACAGGTTGGCAGGCACAGTGGCATGACTAGCACACCAGGTGACAATCCCAAAGGGACCCCAACCATCACAGCTACCTCAACTGGATTAACTGGTTTGGGGTATGAATTCTGATCAAAGAAACCAGGAGACAAACAAATCTGATTCTTCAAGAAAGACAAATAAAACAGGTGGATTTAACTGACATAGGGATATACTAAGACGCTCAGGAAAGGCTGTACTCTCTGCCATTAGTTGTCCTCTATAGCTGGTAGATGTCAGTCTGTGCTGATATGGAGTGAGCCCTTTGGGTACCAGAATCCTACCAGGGTAGTTGGGGGCAGTAGTGCCTAGGCTGTCCGGGTAGTGGTAGTAGACAAATTAAACAAGGTTGTGCAGTGTGATGCTGTTTTAATGAAAATAAATGCCCTTCTTGGGAGCATGCAGTGGGGTCTTATTGGCACCAGGCTAAGAGGTACTAATTCTATAAATATAACTTCTTCAACCTCATCTGTTAACTTCTGGGCATTTTGGAACAGAAGATGCTCATAAAGGATTAAATGACTAATAGGCACATCAGTTAAGGAGAGAGTACAGGAAGTGGAACTGTACTATTCTGCAAATAGATACCAAGGAGATGTACCAGCTGTCTAACAACATATGTTATAATAAATAATGGGCTTTTCAGAGTGCATTCAGGATTTAACTCATATGATGCCTATTTATAGTAATTCATCTTTTGTATTTTTTTGCTGCAGGAATCCATAGGCTTTAGTTATATTAATGAATAGTTGCTGTTAGTATCTCTGCTGTATTTGTTCTCAAATGGTGAGATCCTAACACAGACATGTAACGTGCTAAAAGTAACTCTCACTCTTCATCTAAACCATTCATAGTTTACACTACCTTTAATCTCCCAAGTGAAAACTTCATAGTAACACTAACACAGTTTGCAGAACAAAAACAAAGTTTTGTTATTAGGAGTGTGTGGGAGGGTCTGCCCACCCCATCATGTGACTATGGCTCGTCTGATGTGCGGTCACCACTCTTGATTGATCACCAGACTCCCGGGCCACTCGCTAGTCCATAACTCCCTTGCCCCATGCAGGACTCAGTCTGTTCCACAGGGCTAACGGTCTCTTAGTCATAGTCAATAGACATCCTTGACCCCAGGGTACTAGGGCCTAATGGCCAAAGTCAGTAAATGCCCCTGTTTGCAGGGCCTTAAGGCCTAATGTCCAGAGTCAATAAGTGCCCCTGTTTGCAGGGCAGTAAGGCCCAATGGCCAGAGTCAATAAATCAGGGTTTTGCCTCTGGTAGGGGGACGTGGGCCCACCCTGCTCCACTGGGTCCTGACCCAGGGCCCTATGAGTGTAGGGGTTGTCTATTGCTCCCGCTTGGCGGGGATGCTTGCCAAAACACATCAAGGATACCTCAGTGGGAGGGGCAGCTCCTGCACCCTCCTGGGTTGCTTCTTACTGGTCCCATAGGAAGAGTAGCTGTTGGGTCTCCCTGTTCCCTGGTGATGGTTTCTCCCAGGATCTCCGTAGGGGTTGAGCAGTTGCTGCCTCGCAGCCTCTCAACTCCCTCTATCTGGACCACGGGCTTTAACAGCACTGGAGATCTGTCTAGGGAAACTTCCCCTTCACTGACCAATCCATACTGAGCTGCTCCCTGGCCTTTTATACTGCCCTAGCACTTGGCGCATGCCCAGTCTGCTTGGAGGGGCGGGACTTCCTCCACCCAGAGGGTTTTCACTCCTCCCCTTGTAGTGCGGGGTCTGCTCACCCCATCAGAGAGGGGAAAACCTTGCTGTGGGTTGAATTAAAACCCCACTGAAAGCGAAAAGTGTGCACTCACCATGTAATTTAACTTTACTGTAATCATAAGCCTCATTTAAGACAAAAATGTGTCTGTGAATCCAGCCAGGACAAAAGAACGGCCATATTGGTTCAGACCAAAGGTCCATCTAGCCTAGTATCCTATCTTCCAACAGTGGTCAATGCCAGATGCCCTCAGAGGGAATAAGCAGAACAAGTAATCATCAAGTGATCCATCTCCTGTCACCCATTCCCAGCTTCTGAAAAACATAGGCTATGGACACCATTACTGCCATCCTGGCTAATAGCCATTGATAGACCTATCTCCATGAATTTATCTAGCTTTTTTTTGAACCCTATTATAGTCTTGGACTTCACAACATCTTCTGGCAAGGAGTTCCACAGGTTGACTGTGCATTGTGTAAAGAAGTAGTTCCTTTTGCTTGTTTTAAACCTGCTACCTATTAATTTCATTTGATGACCTCTAGTTCTTGTGTTATGGGAGGAAGTAAATAACTCTCTTTTTATTCACTTTTTCCCACACCATTCATGATTTTATAGACCTCTAACATATCCCCCCTTAGTCATAAGAATATGAGAACGGCCATACTGGGTCAGACCAAAGGTCCATCTAGCTCAATATCCTGTCTGCTGACAATGGTCCATACCAGATGGAGGGATCACAACAGGTAATCCTTACATGATCCCTCTCCTGTCACCCATTTCCAGACAGACAGAGGCTAGGGACACCATTCCTACCCATCTTGGCTAATAGCCATTGATGAACCTAACCTCCGTGAATCTATCTCGTTCTTTTCTGAACCCTGTTAAAGTCCTAACGCTCACCACATCCTCTGGCAAGGAGTTTCACAGGTTGACTATGTGCTGAGTGAAGAAAAACTTCCTTTTGTTTGTTTTAAACCTGCTGCCTATTAATTTCATTTGGTGACCCCTAGTTCTTATATTGTGTGAATAAGTAAATAACTTTTCCTTATTCACTTTTTCCATGCCAGTCATGATTTTATAGCCCTCTATCATATCCCTCCTGAGTCTCCTCTTTTCTAAGCTTAAAAATCCAAGTCTTTTTAATCTCTTTTCAAATGGGACCTGTTCCAAGCCCCTATTTTTTTTCTCTTTTCTGAACCTTTCCAATGCCAATATATCTTTTTTGAGATGAGGTGATCACATCTGTATGCAGCCTTCAAGATGTGGGTGTACCATGGTTTTATATAAAGGCAATAAGATATTTTCTGTCTTATTCTCTATCCTTTTTTAAATTATTCCTAACTTTCTATTTGGTTTTTTGACTGCCTGTGCACACTGAGTGGATGTTTTCAGATAACTATCTACAATGACTCCAAGATCTCTCTCAAGTAGTTGTAGCCAAATTAGTCCCCATCACATTGTATGTATAGTTGGGATTATTTTTTCCAATGTGCATTACTTTGCATTTATCAACATGAAATTTCATTTGCCATTTTGTTGCCCAATCACTTAGTTTGGTGAGATCTTTTTGAAGCTCTTCACAGTCTGCTTTGGTCTTAACTATCTTGAGTAGTTTGGTATCATCTGCAAATTTTGCCACCTCATTGTTTACCCCTTAGTCATCTCTTTTCCAAAATGAAAAATCCCATTCTTATTAATCTCTCCTTATTAGGCAGCTGTTCCATACCTATAATCATTTTTGCTGTCCTTTTCTGAACTTTTTGCAATGCCGAGATATCTTTTTTTTTTATTAGGTGACACATCTGTGTCAATATTCAAGATGTGGGTATACCACAGGTTTATAAAGACGCATTAAGATATTCTCTCGCTTATTCTCTATCCCTTTCATAATTATTCCTAACGTTCATTTTGCTTTTTTGACTGATGATGCACATTGACTGGATGTTTTCAGAGAACTATCCACAATGATTCCAAGATCTCTCTCTTGAATGGTAACAGCTAATCTAGTTCCCATCATATTATGCCTATAGTTGGGATTTATGTTTTCCAATATGCATTACTTTGCATTTATCAACATTAAAATTAATCTGCCATTTTGTTGCCCAGTCATTTAGTTTTGTCAGAGCCTTTTGAAGCTCTTCACAGTCTGATCTGGACTTAACTACCTTTAGCAGTTTAGTGGATCTGCAAATTTTGCCACTTCACTGTTTAACCCCTTTCTCCAGATCATTTATGAATATATGATCATGACTGGTCCTAGTATGGACTCCTGGGGACACCACTATTTACTTCTCTCCATTCTGAAATTGACCATTTATTTCTATCCTTTATTTCCTGAGTTTTAACCAGGTGGTTTTGGGCTAACTTGCTTTAGGTACGGGTATGTGCGGGGGAAGGAAAATCTCACAGAAAGCAAACTCAGACAAGACTGTGGACATGTCTACCCTACAAAATTAACTCAACGTCAGTTAGGTTGGATTACTAAACTGGCTTCTCCTGTTCACATTAGGCTCCTTCTATCAGCGGTGCACATCCTCATCATGTGTGCTTACACACCAAATTAAGAGGAGCATCGTGTGGGGACTGACAACCAGAGCCCTGTCACTCCCAGGCTGACAGTCCCCTACAAGGCAGCAGGTCTTTGAATGTCAAAAGCAGCAACAGGTGATGTGAACAGCACAGTGTCTGCACAGACATTTGTTGGCCTACCTGCATAGCACTTTAAGTGCTATGCCTCTTGTGGAAGTGATGTTATTAGGTTGGCATAGCAGGTGAATTAAATTGTCGGGAGGAACAGTGAAGTGTAGATGCTAATTGCATTAGATCATCATAAGCTGCCTCCCATCAACCTAACTGTAGCATAGACGGGCAACCTGAAGAAGCAGCAAAAGCATGTGACTGATTCTGGAAGTAACCTGGGGAGAGGTTTTTGGGTCAGGGAGCAGGCTAAAAGGTCTGTTCTTGGTGCTATGAGCAAAATAAGATGTTTCCTGTTATTTTATTCTCTTTGGTGTTCAGAGACAGAGGACTTTATACATTTTTTTTAAATAAACAAAACAGCATCAAATAAATACCTGATTACCATCAGTTTAACACAAAATTGGCACCAAGCTTTGACTAGCCACTCAGGTAAAAAAGGAGCAATAGTACAGTAGTAAGGCGAGATGACCCCATTTATAGGAAATCAGTCCACTGAAGAGCACAACACTCCTTTCTTATCTAATCTTTGGGAGGGTTTTCTAGAGATGTAAAAGAGTAGTCGAATAGTCGACTACCTGATAAGCCTAGACTTATCAGGTAGTCAAGTCGACTACTTGCATTTCCCCCATCCTTGCTGCCTCTCTATTAGAGGCAGCAAGTGGGGGGCGGGGGGAGGGTTTGGTGCTGGGGGAAGCCGGCTTAATAGCCGGCTCCCTTCAGCACCATCACCACAGTGGGAGGGTCTGCCTGGCTCTTACTACATTTAAAAGGCAGAGCTGCAGTAGTCTGAACCTGGTACGAGCCAGGAATGAAGCAGTCCAGCTTGCACTGGGTCCCAGACCTACTTTTGCTATGGCTCTGCAGTTTAAATGTAAATAGGAGCCGGGCTGCCTGCACACCTGACTCCTACTACATTTAAACTGAAGAGCCGCAGCGGCCCCTCATCAACTAATCGAGTACACAGTTAGTCATTTCCTCGATACTTAACATCCTTAGGGTCCCCCCCCCCTTGATTGATTATTTTATGCCTTAGCCCATTCATGTGTAATTTCTGATGTCAGGGATTTAATTAATTAGGCAATCAACAGACATCCCTCACCAGATGGGTCTGATGGAAGGACAAACTACAGGGGACCCAGTTGCTCAGCTGTCATTTGAAAGTGGATGGTTAGCATTCTGTGGCCTGACCCAATGCCCATTTAAGACAATGGGAATCTTTCCATTGACTTCAAAGGGTTCTGGATCAGGCCCCTTGTTAGTGAAAACTGCTATTGAACTTATTGTTATTATTTATTTCTAGGCGGTTTTGCATAGGAGCCTAAGTCATGGAGGGTCTGTGCTATGTACACAGAATAAAAAACTGGTCTTTGTCCCAAAAAGCTTTCAGTTGAATTGGACAGGAAATTTGCTAAAATGTAGAACTACCATTTTTTCTGAAGCTTTTGACCAATGAATGGTGTACACTGAAAGTAAGTCACTGAAGATACTGAGCTACCTCAGTAAATAGTAAGGAAAATGTATTGGTGAGAGAAGAATTTCTGTTAGATCAAACTACTGTGCTAAGGTACTTGTGAAACATATAGCATGCAGATTTCCTCCACAGCTGTTACTGATGAAGAACTTACAAGCTTTTCTTTGAAAGATATGTGTGAGAATGCTGCTAAGATATGATGTAGTGGGGGTGCTGTCTGCTGTGTAACCAGGTGTTCCCACCTGACTGTGCTGTGATGTGAGATTCCCACTGACTCACTGACATGTGTATTGGCTCAGACACCTAGTCCCAGCCTGAGCAGATAACACTGCTCTTCCCAGGGGGAGAGACGACCACCTGGCTGGGGGACAGGGTCTGGGAGCTGATGAGTTTGTCAGGGGAAAACATGAAGAGAAGAGACTAAGCTGATTACTGGGGGTTCGGGGCCCTGTGGACCCGTGCCCCAAGGGGTCTGAGGCTGCCTGGCCCCTCTCTTCGATGCCCACATAGAACCCGGGCTGTGCTGTACCTTGCAGAAGCAATAAACCCTCTCTATTCTACTGGCTGGCAGAGTCTCATCTTGCTGGAAACAGGGTGCAGGGTCGGGGAATACCCGACGTGCCGCCACAGATATATTAAAAATTGGAATAACTGCTTATTCATAGATTTCCACAAATGTATTCTGTTTGATAGCTTGAGAGTCTTCACCAATACCCTGAAATGAAAATGTTAACAGACAGAATTATCTCTTTGAGGGGGCACGTCCCATAAATAAAGAAATCTTCCAACAAGAAAAGTTTAGAAGACCTACTCTGCTAGAATATGCAAGAACTGTAATATGGACACCCCCTGATCCACATGAGAAAACTTCAAAGGGTGGCCGTCAGCTTCCTCTACATTAAAAATTATGAAGTAACACAAACATTAAAGGATGTGGAAAAGCAATCACTGTAAGCAATCTGAACTGCTGAAAAGGGGTCAGCGCTCTCCTTAAGGCAATCCAAAGTCTTTGAAGAGTTAACACTCTCCCATCAGTGGGAGGTCTTTGAGGTGATGGAATACACAGGTTGACTGATTTCAGGTAAGAACAGTGAAGGTCTATGGGACTAATCTAGAATGTGTTTAACAGCATGGCATAAAATAAAAAGGGGCCTATATGGAACCAAACCTGAGAAGCTCATCTCCCCCACCTCCCTCTGATTCCTGAAGAATAAACAGTGGGTTTATTTTTACCATGGTTTTATTTTTACCTTGCTATTAAAAAGAATCCAATAGTGCATCAGATCACTCACGGTTCTTTCTCATTATCTGGTTATCATCAGAAACTTATGATAAAATACAGTTAGATAGATGATGGCAATAACAGGAATAGTTTATTAGACAGTTACACTGCTTATCAGTCTTGTTCACTGGGCAAATATTGGGCACTTTTAGCCTTGTAATTATTCAATCACTGTTAATTATGGCAGTGTAAGTAGACTTCGGTGGATCTACATTTCTCTGCTTCCATCAAATCTGTCATGCCAACATTTTACTTCTCAAAGAAGCAGCAGAGAATGGTTACCAGTGAACCAAAGATGAAGTGCCCCACAGAAATATATTCAAGAACGTGAGCTATATTTTCCTGACTTATTTTTGTAATAATACAAAATGTAATTTATATATTTTGTAATTGTTTGTAATTTTGTAAAATGACTTTAACAAAAATAATTTACACTGAGTTCTGTAAATGGTTTCACAACTATCTCAAGGTAGAACACAAATTTTGCATGTGCTTAATTTCTTTGAGGCTTTGCATGACCCAACATTTGCAAATATGTTAAATTGTAAAATGTTGTTCTCATTCTAACTGGTTGGATGCTTTTGCACAGTTGCTCTGCTCTTCTATCAGTCTGTTTTCATCTTAACAGGACCAAAGCATTCTTCCTGCACCATATTGCACTACCACATGCACAAGAGGATGGAGGGAGTCAATAACTGCTCAGCGAAAATGAGGACGAGGGGGTAAAAACTTCAAATATAAATTAGAATTTCCAAATATTTATACTTCAAGCATGTGTATAGACACACTTTAAAATATTGTCAAGTGAAAATAAATTATTGGAGAGAAAAAGAGACTTAAGAATTTAAATCAGTGGCCTGATTTTTCAAAAGTATTGAGGACATAGCAGTTTCCACTGAAGTTACATTCAAGGCTGAGAGTGGAGTACTAGAGTGACACATTCATGACAAACTGTTTTGCTAAACCAACAGGCTGCTGCATTTTATACCAGCTGCTGAAATTTTTGAGGGTGGATAGTGCGTGTTTTTTATTTGTCCCTAGATGTGGTAAGTTACAGTAAAAATGCTTGGAAATCACACATGGCTCACCCTGGCCAGATCGAGGTCTAATGGGATGGGTGTAATTTTTTTAGGCAGGCCTTCTCTGGGTTTGTAGAGGCGTAGCTATTTGAAATTTAGTAAACAATGTTGTTGATGATGCAGCACAAGGAACATAGCCCAGCTCGTGCTCTTGCCTGTGTCAGCTGTGCAGTTCTAGCAGAAACAAAAAGCAATTAAAACTTGCTTGTCACTAAAGTCAGCAGCTATGACCGGGAATACAAATACAGAGCAGATCTGCTGAGTAAGAAGATGCCTTTTTTTACACAGTAACTTTTGAGAATAGAACTGTGCACTAAACAAGCAAAACTCCTATTGAAAACAATAGGGGCCACATTTTTCAGTCAGTGTTCTGAGCATGCAACAGAGCCTGATGTGTGTGGTTTTGTACGTGTGTGTATAAAACAGGGACTAGACACGTATGCCTTGGAATTTGCAAGCATACAAACAAAGAATGTGTTAAAGTATGTGCACCAGTGGCACCAGTTGGTAGGGGCTGGGGTGTGTGTGCATCACCGCTAGTAGGGCCGGCCCACAATATTTTGGCACCTGAGGTGGGGAGCTCAAATGATGTCCTCATGCCCCCTCGCTTGGGCCAAAACTTAGAAAAATCTCAATTCTGCCTTCTTCCTGTTCTACTCTTCTTATGGTACTGCAGAGAAAATACATATGCACCCAGTGGTGCCCCCCACAGTCTGGCACCTGAGGCGGCTGCCTCAGTTCGCCTCATAGTAAGGCCAGACCTGACCCCTATCCACGAAGATTTTAGCACTAACTCAAAGTTCCAAAGGCTCTGGATTGGGGGTATGGACTGATCACTTTTAAGGAGGAGTGCCATACTAAATCAGTATGGCTGCTGCTGGAGTGTTGTTCTGGCTGTGTGGTGTCAGGCAATAGCACTGAAATTTGACAGATGGAAGATCAGCTGAGCCAAATGTGGATGGTGTTGGAGACTAGCACAGAGGGTTCCAACATCACTCAAATTTGGCCTGGCTGCCCTTTTGTCCAGATAGAGGGGTGGCTGGGCTAGATGTTGGTGTGACCTGGTGCATGGGTAGTCTAGTCCGGTACAGCAGAGCACACAAGAGTACCCTGGAAAAGCAACAGCTGGCAATACCAGCTTATGCACTTTCTGGGTAAGAAATAGGGAAGACTTCCTGGCCAAGATAGACCCTAGTGAGGGGCTGGTGGGGGAAGAGAAGAGTCTGGAATTCTCTCTGGCCAGGGCAAAGAAATGTTTGAATTGGTGTCACTGGTGTGCACACTTTGAAATTCTGTCATGAGGGTTTAGCCTGAGCAAAGAATTCAAATCACATTCATAGAGAGAAATTACATGTCAAGGGGAATTAAAAACCTCCAGTGATATATGCACTATATCTTTATAATATATTTTATACAAACTGCTAGTAAAGTACAGCCATGGTAATAAGATTCCCAACTTAAACAAATCACAGTATCCCACTCACATACCAAGCATAAGTTTAATTTAACTTCAATGCAGACAACAAATGGGAAAACTCATACCTGGAGCAGGAAAATCATTCTGT
Source organism: Pelochelys cantorii (assembly GCA_032595735.1). Classification (NCBI taxonomy): domain Eukaryota; kingdom Metazoa; phylum Chordata; order Testudines; family Trionychidae; genus Pelochelys; species Pelochelys cantorii. The sequence continues at coordinate 19,206,022 of CM064338.1, forward strand.
TACACTAAAAGAGTAATCAGAGAGTAACTTTGATAACACCTTTGGAATTAAGCTATAGCAAACATTCTTTTAACTGCACTGTGTTGCAGGATCACTTTCCTGTATTCACTCAAAATACACTGTCACTATGCTCATGGGGAAAAAATAATTTTTAAAATGAACAGATATGGGATTAATTGTTCTCTCAAGAGACAGCAATTCCCTAGGAGGACATTTATACTTAAGGCAGGCTATAGAGTGCAGGCATTGCATGATCAGCTACTATGGGTATAAATAGCGCTGGGGAGAGCGAGGCACTGCTTACACAAGTACAGTAGAATAAGGGGCCCTACATGTCTGGACCCCACAGTAAATACACTATGCATGTATCTACACATCCAAGCAGTGTCTCCCGCATCTCTATATATCTATTTTTAGTAGTGCAGTATGCTGCAATTTGCTGCCAGAGCTTTTCCCCATTGATTCCCCACTGCTAGAACCTGTCACTACAAGCATAGATGCAGTGTGCTAGTAAAGCTATATGCTGCAACATATAGCTACAAATACCCCATACACAACTGCAAGTGTAGACAGGATGTAAAATGCTCATCAGGGCTCCCAATCTCCTTGTGGCCACTGGCTGAGCATTATAAGGCACATCCATATATGTCCATGGGGCTAAGTAGGTTCTTTGGGACCTCTTGCATCTACTCGCTTGTCCAAAAAGGCTCATTATCCCCACCCCAAGCCCTGAGATTTAGAAGGGTCCTCTAACAGTTTTATTATGTTCCTGAGCCCCCAAATGATCAGAATAGTCTCAGCCTCTGAGGAACTAAAATAGGCTTCTCAAGCAACACTCTGATAATCCAAAATAGACGTGTGCAGGCAAATAAGCCTTGTAAGGATTGGGGGGAAGGCATGGCCCTCAGTGAGCTACCTATGACACAGAAGCAATAGTGGGCCTTGGGAAAAAGTATGGGGCGGGGGGTCGTCAGGGTGGCCCTGATGAGCCTCCACAAGCATGTGTTTGTATCTTTTCCTCAGTGACCCTAAGGCTCATGGGGGCTTTATTGGTTGCTTCTGATGCACCTCACAGGAAGGTGCAGCAGCAAAAAGCAGCCTCAGGCTAGGGTATCAAGCAGGAGCAGGTGCACTTTCTGTGGTTAGCTAGGCATTCCTTCCTCCTGCTGGCTTCAGAAAAGGAGAACGGGTGAGATCTGGGGGCACTGTCTTCTTCCTGGATCTCCTGCAGTCCACAAGACACTCCCAGTACCCTGCAAGCCTTTGGGAGCTTGGCAGGTTTCTCACACCATCCTGTCCCCATAATCGTTCTGATGGAAACCATCTTTTTGGTTTAGAGGGGTAGCCGAGTTAGTCTTTAACTGGAAAAACTTTAAAAACAACAACGAATACTCTAGCAGCACATTAAAGACTAACAAAACATGGAGGCTACATCTACACTGGCAGCTTCTTGCGCAAGAACTCTTTTGCGGAAGAGTTCTTGTGCAAAAACTCTTCCAGAAGAGAGCGTCTACACTGGCATGTGCTTTTGCGCAAGAGATGTGCTTTTGCGCAAGAGCATCAATGCCAGTGTAGATGCTCTCTTGTGCAAGAAAGCTCTGATGGCCATTTTAACCATAGGGTTTTCTTGCGCAAGAAATTCATGTTGCCGGTCTACACTGGCCTCTTCTAGAAGAGCTCTTGCGCAAGATGGCTTCTTCCTGAGCGGGAGTATCATAGTTCTTGCGCAAGAAGCCCTGATTTCATACATTAGAACGTCAGTTTACTTGTGCAAGAACACGCGGCCAGTGTAGACAGGCAGCAAGTTTTTGTGCAAGAGCAGCCGCTTTGGCGCAAGATCGCGCCAGTGTAGACACAGCCGTAGTGGGCTGTATTCATGAAAGCTCATGATACCATCTATGCATTTTGTTAGTCTTTAAGGTGCTGCTAGACTACTGTTTTTTATCTTTTTCCATGGACAGGCCTTCCTCCCAATTGGTTCCATTTTCACAGCTATAGAAGAAAAAGGCCTCAGAGACTTACAGTTTTGTTTGTTTAATGAAGGCTTGATCTCCAGCATCTATTTCATGCCCTGTTCAAAGTTTGCCAGGCCGAATTATCCTCAGCCACATTCCAAATTCAGAAGTTAATAACATGGAAGATTAGTCTTTCATTAGGTCTTTTCATTAGCTGGGGACCATCACTTTGCTAGGGGTGCCCAGTAAACCAGATTTTTTCTCTCTCATTTGTTTCCCACTCCCACCACCCATTCTTAAGATGTGGCAATAAAAAAGGATATTTGATTCTGATGAGTACCTAAATTTTTAGGGTCATAGTTCAGGAACCCCATCTCTGATTCTCTTCAAAAGTTTTGAACAAAAAATGGTACTTTAGCCATAGGCCTAACGTACTAGTTTTGAGGATATAACATGGCATTTTTATGGATGTCAAAAGGGTGGGAATAACAAGGGCATATAATAGTTATGAAGGATACAGTGCTTTTCATCAGATCTCAAAGCGTTGGACAAAGATGAGAAACATCCCAATCCCCATTTTACAAGTAGCATAACTTAGTTGAAATGCAAACTGTAGACTGGTTCCTGCCACCCCAAAAGTTAGATTCAGTGTAAAGACAAGTTGGCTCAAACTTGGTTTGGTTTAAGAAGGGTTGTCCATGTTTCCTTTCCTACCCTGCTAATGAGGAGAACCTCAAAGCTATGGAGGTCGATGGCAGGATTAAGGCACAAATGACAGCGACCTGTTCTGAGGTAAAATTTTCCCATGTTGTTTTTACACAAGCCCCTCACACAAGTGATTAGGACCAAGGCGCGCTCTGCCACTGGGGTTCCGATGAAGGAGGAGGAGCATTCAGAGCAGGGGAAGTTAGAGGGCTTTTACCCTCTCCGACCGTGATTTAAAAAAAACAAAACACAAAAACCCCCCCCCCCCGCTCATTCCTAAAAGGGCAGAGACGAGGGAGGGACGTGGAGTCAGCTCTCCTGGAGATTTCCCGGGCAGGAAAGCAAACGCCTGGGCTCGCGCCGCGCCGCGCCGCGCCTCGCCTCCCCCACCACAGCAGCCCGCCGGGCCCCTGGCATCGCCCAGCACGGCAGGGCTGAGGTACCCCTGGCGGGAGCAGCCAGCGCAAGTCTCCTCGCCCGGCCACGGCACGTGAGCGCCGGCTCTGCGCGCCGCAGCCAGCGCCACTCACCAGCCTGGCCCCAGGTGCCTTGTCCAGCGCCAGAGCGCCCCCCGCGCCCCTCCCGCCACGGCCCTGCCCCTCGCCCCCCGCCCAGGCCAATGGAGACGAGATGCAGAAAGTAGAGCCGGGGCCGCGGCGCGCTCAGGGAGACTCTGTCCATCCCCTTTCTCCTCCCCTCGGCCATTGATCAGGGGCGCTCTCCCTTCGCGCTGTGTCCGTGCGCCGGGGCTCGGCCACAGGGAAAGAGTCCCCGGGAGTGGGAAGCTGCGGCGGAGGGAGGGCTGCGGCTCAGAGCTACGCGAGGCGGCGGCGGCGCTGGGGGAGCATGCCCGGCAGAGCCCGCTAAATGGCGCCGCTTCCCCGTGGGGCGCTGCTCTGGGCGCTGATCCTCCCGATCCCAGGTGAGTCCCGGCTGCTCCGGCCACAAACTTTGCCGCGCCGGCTCGTGTCTCTGCGCGGCGGGCGGGGAGCCAGCGCCGCCCGGGGGGGGGGACCTGTCCGCCTGGCGCGGAGCCGGGGCAGCCCCCAGCGGTGGGGCGGGCAGTGCCCGGCCGGGGGCTGGGTAAGGGACACGGGACCCCGCTCCTCTTCCCCTAGCCTCCGGCGGCTCTCAATGGCCGCGCCGCCGCTGTCCAGCCCGCCCCCCTCCATTGTCCCCCATGGCCGCCGGCAGGGAGCCCGCCTGCAACCGGGGCTTCCCCGCTGGCCAGCAGCCGGAGGGCGAGGGGGCGGTTGCTGCTGCTGCACTGACTTTCCGCAGCCTGGGCATCCCGCGTGGGTAGGGCTCCCTGCCGGGAGCGGGGGCTGCTGCTCTCCCCGGCCCCATTGTCCACTCTCCGGCGGGGCATCGCGGGGGCTGCTGCTGGCCCGGTCTCCCCGGGCAGTGGGTTTGGGGGAGGAGGGGATTTTTCCTGCCCGGCGCTCGGTGCAGTCGGCAGAGCGGGAGCTGGGGCTGCCGCCGCCGCACGTGGTTTTATTTATATTGTTCCATGGGCTGCTGTGCCGGAGTCCGGCTCGGGGAAAGTTACAGCGCTCGGAGGGGGGGCACCCTGGGCAGCTGCTGTTTGCTCCCCGGCATCCAGTTACCTGCAGCGTGAAGGGGGTCGGGGCCCGGGCTGGGCAGGGCACGGTTTGTAGCAGACAAACCCAGGGGAGGGAGAGATCTCTGGGGCAGGCGGGGAATGAATTCGGGGAGATGCGGTGCAGTTAGAAGGCGCCGCCAGTTGAATCATTGCACTGGCCCCGGGGCATTTTCATTCACCGCATCTGGGTTAGAGACCGTCCTGCCTGCACCTTCTTTCTTTAATTGCCAGTGTCTGGCTTTCACTTTCCCAGCTCAGATCTTTGTTAGCATGAGAAAGGGATCAAAGGCGGACCCGTGATTGGAGTCACCGCGGGAGAGGGGGGTGCAGGCGTAATCTGCATAGCCCGGGAGCTGCTCTGAAAGGAGCAGGCAGGAGCGCTCAGATGTGTGCGGATCATGGGCGAATTGCGGGATTGGAGGGTTCCTGCGCCGCTGTTGATCACAAGCCGAGAAATCAATCGCCAAGGAGTTTGTGTCCTAATCGAGAGCTGCCCATTCAGTGGGGGCCTCTCGCAAAGTCTCAGTAGAGAGAACAGATTTTTCTAAAAGACCCCCTGCTCCGTCCTTATCAGTTGAGGGGACTCACAAACTTTATCTCGATTTAGACATGTGTTGGGGGCGGGGATAAGGGTGGGAAAACCGCGTTTCCTCTGCGAAGCGGCTCTTCTGACGAAATGTGTATTGGTTAATTAAACCACCCCCATCCCCATTAGACAGTAAGCGATCAATTAGTCACGCGTTTCTGAAACAGTTGGCCATACACACACGTTGAAATAAAGGTTTGCTAATTCCTGCCTGTTCTCCCCCGCGGGGTACCAGCGGCAAGAATTACCAACTTGGAAAGTTGCATTGTTTGTATTCTAAATAACTCTGCTGAACTGCAGAAATGAAGCAGAATGGTCAGGTTCTCTGGCAGCAGAGTTGAAATTGTGCCCAAAACACAAGCCTTCAGAAACTACCGCATAATTCTTCACAAAAGATAAAAAAAGTTTCTTGCGAGGAAATAGGTGCAGAGGGTCCAGACACTTCTGAAGACATGGGAACGACTCCTTTAGCTCCCAAAACCAGGGTTTTGCTAATGATTTCTTGTAAAATTAGACTTTTATGACTTACCCTGTTCAAGATCTTTTTGACAAGCTTGTAAAATTAGCGAACAGCTTGTTCTCCTTGATTCCCCGGAAGATGACGCTAAAACTTTACCAACAAAGACTCCACATCTGTATCAGGATTATTTTTTTACTGTGTTTGCAAGAGCATCCAATGTTGTGCCTAGAAAGGTGGGAAGCAGGGAAAGGAGATTTGATGGGAAACAGAAAATTGCATTTTCAAATTCCAATTTTTATGACTTTTATTTGTGATAACTTTAAATATTTAACATTCTACACTTGCTTTCTTATTAATATAATTGTATACATTTGATAACTAGAAAGCAAATATTTGTGTAGTTATTTGGGACCTGACCTTTTCATCCACTGACATCAAATTTCTCTAGGTTCTGGGGGAGTAGAATGTGCAGGCCACAGATATAATTATCACACCAGTATAATTGTGATATCCTTTGCAAGGCTGCTTTTATATATAATGTAGCTATGCTTTTGTACATACCAAAACCCCTGTTTTCTTTTTCTCAGGAGTATGGTGCTTCAGTGAGCTGTTTTTTGTAAAAGAGCCACAGGATGTAACTGTTACAAGGAAGGACCCATTGATTTTAGATTGCCAGGCACATGGCGAAGTTCCCATTACGATCACATGGCTGAAAAATGGAGCAAAAGTTTCTGAAAATGAACGGGTCTACACCTTATCCAATGGCTCTTTATACATCAGTGAGGTGGAAGGAAAAAAAGGCGAACCATCTGATGAAGGATTTTATCAGTGTTTAGCACTGAACAAATATGGGGCCATTCTCAGTCAAAAAGGTCATCTTACACTAGCAAGTAAGTTCTAGTACTTGAATTTCTTATTTATTACAGATACATGTAATTTCACCTTATTAACCTGTTCTAATATTTGTGGCTACACTACTCTTAAAACAACACAACTCTGTGTAGCTCTATATACAAGAGATTGAATAGATATTACTGAAAATAAATTAAATCCTTTTGTTCTATTTTAAAATCTTTGGTTTTAATATGTTTGAGCCAAATGCTTCCCAGTAACTCCACTGAAGCCATTGGAATTATACCAAGAGTTAATTTGATCCACTATTTGTAGCACTTTCTTTGGTACTCTGTTATCGCTTGACCTCTCCTGTGGGTTGACATTCTGTAAAATACACTGATGATACAAAGTTACCATGATCTGCTTCAAACTGTTTTTAAGAATTGTTTTACACACTATAGTTGTAACATTATAAATGTTGCCTTAGAAGTAAGCAAAATGATAAAAACTTTGTAAGGCAGGCTTTCTTCCATCTGTTGACCAATTCTTAAGATATTACAAGCCAAAGGAGAACCATAATAATGTATGTAGCTTTTTGTTTGTTTGTTTGTTTGTTTAGGGTCTGAAGAGTCCTGAGGGTTGAACTATTGAGGTGAGGCCACACTCAGACCAGGCCTACACTACAGGAGAAGATCAAATTAAGATGCACAACTCCAGCTATGTTAATTATGTGGCTGGACTTGACACACCTTAATTTGAGTTTCCACAGGGTCTCCACAGTAGGAGACCAATGGGCGCAAACACTCCTGTTGACTTCCCTTACTCATCATGTGGAACAGAAGTACAGGTGCCAATGGGGGCGCCCTTTGAGTTTGATTTAGTGGATCTTTTGTAGACCTGCTAAATTGAATGCTGAAAGATTGACGGTGGCCATGTTGCTCTTCTGCATAGTGAAGACAAGCCCTCAGACATGCTCTTTTAGCCAGGGGGACTTGGACTCTGTTCCTTCTGGAATTGGTTGATGCTCCATTGGTTGATGGGAGGGATAGCTCAGTGGTTTGAGCATCGGCCTGCTACACTGGGGGTTTTGAGTTTAATCCTTGAGGGGGCTATTTAGGTATCTGGGGCAAATATGTCAGGGATGGTACTTAGTCCTGATGTGAAGGCAGCGGACTGGACTCTAGGACCTTTCAAGGTTCCTTCCAGTTCTATGAGAGAGATATATCTCCATATTATATGCTCTAAGGGCATATCTACACAGGTTATTTTGAAATAACAAGTCAAGCATCCACACTACCAAGCCTGTTGTTTTGAAATAATGAGCGTGTTGTTTTGAAATAACCCCAGAAATAACTATTTCAAAATAAACGTATTCCTCTTCAAAAGCAGGAGTTATTATGTTGAAATAAATTATTTCAAAATAACCTGGTAAGGTAGACACAGCCTAACTGAGGTCAGTCATTGCTGACTACCTCTAGCACCTGCTACTAGGAACTGAGGACCAGATTATTGAATGTATTTACACTAGGCATTTATCTGCCTCTTTAGATGCCTAAATATCCTTAAAAATCTGCCCCCCATGTTCTCCGGAGTGTGTGGAGTGTGCTGTCTTTGCGGTATTCCTGGCCTCTACTGGTTTTGGGAACAAGAAATATTGACTAGGAGAACTGAACTCCTAGGTATTCTTCATGACGCAGAAGAGATCCACATCATATATGTATGGTCAAGTCTCTGGTTTTCTTTGTGAAGATGGTCTTAATTTCTCCAGCAAGACCTTCCTCTGCTCATGTCCACTATGATTTGTATGTTACTGAACCTTCAGTGACCGCCTCAAGTAAATTCAGAAATGCATAGTGCTACCTAATCTGAAACTGATTAATACAATCTGTACAGTTTTCCTAGATTAATGTTATTAATTTATAATATTTTTTTTCAGAATTTTAAGTATTCATTTATTTATGCACCCACAATTTAATTGTGATCTAGTCTTTGGTACAACTGCTTTTTAGAAAAAGTGGCAAGAAGAGAAGTGAAGGTTAGTTTGATCTAAGGATGTTGAGGAACGGGTATTTTGATAATCATGTAGTTTATACAATCTGTATTGACTAAACAATTAGTTGATAAGGGGAGGCTCACTCCACAACTGCTGCGCCTCTGCATTTCAAATGCAGTAAGAGACCGGTAGCTCTTACTGCATTTAAATTGCAGAGTTGCAACGGTCCCAGACCTGTGCGAGCCAGAACTGATCGGTCCCGGCTCATGCTGGGTCCAGCCACCCCTGTCTGGGTCCAGCAGCCTCTGTCCGCAATGGCTGGGGCTGTCCACGAACAGAGGCTGCTTTGCAGCAGCAGACCCTATCCATGGGGCCGGCTCCCTACAGACAGGGACTGCTGCCAGACAGCCTCTGCCTGTGGTGAGCCTCTAAGGTTGCCAGGTGTCCAGTTTTGAACCGGACAGTCCAGTATTTGAGCTTTCTGTTTGGGAAACAAATTGAGAAAATATAAATGTCTGGTATCTTCTAAATAAGATGTAATGTAGATTGTGATGTAATGTCAGGTGTGTCCGGTATTTTTGCTGAAACCATCTGGCAACCCTATGAGCCTTGATCCGCCACAGGCAGAAACTGCTTCACAGCAGCCTCCTCTCTCCTTCCCCCTGTTGCCTTTGATAGAGGCGCGGTGGGGGAAAGCATCGCAGAGATGGTGCTGGGGGGGAACTGGCTTGTAAGCCAGCTACCCCCAGCACCGGCTCCTGTTTTCCCCACCCCTGTGCTGCCTCTCATACAGAGGCAGCAAAGCTGGGGGGAGGGGGGGAACGAGTAGTCAAGTACTCGCTTACATCCCTAGTTTGATCAGGCCTTTAGTTATTGAAGTGATTTTTTTTGGTGTGAGGCTGTTTGATATGGGGGAGGGCTTGTATCTTGAGATTTTGAGAGGGGCTGAATTCCTGGTTTCCTACCTTTGAAATCAACATTTCTTGCTCCCCACTTCAAAGTTCCATTTAAATAAAAATGGAGGGAGAAGACATTAGCTGGATACTTCTGATAGAATGGTGAGAAGTGAAATAGTGACAGAGTTGCAACTTTAATATCTTGAGATGAATTGAGACAGTTTTCCTCTTTTAGAGTCATTGTTTCAGGCTGTGTATTTACAGACTCAAAAAGATGGTGTTGGTTCACATCTGGAAGTCTGTTTTGTTTTCTTCTTAAGAACCAGAGGGAGCAAGACCCATCTTTAAAAAAGCTTAGATTCAGCAGCAGGTGTTGGATCCTACATCTAGAACTGTAGATTCACAGAGAATCCAGGGCATTATTTTATACAGGGCACTGTAAGAAGAGTCATGTAGCATCATGCACCTTGAAAGATATTAGTATATGACTCCTGGAATTTCTTGATAGTCTGAATTAAGAGAACTGAACTTTTGTAAGAATTAGTGGTATTAAATCCAGATGAAACATTGCTTCTTCCGAAAGGTAATTTTGTGCTAAATCTTTTTTTTTCAAGACTTTAACAAGAGAAAAGTTGTGACTAACCAACTAAATGATTTAAGTTGTGGAATGGCATTCTTGTTTTACTGGTTGTGCTTTCCTTTTTTTAAATAAAAAATCACTTCTCTTGGAAAAAATGTTTTGTCTAGTTTGTTCAAAGTGTTTGTATTCATTGACAAAACTGGAAGAGACATTGGATTTCTAGATGAAAGTTTTTTTTAAAAAAAGGCAACTGGGTTCAGGGATTGTAATAGGTGCTAGTTGCATATAGATGAGCAGTTTAAACAAAAGCTAAACATGATGTAATCATGTTGAATAAGTTCCATATACTCATAGTGCAGTCTTAACAACTGAAATGCCAGTCTATTATTAGCTGTGATACATGGTGATACTAATAACAGTATATTTTGAAACCCATATAATAGAATGCAAAACTGGTTTTGAGTTTATGAAAATAGAGGGTTTTTTGGGGGGTGTAGTTTTTCAAATTATATTTTAGAGATGTCAGTTGTTGTAAAAGCAAAAGACTTTATCTTGTGGTCAGGGTAAAGAAGGAACCATACATATTAAACAGGTGGAGAATAGGCATTAAACTGGCATTCTTTAGAGGGGGAAAAAGGAAAATGCTCTGCTACTAGTAGCAGCAGGGTGCAAGGATGTTCTTTTACTTTGCATAGTCCTAGCTTTCACCAGCAAGCTTATCTTTTGCTTCAGAAGTGTAATGCTTCATGTTGCATGTGGAAACCTAAAACTTTTAATCTGTCCAAGAGTTTAAGATCTGAACACACAAGGAGATCAGGTCTTGGTTTCTAAAGTTAGGAACTGGAAGCTGAAGGTTGCACTCTAGGCAAGAATTCCATTATTCATGTGCAAATTAAGAATTCACAGGGTTAAAAGGTTAGAAACTGGCCAGGATGAGGTTTACCCTTGTGATAAAGAGCAGATGACCCTCATTCATTGGCCAAAGCTTTCATGTAGCTCCTCTGCAAAGTTAGTGATTGCCATGAATTGTTCTTGAGGAATGCAGAAATTCAAATGTGAGCAGGCCTTTCCTTAAGTGTCACTATGGAGCCTTATCTCATGAGCACATCAGAGCAGGTCTGCTGGGACAAGGTTCCTCCCTAGAGGCCCCAAGGCTTTGCTTTCCTGTTGTTCATCCATGCACAAAAGAATTTGACTAATTTAGTTTTTTCCATAAGATCCCCGTGCTCTTTTTTTTTTTTTTTTTTTTTTTTAAAAAGGATACTCTTGAATTAAGGTATCAGTTAGGTAAAAATAATTATTATTTTTGGTAGCTGTTTGTAGCTACTTCCAGTTTAGAGTAATTGATGGGGGGGAGGGGGAGGAGGTTACTTCTGCAGCACAATTCTTTAGTGAGGCACCATGTGTGGGGGAAATGCTAATACCTGAAGATTTAAATAGTAGTGATGAGCTGAACTTTGAATAGACTCAGAAGTAACACAAACCTAGATTTGACATGCTTGCAATGTTAAAATAGGAATAAAATATCACGATGCAGAGTTGTCTGATTTATCTGAAATACATCTGCTGCATTAAAGTTAGGCGTGAGATAGCATGGCATCAGAAAAAAGTGGAGGAGTATGATTGCATTCTGAAGTCAGTAAAGCTGGCTGTTAAGTAGTGATTGGACAGGATGCTAATTGTTTATTTCCTTTCCACAAAAGGTGGAAATTAAAGTCTTAAGATAGATGGAGGAGGCACATACAGCTGCCTGGAACGTTCCAAGCTAACCGCATTTTCTCAGCTTGTAGTCTTCAGATGAACAAATCTTAAAAGCCCGATTTTTTTTAAATCAAAGGGAAGCAAACACAATTTTTCACAATAACATGTTTGTTTCTACATTACATGTGAATGAAAGGTTACACAAGTGGTAGGTTAAATGGCTTTTGACCATGTCTTTAACATTCTGATTTAATTCCTGTGAGTACTACAAGTGATTTCATGTTGACTTCAAGCTCATAAGATGCAGATCCTTTTGAATTTATCAGGCTAAACTTTGTGGCAGTGATATAAGTTTAAAATTGTGATTGCCCACTACAGTGAGGTGACTAGAAGTAAATAAGTTACAGTCACTTCACAGTGGGATTAGGTAGTGCCAGTATTTTTAATGCACCCTTTTGCTTTCAATTTTTAAATATTTTGACTACTTCAAAGAACAGCAAGCTGAATGTTGGCGAATGTGTATCCAGACTGAAAATATTACATTCAAACCTCATTCAAAACATTTTGCAGAGTTTATTGATATCATATTCATACGAGTAACAAATCAGAAAGAGAGGCAAATGATGAGGTAAAAGCACAGGAGAAAAGAAGATGGTTTTTGACTGAAGTTGTTGTGACTGAGGCTGTTGCAGATAGCAGGAGCTCTAGGAGAGAACGCTCCTGTAATAAGAGTGGCAAAGAAGGTACTAATCCTGAAATATATTTAGGACTACAGACTGGCTGAATGACTGATTGGAAGAAAAAAAAACATTTTTTCCACTGTTGCATGTATTGATTAGTAGGTTTTCTCAGTATGGATCTCTAGGAGAATAGACTTCATTAGAAACAAAAGTGGGAGGTTAGCCTTTGATATGGTCTGATTTTGATACTTGTGGAAAGAGGAGGAAAAATAGTTGTCCCAGTGTTTTGCCTCCTGCTAGTGAATTTGGTAATTTGACAATGGTAAATAATTACAAAGGAGTTTGTTTCTAAAAAAGTTCCTTGTTCGGTGTTAGGATGAGAACAATATTATTCCTAAAGCTACACTATGTCTTATTCTCCCACCCGGATTCACTGTAGAGCTTTGTTCTGGAACCTTTCCCCAGCCATCTTTTGGAAGCTTATTTTCCTGCAACCATGTTAAAGAAATTGGTACATCCATTCTTTCAAGCTGAGATATCAGACCAGCACTAACTAGCTTTGTGCACTAGGGAAACTTCTTTTTTTTCAGAAGTGATTTAGCTGCATTGGTTTTACCAACCAGGTATGCTCTAGTGTAAACTGACAACTGGCATTTTTATCAGTGTCCTTGCCAAAAACAGGTAAGGCAGTGCCTACTGTAGATGCACTCATACAGTATCATCTTCTGCATCCCCATTGGAGAAGCATGGGTGGAATAGTGATGTGCATAGCTTCATTCCAAGCAGTTGACTTGGGTTCATTTCCTGGCCAATGCAGTAGTACAGGGGTTCTCCAACTTTATCGCACTGTGACCCCTTTCTGACAATAAAAAATTACTACATGATCCCAGGAAGGGTGTTTAAAGCCTGAATCCACCTGATCCCTGTAGGCCCAGGCAGAAAAGCCAAGGCCCAAGCCCCACTGACCTAGACTTGGAGAAGGGGCAAAGCCCAAGCCCCCACTGCCCAGACCTGAAGCATAAGCTTGAGCCCCATCACCGGGGAGGTGGGGCTAGGGTGTTAGCCTGAATTCCAGGAAGTCTAATGACAGCCCTTGTGACTCCATTAAAATGGGGTTTGTGACCCACTTTGGGGTCTCAACCCACAGTTTGAGAACTGCTGCAGTCGTGTATCCCCATTGGAGAAATGTAGTTTTGGTGAATTTTCAGAACAATTGAGTTTTAATTTTGTGTTAAAATGCCTCCGTTTGGCATTTCTGTCTGTCCTTGCTATCCTTTCCAGCTAGTAAATTCAAGGCTGTGTTGTTATGTCTCATTGCTTTTATCACTTTCAATGTATAAATAGTTTTACAGGCTCCTTTTTAAAGGAGCACTCACTTTTATTGGCTGCTTACCTAGAAGCTAATAAAAATCTTCATGTACCTGAGAAATGTTGTCCACTCTTTCCTTGTGCAGTTGCTGAGTTTTGTGACTAGAGCATGGGTTCTCAAACTGGGGGGGTGTGAAGAAATTCCAGTGGGGGTGCGGAAGTCTTGCTGCTATTTTTGTTTTTCATCCCTGGTCAGTTCCTTTTTTTTTTTTTTTTTTCCCTCACAAGTTTTGCTGCTATTTTTGGGGGGGTGGGGTGTAAGGGTTTCTCAAAAATCAAAAAGGGGGCGTGTTGCCGAAAAGCTTGGGAACCACTGGACTAGAGGGACTCTGTCACTTGCATATGTTCCAGGTGTGACCATCATTCTAAACTGCAAAACTTTTTATTGCAAAGCAATGCACTAAAGCAATGGATGGTGCTCTACTTACAATCGCTCCCTTCCCCCCAACTTTGCTGCTTGTAGAAACTGTTGAAAGGGCATTCAGCATGGCTCTCTTTTGTCAGCCAGCTCTGATTATTCTAAAGAAAAGGATCTCTGAGCAGTTGTTTGCCTAGATACTTGTTGTCATGTCTTCACAATTTAACAGCTGGGCCTATTGATGGAGTGCAGAACAATTTAAAACAATGACAAAAGAGACTCTTTAGCAAAGAACTTAAATTAAGTATTTTCATACAGAAATATGGTGATTTCTCTTGTTGGGAATTTGCTTTTTTTTAAGTATAAATGGGATGCCTTCATGTACTGCATATTATTTGTAGAATTTTGGAGAGTAATCTTTTTTGTTTCAGTTTTGTTTTGTTTTGTTTTTTATTCCTTCAATAGGCCCAGCTGTTCAATTGGGATTGATCACTTCCAGTCTTTATAACTGGTAATCACCACCTAAGTGAAAAAGTAATCAACAATGTCATCTCTTAGCATGTTGTTGAGCAATTGTGGGGTGTATGGTCGACATTAGTTACCAGGGCCAACCTTTAGGAAGCTCTTAAGGAACAGAATATCCCAATTTTAAAATCTGATTGCCTCTCCAACAAAGTTAGGGGAGGGGGAAAATGGTATTGTCTGTCTGCTTAAAAACAGTTGATATTTGGAGTCACTGAGTAGGCCTAATCTGAACTTGAATTGGAACAGTTTTTTTTGTTTTGCATTACTCATTGCACTCACAATATTCTCACATAATTATGCATAACACGTTTATCTTTTTTGGGGAAAAAAACAGGTGATAATGAAGGAGATGGAGTTGAAACTTCAGCACAATACAGGGACAATACTTGATTAAAATGGTTAACTTCATCATTCCAATCATTGCTAATTTATTGTCATTCTTAAATCTGATCTGAGGGGGGAGGTGCTTTGTGTTATGGTGGAGGAGAGAAAGCAATAATTTCTAGTGAAGGCTTAGCACTCATTGTCTCTAAGCTCTCAATAGCTAATTTTCCTTAGTCTATAGACCAAATTCTTAATATATTATGTAGTAGGGTGAAATTTAAAATAAAAAGCGTTTTTTTAAATTTTGGAAGGCTTACCCATTACCCTCTGTGGTTTTTTACGACATGAGCATTTGCAAAGGGGAATATAAATTAAGTGACATCTGGATAATACCATCATTGTGCTGGGCCTTATTTTAAAATGCTTATTCCTCAACTGCCTGACTTCTTTGGACCTGCTGGGAAGGCATTTTTGACACATTGATGCAATTGTGACCTGGAAGAATCAGATGTGGACATTTTTTTTTTTCAATGGACATAAGGTCTGCCTTGTACTTACTATGATTATTTAGACTTTTGCTATAGCAACCTAAAACTGTTAGAATCTGAAATCCTTATGTTAGTGGGAAATGATTCCAAGGTGATTTTTAGCTTTTTTAGATGGTAATAATTTGTAACCCACAAACATGCAATTTGACAATCTCTCAGACTCGCTACATGTGAATGATTTTCTTTGACAAATTTCCATGAGGAATGATGGAATTTTCTTATGTAGCCATCACAGCTCCTCACTTCAGCTAAAAAGAATTAAGAAGCCTTTTCTATAGATATACTGACCAAAAGGAGCGCCACCTAGCTATACTCTGCCCCCAGCTCTGACTACATTTCCGGGGGAAGAGGGAAGGAAATGTGGAGTGTTGTGCAGACAGGGCCCATTATGGGTAACAAGGGACATGATAGAAAAAGTTTGGGGACCACTGCACTAAGTTCTAGAATTGTGATTATTTTTTTCATATTAATTATGGTAGGACTTTGTTTTGAAAAGATTCGTGCTATTCCGAGGAACTGTAATATCACTTTCTGAGTGTGGTTCCGTCCCCCCCCCCCCCCATGAAAGACAGTTTTGAAAGAAATAATCAGTCTGATTGGCCAGAGGGAAAGAGTATACTAAAGTTATTACAAGCCTTGAACATGTCATCTGGTGTCCTTTTAATATATAGCTAGAGGGCAGTTAAACTAATTCATAAGAGACTGTGATGTGTATCTTTATACGCTCTGATGGGTGATTGTGAAAGCTGAAAGGGATTACATGGGCAGAAGCAGCTCTGTAACTCCAGATTGATTTTCAGTGTCTTCAGATTAGATTCCTTTGCACATTGATTGATTGATTACATTTATTTTCATTTCAGGAAAATTAATTTTGTGTGTCAAAAATTTTCTCATGCAAGAATCATCTATTTTTGTTAACTGGAATGGCAAATGGATAGAATTATCAGAGGAGATAAATTAGTTGATTTTTCTATTAATTATTTTATTAGTCTTTTCAGTTCAACAAGTTGAAAAATCATATACATTAGAAACACGTCCGTGACGACAGAGTTGCAGCTCATGTACAGCCTTGTGTGACTTCACTGTTCAGCTCTGCCAAGGATCCTGCTCCTCTGGCAAAGAGAGTTTAGTTTTTGATTCCAGGCTCACCTTTGACCATGTGGTACTGAGTAGTACCTGAAGAACTGGGAAGAGAAAAGCAACTTGCCTTTATTTTTTAAACCTCCTCATGCCTTGAGGCAGTATTGAGCAAGTATGAGGTGGTATTGGTCAGCCAAAATGTTCTCCAGCATGCCCTACAGAGACTCTAGGGAGGGGATACTATCTGCTCTTCCTTAAAGTCTTGGCTTCTGTCACATAATTCCTGTGTGCATTCAAATAACTAAAAGAAGGGAGTCCAGGGGAAAAGAGCTCAACAAATGGAGGGATATGATCCTTCTCATTTCCCCTTCTTTTATTTATCTCCATCATTGCTTTTCTCACTCCTTTTCTTCCCTTTTATGTTCTAAATTTCCTTCTGATCTGTGTTCAGACCCCAGTTGTTTAACATCCTTCCACCTCTGTTCTCTTTTCTTATGTCATTTCTTTCTCCACAAGTTTTAGTCTCTACTTTAGTTGCACTCCTTTATTTCCCTGCCATTTCCAAGTTATCATATCTGATGCACATTAATCCTGCCACAGGCAATCAGGTTTTTTTAAATATACTACATAGTCTGTACTTAGTTTTTTATTTTTTCAAAACGGTATTTTGCCTTCCTTTCTCCCAGTGTATGTTTCAGCAATTTAAGAAATGGCATTTTCTAATAACTGTAAGGAGAAGACTTATTTGCAGAGCTGTGATGAAGGGGATGGTCAAGGAGACACTTTGAGGTCAAATTTGCCCCATATTTAGATTTAGTAAATACTAAGCATTTGCAAAACCTAAAACTAATAGAAATTAAAAATATCAATGGATAAATTTTATTTACAAAATATTCTCTTGCTTAGTACTAGCATGTGAGAACTTGCCAGTAAAATTAAGCAGTAATTGTAAACTATAATGAGATGTGTGGAAAGTGAAAAAGTGAAAAATAATTTTGTAAAAGCTGCTTTCAGCTATAATAATCTACAGTGATGTTATAATGTAGGAAAGAACACTTGTTTTTCTAATAGATATGATTTTTCACCTGGCAGTGCTACTTGATAAGCTAACAGAAATCAGGTCCATATGCAGAGGTGGTGTGAAGGATGTGAATGCTCCCCTCTATGATCCTCCAAGTAAGTGTGAGGCTGGGGCGGTGCATTGCCCCAGCCTCCCCTCTCTGTGCTCTGGCTGGGGGAGGGCTGGGGCTGATTTCCCCACCCTTTCCTGCAGGACCGAGGTGAGGGGCCCCTCCCCTGGCTTGCACCCTCTTCCTCCCCCCCCCCAGAAATTCCTGCATACAGGCCTGGAAACATTTTTACCCCTCAAATTTTTCCCACTACAGTACTGGTGGTTTCTTGCTTAGGCCCAGTTCAAGTAAACACTTGAGCATATGTTTACCCATTCCTGTTCAGGAAAACATATAAATGCATGTTTTAAAGTTACATTGATTTCAATGGAATTTAAACTCAAATTTAAAGTTAATCACATGCTTAAATGCTTCCCTTAATAGGGCTGCTTTCCTGAATTGGGGCCTTATCTTCTGTCCTAATGGATGCCGACCTCTGTTGAAGTCCGTGGAAGTGTTGCCATTGACTTCATTCTGTGTAATAGCTCCTAGATGAATAACTCTCTTACTACATTTGTAATGTCACTATTCATATTATTCCACAGAAACAAGATCTAGGCTGAGGTTTGACTGTTCCCATCTGTTGAATTAACCCTGGAAATGTTAAAACTGCCTACAGGTTGAAACCCTCTAATCCGGCACCCTCGGTACCTGACCAGTGCTGAACCAGAGAATTTGCCGAACCATGGGAGGCCAGTGTTGTCTAGCATTATTACCCACACTTCCACTGCTTATGGGCTCTTACAAGATATTTAGGGGTAAATTAGAGCTAAATAACAGCACAGAACACTGAAAGCTAGGACTGGTGGCTGTAAACAAACTTTCTGGGACTGCGGGAAACTGGCCACACCTATGTCAAGTGGACATCCAGCTAATTAAACTCATGCCATACCACAGATGTTGCCAGTCCAGAGACTGATGGAGTAGGGAGGTTCAACCTGTATTTAGTTTTTAGACTGTTATTATCTTCAGGAATTTCTAAAGCTTTTCCTGAAGGTTTTTTCCTTGCAAGTACAACCCAGGGTCATTCAGTGGCTGTTACATATGTTTTGGTTTTGTTGAGATTTCTCAAAGATGAGTCAGAGGCATAGATTTTTATTTGTTGTGGTATGATGATCATTTTTTACGTCAGATATTGACTATAATTAAAGAGAAGAGCTACTTTGTTTTTTTTTATATATATTTTAAAGAGTTACCAGGTATTATCAAGTGTTATGTTTTGTGGGATTTCTCACTTTTCTTTTTATATTTTTATATATTTAAAGAATTTATCATGTTGTTTGAAAAGAGAATAGTTTACACCTTTTTAAATCAAATGTGATGCTGCTTATTAAACACAAAGTTTGAAAGAACTTTTTGATTCACTTTTGTATATTTGGTATATTGATAAGTATTCAGGAAATTTATCGGCAGATATAGTTACTTAACTAGTGTAAATGTTAGATTACCATTTTATTCTCTGCTATGTGGCCTCTGCTAAATCCTTAATAACTGTAACATATGCCTTAGGCAGAGTTGTGCATTATGTATGCTCTTTGTGAATAGAATACACTGAGTTTATAAAACCATTGACAGACATTCATCAGTTTGTTCATTAAATTTGTCTGTGACATCCAACAAATTAATGTTAACTGGAAATATTCTTTGAGAATTCTGGCACAACTCAGTCATTTTGCCTGAGGAGAGAGGAAACTTTGTACAAAGCACGTCCATAATTACAAGGGTGAGACTTGTTTCTAATAAATAAATAAATAAACGAGCATATTACAATGCCGTGTTGTTGGGTTTTTTTTTAAATCATGTATATAAGCAACTAAGTGGCTTATAGCTGGCAAACAGATTTATCATTGATCTTCAGTGGAGATTGCAAATGTACACTTGTCATATTTTTTCAGTCTGTCTGTACCTGGACACTTTACTAGACTGTTGTAAAAATTGGCAGGTACATGGTTCTCCATATACAATGCGCAACACAGTTAGGAAGTAGGAATTTTTATTGTGAAGAAGTTACATTAAATTGTCTAGTATCCCCTGAAGGCCAGCTTAATGTCTTTCTTTAAGAAAAAAGCATATCCAGGAGGGTGGTTTTTAATAGAACCAGTTAGCAGAATGAATCTTGTTTTGATTGCAGTTGATTTTAGATGTTTTTCCATGTATCTGAGGGTGCGTCTACACGGCACCCATAGCTCGAAATAAGCTACGCAATTTGAACAATGCAAATTATGTATCTTATTTCAAAATAGCTTATTTTGAAACTTGGCGCTGTCTACACAGTACCAAATTTTGAAATAAACTGCTATTCCGAAACATCCCTTAATCCTTATGGAACGTGGGTTATAGGGATGTCAGAATAGCGAGCCCGAGGGATGTCAGAATAGCGAGCCCGTTACTTTGAAATCTATTTCAAAATAATGGGCTGGTTCAAAAGACACAGCACTAAATGCTCGAAGGAGCAGACATTGGTACGATATCCTGGCAGTGAGCTGTGAGAGTCCGATTAATGTTTATGGGAGTTCCATGGCTAATTCACTGCACATGGCACTGAATATTTACCTCCACCTGTCTTTGATCATCTATTCTATGGTACCTGACATTGCTTATTGCTGGCTGACAAAAAAAAAAGATACTATGTATGACTAAGTGATTTGCTGACAGACTTCGTTTGTTATAGGTGGCCATGGAAATTGCCTCTTAAAATTACTCTTAAGCTTGGAATGACCATATTTCACTCATTTTGGTCCTGGGCTCCCACTGTGAAAAGACCCTGTTTATAGCATCTACATGATTGATTCTTGAGGGTGCTAACAGAATATGGGGCTACCATCTTGTGTTCGCATTATCGTTCTTGAATCAGACTGTACATGAGATCCTTTCAGGTCAGAATTAAAATAATAATGAAGAATATAACTGAGTAAAATACTTAGCAGTTGATTAGAGATGATTGTGTATTTTATATTACCATTAAGAAAAGTGACTATCCAAAATGTCTATAGAAGCAATATGCTTCTTTTTAAACTAAGAGTAGAGCAGTTGGCCCTTTAATATATATTGTATCCTGCTGCATAATAGTTCACTGGATTAAATGAATTTATTGATTTCTGCTTCTTTAGTGACACACATTTATGAGCAGTTTCTTTGGCACCAGAGCCACATGTCAAAGGTCATAACTTTCCTTCACTATGGAAGAATAAAAGCTTTCAGATGGCGAATCCCAAAATCCACACGGTGGCCTTTTGCTTTTTTGTTTTCGTGCGTAGAATTACTAGGGCAGCTGGATTTATAAAAGCAAACAAACAAAACTATTGAGCTATTATAAATTAATGGTGGAGAACTTTTTTTCCTCTGCATAAATAAAGGGAATCTAATCTACTGTAGTAACAGGCCCCATTATGAGACAGTGTGGTATACTAAATATATACAAAAACTAATTAATTTAAGAATATTAGGCCATATTTTCCATGATTTTATAAGGAATTTCACTGCCAATCTTAGTCACAAACACAAGATAGAAAAGTTTTTCTGGATTAGTCACGCTATTTTTTTCTTTAATGGCTTGTTAAAGACAATATACTGAATTTTGTGCATTTGAGATAACATTGGAGGTAGATCCCACTGTAAGTATGAAAAATGAACAAAGATTTAGAAAAGATCCTGTCCCCGGATATTCCGAGTCTGTGCCTTGAGTTTGGCTTAGTTTATATAATATTGACCATTGCTTTGTTGTCCTCCTTTTATTCCTTTGTGAATGTCCCTTGATTTTGGGGTCTGGACAAGACATGAAGTTATATAGAGGGTATAATGATGAAGCTACTTAAAAAGAAATTGCAGTGTAATATAAAGAATTGTAATCACTACTAGTGATTGCAAAGAAGAAAAATTCACTAATATAAAAGTCATGCCTTTAAAATAATACAACAGCTATCCATCTTGTGCCTTAAAATGTGGAATAGAAAGCAGGAAATGCACATCTCAATATGAATACCTGGGAAATCTGAGCTCTTCAAAATTATTGTAAGGTAAATTAATCACTTTTCAATTTAATAATTATTTACCGTTCACTTTTTTCCCCTAAATTTTAAAAATACAATAGAACTTGCTCTGTAACAAATTGGAAAATCTCTGATGCCGCAGACACTTCCCCTGGCTCAGCCAACATGCTATCATAATCAAGATTCATCAAAATGTCAACTCCCACTGAAGTAGGAACATTTGCACCATTAGCAGAGCCATATTTAGCAGCAGATTTTTATGCTAAGCTTCCACTAACTGCAGCAAGAGTTAAAATACATAAGCAAGCTAAATACTTACTATATAACAGAGAATTCTCCAGTCACTTTTTAAAATGTAGTTTGTTTCAGTATTTCTGGGCATCATCATGCATGTACAACTGCTTCAGGAGTTGTACATGTATGATGATGCCCAGAAATACTGAAACAAACTACATTAAAAAATACTGAAGAATTCTCTGTTCTTATGTAATAAGCATTTAGCTTGCTCTTCTGTATTTTAACTAACCACTGTGATTTTTAAAATTTTAATCTTTTTCTTTTTGCTTTATCATTCATTCTTATTTAAGTGAAAGTAATTATTATTGTAGGTGAGGCTGACCTAAGGTTGCTCATTTCTAAGCCTCTGTTCTCAGTTGCCAAACTATAGTCATTTGGGCTCAGATTTTCCATGCCAAGTGCCTACCTTAGGCTGAATTTTTGTTGTTGTTCAATTTACCAAAAAGAAGGTAAGGGGTGACTTGATCACATAGTATCTAGAAGGATGCAGAATGTGGGTTTGGGTGGTGATAACTGAAGACCAAGGTGGAGGAGAAAGATCCCTCTGCCTGCCTCCTGATCCTATCTATTTAAGACTGGCTGGACAAGGAAACTTGGACAGAAATGAGAAGCCTGAGAAGTGGAGACTGGACTGGCTGGATGAGGAAGAGAGGGCCGTGACGGGAACAAGCTGGAAAGGGGACAGGGCAGAAAAGGTCAAACTTGTGGTAGAAGGGACAGAAAAATCTGTGGCTGCTGGAGTACACCCCCTTCCAGAGCTTGGAATAGAACCCAAGATTCCGAAACCTCAACATTTCTCTCTTGTCACCATCTGTGAAACTCACTAGCAAAATGTCCATCTCCCTCTAGTGCTGGCTGACATTGAGAATGACAACCTGCTACAGATACTTTGTGAGTGAAAGTGTCATAGGTCTGTTTGGTGGAAGTAATCACGTATGTAGTAGTCAATGCATCAGAGGATTGCAGGAAGGGGCAGGTAGTTTCATGGCTAAGGCAATTTAATGCCAGCTTGGAGAACTGGATTCTATCCAAGTTCTATCACCAAATTCCTTTGTGATGTTACGCAAGTCACTTAAATCAAGATTTTCACAGGGGCGTGTTCCTCACTTCTTGGTGTCCCACTCGAGATCCTATAGTATGATTTGCAGATGTGTTGAGCACACAACTTCAGTTGATGTCAGTGGGAACTATACTTCGAACATATCAAGTGCTGTATACTGCTAAGAACTCTGGAAAATCAGGTCGTAAGTGTCTCGGTTTGACCAGCCAAAAGTAGTGGATGCTTTTGACTTTTATCTCTCTGTGCCCCAGTTCACAGTATGTAAAACTTTGATATCTCCTCCTCTCAGAAGGGTGTTTAAAATACATTTGTTAATATCTGTGAAGCAGCCAGATACAATAGTGTAAAATGCCATAGAAAAACTCCTAGGGAAAGTAGTAACTTTGTTTGCAGAAGTGGGTTTGAATAGAGTTCAGTAAATAAGAACTATGGCCACACATTGAACGACAAGGCGAAAACAAAATATCGAATAGATTGTAATTCAGTGACCACCATCCATTCTGTGTGCTGAATCAAGTAGGGATCCTGGGGGAAAACAGGATGTGATCATGTATTAGATGGTATCATAATCAGAGCCCTGTGTGGATACAAAAATGTGGATCCGCATCCTCCAGGCTCAATTCATCATCTGATCCATAATCCACGATTTGGATTTTACTTGCATCCGCACAGCAAACCATCTGGAGGGGAGGAAGGGGAGGGAGCACAGATGAATGAGTAGGGGGCAGGGTCATGCAGGGAAGAGGCAGGCAGCTCGAAAGCAGGGACTAGGGGTAAGGGGCAGCAGAGACCCAGGGCTGGAGTTCTGCGGGTCAGTGCTCACCGGGGGGTGTGGGAGATGGGGACAGGGCAGGGCTGGCACTCAACCGCTCCTGCAGGAAGATTTAGGATGGAGCTTGTTGCATCCTTTCATTGCCAGTCGTGCAGGCGCCTGCCCTGGCATACCCCCCCACCCACACACCTGGTGTCAGGGCAGGGGGAAGGAGAACTCTGCGCAGGTTTCCGCTCCACTATTGGAGATCTGCAGATATGAAGTGGGTATGCAGGACTCTATTCATAATCTATAGGCACAGGAGGACTAAATTAAAGTGATCTGGGCAACCGTAATACGGCATTTCCTAACTTTTTTGAGTACATGACTTTGCATTCTTAATGTTTTTTAACTTAATTTTGTTGGTTTTTATGTGTGTGACTGACGTAGTATAAAAACAAACACAAACTATATTACTAGAAAATTCTTAGGCTAGTCACATTCACCATGAAATTACCTACTGGTGCATCAAATGTACAAGTGTATTAATTCATCCCGTACTTGAACACTAAAGGGAGTTGAGCCAAAAAGTCGTGTGTGTGTGTGTAAATAATATGGCATTGGTGATGAACCACTACAAATTTTGAATCAGGTGTTTAAATAAAGGTTTCAGTTTAATGCTCCTGACTGCTTGATTCAAGATAGCCTATTCTGAGGTATTTAATCATGCACATACAATAACATTCAAACCATAGTTAGAATTGTGTGTTAATGGGATTCTTGCTAGCAGGGTGTAAAAACAGTTTTTCTGACCAACATACATGGTGTAGAGCCCCTGGTCTAGAGCTAGGTTTTATCAGCTAGTGTTTAGAACTCAATTCATCCCTGAGTTTAGGAAATCCTGTTACTACCTTAGTAACATGAGCCGTGTTTAAGCACACTGTTGGCTATGGTTTTAACTTGCATGAAGTCGTGGTCTAAATGCAGAGAATGGCTTAAGAATGCAGATGTACAGTTCTCTGATGTTTTCTAGGGCTTCATATTGCCTTGGCTAGATTTGCAAAATAATCCATATGGGGAATCAAATTCTACTGGTATAGAGGAAGAGAGGTTCTCTATTTACAACACAGCTGGTTTTCCCTCACTGCATACATGCCAAGGAGGACTTCATTATTCCAGTGTAGTTCCAGAGGTAGTTGTCCAGAATATGTATGGGTCCCATAATTTCCATCCAGTCCTTTGTGTGCTAGGTTGCCTTCTCCCTACTTCTTTATATTTAATTCCCCTTCCAAAAAATACTGCAATTGCTCCGTGCAGAGGATGACACTCTTCCAAAACACCCTCCTTCCCTTCCCAGTTGTAAATGGCACCCTTAGTTTGGTACTAATTCAATAACTGAGCGTTTTTGTAAATGATTTCTGAAACTCATTCCTCTAAATTGCAGCACATAGCTAGAGATCCACCATGTTTTCGTGCCAAACCAATCCTGCTTTTATTTTTAGGACAGCTGATCTTTAGGCTAGAGCACAGAATTCAGGCCTGGGAATACCAAGGTCTGGGATTTTCTTTCTGGTTTGCCACATTTCCCTGTGTAACCTTGGATGAGTCACTTAACTTCCCAGGGCTCCGCTTTTCCTGTCTGTAAAATGATGATTTGCTGAACTGACTGGAGTGTTGGGAAGCCTGAATTCAGTTTGACGTTCAAAGGATTATTTTATTTATTATGATTTATTCCTTTCCTTGCTATTTGGTGACCAATGAATTCTACACTGGTTTGTATTTACCTTAAAAAAAGCTTGGCCTTTCATGAACTCACAACAGGAAAAGATGCTGACCACCTGAAACAATAATATCTGCAGTAGAATATCTTGAGAACTTTAAATAACCAGGGGGGACTGTTTCCAGGGCAGCAAACTGACCTTTGTGTCCCAGAAGCTGGCTATTCATAGAGGCAAGGCCTTTGTCCTGCTTTGACCAGTGGTCAGTGAACTCTGGCAGGCCTTTCGGTTCACCATCTTGGCCATACACTAGCAGCTGGTGATTGATTCATTTAACTGTCCAGATTCACATTCTTCTGTCAAGGGAGAAAAAGGTTCTGTGGAGGGCTATTCATTTTACTAAAAGGAAAGGGATGCATTATATGACTGAGTGGATTACTTTTGGGTCAGAAGAGTTCCTGCATTGCTCTGTTTTAATTTGGCCTTCAATCAAAGAGGGATTTAGGTTTTTATCAGCACGGTGTGTTACTCATGAAGAGGATAGATTGCTTCAAATCCAGCAATGCAATAGCTCATTTACTAGTGTGGCTCTCATTCTCTGAGCTTAAAGGCTTCTGCCTGTGAATCCATAGATTTTTAGGGCATACATATAGTTTTTCCTCTGCTTTTTTGGTTAGTTGGTATGGCAGAGAAGCCGACAGACATTTGTTAAGATGATATGACATCACAACCAGATTTACAAATGCATGCTGTGCAAACATTAATCCACACCACACCTTTTCGATATGATATTGATAGATGCCAAGGAAAAACCAAAGGCAGGTAAAGGCAAACGAGTATCTCAATTTTAGAGAGGGAGAAAACTGAAATGAGAGTAAATTGTAGAGTGTCTAACACAACAACACTTAGCAAATAGGCTTCTTTACCTCACATAATATACATAGTCACTGGCAAAGTTGTGAGTAGAATTCAAATGTTTCTGGTATCAAGGTCTGTGATACAGGATTTAGCAATTGTATCTTGGGAGGCATTTTAAACTTTAATTCATGACTAAGCATTTGTACATAGTCAAGCATTTTATGAAATTTGCATGGTTGATGGACAGCAATCTGGTCCAAAGACCTTTGTCTAGGGATGTAATAGTGTAGTTGATTAACCGATAAGCAAAAGCTTTTAGGTTAATGCCATAGATTACATGAACTTTTCACACACACTCCAGTACATTTTTTTAGCAGGCTGGCTCAATCCTGGCTTGTGCCAGATCTGGGACCTACTCCTGTTGTGACTCTGCATTTAAAGTGTATTAGGAGCCATGCGGGCGGGCAGACAGCCTGGCTCATTTCCGGCTCACGCCGGGTCTGGGAACTCAGACACGCACACCCCAGACGGGCTGCTGCCACCCTGTTCTGCTGCCTCTGTATCGGAGGCAGCAGTGCTGGGTGACAGGCAGCCGGTCCGCGAAGGGGAACTGGCTTTTAAACTTGCTCCCCTTGCGGACTAGCTCCCGTCTGGCACCTCATTCTGCTGCCTCTGATACAGAGACAGCAGCATAAAGTGGCCGGGGACTCCTCGGGAGTGGGGCCAGAGTGCACTGGCTGCTGACCCCGCCCCTGGGGATTATAGAATAGTCAAGTAACCAATAAGAATTTGAGGTTAATCGACTATGCAATTAACTGATATTTAACATCCCTACCTTTGTCAGTTGCTGCTGTCACTTTCTGGTGAAATTTTTTTAGTCTTTTTAGAAAAAAAGGTAAAGGGGACATATATTTCCGTGTTTTACTGGACTTTATTATTGTTGCCCTTGGAAACTGATTTTAGTTATTGAAGGGATTACCTTTCCAACCCTCACAGTACTGTTAGTTTCTTTGCTCAGTCTTCCTGTCAGTATCATATTTCTTTGAGCAACAAGATTTTTTTTTTCTGAGGGTCATTATAAACTTCTGAGGAATGAAGCATGTTGCTTGGTTCCTTCCACTGGAAATAATAGGCATTAAAGAGCATATCCCTCCAGTTAACCTTCTGTCTCTGTTTGAATGAATGTGACAGGCTGCAACAGATGAAATATGACCTACAAGTTTCTTTTACTTAACTCATGTAAACTATGTATTGTTTTGATTTGGCGTATTGAATGTATTATGAGGGATTTCTGACTGGCTTTCGGCCAAGATGTTACTCTGAGGCACACATTTATAAATTTTATAAATTTAAGGTCTTTGGTGCCTCTTTTTTTCTCTCCAGGGCAAAGGAGGATTTTATACTTGTTGAGATAAATGATTGATACAGCTATATCTTTTGAGTGTAAGGGCGAAAGGCACTTTGGGATAACCTCACCTTGTTGAACTCTTGTCTGTTTTGATTTTATTTTGTACAAGTGTGTCAGGAAATCTGGACTAAGTAGAGCACTCTATGCTGTGTTGAGTTCTTTAGCACATTGACAGTCCCCTCACTAAAGCCTGGAATTCTTGTTTTATCTTATAACTAGAAGATTTACCCAGTGTTGCTCAGGACCTTAATTTTTGTTTTTTGGAAAATGAAATGAAAATATACATGCTTAAAGAGTGCCTGAGAGGTGGGGGAGGCTCGGGGCTAGGACAGTCCCAGATGGGGACTGGGAGTGCCCCCAGCCAGCCCTTTCAATAGCTTGGTGATTCTGTCTCTCTTTCTGTATGGTTTTATGAGAAGCAATCCCATTCCAGGCACATCCCATTTTCCTGGCACAACCAAACTCTTATCTTGCTTTAAATTATGGCAAGAGGAAGCTTTATACTGAATTCGGTGGTCCTAGCTCTTACTGATTAGAGGAGTTCTTGAACAGACTAACAGACACACACAAATTCTCTTAAGTAGATATAGATAATAAATAACACATTTTCCCAGGTACCAATTCCTTTTGCCTGTGCTTGGTTCTTTTAGACAGGAATATAATGGACTTCAAGAGCTGGTCATTGGTTCCTCTGTATTGCAGATAACATCTAGACACCTGTTTGGTAGCCTTTTATGGCCTTGCCTTGGAAATACAGGCTGAGATCTTTAAAATTTGAGGAAGAGGGAGGGAAAGGAGAATGAAAATTCTCCTATATGTGTAAATGGCCTCATTTGCTAAAGGTTTAATTGCTCTATGTACATTCCAATGTGTAAAAAGTTTACTTACGTTAATTTTGCATCAAGCATATAAATAATATAGTTATGTGATGTATAAGCAAAAGACTGTTTAACTTTGTGGTTTAGTGCTCTGGTTTCTGCCACAGGCTTACTGGCAATTATTATTGCCAGTCACAACCATTAATGAAAAATATGGGATGGGTTTAAAATAATACATTTGGTGTTTTTTTGGGTGGTTTTTTTTTTTTTTGCCTTTTGGTTTTTAGACCTTTCAGGTGCACCTAAGTCACATTCTTAGGCTAGGATGTATTGTTTTTCTTAAAAAAAATCCCAAAGCAGAGATTTCCTGGAATCCTTTGAGTCCGTGGCATTCCAGCTTTCTGAAGAAAATGCAATAATGTGAGTCTCTCGATAAAAATCTTAAGAATTGACAATATGGGTCACAGTGACTCTGTCCCCTATCCGGATATCTGCTGTTTCACAGTCTATGCTCTATAATAGTAATGGGTGATGTTCATATCTCTTAGAGCTAGTGTTTCAGGCTGTTTGAAGCAGGCTGTTAAAAATGTGTTTATTATAGTAAATGTGTAACCACTGAAATTTTCAGCTGCTCCCCGAGAGTTAGTCTGTGTGTGGGGAGCTGGCTTTTAACCCTGCTCCCCCTGAGCACCGGCTTCTGCCTGACCCTCCCTCCCCCACTGCTGCCTCTGACACACAGTGTGTAACCATGCATGTTAACTAATGAGCCCAGGCGCATTGGGTAACCATGTAAACGGGTAACCGTGTAAACAGTTAAACTTTCACATTCCTTGTTTGAAGACTCAGGAAGACAATGCCATATTAATTTATATATGATTCATACATGAAGATTTTCTTTGCAGATGTAAGGACTGGAAGCCTTTTTTATTTCTCTGGCCATGTCTGCACTGAAACTGCTGCATTGGCACAGCTACATCTGTAGCTCTTTAACAAAGATGCTTTAATCCATCTCCTCAAAAAGTGGTAGCTATATTTGTGGGAAAAACTCACTCACCATTATAGCACTATCTATACAGGGGATTGGGTTGGTGTAACTGTGTTGCTCAGGGACGTGGATTTCTCAAACCCTTGAGTGATGTAGATATTCTGATAAAGATCTATAGCGTAAACCAGATGGAAACTTAGGAATCAGGTAGAAGGGGAAGGTCTTATGGCTGATTGCATGGCTGTGGAATGCTTAGGGCTCAGGTTCTGTCGTACATTGTTCCTGGTATTACTGTGCACTGATTGATGAGTTAGGGTGAAATGTTGAGAGGGCAGTGCAGTGGTTTAACTTAATTTTATTTTATTTGTGGCCAACAATGGCTTTTTTTTTTTTTTTTAAAGACACACAACAATGATCAGTAGAGATCATATCAATGGCAAAACTCATTATTTCACTGGAAGCAGCATAAGGCCTTTGAGTAATATAAATTCATGCTGCCTAGCATTAAAATTGCCTCTTCTGTATTATACTTTCTGATTTCTGTTGCATAGTTTGCATGCCTTATCTTCCATGAGCTACCCTTCTGAGCTACTGGAGAATCTCAGTAGAAGAGTTGAAAACTGGCTGCAGTTCTTGTGTTGGGTGATCTGAAATCAGGATAGTAATGTAGTTGTATGCATTTTATTAGAAATGGTCCCAACCTTCTGTTGATGCTCCAAAGTATGAAATTGCACAGAACAGTCCTCTCGCAACAGTCCTGCTATTTATTAAGCCAAATTAATTCTGTATGGAATGACAATAAGACCAAAGAAAGGCATCTTTGTAGGATTAAGCATGAGGGTAAGAAGGCAAAATCACTTGGCAAACTGAAGGAAAAGCAGCCCTTGCAAAGAGGAAAGCAGTGCATTCTTCTTTCTCCTGAATGCACAGCAGCCACACATGTTGAACGACTTTGAAGCTGCTTAATGTGACTTACTGTGTACCTTCTCTATACTATTTCTTGTCTGCAGAGATGCTGAGGGAAACTTGATAAGTGTATTAGAATGTATTGCATGCTTCTGTGACTACAGACTGTTGTTGCCTGAATGATAGATAAGCTGAGAAGGGGAAAACTCAGCTGGGATACCTTAAAAATGAAAAGATTAAATCTCATTTGTTGGTTTATACAATTCAGTGGAGTATGTCATCAGCACTAGCAATAAACTGCTGAATATATTGAGCCAAAATCTCCCAATGCTTCAGCCATGCTTTTCTATGACCGGTACTTCTTATTAGAACTTTAAGGTGAGGTATGCCCACAGATCCATTGGAAAATGTGTTGGGGGATATATATCTTTCTGCATAGTAATATTAAAAGCATAGCACATTGGTGTGTAGTGATGTGCTAGACATAGTTACTTGAACAATTTACAGGCCAGTTACAAACAGGAGTGATTATTATAGTTAGCAGTAAATTTCTGTCAGTGCTGAGGTAATATTGCACTCCATGATTGCGACCGGGTGCTCGCGAACAGGGTGAGTGCTAACAGGAGGGAGTTTTGAGAGGCTCTCCTGGAGGAGGAGAAGGAAGGAGCAAACTAAAGCACCTTGGGGTAAGTGGCTGCTTATATTTGGAGGTTTTGGGCTTGTGTGTGTTTGTTTGGAGTTTGTTTGTTTGTTTGGAGTGCTGAGCTGAGTGTGTTTGTTTGTTTGTTTGAAAGGCCGTGTGCTCAGGCAGGCAGGCAGGCAGTTGGAAGCTGATTAGGTTTGAATTGAAACACCGTGTGCTGATTGGCTGAGCTGTAGGCAGAGGGAGGAGCTATCAGGGAGGCCGAGCACTTAAACCCTGCTGGTAAGCGACCAGGGAGCTTTGCGACCGGGTGCTCGCGGACAGGGTGAGTGCTAACAGGAGGGAGTTTTGAGAGGGGAGTTTGGGGGGAGCCAGTGACTTCTATTGCCCTTAAACTAAATCCTTTATAACAACCTCTATCTGAAACATTTAATTAACCCTCATATATAATTAGAGTAGGAAATGGAGGCAGAAGCCCAGCAGCAGAGTGGGGGCTATCCTGTTTATTGTGTCGAGTGCAGTATGTATGACTACCTACCCTGTGGGCGGGTGGCGTATGTGTGTGCTCGATGCAAGGAGCTCCTGGCCCTCAGAGACCGAGTGCGTGCTTTGGAGGCCAGGGTGGCTGAACTGGAGGAGCTACGGAAGGCAGAGGTGTTTGTGGATGAGACTTTCTGGGACATAGTAGGGCTGTCCCACCTCCAATCTGACAGTCCTGATGCTGTTACGGAGGATGAAAGGCTCAGGGAAGGAGAGCAGTCAATGGGAACAGAGGGAAACCATCCCATAGTTGGGACCCTCCTTCCAGAGGGTGATGTTGTATCCTCTCGTGCCGAGGATACTTCTCCGGGGGAGGGAGCTCCAGCTGTTAGGAAGAAGCAGGTTTTAGTAGTGGGGGATTCGATCATTAGAAATATAGATAGTTGGGTTTGTGATGACCGGGAGAACCGTATGGTTACTTGCCTGCCTGGTGCGAAGGTTGCGGATCTCTCGAGGCATCTAGACAGACTTATGGGCAGTGCTGGGGAGGAGCCGGTCGTCGTGGTACATGTTGGTACCAATGACATAGGGAAGGGTAGAAGAGATGTTCTGGAGGCCAAATTTAGGTTACTAGGAAAGAGACTGAAATCCAGAACATCTTTGGTGGCATTCTCTGAAATGCTTCCAGTTCCACGCGCAGGGCCAGATAGACAGGCAGAACTTCAGAGTCTCAATGCGTGGATGAGACGATGGTGCAGGGAAGAGGGGTTTAGATTTATTAGGAACTGGGGACATTTTTGGGGTAGGGGGAGCCTATACCGGAATGATGGGCTCCACCTAAATCAAGGTGGATCCAGACTGCTGGCATTAAACATTAAAAAGGTCGTAGAGCAGTTTTTAAACTAAGAGGTGGGGGAAAGCCGATTGGTGCGGGGGAGCACCTGGATCGGACGGAGACTTCTCTTACACGAGGCTCCATAGGTAGGGATTCCCTAGAAGTTAGTCAGATAGGGAACGTGGGAAATAATATATGGGCAAGATCAGATGTGAAACAATCGTGCATAAAAAAATCCAATGTGTCTGTGAAAGGCGGACATATAAATAGTGGTAGTTTTCTAACATGCTTTTACACTAATGCTAGGAGTCTGTCTAATAAGATGGGTGAACTGGAGTACCTCATATCGAAGGAGGAAGTTGACATAATAGGCATCTCAGAAACATGGTGGAATGAGGACAATCAGTGGGACACTATCATACCGGGATATAAATTATATCGGAAAGACAGAACAGGTCGTGCGGGTGGCGGAGTGGTACTATATGTGAAGGATAATATAGAATCAAATGAAGTAAAAATCCTAAAGGAATCAAAATGTTCCATAGAATCATTATGGATAACAATTCATTCCTCTAATATGAATATGGCATTAGGAATATATTACCGACCACCTAACCAGGACAGTGATAGTGATGCTGAAATGATAAGGGAGATTAGAGAGGCTACCAAAATAAAAAACACAGTAATAATAGGAGATTTCAATTATCCCCATATTGATTGGGTGCATGTCACCTCAGGACGGGATTCAGAGATTAAATTTCTTGATGCCTTAAATGACTGCTTTTTGGAGCAGCTAGTACAGGAACCCACAAGGGGAGAGTCGGTTCTCGACCTAGTCTTGACTGGAACGCAGGATCTGGTCCAAGAGGTAACTGTTACTGGACTGCTTGGAAATAGTGACCACAATATAATAACTTTTAATATTCCTGTGTTGGGAAGAACACCGCAGCGGTCAAACACTCTGGCATTTAATTTCAAAAAGGGGAATTACACTAAAATGAGGAAGCTAGTTAAACAGAAACTAAAAGGGAGAGTAATTAAACTAAAATCCCTGGAAGCTGCATGGGAACTGTTTAAAGACACCATACTAGAGGCCCAACTTAAATGTATACCCCAAATAAAAAAACACAGTAAGAGACCTAACAAAGAACCACCATGGCTAAACAGCCATGTTAAAAAGGCAGTGAGAGAGAAAAGGGCAGCTTTTAAAAAGTGGAAGTCAAATCCTAGTGAGGAAAATAGAAAGGAACATAAACACTCCCAAATTAAGTGTCATAATGTAGTAAGAAAAGCCAAAAAAGAGTTTGAGGAACAGCTAGCCAAAAATTCAAAAAATGATAGTAAAATGTTTTTTAAATACATTAGAAGCAGGAAGCCCGCTAAAAAAGCAGTGGGGCCCTTGGATGATAAAGATATAAAAGGAGCGATCAAGGAAGACAGTGCCATTGCGGAGCGATTAAATGATTTCTTTGCTTCAGTCTTCACGGCTGAGGATGTTACAGAGGTTCCTAAATCTGAGCCAGCCTTTTTAGGTGACAAATCTGAGGAACTCACTCAGATTGAAGTGACATTAGAGGAGGTTATGGAATTAATTGATAAGCTGAATAGTAACAAGTCTCCGGGACCAGACGGCATTCACCCAAGGGTTCTGAAAGAACTCAAATGTGAAATTGCGGAGTTATTAACAGTGGTTTGTAACCTATCCTTTAAATCCACTTTGGTACCAAATGACTGGAAGATGGCCAATATAACACCAATATTTAAAAAAGGCTCTAGAGGAGATCCTGGCAATTATAGACCGATAAGTTTAACATCAGTACCAGGCAAATTAGTAGAAACACTAGTAAAGAGTAAAATTGCAAGGCACATAGAAGAGCACGAATTGTTGGGCAAAAGTCAGCATGGTTTCTGCAGAGGGAAGTCGTGTCTAACTAATCTGTTAGAATTCTTTGAAGGGGTTAATAAACATGCGGACAAGGGGCACCCAGTGGATATAATATACCTAGATTTCCAGAAAGCCTTTGACACGGTCCCACACCAAAGGCTTTTACGTAAATTAGGTGGTCATGGGATAGGAGGAAAGGTCCTTTCATGGATCAAGAATTGGTTAAAAGACAGAAAACAAAGGGTGGGAATAAATGGTAAATTTTCACAATGGAGGAGGGTAACTAGTGGTGTTCCCCAGGGGTCAGTACTGGGACCAATCCTGTTCAACTTGTTCATCAATGATCTAGAAAATGAGGTAAGCAGTGAGGTGGCCAAGTTTGCAGATGACACAAAGTTGTTCAGGACAGTCAAAAGCAAAAGGGCTTGTGAAGAACTACAAAAAGATCTCAGCAAACTGAGTGATTGGGCAGCAAAATGGCAAATGAAATTTAATGTGGGTAAGTGTAAGGTAATGCATGTTGGAAAAAATAACCCAAATTACACGTACTACATGATGGGGTCAAATTTAGCTACGACAGATCAGGAAAGGGATCTTGGAGTTATAGTGGATAGTTCTATGAAGACATCCACGCAGTGTGCAGCGGCAGTTAGTAAGGCAAATAGGATGTTAGGAATTATTAAAAAAGGGATAGATAATAAGACAAAAGATATCATACTTCCCCTATATAAAACTATGGTACGCCCACATCTCGAGTACTGCGTGCAGATGTGGTCTCCTCACCTCAAAAAAGATATATTGGCATTAGAAAAGGTTCAGAAAAGGGCGACTAAGATGATAAAGGGCGACTAAGATGATTAGGGGCTTGGAAAGGGTCCCATATGGGGAGAGGCTAGAGAGACTGGGACTTTTCAGTTTGGAAAAAAGGCGATTGAGGGGCGATATGATAGAGGTATATAAAATCATGAATGGTGTGGAGAAAGTGATTATAGAAAAATTATTTACCTTTTCCCATAATACAAGAACTAGGGGACACCAAATGAAATTGATGGGTAGTAGGTTCAAAACTAATAAAAGGAAATTTTTCTTCATACAGCGCACAGTCAACCTGTGGAACTCCTTGCCCGAGGAGGCTGTGAAGGCCAGGACTCTATTAGGGTTTAAAAAAGAGCTTGATAAATTTTTGCAGGTTAGGTCCATAAATGGCTATTAGCCAGGGATAAAGTATGGTGCCCTAGCCTTCATAACAAGGTAGGAGATGGATGGCAGGAGATAAATCACTTGATCATTGTCTTCTGTTCTCCTTCTCTGGGGCACCTGGCATTGGCCACCGTCGGCAGATGGGATGCTGGGCTCGATGGACCTTTGGTCTGACCCAGTATGGCCATTCTTATATTCTTATGTTCTTATGTATGTTCTTATGATATTTTGATTTAGTCAAAACAAAGCAGCATCTGTATGTATTATTTGTGTACTTTACTCATACCACAGATTGGAAGTATTAGTGATAAATCTTGCACTTAAGTATAAATTCAGGGTCATATTCTGAATTTGGTCCTCAAAATAGCTGATGTGCAAAAGAGGAAAGGATAAAGGACTAAAACATTCTTCAAATCCCATGTTACAGACCTTAATTTTTATTTCAGGAAATGTTGCTAAGTCTCTGTTTCAGGGTTTCTTTATTTCTTACTGTGCATCTGGGCTAAGATCCCATTTATCATGGTGATGTGTTAAAATATCACAAATTTCAAATAATCTTACCCAGTGATTGAAGAGCAACAAACTTTAGAAAATCCTTTGTAAATACTACAAACTACCTGAAACTGGCGCTGTTTGTCAGTTTGCCTGTATTAACTTTCTGATATTTCTATTGATTTAAAAAATAAGCCCAAAAGTTTACACGCATAACTCCCTTAAGAAAAATCCTACTGCTAATGCTTGAGTTTGTTCTCAATTTACATTCACTATTATACTTTACTAGAAGACTTACTTGGAGTTGGTTGGGCCTCTAACTCAAATAAGTTTTGTTTTTCTTCGTTTAAATCATTGTGCTGGGATAGAGCTTGGGATGAGGGGTTCAGTCTGCAGGCTGCCTTGGTGAGAGAGGACAATCCCAGCCCTCTCTCCCCCCCACAGCAGCTTGGAGCCAGGTGAGAAGTGCCTGTCCCTGGCTGCTGCAGCTGGCACAGCCCAAGGAGGAGGTGCATGCAACCCACCTGGAGGACAGACATATATACATAAAGACAAACTCCGAATAGTTATACTTCCTATTTGGGGAAAGATTGGGAGCATATTTCATGAAATCACACTCCTCTTTTATGGTCATATGATTGCCTTTGTCTTCTGAACATGGGGAAAAATGGATCTGTGCATTAACCCCCAGTTCTCAAGCACTTACTCCAATTATTCAAATCCACAGTTTTTCTAAAAAGGAAAGTTTACATTGGCAGTTTTAGTTGTCTGTATTTACATGCTTAGTGTTAGATATTCTGTTCATTCTCATGGTCAGCCACTACTCAGAGAAATCTAATGAGACCTAGACTGTGTCTATACTTCTAAAATTAAAGCACAGCCATGGCACTGCTTTAAAGTGAAAGTGTGGCTATGGCACAAGTGCTGGGGGAGAGCGCTCCCAGCGCTTTATATAAACCACCTCCATGAGGGGAGAAGCTAACAACACCGGGAGCCTGTTTACACCGGCCCTTTACAGTGCTGTAACGGGGTGTGTGTGTGTGTGTGTTATAAGGTTGTAGCTCAGTAAAGTGGCAGTGTAAACTTAAACAACATACAAGACATACAGAGAACAACTCAGGATAGACAAAGATGAGAGAGTTTTGTTTATGCCCTAAACAACATCTGACAGTGCAGGCAGAAATCAGATGCAGATTTTTCAATACAGCATTAAGAAATCATCACAAGGAACATGGTACGAATCTGTTATAACCTGATTCTGCAAAATTCAGAAACACTGTAAACTCTATTGATTTTCCATTATGTAGTTACAGTGGGCATCTCATAGTTGGGCAGGTGGTAACCAATCCAGAGCCTGGTATTTTCATGTCTGCTTCCTCCCATTGCTGTAAGTAGTCAGACTTTTCCCAATTGTTCTCCTGAATATCTCTGGGAGTCAGTGGGAGAGCTGCAATTGATGCAATCTCTCTCAGCCACCATCTGCATGTGTCTCAGATCTGAGGATCCCCTATGGAGCAAAAGAAAGCCAAAAATTCCTTTAGGGAACTGGCAAGGATGGGCAGAAAATGACCTTTCTGACCTCCATTGTAGGCCTGTTATATTGGGAATAACTTCAGTCCTCATTAACTCATGTAGTTCTGCTGCAGTTAAAATGGTGGAAGTAGCACTCAAGTGGGTGCTTGTATCCTAGAAGGACAGATCATACAGGAGATCTGATGGACACAAATTTGGAGGAGTGGCCTTAGGCAGGAACTCTGTCTTTTTATCTATGGAAACCCGATGTCCAGGAGCTATGATGTGGATCAGCCAGCTCCTTGTAGCTTCTTGGCTTTCTGAATTATGGGATCCTTTCTCCTCCCCTGTCAAGAAGCCTTCCTGGTAATCCTGGTGTCTTGCCAGGTTCTGGTTCTCTGGGTTGAGTTGCATGCCTGGATCTTTCAGCATTTGCTTTCTTCTGTACATTCCGCAAAAGGAGAACTGTA
The DNA here is from genome assembly GCA_032595735.1 of Pelochelys cantorii. Taxonomy (NCBI): domain Eukaryota; kingdom Metazoa; phylum Chordata; order Testudines; family Trionychidae; genus Pelochelys; species Pelochelys cantorii. The sequence continues at coordinate 19,243,694 of CM064338.1, forward strand.
GCTTCCTTCACTATCTGCTATCCCTAGGAAACTGAGGCATCCAGGGTTGAACAGAGCCTGAAGAGATCCATAACATTAGCCTGCAGGCCAGTTGCCATCTTTCTGTGTGACCTTTTTAAGTAAGGAGAAAGTTGTTCTCTGATGTGGCCTGGCTTCCTTTCCAAGGAGTCTCTGCTTTCCTAGTTAACAAAGAAATGTATCTTCTCTTTCTTCTTGAGAAAATCAGATATAGGATTTTTTAGGCTTGCCATATTGATGTTTTTGAGAAGCCTAAACATTTATAAAAATGTGCAGAAGCCATGAGTGCCTCTCATTATCTTTTTCTCCAAATGCCCAGTCCAGTTGACCTCAAACTTTTCCAAATAGAGAAGATCATACCTGTCTGTACCAATGAAACTTCAGGTGGATTAATTTAGTTTTGAGACGCCAATGGGAAGGAGTGAGTGTGATCAGATCTGGGTTTTTTATGAGAAGCTAAGCTCCAACATTTAACTCTCTCTCTTTATAATTAGCATCTCTTCCTAATAACCAAAGTCTTCAGGTGTCCTTCCCATATGGAGACTTCAGAGTGATCACTTGTGAACCACTGAATTAGGGGCCTTTGAGAAAGGAGCAGGGAGAGCTGAAAGTGTTGGAGGAAACAAACGTGGTTTGCACTTGGCGTTCTTGAGGGAACCTTTGTTCTAAGGAGCTCAGGTTGTTGACCTCTTCTTTTCTCTTCTGTGTTGCATTGCCTTTGGATTGAAGTATTCTTCCATACTAGAAAATCAGAGTTAGTTTGAAGAGTCTGAGCAGTTCAAAAGTGAAGTTACTCTGCCTTGATCCCTTAGGGTACGTTTACACTACAGCATTATTTCGAAATATCTAATTTCAAAATAGTTAATTTGAAATAAGATATTTCGAAATAACGCGTCTACACACAAAATGCATTTCGAAATAGCATTTTGCTATTTCGAAATAGCGCATCCACAGTGAGTGGAATCGCATTTAAATGCTGAATCGCATTTAAGGCCGGCCAGAACCAGTTCAGGCAGGGCATCAGGTCAGGAGTTACTTTGTGTGGCTGCTGCCTGAGGCTATCTGAGGCCTGTGCTTAAAGGAACCTGGCCCCCCCGCCCCAAGGACAGCTGGTTCTCAGGTTTCCCTGCTTGCTTGCCTACCTCGCTGAGGGACAGCAAAGCATTTTTGTCTCTGCGTGCTCTGCTTGCCCTCACTTGGGACACCATAGCACTCTGCAACATGGAGCCAGAGCTGCCCCTGGGCACTCTGGTGCTTCTCTTGGACGCATTGCTGTGAGCCTGGCTGCACTTTCTTCAAGCTGCCATCCGGGAGGTCCATTGGGGGGCTGTCAGTATCCAGGAGGCCCTGCGGGAGAGCTTTCACCCTGAGGAGCGCTAACAATCTCCCTGGTCTGCCCCACTGGGGGCTTGTGCCTCATTCCTCCCTCATGTCCTTCCACTTTACCCCTCCCTAACCCCCCTTCATGAAAATACTTATATTTTATTTGATATCAGGAACACAAACTCTCTTTATTTAACAACACTGGGGGGGCAGGAATGAAACTCTGGTGAGACTGGGGAAAGGAGGCCGGAGAAGGGAGGAGAGGGGAGGGGGAAACCTGGGAGGAGGGAGCTGGAAGGGGGAAGCAAGGGGAACAAGGGGTAGGGGAAGCTCAGGGCTCAGGGTTGGGGGTCTTGCCGGGCCAACTGTCTCCCAGCACCGCGGGTGTGGGGGGCCTCGGTGTCCCCAGGGGGATGGGGAGGGGATGGAGAAGTGGGAGGGGGAGAAGGAGTGAGAGGAGGAACACTAGCTGGGGAGGCAGCAGGTGCTGGAGCGGCAGGAGGCAGCACGCTCTGCACCAGAGTCTTCAGGTGTGGGCAGATGGCATGGCCCTGGGCAAGCTGCTCCCACCGGAGCTGCAGGTCGTCTTGCACCCAGTTCTGGAGGGTGCACTGCAGGGCTCGCAGTGCCCCCAGGTGCTGCTGTCGGTACCCCTCCACTGCATGGGTGGTCCTGAGGAGCCCTCGGGTGCGGAACCATGTCCTGGGTGGTGTGGTGCGCCCTGCATGCACCGCTTGTGCAGCTGTGGAGAAACAAGAGAATTGGTCAGTTATCCCCAGGGACACAGTGGGTGAAACCCAGCCCCCCTCTGCAAGGTGAGGATGACCGTTTCCTGCACCATCAAAGCCAATGTGCTTGCACAGAGGCCATGTTCGGAATATCCTGCTATCCCCGGGAGTGGGAGCTGCCCAGAGACCGCACCTATGCCCCTGTGCTGTATATAGTGTGGGTGGGGTGGGGGGGGATATGTCCCCTGCCTCTGTGTAGAGTGGCCTTGTGGAGGGAGGGCGTTCTGCTGTGTCCCACCCCGGAGTCAGGAGAATGTCATGCCTCTTCACACACGCATGTGGCTAACAGGGTAAGGCCCCTGTGTGGCAGCCAGCTGGGGTCACATGCCCAGAGGTGGTATGGCACATGCTCGCACATGCACAGGTTGCTGCGTGATCTGTGGGCAGCAAGGCCCATGGACGCAGTCCCTGGTTTCCGTCTTCTCCCGCTCTCCCCCCCCCCCCCCCCGCATAAGGGGACAGTGATGGCACTCACCTGTTGTTGGGCTGGCAGGCTTGGAGCTGGCACAGGCACTGTGGCCAGACTCTACCCCTTTAAGGGCTCCGGGGATGGGGGGAGGGAGAGGAGTTTTCTTGGTTGAGGCCAGAGTGGCCAGCAGGGCACCCTGGGAAGGGCTGGAGGCCCTCTATTTTGAAATAAGCATCTACACAGCGCTTATTTTGAAATAGCAGTTTCGAAATAGGCGTTATTCCTCATGGAATGAGGTTTACCAATTTCGAAATAAGCCCTCCACTATTTCGAATTAATTTCAAAATAGTGGTTGGCTTGTGTAGATGCTAGTAAAGTTATTTCAGAATAACAGCTGTTATTTCAAAATAACTTTGCTGTGTAGACATACCCTTAGTTATTTGTTAAGCTCTATTTAAAACCTTTACAAGTCATAAAATAGGATTTTTTCTGTTTAAAAACAGAAAATGATATTTGGATGTTACTTTGCACATATTATTCATGTAGAAAAGTTAATTTTTTTTGGCATTGCTTTCTCAAAAAGCCTGTTTTTTTCCCAACAAGATAATGATTTCTTTCTTAGCTTTACATCAGTGGCGGAGCTGTCTTCATAACTACTGTGTAAACATGTAATTATGTGACTATCTCTTGGCAAGATTTCTAGAACGAGAGAGAGAGAATAAAGTGTAGCAGACTTAATACTAGACTGTAGGTGCCCAGACTTCAGAAAATGCTAATGTGTGCACATGTAGATGTGAAGAACAATTTCCACAGAATTTGTGGGTATGGTGCTTGTGCTTTAATGGTTAATAAGATGTAGGTGTAATTTTCTTTTGACTAGGCTACTTTTAAAGTGCTGCAGCCAAGGCCGTCTCTAGTGGGGTGAGGGGCCCAAGAGGCAGGTGGCAAACTTCTAATTTGCTGGGAGAGCTCTCCCTCCCCCCTCCCCCAGCTCTGCCCAGGCCCTTCCCCCACCCGCACCTAAGTCCAGCCCTCTGCTGAGCATGCTGTGCCCTCTCTCCTCTCCCCACTCCCTTCCTGATGCTGCAAAAGCAAAACATATGATATGCAGGAAGCAGTAGGCACTGAGGGGGAAGGAGGCACTGATTGGCAAGGGCGTCTCAGCGGCAGGCAGGAGGCACTGGGGAAGGGGGAAGGTTTTGGTAGAGGGGTTGTTCAACACCCATCATTTGGCTGCTTGACATCCATAATTTTTTTTTTCCATGGGTGCTCCAGCCCCAGAGCATGCAAGGAGTCAGCGCCTATGGCCTGGGACAAATCAGCCTCGCTGCTAGTGTCCTCAATGTAGTAGAGTGCCTAGTTGCCCAGCCACCACTCGCTTTCCCCCTAGTTTCCTTGCCATCTGTCCTCCTGTCCTCCTGTCCACCTGACTGCTGTTCTGCTGCTCCTCACTGCCTGCCCGCCCACCTGCTTCCTCACCCCACTCATCTGCCTGCCTCCCTCCCAGTCCATCTCCCCATTCTCCTTCTCACAATTTTATCAATGCATGTGGCCTCCCAAAGCATGGGGCTTGCAATGATTACCCCAGTTCACCATCCCAAGGGATGTCTTGTCCCAATGGACAGCTCTAGCTGTAGTTGCACTGCTGGAGTGCTTCAGTGTAGACACTGCCTACAGGGATTGAAAGGCTTCTCTTGTCAGGACAGATAATCCACCTCCTTGCAAGACAGGAAGCTAATTTGAAGGGAGAATTCTTCTGTTGACTTAACACTGGTCCACACACAGGGTTAGCTTGGTAGAACTATGTGTCTGAAGCCTTGTCTATACTAACCCCCAACATCAATTTACTTCAGCTATGCAAATAGTACATTTCAAAGCTGGCACGTGCGCGCAGCCTGGGGCCAGCGGGAAGTCCCGCTGACTCTGGGCTCCACGTGGGTGCTTACCCTTTGAAATGCACAAGAGCCCTTGGGGACTCATGTGCATTTCAAAGTGGAAGCACCCTCATGGAGCCCACAGTCAGCGGGACTTCCCGCTGGCCCCAGGCTGCATGTGGAGTTCTGCATTCCTCCTTTGAAATGTACAAGAGCCCCTGTAGGTCCATCAACTACTCAACTAGTAAATTAACTGGTATTTAACATCCTTAGGCTAGACTAGAACAGGTGATGAAGTGAGCATAGCAAATAGTCAGAATTCTCTCTATTACTACATCTGGAATCACCTCTCTATTTATTGATGAAAACTTTCTGTGATTACCTTTGTAAGTAAGGCGGGTTTATAACCCCCCCAAATCACAAAGAAAATGTGTTGTAGAAAACAAGTATCATCAGCACTAAGATTCCCAAAGGAATTAGCTCCTGGTGTAATCTACCTGCTATTGAGTGCTCCATTTCCAAACATGTACTCTGTAGCTCCTGAGCTCTGATAATAATAAAATGATATATTGCTTGGAGAAAAATCATGTCTGAGGAGTGCAATCAGAATGTTTGTAGTGACAGTGTAAAAGCTCATCATCAAACCGGTTTCATTATATGTATTTAGAAAAAAAACTTTGTGGAAGAAGAATGAAGAAATGTAACTTTTTTTTTAATGTGACTAAATACACAGTTCAGGAAAATAAAACCAGTGTCAGAATTGTCTCTTATAGATACATTCCAAAACCATCAAAATAATAAGATATCAATTCAGAATTTTGGTGGTAATCCTATCATTCTGATAATATAATCTACTTTTTAATTAATAAATTGCCTGTCTGAAAGATTTAAAATGGAAAACAGAAAAAAATCCTTAAAATAAACAGACTAGAAAATGCCCTGCATCAATTACTGTTAATGTCAAATCAAGGCAGCAATATCAATTCTGATTCAATCTCATGTAACTTCCTATTAGTTAACTGTAATATGCTAAGGTAATTGCAGGAGACTGGATTTTTCCTCAGTACTGTCTAGAATAACCTCCTTTGAAACGGTGCCTCTTAGGTGTTCCAAATATTGTGGTCCAGAAATCTTTTAACACTTGTAAAGTCAGAGAAAATGCATCCTTACCCATCACTCTGATTTTAGGAAGAGTCAAAATTGTTGTCAGCTTTTATCTTGGCAATTTATTAAGCCAGAGCAGTATCTGGAAAAATACATATCATAGTATTTTTCTTACCAATTAATATCAAACATTCTTTACATTAACGTTCAGTGTACCATTACTGTTTGTCCTTTCCAGTTATCATAGTCAGTTGCTGAGTTTCTTACTGGTGTATGCTCCTGAGTTATCCCTGGGGATTTAATAGGAAACGGGGGTAATTAGAGTTGAGAATAAATTCTAAATAAAAAGTCAGCTTTAAAAAAAGTCGTCATTCTGAGAAGGTAATCCACCATTGAGGGCAGTAGTGACCTGTTGTCAGCCCACTCTGCCACCTGGCTCGGCTTTTTAAGGGTTGGGAAAAATCTTGTAGATGAGTACAGAGATGTATGAATCCTGGGAATGAATAGTGATTGGGGAAGAAATCTGGAGACTGTATGTTTCAAGGTCTTGAAATCTTGCAGAGCAGGCAGAGCAAGGCCCTTCTTGGAAAGAATTGGGAGAAGGGGAGGGGCGTAAAGGATCCCTTTTCCGTCATTGTCTGTCTGGGGGGGGCAGTGCTCGCTGGAAATTTGTGTGAGTGGGGACTGCTTCCGTTCCCACTTGTGCGGTCACCCTCCTTCCCCCCCCCCCCCGCTTCTGCCTTTGAAATGTACAAGAGCTGCCCATGGCTCTTGTACATTTCAAAGGGAGAGGCACACCAGCGAAGACCAACACAAGTGGGGACTGCTTCAGTCCCCGCTCACACCATTTCCCCTCTGTGCCTCTGCTACACCCCCACCCATCACACCTGCAGAAACAGTGCTGGGGGAACCGACTATTAAGCTGGCTCCCCCCAGCACCGGCTCCTGCTCCCCACCCTTGCTGTCTCTCTCTGATAGGGGCAGCAGAGGGAGGAAGCAACTAGTCGAGCCACTACTTGACTACCCGGCAAGCATATGCTTATCAGGTAGTCGACTAGTTGCTTTTACATCCCTAGTCAAGGCTTCATAAACTGCTGCAAAAGAATCTACAGGTTTGTCAAGAAAACCCCAAGAGCAAATGCTCTGAGCCCAGATTTATATGCTGGTGTCAGGCTGCATTTGAGAGAAGGCATCCATTTGCCAAGATCCAATCAATCTTAAATATCCATCTCCCCTTGAACTCAAAACATGTCTTTCGTGAAATGACAGAATGGAGAGAGTGAGTAAGTATCCATCAGGTGATCTCTGCCATGATTGCCTCCTAAAGTGTCCATGTCCTTGGGATGCCTCAGATTGTGTAGAACATGTTCAGCTCGGTGTAGAGAATGTTGAGTAGTTTTCTCCCCAGAGGGGCATAGTGTCGTGATAGCCCTTTTGTTATATCAGCGCACATCAGTGATGCTCCCACTTGAGCATGACACTGCCATTCTTACTGAGAATGTGAGGAGTTCAACGTGATGCGTTTCTCTTTGCCCTCCATTCACTGAAACTAGACTGCTGCCTCCACATTTGCAGTGCAGTGCGGTTAGAAATGTATCTGCCTCATTTCCAGACTGGTTTCCAGATGATAAATCATGTTTTTGTGCAAAAGTGTCTTTTGCATACTAGTGGCCTAATTAGTAATCCTAAATGGGTTTGCTAGCTCATACATCTGCAGACTTATTTCAGTTTGCTTTTCCCTTTTAAAGTGGTCAGGGGAAAAAAAAAGTAGAGTGCTCACTGAGAGAGAGCTGGCAGGCACTTGGCAAATTTGCTCCATAATATTGGTACATTTTACTACGAGGCTCCAGCACTGCAGCTACTCTAGAAATTTGGCTCTGAGCTTCTGCTGAGCAGACACTGCCAGTTGTGTCAAATCCCTTGGCAGTTCTATCTTCAAGGCAAACATCCACAGGGGGATTCTAGTAAAATCATCAAATGAATTTGGTATCTGAATAAAGCCAGTTGTGAACAGAACTCCAGAGGGAAAAGACAAGCCTATTAATCTCTTTCACCAATTATCATGCACTTTATTTTCAGTACAGAAGTGCCACTGAATAATAAATACAGCTACAAAGTAAAGCATGTGTGGATCGTTACAGAAAAGATAGAAGAGGTAGGAACTATCCCATTCCCTATGAATTTTAAAATGTTTTTGAGAAAAAGTTTCAAGTTATTAAAACATAAAGCAAGTTTTGGGTGGGAGAGTTTTTAATTGATCTCTGATGTAATTTTACCCTCAGTTATTTATTTATTTATTTTTGTTGACAGCTGGAGTGTACTGAACCTAGTCCACTCACATTAATTTCAGTGGGAGTTGAAGGTATTCAGTATCTCCAAAGAGGCAGTCGGCACCTTGAAGGCATTATCTGAAGGGATTGTTGTATTCGCTTCAAATAAAAAAGCAAAAGGGGTGTGTACGTATGTCTGCTAGAACATACATTCTGGTTGAAGTCAGGCTGCTGCAGTGCTATATTCCTCTCCACTTACTGAACCTCTCCGGCCTTTTGGGTACCATGATTACACTCACTGTCCATGTGTTGCCGAATCAGTTTGTGTGTAAGGGAATAGCTCTTAGTGTCTTACTGGAAACATGGAAGTTTAAATGCCTCAAGAAGCTGTCATCAGCCAGCATACTGGAAATCATTGTTGGAAAGTGTTGGCAGTTTCCTGGAGAGATTATTCTTGCATGGAAAGTCAGCTCAGGACTAGGATATTTGTGTGCTGGAGGCTTTTACTAACACCACGAACTATAAACAGGAACATAATCTATTGACTTGGTTATAAACTGTTTTATGATTAAAAGAAAACATTTAATTTGAAATCTTTTTTTTTTTCCTTTGTATCTTCTTTGTTGCTCTTTCTACACAGTTATCAGCTTCCCAAAAAAGCACAGCTGTTTTTACTGCTGGTATATTGATTTCGTCAGATTTCTCTTCTCTGAAATGATTGAGAGGTTTAGGGTCATGCAGTTCAGACATCTGTAAAATAAATTTGGTGTCTTGAATTCAGATATGTTTTTAAGCAGATTAAAAATAGTATTAAACCTTTCCCAAACCATAATTGTTGTTTTAAAAGGTAGCTATGATATCATACTTTTCCTGATATAACTGAACAGTTACCAGGACAGCAAAGGGTGAGTTGTGGCTCTCTTTCCTACCAACATTGTAATTCCCCTCCCTCCTCCTCTTTTTCCATTAAACAATCTAAAGATTTCTATAATCTTTTCACTTTTTATCTCAAGTCACAAAGTACATTGACTTGCTGTGGTTTGAAAAGAATACAGATATAGCAGAACACCCATAAAACTACCTCTTTCTTCCTGAAGTAAAGATACCAGCCTTGCAGATGGGAAAGAGTATGTAAATGATGATTGTAAGATCTAGCTCCTGCGTATTTTGGCAGTGTTATACTTCCTAACTTGTTTTTCTGAACTCCTGTAGTCACTGAAATTTACATATTTGACTTAGTGCTGCTTCCCTTACTCTTTGTTTCTTAGATGCCCATTCATATATATGTTATCTACATAGGTTTTAGGGTTTATTGATGCACAGCTTACTATACTGATAAGACTTCAGACAGAGAGGAATAGTATGCCTAAAAGAAAAGGAAGGGGTGCAGGAAGGAAAGTCAACTATGCATGAAATCATCATGCCATTAGATGGCAATGGAAGCATATGTGCCATGATATGTTTGAAAAACATAGTAAAAAGATTGTGGCGATTTCTTGGAGTGTGCATTGGGGAGGGACTTCTAGTGTGTCCTTCTGGCAGGATCAATTTTATGATGCTTAAATACTCGCTGATAGATTGGTGTCAAGTCTAACTTGTTCTATGGCTATAAAGTTTCCCTTTGGTAGTTAACTTAAATTTTCCCTGCTGTAGTTAAAGCCTATTACTACTTGTTCAATATGTATCTCTTTGTGTGCATTTGTAAGACAATTATGTCTCCCTTCAGCCTCCTGTCCTTTAGACCAGGGTTTCCTAAACTTTTTCAGCTGCAGAGCCCCTACGGCAGGGATAGCAATAATTTTTGCCCAGGGGCCACTTGAGAAATTTTTGAAGTGGCTGTGGGCTGCCCCGGAAGGGGCAGGGCCTCAGGTAGAAAGGGTGGGGGCAGGACACTTCCATGCTTCCCCACTCACAGACCCTGATTGGTCTGGTGGTGGGGGAGCACGCTTTGCCCACCCCCAGAGAGAATCGCTAGCTATTCTGAACAGCTGGCAGTTCCCTCTAGGCACCCATGCCCCTGGTGGTGGAAGGAGACTTCGCGCACTCCCCCTTGCCCCCAGGTCAATCAGGGCCTGGGAGAGCATGCAAAGTCTCTCCCTCCCTTCCCCCACTCTGCAAGGGAGCACTGCAGTTAGAGTCAACTGCCAGCTGACTAGCAGCTGGTGGCTGACTTTGCAGGAGGAGACTTTGTGCACTCCCCCTGCCCCCAAGCCATGATTGGGGGGAACATGTGAAGTCTTCTCCTGCTCTGTCCCCATCTTGCAAGGAGTGTGCGGCGCTTAGAAGTGCATGCCTCTCGCAGGGTGGGAGGAGACTTACCATGGTCTCCCCTGCCCCCAGGCCAATCAGGGCTTCGAAGCGGGAGAGCGTGTGAAGTTGCCTCTTGCCCTGCCAGGAGTGCGTGGCACTTCTAAGCTCCATGCACTCCTTGCAGGGCGGGGGGCGACTCATGCGCTTCCCCCAGGCCTGATTGCGTGCTTCCTCCCCCCATCCCGCCCCAAGCCAAAGTCTCTCGTTCCCTGCCCTCCGGCACGCTATGCTTAGAGTCACCACCAGGGTTGACTCTAAGCGCTGTGCGCTCCCCCGTCCCTAGGCCCTGATTGGCCTGGGGGTGAGGGAGTGTCAGGGCCTCCACAGGCCAGATCAACCTGCTTGGCGGGCAGGATCTGGCCTGCAGAGGCCCTTTTGCCCACCCCTGCCTTACGGATTCAGGACCAGCCTTTGTCGATCATGCCTGTTGCTGAATATAAACTTGCAGAGGATATTGCCTTTGTCGCCCTCTAGGAAAGGAGGGGATGGTGCATTTCTCCCCCTCATTTTCCATGTAGGTCAACTTACAAAGAATGTCACTAAGTATAACCCGATTTCCAGGGGATTACACTTTGGTATACCCTTGATTTGCAAATCACTGTGAAGCAACTAGGTAATGCTGCAGTTTCCATTAAATACCAGATCAGGGTTCACTTAGTGCAGTAGTTCTCAAACTTTTTGGCTGGAGGTCCATCCTATTCAACGCAAACCTTTCCACAGGCCACCAGCCAACTACCTATGTTGACAAAATGCCTTTGCTTAACTGTAAATACCTTAAATACTCAATTGTTCATATTAGGCTACTGGCAGCTATAACATAAGAGGGTTTATGTAACTGGTAAGAAAGGAAATATTATTACTCAGAATCATTAACCAGATTAAGCACTTTATCTTTATAATGTTAGTTTACCAAACTTCATTTGAAATAAAGTAAACTATTAATTTATGTCCAAAACAAAAGGTTTCAGCGTTGTCTTTATTTATGACAAGTCTGGGGAATCTTTTTTGGGTTGGTAGCCATTGCTCCACAGAGGAATCAGTCGGGGGCCATAAAAGTTATAACCAAAAAAAAACAAAAAACCAACCAACACACACAAACCCCAACCTTCACGGATGTAGCCCCTGACTAAGACACCCCACTCCCCTTAGCATTCCAGCCCCCTGGGGAGGGGGAAAGGGAAGGGAGGATTGAAGTTCAGGGCTTCCCACAGGTCAGATTATCTCTTCTGGGTTCCCAGGGGTAGTAGATTTTGTGGGTCTTCCAATGCTCTGGAATGGAGCCAAAATGAGGGGTTCAGTATGTAAAAGGGGGATCCTGGGGAGGGAGATGTGGATGGGGCTGGCCAGTCTGGCCGGGAGGTGGGGTGTAGGAGTGGGCTAAGGGTGAAAATCTGTTCAGGAGGTTGGGCACAGGAGCTGGCTGAGGGTAGCGGGTCTGGGAAGGAGATGGGTTACAGGTGGGGGGTGAAAGGTTTGGGTAGGAGGGAGGGTGCAGGAGCAGCCTGAGAGTGTGGTATCTGGGCATGAGGGGGATGGGATTGTTTACCTGGCTCCACACACACTGCCATTCCCAGGTATCACCACCCACTGCTCCCATTGGCTGTGATTTTAGCTGATAGGAGCAGTAGGGAAAGCCTACGGGCGAGCAGTTTCCTGTGCTGCTGTTCTTCCAGCCAGGGGGAAAGTGAGCGACAGCATGTGGAGACGCTTTCTTCCCCCACTAGCCAGATTTCCCCCTCCCCCACAGTGGGAAGCTGGTGCTGGCACTCCAACCATGTGCCAGGTGGAACTATGGGGCAGGAGTGCCAATACCACCTCCTCACTGCAGGGAAGAGGGGCTGAGACCTGAGCCTCTGTTTGAGAACCACTGACCTAGGGACATGAAGTTTACATCTGGCAGGATGAGGGGTCTCTAGGAAGCATAGCAGCCAGGTGTTTTGAGTGAGGTTCACCAAGGTTTTGCCATCTGTGCAGGATTGTTTGAATCTGTACCCTGTTCCCTGATGCTCTGATCAAAGGAGTACAGTTACATCTCTGTGTTGCAGTGCAGGCTCCTGTGCCCAAATGGGTGTAGAACTTGCAGACTGGAAGCCCTGGATCTCAGTGAATGAGGAAGTAATAAAATCTGGCAGTTCTAGGAAGTAACAACTTCTGTGTTTTTTATTCTTTTGATCTGTAAATCACAAAGTAGATTAATATGTTGATTGAACGGTTGATGTCCTGGAGATGAAATTTGTCATATAGTTTATTATTGAATTGCGAAGGAAGCACAGAAATCTTTGGCAGTATTCCAGGCATTCTTTATAGGGACAAATCTACCATGACAGAAACTGGGCATGACGTTTGACTTTAGGGCCATTTGTTATTTACCCTTTACCCCATAGTTCTGGCTTGTTAATTTCAACCTGCTCTACAAGTAATAAAGTGCAAAGATACTGTACAGTACAAACCTGCATTATCTTTACTGACCAGTACATTTTTAGCTTCCGATATGTGGGTGGATCAGTTTATTAATTATATTTGTTAAAGTTTTTGGCATATGTTGGACTCTTGTTAATTTTTAGTAGCCCAGTCTTTTTTTAATTAAGAATAACTATTAATCAGATATTTTGTATTTCCCACTTTGACTAAGAAAAGAGTTTCAGACTCAGTATCTTGATGTTTAGGAAAAGTTGTCATAATATAGTACTCATTTCATGATTTCAGATAATAATGGCGACATTTTCAAATGCACCTAAAAGATTACTCCTGAGAGAATTCTGTGCTAAACAATTTTTAAAAGTCTGTCTTCCACCCAAATTTTGCACACAACATTTTAAAATTCTGCAAATCTGGATACACAGTGGCTTGGGGGGAGGGGGGGGGAGCTCTGGGCAGAGAGGCAATGGGACTCCTCAAAGAGTCCTAGGTGGTTGAGACAGCGATTTTACCTCTTCCAGCTGCTCTGTGCACCCAAAATAAGATGGTACCCAAGCTGCTAGGGAGGGCTGCTTGATTGTTCTTGCAGCTTTCATGTGTTTCCCTGTTAGGAAGTCCTTTTTTTGTGAGGAGGCAAAGAAATCTGCAGGAGTCATGAATTCCACATGTGCACAATGTCCTCCAGAAGTAAAAGATTTAGGGACGTAAATCCCATTGAAAATCAGTGGGATTTGTGCTCCTTAATCCTTTGTGTCTTTGAAAATATACCCCATATAGTCAGTTTACCAGAGCATTAAACCTATGGTAGGATTCCTTTCGTAATTAATTTTAGGCATCAATCCTGCAGACACAACATGTGCTTAACTTAAGTATACAAGCAGTCTCACTAAAGCTAATGGGATTTTTTTGTGTTCTTAAAGGTAAATGCATGTGTAAGTGTTCGGGAGATTGAGGCCTTTGTGGTAAAACACTATAATCACATGTAAGTGGTTCTATGGGTTAGTTTTCATGCTTAAAATGATACATTTGTAGACTTCACTGCATGAGTTTCAACTTATTTCAGTAAATTGGTAGCCTTACAGTTTGATTAAAATGGTCCTTCAGGTATCTGTGCATTATGAGCTGCTTTGCTAAATTCATTTAAGTGGATTTTTCAAGTATTTAGAATTCCTGACTCTTCGGATTTTATAAAATGCAGCTCATTATACCAGAGGAAATTATATTAAAGCACCTAATGTTTTTGTTTTATAGCCTGTACCCCCAAAGGGTCAAGGAGACAAGTGTGGCATTTTTCAAGGCTTCAACTCATTTTTCCTAGCTAAGTCTTTCTTTCTCCCAAGAATAAAAAATGTAATCGTCTTTTCATTAGGATTGCCATGTAATTCTCAATACTCTACAGCTGTGGTATCCAACACGCTAGCCACTAGCCGCATGCAGCTATTTGGCTGGTTGAGTGTGGCTAGTTCACTATAGCAGTAGTGGTGACTGCTTCAGAACTGGTTGGACATCTTGGCTCTACTACTATAACTGCATTCAGCATAGAATCTGCTCACTTGTTCTTTTCATCTGAGTGGTTCATCCTTCTGAGAAGATTCTGTCTTTTGAGAAATGTTTGAGAGGTTAGCATTCCTTGTTGGGAGCTTGTATAGTATCTGCAATAGCATGATTAAAAGAAACCCAAGTTTGCATTATAATTTCAGTTTAGACAACGGTTCAGGCTCCTGGTTTCTAGTCTACCATGCCATTATCCCGTGTTACATAATTCTGTCCAGTCTTGGCTGGTATTAGCTTACAATACATGCTAAAATCCAAAGAGTCTTAATAACAAATATGTAGGCTGTGGGAGTTTCTTCCCTCCGTCGAGAAGGTGCTGATTCCAGAAAATCACTCAATGAAATGGAGCCTGCAAGGTGCCTGCTGACCTGTCCCAGGCTTTGGGGATAGTTTGTACATGATGAAAAGTAGCTGAGAGAGACTCAACTTGCTGTTAGAGTAAATGTTTCCTCTTAGATTTAAAATTATTGCTTTGAGTTTACATTTTAAATACTTGCTAAGAATTTCATCTATACCACCATTTACAATTGAAAACTTCATCTGCTTCTTCTGAAGTAAAACCAATGTGTCCTCTGGGGAGAAAAACATGCTTGAATTTTAATAAATTCTGACACAAGGATTAAAATCTTCTCAATATGCAATTGTAGAACTAACTGCAGAACTGAAAGGTAACTCAAGAAGTCAGCCCTGCTGAAAAGCAAGACCACATATATTTAGACCACCCCGAGAGGTGTTTCTCTAACCTGTTCTTAAAATCCTCCAGTGATGGGAATTCTACAACCTCCTTTGGAAGCCTGTTTCAGAGCTTAACTACCTTTTATATAAGAATATTTTTCATAATATCTAACCTCCCATTGCTGCAGATTTAACCTGTTGCTTCTTGTCCTACCTTCAGTGGACATGAGGAATAGCCATATCATACAACAATCCTTAGAATATTAGCCTTTTTTGTAATTGCATTACATTATTGACTCATATTGAATTTGTGATTCATTATAAACCTCATATCCTTGTCAGTAGTACTACTTCCTAGTCAGTTGTTTCCCCTTTTGTAATATATACATATTTTGCTAGTTTTTCACTGTTCTTGGTATTTCTGAGTTTAGTGGTGGAAGTACCATTGCCCTCCTGGCTCCCAGGGAGGAGGCTTCGCTGCTCTGCTGCAGCAAAGTCACCTCTCCAGCTGCCGAGTTGAGTGTAATAGACACCATTAACCGACAAGCATTAGCTTAAACGATTAGTCGGTTACACTCTAACATCCCTACTTAAGAAATCATCTAGTTCTGTCTCCTGTACTCAAGGTAGTTATCTAGAGTATCTCTGACAGTTGGCTTTCTAACTTGCTCATAAAAATCTTAAGTGACAGAAATTCTACAACATCCCTAGTAGGGATGTAAGCAACTAGTCGACTATCCGATAAGCATATGCCTTTATCAGATAGTCGATTAGTGAGTCGACTAGTTGCTGCTTCCCTCCTCCCCCCGCTGTCTCTATCAGGCAGAGGCAGCTAGGGGGGAGCAGGAGCCAGTCGGTGCTAAGGGAAGCCAGTTTAAAAGCCAGTTTCTCCCCAGCACCATCTCTGAGGGGGGGGATAGGGAGGCAGAGACCTGGTTGCAAGCCTAGTGGCTCTTAATACATTTAAAAGGCAGAGCCGCAGCAGGGTTAGCTCCCAGGGCCAGGAGTTAACCCCGCTACAGCTCTGCAGTTCCCCCCTTATCAACTAGTTGATGGAATTTCCATCAACTAGTCGATTAGCTAATTAAATGCCATTTAACATCCCTACTCCCTAGCCATTTTATTCCAGTGATCAACCTCCCTGATGGTGAGGAGGTTTTTCCTGGTCTCCAATCTAAATCACTGTTACTGCAATTTAAGCTCATTGCTTCTTGTCCTATCCTCAGAGGTTAAGAAGAACAATGTGTCTCCCTCCTCCTAACAACCCTTTAGGTACTTCAAAACTGTTACCCTGTCCCCTCTGTCTTCTTTTCTCCAGACTAAACAAACTCATTTTTTCAGTCTTTCCTCATAGATCATGTTTTGTAGGTCTCTAAAGCTTTTTGTTGCTCTTCTCTGGAGTTTCTCCAATTTGTCCCCATCTTTCCTGAAATAGTTGAGGCCTAAGCAGCACGGGGTAGAGCAGGGAAGAATTATCTCATGTTTTGTTTACAGCAGTCCTACTAACACATACCAGAATGATGTTTGCTTTTTTTGCAGCTGTATTAGGCTACTAACTCATGTATAGATTTTGATCCACTGAGACTCCCAGATCCCTTTCTACAGTGCTCTTTCCTAGACAGTCATTTCCCATATTTTAGTTGCGCAACTGATTGTTCCTTCCTAAGTGGAGTACTTTGTGTTTGTATTGTTGCTTATCTTATTATCTTCTAAGTATTTGTGACTTAAGTGCTTCATAATTTGCTCCATTATATTTCCAGATACTGAAGTTAAGTTGATTGGGCTGTAATTCTCCAGGTTAACCTTAAGATAAGACAAATAGAGTGCCATTTCCAATCTTGTGACATCTCTCCCATCTTCCATGACTTTTCACAGATAATTGCCGATGACTCAGATATCTCTTCATCTGCTTAAGTATTCTATTTCATCCAGCACTGGTGACTTGAGGACATGGTAACTTCTCTAAGTAATTTTAAACTTGTTAATTTTAGCCTCTGATTCTACCCTTTTTTTTTTTTTTTTTTTTTTTTTTTTTTTTTTTTTGTCACTGGCATTAAGTAAGTTAGATGTCCAATCGGTGCTAACTTTTTGGTGAAAACCGAAGCAAAAAAGTCATTTATGTTCGGCCATGTCCACATTTGTTGTTCTACGGGCTTATCCTGCCTTTGGTCTTCCTCTTGCTTCTAATGTATTTGTAGATTTTTTTTGCATGTCTCCAGCTAGTTTAATCTCATTTTGTGCCTTGGCCTTTCTAATGTTGTCCCTATATACTTGTATTATTTGTTTATGTTCATCTTTTGTAATTTGACCTAGTTTAAACTTTTTGTAGGATTCTTTTCTGAATTTCAGATAATTGGATATCTCCAAGTTATGCCAAAGTGCTCTCTTGTCAAACTTCCTATGTTTCTTGCAGGGGGAAAATTCTTTGCTACCTACCAACTCCCTGAGTTTGCTAAAGTCTGCCTTCTTGAAATCCATTATCTTTACTGTGCTGCTTGCCCTCCAACGATTCCTTAGAGTCATGAACTCTACCGTTTCCTGATCATTTTCACCTAAGCTGCCTTCCATTTTCCAGTTCTCAACCAGTTTCTCCCTAATTGTCAAAATCTAATCTGGAACAGGCTCTCCCTTTGTAGCTTTCTTCACCTTCTGAAATGAAAATTTGTCTCCAGTACATTTCAAAAACTTGTGGAATAATTTGTGCCTTGATGTATTATTTTCCCAAGAAATGAATGGATAGTTGAAGTCCCCCCATCATTTTGTTAATTTTTTTTTAAAGCCTCATCTACCTTTTCTTCCTGATTAGGTGGTGTGTAATAGACCCCTGCCATGACATCACCCTCAGGGTGTGTCTAGACTACATGGCTCTGTCGACGGAGCTGTGTAGATTAGGCAGGACGGCAAAGGGAAATGAAGCTGCGATTTAAATAATCGCCACTTCATTTAAATCAAAATGGCCGCCGCGCTGTGCTGATCAGCTGATTGTCGGCACAGCGCGGCAGTCTAGACGGGGATCTGCCGACCCCAGAACCCTTCGTCAGCAGGTCCTTTATGCCTTGTGAAACGAGGCTTACAGGATTTGCTGACGAAGGGTTCTGGGGTCAGCAGATCCCCGTCTAGACTGCCGCGGTGTGCCGACAATCAGCTGATCAGCACAGCGCGGTGGCCATTTTGATTGAAATGAAGCGGCGATTATTTAAATCGCTGCTTCATTTCCCTTTTTTGTGTAAACCAATCTATATGGCTCCGTCGACGGAGCCATGTAGTTTAGCCGTACCCTTATTGTTTAGCTCTTTTATCCTTACCCAGAGACTTTCAATAAGTCTGTTCCCTATTTCTGTCTCAAGATCAGTCCAAGTGTTAATTTTTAATATATAAAGCAACACCACCTCCCTTTTCCCCCCGACCTGCCTTTCCTGAGAGAGCTGTACCTTTCTATAATATCTGTGCATTGAGTGAAGTACATGGGCTGCAGGTGAGCTCCACTTTGGGGAGGCAAACTTGCCAGTCCCCACCCCTCTGCCCATAAAAGGAAAAGCTAGAAGGAGCTCCCATACCAGAAGATTCTTGGCCCACCCACTCCACACATCAAGGCAAGCCACCACCACTGGCCTCCTGACCACCTGCACCCATACCAGCACCAGACTGAGCCTCTGCTCCCCTGGTTCCTAAGCACTGAGCTGGCTCCATTGCATGGCTGAGTTGGCAGCTTCCCCAAGCACTGGACTGGCTCAGTATCACCAGAGTTGGGTTAGTCCCAGTGCTGGGTCAAGCAATGTCCCTCCTCCCCCTTTCCAAGTGCCAGGCTGGCATCAGCATTGGGTCAAGCCATTGCCCTCCCAACTACTGGACTGGCCCCAGTGGTGGGCCAAACCGAAGTAGCTTCCTCAAGCCATGGGCTGGCCCCAGCAGTGGGCCAAGTCACCGCCCCCCTCCCCCTCTCCCCAGAGTGCCAGGCCAGCCCCAGCACTGGCAGCCTCCCCAAGTACCAGCTCCTCTTGCCTTGAAGGCCATACCCACACTGAGCCATCAGCCCATCCAGCCAAGCCTCCTCAGTACACCAGCTCTCCGCATCACTCCTCGCTGCCCCGTCTACAAGAGGAGGGATATGGAGAGCAGCTGGGACCTTTGTAGGTGAGGGATGGAGTGGAGGAAGTTGTCGGTTCTTAGGGAAGAAGAGGGCACCGCAGCCCCATTGTCCGGCATTGGGTTCGCGGAAGCATCATGGGAGCTGTTGCTTTCCCTAGCTTCTTATACCCACTGCCCACATTGAGTTACTTTGCACTTGTTTGTGGAATTTCATCTTGTTGAATTCAGAACAGTGCTTTAGTGCATCAAGCTCTTTTTGAATTCTAATCCTGTCCTGCAAAGTGCTTGCAACACCTTCTAGCTTGATATGCTGGGCAAATTTTGTAAGCGTGCTCTCCACATGATAATCCAGGTAACTAATGGTCCTGTAGCACTACTTTAGATGAGCTGTGACATTACAAACATACGTATTCCAAAGAAGCTGTACAAACACAAGTTCCCTGCAGATGAACTATTGGAGTTAGTAACTAGTTCATTTTTGCTAGGTATGCTGGGTACTGTATTTTATACGTTAATGGTGGTAGCACCTGCTTATTGGAGTAGTGTTAGTTTTCTTTTGGCTGTAAATCTGGGAACAAAATAACTAGATTACAGGAGAGGAGAAAACTGCAAATAAAAAGGCATTTATATTTATTGCATTTTGCAGGCTTGTTTTAAAAAAATAATACACGTGTCTTGAGACTTTGTTTTTTGTTCATTTTATAGACTACAGGCCTCTTAACAGCATTGCTTTAATGACTTGTTCTTGAATGCAGAGTTGATATCAGCACTTGCCATGAAAACAAGCATGTTACAAAAGGGTCAGGTTTCACAAGACCTCAACAGACTTGTAAAAACAGATTTTACTGGCACAAATAAATATTAGGAAGAAATCAGAGATTTGCATAAAGAAGCGAGATGTAGAAGGAGGGGCATCAAGCAATTCTAAAGAACAGTTTATAAATTGGGATTGATTGGAAGTAAAAAAAAAAAAAAAAAAAACAGCCTTGTAACATGAATAAATAAGAAGCTGTGAAAATCTTGTGCAACTTTTTGTATACCCATGATATCTAGAATTCCTAAGATACTCAGAGAAAAAAAATCTATTTAAAGTGTTTGTCTGACATGTACTTTACATTATTTTAAATAAAAATAATTGGTAAATCTGTTAACAATCCATCATTTATGCAGTTGTTACTTTTTGCATGTCACTGCTTTTCCTTTTCCTCAGTTTCACTTGTCTCTTTGGGTTCAGTTTTTTTTAGTTCTCTTGCGCCAGCTGTAATGTATGAATTGCATGGAATCGTATTATTTGTTACTGATGGGTAGCCATGTTAAAAACAAGTAGTCCTGTTGCATCTTAGAGACTAACAAATATGTATGTAGTATCTTGAGCTTTCGTAGGCAAAATCCACTTTGTCAGATGAGCTCATGATACTATATATATTTTGGTTAGTCTCAAAGGTGCAACAGGATTCCTTGTTGTTTTTATTAAAAAAGCTATGAACATGTTTCCTTTTAAAAACTAGGAGCAAGTAGATTGTATAGCTTCTACCAAAACCTAAATATTAGTTGCCTGGCAATGTCCTCTTAAATAACATTACAAACAAACAACAGGAAATTGTGGGCATAATCCTGCAGTTCCTATGCAGACCAAACATCCTTTGAAGTCAATGGGAGTTCTATCCACAAAGAGATTGTCCTGTTCTCTTGTTTCATCAGGTCATTCTCACCCCATCAGCTGCACGAATTAACTCTTCTGTAAACATGAATTGAGCTTAAATTTTCCTTGATTTTGTTCACTTGAATCATAACTTTTGTGTTATTTAATCTATAATTTTGTTTTGTTGCTAGGGAGAATTCTTTAAATTGATATAGCAGTTTGTTATAACATAGGGTGCGTCTACACAGCATCCTTACCTCGAAATAGGCTACGCAATTTGCTTAACTTATTTCGAGGACATTTCGAAATAAGGCGCTATTCTGAAACATCCCTTAACCCTCGTGCAGTGAGGTTTACAGCCATATCAAAATACCAAGCCTGTTATATTTTGATATAACAGGCATGCTCTTAGGATGCGGAATAGCTGTTTTGGAGGTATCCCAAAATAGCTCTGTAGTGAAGACATAGCTATAGTGCCTTCAGTACAGAGACCCGTGATACTGAGTGCAAATTAAAATAAAGACCTTCTTTTTCCATTTGAAAATCTTAAGGTAAGAGTGTAGAGTGACAGCTGAGTGTTCTACTCAGGTTACCCACTTATTGTGTGTGCTGTCGCTACTGAAGTGGGAAAGAGGAAGGAAAGAGAAGAGACAGGCAAAGTTGGATGCATTTTTTGTATCTGTTGTAAAATTGCACTGCTTGAGCATCAGTGGAGATTCAAAGCAAGGGAGAACCAGAAAGTACTGATTTTGGTGGACAAATCCTTATGTTTGTTAGGGATGTTAAATTTAGATTAACTTATTGAGTAGTCGATGGGATTTCCATTGACTATTCGATTTGTCTATAAGGACGCTTCTGCCTTTGAACTATAGCATGAACCCTGGCAGGTTCTTGCTACAGTTCAAAAGTGGAAGCCCCGCAGGGAGCACTGGGCCAGCGGGGAACTGGTCCCATGCTCTCTACGGTGTCTGAGCTTTTGAAGTGTCCCATGCTGGCCCCCTGCTGGCTGCAGAGATTCTGCTTTTGAAATGTACAAGGGCCCTGCCGGGACTCTTGTACATTTCGAAAGCAAAATTGCAGCAGAAGCAGCGCGAGCAAAGACTGCTTCAGTCCTTATTTGTGCTGTTTCCTGCTGTGCCTCTACCTCCCCTGCTTTTAAGTGAGCTCCCCCCATTACCAGCTCCTGCTCCCCCTCACTTGTTGCCTCTCTCTGATTGATAGATAGTCTCTATCGATAGTTGACTAGTTGCTTACATCCCTAATGTTTGTAGGTAGTGTTATATCTGAACACTCAGTCTTATAGTTTCTATGAATATGATCTTCTACATTCAGTAAAAACAAAGTATGGATTTTCTACAGGGGGACTTAAATGTGATTAGGGATGTACAGCTAATCAGTTTAATCAGTTAACTGGTTAAATGTTATGTTGAACTGGTTAAATGGGCGGGGTGAGGGGCTGCTCCGGCCAGGCTGGGCCAACCCATAGCAGGAGGCTGCTCCAGCCAAGCCACCAGTTAACTATTGACATCCCAAATTGTGACTGCGAGTTTTGGTCATGAATCTTGGTAAATAATTAAGGTGACAATATTTCTCAGGGTGAAAATGGAACACCAAACTTGAGGCCCTCTGCCAACCATCTCTGCTTCCTGCCTGTGTGGGGCCAACCTGAGGCCCCTGTCTGATGTGCCTCAGGCAGCTGACATGGGCTCCCCTGCTGCCTGCCTGTGTTAGGCCTAAGGCCCTTTTTCACCTACTCCCTGATAGGATGTGAGCGTGTAGTTGAATACATGGTTAACCTATGAGCTTGGGCTCATTGGTTAACCCTCTGAATCAGAGGCAGCTGTGTGGGGGATAAAGGGACAGGAGGGAGGCAGTACATGTGGGGAGCGGAGCCAACGGCCCTCCCTGCCTCTGATACAGGGGGAGAGGCGGGGAAACAGGAGCTGGTGCTCATGGAGTTACTTTGCCATCATGTTTGGCATTGTTGTGACCATTGATAGAATAGTTTGTCCAGTTCTTGTGTCTACAATTGAAGAAGAATGTTGATAAATAAGAGAGTGTTCATAGGCAAGCCACAAGAATAACTGATGGATTGGAAAGTATTCCTTATAGTGACAGATTCAAGTAACTAAATCTATTTATCCTGCCAGAGAGAAGGTTAAAGAGTGACTTGATTACAGCTTGGAAGTATCCACACATTCTAGCATGATTTATTTTATCTTCATTTAATAATAGGCTCTTCAGTCTGACAGAGAAAGAGGTGTAACACCAGCCAGTGAAGTTCTGAGCTAGGCAAATAGAGATTGGAAATAAAGTGTAAACTTTGAACAGTGATAGTAATTAACCATCGATTTAGTAAGGATTGTGGTGGATTCTCCATCACTGGCCACTTTTAAATTAAGATTGGAAGTTTTTTCTAAAAGATCTGCTCAGGAATCATTTTGGGGAATGTTGGCAGCCTGTATTATACAAGAGGACAGACTAGATGACCTTCTGGCCTTTGAATCTATGATTTTTTTTTTATTGTTACCATTATAGTCAATAGATGATACTAAGATGATGATTTAGGCATAGTCTTTGTTTTAGTTTGCAGTTCTGGTGTTCACAAGAGTCAGAAGCTCCATTGTGTGCCCCTCCTTTTCCCTGCATAGCTGAAGCCCTGAGTACCAGGGCTACAGGCCCAGGCAGTACAGTACAGTATTTGTTGGGGTTTTTTTAAGTCTTCATTGCTGCCTTATTGGTTACTTTCAGTTCCATGTGGTGTCCAGTAAGCTCATAACTCTGGGGGGTGGGGTATTTTTGAGGTTCTGCTGTACATACGGAAAGCCATAAAGCTCTCTTTTACACAAGTTGCTACTCATAAGATCTTTGCATATATTTTAGATTTTGCAGTTCCTAAGTCTGGTCTATACTTAACATTTAGGCTGATGGCATAGCTATGTCATTCACAGATGTGGATTTTCACCTCACCGATTATAACTACAATTTAATGTTAGTGTAGATGCAATTAAGTCGACAGAAAAATGGTTGTAGCAATCTAGCAATTGTTGCTCAGAGAGGCAGTACACTTACAGCAATGGAAAAACCCCTTCAGTTGGCATAGACTGCTTCCACATTATGGGTTTATGGCAGCATAACTACAGTGCCATAGCTAAGCCATTATAGTCCCATAGATCTGGTGTACACTTAAAAGTTAGCTGCTGTTGATTTGGCTACCCAACATTAGGGGAGTGTAAACATGGCCCAATACGTGATCTTTAGCTTGTCCTTATGCCTTGATTCTCTGATATCCTGCACCTTATAGTCATTTATTCCAATAGTAAGTGAGTGTAAAATGTTCTTCTTCTGGTTTGCAGCGGTATACATGAAGTGCAGAGTGACACAAAGTGCAGGGTGACAGAGAATCAAGATCTTAGGGGTCATGTAGATACAAAAGTTATAATACTTACCTATATAGATTGCTGCAACCCTCCTATTGTGGATGTAGTGATGATATAGGTATAACTTACTCCCATACAGGAAGAGGAATAAGCTGCATAGGATATAAAGCATCTTTATAATTGCATCCACAATAGGAGTTGAATCAACATAACCATATCACCAGCAAAGTAGTTACACTTCCACAAAACTGTGATCCTGTCTACTCTATGGGGACTGTAGCAGCTTAGTGCCATAACTATTCTGGTTTAACCCTGCAGTGTAGACGCAGCCTTTAACAACCGAAGAGTTTTTTCCATTATTGTAGGAACACTACCTCCCTGAGGTCTATGGAACCATTCTTTCCTAAAGACCTGCTTGTTATGTTAATTGTGACATATCAGTAAATAGAATACATAATATTATTGTAGCCATGTTGGTCCCAGGATGTTAACAAGTCTAGGTGAGTGATGTAATATCTTTTATAGGACCAACTTCTTTTGGTAATAGGGACAAGCTTTTGAGCTTACATGGGGATCTTATTCATGTCTAGAACAGCTGTTTAGAGGTTTTCTCCTTCTCTCCTCTCCTATCCCAAATTCCCCATCCTTTCTTCCCTGAGCAAGAGACTCAAACAGTTAAATGGAAGGTGATTGCTGATCTGTCATGTAAAGCATTTCATTTTGGTGAAAACTCCCCAGTACAGGTTTCATGCATTTATAGTTTAAGGAAGCCCTGAGTTTCAGTGACTACAGCTCAGACAATGAACCTCAAATTGTTGAGATGAAAGTACTACTACTATTTGTTTACTATCTTTTCCAGTACATTATTCTTTGTTTTCCCATCGAAGACAAATTTGTACATTTCAGCACGTGTCTTTTCTGGAACTGAGGAAGGATGGTAATTTGCTGCTGGTATAAAGTCTAGACCAGAAGTTAACTGACAGGTGCCCAGTGTAGTTGTGCAAAGCTCCCATTATAATGAATGGGAGTTTACCCTGAATTGGGGTAGTAGGATCAAGCTTCAGATTGGAGCTTTTTTGTACCCACGCAGTTGTACCAATTTAATCAGGCCTGTTCTTTAGTTAAACCAGAGCCCGTTTTGTGTGTGTGTGTGTGTGTGTGTGTGTGTGTGTGTGTGTGTGTGTGTGTGTGTGTGTGTGTGTATATCCACACACTTAGATTTGAGTAGCATATTTTAGTTTTTTTAGTATATTTTAGTTTTTTTAACATATAGTTTTAACAGATTAGCTAAACCAAAATCAACAACTCTTAGATTATATTAACATGGGTTCAGAGGCAAACTTGCACTGGTTTAACTAAGTTTGTCTGAAAGCACACCATTTCATTAGAACAATACAAGTTTGGCATAGACAAGGCCTAAAATATGCTTGCTTTTTTTAAAATTTAGGGAACTGGACCATTCTAAGTAATTTTTATGAAAATTAATTTGCAAATCCAGTTTTTGTGTAATCTGACATATAAATTCAATGGATTATAGTGGGGTTTATTTGTTTCTCACTTTTTTTTTTCTAGCATTTTAATTTTTCATTCCTTGTTTTTAGCCATTTCTGCATTTGAAGTCCAGCCACTTTCAATTGAGGTCCAAGAAGGTGGAGTAGCTAGGTTTGCTTGTAAAATAACAGCAAATCCTCCTGCCATAATCACTTGGGAAGTGAATCGAACAACCTTACCTCTAGTCTTAGACAGGTATGTCGATGTTTACGTTTTGGAATGGTATTTACTCTGTGCTCATTTTGCGTCTGTCATTCTTAATATCACTGTATGGATGGAGAATCTTAAACTGTCAATGCCATTGTTTATAAAGAACTACACTATACCTCAGCTGTTAACATCTCAAAGTCATTAACAATCACAATAATGTTGTATCTGATGTAGAAACAGGGTCTGCAGTTCAGAGTAATGAATGAATCCTGGCACCACTAATTCGTGTGACTAACTTTTATGTATGAGAGTAGTTCCACTGAAGTCAATGAAACTACATATTTCAATAAAGTTACTCACATGAATAAGTATCAGCAGGACTGAGGTTTATTTAATCATTTTGTCACTCAAAAGACAACAAAGGAACAGAAAGCCTATCTTGTTTATTTTTAAAGTTTTTTTTAGAGTTTCAAAATACTTACTCTGATTTAATTAAAAGTCCAGTAATAGGAAATTGTGAGAAGTGGAATCATTGGGAACTTGCTGCCTGGGGCTACAGTCTGTAGAATGAAAGAGTTGAGCAATCATTGGCCTAGGGCTATGATTAAAGTTAAAAAAGTGATGTGTAGTCATAGGATGCTGTGCAGGAGGGCTTTGGTTGCTGGGGCAATTTGAATTGGAGGAATTTTTCACTAGTGATCTGTATGAGGTTTTCTGTGAGACCTGGCATTGGGCATCATTTTTCCTACAGGTGTGCTAAAGGATTATAGTAAATTATGGTCTCCCTTCTTGGGGCAGTCTCTGTGTTGGCATGTGGGGTGGTTTGGGGGGGAACCCAGCCCCACCCACCACTCCGGGTTCTGGCCCAGGGATCCTAAGGCAGCAGCAACAAACAGGATTGTTTTTGCTTCCAATCTGGCAGCTTTTTCCCTGGGCCACTTCCCCAAACGATCCCCTCCAAGTGCCTTCTCTCTGGTACCTGCTAGCCAGTCCTCAGCTCGCCTATGCAAGGAACTGAAGGAGCAAGCTAATTAACTAGCCCCAGGTGTCTGCCTGACTTCATTTCTTGGCATCAGTCTCTAGGAGTTTCACCCAGTGCCCTGTATACCTGCCCTCTATTAGAGCACAGCAGCCTGCTGTTTTGGATCTGTCACACCACCTTTCTCTTTCTTTGAAGCATGCCCTGGCCCACCCAGTGCAAACTAGGGATGTTAAAATGCATTTATTTTCACAAAATTTTAACTGCTGACATTTTCAGCAATTACATGTTTACACATGGGGTGGGAGGGAGTAGCTCTGCAGGACCTGATGCATGCAGGGAGCCAGGCCAGTCTCCCTCCCCGGCACTGCTGCCTCTGTATCTGAGGCCGCAGCACAAAGGAGCAGGTGGCTTCCACCTGCTTAAAAGCTGGCTCCCTGCAAGCACCTGCTCCCACCTGTCTGTGTCCCACTGCTGCCTCTGATATAGAGGCGGAGGGGAGGGGGACTCTGTGTAACTGTTTACATGTCTTACACTCTTACATCCCTTGTGCAAAATTTCTACACCACATTAAAGTGTTGAGTGTATTCATTCTTCTCTGGTTGGTTGCAAGAGAGGGAGAAAAGGGAAAAGAGGTGGAAGCATAAATACAATTACAGATAGCATAGAGTGTGTTTCTCTAGATACCAGATATGAATTTGAACCAGAAATCATCACGGAAAACCAGTCAACATTTTTAGAAATATTTGCCTATTTATCCTCAGCCCCACCGATCTAAGAGTAATAAGTTGAACGCTGAGGGTTTCGGTATTTAGGAGTGCAGAATGATGTTTACATACTCTCACCAGTAGGGGATGGAACGGAATTCCCTGATAGATAGTTGAAGGTAAGGAATACAAAGAGTTGAGTCACATGTTTAGAATGTTTGTTTTTGTGAGGTTCCTGTCAGCCATTTTCAGACTGATGGTGTGTTTGCTTTCAGATAATCAAATCAATAATTTGTGATCTGTATTCTTTTCCACATTCAATACATTATATTTATGAATATTCTATTTTGTTTTCCTGATAGGATAACTGCTCTACCAACGGGAATTTTGCAGATCTACAATGTTGAAAAGAAGGATGCCGGGAATTATCGATGTGTTGCTACAACTGTAGCCAATAGACGGAAAAGTATTGAAGCCGCACTAAGTGTTATTCCAGGTACCCAGAATATATCCCTTCATTTAATATTTACCCTATATTTGATAGCCTTGTCCTTAATATAATCTACAAAGGGATACTGACATGCATGCACTATAGGGCTCTAACTATTTTTGATGCATTTGTTTTGAAAATGACCCAATAGCTATGGAAGGAACAGCTCTGTTCCCCCAAAATTCTCCCTCTCACCTTCCTCTTGTCATTTCCTTAATATACATTACTAGCAAACTCACAATTGTAGAATGTGTTTCTGTTGCAGTTTTAACTTTTTAGGAGTGAACTTTACCTGCCTTATTTTTAACATGAAGTTGTTGTTTTCTTTGGTTGGATTTTCATATGATCCTTTGGATTTGAATTTGATCCTGTGCATCATCTTTGATTTTAAAAGCCTTAGATTTGAAGCCATTCCAAAAGCCAGCCATTATAGCTGGTCCTCAGAACATTACAGCATCCCTTCATCAGACTGTCATCTTGGAGTGTGTTGCTACAGGGAATCCGAAGCCAATCATCTCATGGAGCCGTTTAGGTAGGTGTTAACATTTCAGTGTGGTTATTGTTTGGATTTGGTGTATGCCACGTGTTAAGGGGAAATGTTGGGATGGGTGAAATAAGTGAAAATCATTTTGCACAGTTTTTCCAGATTTTTTTGGCACTTAGGATTTACATGCCTCCTGCAGTCAATTCTGCACTGTCCCTGGTATTATACTAACAAGGTGGCGCATGCATGGGATGATCCTTGAGGACTTTGTGACTAGAATAAACTCAGTGTAGTCAGACAGATTTGAGCAGTTATGTACCATAAAACAAAAATTTGCCTTCCTCCTAGAAATATACAAATGGGGTTTTGAGATTCCAGTCACATTGAGCCTTAATCTGTCTGTAAGGAGAGCGAGTGGGAAGAAGCGGGAGGATGAGGGATTTGGCTGTAACTAATATTGACAAGTATGTGTTGCTGGTCTACAAGAATGAGTTTTATTTCTTTCCTCTACATGTATGCCTAATGGCCTTTATCAATAAATAGGAGATACAAGGCTATGTTGATAGAATACTTAGTTTACAAATTAATAAAACTGGTGCTTCTGTATTTCACATCTTCTAGTGGTGTAAGATACATAAATAGAAATGTCTCTGAATTAGGGATGTATAATGCTGTTTGATCAGTTAACCTGTTAATCATTATGCTTAACTGGTTAACTGCATAAATTGGAAGTGGGTGAGTGGGGCACTCCAGCTGCGTTGGAGCTGACCCTGCCCGCTGGAACTAGGCTGGAGCAGTCCCTCCCACTCCACCCCCCACAGTGGGCCCCGCCTGTGGTGTGCAGAGGGCTGCTCCAGCGCCCACCAGTTAACCGTAACTGGTAAGCATTACATGGTAAGGGTGATGCTTACTGGTTAACCATTCACATCCCTACTCTGAATCAGCCTGGGGATATACAGAAAAACAAATAAAGCAAAAGGAAATATGATGGTTAATTTAATAGGATTTCTGCAAGTGTCTGCTAAGAAGTTTATAGAAAATATGTAGTGATCACTCCCAGTATAATCTACCAATAGTTGAATTCTGTAGACGTCTCTGTGAAAAGCATGTGGGCATTATGTGAGATGAATTCTGTCCCAGCCCAAGGCAGGAAATAAAAAATTCCAAAGGACAGGAAGTAAAAGTGGGCCCAGTAAGTTGCATGGGATACTGGCACTGAATTCAGGTAACAGGCAGAACTTCAAATGTATACTAGGCTGGATTATGCATGATGTCCTGCTAATAGCAAAGTGCATGCACAGGCAAACCAAATAACAAATGCAAACTTATGAAAACTCATCTTGAATTCCCTCTGTATCTTTGGAGCATTGGCTTTTGCCCCAGGCTTTTGATCTCATAGCCCACAGACTGGATTAATAACTTGATGTGTTGGAAACTTTTCTTTAAAATAGACCACAAGTCCATTGATGTGTTCAATACCCGTGTCCTTGGAAATGGGAATCTCATGATCTCCGATGTGAAGGTGCAGCATGCTGGAGTTTATGTCTGTCGAGCAACTATTCCAGGCACACGGAACTTCACAGTCGCAATGGCAACTCTCACTGTGTTAGGTGAGCTTGCTTTGAACTCCACAGTGTGTCAGAACAACTTGCTACTATGAAATTTTGTTCTGTACTTGATACTTTGGGCCAAATTCTATCCTCAGTTACAATCACATAGCTGTATGGATTGTAGTGAGGTCATACAGGCAAAATGGAGTAAAGTAAATTGTTCTTTGGTCAGGTAACTAGATGCATAGCTTAACAATTGTACGGCAGCTTGCTTGCTCTTAAAAACAGTCAAATGCAATGGAGTTTTTCCATGTTTGCTATTGAAACATGATTATTTTTAGGAGGAGAAATCTGACAATATGTACATGTAACTCTTGTGAATGATTCATGAGCAGCATTTTATACTTTGGATTTAATGTGATTAATTATATGCACTCATATGAACTTACATGAAAATATTTTACTTTCATGTGTTACACTTCACATACAACTTTAAAAAAAGACATTCTATATGGATAAGTTGAACACACATGTGTTTTCACATGGTGATGTAACATGGACTTCATTTGGCCTGAGTAGTGGGACTTATTCTCTTGGTTTTACCCACATCTTAGATGTATTGTATTTTTAATTTTTTGAATATTACTTACCTGTAGCACCGCCTTCATTTGTGGAATGGCCAGAAAGCTTAACAAGGCCCAGAGCTGGTACTGCCCGTTTTGCATGTCAGGCAGAAGGAATTCCAGCACCCAAAATGTCATGGTTGAAAAATGGAAGAAGGATACACTCCAATGGTAGAATTAAAATGTACAACAGGTGAGATTATCATTATATTATAATTAATGTTATGACATATACAATAATTTAAATTGTTGCTAAACAGGAGAGAACAGAGTGTCCAGGTAAGTGAATTACAACTTTTCCAGGTTCATTAAAGGATTTGACTACTTCTTGGTAAATAAGTAAGCACAAAATAGCTTATACATAAATACTACAACTAAAACCTTCTGTGGATATAGGTCCAGATTCTGATCTCTGCTGTGCCTATGTAAAACTGGAGTGATTTCATTGACTTCAGTGGAGTTACTTCAGATTTACAATGATGTAGCAGAGGTCAGAATCTGGCCCATCATTTGAGTTCCTATTTCGTTAATGTAAGATTAACAACTTAGACTGAGAAACGCTTATTAAAAAAAGCAAGTAAATATATGTAACTAGCATTGCAAGTCTGGATGTATGCATGAATGTTTTTGAAGAACTCCAGAAAAGGCTAGTTTTTATGATTAAATATTAATTTATGGTTAGACAAAATGAACACAAAATGGAGCATGAGCTTAGAAGTATATTCATGGAGCAGGGTCAAAAGCCAAGTTGTGGCTTGCATTACACTGAGCTAATTTATTCTTAGACATGATTTTTTCTTTCTTTTTATTTTTTAATACAGTAAATTGGTGATTAACCAGATCATTCCTGAAGATGATGCCATTTATCAGTGCATGGCTGAAAACAGCCAGGGGTCTATCCTATCCAGGGCCAGATTGACTGTAGTTATGTCAGAAGATAGACCCAGTGCTCCTTGTAATGTCCATGCTGAAACTATGTCAAGTTCAGCAATCCTGCTAGCTTGGGAAAGGCCGCTCTACAATTCAGACAAAGTGATTGCATATTCAGTGCACTACATGAAAGCAGAAGGTAAGCTGTGTCAGTTTGAAGTGGACTGTGTAATATTTGTTACAGTTCCATGCATTCCAAGGTTTTCAGCAGTAATTCATCATAAGAAAAGTCTGCTAATAACAAAGATCTCAAGCTAATTATGGGGATAAATTACACACTCCCACCAACGTTCCTTCTAATTTTTTCCATCCATGTATGGAATACATTTTATGTCATGTCCTCTGAGGCATGTGCGGATGTGCACCACCAGTAGAAACACATGTTGCTGGCTGTGAGTGCTCTGCTAATCAGCTGGGTGGGCCTTAATCTCTCCTGGATGACTGCCCAAGTGTTCAGCTTACAGGGAACCTCCCACATAAAGTGCACAGGAGATAGCCACGTTAAGGTGGTAAACTCTGCATGCTCGACCCTACAAAACTTTTGCCAGATAATTTCATTTGTGGAGTTGGGTATATGGCTTAACTCTCCACTTTCTGGATGAAGAACATGGCCTTCATGGCAGGCAGGAGCATTGGTACAGCAGCCCAGGGCCTCCATGGCACTCTTTGGATTTTCATCTTCCATGGAAACAGGAACCTCTGCCAACTTTCCCTCACAGGTATACTAGGCTAGGGAGTATGCACCACAGAAGTAGGATTCATGCAAGGATATATCTATATATAATGTTTTCTTTGTGACCGTATGCCCCAGTACTCACCTATTTTCCCAGCACGGCATTCCCCTGGCGCGTACCGGCACCTATTGTCAGAGGAGACTTGACTGGCATTTTCCTGGGGGTGGCTTGGTCGCTAATGGAAGCCCGCTCGGGACATGTGGCTCTTAGGGGTGCGACCACATTTTGGCCCCTGGTGTGCGCTGCTTTTTTTTTTTTTTTTTGTTCAACAACTTTTCCCTGGGGTACTTACAAAAAAAAAAAAAAAAAGCACTGTCTATATGAATGCCAGTGTATACATTTGCCTCATGCTAGCTTGCTGCATGCTAAAGGCATGTCTGTACTTGCAGAATATTCACACCCGAGTGACATAAATTTTTCTAATATAGGCAGTAGCGTAGACATAGCCTAAGTGTCTGTGTGGACCTTTTTGCTGCAGACTAAAAGTTCCCTGGTGCACTTGATCAAATGGGAGTAGATCAAAGCACATTATAGAACTTTTAGCAGGCTGCAGCAGGGTCCACTTGAATAAGTACTGCTTGTAATGCTAGCGCAAGGTAGATTTACATCCCAGCTTGCCACCAGCTAAGGCTACATCTACACTATAATGGGTCCACACGCTGAGATCAATAAACCGGTAGTCAATTTAGCACTAGACTAGTAGTCTAGTGAAGACCAGCAAAATAGACTGCAGATCGCTCTGCAGTCAACCTGTGTACTTTACCCATGGGAGTGGGTAAGAAGAGTAAGGTAATTTTACCCATGGGAGTGGGTTCTCCTCTCCTTTCATCCCCTCTTTGACGAAAGTGAAGGTATGTCAGAAAACGGACACCTAGTGCCCCTTGCAGAGTCTATTCTGAAACTATGTTAAGTTCAGCAGTTCTGGTAGCCAGTATCCAAATTCAGATTTTAAAATTTGCTGAATGAAATACCTCATTATTTAAAGGTGCTCTGCTCTAGTCTCTAGAATGTTACATCCTTCCTGTATAAAAAGAATTAGTTAAATAGGGCAGAAGGATGTAGCTAGACACTTTCTAGACACTAGACACTGTTCTTATTTTCTAATAGGACCTTAAAGCGATTCTCTGTGAACTATAAGATGATTGTATCTGACAAGCGACTTGAAATTAGTTAGATGTATGGATTGAACTAGGCTGCAGTGTGTCTCCTCACTGTGGCTCAGTTTTCAAAGTGGAATGATTGGTTTTTCTACTTCTATTTGGCAGCTTGTTTATTCAAGGGCAGGATTGCAGATGCTTAGCTGTCTGTATGGAATATTGCCTTGCCATCTGGTAGGCAGAAGACAGCAAGGACAGCATAACTACTCTAATACTGATGCAGGAGTAGATGCCTTTGCTTTTGCATATGGAATGATCTTGAGACATGTGACTTTGTTTGAAGGGAGGAAAGAGCCTTAAAAGATAGAGGACAGAGAATTGATAAAGTGCAGGAAGTTTACTTAAATGTCCTAAATCAGTGTTTCTCAACCTTTTTTTTATTAAGTATCCCTTTATTAAAAAAAAAAGTACCCCCAGTACCTACAGTTTTTAGACACACACAATTTTTTTCTACCATTGCTACACATTTGTTTAAACAACTTAATCATAGCTGGGTGGGTGATTGAAATTTTTGGGTGTAAAAAGTACAAAAATAATAAAACGCTGTAAAACTTTAAACAAAAATTCAGTTTTCTCCACATTTCAGTTGTGTTGACGTACCTCCCCAGACTTCTCTCCAGTACCCATAAGGGTACTCATACCACTGGTTGAGAAACACTGTTCTAAATGGCTGAGGAGTTAGCTATGCAGCTCTCATTCAAATTAAATATGAATGTTAGCCATGCTATTTATTTATATGGGTACTTATGGCCTCCATCACTGCAGTATGTGAGGGTCTGCGTAACTTCATAGGGAACTGGGAAGTAATATCTTACTGAATATTTGTACAGGAAGTGTACCAGCTGAGTAGCTCTTTGAAGAAATGTGTATCCATTATCCAGCCCCCAGTTAGCTGAAACTCTTACTTATCCAAAGGTCAAACATGTCCCAGAGTTTGAAACTCACCTGCTGTGATGATACAGAGCTGGGTGGCCTTGGGAAAGCCAAGTGAACTCTGAGTTCTGCTGGGCCTATTAGTTTCAACTGTCCAAAGTGCTTGCTCATCTCTCCAGACCTCTTGTACCAGAGGGCTGTTTTTTTAGCCTTCATATAAATAACCCCTTACACATAATGGTGTATTTACACTGGGTAACTTTACCTATGAAAACCAAAATGTATGTAGAATGTGTGCATTTTTACCATCGTGTCACCAGCCTTGCTCTAGGTGGGTAGCAGCAGAGGAGCTGCACCTGTGCAGCAAAACACATTTAGGTTGTTTTAGTGTAGAAAAAGCATAAGGGTTCAGAGGCTTCTAAGGGTTGTGTTTGTGTCAGGTACAAATTTCTTCCAGATGAAACTGTGGAACTATTTGAAAACAAGCTACTCCACATCATAGGTGTTACTCAACACCTGAAAAACTGCCCTGAAAAGCATTAGGCAGTTTGTGGTGTTATGGAAAGAGCTGTGTACTTTTGCACCTATGCTGCACAGAGAGTGGTAGGTGTAAGTTAGCTCTTATTAAAGAAAATCAGATGACTTGATAAGCCTATTCAGCCCATCGTATAGCCAGGGAAGTGACCAGGATGGACTAGACTGCTCACATCTCTAGTTGGTTTACATCTTAAACACTTAAATTCTTTAGGCTGTTAATTTAGAGATAGGAACACATACCAAATGCAGACTACCTATGTTACCTGTATCCTACCTTTCTCCATTTTCATTTGTTGTGCTTACTTGTGGCATCTTAACTTGGCCCTCTGCTTGAAATTGCTCATGTGCATAAATGATTTCAGGAGTGGGACACTAGTATATAAACTCTTTGCACCTCTGGGCTTTACTAAAATAAAATAATGAATAATCACATGAAACCACTTCAATCTCCTCTGGGTTTTTTTTTGTTTTTGGTTTTTTTTTTGCTATGTTTGTTCAAATTGTATGTTGTATGTACTGGCGTAAAAATCCCATAGGAAAATATTTCATACTATCTTTTATGTTAATTTGTTTTGCTTTTATATAGGTGTGGGTTTTTAAAGATTTCCGCAATATAGCATGCAGATGGAATTTCCAATTAATTGTGTATAAAATAAGCCTCATCCCGTCCTAAAATATTCAAATTAAACAATGTTTTCAGATGGAGCTATCCTAAATTAGACAGATAATCAGCATCTTATAAACTCTAGTTTAAACAGAAAGTAATATTTTATAATGCACTTAATCTTATGAAGTTAAAGATTTCCTTCATGTTCACAACATTTTAGGTGGTTAAATCTACAAGTCTAGCAATTACTCAAGTCTAGCATTTATAAAATGGACTCTAAAAACTGCCCCAATCCCCCCCTTACTCCCAAAGAAGCTAGTGTTTAATAAAATTTGGTGGAAGATACTAACAGGTGTGTTTTTTGTATTTTTAAAAGCAGAATATTTTACATTCAAATCAGGGGTCATGGTAGCAAAAAGAATGAGTCTTATGAGAATGCATGTTGGAGTGTGTTAATTCCTTGTTAGAGATTTAGAAATGGTACAAAGGGGATACTGATTGTGGTGGAAGGCAAGCCTTGTTCTCTATTATGGCTGTTTCATTAGGACCTCCACATGAGGCCTAGCAATCCATTCAATGAAAGAACAAGTCCTTTTAATTTGAGCTCAAGGATCTTGTTTAGCAGGTCAGAAATCGTGCCATGCAGTTCCTAATTAACAAGCCATTAACTAGTCTGTTATGAGATGGTCGTAATCTTGTCTAATTAAAATGCTATCAAGTTAATTCAGAAATGTGGGAAAACTTAATGGTGGAATTTGCCTTTCGTTTTGTTTATAAATTCAATTGTGAAGAGGAGGGACTGGCTCTTACAGAGTTTTGATTAAGTTGACATGCATTTGGTGTGAATTGTTTGTTAAGCACAGCAGCTTTCACCAAACCTATTCCACTTTGCAGCTTCTCTGTATAGGAATAAAGCCTGACAAAGACAAGGCCTGCTCTATACATTGCTATGCATATTTTAATATGAATTACTGAGCATTTTTTTACAGCTCATTAAGGAGCAAAACATTTTTGAAGTTTATTCTGTACCATTTCCATTGCCTTCTATCTGAATTA
Organism: Pelochelys cantorii; assembly: GCA_032595735.1. NCBI lineage: Eukaryota > Metazoa > Chordata > Testudines > Trionychidae > Pelochelys > Pelochelys cantorii. Next base: position 19,279,976 of record CM064338.1, read on the forward strand.
AAGAAAAATCCATGTCAATCAAATTTAATAGAATTCCCAGGGCTAAAATGAGATCCTTTACAGAATGACTTCTTTCTGTTTGTTTTGTTTTTTAAAATAGAATGAAGCCCTCACATTCCTCAGTCTAATATATGAAGGCTCTGTAAAAACACACTGGTTCTAAACAAGTAGAATTGAAGATTAGCTACAAATGATAAGGTTATTAGAGCTTGTCTCTTGTGTTACTGTACATTGGACACAGTTTGTTGTGACTAATTCATGAAAGGATTTAGGAATAGACTAATGGTATTCAGTATCTTGTATTCAGAAAAAATCCTGCCCACCCTGCAATTTATAGCAAGACACATTTACTTCCATTAACAAAAGAACTACATTGTAGGATTTTTGGTTTTTAAACAACCTTTAACATGCATGACCATGATCCTAGCAGCAATAGCTCATCTTGGTTAAGGGACTAACAGCAATTTTTGTTAACTTTTGTTTTATTCCAGGTTTAAATAACGAGGAGTATCAAGTGGTTATTGGAAATGACACAACTCATTTCATTATCGATGACTTGGAACCAGCCAGCAATTACACCTTTTATATTGTGGCGTACATGCCTATGGGAGCCAGTCAGATGTCGGATCATGTGACTCAGCGCACCCTTGAAGATGGTAAGTCAAATAAATATTGTAGAGCAAAATAGGCATATCTATTTATTTAAAAGAGAAGTGCAATCCTGTACTACTGACATCATTGGGAATTTTGGGTATATTTAAAAATTGAACTGACCATTGAAATGATTGAGAATTAAAAAACATGCTGTATTACAAAGAGTATATCTATTCTTTGCTGAAAGAACATCCCTCTTCAAGTGCTGGTCCTTATCTGTGTTCCATTGCAGGGTCTCGTGTGTTTGACTGTGGAGAATGCTCATAGGTAGTGTCTGTTGATCTATACTTCTGCACTTGCTCTCTTTGGGTATGTCAAGACTGCATCCCTCTGTCGGCAGAGGGATGCAGATTAGGCAGGTCGACATTGCAAATGAGGCAGGGATTTAAATATCCCGCGCCTAATTTGCATGAAATGGCCACTGTGTTTTGCCGACTCAGCGCTTTGTCGGCAAAAAGCAGCAGTCTAGAGGGGGATCTGTCGAGAAAGAAAGCCTTTTTCGACAGATCCTGTAAACCTCCTTGCAAGAGGCATAAGGGATCTGTCGAAAAAGGCTTTCTGTCTCGACAGATCTCCCTCTAGACTTTTGCCGACAAAGTGCTGAGTCGGCAAAACGTGGTGGCCATTTTTATGCAAATTAGGCACGGGCTATTTAAATGCCTACCTCATTTGCAATGTCGACCTGTCTAATCTGCATCCCTCTGCCGACAGAGGGATGCAGTCTAGACATACCCTTTATGTTCTGCACTGAGGGCATAAAGGCATGCAGACCAACTGTCTTTCCAGTTCCTTCTTTCTGCTGCATGACCAATTTTATGGGGAGGAAGGTATTTATGTTTGCCAGCCTCCAGTTTAGAACCCTAAAGGATCAGGAGGATAGGATCAGTTTCAGGCCCTTATTGATGATCGTAGGCTAGTGGGCAGAACCTCTTTATGAGCTGCAGTTGGTGTGGTTGAAATGGTACCAAGATCCAGGCAACCACCAATTTGGAAACATGGCTATGCTCTTTGGGGTTTCCTGGAGAAGTTCAAAAGATTACTAAGGACTCCTCTTATGAGACTAATCTTTTCAATGAGAAGATGGGTGATTTTGTGCACTCATTGAGAGACTGTAGGGTAACCCTCTACTCAGACATCTGCCCCAAAGAGAAAATACAACAAACCAAGGTCTTTACCACAGCCAGCGTTCCTATGAGCCACCTTGCAAATAACAGAAAATGCTGAGGCCAAGAGACACTGCACCTACCATTTCAGCCATAGCTACCTACTCCCGCTCTCCAGTGGAGGTATTGTCAGTCCCATCCTCACATGATTCTGAGATCCTTTTCAGGGGATACCTAGAAAATATTCCCCACTGCTGTTGGGTGGCAGCAACATCAGGTGGGTGCTGGATGATCAAGTTTCTCTGTGCACCTCCTCCAAAACCTGTTTCCCCATCCCTTTTCAGGGAATCTCTGTCACAAGGGGATCCTGCTTCACGATGTACAATCTCTTCTTCAGTGAGGAGCAGTACAGCAGGTACCTCCTTGACATCAGTAGAAAAGGGCTCTATTCAAACTACTCCCTAGTGCCCAAGAGCAAAGGAGGCTCGAGATTTATTCTTAACCTGCATCAATTCGATGTTGTTATTCATAAACTGTAATTTCACGTGGCTACACTGGTGTTGTTAATGCTATCCCGAGAAAAAGGCACGTGGTTTTTGTCTCTCAGTAAGAAATATGCATGTTTTCATGTGGCTGTTCACCTTTCTCACAGATGATTGCTTGGATTTGTGATAGCCCCCCCCCCCACCACTATCAATGCGGGTATTCCTGTCTGGACTAGCTACAGCTGCCAGAGTCTTCACACTAGCTTGGACAAGGCAATTCTACCATCTTCCCATGCTTGAATCCTAGAAGTGCTAATGTCAGTCTTGTCACTTCTTTATCTCCATGTTTACATAGTTTCTCTAGGATGCTAGAAGTCAACCATAGCTCTGATGCAGAAACAGTCCAAACTAGCAGGAATATCTACTGTCATTCTACCCTCAAGATGATATGCCTTTTCCTTAGCTTTCTGCACATTCACCTGGTGTCAATTAGAGCATGTCACCCAACCACAAATAGTTACTGGATCTTTACCCTTCAGGTTCCTGAAATGCTGGATAGAACCTCCCTCTCTTCCTTCCTCACTGGGACAAGTACTGTTCTCATTTTCTGTTAGCAGTAAGAGATTCATTGTTTGCTCACACAGAATCTGTATTGTTCACAAGCATCTGAAATGATCAGCTGTGTAACCTAGACTGTAAATTCCTTGCATTTCCTTTAGTTTTGAATGGAAATCCATCCCTATTAAAAGGATATAAAAAGAAGAGGGACTTTTTTTATTCTTTGAGCAGAATGTGCTTTTTGCAAAGATGTCAAATGTTGAGAAAAGACATTCTCCCTATTTCCTGTGCAGTGATCTAGTAAATCTGCACTTTGTTGCAACAAAAAGATTGTTCATTTTGGACCCAGTTCTTCAAGATGCTGTCTCAGTAAACTCCTATTGGAATTATTAGGGGATGAAGGTACTGAGCATCTTTCATGATCAAGTTTATTGTGGTCTCTAAGTGCATACAGAAGGTAGAAATATAACCAACTTTGCGTTATTTAAAAAAATTAATAAATTGGATTCCCCAGACTTCCTTTCGCTAGCAGTCCAATAACATTCCAGGGAAATGTTATTGAAGTGCATAGTAATAATATGGTTGCTTAATGGATTTCTGTTCCTATGTTATGCTTTTTTAAGTACATTAAGCTTTGAAAACTTTTTTATTTCCTTTACTTTTAGTTCCTTTGAGAGCTCCTGAAATCAGTTTGACAAGTCGAAGTCCAACAGATATTCTTATCTCCTGGCTGCCGATCCCAGCCAAATACAGGCGAGGCCAAGTGGTCTCGTACCGTGTGTCTTTTCGCCTCAATGCAGAAAGCACTGTCCAAGTTCTGGAGCTCCCAGGGACCACAAATGAGTATCTTCTGAGTGGCCTGAAGCCCGATAGTGTCTACTTAGTTCGTATTTCTGCAGCAACGAGGATAGGCTGGGGAGAAGCCTCTCTGTGGACTTCCCACCGGACTCCCAAAGCCACAAGTGTGAAAGGTAATTCTCTCTTCCTAAAAACCCTTGGATAAAAGTTCATTGTGGGCGTGGTCCAAATCTTGAAAAACGGATCAGTATGGATCGTGAGTAGAGAGAGAGATGTATGTTTAGTTGTGATCAGAATATTTTTCTTTGTTTTGGTTGTTTGGTTAAACTTCTCTGTGCCTTCTCTCCCCCATTCACCATGCCTGAGCTGTGCCAAAGATACCATTTAAGCAAATGCTTATCGGATAGTTGAATAGTGACTCGATTAATTGCTTCCTCCCCCTTGCTGCCTCTACCAGAGAGAGGCAGCAAGGTGGGGGAGCAGGATCCAGTGCTGGGGGGGAGCTGGCTTAAAAGCCATTTCCCCCCAGCACTGTCTTCGTGGGGAAAAGTGGGAGGGGCGCAGGGGGAACTGGCGGCGCTTCCACCCTGGAAATGTAGCAAGAGCCCTGCTGTTGCTACATTTCAAAAGCAGAAGCACTGAGGGGAGCCTGGGGCGAGCTGTGGACTCAAACAGTCCGCTGCTGGCCCCGCGCACCCTGCTTTTGAAATGTACAAGAGCATCCTTACCCATGGGTGGTCGGTGAAGCTGGGGGTAGGGAAGGCAGGCCCCCAGCCCCACCTACAGACTCGCACCCTCTGCTGAGGCCCCGCTCCGTCCACCAAGCACGTGTGCCCCAGCCTCCCTGGAGCACCGGGGAGGGAGGAGGCTGCATGGTCCAAGCAGGCTGGAGCCTCCCTGGTCCCTGGAGCACAGGGAGGGTGGGTGGCATGCATCCCAAACCTGGGGAAGACGTTGTGGGGGTGGAGCGTGGGCAGGACCATGCCAGGTGGTTTGGGAAGGCAAAGCTTTCCCCCGCCTAGCATAACAGAAGCCCATGACTGTACCCCAAGTTGCTTCCATTTTCTGAAAGAAAATGTTGTCCTTAATACATTACAAGAACTTACTAGAGTTCTGTGTTTTTGCCATACTACTTTTCTAATAGGTATCTGGGAACTTGAAGTCCCACATTATTACCATGTCTTGTGTTGGGATTTTTTTGTTATGTTCTACCTCATCTTCCTGATTTGCTTGTGGATAGTAAACCATGCTGTCACTTCTGTTTTCTCTTTATCTAGAGATTTTCAACTGCACTGCCTTTCTCCTCCTTCAGCTCCTAGAACAAGTGTATATGTTCTTGATATATTATGCAATACCACCTCCTTTTTTATGCCCTGCCTGACCATCTTGAATAAGCTATTACTTATTCCAGCTGTGAATAATTTAAAAACTTGAGGAATGACTATTTCATTCTTTTAGAGAAACACACAAAACTCAGTCTGGACTTAATATTTGCTCGGTCAAATGCATTTTGTGGGAACTTTAATTTAAAGCAAAATTAAAATAACCTAACTCAAAGTTTACTTCTCCATTATAAAAATGTTAACACTACAAAGTGATGCTTTTTCCAAGCTAGCCTGCACCGATATGCTTTTAGAGAGGTGACGTAGATAAGGCTGAACCGCATCACACTGCATCAGTTACATAATTGTACAGCAGGACTGGACCCAGAACCTCAGTTCTGAGCAACCATAAGCTTTGGGTTTGGAAATATTGAACCCTGAAGAAATGCATTTGCAGTAATTCTTTCTAAAATGTAAAAAGATATAACGTCTTACCCTAGCACCAAAGTCTCCGGAGCTGAGTTTGGAACCACTGAACTGTACAACCATTACAGTGAGGTGGCATCAGGACTCTGAGGATACAGCAACTATTGAAGGGTACAAATTGTATTACAAGGAAGAGGGACAGCAGGAGACTGGACCAATTCTACTGGATACCAGTGACCTTATGCATACTCTCAGTGGTTTGGGTGAGTACATACATTAATTGTCTTTTCCATACTTTGTCAGGCAAAAATGACACACTCCATAACAGTTGTAGTGGAAAATCAAATCAAAGTACATTAAATAGGAGCTGAAAGCATTCTTATCTTTTAGGGTCATACTATAACACTTTGTCTGAGAGTGCATGATTAGGTAAGACCACATATTTCCCCAGTAATAGAAATCGTAAGTGTGAGTTACGTTGCTGTCAAAGGAATCAATGCTTGAGTATATATTTACCAGCTTTAAACAAAATTAGATAAGTTTGTCACCATGTATAATTGGGATTATAAATTTCGTAGGTCACATAACAGAACCTTTGAGGTTGGCAGTTATGAAAACAGTTTTTGTCCAGTAATCTGTAAGTGTTACAAGTCACTTTCTGAATGGTAATCTGCTTTTATATGTTCTTTGTAACTGGTCTATGAGAATTGAAAAATTACTACAAAGGCTATAGGATTTATCTCTTTCCTATTTCTAGCAATAAACTGACCACCAACAGTTAACTCTGCATACGATCATTTTAGTGCCCAATCTAGGGATGTTAAATATTGTTTAATTGAATAGTCGATTAACCTCATCAATTCCTATCTGTTACTCGACTATTTTATAGTCCCCGGAGATGGGACCAGCAGCCAGTGTGCTCCGGCCCCACTCTTGAGGAGGCCCCTGCCACTCTGTGCTGCAGCCTCTGTATCAGAGGCAGCAGTGTGGGGTTCCAGGCGGAGCTCGTCTGCGAGGGAAGCCAGTGTAAAAACCAGCCCCCATTGCAGACCGGCTGCCTGTTGCCCCACACTGCTGCCTCTGATACAGAGGCAGCACTGTAGGGTGACAGCAGCCCCTGTCCAGGGGGGTGGTCTGAGCTCCCATGCCCGGCACGAGCCAGGACTGAGTCAGGCTGCCTGCCCGCCTAGCTCCTAATACATTTTAAGGGTGTGTCTAGACTACAGGGTTTTGTCGACAAAAGTGGACTTTTGTCGACAAAACTATACCTGTGTCTACACTGTTGCTGAGTTCTGTTGACATAATGTCAACAGAACTCAGCAGTTTTGTCGACGGCTGTAAACCTCATTCTGCGAGGAATAACACCTTCTGTCGACAGAGTTCTGTCAACAGAAGGCGTTGTTGCATCTACACTGTCCTTTGCATCTACACTGTCATGTCGACAAAGCGGCTTGCTTTGTCAACAGAACTGGATGTAGTCTAGACGCTCTTTGTCGACAGAAGCTTTGTCGACAAAAGCCTGTAGTCTAGACGTACCCTAAATGCAGAGCTGCAGCAGGGGTAGGTTCCGGACCTGGCGCAAACCAGGACTCAGCCACGCTGTTGGCCAGCCTGCAAAAAAAAGTACTGGCAAGGGGCTGGGGGAATGCGTGTAGTTTATAGCATTAATCAATAAGATTTTGCTTATTGGTTAATTGAGTACACTATTACATCCTGAATCCGATCCTGGAAATACTTGGTAGTAGGCACAGTGCTTACTACCATGTACCATCTCATTAGTACCATAAAATGTAGTGGTAAGCATTTTCAGGGTTTAAGTGTGGAGAAGACACAGAGCCTGGTCCAATGCCTGTTGAAGTCGACTAGTCTTCCCACCGATTGTCCTTAGTGGACTTTACAATAGACCTACAGATATTTCCCTATAGTGCTTATAGTCAGAATAAGTCTCAAATATACAGTTCATATGAACAAAGACGACACATAGTTTGAAGGTACCTCTCTTTATTGATACAACAGAGGGATTCAAATTGTCTTTAAAGATGTGATCTGTAGTGCAGTCTGCAAAATCACTGCAAGGCTTGACACATTTCAAGGCTTGAAACTTCATGTTTTTAGTGAGTCAAGATGGTTTACTTTTGCTTTGGGCAGAATGGTGAATTAATCTTGACTAAAATTATCAAAAGTGACCTGTAGTCTTAACTAGATCAAATGGCGACTTGACCACATCCTGATTTTCTTATCTGCTGTATATAACTTAGACGCTATTTTAGGAAGAGACTGAGGAAAACAATTTGCTTTGTTAACTGGAAAACTGACCATCTGTAACTACTTCTAGCTAGACTCAGAGCATCTGGCAGTAGCTGATTGTTTAACAGAGTAATGAAACAAAAAGGGAGTCGTTTAGGAGGACATGGTGTTTCTGTATCTTAAGAGGTCAATTATTTTCTTTTGTCTCCTTATTGTGCAGCTGACAAAACCATCTTCCAAATACCTGTACACTTAGGCTAGGTCTACACTACACCCCTCTGTCAGCAGAGGGATGTAAATAAAACACATCGAAAGGGCAAATAAAGCAGGGATTTAAATATCCCATGCTTCATTTGCATAATCATGTTCTGGTGCTGTTTCGAACAAGGGCCATTTCGAAACTTAAACTGCGGTTTAGACACGGTTCTGCCGACAGCAGGGTGATTTTTCGACAGATCCTGTACTCGTTTTGTGAGGAGTACAAGATCTGTCGAAAAATCACCCTGCTCTTGGCAGAACTGCGTCTAAACCGCGGTTTCAGTTTCAAAATGGCGCTTGTTTGAAACAGTGCCAGAATGTGATTATGCAAATGAAGCACGGGATATTTAAATCCCCGCTTCATTTGCACTTTCGATGTGCTTTATTTACATCCCTCTGCTGATAGAGGGGTGTAGTGTAGACCTATCCTTATTGACTGTGTAGCCCTTCTCACATAGAATTTTGTAGTCCAACAATTTTCCTCTGATTGGATGTGTTTGGTAGAAGGGTGCAAACAAAATAGTTTGCCCACTCACATTTTTTTCATTAAGTATAACCTGTGGTTTCTTTTAGTAATAAGCATTTAGAGAGAATTTGAAACTTCTTTTTAGATAAATCAAATGTGCCCATGTGAAATCTGTAATTTGCCAGATTGTGGCCCACATTTTTAAAATTATTTTATATTGTGAAAAACTTCACATTCATAATTTGTGCATGTTGTCACAGGAGTTGTACACACATGGTTTTGAAAATATGGGTCTGCATCACTTTAACTTGTTTCCAAGAATCTAAAACTGGTGATATTATGGCTCAGATTCAGGTTGCATGGATGAATTCTTTCTCTTTAGCCCCCACTCCCATGCAGCATCTATATGGTCCACAGGATGGATGTATTGATTACATAGCATTCTTCAAGAAGATTGAAAGTAAATGCTCGTGTGCTGATTTTTAGGAAGTTGTGGGTAAAGTTTTACTGAATGTGCCTTGCACATGTAGATACACTTCTCCCTCCCCTCCTCCCCCACTATCTAAGTGAAACATCCAAATCATGAACTGTTGCATTCTCAAAGGGATTTCCATTTGGCCTGTGAAATTTTACTTAAGCAGTGTTTCACACCTAAGTTTTTACACTTGCTGATGAAGCTTAGAATAGTTCTGCTCAAATTTCAGGTAGTTACTGTAGATACCAAATCACTTGATTTGCACTCACCCAAAAGCTACATGCTTCAAATTTTGTGCGCATTTAACTTTTATGCCTCCAACAGTACATGAGCAAGTACTTGTGTTTTCTCTCAACTGTTTGTGTCTCCTAAGGATACATTTTAAGGTGGCTCCCAATAAATAAGTGGTTTAAGGGACCTTCAGCATCTTCAAATTCAGTTGTAGGAGTTGATAGGACTCTGGAGGTGTATGAGATCATAAGGGAAAGGGATGTCAAGAGTTAGCATATTATATAATTTGGTCAATAAAAGAGTTATTCCCAAATTGGCTGAATACGCAGAAGCTTGTACGTGTCCTGGTATTGGCCATCTCCTGCTATTATGTACTTACCAGCAGCAGAGAATACAAAAGGAACAGTAACTCCAGAACTTCAATTGCCAGTTCATGAGAAGTTTTGATGCTGGCTTCCAAACTCTTCTCTCCTCTTTCTCAACCCCCTTTCTTGCTCACCAACCCCTATTTTGGAGTGACCGCCAAATCTTACTTTACTTGCTCTTTTGCTTCTTACTTTTTCCTCCTGGAAATAAACAAATAATGAATTTTTTAGGAGTCAGGAGCTTTGATATGATCTAATGAGGCAAACAATGGATGTGTCATACCTGTAGGAAACTTGTAGCTAGTGAAATTACGAGGCTTTGCACTATTCTGGCCATAGGTATTGATAAGCATTAAAGCATTTAAAAACTGGAAAATTGTACAGCTTATGTTGTGCATCTTTCTGTTAAATTAACCATTTATACAGTGTGTGTGCGCTTGGATGTCATTAATGCATATGCAAATAGGTAACTTGAAGACCTTCTTGAACTTGCTGACACTACATATGTATCTGGAGACCTGCTACTTTGTAACACTGACATTATTTTGGGGGGATTTTTTGAGCCTCGCTGGAATGTAGATTTTCAGGAATGTGGATTAACTGTCACCATGCCACTTCGCAGAGTCTGGATTTATCAGCCTGGCACTTTCCTCGTCTGCCAGGTTTAGAATTTTGATTCGCAAGATGGGTCTTTTTGCTCCTCTAGCCCTGGGTTACACCTGGGGCATAGCCACGGGTGAGCAGGCAATAGGCTAGGGCACCAGAGTTTCCCCGCTCCACCTGGAGAGCAGGGCTGGAGCTTATCCCCCCCATACCTCCTGTCCTACTCCCCCTCTCCCCCATTCCTGCACATGCATCCAAAGTGGGGGCCCACCCAAGTGGGCCATTGTGGCTATGCCCTGATCTACCCTGAAAATTTTGGTAAAAAAAATCTGCTAGGGATGTAGAATCCCATTTAATAAGTTAACTGGTTAAACATTATGTTTAACCAATTAACTGATTAAATGGAGGTGGGTGGGGAGGACTGGAGTGGCCTTCCTGCCACACATGGGGGCTGCTCCAGTTGGGTTGGAGTGCCCCCCCTGCAGCGGGTGGGGCCAGGCCCACCGTGGACGGAGGCTGCTCTCTCTGGGCTGGAGTGCTGCCTGCCCGTGGTATGGTGGGCCCTACAGGGCTGGAGCAATCCCCCTGCCCAGTAAGGGTGATGCTTACCAGTTAACCATTCACATCCCTAAAATCCACACCCATGAGAAAACTACCCCCCCCCCAGTGTAGATGCAGCTGGATTGACAAAAGAATGCTTCTCTTATCTGCCACAGCTCAGAGAGCTTGGCAAAGAAACAATGCATCTACACTATGGGGTATGCTGACATAGTTGTGGCACTGTAGCACTGTTGGTATAGTTACCATAGTGCAGACATACCCTCAGGACATTGTGGTTTGGGTGTGCCACAGAAACAGGCAAGCTATGGAGGCAAGCAAAGAATAGAATAGTTGTGTCCTCACTTAGGCTTTGCATCACAGACCTCCCTGGGCATGGAAGGCAAGTCACTTTTCTACTTGAAGTCAGGAAATCTCCATTTACTCAGCCAACATTCTTCCTGCTAATGTTTTAAAGTCAAGTTCCTTGCAAGTGGCACCCGTGTGTCAGGTGGAGGGACAGAGAAATAATTTGAATTGGGATGCCAACAAAACAGAAGCTACAGGGCTTAAATGTTAAACATGCTAAGATTAATGAATATTAAATGTGTCACTTTAAATTCTCTCTCCTTCTCTTTCTCACTCTCATCTCGTATTGCTTCCTATCATATGTTGCCAAACTGGATCTCCCATTCCAGTGTAAGTCTGACAATAACCCCTATTTATTTTTAAACTGGATTATTTGTCATGATAGTCAGCATGTATATGGAATTAAACATCATGACCGAATCCAAGCCCGTCACTCTAAAAATAAATATCCTCAAGCGTCATTTTGACATTTGTTTATGTTAAAAGTCTTGGCATTTATTTTTCAGCAGCAGATTTCTTAGTTCCAGTGTAAAAGTCCATTAATATTATCACTTGAAATTACCATAAGAACAGACCTTTGGGTGCATGCTGTGCATTTTTGCCTCTATTTTTAATACTTCCTTTGCTCTCTCTTGTGCTAGAAAATCTGACTTCTATTAAAGAAACTCAGGCTGTGACACTTTGTAAACCTGCTCCTCCATCCTTTGTTTCCATAAAGTTTTAGAGTAAAGGCAGCCAGGGGATCAGATGTTTTTCCTGGTGGAGGCATTTGTTTGGGAAACTTTCTACTGTGCAGCACAGGAAAGGGATTGGTGAAATGTGAAAACCAATTAAAACAAAACAAAAACGGGGGGAAGGGGAATCTCACTTTCCCCTTATTAAAGGCCTTCAAGTTACTCTTCCAAAATTACTTTCCAATCTCTGCTGCTATAATGTGCTTGGTATTTTAAATATAGGCAGATAGGCCTTTTAATACTCTATTTGAAACTTTTGTCTGAGAGTGTTTGATGAAACAGCTTCCCTTGTTAGCAGTTGTTACAGAGAGAGGGTTATGTGGGTTCTACTGACTCATTACTCTGCCTAGATGTACTAGAGACAGATTGGCCAAGTGCTGGTGGAAGACTTGAAATTGACTTTGTCATCTTATAGTTACCTTCTTTCTAAACCAAACTAAAGGAAGGAGGTGAGTTTTGACTCTACATAATGTGTCAATTTTGTTTTTGGATACATTGAGATAGGCACATGCTCCTATTCTTATCTCCTTCTGTCTCTGCTTGTCTTTTCAGTACATACAACCCACAGTTCCAGGCCAGAACAGTCAGCACAAAATCATGCTTTCTTTGTTGCTGTGCAGTAGCAAATACACCTTGTGTAAGACAGCTCTAACTAGAATCCCAGAAAGTTCCCAATGGAAGGCATTGTTAATATAAGTTTTACAGTACTTACTACAAATCCAGTCAAACCGTGGCTGAGATATGTAGTCCTAGGCTTTTCTTTCCCATCTCTCCTGCATTCAAGATGATATAGTAAATAACCATTTTCACCCCAAAGGCCTCAAGAGATGGTAAAACTGGTCTGATAACGTTGATGAAAACCCTTAGGGCAATGCAGAGACCAAACACTGACACCTTCCCCTTTCCAGAAGAACCTTTGGCATTTCCTGTCCTTTGTTTAATCTGCTAACTTTGCTTAATTTGTTTTGCCAGATGGGTATATTTTTAAGGGCTTTAGATTTAAAACCAGACAGAACGCACCACATGATTTGAGGATCATGAAATGGAATGTATCCTGTCCTCGGAGAGTTTGTTTGGTGCCTTCTCTTAGGCTTGAACTGGAAAACCTTCTTGCAAAAACTTCCTCTTTATGGGGTGCATCTCAAGAGAGGATTCCTCAAAATCTCCTTCTTTTCAAGACATTTCAGCATCACACTGTGCAAGATGGCAATCAGAACTGCTGGTTGAAAATGTTTTTACCCTTTATTAGATGAAAAAGGACTTGACCGAATCAAAAATATTTGTGAAAAATTTTGTATTGTGGCCAAAGAAATTGATTTTCAACCAAAAAATTAAATTGATTTTTAAGACTATTTTTCAAAATAATTAAAAAAGGTTCATCTCAGTAAGGAAGAAAAAACCCATCTTCTGTAATCCTTTTATTTTTTCCCACCTTTCCTCAATGAAAAAACTGAAGAAATGATGGCAAGTGGAAATCCAAGCAATGAATTTTCATGCCCAATTTTGAAAAAACAGATTATAGGCTAGTTTGAGATGATCTGAAAATCAGCTGTCAAAAGAAGAGGTTTTATGTTCAGTGTATCTGAAACTCAGGAGTTTTCCTCTCTTTACCCTCCCACAGTTTTTGTGTCCGATAGATTTCCATGAAGTAAAATGTTCCATCCTTACATTTCTCAGTGTTGGCAGTTATGCCACATGCGATTCTTCAAAATACAATATTGTAACTACTGAGCTCCACTCCTTATGCTTGAATGTTGCATATAGAGTCAGATTTTCATAGTGAGTGCAAATGTTGACATGACTAAAGTACACCTTTGTTTAATAAAAATAAAAATTAATCCATAATACACAGGTTATCAGTGAAGATCAACAAAGAGAGCTTATGTAGCTGGTTATGTGACTAAAGGACGGTCTGGTATACTGTATATACTGTAGACATTGGAAAGACATATTTACATTGTTACATAGTGGAAAGTGTGTTAATAGCTCAGTAGGTGACCAGGACAAATATTATCATTTATTACCACTGTTTACAGCTGGTCAGCTTGGTGTTTACTCACCCAGATTACATCCTTAAACTAAACCTCTTATCTATTAATTCTCCTGATTGCATATAACAAGCTTGCTACTATACTTATCAGCTAAAACATAAGGGATTTGCTGGGGTGCAGAGGAGTCAGTCTGTAACAAAATCAAGACTCTAGAAGTAGACTTGGGAGCATTTAAAGGCACCCTTTGCGTCAGCTGTTTCTGATGTCTTGCTCTCCCTGGGGTTATGGTAGTTTCTAATACATGTGTGTGTTTAGCAAAAATAAAACAAAACCATCCAGCTAGTCCTGGTAGGATACTACGCCTCAATAAGCAAAGAGATATTATACCCTTTATTTTATAATAATAAATTGTAGACCTGTCATCACTTCAAAAGACATGCTCATATTTAACCTCAGAAACTACATATGCTTAGTTTTTGGACTTTCTTCCAGACTTAAAAAAAAATTACACTACAATGGACATATAAAGGAGAAAGGTTTATTAAAACTAGATTTTCTTCACCTGTAAGATATTGAGGCAACATGTGCTTTGAAAAGCTTTTTTCCCTCCCATTCATGCCTCTATGTTAACTGTAACCGGTAAGCATCAGCTGGTAAGGGTGATGCGGTTAACCATTCACATCCCTACTGAGTACTTGGGCATATTTGTTTCAAAAGCAAATATATTGTGCCTATACTTTTATTCTTTATTCAGAAGACATTCTGACATACTTGCTATTAATTCTAGTGTTGGTAAAAAGTGCTAAACCTTGTAACTTGTGACAAATCTAGCACCACAAATACATCATTCTTCATTTTGCTTTTGAAGGTAAATTTTATTTTATCCAATTAATCTATAATGGAAAGCGTTAATTAAAGTTTAATGTATTTGTCAATTTTAAATTATACCATCATGACTCTCATTAATTCACTGGTTTATCCTGTAATCAAGTTTACTAGTTCTAAAATATTGAAAGCTATAACATATCTGCATGAGTAACATATCTGTTTCTATATTAATTAGCGTGTAACACCTGAGAAACATGACGAACGCTAATTTTAAAGAAACAAGCTCTAGGTTTCTTTGGATTAAATGTAAGGTCACTTAAATCATTTTCAGTTAGTTTTTAAAATATTATCTGCCTAAATAATAACCACTATATTGGGGGCTGAAAGCTTTATTATTGTCTTCAACTTTGCAGTTAAGTTTCCTTAGAAAACTAGCAGTTTGTGTGTTAGAGAGATTTTCTGATTTGACTGTATGCAACTGCTCTACAAGTGGTGTAGGTGGTTTTTCAGTTTGAAACAGTAGATTAGCTTTACTGTCATTACTGACACATGCACTGATTTTTGTTGTTTCTCATTTTAACTTCCAAGCTTATTTTTCTTTAAAGAGGGGAGAAAACAGTTATTTTGTACTAAACCTATACAGATCACATAACACTTGAATCCCAGCACTGGATAAAGATGTTCTCTACTGGTGCAACTTCGCTTCAGATAACTGAATAGGGCATTAAATCCAGCTAAAGCAAGGCCCCCTGAGTAGAGACAGTTATCAGGAAAAAGGAAGCTCCATTATTTCAAGTGACAATGCTTTGCAACAATCCATAAATACAAATGAGAAAACACAGGTATTGATATGCCAATAGCAGAAACTACATTCCATGGGGACTAAAAATGGTGGAGGAGGTAAGAGACTTGTCCACTGTAGTGGCATGAAGGGCAGTTACCTGCATTGAGGATCTGTAGGGGTTTTTTTCTGCACCCTCAGCTGATATCCCAGCTGAAATATCAGATACAGTTGTTTCTTTAGGGACAACAGAGAAAAGCAAAATGTGTAACAACTGTTCGAAGAGCCTTTAGTCCAGTTCTATCTTGAAGTTAAGAGAAGGGATGTTACTTGCATTGTGCCAGGAGATAGTCACCGGTTTCTAATGCTGGCAAAATTTTCTTCAGGTGTGAGAGAGCATAGAATTTTGAAGAAAACTCTTTGCCACTTGGCATTCTTGGTACTAGATTCTCCACCATTTAAAAATTAATGTGTATGAGAATTTATCTAGGAATATTGTGCTATATTGATAGGGTAATAGTTATGATTTATACAAATAGTATTCAGTCACTCACTTGCTGGGCTGAATATTGGTTTATTTCATGCAAAAATACAGCGAGCTTCATTTCAAACCAAACCACTGAGATTTCTTGATTATTTTTAAAAAGTTGTTAATTGTAAACATCTTTTTAACACATTTTTAAAATAAATGTTCTTCAGTGTTGATGAATGTGTGTCTGATAATGTTCTTAAATTTCTGTTTTGAAACTCTTACTGCTCTTAGTCTAGTGTTAAATAATAAACTTTCCTGTGATAGTATTTAATATTTAGTATGCTTCAACTCTTTTTATTTAAAAAAAAAAGCTAGTTGAAATGGTAGTAATTGATGATTTTTCATCATTTCTTACAAAGAAGAAACTACTTTCAGCACTATTACAAAAGTTGCTTTTCTTATTCCAGTAAAACTTTTAAATATGCGGATTTCTTTTTCTAAACATATCTGGGAAATATTATTTAATTCACTATTTATTGGATTTCAGTAGTAAAATACTTAAGGCCCAAATTGTAAAGCAACAGCTAGCTCCTTGGAGAAGGCTTAGAGAAAACTCCTGTTGTAGGAAATTAAATAAACATTGTCCATTAATCATACTGCATGTCAGCCACCAGACCTCTCTCGATTGTTCTTAGTGAATGTGAGGAACCATTAGATGTGTGAGGTCCTTAAAGGTCTGAGTAAGTCAAAGGGGAAGAGTTTAAAAAAATGCCACCATTAGCACATGAAAGAGACTTCAGAGTGGGCAGAGGAAAACATTTGCTGTATAGGGTTAGTTACATTTCTTATTTTCCCCCTCTTTTTTTAACTTCATTTGTTTAACTAAAATCCAGATGTTGTGATCAAAATGTTAGGGTCAGTGATAAATTTCTGCTGCATTTTTGTTGTCCAGGAATTGATACTTGACCACTTGTGATAAAGTTGTATGGGAAAGTTAATACCTTGAGATTGCAAAAAGCTCTGGGGTTGGTGATAAGCAAATACACTTCTAAGGATAAGCAAATATGCTTTCTGGGAGTTCACATGCTTGGAATAATACCTTCCTTACATCATGCCTACTGTGCAAAGTAATGCTACATAAAGCAGTTTTCACCACTGGTGAAAAAGCAAAACTTTTTAATTTTGTCTGGATTTCTTTTTTGGGGGGGCCAGGGGGAGGAAAGAAAAGCAATTTTGGCAGATGGGAAAGGGTGTTTTTGCTGTGGGTGGTAGAGAAATTGCTGTGACATTTCTCTGCAAATCTTTTGAGTTTATGCCTGGAAAAACCTTCAAGGTAACCTAACGTTTTGAACTAAAATTGGAATGTTTTCATCCTGTATCTCCCACCCCTCTGCAAATAATTTTTTTTTTAAATTCCTGTGTTTAGGAATGTCAAAATTATACCCTGAATCAAACTGGTCAATGCTTCCAAAGCAAAGCAGTTTAACATATTTGTAGAAGTAAGACAAGGGGAATATATTATTTGATTCGTGCTTAGGAGAGTATTAACAATTCCCTGAGCTACATTTTCTGCCTGTAGTGTGCACCTAGTATGCAAAGGAGTGCAAAATGGCATGCATATATGTTATAAAAAAATTGGATATTGGTATCATACACAATAATAAACTGTGGTGATCTGTACATGTTGAATCTCTCTAGTCCAGCACCCCTGAGACTTCACCGGTGCCAAACCAGAGAATTTGCCGGACCACGGGAGGTCAATATTATCTAGCAGCATTACTAATACTAATAATTACTAATAATTACCACTGCTTACTGGATTTTAGAAGACATTTAGGGTTAAATTAGAGCTAAATAGCAACACAAAATGGTTTACAGCACAGGTGGCTGTAAATAAACTTTGAGACCAGGGGAAACTTGGCCACATGCATGAGTGGACATCCGGCTAAATAAACTCCTGCCGGACCACGGATGTTGCCAGATCATAGAGTGCTGGATTAGAGAGATTAGAGATTCAACCTGTACAAGTCTTCAATAAGGAAACCTGACTTCATGCTTTCAAATTTATGTAGTAATAAGAATACCTGATAGAAAACATTGAAACAGTCAAGCTGAGGGACTAGAAGGTTAACTATTTAGCTTACTTAGGCGAGGTCTACACTAACCCCTCCCCCTCACTATAACTGTGGCATCTTGTGTGCAGTGAGGTTGGTGGGGGCTCTTCTCCTATTGACGCTGGCTACTCTTCTTGTCCTGGTGGAGTACCAGTGTCGACAGGAGAGTGCTCAGATCAATTTATCGTGTCTGCTTAGATGCAATAAATTGATGGCCAGTGGATCTATCACTGCAGCATCAGTCCCCGCATAGTGGAGACATTTAGATGGTTTTCAAACAGACTTTAATAATCTCCACTTTGACCTTTTGCTTGTGCCTACCTCCTCTGTAGCTTCATAAAGACCTATGTGGGAAGGTCCAGTCTTTCTTCTCTGAAACAAGGGAAGGAAAGCCAGAGGATGCAGGTAGTGAAAGACCCTGTTCTTAATAATATAAACAATGTTTGGGGAAGCATATCAATGGTTAGAGCAAAGCTTAGAGAATTAAATTGCTGTTCAGTAAAGAAGAGGGAAAGATTTGACCACTTGAGAATATTAGGACCAGCTTCAGTGCTGGTGGAAAAAGTTAGGCTTTATTTACACCTGCAAGAAGTTTAGCCCAGATTGTTTTGCAGAAGAGTGACCAGAAGACTCAAAATTAATTAAATACTTTAAAGAGTGTGCTAACATTACATGTTTGACTAAAAGTCACAAAAGCAACAATATAAACTTGAGCTGTTGCTCCAATTCAAAGAAATTCTGTAACTCATCTTGGGGCATAATCCTAGGACAGCAGAGGCTGGGTCTGTAAAGAGATTAATCTATTGCTGAGATATGTCTGTAGATGGAATGGATATATTCTGAAAGGTTAATATGGGTTTGGAGCAAAAAAACCCAAAAACAAACAAACAAATAAATCCTGGCCGCCTGAAGGAGTATCTGTACCAAATTTTAGACTGCTTGAAAATGCCCAAGGAACAGAATTAAATATATGCATCTCAGGCTTTATTTCCACTTCTAAAGATTTGAAATTAACTTGAAATAAGCTACGCAATTTGCGTAGCTCAAATTGCATAGCTTATTTCGAGCTAAGGGTGCAGTGTAGACGCACCCTTAGGGTATTGTTGATGAGAAGTATCAAAGGCTAATAATAATAATATACTATTATGCCCAAGTATTAGGGATGCTAGACAACATGTCAAAGGATGTCTTGCAAAAAAGAGGCAGGCAAAAGGGGGTGGGAAGAAAAAGGTAACAAAAATAGAGTTCACAATATACACATGTGAAGAGAGATACTAAAATGAATATCCCTGGGGCGTGGAATACAACCTATCACACAAATCAGGGGTGGGCAATAATTTTTGTCTGGGGCCACCCCAGAAAGGGTGGGGTCTAAACCGGAAGGGGCAGGGCCGGGATGCTTCTGGGCTTCCCCACCCACAGACAATGATTGGTCTGGGGGAGGCCCTTTGTCCCCCCTTCCCACTAGGCACCTATGCCCCTGGCAGGGTGGGAAGAGGCTTCACATGCTCTCCCACCCCCAGGCCAATCAGGGCCTGGGGCAGGGGAGCATGCGAAGCCTCCTCCCACCCTGAGAGGAACACGTGGCACTTTGAAGTGCCGGGTGTTCCTCGCAGGGCCGGGGCAGGGTGAAGGAAGCTTCATGCAGCTCCCCCATCCCCAGGCCCTGATTGGGGAGCAAAGCCTCCTCCTGCCCTACCCCCTACCTGTGAGGAGCACATGGCACTTCAAAGTGACATGCGCTCCTCGCAGGGTGGGAGGAGGCTTCATGCACTCCCCGCCCCCAAGCCAATCAGGGCCTGGGGTTGGGGGAGCCACACAAAACTTCCTTCGCCCTGCCCCCGCCCTGCGCAAGCGTTTGGCACTTTGAAGTGCTGTGTACTTCTTGCAGGGCCGGGGGGAGGGCGGAGGAAACTTCGCGCGCTCCTCCTGCCCCCAGGCCAATCAAGGCTTGGGGGTGGGGGAGCACATGTTGTCTCCTCCCACCCTGTGAGAAGCGCATGACGCTTCAAAGCGCTGCATGCTCCTGGCAGGGCAGGAGGAAGCTTCGTGCGCTCCTCCGCCCCCAGGCCTTAATTGACCTAGGGGCGGGAGAGCGGCAGAGCCTCCGCAGGCCAGAAAACCCGCTTGGCGGGCCAAATCCAGCCCACGGAGGCCCTTTCGCCCACCCCAACACAAATGCTTGATCACCTGCTGACCTGAGACACAAGGATGGAATCGAATCCCTAGAAGGTGATAACTGTTGTCTGGCTCAAGAATCTTTATTTGACTCTATTGCCAATCCTTATTTGGATCCTTTTTTATTAACCCTTGTAACTGGAAATTGCTTTGCCAATTAAGTATTAATTTGCCAAAGTTTCAGGGGGTGCTCTGAAACAGACTTATAAAGGCAAGTTGTTCACAACCCTGTCTGTCAAGCCATTTTTATGCAAGCTGACTTTGACTTCAGCAAATTAAATATTAAAAGTGCAATAGAAAGCTGTATTTAAGGCAAGACTGGTCTATTATTAATGCCTAGATAAATGTAGCTAGATCACTATTTTTCTTTTCTGTAGCTGCTATTTAGTCAGTGGCGTTAAAGGCCACATTTTTCATTATCCTTAACCAGCCTCTGAATTTGCCTCTGCAAGTTGAGCAGGTAAGTGATTATGCTCACAAAACGCCTACACACTGCATGTGCCGATTGGGTCACCATCTACCTAATTTGTACTCTGAATACCAGTTGGTACGTGACATACTTAGAGGCTCCAGCACAAACCCTTTCAGATAGCTTTCGGCATCCACAAAATTGGAAACTACAATGGAAATGTTGGTCCTTTCTGCAGTTGGGCATGGGATGTGTAATATTTGGTATAAATAAAAATAAAAAATATTGTACATGTTCAGTTTTTGTCCATTACTACTTTTCCTGTGGCTATGGATCTGCTTTGTACAAGCCGATTTGAAAGTCAACTGCTCCAATTCCTGTTTGTCATCAAATGGAGGAGAAAGCATAGGTCTAGTTTGACTACTTTATTTGGTGGGGCAACTCCAGTCAGGATTATGGGGCCGCACATAGAGGGGCAAATTCTGTGCCAGTCCAAGGTTTGTCTTTGGGAGGGGCAACACCTACTCCTTCCCAAATTACACCCTAGGAGAAAGCCATGCTGTTGGAGTACTCTACCTGCATTTTGTAAGCATGTTTGCAACAGCAGAATTCCTAATTCTTAAGGGTTTGGGATGAGGGTCACCAAACACATGTTTTTGCAATGAAACTGTGCACCTCCTAGAAAATCACTGTATTACAAGAAATGATAGATGGTGTTTTCATTTTGCTGCACAAAAGGGTCAAAATGGCATGGGGAGCTCATGACAGCCCAACAGAGAAATGTTAGTTCTGAAAGGAAATTTATTTCATAGCTTCAGGGGAAGTTTGGGTGTCGTGAATAGATTCCCTCTCTCAGAGTGTAAAAATGTATTGTTTGTAAGATGATGCTGCATGTCGGACAGTCAGTATATGTGTGTTATCATGGCAGTTACTTAAACAGATGTTAAACCAAATTTGGTAGCACAGTTTTATCCTTTTGGTTAGGTGCTTTTTTGAGAGAGCATACAAAGATGGGGCAAATTATCAAAACTCTTTCTTCTTAGTGGGAAAGGTTAATCTTCTTTGTGGAAATCATTTGTGATTTTGGTCTCTTCCTGCTAATCCAGAAAGATAAATCCTTAATTCTATTGTGTCCCTGTTGAAATATGGTTATAGAAGTATTTAGTTAATTTTATCCTGTAGTGTAATGTTGCTTAATTCACTAAATGTAGATATGGACACTCGTAGTAGTGCACAGCATTGCAAAGTAGGTTCAGGATAACGGATGTATCTGTGTTAGAAATATGGGTTAATTAAGGCTCTGTTGACTCTTCTGGATACTCTTTACCCCCTTCTTCTTCCAGAGATGGCCTCTTTCTACATAATTCCATTAAACTGATTGTACTTAAAGGGGGGAGATTTAGAGGCAGTGCTCTCATCTTACAGAGCAAGACCAATGAGATAGGTTCCTCCCACTGGGCAGCAACAAAAGAGAAGGTTTCCCAAAAGAAAAGACAAGCACAAAAGATCAAAATTAGGTGTTTGTCCAGTCTTCTGGTATCACTTTCAAGTCCGCTTCTAAGAATGTGAACCAAAATCTTCTCTTGTAAGGCTCAGATTTGATTGAAAACTGTAACCCAAACTAGTTAGCATTAGGATAGCTCAAATCTTTTAAAGTTTATTATTTGGAGAGAGGTTTCCCCTCCTGTTTTAGAAAAAATGTTTAAATAGAATAATAAAAATATTGGAACTGATCAAAACAATATGCAAGCTACTAGTAGAAATAATGTTATGTTGCTCTTTAAAAAAAAAAAAAAAAAAAAAAGCAGCCAAACTAAACCAGGATTTCTGAAATCTGTCTAGACTTTTCATGAAGATCTTGAAACTTTTTTGAAATAAATCCCTTATTGCAGATACCTAAATGATCCCTTATTGCAGATACCTAAATGATAAATTCAGGGGATTTCTTTACTCACTCTCCCCCCACCCCTTTGCTGATTGTGGGCAGTAGGAGAAGTAATGTTTTTACTGCAAGGGGGTGTGAGGTGGTATTTGTCATGAGGCCCTTCAAGGGGATAGAACAAAGCTACAAAAGGAATATATGGAGCCTTTTCAGGTTTAGACAAATAAGCAAGAGCCATCCAAAGCCACAGAAAGCTAGACTGTTTAGTGGAATTGACTTGCATCTATCATATGGTCTAGTTTCTACCAAAATAAACTTTCACAATGCTGTAAAAAGAAAAAAAAATGTATCATTTCCCTTTCAGTTACTTAGAAAACATGAATACTACAAACAGTCTCAGTTCCATCTTCAATTGTCTATAAATTGAAGTATAAACCATGTGGGATGTGAAATCTTGATAATTTGTAATCTTTCAGAGTATGTCATTCTCTATTTTCAGAGCTGTTGTTTTAATTCTAGTTACCTAAGGAAATTCCAACTCCCTTACAAAGGGGAAAAAAAAAAAAAAGAAAAACTGCCCTAACATTCATAAATTAGACTGGTAAAAGTATTTATAAATTATAATTTTATAAATTACTTGCACATAGTGTCACAATACACATATAGAAGATTATTTAAAATATGTGATAGGGTTGCTATAATAACTTTTTGTTTGGGTATTTTACCCATACGTTTTATCTAGTATCCATGCCTAGAGCAGTGTATAGGCACAGTTTATTAATCAAAATGGAAATAAATAGAATTCATTGCTGAGCTGAGAGGACTACTTAAGGGGGATTGCATATTTTGGAAAGAAACTGCTCTCAATATATATTGTAACACCACTTCAAACATTTGTATTCCATTATTGTGTTTGATGCGCTGGTCTCCTTCTTATTTACCTCGTGTATTGAATTTGCCTTGTGTATCTGAAATGTATTTGCTTCTTTTTCTAATACGTTTCTGCTGTATTTACATTACTTTGCTTCAAAAGTGCATTTTTAAGGATAGTGTTTCTCACTCCTCTCCTTTTCCCACCCTTCCCCCTTAATATTTCCCTGGGACCTCTGTTGCTTGGAGCAGACTTTGGCTAGCCCCAGATTCTATGTCAAAGGCCATGACCCAGATGTCACAGCAGCCCATGCTGCTGGCCTCTTCTCTGAATAATTATCTGGAGTTTATTGTGTTGAAGGGACGGGCTTGGGGGCAGTGCAGTCACCCTGGAAAGCCAGACCAATGAACTATCCAGCCGGACTGCTACACAACAATGGACCTGTAGGTTATGCACAAAAAAAGTGGGGGAAGGGGAGAAACACAAAAGATTAAATTAAAAATGGACATGTGGCCGGATAAGTTTATCCTTAGAACTTAACCCTAAGGACTTATCAGTTCTTTCTGCCTTTAAGGGCAAAATAGTATTTTCAAAATTTTTTACAGTGAAAGATAAAACATGTTTTAATATGTTAAAGCAGCACTGCCATGGTTCTCTTCTCACCTTTCCCAGCTTTTAAAAATCACTGTGTTGGGTTGAAAATTATAAGTTGCTGGTCTGCTCAGAATCTCAAGCATTACAACAATTTTCTTAACCAGTCCTATACAATTCTGATTCTGGGGATAGGAAGGAGGAAAGGGGTAGGGGAGAAATCCTTTTCTGTCTACTGAGATTTTTTTTTTCCAGGGGCCAGAGCAGTGATGTACAGGAGCGTCTAGTTATTTGGGTTTAATATGAACCATAAATAAGTGGTACAAAAATGTCCTGTTTCCTTGAGGTTCCTTTTTTTCAGTTTATGTCTCTAAGAATGATTTATTTTTTTCATTTTCAAATTTAGCTTTTGGAGTGCTCTCTCGCCTTTTAAATCTTTATCATATTGAATGAAAGACTGCTGGAGTAGACTTTCTGGTCTGAGGGGGGAAGGGGTGAGAGTTCTTTCATGGTCCTGACCTCGGATTCTTTCTTAATTTTATCTAGCCCTGACCTGTTGGCTCTGCTCTGGCTCCTTTCAAGGCCTTTGGAGCTTCACAAACATGCAGCAGCTGAAAGAAACAATGACAGGGGTTTTAGGAGCTGCAATATTACACTCTCTTCTAACCTCAGCTAAATAGTTTGTAAACAGATGCTTTCTATGATGCATTTGCCAGAAAGCCAAAATGTTGGCTAACATCAGCAAACACAGCTCTATAAAATTTGTGATTCAGGACCATCAGTTTGCCCTGCAGGGTGTTTCATGCGTAAAGTATGTATGATCTTGGGAGTGCACATTAAATGTTGTTTGTGGCTATCCATCTTTAATGCTATGGGTACATTTAGAAAAAAAGAAAGTCCTGGAGGCAAGAAAATTTACCAAAATTTCAATAGAACATAGTTCCCATGTTTTTTTATTTGAATAAAAATGATTGAAAGGACATACAGTTTGCTATTGCTGATTTATTTTATTGTACTTTCTTAATTTAGAGATGGCCTTACACACACACGCACAGAGACACATCCCCTTCTGAAGTTCTACAGAAAATACAAAACTGACAATTGCAGAGCTTCATTCTTAGTGACTTTACTGAGACTTAGTGACTTTTCTGTTTGTGCAGTCTTGAGCAGAATTAATGCATTTAATAATTTCACCAGTAGTAAAGATATCAAGAGCTATTTTTTGTGCCTGGATGAGAATCCTTTGATTTCTCATCCCAACATTTCTTCCTCATTGCGTCCCCTTTCTAGCAGTGTATTCATTGGAGCTGCAGGATGACACCATCTGGCAGTTATGAGTTATAACACACTGGTAGGTTCCATCTGCTGGGCTGGGAGACATTCCTTCCTTTCTCCGTGTTGTCTTTATCATTTGGGGAAATATCTATAAAACAAAGGGAGTCTTTTTCTTTCTGTAAAATGGCAATAACTGCTAGGATTTCAGTTTACATTTCAGAGGCCACTGAGTGTCAATGGAAGTTTATTGTGTTTTGGACAGTGTAAGATCATCTTATATATATTTCTTTATTTGCCACAATGTTTTTAGAAACTCTGGAACTAAATGAGAACATTATGACATTATTCATTCTCAGGGATTTTATGGTCTGCCACATACACAGGAAGTTAGTATTGGCACACTGGTGGTTAAGTCCTTATTTAGGTTAATAGACTGGCCATTTTTGTACCTGTGTACAATAAAGGGCATTTCTGGTACCATTTAGAATATCCATATTTGGGAGTGGGTTCCTAAGTTTGAAAACTTGCCCCTGTATATTTAAATAGTATTTAGATGGTAATTTCATGTAGCTTTAAAAGCTTCCGTTCAATCTAGGGATGTTAGGAAGTGAGTAATTAGCTAATCGTGTAGTCGATAGAATTTTTATTGACTACACGATTAGTTGATAAGGGAGGAAGCCTCTGGGACCTACCCTCTGCTATGATTCTGTAGTTTAAATGTAGTAAGAGCTAGGCAGGCTGGCTGCTACTACATTTAAACTATAGAGCCACAGCGGTGATAGGTCCTGGCCCCGGTGCGAGCTGGGATTGAGCCGGGCTTGCTCAGTCCTAGCTTGCACCAGGTCCAGCAGCTCTTGTCTGCAGTGGGTCCCAGCAGGAAGCTCGGACCCCCCATGGACAGGGGCTGCTCTCGGAGCAGTCTGTATTCAAGGCTAGGCCGGGCCGCTGTGGACAGGAACCCTGCCCCCACTGCGCTGCTGCCTCTGATAGAGGCAGGAGTACTGGGGTGGCAGGTGGCACCGTGGAGATGGTGCTGGGGGGAGCTGGCTTTTAAGATACAGAGGCATCAAGGGATGGGGAAATGTGAGTAGTCGAGTTGTTGACTCGACTACCTGATAAGCCTAGGTGACTACTCAACTGCTTCCTTACATCCCTAATTCAATCTAGTCTTTTAAAAAGTTATTAAAAAGACTTCCTTAGGACGCAAGTATAATTAGCTGACTGTCACTTTGTAATGAGTACTCTTATTTTCACATCACTTGACCTTATTAAAAGGAAAGTGAAAGATTTACTAGAAGCAGGACTGAAATCAATAGATACAATTTAAACAGTTATGTTTTAAAAAGCATGGTGCTCTCTAAGATACTAAAGAGTAGCCGTACTGCCAACAAGTCAAGTCTCCTCAACTTTTCACACTGCGCAGCAGTTATCAGGATTCCTTGTATTCTATAGTAATGTTGCCCTTGTTTTTCCAGAGGAATGCATTGACTTTTCATGAACATAGCACTATAACTTGAGAGCTCCTTTTTAATTGGATTTTAGTATAAGCTATTACCATTCAGTGCTGAAACATCAGGACCATTCTGTTATACAAAATACTTGATAACTCGGTAGGGGGAAAAAACACTTCCCAGAGCCAGATTTTTCTTATAGCCATTACTTGATTTTGATAGCTTGGCTATAGCAGTAACAACAATATGCTTTCTCTCTCATCTGATTAGTAAGTAACTGTGAATACCATAGGTATAACACCACATTTGGAATCTCATGAGATAAAGTACAGGAGTGAAACTGTTACCAAGGCCTGTTATGGCAAATTTTAATCATTTTCACAATATTCTATTATGTCAGGTTATAATGTATGCTTTTTAAATGAAAGTACTTTTTTATTATATTTTGGAAATACACATTTTAAAATGCGTTAACATTATTTAGCTCTGCAGTTTTACTGTGCGAAACCTGGCAGTCAGGTGCTGAAGAGAGAGAACACTTCCCCCTAGTGTCTGGTTGCTGTAAGGGTTTTGTGGGAAGGTGACTTGAAAGGGGGTGATTACAAAATATCACTTCACCAGAAAATGCTGATGGAACCTGCACAGCGTTTCAGCCTGCTGAGAAGTTTTTGTAGGTCCTACGTCAAGATAGATTAAACATTAATACTTTCAGCAAAGAAAGTTAATCTATATTAGAAACATTTAAATTAATACATTTTAAACTAATCCATGTATTTTAGAGACATTGCTCTTGCCAGCCCTTGTTTTAGTGAAATCTCACTATCCGAGTACAATTTATGGTTGACCTAATATATTTTTCTTTACTGTGGACAGTTATTGGGGCTACTGGATATATGTACCAAATCCTCCTCATAACTTGACTGAGATCTCTGGAGCTATGCCAGAGTATATCATCTGAGCATCTGGTCCATAAAGTTATCACAGTTTTTTTTAATGCTCTAGTTTATGTGCTATCGAAGTACAATCACAGCAAAACTAGTGAAATAGGTTTACCAAATTTATATTCAGATCTCAACAGTGCTGATCTTTTGATCTATGTGAGCTGCACAGTTTGGGTCCTATTCACCTATATATTAGATTTAAAGAATAACAGATGCTGACAGAAAGTTTTTAAGTGGCCTTACACTCAGTCTTACAAGAGCATAATACAGCCAGCAACATTATTTTTTTTTTAAATTTTTTTTTAAAGAAGCAAGTTAAGGAAAACAACAAGGAACTGAAACATAGCTCCTATGCACCTTATCCCCAGGAACATACTTTCACTGAAACCCAGTCAAATAAATTGGACTTTCTAGAGTTAAATGAAACAGTTGATAAAGATATCAAATTATTCAGATATATCGTACACAATGTCTTTATTTTATATTCAGTTTTTTAATTAAGATACTGAACTTTGTGTGAAGTTGGTTAAGTGAATACCTCAGACTAGTTATTGCTGAATAGCAACAATCTTTTGTCATAAATGTGTTACTTCTGTGCATGAGTGATGGCTTCTGTGGGTTTTTGCATTGGCTTCTGAGGCTCTGAAGCCCCCCTTTGCTATGTAATGTACATGGACAGCATGTATTAAACTCCAGACTGTCAGACCGCCAGGTGGGCATGCCATCACCAATCTTTCATCAGTGATTTATGTTTAAACTATTCATGATACCTGTAGTGTATAAAGATAAGGAAGCCCCCTTACATTTGTTTCTCTCTAAGGATCTGCCTGGCTTTAGAGAGAGACTGTTTGATCTAGTTGATGAACTGCAAGATAAAAAGTGTTTATGCCAAGTCTGTATTGGGATTGCCACTTAGCAATAAATCATATCTCAAGCTAGGAAATCAACCCAACAAATAGTGCCTTTCATATTCTTACAGGCCATTTCAAAACAAAAATATCATCTTTCCCCTTCATAGAATATATTGTCGAAATTTCTTTTCCTGATTTATCTTGTTAGACACAAACCTATAGATATTCATGATTCTGTTCTGCATATTGTAAAGTCTCAACCAATATCTTCCCAAATATCCTTTGAATTGGATATTGTACCAATACTATGGGTTCGTGTACACAGCGCCCTAAACTTGAAATAAGGTACGCAATTTACACTACACAAATTGCGTATCTTATTTCAAAACTATTTCAAAATAGCTTATTTTGAAATTTGGCATGTCTATAGAGTGCCAAATTTCAAGATAATGCGCTATTTCGAGCCATCCCTTATCCCTCGTGCAACGAGGTTTACCAGGATGGCGAAATAACGCAACCATTATTTCAAAAAATATTTCAAAATAATGGGAGGCTTGTGTAGACGCGGAGTAGCTATTTTGGGATATCGCTGGTATCCCGAAATCCCCATGCAGAGCAGATGTACTCTGAGAGTAATTTCTGATTTTTTTTTTTTCAGCTGTTCCAGTACAGTTTCCTCTTGCATCTTTTTTTTGTCCTTTCATTTTCTGTTCTTTTTGATCTCTGCTGTTTTTAGGGTGTTTCAGTCCAGTACATAGGGCAGCATCCTTTAGTAGAAACAGGCTATAATACCAATATGTGCTTTCTCAGCCATGAAGCCTCTTAGAGTCTTGTGAAATGCAGTAATGCATGGCAGCTTAGTAAATTCTCTACAAGGATTGTGGATTCAATTTTTGATGTAGGCAACCTAACTAAAACTTGACCCACCCTCTCTCAAGTGTAGCAGATTTGTTATGTAGAGAACTTTACTTTTAAACAATAAAGAAATTCAGAGAGCTCCCTGTCTTTAAAAAGAGAACAGATTGCTTTTTTTTATATTAATGGGTTTTTTTGTGCTCAGTCTTTAAAGTTTTTCATATTATGCTTGAATAAGAGCAGTTATATTAATTTTTGTACTTAATGCAGACTAATGCAGATGCCTTTATTTTAAAAATTACTTTGACTTTTGGAGTGAAATTTTCTCTCCACCCCTCAAGCCTTGTCAAGTGTTAATGAGGAATTCGGGTTAAGAAAAAAGCAGTGAGTATAAACAGACCTCACAGGCTCATTCAGCTCAGCAAGACACTAGGCTTTAGCTATTCCTCATTACACAGTGAAGATGATCAGTTCTGGGTGACCACTTTCAAAGGGCACAAGGCGTTTTTGAAGGTGCTTGGCGGGATGATGGATTGTCATGTTTGTCATCCTATGTCTTACGGAAATGCAGCAGGGGTCTCTTCTACAGGAACTTGTAAAGAAAAGCACAGACTGTGAAACTTGATCAGTTGGATACCACTTGGCTATATGGTGTCTCTTTAAAGGCCTGCTAAGTTGCATTTGAATTCAGGATTTTGCTGAGAGAGAATGGGAGAATTCAATTCAAATCAAATAATAAATAAGTGAAAAATAAGTCCAACCTGTATGCAAAAGTCATGCTCTGAAATGTTGAAAGAAATTCTTATAACTAAATGTAAATTTTAAAAAATAAAGTGTTCTTAAGAGCTTTTAGCTAGAAGCAGAAGAGACTAAATGTCCTTTGATGGTGTTTCTGACCCAGAAGCAGGAAGCGCAAGAACAAGATCTCATTTTAATAAAATCCCCAACATAATTTTGCAGTGCTAAAAAGTTTTAATCATTTGGATTTGGAATATCCCAATGTTGGGTACTTCAGATACTCATCTTTCTCTTATTTTCAATTTTTCAAATGCTCAGATTATTTTTCTCATTTCCTTTAATTACTTGGAAGTCAACAGTGGAAATTTCAGCAGAATGTCAAGATACCAGTTTAAAAAACCCATTCAGACATATTTTCATTCGTTTTTCTTTGTGAGTAATCTGTGTATCTGTGTCTGCCTCTCTAGCCTGTCTTTGGTCTTGTAGCACTTGACTCTGTAGATTTATAAAGATATATTTTTAGATTAAAAAAATTGAAACACTGCCCCTTACCTATGCTACTACAACACTTTATTATTTAACACTGACAGAATGTCCTTTGTGTTGTTTACTTGTGAACAACATATTGCTCAGTTGGCCAGTGAAAACATATTGCTCAGTTTCACTTTTTGATTCTTGTGCACTTACTAGAGGATTTACCCAGTGTTGCTCAGGCCCTTCAAGACAGGGCTCTGGAGGTATATGGAGATGCGGGAGTCAGGGCAGGGGCTTGGCAGGGTGCAGGAGTAGGGATCTAAAATCCCATTTAATTAGTTAACTGGTTCAATGTTAAGTTTAACTGGTTAACTGATTAAATGGGGGCAGGCACGAGGGCCATGGGCAGGGGCTGCCCCAGCCCAGCTGCTTCTGGCCCTGCATTGGGCTGCTAGCTCCCAGCCCACATGGGCTGGGGAAAGTGGGCCTGTTGCTTCCAGCCCTGCGTGAGGCTGCTCACTCCCAGCCCACATGGGCTGGGACCCTGTAGCCCTGTGGGGCTGGAGCAGGGCTGCTCCCAGGTAATAGTTAAGTTACCATGTGAGCATCACCCATTAAGGGTAAGGCTCACCAGTTAACCAGTCAGGATGGATGGTAGTGGTGGTGGGAGGGGCAGGAGGTTTCTTCTTCCCAAGGTTGGCCCGAGGTGGCCGAGATCATGCTTTCTGGCTGCTGGCGTGGCTCCCCGGTGTGGGAAGGGGACATGCTGCCCAGCCGGCGGCTGCTCCCTGGCTCTCCCACACTGTCGGGCTCGCTTGCTGCCCCCTGTGGTCATTCTGGAGTATAATTGTCCCTGCTACCAGGCCCCTCCCTTTCTGTTTGATTAAAAATAATCACATTCCATACACATCCCAATGTCCTGGCATACCCAAACCCTGACCTTGTTTGGAATTATAAGAGGAATCTGCATCTCAAATTTGATGGTCCTAGACCTTACCATTTAGGAGGAGTTCTTGAACAAACTGACTCCTGAACCATCTGTCTGTCTCTCTCTCTCACACTCACTCACTCAGATGCACAATCTGTCTCAAATGTATAGTGGTGAAAAGTTTGTGTTAAACACAGCAGGGGAAAATTTAACTCTAAACAAACTTTCACTAACAACTTAAACTCCTTCAATCATGTGTATTAGAGTTGGTAACAAAAAAGTAATTAAAACAGATCTACACGTGCAGCATTCCCTATCCAACTGAATCCCATTAATTTTTTTTCTTTAATATCTCCTAGATGCAGTGTGTGTGATTCTGCCTATATCAATATAGTCATTTATTTCAAAACCATGAAAATGTTTTACAAAATATAGATTCCGTAATAACTAAATTTTCAAATTAACAAGATTTGGTTATAGTGGTACTAGTAATGTAGAGGATCTGCAGAGGGAACTAAGGATTTAACTTACGCAAAGGATCATATTTGTTTAAAGAAATGTCTCTGAATTAAGTCCAGTCGAATTGGCTGAGATGGGCTGCATTAAATACTATTTTAAATAAAGAAGAAGATAGTTTAATTACAGAAATAATAAAATTATGATGGAGACACATTTTAGGACCAAAAAAAACGAAAAAACCAAACCCACAGACAAGGTCAATGCATTCTTATAATTTCCATTTTAACTTAAATCTTCTTGGAAAGAAATAAGATCCCATCTCCACAAACAGCAACACGGGAAAATATCCTAACATATCTCTCAATATCTCTCATTGCTGTAGCACTAGAATTCCAATAAGAACCACTGAGAGTTTATATAGTAATAGCAGAAAATTAATCTCTCTTAAAGGGCCACTATCAATTTGAAAATCTGCCTGAAAACTTTAAGTAAATAGTGTTTGCAAATAACACCTACATGTAATTAAACTGACAGATGAGAAGAATAGAGAAAAATGTATTTTTTTTCAGTTGGTTTATTTTGGCAAAGATTTTCAGAGGCTAGAAGAAAAAGTTCTGAGCACATGTGGTGGAATTACTGTTAGGCCTACCCCAAAAACATTCTTCCAAAACCTACCAGGGATGCAGAAAAACCCTGAAAAATGTTTAGAGGCTTTTAAAAAAGGATATGCAAGGGAGCTGTACCAGAAAATAGACGTTTTAAAAATTAATCAGCTTTAAAAAAATTAAGTAGACAGCGATCCATTAAGCAAGCCAGAATCAGCATTAAAGAACCCCCCCCAAAAGCTAGTGTTAGAAGTCAGAAAATGTATTAATTAACATTATTGTATTCGAGGTATAAACTCTGGAGGCCCATAGCCATATGATTTCTGCCTGATTCCAGTTCTACCCTCCTGTCCTTATCCCATTTTACTCCATCCTGGATCTCCAGAAGCAAATCTTGGTATCTGAAACAAATTCTATGCTCTCTACTCACATAGACCACTTTATGTTCTGAATGTTATTTCTATGCACTGTATAATGTTTGGTATAGCTGAGGGATAGCTTGGTGGTTTGAGCATTGGCCTGCTAAGCCCAGGTTTATGAGTTCAATCCTTGAGGGGGCCGTTTCAGGATTTGTGGCAAATCTGTCAGGGATGGTACTTGGTTCTGCCGTGAAGACAGGGGACTGAATCCAATGATCTTTCAAGGTCTCTTTCAGTTCCGTGAGATAGTTATATCTCCATAAATAAAATCATTGTAGCCGCAATTGCTGCAGAAGGAATTTGAGATTCATCCCACTTCACTGAGGGCCTAACTTCAGTTTAGGTTAATGAGAGCAAGACTGGAGTTACTCTCTGATTTAAGTGAGCAAGAAGTGAACAAGAATTGTAGCAGGATCAAACTGATTGCAGCAGCATCCTAGTGTTGGTGTAAATATTTGAAAATCTGCATTCTTTGTCTGTAATATAATTCATTTTCTATTTATGCAGATCCAAGAAGAAAGTACCATGTGAGGCTATTGGCATATAACAACATGGAAGAAGGTTACCAGGCAGACCAAACAGTCAGTACTCCAGGATGTGTTTGTAAGTGCAAAAGTTGCATTACCAATTCTACTAATAGCCGAGCATTTCAGGATCAATAGTAGCCCTGTGTGCCTGTGATGTTAATCTAATAAAATTTCAGTTTATAAAGCCTTTTAAGAAATCATAACATTTGTGACAACTACAAATCTCACCCACCACTTAGCGATAGGATTCTGATGTACTTGTAAAACATGAAATAGAAATGGGAAAAACAAGATAAATAGCAAGCAGAACGTCCTTTGTCATTCTGCTTAGCCTAAGCATCTTGTCATTGATTCGTCAGCGATACTTCCACAGTTTCTCCTGAAGTTTTATCCCCATGTTTAACTAGATTAAAGGGACTATAGAAGCGATCTCTTGATCTGGTGCTAGTTTTTGCTAGAAGTCATGTAACAGCCTGAACACAACCTCTGAGCACCATTTAACATTGGGAGATATCAGCTCTGGATCCAAACTTATATACTCAAACTTATCTATTAATCTGCCAACATGTTAACGCCAATATTTTAAAAGGGCTCTAGAGATGATCCTGGCATTTACAGACCAGTAAGTCTAACGTCAGTACTGGGCAAATTAGTTGAAACTATAGTAAAGAATACAATTGTTAGACACAAGGATGAATATAATTTGCTGGGGTAAAGTCAACATGGTTTCTATAAAGGGAAATCGTGCCTTACTAAACTGCAAGAGTTCTTTGAGGTGGTCAACAAACATGTGGACAAGGGGGATCTAGTGGATATAGTATACTTAGATTTCCAGAAAGCCTTTGACAAGGTCCCTCACCAAAGGCTCTCAAGCAAAATAAGTTATCATGGGATAAGAGGGAAGGTCCTCTCATGGACTGATAACTGGTTAAAAGGCAGAAAACAAAGGGTAGGAATAAATGGTAAGTTTTCTGAATGGAGAGAGGTAACTAGTGGTATCCCCCAAGGGTCTGTCCTGGGACCAATCCTGTTCAACTTATTTAAAAATGATGTAGGAGCAGTGAGGTGGCAAAATTTGCAGATGATACCAAACTGCTCAAGATAGTTAAGACCAAAGCAGACTGTGAAGAGCGTCAAAAAGATCTCACCAAACTAAGTGATTAGGCAACAAAATGGCAAATGAAATTTAATGCCGATAAATGTAAAGTAATGCACATTGGAAAAAATAATCCCAACTATATATACAATCTGATGGGGACTAATTTGGCTACAACTACTCAAGAGAAAGATCTTGGAGTCATTGTGGATAGTTCTCTGAAAACATCCATTCAGTGTGCAGCGACAGTCAAAAAAGCATATAGAATGTTAGGAGCCATTAAAAAAGAGATAGAGATTAAGACAGAAAATATCTTATTGCCTCTATATAAAACCATGATACGCCCACATCTTAAATACTGCGTACAGATGTGGTCGCCTTATCTCAAAAAAGATATATTGGCATTGGAAAAGGTTCAGAAAAGGGCAACAAAAATTATTAGGGGTTTGGAATGGGTCCCATACGAAGAGAGATTAAAAAGACTTGTACTTTTCAGCTTAGAAAAGAGGAGACTGGGAGGGGAGGGGATATGATAGAGGTCTATAAAATCATGACTGGTGTGGAAAAAGTGAATAAGGAAAAGTTATTTACTTATTCCCACAATATAAGAACTAGGGGTCACCAAATGAAATTGATAGGCAGCAGGTTTAAAACAAAAAAAAGGAAGTTTTTCTTCACTCAGTGAACAGTCAACCTGTGGAACTCCTTGCCAGAAGATGTGGTAAAGGCTAGGACTTTAACAGGGTTCAAAAAAGAGCTAGATAGATTCAGGAGGTTAGGTCCATCCATGGCTACTAGCCAGGATGGGTAGGAATGATGTCCCTAGCCCCTGTTTCTCTGGAGGTGGGTGACAGGGGAGGGATCATGTGAGGATTACGTGTTGTGATCCCTCCCTCTGGGGCATCTGGTATTGGCCACTGTCAGCAGACAGAATACTGGCCTAGATGGACCTTTGGTCTGACCAGTATAGCCATTCATATGTTTATATGTAAGAAGTTGATGAAACAAATCTTGCTTCTCTTTGTTTAAACAGCTGTCCGTGATCGTATGGTACCTCCACCACCACCACCCCACCATCTGTATGCCAAAGCTAATACTTCATCTTCTATCTACCTCCACTGGGGAAGGCCTGCATTTACCTCTGCACAAATCATTAATTACACCGTTCGCTGCAACCCTGTGGGACTTCAGAATGCCTCTTTGGTGCTCTACCTTCAAACGTATGTACAGTCTGCAAGTTATTCTTTGTTCCCCAGATCCTTCCTCAATACCGTCTCATCTGTCTGCACTCCACCATCTTTTGATTACACTTCCTGAAACCTCTCTCCGCTGCAAGGCAGGTGCTTTTCCCAGGCTTCTGCCAGTTCTGTTTGTTAGGAGGTGCTATTGAAACACTGTAGTTCTTCACCTTTGTTGATAGATGGGATTTCCACCCTGCCATTGTCTCTCTTCACTGAGGCAAAGGTGCTCATTTCTAGCCCTGCTGTACAGTAGCTGAAATGAGAATACGAATATTGAGTTGCTTGTCAGTTATATGACATGAGTTTGTTTGTAGCCCTGCTCTTCTTTGTTCAAAGAAAAGAAAAACTGGAAGTGCATGAAATAGATGTACTGTTTACAGGTAAACTTGGCAAAGACAGGACATGGGTCAAGTGGTATAATCACAGGACTAAACTACATAGCTTGTTCTTCTTCTAGTGCTTGCTCATGTCCATTCCAATTAGGTGTGCGTGCGCTGCGTGCCCGGATCCCAGAGCTTTTTCCCTTAGCAGTATCCATTGGCCCAGCCAGGGAGCCCCTTGGAGTGGCGCCGCTATATCGGCGCATATATACCCCTGCTGGCCCTTGACCACCTCAGTTCCTTCTTACCACCCTGATAGTAGCTGGAGCGCTGACTACACTGGTAGTCCTTACCCTTAGCACGTGTACATAGTTCTTGTTGTTCGTTGAGGGTTAGTAATTAGCTTAGTGTTTAGTTAGTGTAAATAGTTAGTGAAGATAAGGGAGTTTTCTCCCTTTTAGCCGCTCCCCGGCTGATATGGGGATGCCAAGGCCACAGGGGTTCAAGCCGTGTGCGAAGTACTTGAAACCTAAGCCCTGCGGTGACCCATATGACTCTTGCTTAAAGTGTCTGGGAGAGGACCATCGCACAGACAATTGCAACATTTGAAAGAGTTTCAAGCCAAGGACAAAGCATGAGAGAGACTCTTGACCAGGCCTGCACAACTTGGAAAGCGGCGAGGGCCATATTACTCCAAAGAAAACAGCTGCGGGCTGCAAGTAGGGATGCTCTCCCAAAAAATACCGAACACACGGGCTAAAAATTTTTGTCGAGCAAAAAAAAAAAAACCACGTGTGTCTCCACTTGCCCCCTGGCATTTGTCTCTCCTGCTGCTTGGTGCTTTCCCCTGACCTGCTCCCCTCCCCTCAGCACAAGCCCCTTCCCCTCCCCTACCTGACTTCCGCCTTGCAGGTTGCGGGGCTGCCGGAGCCTTTTTGAATCCGGCGTCTGCCGGCATCCCGCCCTCTGGCTTGCACCCCGCCTCCTCGCACTGGAGCTGCATACAGGCAGCCCGGCAGCGTGAATCGCCACACTTCCCCCTCCCCGGCGGTGCTCCGCTCCTCCTCCCGGCCAGCGGATTGGATGGGGCCACGCCGCCCGTAGTCGGCACGGGCCGCACAGTGAGCCCCTGTGGGCCGCATGCGGCCCTTGGACCGTATGTTGTGCAGGCCTGCTCTAGACTCAGACTTATCCTCTTGGAGTCCTAAATGGCACCCGCCAGACAGACGGCTGCCTCTTCGAAGTCCTCAAGGCACCAATCAGTCCCCAGCACTGAGGAGAGAGAACAACCTCAGGGGCAGGTCTCTGGAGAGGTGCGGCCACAAGGTGTGCCCTAAGGAGAGTCACTTGGCCTCGAAGGCACACTTGGAGGTCTTGGTACTGCCAAGGCGAAGGTGTAGTCCTTCTCAGAGGGAGAGTCCAGTGCCGGATAGTTGAAGAACTCTGGCAGCCATCGACCCCAGAGACGTTTGATGTGGCGCGGGAGCTCATTGAGTTAACTTCCCTGCACTCTGAGGCCTCGGCACCGCCTGTGCCCCAGGCCCTGAACCCAGCATGGCCTGAGGGACCGCAGGACATGCTGACCACGCAGGTGAGCCCAGCACCACTTGAACCGGCACCAGCCCAGGTGTGGACGGTGTCAGTACCGGCACCAGGTCTTGAAAGTGCACCCTTCAGTGGCACTGGGGATGCTGCCACCGCAGATCCCTCTAGCACCAGCAGCATATGGGGCTCCCTAACCTGGACCTCCAGTGCTGTCTTACAGTGTTCCAGTGGCACCTTTTCGGTCGGGGCCTCCAGAACTGCTGCCTCTTGCCTCAACACAGATGATGGCCCCGCTGGCCCGAAACCGGAGGCCATGACCCAGCACTGAAGGGAGCATAGGTCACTGGCCCCGCTGTGGTCGGCGTTGGATTATTCCTCAGAGGCAGAGATGGTGAGCTCGGGGAGGTCTTTATATAGATCCAGATCTCGGCACCACTCTCATTCTAGCCACAAACCCCAACGCTGAAGTCCATCGGTTAGCCAGATATGGCCACCTCAGTGGCCATTCTGGACACTGTGGGCCTACCATCAGGCCCAGGATCCATCTCCCTCAGGGTCAATATTGGTGTCGTCTCACCATGAGAATGTCCCATCGGCAATCCATGTCCGCAGGGCCCCCGCTTCGGAGTCGGTCCATTCCTGCACAAAGGTGGTGGTGAAACATCCCCCCCCCCAGTCGAAGGGGCGGGCCCTAGACCTGCATCTGCGATGTTGGGGTCAGATCAGGAGGCCCCTCCAGCAGTAGCCCCAGCGTAGGGGACGGAATTGGTGGAGGAACAGCTGCGGTTCAGGGAGTTGATGTCTTCCTCACTCGATGAGGCCTTGGGGGACCCTGCCGCACTGCTCCCATCAGTGGATGCCAGGGCACACCAAAACCTGCTCAGGAGGTTGGCAGCCAACTTTTGGGAGTCCATGCAGAGGAGGTCCAAGAGGAGTCCAACCCAATGGTGGACATCCTCACGGTGGCCACCTCTGGCAGGGTGGCACTGCCACTTAACAAAACAGTGGACAGGGTGTCCAAGACCTTGTGGCAGATCCCTGCCTCTATTCCCCCAACATGAAAAGAGTCATTTATTTTGTTCCCCAAGTGGGGCATGAACACTTCTTTACGCACCCTACCCCGGGCTCTTTGGTGGTACAGGCTGTGGGGCAAAAGGAGAGGCAGGGCCCACACACAAGTCTAAGGAGCCCAAGAAGCTAGACCTGTTGGGGAGAAAGACCTATGCCATGGGGGGGGTCTGTAGCTCCACATTGCCAATCAACAGGCTATGTTGAGCTAGTATGCTTACAATACCTGGGCGGCCATGGACAAGTTGAAGGACTGTCTTCCCCAAGATTCGAGGCAAGAGTATAGTGCCGTTGCAGAGGAAGGCAGGACAGTGGAATGGACGGCGCTGCAGGCAGCATTGGATGCTGCGGACTCAGCGGCCCAGATGATGGCCATGGGCATAGTAATGAGGATGAGCGTGTGCCTGCAGGTGTCTGGCATCCCTCCCAAGGTCCAGAACACTCTTCAGGACCTTTCCTTCGAAGGGTCAGGCCTTTTTTCGGACCAAATGGACTCAAAGCGACATAGTTTCAAGGACTCTATGGTGACCCTAAAGTCTTTGGGGATTCACACTGGGCCTGCAGAGGAGGTCTCTCGCCCCCAGACCGTCCACAAAGCCTTCCAGCGAGGGTCTGGCCCTGACAGGGGCAGAAGGAGGGGCCAAAACAATGGCTGCAGTGACTCTAATAGGAGCAGGTGCAGGGGTTCAAGATCATATTTGGATAGAGGGTCTGCCCTGCCTTCTAACCTGCAGCCCAAGTCCTCATTTTGAGGGTATGCTCGAGGACAGTCTTACAGTCTCTCCACTGTCGATCCCCTTTGGTTGTCAACTTTCCCTTTTCTGCCGGGCCTGGTCCCAGATAACTTCCAATCAGTGGGTTCTAGACCTCGTAGGAAAGGGCTATGTCATTCCCTCCCTTCTTCCTTGTCCCTCTTCAGGGACCCCTCTTATGAGCTCCTGCTGAGGCAGGAAGTCTCTGCACTTCTGTAGCTGGGGGTGGTTCAGGGGCAGGGGTTTTTATTCTCGATACTTCCTTATCCCAAAGGCCAAGGGAGGTCTACGCCCCATTTTAGACCTAAGAGAACTAAATTTGTTTGTAAAGGAAGCAAAAGTCAGGATGGTCACCTTAGTGTTCATCATCCCTTCCCTACAGAAAGGAGACTGGTACACTGCCCTCGATTTGAAGGATGCGTACTTTCAGATATCAATGATCCCTGTCCAGAGAAGGTCTCTGAGGTTTATAGTGGGTCCAGATCATTTCCAGTTTCCGTTCCTGCCATTCAGCCTCTCCACAGCTCCCAGGGTTTTTATCAAGTGCATGGCCACAGTAGCGGCTTTCTTGAGGAGGCACAGGGTTCATGTCTTTCCATACCTGGACAATTGGCTGATAAGAGGGTCACCCTGGGAACAAGTTCTAGGCTGCATAGCACTGATGAGGAGATTGTTCTCCAACCTAGGGCTGCTCATAAATGAAGAGAAGTCCATGCTCAACCCCACGCAGGTGATAGAATTCATGGGTGCACACCTGAACTCTACTGTTGAGAGAGTGTCCCTTCCCAGGGCCAGGTTCATGACCATGAGTTCCATGATCATGGACCTCCAGAGGTCCCCTATGACAACAGCGAGGACATGCATGAAACAGCTGGGCCACATGGCAGCTTGTGGTAAGACTGAAACTCCGACCCCTACAAAGATGGTTGTTGAGCATCCACAATCCAGCACGCACACCGCTAGATGCGGTAGTCACGCTGTCGGAGGCTGTGCTCCCCTCACTGGACTGGTGGTGACAGGAGAGGACTGTCTGCTCAGGGGTCCTGTTTGCCAGACAGAGCCTGTCGGTGCAGCTGCTTATGGACGCATTGGATAACAGATGCCAAATGGAAGTGGGAATCCTCAGGAAACTAGGTATGTGGTCCCCCAGGGAGAGTTCCCTGCACATAAATGTCAAAGAGCTTAGGGGGGGTCAGGTTGGTGTGCCAGGCCTTTCTTCCCCAACTGGAGAACAGAGTGGCTTCAGTGTTGACAGACAACCCAATGATCATGTATTATATCAACAAACAGGGTGGAGCTTGTTCCTCTCCCCTCTGCAGGGAAGCCCTATTGCTGTGGGAGTTGTGTATCGCCCAGAATATCCACCTTGAGGCGACTGTCCTCCCTGGGACCAGCAAGGTTCTGGCGGACAGGCTCAGCAGGTTCTTTCAGGCCCACGAGTGGTCCATCAGACCGGATATCATTGTAGAAGTCTTCCGGAAGTGGGGTTATCCCCATCTAGACCTGTTCGCTACTCAAGGGAGCACCCAGTGCCAAAGCTACTGCTCGTTCATGGGGCAAGGGCAGGGGTTTCAGGGGGATGCGCTGCACATTCAGTGGCCTCGGGAGCTATCGTATGCATTACAAGTGGCCTCCATTCCCTCTGATTCACACGGTCCTGCTCAGGATCAGGAGGTTCGGGGCCGCAGTCATTATGGTGGCACCAGCGTGGCCTTGACAAGACTGGTTTACCACCCTGTTGGACCTGGTGGTGGAAGACCCGGTGGCATTGTTGTTAGTTCCAGACCTGATCACCGAGGACTTGGGGGAGGGGAGGCTATGCCACCTGAACCTCTTGGCCCTCCACCTATCAGCATGGAACCTGCGTGGTTAACGAGGGTGCAGCAACTTTGCTTAGAGGAGGTGCAGAAGGTGCTTCTGGAGAGCAGAAAACATTCAACCAGGGCAGCATATGAGGCCAAATGGAAGTGTTTTGCCTTGTGGGTGGATCAGAAAGGGACAGACTTGATGCGTGCCTCAGATTTTATTTTGGATTACCTTCTGCACCTCAGACACCAGGGCCTTGCTATATTTTCCCTGAAGGTTCATTTAGCTGTGAAAGGTGTGGCCTTTCACCTGATGGAGGGATAGAGGTCTGTGTTTGCCAATACAATGGTAAAGCGCTTCCTGAACGGGATAGACAAGTTGTTCCCTTACACGCGCCCTTCGGTACCCCTGCTTCCCCAGGACCTTGGTCCTGACAGGTCTTATGAGGGCCCCTGTTGAATCTTTAGCCACCTGCTCTCTGAAGCACCTATCGTGGAAGGTGGCATTCCTGATCGCCAGGGCTTGACAAATGGCAGCGAAACCTATTCATCAGCCCCGCATTGCGCATGCACGCGCTGCTGGTAAACGGGGCGACCAGCTGATGGGCAAGTAGATTCAGTGATTTTTTGAGCCCTGCTGATTGCGATTACCTCAGCTGGAGAGTTTTGGAATTGAAGGCTCTTACTTCAGAGCCCCCATACGCAGTTTCTTTAAGAGCAAAGTTAGGCTACGTCCAGCTTTCCTCCCTAAGGTGGTCTCACATTTTCATATGTCATATGTCTCCGGACATTTATCTACCCGTTTTCTTTTGGAAACCCCATTCCACACCTCGGGAGCAGGTCCTAAATTCCCTGGATGTTAGGAGGGCTCTAGCATTCTATATAGAAAGGAAAGGAAAGGGAGTTCCGTAAACCTTCACGACTTTTTATTTCAATAGCCGAGAGAATGAAGGGTTCACCAGTATCAGCCCAATGCCTATCTTCTTGGATTACCTCCTGTATTAGGGAGTGCTATGACCATGTGGGTAGGCCCGGGCCTCCTCTGACCAGGGCCGGATTAAGGGGAAGGCTAGCTGGGCAGCTGCCCGGGGTGCCAACCTATAGGGGGCTCCTGATGGCAGCTGTAAGGGGTGCCATGCACCCGGGGCCGCACGGCGCCCCTTAGTGCTGCAATCAGGCGCTGCGTGCTCAATTGCAGCTGTGAGGTGCGCAGCACGCTGGGGGGCGGGGCCGCACATGCGCCGTGTGCCTAGGGGCGGAACCACGCATGCGTCACACGCCTGCTGCCCGGGGCACAGGAATGGCTCGAGCCAGCCCTGCCTCTGACGGCTCATTCTACGAGAGAGCAGGCAGCGTCCATGGCGTTTGTCGTGCAGGTGCCCATTCT
The DNA here is from genome assembly GCA_032595735.1 of Pelochelys cantorii. NCBI lineage: Eukaryota > Metazoa > Chordata > Testudines > Trionychidae > Pelochelys > Pelochelys cantorii. The sequence continues at coordinate 19,322,461 of CM064338.1, forward strand.
TGACATTTGTCGAGCAACTACATGGTCCTCCGTACACACATTCGCTGATCACTATGCGATCACTCAGGAGGCCAGGGGAGAAGTGGGCTATGGGAGGGCTGTGCTGCAGTCTATTGTAAAGTAGGTGCTGATAGGCTCCGACCCCATCTCCTAGGATACTGTTAGGGAGTCACCTAATTGGAATAGACATGAGCAAGCACTCGAAGAAGAAAAAACGGTTACTTACCTCGTAACTGTTGTTCTTCAAGATGTGTTGCTCATGTCCATTCCAAATCCCACCTTATCTCCCCTTTGTCGGAGTATTCCGGCAAGAAGGAACTTTGGAAGGCCAGCAGGGATATAGTGGCGCCGATATAGCAGCGCCCCTCCAGGGGGCTCCCTGGCTGGCCCAACGGATACTGCTAAGGGAAAAAGCTCCGGGATCCGTGCATGCGGTGCACGCACACTTAATTGGAATGGACATGAGCAACACATCTCGAAGAACAACAGTTACGAGGTAAGTAAGCATTTTATCTCAGCATGCCACTGAGTGCACTGAGACCCACAGAAGTGTGTGGGATGGTGCGAAGTCCAGAGCCTGCCTGTGTGGGCAGGGACAGGCTCTCATGAAGAGGCTGCACAAGCTGCAGAGAGGAATGCATGGCTTTGCAACTGTATGGGAAAAGGAAGTCTGTCTGTGGTCACTTCTCCAGCTGGATGAGGTGGGGACACGCCATGGGCTGGCCAGCTTTCAGACTGCTGCTACTCCATTCAGGCTGCCTATGTTTGGGATCCTGGTGCTCATCAAGAAATAGCCAGGTCCCTACTTGGCCCTTGTCTGTGCATATCATCCCTATCGTTGCAGCTGATCAGTGTAGGAAAATTTAGTGAGGAAGGGATATCTACGTCCACCTGCTGCCGTGTGGATTGCATGTATGCAGTGGGTGAAGCACCACATGCCCTCTGCCTGCTTCTGCAGAGTCAGATGCTTGTGGACCTTCTCCACTATGTGAGAGATGTTCATGTGTAACACTCCATTCGAGCACAAGTAGGCATCTGTACCTGCAGGATCAAGCTGTGCTCAGTGCTGGTGTGGATCGCATCCACGTGACAGGGCTGTCCTTTGCACTAAGGATGTTAAATTGTATTTGATCAGCTAATAGAGTAGTCGAGTAGAGATGTCGACTACTCGATTAGTAGATCAGAGGGGAAACTGTAGAGCCACAGCAGAGTTGGCTCCCGCTCTGCCTTTTAAATGTAGTAAGAGCCACCTGGCTCTTATTACATTTAAAAAGCAGAGGCGCAGCGCCTGGGACTGGACACAAGCTGGGACAACTGAGTCCTGGCTTGCACCTGGTCCCTCGCTGCACCTCTGCCTTCCCCTTCCTGCGGGGAGATGAGAGGCTCCGTGCCAACAGCCAGCACATACTTTAGTCTGCATCCCAAGCTGCAGGAAGCAACGCGGGCTGAAGGACGTGCTGGCTGCAAGAGGCTCTGTACATTTATTTTAATTTCTATTTTAAACTTTTGCGGGCCCCTAAAATGGCATCGCGGACCACCAGGGGTCCAGGGATCACCGGTTGGGAACCACTGCCTTAGACCAGTGGTTCCCCTGCCATCTCACGCCCCCAGCTTTTAATTAGCCCCACCCACTGGGGTTCCCTATAAAGGAATTCCCTTCCTGCCCACTTCCCCTTGCAGCAGCAGGGTGAGTGGGGCCGCTGGCAACTGGATGTGCTGCAGCTGGAGCTAGGGTGTGGTGAGCCTGTCCCTACAGGGGCAGCGTCATCATGGCTCTGTTCCAGCTCTGGTGGCCACTGTGAAACCTGGCAGGTGGGGTCATGTGGAGAGCAGCTGTAGTGCTTGGCTGGGGCCAGGTGCACTACGAATTGAGGTAGGTTTCAACCTTTCTTTAGCTTATCAATGCAATGAGTTGTGAAACCCAGAGAAAACAAATTGAGGCTTTCACTCCCAATGTCTATTATTTCTGCAATAGATGCAGCATCAAAATAGGCCATTTGGATACGTCAGGATTGGAAGCATGATAATTTCATAGTTCTCCATTCTGGGGAAGGGAGATTGTGTGTGATGGATAAAAAGGACTAATTATAATCCTCCCAAATTGGGATCTTGTTCAGTCTGGCATTTATAATGTGACTGCAGATGCTGTGTTTTCATTGTTTTGCCACCAACCCTGATGAATTAGCAGATCTACTTCTGCAGAGTACGTGCCCCTCCTTGCATGACAGAGATTTACTCTGCAACTGAGTGACAGGCAAGGGCTTCGCAGCAAGAAGCAACGTGTTCACAGATCCATTCCCATATTATATTTCACCATTAGAAAGGTGAAGAGAAAAACACTGTTCTGGAAAAACACGCTTTTATGGTAGAAGAAAAAAAAATATTCTCAGATCTCTCATCCACAAGCTTCAAACTCCAACCTCGCAGATATAGCATAAGAATTTACGTTATTTTATGATTTATTTCCGGTAGTGCCCTCAGTGAGATGATTGGGGCTTGGATTGACACTATTCTACCTAGCCCTGTTCTCTTTCCAGTGACTTATCAATGTCTTTTGGATTGGAACCATGTTTGTTTGATTACATATCTAATAAATGACTTCTTAAAGGGGACTTTTACACACACACACACACACACACACACACACACACAAATCAGATCTTTATTTACATTAGAATTTCAGGTCTGGAGGACTCTGTAATGGCTGGGAAGCTCGTGGGATAACACCATAAGTGTCAAGGGCCCACTTTGAGAAACACTGTATTTAGAAGAATTAGTAAACTAGCTGGAGGCATCCCTGTGATCTGTTAAAATAAGGAACAAAAAGGAATAATGTTACTGATCTAAGAAAAGGTTCTGCTCTTTGACTTGCTTGGTCTTTAGAGCTTCAGAATGAGGAATTACCATATAGGAGACTAGGTGGTGGTGTTTGTGATCAAAACCATATGCTGACCAGTGGGTTTCCTCTGGGCATCTGTCTGGGTCTCCTTTTTCCTTGGGACTAGCCCAGGAAAATTCAGGGCATGAGCTGTTGTGGTGTCTTCCATGTTTACCTTGAGATTTAAAGTTGTGATTTGAGCTTGTTACATCGCAGAGCATCTCCCTAGGGATTTTCTAAGCAGTGTGGTGAATCACAGCTCACATGCCCCAACAGCACATGTGGAGTTAAGTTTAATCTTTGATCCCTTCTGGAGGCTCTCCTCTGACAGGCAGATTTTTTTCAATATCCATCCTAGATCACAAAGATGTGCTTTATTTTTAAAAATACAAGATCATGGGAGTGTTCCCTGTAAGGTGAGTGTTTGAGCGGCCGCCGAGGAGAGACTCAAATGTGTGGAGAACACACAGCGCTTAGCCCTGGCAGTCGAAGGGCAGCTGCTCTGGCTACTGGGGCCAGGTGCCGCATGAAGGGTGGCTGCCCCTACGACTCTGTTCTTCCTCCCCGCTGGGCGTAAGCCTCCCCCTGGCCTCCAGCTACTCCCAGCCAGTGTGCACACACGAGGGTGCATTATTAAATACATAGGAAAATATGAATGCGCAGAATGAGTCAGCATGGTCAGATCTGATAACTGCTGCCTCTAACTCTAGCACAATGGAGGCAAAAGGTTTGGACTGGAGAATAATCTTTAACAAATATTAGCAACTATTTTATTAGTTTTTTTTTAAATGTGTGTGTGCAACAGTTTTTAAAATTGTTAACCATCATGTCCCCCCTCCTTTGATTTGCCTCATACTATGGGCTATGGTTACAATGACATCTATTGTGTGCATACAGATGCAATGTAAAATAACACATGACCACTTAAAATTACCATAATGAATATGCAAATACATTAATTACCATAACAAATGTACAAATATTTCAGTGCCGGTCCGCCAACAATTTTTGAATGAGGTTGCTGTTCCCTGGTATAAAAAAGGTGGGGAACCACTACCTTAGATGATGAAAACTTCTGCCAGTGCTAAGTATTTTGGCTGTGTTTATTAATAATAAAGTATTGCACAGGTGTTCAGAAAAGGCAAAGCATTTTAAAAACTAAATTTTACTTGATTACTAATACATTTACCTCTATGAAAAAATGCAAATATGCGTGTGTGTGTGTATGTAAACTCCCTGACTTTAAAATTAAATGCAGTATAATTTTCACATTGTTACTTGTACTTAAAATAATTGCAGCAGGGCAGTAAACTCCCATTTCTGACAAAAATAAAAAATTTCAAGTACAGGCTTGCAAAATTTGAATACAGAAGATGGAAATAGTGCATGGGAGATTAAATAAATGGCCAGAGGCAGATTCTGTGATCTGTGCTGCCAATGTAAATTCAAAGTTATTCCTCTTATGTCAGTACAGCCAGTCATGTTAACCCAAGTTATCACTAAGAGCAGAATTTGGCCCTGAAGAGTCAAAGCAGATCCAAATTTCTCAATTTTGTGAATAATGTCTAAAGATGAATAAACTGATTTACAAACATCACACTAGGACCGGGAGTAACGTTCACTGATGGATAGCTCAGAATAAGCTTAACTGGTCCACAGGACTTGCCATGTTCCTCTGTATGGGGTGAATTGTGTATTAGTACCCACAGAATCTCATCTGGATTTTAAACCATCAGCCACCCATAGTATTAAATGTCTTTTATTAATTCTTCTGTATAGGTCGGAAACTCACATGTTGGTTCAAGGTCTAGAACCAAAAACCAAGTATGAGTTTGCAGTTCGACTGCATGTGGATCAGTTATCTAGTCCCTGGAGTCCAGTAGTTTACCATACCACACTTCCAGAAGGTAAGGGCAATGGGGAAGGGTTATGGTTAGTCAATAATAATACTGTGCTCAAAAGGAAGTTTTCTGAGTCAGTGGGCCTGAAAATGCTAGTCTGTTTTTTGAGTTATGTTAAGTTCATTTTGTCTTTCTTCTTTATCCCAGTTGCTTTGCTATTGTTCCTGTTTGTGTGGATTGTCTGTCTAATTACATTTCTGCACACTCTTGCTGTTTTGAAGATGTGAAATTGTATAGGAATTCTGAGAGAAAATCCAAGTTGTTGGAGTATAAAATATAACTTGCTTCCTCCATAAATATAATTTGTATTAAAATTACATAAATAAGAGCTTTGAATTATCATGTAAAAGTGACACTGTCAAACTGTAAATCATATATTGGGGGAGGAAAAAATCTTTATCCATGTTATTAAAACCTGAAACTATCAAAACAAACTATGTTAAAAATCCAATTTCCTATTCAGTATTTGAGATGCTTGTTCACTTATTTGCATGTCAACTTGAACTATGAAATTCTGTAAAAGTCAGTTTCACTTTAACCTTGTCTGTGCTACACTATTTGAATGGCACACACACACTAAGGGAAATGTTAATTTGTTTATCCATTGGAATGAAAAGGAAAATCATGATCTTAAGATTTTTTTTAATTCTTGATTTTATAAAATCTAAACTGTAGACTAAATTTAAACTTAAAAGAAAGTGCCTTTTGAGGACACTTATGTATGTTTGTCCAGTTATCTACTTAGAACGTAGCTTCAGCCATTGCTATGGTATTAGGATCTGTACATCTTTTTTCTTTGGAGTAATTTTAAGTACATATGAATGTGTTTACCCTAATAATATTGTGCTACTATCCTCCCAGCACCAACTGGCCCTCCACTGGGAGTGAAGGTGACTTTGATAGAAGATGATACTGCTTTGGTTTCCTGGAAGCCACCTGATGGTCCTGAAACAGTTGTTACTCGCTATACTATCCTCTATGCATCTAGGAAGGCTTGGATTGCTGGAGAGTGGCAGGTGCTACACCGAGAAGGTAAACTATAATCATAAATGCTAGTGCTGGAAAAGCTATGGCAATCTACTGTGAAAGAACTGAAAATATGCCATCAGGAGATGGAGACATATAACCCCTTTGAGAACAATTGGAGAAAGAGATGCTCTTCTATAAACAGCTGCTTACCAAGAGCTGCTGTGTTCTCAGTCCCAAGGGATGGCAGCCATTGAAAGAATATGTAGCCAGAATATGATCCCTCCTCATTTTCTCATATAGCTGTATTGGATTTGCAGTAGTAGGACTTAGCTTTATGAAGAGCTGCATCTCAACAACAGGCATCTATTATTCCTAGAAAAATATTAATATGAAGATCAGAATACCTATCCGTAGTTTAGGATAACTAACATTCTGCCAATGATGTAATTATCTTTAAAACAAGCATAAAAAACCTAGGGAGTTGTAGGGCATAGTAGTGCAATAGGTAACTTTTGAAAGAAATATCCAGGCTTAATTATTTTGTTTTCATAACTGAAAGTTTGTCAGAAGAGGCTGGACTCTGGAGTCTAAAATACTGCCCCTCAGGGAAAGTTGCAAAGAATTTGCCCTCTTTCAGAATGGCTTCAGTGTCCCATTACTTTCAATGAGAGTGAAGCTAAGTGAATTTGGGGAGTGATGGATGCCCCCTATGCTGTCAGGAAGTGGAGACATACAACCCCTTTGAGAATAATTGGAGAGAGATGCTCTTCTACAAACAGCCGCTCACCAAGAGCTGCTATGTTCCTTGTCGTAATGAGAATATTTGGTAGGGATGGCAGCCATTGTGAAAGGAAGTTGTTCTCTATGAAATTCTGTGTAATAGAACATTATTTATCAACTGCTCAAAAGGAAAGGTTCAGCCATAAAGAATAGCACCAGAAAGACCACTGATCCTAAAGTCTTGAAATGTAGCCAATACCTGAGATTTCAGTGAGATTGAATGTTATCCCACTATTAAGATCATTGGAGTCCAAAATGGTCTGACACCCAGTGCTAAATTTCTTAAAGGATCTATATTTTAACTCATAAACTTATTAACAGATTTACTTGTCAATCTCAGAAAAAAATATTTTAAATTGAAGTGTAAGTGCTGTAACATAGGGGAAGACACACTGTATTTAGCATATAATATTAAATGGTCATATCCCTGCTTTAAGTATATAGTTCATCTCAGTCTTAACTATAGGAACCCTGAGCAGCGTTACTAGTAAAATCTTGATGTGTATACTTAGAACAAGGGATATGGAGACCTGTAGTTTTTATAATAGACCACTGTCCATTTTCATGCCCCCTCATACTGAAAATGCTGTAGAGGGTAAGGAAATGGAAAGCCATTAATCTCAATCAGCTCTGCAGTCACTGATTTTGTGTGTTGATTGATAGGTTAAAGCTTGAGGGTTAAGGAAGAATTCAGGTTTCTAACATTTTAAAACAAGTTGTTATGCTCCTATTTTAAGGTTAAATTAAATAGCTTAGTCAAATGATAGGTATGCTGGGGGGGCATGATAGGAAGAGTGGGCAAATGCAATACTAGTGCCACGTTCCTCTCTTTTGCAGGAAAGGTGAGGTAGTAGCATTTTTAATGTTTATTGTGACAAGAATAGCTAGTCACAAACTAACTCCCTTCTGTGGAAGATTCCAAAGTCAAGAGACCTAAGAATTCTTCCCAACTCAGACTTCAAGGATACATTTCAAGTAATTCAGAGAATTATCCATTCACCAACATTTTCAAAATCCTCTATTTGACTGAGTTTGTGCCAGCAACAACTGTCTGAAACATTGCTGTAGTTTGTTGCTTATTTGCAATGTGAAGAATATTTTTTCCTTTTTCCAAACTACTTGAAGTGGATGAGAAACCCTTACACACTTGATGTGCAGTAAAATGAGCACAAATTGCTTAGCTGCTTTAGAAATGCAGCTGATTCAAAAGGAGCTGGTGGGAAAGAGTTTCTAGTATTGAAACATAACCCCTTACCCTTGATAGTTACAGCTCCTTTGGTTATAGGTACCTTACATTTTACTTCAAATGCTTTCAGGTAATGGATATGTTATGGAAAAAGCTACCTTTTATGGATAGCTAACTGATTAGAATCTATGGTGAATAAAGGATATGTTAGGCCACTATTTTGGAAAGAAAAGTAACATGTCTGGCAGGAAGAAACACAGAAATGTATTTCTATGGCATGTTAAATAGCAGTTGGAATTGTAAGCATCAGTCTGCGAACCCTGTTAAGGTAAAATCCTTATTGATTCTGATAGCCGTTTTGCCTGTACAAGTACCACATGACTGAGTCCTGTTCACTTACGTGCCTTCATGTATGTGAGAGAGACTTTTTCTAATCTTTTCTTTGCAGTCCTTGAGTATACAAGAATCAGAGGAATCTACTTGGCATTTAATAGGATTGAATTGAGTTTAAAGTTACAGTATGATGCTGCTCAAAGCTGCTTCATTCATTTTGCTAAACCAGATTCTGTGTATTTCAGTTCAGCTGCCTGCAGCCCTTTGCTGTGTCACATTTGCATTATGATGTCAGTGAAGAATGAGCTCTCATCTGGGAGCTCATTAGCACAGAATATATTGGGGCTCCTGGAACATGGCTCACAATGCAAATATTGTCATACTGAAATGCAGTTGGGGGCAGGTTTCAGTTTGCTGACTTTGTGGCCACTACTGGAATCTTAGAACTGCACTGTATTAACACCTTTTTACTGTCACAGCAGAGCAACCAGTGTGTGCTTTACACTTACAGAGAGACTGACAACAGGTTATCACTGTTCACTCCAATCCTGTAGCCAATTGTTTGAATATCAAAGTTGCAGTCTTTTGTACACAAGCCTCAAGAGTTTTTGAGGAATAAAGGGGCTAAATCTATCTCCTAATAGCTAAATTTTAGTACATTCCCTGCATTATTTGCCTAACATAGACTTTTTTTTAAAACAAAAAGTTTTTTGTTTTCCTTTTAATAGGTGCAATAACCATGGCTTTGCTGGAGAACCTCGTGGCGGGAAATGTCTACATTGTTAAAATATCAGCATCCAATGAGGTGGGAGAAGGACCTTTTTCAAATGCAGTGGAGCTTGCAGTCCTGCCAAAGGAGACTTTGGAGTCCAATCAGAGGCCGAAACGATTAGATTCGGCAGATGCAACAAGTTAGTAAAAATATGTTACTTATTGGCAAGTACCAAAGAGAAAGATCTGTAACTTTTTTTTTAATCCCAGGCTTGTTTTCTTTGATGTCTTTAATGGTTACAGTACCTTTTTGTAACTGAAACATTTTTGGAATTTTATGTCCCAGTCTACGTAGTTGCTGGTTTCAGTTTTTTGCCAGCTACAGAGAATGTATGATTGAAATGTACACTTTTGTCTAGAGTGTGGTCAGCTTTGATATAATACAGACAGATACGATTTGTGATCACTCCCTTATGGCATTTCAAATGTAAAGAAGACCTTTATTTAGTATAATATGTTAGCGTCCTGGAGGTTAGTCATGGTAAGAACTCCAGCAAGGGTGAAGCCAGGAGGGGCAAGATGGCTCCCTAAGTAGATAGGTGAAAATTTCCTCTGGTTCCTGGATTTTCAGCAGCCCTGAAGCAGACTGTGTGAGTCATTACCTGCCTGGAAACAGTCATTATCAAAGAAGGCATCTCACCAACAGTACTTTTTGTGAACATCTGCCTGTGTCCCTTAAATACCTTGTGCAAATCAAGCTATACCTCTTTATAATTTTTTCATATGTAAATGGAATTTCAAGTTGCGCCTTCTGTCACTGAATGGGATTTATCTGTGTGTGTGTTCATCAAGATTTAGAAGGTTTTTCTAAAGTTGTGAGTGTGAGAGGGGGAAGGACAGTAGTTATTCAGATGTGTACTTTTTGCCTTTTATTGTTGCTAGATTGAGATGTTACACATAATGGGCCTAAGCTTGAGTTTTTCCTTATTTCTACAACTATATATTCTCTCTCACATGCACACACTCTCCCAGTGATCAATGAGAATTTTGCCCAAATATACAGTAAGTAAAAACAGAGTAAAGGCCCCCAGGGTTTGGTGATATATTAAACAAACAAACAAAAAAATCCCACATGATATTGAGCCCTTCCAGGTGAAAATGCTCTGAAATACACAAGCCATTATATACACTGCAAGTTATTTCAAAGGAAATGTGGAAATATATGATAGCAAAAGCCTAGAAATCAGGTTATAAGGAAGAATTTGTCGATCTTGTGGCTGGAACTCCATCAATTTCCAGATACAAGCACAGAACAGAGATTACTATTCTTACTCAATGAGTCTTTTAGTGCCATATATTCATTCATGCTGCAGATTATTCTGGCTATTACCACCTGGACCAGAAATCGATGACTGGGATCGTTGTAGGAGTTTGCATAGCCCTGACCTGCATCCTGATCTGCATCCTAATTTTGATCTATCGCAGTAAAGCCAGGTATGCTTTTGTGACTGGAGAAGTGAATTATTTTTGTATAAGCTTTTCTCAGCAGCTCCTGTATGAATGTGAACCTTCAGAGATGCTTCTTTACCAGAGTATCGTCCAAGTGCTTTGGATGAAGGCACTCTGAAACTTTTAGCCTACTTCTTGGAGCTCACACCAGAGATGGGTATCTCACGCAGATCCCATGCTTTCATTGGCCTTCCCTGCTTCACCCTGTGGAAACAGTAGAAGACACAGAGGGAAGTTAATGTGGCTTCAAGTGTCATTAAGTCTCTGGTAGTCTTTCCTCTAGACTCAGATGAATATTTGGTATTTATCAACTGCTCCCTGGTTGGCCCCAGCCCACAGAGCCATGACCCTATTCCTGCAGAAGATCTTCTATAAATTTGGGATGGGAGGAATCATTAAATTAGAGTTCAGCTCCCTTGTACCAGTGCAAGTGAAGATCACTATCTGGCCCTATGTCATTAACTGCTGGAGGGAAAACAAAGGACCACAAACTATTGGGTTTTGGCTGTTAAGAAAAGGAATAATACGTTAGTAAATAGTCAGTCTTAACACATGGGTTTGGGATTCGGGGATTTTTAATACAAATTGAACCTCTCTAGTCCAGCACTCTGTGGTCTGGCCTGATATTAGTTAGCCCGGATGTCCACTTATCATGGGTGTGGCCATGTTTCCTGTGGTAAGCAGTGGAAGTATTGATAATACTGTTACACAGTGTTGACCTTCCATGGCTTGGCAAATACTCTGGTTCAGCACCAGTCAGATCCTTAGGGTGCCGGAGCAATTCAACCTGTAATGACTCTTTATTTAAAAATAAAAAAGCTTTTCAGTTCAGTTTAAATACAGATTTTTTTAAAAAAAATATGTTGGGCAAGGTGTAAGTATGATGAGTCTTTTTAGCTTTCTTGGGGTCCAGAACTGCTCTGATATTCTTGATTGTTTACTCCACTTGTATAATGTTACTAATCATGCATAAGAAATGCTCTCCATACATACATTTCAGACTGTCCAGTGTGATTTCCTGGGGGAATATGATTTTATGGCACAAGGTAGCATTTGAATTCTGTATAAGTTAGAAATAGCACACAAATAAAAGCCGAAGATCAAGAACTTATCAGTATTATTTGACTAATAACATTTCAGGTAAATACATTAGCCCTGATATTACACATATCGCCTATGAGCTAATTATACTCCTGTTTAATATCGCACAGGAAAACGTCTGCTCCTAAAATTGTGCAGCAAGGCACTGACCAGCTGTCACATACCAGCATCTCATTAACCAGTACAAATGAGGTGGGGAAGAGTATTGAAGGAATTGCAGAGAATGAAGAATCCTTATTACCAATGATAGTAGGAAACAACTTCATTGATGCTAAGGTACTGTGAGTCTTACTCAGTTCCACAATATAAATACTTCCCTAGTGCCCTTTATGCTAGCACCTGAATGCCTTCCACCATTAAAGATATATACTATATAAATGTTTATCAGTAGTAATAATAATAATAATAATCCACATGAGGCAGGACAACCACAAGTGTGGCTGTCTGGAACATTAATCTGCCAGTATATTCATCATAAATTTCAGTCAAATGTTTGCCCATGTACCTTTTTTTGCATTGTGCTCCAAAGATTGCCAAGTGTCTGAGGACTAGTGATGTTAAATTCTCAGGAATAAACTTTCTTGAGAATGTTCTTGAGAATATTCTCCAATGCGAGAATTTTTGAGAATTTTCTCTTTAATACTTGTTAAATAGTTTTTAAAGAATTTTACTATTTATAATAATGTCTTTCTTTAATAAAACTTCAAGAATCATGAAAGTTTCCAATTGTTAAAATGAAAATTCGGGAAAGTAAAGAAAAAAAGACAGAGGTTTAAATTACGAGAACTTTTATTACAAATCTTCTATTGCAGGATACAAATATTTTTAACTTTCTGGATTGAATACAAGTCTAATCAGAATCTGCACTTTCCGAATCTGACCCATATATTTCTATCTCTTCTTCTTCCTCATACATATCCTCTTCTTCGACTTCTTCTTTCTCTTCAGCATCATCAATTTCTTCTTCCTCATTTCTCTGGTTCTGTTTCCTTTTTTCTCTTGGGGATTTCAACAGAGCATCATTTGGATTTTATATTATGGGCTATGAATGTCAGCTTACCTGCCCTTTTTTTGTGTTAACTTGTTTCTTTTTGCATTATGAATGATACTGTAAATACTGAAACTTCTTTCAGTTGCTGCCGTTGTTGGTGGCATATTCAGTATGTTGATCGCTGCTTTCCTTAATTTTGATCCATAGCAAATACCTTTCCACCATGTTACTGCATCTACTGAGCCAGCTGATTTTGTTACATATGATTTTCCAAAAAAACCTTCTTTAGCACGATACTCTGCAAGCTCTGCAATGACTTTTGCTGAGTGATCAGTGCCATACATTCTTGTGACTAATTTATCGATGAATTCAGTTCCTTGTATTTGTTCTAGTAAGGCACTCACCATTGAATTTTGGATCTAGAATATTTGCAGCATAGTGAATGTCTTTTAGAGCCATATCTTTTTCTTTTTTTCAAAACTTTTTATCGCATCCTGTTTTTCTTGTTTGGTAAGTGGACTTTTGGGAAATAGCCTATCAAAATGATTGCTTAATTCCCTGAAACATTCAGGAACTTTACTCATTTTTGGCTGGTCAGATTCAAGCAGCGTAATCCATTTAACAACAAGACTTATCAGTGCATGCAGTTTTTGGACCCGTACCCAAAATACATCTTCATCCAGGATTGAATTCCTGGTACGTTTGCTCAGTTTAATCTGTAAATCTTCATGGGCAACAAGGCATTTTAATACACTTTTTGATTTCAATAAGCTTTTCAAACAATATAAAATGGAACCCCACCTAGTTTTAACTGGCAATTTAAGTGCACAAGTTTGATTTTTCTCTTTTTGAAATGCACTAAAATGAGCTCGTAAAACTTGCGATTTGTTAATTTCCTTCACAATAGTTTTACAGGTAGCTTCAGTTTCTTGAACAGATTTTAAGTTACTGATGTCACCAATTAACAAATTTAGTGTATGAGCACCACAAGTATACATAGCAATGTGATTGTATTTTTCGTTAAGCATTGATAAGGATTTCACCATTGCTGCAGCATTATCAGTGACAATGACACCAAATTTTTCAGTGCCTATTTCTATCATTATTTCTTCCATACGGAATGCTATATATTCAGCAGTATGGCGTTCAACATCAGTTGCCACTGTCTTGTAAAACACTGATTGGGGTGTTTGATAAAATAAAATTTATAACAGATTCATTTATTCGGTTGCTCCAAGCATCACACTGCAGTGCAAGAGAAGAGGCTTCAGCAATTTTTGTTTTTATAAGAGCATCAACACGTTGATATTCAGCTTCCAAAAGTTTGTTAGAAAGTGTGTACCTGGATGGCATCTTGAAAGATGGTCTTAATTTTTGCATGAAAGTAATCCAATCTTCATTTTCAACCAATGAAAGAGGCGATCCCGATGAGAATATAGCTTGTGCAAAAAATTTACCAGCTTTGTTTTCAGTTTCATTCATAGAATCAAAGTAGCGACTTATAGAGTGACACACCTTGGCTGAACTAGATGCGGAAGGTGGTGATGTAAATTCACTAGCCCTATCACAGTGTTCTATAGATGTTGATGCAGTTGATGGTTGAGGTGATCTGCTTCTGGACTCTGAGAATTTTGTTGCCTTTTCCTTGATGTAAGCAGGAGTCTTCAAACAATTGGAAATATGCTTTCTCATCCTTGTCGCATTTCTGATGTATTCAGCCTTGCAGTACTTACATTCATATAACACTTTGTCTTTAACTGTTTTATGAAGGAAATAATCCCACATATCACTTTTAGGCTTAGTTCTTCTTTTCATACTGATGAAAACACAATTACACCTTTCATAAAAGAGAATAAATGTGTTATTGCCTCTTTATATACTTTTTGTGATGCTTCCAGAAAGTTCCATAACGGTCAGAATTCCTGACTCATGAATGTTCTAGAAAGTTCCATAACATTCTGGAACGTTCTATAACGTTCTCAAACTATCTTGAATGATCAAAAAAGCTCTTTAACATTCAGGGTGTTCTAAAAGTTGAATACAATACATTATTTCAAGAGGAAATGAAAAATTAGAAAATTCTGAAAAATTCTCGGGAAATAATCTTTCGGAGAATATTCTCAGAATATTCTCATTCTCGGAGAATATTCTTCTGAGAATATTCTCACCTCACATCACTACTGAGGACAGTGCAAGAGCATACTATTTACAATACCCTTCTGCTGGCCCAAAGGGTATTGAGTTATGTGTATTTTATACACACAGGTTTAATAGAGTCAAACGGTATAATAATGCATGTATTTGTCTTTGAGTGCTGACAGGATGCTCACCGTTGTGCAGATGTAGAATTAAACATGGTTCCTTTCCCATGAGTCTTAAATTCTAAGGGACCAATCTGGCACACATGAATTACCCTTACTTTCCCATGTTGTCATAGTTCAGCATCTGGTACTCTGAGTTTAATGGAGCTGCTCATCCAAAGAGTGTTTGCAGGAGCCACTCGTAATTCAGACACAGACAACACACCCATCAATGATGCAAGCTCAGGATGGTAGAGATGTCGAGAAGCAATGGTGTTTGAAATACTTTTCTGTATTTGTGATACTATAATTATTATTGTGGTGTGGTTTATTTTTAAACTTGGCATTTTAATTGAATAAAACAAAACTTTCTTTCTTTCCCTCTCTATTTTAGGGGGGAACTGATCTGATTATTAATAGTTATGGCCCTATCACAAAGACCAGCTGCAAGAAAAGGTGGCTCTTCTTCCAAGATTCTAAGAAGGTGAAAACAGAGGAGGTAACCTATCTAAATATGAAAGGCTTGATATAATCCTATGCCATTGCAAGGAAGAATGTCTAGGCTTGTGGTTATTAAAATGCATTTGTAAAGGCTTAGTCACTAAGGGGATGGTTTCTGTCTCTTGGTACTAAATGATGATGATATCTTGTCTCCTTGTAAATGCCAATAGAGAAGTTATTCTTCATTTCCTGCCCCTTACTGTGTTATGTAGTGTGACTCTCTAATGTTAAGTAGGTGCTATGTTTTGCCTAAAACTGACTACACTCCGTCAGCGGATGAAGGGTTCCTGCATGTAACAATCCTATGCGCAGATATAGAACTAAACATACTTTGTAAACATCAATTAAATAATCTTCCCACCAACCTGAGAGCTAAGTAGGTAGTATTATCTCTCTGGTTGCAGAAGGAACACAGGAAGTTAGAAGGTAAATGACTCATCCAAAGTGCAAAGGGAACTCTGAAATTAAGCTAGAACTGGAACTCCAGAGCCAGTAGCTCCTAATACAATGGTCTGACTACACTGATTTTGGATAAACAAGTATATAATAGTAAAGTGTTCAGGGTAACCCAGGCTAGCTTACACTTGCTGAGGGATCTGACTTATGTTTATTGAATCATTATGACTTATACAAGTTGAACCTTTCTAGTCTGGCACCCTCAGGATCAGGACTGAACCAGAGAATTTGCCAAACCCTGGGAGATCAATATTGTCTAGCAGCATTTCCAAGACTTCTACTGCTTACTGGGCTCTCAGAGGACATTTAGGAGTAAATTAGAGCTAAATAACAGCACAGAACACTGAGAGCCAGGACTGGTGGCTGTAAACAAACTTTATGGGACTGTGGGAAACTTGGCCACACCCATAAGTGTATATCCAGCTAACTAAAATAATGACGGACCACGGTTGTTGCTGCCAGACTATAGGGATTCAGCTTGTACTGTTCTCTCATTTAATCAAGAAATAGTGACTGGCCATAGCTATGTTTAAAATGCTTATTCCAATACACTTCCAGACAGAAGCTTGCCAAGAAGCTGGTATGCAGCTCCATATTTCTAATGCTTCTTCAGGTAAAATATTTGCAGCAACCATAAGTGTGCTGCATGAAAGAAAAATCCCTGGAGGGGAAAATAGGTACACAAATGTAACTTTAAAATACAAACAGGATCCGCAGTGAAAATCAGCCTCCATTATCTGTTGTTAGGTAGAATGAATTATGTCATCTAGTACTGTACAAGGAAACAGGAGAGAGAACTGGGACTATCTTTGTTCTGCTCCTGTTGAAGGGCACAGATTGTTTCTCCCATCTAGTGGTGTTGTATGCATTCCAACCAATTGGTGTGGGGAATTAAACAAGAACTGCTCATGTATCTATTTTGACAGAGGCTGATTAACCTCTCTCTCTTTCTCTCTCCCCCCGCCCCACCTTGTTTTTAATCCAGCCTCAGAGAAGATTTGTCCAAGCTGTGTGCTTGTATCAGCCCGGCACCACTGTACTGATCAGTGAAGATGACTCCCCCAATTCTCCAGGCCAACAATCTAAGTTCCAGGTGCCATTCAATATTGTACCTGATACAGAGCATTCAGCAAACAGCGAGGGAAGCCATGAGACTGGAGACTCTGGAAGATTCTCTCATGAGTCAAACGAAGAGATACACCTTTATTCTGTTACAAGTGCGACCCCACACACCTCCACTTCCTTTGTTGGCAGTGACTCGGGTGTGAATGTGAACCCTGTCTTGAGTAACTGTGAGGAGCCTCCGGTACCACTGGCTACTGACCAGACTTCTGTTTCATCTCTTCAAATACAGTGCACGGTACAAAACTGAGTTACCTATCCTGACAGTCATGCCAGACATCCACACAATGTATGTCTGTTCGAAAGACAATGAACAGGGAGCCAAAGTTTATTGTGGAAAACCTGATAACACATCAGGTGATCCTGCATTTCTTTTGAATGTTTTTTGTGGGTTTTTTTCCTAAAAGTCACTCATTTTGAATGTTCAGTGGTAAACAATGTGAAAGGATAGTAAAGTTTTCTGACTAGAGTTAAAAATATATCACTGGAGCAAAGGGAAGACTGTTAGCCCTTTGCTGAATATCTACCTCAGTTTGCCAAGTGGCGAACTCTGAATGACAACTGCTTTACCTCATTTGTATTATAGGCGGTCTCGGCTACATAACCGATGATACTTCCTAGTAGGATTTTTTTTGGTGTGTGTGTGTGTGTGTGTGTGTGTGTGAGTGAGAGAGAGAGAGAGAGAGAGAGAGAGAGAGAGAGAGAGAGAGAGTGTGTTATCAAAGGAGTTGTATAGGTAGATGAACAAGACTGTTTAGCTGAAGCTCTGACTTTAAAAACAGGGGATCCCTGAGGGGATAAGATAAAATGATTTAACATGACTGACCTGAAGAACTTCAAATGAGAACATTGTAGGACCATTACCTTTGATAAAACTGTGCATTAGTATAGGAATAATGGAGTTAGTACTTTAATGTTCAGTAAACAGCTACTGTGAATCCTCAAAAAATAATTGGACTTTCCTTTAGACCCACTTATTGCTATATCTTCCAGTATCACAGCCTGCCTAAAACAGTGCCTCTGCACACAGTTCTGTTGTGCCAGCAGTTGCTGACAGGATGTAAGTTAAATCCCCAGGGCTACCCAGGATTCCCTACAAAGACATAAAATTGCCTGGTTATTGACAACTAAGGCTAGAAAGCTTGGTGAAATTAATTAATATTCAGCTCCCAACCAGTTTGGAATGGTGTGAAAACTGCCTGAAAAAAAAATAGACAAAGAATGCTGAACGTTTCAATATTCCAGTGCTTCATAGCAACGGTGCCTTCGCCATTATATATAATAAAATTACTGCTTTGCCTTATGCCTTCTTAGCATTCATAAAGTTGCTTTGGAGTATAGAAAGATGCCTTAAATGCCTCTTAGATTTTATGGTTAAATAGATTAGTAATCATAGTCCGTTTTTACACAGCTCTGCAGAATGCTTGAGCAGCTGCTGTTAGAATGCAGGCCTGTTTCTTGCCTCAGTTTAGGATGCTATTAGTGAGGAATTTTAGCTCAGGGAGTGACTTCAACCACATGCCAGTCTAAAACTCTAATTAGGCCTCAATGAGAAATAAAAAGGCAGAGCTTTAGTTGAAAAGTCTGTTGAAAGGGTGAATGTTGATACTGCCTTGTACCCATACAATTCCTGTTTTATACTACCTCCTTTTAAAGTTATTCTAGTGTTATTTTTTTCCTGTACTCAGGGAACAGTTTGTTACTTTTGACCTGCTTCACAGAAATGTGAGGCAAACTGACAGGGTATCATATTTTTGTTTTTTAATGGGTGGGATGGGGATGGGGGTCGAATTCATCAATGTCATACTTTAGTTCATATATAGTTCACCCACAGTTAATTTTAAAAAAGAAAATTAGACATTTGTTTATATTTTTCAAAATGTCAAAAATTTTAAACAGCTAGGGTGAAATCCTTAGTGTCAAAACTCCCATCAGCTTAATTAACATCAAGATTTCACTCCTGATGTGATCTGAATTACTTTTGGCTGGTTGCTTACGATTTATAAGCTAGTCAAAAGCCATCAATAAGTCCTACTGTTGTGTTTTTATTTATTTTATTTTTATGTTTTGATGAAGCGGCTTGTAGTTACTATAGCTCTTTCGCTTGTAACTGTTTGCTCATTCTGTACCAGACAGTACATGTTCACCTTTTCATAGCATTGTTGATACAAAGGCTTTAAAATAATAATCTTGTACCAAAGAATTTTCTGTAGAAAAAAGAAGAAAACTGCATATTATTTTCAAAAAAATAATTGAATTAGTTAAAAACTATAGATTTGAAGAGCTGGATACATTTTATTGTATAAGTAGTTACTAACAAAAACAATAGGGCTTCTGTTGATTGTAGTAGTTGATTGCATAGTTTAGTTGTATGCTTCTATAATTTTTAACTACCTTATTGTTACAAGAGCCCTTAAAGACAGTTGTAATGTCTTATCAGCAGGTATCTCCAAAGACTTCCAAGTGTAATTTGTTTTTTTCTTCAGCATGTAGTTCTTCAATAATACAGTATTAGATAAAATATTTTTAATAATTTGTATCTACTTGCTGAAGAAAAATAAAACCTTTTCACCAAAGATTTATTTTTTGGTCTCATCAGGCAAAATGTGTAGTATACAGCAAAGTATTGTTTCTAGGTAGCTAAAATGTGAATTCATTGGAACTAGATAAGAATGTGTAACCATAGCATGAAGTTTTACACTTTTTCTTTCAGATTAGCTTCATTGTAGTGTTTCACTCAAAAAGGGCTGATATGCAAAGGGTAACTATTTTCTTCCCCAAAGACTTGTTTGCTGTAAGTACTGAAACACTGTTATCACATTTATGCTGTACATAACTATTAACTCTACTTCTCAATTTTTTCATGCCAAAGATCAGCTACATAGGGTAAGAGGAACAGATTAGATATCAGTATTTTTCAGTCTGGTAAAGAGGCAGTGTCCAAAGAGATCAAAGTATTAAAATTACTGAAGAGCAATATGTCCACTATGCTATTTATCAATGATATTATTCCAGTACTTTTTATCAGCAAATGAAGAAAACCAAAGATATTTAAGGTTACCTCAGCATATAGGCAAACTTAGTTAGGCAATAAATTGTTTTGTCTTTTTGTTTTATGTTAACCAAATATAATGTGTATCTCCAGAACCTAGCCCACATGCGTCCAAACATTTTCACGATGGAACAAAGAGAATGATCACAGTGAAGATTTATGTGGATTGATGATAAATAGTATTTTACAGGAAACAAATTTTCTTACAGTTCAGGAGAGCAAGGTAATTCCTACACATTCTGTATATGATTTGATGCTGTTCTCATTGAAACCAATGGTAGAACTCCTATGGACTCCAGTGGGAGCAAATCAAACACCAAGTTAAAATGTTGGGATGTCCTTCAGGACAAAGAAGCCAGAAAGGATGTGATATGATTAACAATGCTTGCAGTTACATTGAGAGTTATGGCAATGAAGTTTCAAATACATTTATGATTCTTTAAATGGCAGTTTTCATATGCAGGCTTTGTCCATTCTGTTGTCCATAGGAATGTCTGACAAAACTCTACAGATAGAATAATCACAAAATAACTAGAAATGTTTATCTGTGTCCACAGATCTGGGTTCTGGAGATGAGAAAACACTATCTGTTGTCTAATTATGAATTTTACTAAGTATGTTTTGGAAGATGAATATAAATGTGGAACTTTCTGTTACACCATGTGAATTGATTTTGTTAAATGTGTTAAAAACTAAAGAGCCATGGCTGGTGTGATGAGCGTATGTGAACTCTTGTATTTTAAAAAAGAAATTCAATTGAAGAGACTTGGAAGCTTCCATGTAAAATTTACAGAGAAAATCCTAAAATTGACCGAGTAGATTAATTAATTGGGAACAAACCAAAAGGCCTAGCAAGCCTGAGACTGCATTGATTTATTTTTCTCTGCATTTAACAAACCATGCAAGTCTTTCAGTTTCTAGCTTGCAAGAATTTTTCTGCAAAACTGGAGAATATTTTCACTTTCCCTTGTGGAAATGTTGCATCTGAGCTGAACTTTTTTTTTACGGATCTCTTCTTGTAAAAGAAACTGTAAAATCTACATGTATCATTTTATTAACTGACTATGGGCTTTTCTATATTGTGCCACAGTATGGACCATGGGGGGTATGAATTGCAGAGTGCACACTCTTGTGTCCTGTCTGCTTCCTTCGGACAGGACTACATTAACTCAAACTTGTTATAGTTCACACCAGCATTGTACACACGGTTCACTTAGAATGCAACACTTTTCTATGCCCTGCAGTTCACGCCCCTAAAGTCCGCATTATGGCACCGTAAAGACATCAATTTTTTACTGAGCTTCTTCCTCTCAAATGTATGGGATTTTGACAGAGAAAGTAGTCTGAGATGTCTGTGCCTGATTATATTATTTTAACACTCTTTTGCTCTGTGTTTTTTATCCCATTGCTTCAAACTAAGGGCTGAATCCTTTTTGTCTTGCTCACAAAGGGCTTCCTCCCACTCCCACTGTAGTTAATGACAGAATTCACATTAATGTCAGTGGTGCAGGATCAGCCCCATAAATAATTCTGTTGATTTCAGTGGGATTATTTGTATGACGTGAACAAACAGAATTGGGCCTTAAAATCTGTATTTCAGTGTCTCTAAAAGGCTATTACTTCAAAGAGCCTAATTTTGAAATCCTTTCTCGGGCAAAATTCCATTAAAGCCTGAGTTAGTCTTATATGATTATGTTCACTCCATTTATTGCAGAGGAATTGTCATTCATAACATCACCCTTCGGTGGCAAAACTCCCATTGACATCAGTGGGAGAGGTATGCAGAGATCAAGGGTATTGTATGAAAGACTGAAAACACAGCATAGCAGGGCCAGGTTTTGATCTCATTTGCGCAGGTGTAAATCAGAAGTGATTTAATTGATGTCAGCAAAGTTACTCTAGATTTACTCTGATGTAACTGAGAGTAGAATCTAAACTAATATATAGTGAGAAAGTACACTGCCTCGTGTGTGTATTTAAGGTTTTTTCATTTGGAACAAATCCTTTGGAAAGTGACACTGTAAATGCATTAAACTCAAAAGGCCTTTTTTCCCCTCTTAGTGATTTAAACCAATCTTTTTCCAGATATTTAAAATTATTGGAATAGCTCGAAGTTCAGTGTAACAAAAAAAGATAATTGGGAATGGCATTTAAAAATACCTGTTCACAAGGTACTTCCAAAGACAGCCTTTGAGGTATACCTCAAGTCCAGCATTTAAAATACTATGGGCCCAATTTACTAATGGTTTGTACTAGAGAAGGCCTAGATTAACAGATTTGAAACTGCACAATCTGTCCTTGTTAGAGGTTTTTAAAAAATTATTTTCAGGGACAGGCAAGTGCTAATTCCAGTAACTTTCAGTGTCACTTCCTGATTAACCTTAGGCTACGTCTACACTTCAAGGTTTTTGTGAAAAAACAGGCATTTTTGCGAAAAAACCCGCGGAGCATCCACACCTCAACCACGTTTTTGCGCAAGAAAATCTACAGTCAATCAACAGAACAGAGGGCTTTTTGCGGTGTAGGTATACCTCCTTCTACAAGGCATATAACTCCTTTTCGTGCTTCAGCTCTTGCACAAAAAGGCATGTGTGGACACTCCACAGGGGTATCTTGCGCAAAAAGAGCCTATCCGAAAAAGCATTCTGTGAATGGCCATCAGAGTTTTCTTGTGCAAGAGCATCCATGCAGTGTGGATGTTCTCTTGCACAAAAAGATGCGATTTGAAGTGTGGACGCGCTTTTACACAAGAAGATTTTGCGCAAGAACTCTTCCGCAAAAGAATTCTTGTGCAAAAACCCTGCAGTGTAGACGTAGCCTCTGAGTATAATATCCGTTAATGCTACTAAGTATCTTGACTTAGCTACTGGAACTCTAGAGATACTGATACCAAATAGTTATATTCAGGAGAGTTTGAACTTGTAAGAGCATGTCTGTCACTAACTTAAAGAACTGTATTTTAAGACAGATTTTTTTTCTCTTTATGAAACCTCATTTTCTATGAAATTGTTTTAAAAAATACTATTACTCTTCAAATAGTACCTGTCTCATATTATCATATTGTTGAATCCATCTTGGTTCTAACTTCAAAAAATAAATTGAATTCAGGCCAAATTCTTGTCTCAGCTCTGCTGATATAAATCTGGTAGGATTTAATTCAGTTCAATAGAATTTCTGTAGATTTACACCAGTGTAACATTTGCCCTGATTTACTTTAAAGAGACTTAAGCACATGCTTAAAGTGCTTTGCTGAATTGGGGCAGAAACTGACCCTGAAATTTTATTAGTGAATTGAGCCCATTGTAAGAATTTTTCATTACATAGGTATTACATATACATTCATTGTATCTGCCTGGTGTTTTCAGTAAAAACATTATTGTGTATGAAACCTACTTTTTATGTAAAAATACTGCTTTTTGGTTGTTTTGGCTTTTTTTTCTTTTTGTTTTCTAAAGGTGTGAATTAATTGCAAGTGTAGGACCCAGTTATGTATCTCATATTGTGGGAGTTCTGGATCCTTTCACTCCTGTATGCCATTTTCTTGTAAGGGCAGCAATGGCTGACTTGCTAATGGAGGATGGAGCTGAAATATATTAATTTTATATTTGACTCAGGGGATCAGCTCTGTGAATTCCATTGCATGAGGGAGGCCAGTGTTTGCCTTGATTTTGAATGTACCTTTTTAATGTCTTTTTTAAAATATTTTGTTTAATAATGTGGATTTGGTTTTTTTTATAGCATTCTAGTAAATGTTACCTAGTGTGGGTTTTTTTTTCAGGGTTGTTTATGTGCTACCCAAAAGTCATGCCAAAAATGAATAGAAGTTTAAATGCCAAAATGTTTATGAAACTGCTGTCTAAATACTGATTGATTGCACAGTTTAAATAAAAGTTTTCCTTAGTAAAAGTATACGTTTCTTTAAAGAAAGTCATTTTCTTCTTAGTTTCTATGGCTAGTAGTTCAGAGCATAGGAGGATATTGTAATTTGTACAATGCCATAAATCTGCATATTGCCTTACAAATTACAGGGTGTTCAGACCCAAAGAGTCTGCAGTTAGACAAACCCAAGATATAGAACAACAGATCAGATAAAGAGGGCGCAGAGATTTTTAGTGGCCAGAACAAAGTAGAATAGTTTTTTCACAGAAATGAGTTTTAGGAAGTTTTGGAGGAGGGTGCTTATGATACAAGATTTGGGTAAATAGAGTCTTCTATTTAATAGAGTAAACCACAAGCTAAATATGAGTCAACAGTGTGACACTGTTACCAAAAAAAAAAAAAAAAAGGCAGCAAACATGATTCTGGGATGCATTAACAGGAGTGTTGTGAGCAAGACACACGAAGTCATTCTTCCGCTCTACTCTGCCCTGATTAGGCCTCAACTGGAGTATTGTGTCCAGTTCTGGGTACCACATTTCAAGAAAGATGTGGAGAAATTGGAGAAGGTCCAGAGAAGAGCAACAAAAATGATTACAGGTCGAGAAAACATGACCTATGAGGTCAGGCTGAAGGAATTGGGCTTGTTTAGTTGGGAAAAAAGAAGACTGAGAGGGGACACGATAGCTGTTCTCAGGTATCTAAAAGGGTGTGTCAGGGAGGAGGAGAGAAAATTGTTCTCCTTGGCCTCTGATGATACGACAAGAAGCAATGGGCTTAAATTGCAGCAAGGAAGGCTTAGGTTGGACATTAGGAAAAAGTCCTAACTTTCAGGATGGTTAAACACTGGAATAAATTGCTTAGGGAGGTTGTGGAATCCCCATCACTGGAGATATTTAAGAGCAGGTTAGACAGACATCTATCAGGGATAGTATAGACTGGGCTTGGTCTTGCCATGAGGCCAGGGGACTTGACTTGATGATCTCTCAAGATCCCTTCCAGTTCTAGTATTCCATGATTCTCTCCTCTAGATGTTTAATTTGGATCCAGTTTGTGCCATCTGATGAGTGGCCTGTGGCCAATATATAGGAAGTAAATTGGTAATCTCAGTCCTTTCTCACAGGAACTATTCTTACACCCAAAACAGCTGATGCCCTTACCCTGGGAGGTCAAAGACTGAATGGACATGTGGATTGAATTCTTACCCCTTGACTTGGATCTCTCCAGGGTTGAGGCACATTGGCTGGGCAATGGTGGGAGATGGTGCTACCCATTCTATCTATCCCTTAGGCCAGCAGTTCCCAACCACTGGTCTGCAGTCCGGTGCCAGGCACACTGACTGAGTGCAGGGGCAGGTGTCGTGCTAGGACCCAGCAGCAGCAGGAGCTCAGGGAAGCAGTATGGAGGTGTTACGCTAGGACCCAGTGGCAGCAATAGGCAAGGAGGAAGCGATCGCTGGCTCAGGCCCGGTAGCAGGGAGCGACTCACAGCCCCTGCTTGTGGGGACTCTTGGGACAGGCTCCAAGCTGGATCCCCGAGCCCTGGTGGGTGGGGTGGGGGAGCTGCTGCAGGGCCCCTTGGAGCCTGGCTGCAGCCGGGAAGGGCATCTCCAGCAGGGCCATCCTGTTGCTCCCCAGGAGCCTCTCCCAGGGCAGCACCCCCAGCCTGGCCAGCCCCTACCTGGCCCCTGCCCCTGGGCGGAAAGCGCTTGGGGTGCAGGTAAGAGAGATCCCTCCCCAGGAGTGGTACCCCCAGGCTACAGGGGGAAGGTTTGGCCCCGGGCTGCTCCCACCAGAGCTGGCTGCGATCCCTGCCCAGGCCCAGGGAAGCTGCCACCAGTTCCCAGCGTGTGCAGAGTGGGGGGCGGGAGGAACCAGCCCTGAAGGAATTGGGAGGGGGCTGAAGAGGGGCGGGAGCAGATAAGGGGAGTGAGGAGGAAAAGGGATTTGTGAGGCAGGGGCAGGAGGAAGATGCAGAAGGCACTGAAGGGAGGTTGGGGGGATTCAGGGGAGACGTATGGGACAGATGGGAGCTGGGGTGCAATGGAGGGGAAACTTTGTGTGGGGGCACAGGGAGCTAAAGGGGGGAGGCGGGGGGAAAACTATAGAAGCAAGAGCAGCCTATCTGGGGAAGGGAGACATCATAGAAATCATAGAATACTAGGACTGGAAGGGACCTGAGAGGTCATCGAGTCCAGTCCCCTGCCCTCATGGCAGGACCAAATACTGTCTAGACCATCCCCAATAGACATTTACCTAACCTACTCTTAAATATCTCCAGAGATGGAGATTCCACAACCTCCCTGGGCAATTTATTCCAGTGTTTGACTACCCTGACAGTTAGGAACTTTTTCCTAATGTCCAACCTAAACCTCCCTTGTTGCAGTTTAAGCCCATTGCTTCTTGTTCTATCCTCAGAGGCCAAGATGAACAAGTTTTCTCCCTCCTCCTTATGACACCCTTTTAGATACCTGAAAACCACTATCATGTCCCCTCTCAGTCTTCTCCTTTCCAAACTAAGCAAGCCCAATTCTTCCAGACCTCCCTCCTAGCTCATGTTCTCTAGACCTTTAGTCATTCTTGTTGCTCTTCTCTGGACCCTCTCCAATTTCTCCACATCCTTCTTGAAATGCGGTGCCCAGAACTGGACACAATCCTCCAACTGAGGCCTAACTAGCGCAGAGTAGAGCGGAAGAATGACTTCTCGTGTCTTGTTCACAACACACCTGTTAATGCATCCCAGAATCATGTTTGCTTTTTTTGCAACAGCATCACACTGCTGACTCATATTCAGCTTGTGGTCCACTATAACCCCTAGATCCCTTTCTGCCGTACTCCTTCCTAGACAGTCGCTTCCCATTCTGTATGTGTGAAACTGATTGTTCCTTCCTAAGTGGAGCACTTTGCATTTGTCTTTATTAAACTTCATCCTGTTTACCTCAGACCATTTCTCCAATTTGTCCAGATCATTTTGAATTATGACCCTTTCCTCCAGATTAGTCGCAACCCCTCCCAGCTTAGTATCATCTGCAAACTTAATAAGCGTACTTTCTATGCCAATATCTAAATCGTTGATGAAGATATTGAAGAGAGCCGGTCCCAAAACAGACCCCTGCGGAACCCCACTTGTTCTACCTTTCCAGCAGGATTGTGAACCATTAATCACTACTCTCTGAGTACGGTTATCCAGCCAGTTATGCACCCACCTTATAGTAGCCCCATCTAAGTTGTATTTGCCTAGTTTATTGATAAGAATATCATGCGAGACTGTCTCAAACGCCTTACTAAAGTCTAGGTATACCACATCCACCGCTTCTCCCTTATCCACAAGACTCGTTATCCTATCAAAGAAAGCTATCAGATTGGTTTGACACAATTTGTTCTTTACAAATCCGTGCTGGCTGTTCCCTATCACCTTGCCACCTTCCAGGTGTTTACAGATGATTTCCTTAATTACCTGCTCCATTATCTTCCCTGGCGCACAAGTTAAACTAACTAGTCTGTAGTTTCCTGGGTTGTTCTTATTTCCCTTTTATAAATGGGCACTATATTTGCCCTTTTCCAGTCTTCTGGAATCTCTCCTGTCTCCCATGATTTTCCAAAGATGATAGCTAGAGGCTCAGATACCTCCTCTATCAGCTCCTTGAGTATTCTAGGATGCATTTCGTCAGGCCCTGGTGACTTGCAGGCATCTAACTTTTCTCGGTGATTTTTAACTTGTTCTTTTTTTATTTTATCTTCTAAACCTACCCCCTTCCCACTAGCATTCCCTATGCTAGGCATTCCTTCAGACTTCTCGGTGAAGACCGAAACAAAGAAGTCATTAAGCATCTCTGCCATTTCCAAGTTTCCTGTTACTGTTTCTCCCTCCTCACTGACCAGTGGGCCTACCCTGTCCTTGGTCTTCCTCTTGCTTCTAATGTATTTATAAAAAGTCTTCTTGTTTCCCTTTATTCCCGTAGCTAGTTTGAGCTCATTTTGTGCCTTTGCCTTTCTAATCTTGCCCCTGCATTCCTGTGTTGTTTGCCTATATTCTTCCTTTGTAATTTGTCCTAGTTTCCATTTTTTATAGGACTCCTTTTTTATTTTTAGATCATGCAAGATCTCATGGTTAAGCCAAGGTGGTCTTTTGCCATATTTTCTATCTTTCCGACACAGCGGAATAGCTTCCTTTTGGGCCCTTAACAATGTCCCTTAGAAAAACTGCCAGCTCTCCTCAGCTGTTTTTCCCCTCAGTCTTGATTCCCATGGAACCTTACCTATCAGCTCTCTGAGCTTACCAAAATCTGCCTTCCTGAAATCTATTGTCTCTATTTTGCTGTTCTCCCTTCTACCCTTCCTTAGAATTGTGAACTCTATGATTTCATGATCACTTTCACCCAAGCTGCCTTCCACTTTCAAATTCTCAACCAGTTCCTCCCTATTTGTTAGGATCAAATCTAGAACAACTTCCCCCCTGGTAGCTTTTTCAACCTTCTGAAATAAAAAGTTGTCTCCAATGCAGTCCAAGAACTTATTGGATAGTCTGTGCCCCGCTGTGTTATTTTCCCAACATATATCTGGATAGTTGAAGTCCCCCATCACCACCAAATCTTGGGCTTTGGATGATTTTGTTAGTTGTTTAAAAAAAGCCTCATCCACTTCTTCTGCCTGGGTAGGTGGCCTGCAGTAGACTCCTAGCATGACATCACCCTTGTTTTTAATCCCGTTTAGCCTGACACAGAGACTCTCAATACTTCTGTCTCCTATGTCCATCTCCACCTCACTCCAAGTGTGTTCATTTTTAATATATAAGGCAACACCTCCTCCCTTTTTCCCCTGTCTATCCTTCCTGAGCAAGCTGTACCCTTCTATACAAACATTCCAATCGTGTATTATCCCACCAAGTTTCTGTGATGCCAACAATGTCATAATTGTACTTATTTATTAGCACTTCCAGTTCCTCCTGCTTATTACTCATACTTCTCGCATTTGTATATAGGCATCTAAGATACTGATTTGACTTTGCCTCCCAGTTTTGCCCTGATCCTCCTTTCTCTCTGCCATTATAGCCCATGCTCCCTCCCGTTTCCGACCCATCTCCCAGGTCTCCATGTTCTCCACTTACCTGTGGGCTTTGCTCACCTGTCCCCTTCGAAACTAGTTTAAAGCCCTCCTCACTTTGCAATGGCAGCTCCCCCACCTAATGCGGCAGGAGGAGGGAGGGGAGGGATGACTGGTGTTAGCACTTGGGGGGCCCCAGCTCCTATGCCCTGACAAAATTTCGAAGGTTGCTAAATAGGGTGCCCTACATGCTCCCTGCCCTTGTGGGTGCCCTTCCCTGCACCCCTCCCTCTGCAGGTCCCAGTTGCCCTGAGGGAGGAGCTGCCCACCCAGCAGCCAGATGGGAATTCTTCCTGTGAATTTTTTTTAGTTTTGTAGATATCTGCAAACTGCGATCCATTACGGACTGGTATTTTATTTGCATATTCATTATTTGTATAATGAACATGCAAGTATGCAAATACAATGCAAATGCAAATGCAAATACAAATACTGGTCTGCCAAAAGTGTGTGAATGGGTTTGTCGGTCTGCGGTATAAAAAAGGTTGGGAACCACTGCCTTCGGTGGATCAGTGGAACACTTGAATCTCTAGGGCTTTCCATCAAGATACTTTCACCAACACAAATATTTTAATGTACTAGAAGACAAAAGGGATTCTTTGTCTGTACCTATAGTTTGTAAGGGCTCAGGCTATGAGAAAAATAAGGTGCAAAATCTCCTTTTGTTGTCCACAATAAAACTGTATAAGTACAGAAGTCTGGCTTCTTGTTCGCCTTTTTTTTTTTTCCAGACTGAGCACAGTTGTGTGCTATGTGTGCCATAACATTTCAGTCTTCTTCGAGTGATGTCCCCGTGTTGGTGTCGGGCTCGTCCTGGCACCACGGATTGGAGACTTGTGAAGCAGTCATCAAGCGGGCTGTGCATGCACGAGCGGAGAGGGGCGTTCTTTGAAGTAGTGCATGCCACCCACTTTCTCCTCAGTTCCTTCTTCGCCACCCTCAGCTACAGACGGAGCTCCACCCTCTCCTCAGCGCACTCTGCATAGCAAACAAGAAGATGGAATTAGATAGCTCTTAACTACTCAGGGCTTCTTCCTCTCTTTCTTTATACATAAACGAAAAAAAGAAAAAGGCCACCAGTGGTGTTTACCGCCGAACAGCGGCAAGCAGCATCAGCCACAGCAAACCAGAACAACAACAACAAAAGACGAACAAACCAGCTGACAAAAACAACCAGCCAGCTCGGTTCACACAATTTGCGAGACATAGTCACCCTTGCGGAGTCATGTCAGGCTCTCCTCAGGACAAGAGATGTGGAAAACACCAGAATTCTATGCCAGCCTCTGATGCCCACAGCGAATGCATATGTTGTTTGGGGGACACACATGTACCACAAAAATGTGTCCATTGCTGCAGCTTGTCAGTGAGAGCTCACAAGGAAAGAGAGCTTGCAGCCCACACGCTGTCTATTGACAAAGCCTTTGACCCGCCCCCCGCCCCCCAACTATAAAGGGGGCAATAAGGGCTTGAGCGCAAAATCTCCTCAGGGCAACCCCTCCAGCCCTTTACCTCAGAAAGCACGGTCAGAAATCAGACCCTCAGCAGCCCACTCTCTTCCCCCAAGAATCAGTAAAGGGGATGAACTGGGCACCTTGGGCATGGGGAAATCTCAAATCTCCTCTTTGACAGGCTCAAAAGTGCGCTCCAAGCAGGTGGTGAAACCAGCTGCCCAGTCATCAAAAAGGGCACCTGCTAAGGGCCCTAATGTAACAGAGGCACTAATGGCACCTGGAGTGCCACGGGCGCACTCAGTATCCCTGGCACAGAGGAAAAATGAGGAAGAATGGCTCTTGCGCAAAAGGGGTTTTTTGTGCAAAAAGGCGCCATCTACGCAGCACTTTTTTGTGCAAAAAGCCTCTTGTGCAAAAGGGAAAGGAAGAGGAAATGCAAATGAGAGTGCAACATATGCAAATGAGCATTTCATCTTCCGCAAGAGGATCGTAGTTTAGACGTAGCCCTAGTGATGACCTAAAACAATTCCAGGACTTATTTAAAAGAGTGGCTGTCAGCCAGGAGGTAGTCTTATCAGAGGTGCAGGAAAAACACCATAAGCTTCTAAACAACCTGCAGCTGTCTGCAAAATCCAAAATTGCCCTGCCTCTAGATGAAGCAATTCTCGAGGCAGCTGACAAAGTATGGCAAACCCCAGCTACAGCCCCCCTGACCAAAAAAAGGGCCGATTAATAGGACAAAGTACTTTCTAAGTGCATTGACTTCCTGTACCTACACCCTCAACCTAATTCCTTAGTGGTTGATGTCGTGAACCAAAGGTCCAAAAACTCTCAGCACAAGGCTCATACACAGGACAAAGACCACAAACACCTTAATGTCTTTGGGAGGAAGATGTACTCCTCCTCAACCCTGCAGCTTTGCATAGCCAACTACACGGCACTACTTGCGAATCATGATTTCGATAATTATGCCAAATTAACGGAGCTCATGCATAATATTGCAGAGGACCAATGACCTATCCTCAAGGCGATCATTAAAGAAGGATATACTATATCCCACAAAGCGTTACAGATGGCCCTTGATGCCACAGATATGGCAGCAAGAGCTACTGTGACATCAGTAGTAATGAGACGTGCCTAGTGGCTGCAAGCAGCAGGAGTCCCTAAGGACCTCCAAGCCAAAGTAGAGGACCTGTCAGGTACCGACGAGGGACCTGCCAGGTACCGACGAGGCCTTGCACTCTAGCAAAGATCCGTGCACTATCATGCATACATTGGGGATGTACACTCTTCCCTATTGTAGGAAGCAATATACACGTTATTAGAGGCATAGAGAAACAGCCTTTGATAGACAACAACAGTATTGATCTTTTGAAGAGAACCACTTCCGACCAAGAAGCCAACGTGGAAGAGCCCCAAACAACTGCTCTTCTATGACTCAGGCCTCTAGGCAGCACATTTGAGAATTTGGTCGAGGGTCTGCCTGACCTCCCTTCCACTCCGGTACCTGGCAAGTCCAACATATTTCACCCCTTGTGCCCCTTTTATAATCAATGGGCAGCAATCACCACAGATCACTGGGTCCTAGAAATCATCACCAGTGGATATTCTATCCCCTTCACGGCAATTCCCCTAACCTCCCCACCCTCTTCCTCCCTCCTCAGCTACCCCTCTCACAACACATTGCTCCGCCAAGAGGTTCAACACCTCCTCAATATAGGAGCTATAGAACAAGCCCCAGAAAAATTCAAAGGGAGAGGTTTTTATTCAAATTATTTTCTCACTGAGAAGAGATCAGGGGGTTGGAGGCCTATCTTGGACCTGCGACAGTTAAACAAGTACCTCTGCTAGCAGCGATTCAAAATGATTACTCTCACCACTATAATTCCGGCACTAGACAGAGGGGACTGGTTTGCAGCCCTTGATCTTCAAGATGCATATTTTCACATAACAATACATCCTGCACACAGGCGTTTCCTATGATTCGTGGTAGCTTCGCACCACTTCAGACTCTCCTCTGCCCCCAGAGTCTTTTCCAAAACCCTGTGGTGGCAGCGGCACATCTCAGACACAATGATATCACAATATTCCCATATCTGGATGATTGCCTTATCAAGGGCCCCTCACATGGGGCCACGAGAGACATGATCATGTTCACAAAGACGTTTCTTCAGTTGCTAGGCTTCATTATCAATGTACAGAAATCCATGCTATGCCCCACACAATCCCTGGAATTCATAGGCGCCCACATAGGCTCGTGCTGTTATGGAATCTATCTGCCCAATCACCGTTTCAACAACATAAGGAACCTCGTTAGTATCGTTACCACCAGTTCAACCATGCCCATCATAACTTGCCTCAAGCTTATGGGACACATGGTGACCACCACATACATAGTCCTGCACGTCAGGCTGCGTTTTCAATGTTTCCAACACTGGATTTCTTCAGTGTACACGCCAGCCAACCGCCATGTCCACAGGCATGTCTCGCTTCTTCCATGGGTCCTTACCTTCCTGCAATGGTGGAGCCAGGCACAAAACCTATACAAAGGGGTGCCTTTCCATTGGGAGCAGCCGTCCAAATAGATTACTATGGATGCCTCGCTGATGGGCTGGGGTGCACACTTCCAACAACAAACTGCACAAGGGAAATGGTCCAAAGTTGAGTCCAGACTCCACATACACCTGCTCAAGCTTTGAGAAGTTCACAACATGTGCAAGCACTTCCTTCCACACATCCAGGGCTCTTTGTTGTGTATCCTCACCGACAATATGACTACTATGTTCTACATCAATCACCAAGGGGATGTGAGATCCCAGTCATTATGCGCAGAGGCAGTCAAGCTATGGAATTGGTGTATCCACCACGACATAACCATCACGGCAGTGTACTTACCTGGGGACAAGAATATGATGGCAGATCCCCTCAGCCACAACTTCCTCACAGAACATGAGTGGGAGCTACATGATCAGATCATGCACGAGCTGTTCCAACGCTGGAGTGTACCGCACATAGAGCTTTTCACAACCAGACAGAACTCCAAATGCCCCCAATACTGTTTGAGAGCGGGCATGGGACACGGCTCCCTGGGAGATGCAATGCTCCTCATTTGGGACTCATCTACTATACGCCTTGCCCCCCAATTCCTCTCATTCCCAGAGTCCTTTGGAAGATACCAACAGACGGGGCCCTTGTGATTCTAATATACCCAGTGTGGCCTCGGCAGACACGGTTTCCATATCTTTATCAACTGTCTCTACAACCTCCCTGCCCACTTCTGAACTGCCTGGACCTCCTCTCCCAGAACAAGGGCTCAATACCTTCATTCCCAACTGCAAATCATAGAATACTAGGACTGGAAGGGACCTCGAGAGATCATCGAGTCCAGTCCCCTGCCCTCATGGCAGGACCAAATACTGTCTAGACCATCCCTGATAGACATTTACCTAACCTACTCTTAAATATCTCCAGAGATGGAGATTCCACAACCTCCCTGGGCAATTTATTCCAGTGTTTGACTACCCTGACAGTTAGGAACTTTTTCCTAATGTCCAACCTAAACCTCCCTTGTTGCAGTTTAAGCCCATTGCTTCTTGTTCTATCCTCAGAGGCCAAGATGAACAAGTTTTCTCCCTCTTCCTTACGACACCCTTTTAGATACCTGAAAACTGCTATCATATCCCCCCCCCCCCCAATCTTCTCTTTTCTAAACTAAACAAACCCAATTCTTTCAGCCTTCCTTCATAGCTCATGTTCTCTAGACCTTTAATCATTCTTGTTGCTCTTCTCTGGACCCTCTCCAATTTCTCCACATCCTTCTTGAAATGCAGTGCCCAGAACTGGACAAAAAGGATGTGGACGCATTGGAGAGGGTCCAGCGGAGGGCAACCAAAATTATTAAGGAGCTGGAGCATATGACCTATGAGGAGAGGCTGAGGGAGTTGGGTCTGTTTAGTCTGCAGAAGCGAAGAGTGAGGGGGGATTTGATAGCAGCCTTCAACTTCCAGAAGGGAGGTTCCAAAGAGGATGGAGAGAGGCTGTTCTCAGTAGTGACGGGTGGCAGAACAAGGAGCAATGGTCTTAAGTTGTGGTGGGAGAGGTCCAGGTTGGCTATTAGGAAAAACTATTTCACTAGGAGAGTGGTGAAACACTGGAATGGGTTACCTAGGGAAGTAGTGGAGTCTCCATCCCTAGAGGTATTTAAGTCTCGGCTTGACAAAGCCCTGACTGGGTTGATCTAATTGGGATTGGTCCTGCCTAGAGCAGGGGGCTGGACTTGATGACCTCCTGAGTTCTCTTTCAGCTCTATGGTTCTATGATTCTATGGACACAATACTCCAAGGGTATGTCTACACTAGCTCGTTAGTTCGAGCTAGGTAGGCAAATGAGGGCAACCAGAGTTGCAAATGAAGCCCGGGATTTAAATATCCCGGGCTTCATTTGCATGTTCCCGGGCGCCGCCATTTTTAAATCCCCCTTAGTCCGAACTAATTGCCCGCGGCTAGACGCGGCAGTTAAACATTTATTCGAACTAACTCCTTAGTTCGAATTAACTGTTACTCCTCATTTCACGAGTAACAGTTAATTCGAACTAAGGAGTTAGTTCGAATTAACGTTTCCTAGTTAATTCGAACTAAGGAGTCACTTCGAACTAAGGAGTTAGTTCGAATTAACGTTTAACTGCCGCGTCTAGCCGCGGGCAGTTAGTTCGGACTAAGGGGGATTTAAAAATGGTGGCGCCCGGGAAGATGCAAATGAAGCCCGGGATATTTAAATCCCGGGCTTCATTTGCAACTTCGAATGCCTACATTAGCCACCCTAGTTCGAACTAGGGTGGTAGTGTAGACATACCCCATCTGAGGCCTAACTAGCGCAGAGTAGAGCGGAAGAATGACTTCTCGTGTCTTGCTCACAACACACCTGTTAATGCATCCCAGAATCATGTTTGCTACACTTGATGGCATGGTACCTATCTGGTTCTCTGAAGCAGAGCAACAGTGCTCCCAGCAGGTGAAAAATATCCTGTTACATAGCAGGAGACAAATGACATGCAAGACTTACCTATAGAAGAGGCAACGTTTTACACAGTGATGCACACACAGGGGAGTCCCACCATCCAGGGTGCCACTCCACCTGATACTGGAATACATTATGCACCTGAAACAAAAACATTTATCAATTTCATCAATCCAAGTGCTCATGGCTGCCATTACAGCCTTCCACCCTCCTATTGATGGGTTCTCCATATTTGTCTACCCCTTCTCTAAAAAGATGTAAGGGCCTACAAATTGATGTAAGGGCCTACAAAACCTTCACCCATACCCCCCCACGTGTGCACCCATATCCCCCACATGGGACTTAGACCTGGTCCTCCACTCACTCACAAAACCACCCTTTGAACCAATGGCAACTTCATTACTTACCTTTCTTATGATGAAAACGTTGTTACTTCTGGCGATCATGTCTGCAAGGAGGGTTAGCGAACTCGTAGCTCCAGCGGCGGATATAGGGCAGGGGGAGCGGGGCAGCTGCCCCGGGCCCCACGCCTCAATAGGCCCCGCGCACATGCTACTACCTGTCGGCTGTGGCCGTGGCGCATGTGCAAAATTGTGCTGCCCCGGGCCCCTCACTTCAATAGGCCCTGGGCCCCACAAAACTCTCATCCGCCCCTGCGCAGCTCTCACGGCTTCACCTCCATACACAACCTTTCACAGGCATAGGATTATTCTATGTCCCCATCCATCCTTTTTACCCAAAGTTGATTCTGAATTCCTCATCAATGAACCGATAGTCCTTCCCACTTTCTACCCAAAACCACACCACTCTAGGGAAGAAGTCATACTGCACATTTTGGATGTTAGAAGGGCAGTTGCCTTCTATCTTGATAGGGCTCAACCCTTTTGACTATCCCAGAGATTGCTGGTATCCCTCGCTGAAAGGTCCAAGGGGGAAACCACTGTCTTCTCAGCACATATCAAAGCTGATAACATCATGCATTACGACCTGAGACTCGCTCCAGAATAGGGCATTACCAATGACTCTGAAGGCCCATTCTACCAGAGCGATGGCGACATCAGCTGCTTTCCTCAATGGGGTCTTACTCCAAGAAATATGCAGAGCAGCGATATGGTCATCCAGTCATACCTTTATAAAGCACTATGCCATTCCACCATGCTCCACAACAGCTACCGCAGTAGCCACTGCAGTTCTCTCCACAATCTGTAGCAACTGATCAAAGCCCACTGTTCATCTGAATGGGCACTGCTACACAGTCACCAACAGTGGTGCACCCAGGGGGACATCACTCGAAGAAGAAAGAGAAGTTACTCACTCTGTGCAATAAAAGATTGTTCTTCGAGATGTGTGTCCCCGTGGGTGCTCCACTGCCCGCCCTCCTCCCCGCTTCTTCAGGCCATAATAGCAGCCCACGAGGGCATCAGAGAAGAAACAGAGGGGAAAAGCAGGCTGTCCATGCTGCTTCAAAGGCAGGAATGCCGCTCTCCGCTCCTGCATGCGCAGCCTGCCCAATCACTGCTTCACAAATTTCTGATCCATGGCACTGGGATGAGTCTGATACCAACAGTGGAACACCCACTGGAGGGGGGGAGGGACACATCTTGAAGAACAATCATTACTGCACAGAGTGAGTAACTTCTCTTTCACAAACATGGACTGTTAGGACATGTCTACTGAGACTTACCCTTCTGTGAGGAGTAAGGGAAGCCAACTGCCTCCTGCTGTGTGGACGCTGCCACGGCTCGATGTAAGGTAAGCCGACTCCAGCTACACATTGCACATAGCTAGAGTTGTGTACCTTAAGCCGACCTGAGCGGTCTAGTATAGACCAGGCCTTAGTATACATTAGATGTTGCCACCGTGTGTCCTAAAGTTTCCCCATCACATGCAAATATGTGACCTACCATAGGATAGATCTATCATCCACCTCATAATCCCATGCCTTCCTTTCATTATCATAATGTTCTCTATTTTGGCATGTGAGTTGCACTGAAAGTGAGAAGGATGTGTGGTTCCACAGTAGGGATGTTAAATTGCGAGTAATTTACTAATTGAATAGTTGATGCATTTTGCATTGACTGTTCAATTAGTCGATAGGGTGCCTCCACCTTTGAAGTGTAGCAACAGTCCTAGGGCTGTTGCTACACTTCAAAGGTGAGAGTGCCGCGTGGAGCCCGGAATCAGGTTCCACATGGTGTTTCAAAGTGGCAGCACTGCACAGAGCCCAGGGTCAGAGTGGGAGTCCTGAGCTGTTCCCGCGCTCCATGTGGTGCTGCCTCTTTGAAACGCCGCATGAAGCCTGGGGATGCCCCAGCTGGCCCCAGCCTGCACACGGTGTTTCAAAGCAGCAGCGCCACATGGAGCCCGGAGTCTGGCTCCAGGATCCATGCGGTGCTGCCATTTGAACTACCCCTTTTGCTTCCCCCCACTTGCTGCAAGGGGGGGGAGCAGTTAGTCGATTAGCCTGTTGACTATCCAATAAGCATTTGCTTATCCGATAGTTGACTAGTTCTTCACATCCCTATTCCACAAAATTTTGCCACAAAATTTTGAAAGTTGGCTGCTGCGGACTTGGCACAAACTACTTCACTTACAGCATTTTTTTTCACTTGTCTGTTGAATTTTGCGAACCAACTTATGGCAACACTGTTAAAATGTAGTTGCTGTTAATCAAAAAGCATTCTTGAGGAATTTATTTTAGAACTTTGTGAAAAGATGACTGAGCTTGTTTTAGGAGGAAAAGGGCCCTCTGATGGAGAAGGGAGGACACTTAGTTGATCTCTAGGGGTATGTCTAGACTATGAGGCTCCGTCGACAGAGCCATGTAGATGAGGTTTCTAGACATAGGGAAATGAAGCGGCGATTTAAATAATCGCCGCTTCATTTACATCAAAATGGCTGCCGCGCTGTGCCGATCAGCTGTTTGGCGGCACAGCGCGGAAGTCTGGACTCTCCGCGGTCGACAAGGGAAGCCCTTGTCGACTGCCCTGTTATGCCTTGTGGAATGAGGTTTATCGGGGCGGTCGACAAGGGCTTCCCTTGTCGACTGCAGAGCGTCCAGACTACCGCGCTGTGCCACCAAACAACTGATCGGCACAGCGCGGCAGCCATTTTGATGTAAATGAAGCGGCGATTATTTAAATCGCCGCTTCATTTCCCTGTGTCTAGAAACCTCATCTACATGGCTCCGTCGACGGAGCCATGTAGTCTAGATATACCCTAGGTGAGAGAGCCACAGATAGAGAAGGTAAAAGTGGGTCTGTAAATGTGGAATTTACTGTACTGCTGGCAGGTGTCACAATCTGTTGAATTTCTATCATTGCACCTCAGTTTTGACCTCTAACACTCCAGCTAGTCTAGTCTTGACCTTCACCCTTATAGTTCTGCCGATTCACTTAATACCTGGTCTCAGTGCTTGAGTGATTCTGTTGGAATCTCATTTGTCCCCAGTCACCTTTTTTTCTCTCTCAATATGGTTAGTTTTGCTCCCCAATAAGGACCTTATTCTACACCATTGAAAGCAGTAGGAGGCTTTTCAGATTTCACAGTTGCCATGCAGAACTGTGCACCTTTCCTCTGCAAACACTTAAGCTCCAACAGCATAAAGAGGCAGTTAGCAATTTTCAGCTTCCGAAAGGAACTTGCACAGCTCCAAGAGACTAGATTCTGGTGCATGTGACTAGCAGAGTCTGGCACTGGGAAAAGAGGAGTAGAGGGTGACTTAAGCAACAGTGTGTTGGAGAATTATCTGATTTACACATTACATGCAAAAAGCTATATTAAAAGACAATTAAGGTTGTACAGTCAAGCACTCAAAAAATTAGAAAATGCCAAAATTATGTGGGTCCATGCAATTTTATAATGGTAAGTGTCAAGCAATCTTAACTATTCGTGACACTGCTGTTCCACCTAGGATAATACATTCCTCATACTGTTATGCATCTCTCATGTCCAACCAGCCTAATCCATTTTCTTAGTTTGGTGCTCATCTGCAGAAAGAGTCTCTGCCACAATGGTCTTTGAAAGCTGAGGTGAGATTCTTCCCCTCACTAACCTGTACAGCTCTGCACACAGTTTTGGTGTCAGCTCAATATTCCTGTTTTAATGGTCTTCATCCTTCATTACTTTTTAATGGCTGTCCTCCTTTGTTCACCTTATTTGTCTGTCTCCTTACATACATTTTAGTCTCTTAGGGAACATCTACACCGCAACGTTGTTTTGAATAACTAGCGTTCTGAAATAACCATGTGAGCATATACACAGCAATTCTGTTATTTTGAAATAATATTGAAATAATGGGCAGCTTATTCTGACTTCCGTAAACCTCATTCCACGAGGAATAACTCCTCTTCTGAAATTGCTATTTTGAAATAGCTGGAGTGTAAATGCTCCCCTGTTGCTTTTTCGAAATAGCTCCTCACCAGGGGCATTCTAAGTAATTTCTCCCCAGTGCTTCCTGGGGCTCTAAATCGAGATAGCGTATCCACATTAGGGGAGCCTGCCTTGGACTAATTTTGACGCTTTCCTGTAGTGTGGATGCTCTATTTCGAAATAAACTATTTCAGAATATATCTTCCAGAATAGCTTATTCTGAAATAAGCGAGCAGTGTAGACCTACTATAAGTGTGTGGAAGGGTGTTACTCCATAGCTTTGGTTTGTGCTCTACAGAGGCCCTGGTGAGATCCACACCAATGTTTTCCTCTTGTAATCCTTCCGGGGTTCCCAAGCTGTGATACATGTACCCATGGGTATGTGAAACATCTCTAAGGGGGTGGATTTTATTTACTAATTATTTTATTTCATTTTCATAATAGGCTACTCATGCGAAACTTTAAAACTCCGTGGGAAATTGTTATATACAATACAATAATTTAGTTCAAGATGTACCCGTGAAAACACAGACACACTGATATACAGAGCCCTCGCCTCCAGTCACCATACAGCAGGGGTTCACTTGCCCAGCAACTGTCCAGTTTAACTGAGCTTAGAACTTAGCGAGATTTTTTTCAGTTGTATATGTTGCACTACACATCTGTACATAACACTGACATATATGGGCAGATGGCTAAAGAAAGGTTGTGGTAAGAAGAACATGAGCGACTTGGGCAGCTGGTAGGTTTGGAAGAGGGTACATAGGTAGCTGGGAGACCGGGAATAAGAAAATGCAATAAGAGAAGTTTGGTAACCTCTGCTCTATAATCCCACTAGACTCCACTTCACATTCTTTGTCTGCAGCTATGGAGCACTAGATGCTGTGACTCCCTTTGACAAAGCTGTTGAGCTCCTGGAGTTATCCAGCAATTATCAGAGTGTGAAGCTTTCAGAAAGAGAGGCTGACATCTCTAATATCCTGCTTACTTGGCATAACACAGGTAAGTGCAAAGGAAGTTTCATCTAGGTCTAGTGTTCAAAGGCAGATCGAGCATGTGCTTAAAATAACTGGTTTAATGTTTGTTT
Organism: Pelochelys cantorii; assembly: GCA_032595735.1. Lineage (NCBI taxonomy): Eukaryota > Metazoa > Chordata > Testudines > Trionychidae > Pelochelys > Pelochelys cantorii. The sequence continues at coordinate 19,363,154 of CM064338.1, forward strand.
AATTTCAGGACCATCTGGGATTTTTAGACGAGGGATCCAGAGTACTACTTTCCTCTACAAAGGTAGAGGTGGGTGAATACAGCAAAAAACACAGAAAAATATTACCAAAGAATACCACAAAGTTATCCCCGGTCCCACCTTTTTTTAGTAGCTGGTCTGGGCTCCTTTTATTAACTGTCCTTACCTACAAAGCCTAATCACAGGTATAAAATATCTTGCTTTCTTTCCTTAGCTATAGGAGCAATTGCCAGGATTTGATTGCCTAAGAGATCAGGTCACCCATGGACGCAATGGTGCCTTTTCCTGGAAAGATTTAGAAAAGTCACAGCTTCTTGTAGTGCCACTTTTAATTGGGTTCACATAACTAGGTCATTGGGATGCTTAATCAAGGAAGTCACAGACAGCGCTGGGGCCGCTAGCTATAACGCATTCATAGTTTGTGTCAAGAATGCCAGCAAAAGATTGGCTAATTAGCCACAATTCCTCTGAATCTATGATTTTTAGCTGGAGATGATCTACTTCCCACACCTATGATCCCAAGGGGTGTGTGTGTGTGAAAATAGTTAATATAGACTACACCTAGTCAACTCAGCTCACCACCGCTGAGGTGCAGATACCATACTCTGTGCCCCTCTCCATGTTCAGTTAATTATCTGTGATTGTCGACCATGTACTGAACTGTGCCTGCTGTGTGTTTCTTTTCTAGTCAGAAAAGGGCAGCTTGGTCCCTTATTCCTTCTCTTGTGAACAATTAAATGCAGTGGAGCTGTCATTGCCTTTGGTGGTGGTATTAATGGTCCAATAGACACAATATCATAAGTATGGCAAAACAATCGAAGGCATACACATTCCAGTTGTGGCGCCAGCCCGTCTTGCTGACGTCTCACTCCTGAGGGTAAGCAGGGAAACCGGGGCTCTACTTATGGCTGCTAGTGGGGTCACTCCACTTCTTATTCAGCCCAATCCTTCTTCGAGTGCTTGCTTATGTCCATTCCGTCTAGGTGTGCGCACGCACCATGCACAAGTTCCAGAAGCTTTTTGCCCTTAGCAGCACCCGTTGGGCCAGCCAGGGAGCCCCCTGGCGTGGCACCGGTATATCCACGCATATAACCCCCTGCTGGCCCTCTCCCCCTTCAGTTCCTTCTTTCCACCCGTGAGGGTTGCTGGAACTCTTGGCTTGCAATCACAAGTGCTCCCTTAGCTTAGCTAGTAGTTTCTTTGTGTAAATAGAGTAGTTCACAGTTAATTCTTAAGTGTTTGTTTGTAATAGAGATGTAGCTGTGTTAGTCTGGTCTTGCTGAAACAAAAGACAGGACTGTGCAGCCAGCACTTTAAAGACTAACAAGATGGTTTATTAGGTGATGAGCTTTCGTGGGCCAGACCCACTTCCTCAGATCAAATTGTGGAAGAAAATTGGCATGACCATATATACCAAAGGGATACAATCAAAAAAAGTGAACACGTATAAAATTGACAAATCAGATTTTAGAACAGAGGGGGGGGTCTAGTTAATTGTTCTACTCCGGCTCCCCTCAGCGGAGGGCATGGGGGGGAGAGCCATGGCTTTAAGCCCTGCATACGGTGCTCCAAGCCCATGCCATGCAGGGATCCGCACTAGGACTGCCTCAAGTGCCTTGGAGAAGGCCACTTGACAGATTCCTGCAAAATCTGTAAGTCATTCAAGCCTTGGACCAAGCGAGAGAGAGACTCTAGGCTGAAGTTAATCTTAATGGAGTCCGCATTTTGCCCTGCAGCACCGGAGTTGGAGCCATTGGTGAGGAGTGCTCCCGAGTCAATAGGGGGCTTCAGCCGTCCAGCGGCACCGAGGCACCAGTCCCAGTCTCCAATGCTGGCGACTTCGAAAAAGTCGAGGGGAGGGAGATCGCCTGCCAGGCATGAACAGGCGGAGCGCCGTGGGGCCTTCCCTTCCTCACGCAGATGGTAAAGTCCAGCGAGGGCCGGCACCCCGGAGGCTCAAGACCTGCCTGTGAGGAGGTCATGCAGCCATCTACCCCGGACACTTTTGACGCAGCTCGGGAGTTGATAGAGTTGACAGCCTTGCCAGCTCCGGCACCACGGGGTACCGTAGAGTGTGAGACCAGAGAGATCCTCAGGACCAGGCTGCTCCCTCCCTCATCCCAGGTACCGTCGGCGCTGATGCACCAGCCCCACGGACCTCCGGCAGTGGGGCAGTCGGCACTGGTGCAGGCACGCCCGGCACTGGAGCTACATACAGCACCAAGTCTCTCGGCACCGGCAGCACCAGACATGCCACCGCTGGCACCCCTGCTGCATGGGGTAAACCATCGGCAATGGTGCAGCAGGGAAGGGAGGTGGAACAGGCCTCTTTCACAGCACTGCCCTGGTCGGCTTCCGAACTATTGTCGGAGTCGGATGGAGAGTCCGTGGTGTCCAGGGCATCCTCCCACCGTACCGTGGACTCCAGAAGGTCACAGTCCTCACAGGCCTCGGAGCATCGGTACTGCTCCCGTTCTGGGCACAGGTCCCTCTCATGGCACCGTCAGGGTCACCATGATCAGACTCTGGTGCAATCTTGGCCTCCACAGTTGCAACCTCCACCTCAGTTGCCCTTTTGGACACCGTAGGCCTACCACCAAGCCCAAGGCCCAGACCCCTCCAGACTGGGGTCATGGTAACATCGGTGTACTCAACTTGCAGGACGGCTCCCTTGGCAACCCCACTTACTAGGGGTCAGGGCCCAGACACAGCCCCCCAGGTTTGGTGGGGACTTCGGCTCACCCACCTCCTTGCCCACCTTTGGAAAGATCCTCAGGTGGCCAGGACGCTAGACCCACTCCTAGAATGGAGGTGGGGGATCCACCAGACCTGGGAGAGTCATCGTCCTCTCCACTGGACAAGGCCTTAGCTGACCCCTCCCCGGGCATGCCCACAATAGACATGTGGGCCCACCAGGAGCTACTCAAGCGTCTGGTGCAAAACTTAGGGGTTCAGGCTGAGGAGGCCGACCCAATGGTGGACGTCCTTACGGTGGATGCCCCGGCTAAAATTGCGCTGCCTCTTAATAAGACGGTAGCAAGGATTACAAAGAATCTGTGGCAAACACCAGCGTCGATACCCCCTACCCAGAAAGGGGTGGAGATGCGGTATTTCGTACCTAAAACGGGTCACGAGCATTTGTTCTCTCACTCACCCCCTGGCTTGGCAGTGGTTCAGGCAGCCTGTCAGAGGGAGAGACAAGGGCAGCCTGGTCCTACCCCAAAGAGCAAAGAGCCCAAAAAGTTGGACTTGCTGGGGAGGAAAGCGTATGCCACAGCGGGCCTGCAGTTGAGGATTACGAATCAGCAGGCAATGCTCAGCAGATACGCTTACAACTCCTGGGTGGCGATGGAGAAGTTTAAGGCCCAGCTTCCCCTGAGTTCCCAGCAGGAGTTCACTGCGCTTAATGAGGAGGGCAAAATAGTGTCCAGGACAGCCCTTCAGGCGGCCCTTGAAGCTGCGGACTCAGTGGCACGGTCGATGGCAACTGGGATTGTCATGAGGAGGTGTTCGTGGCTGCAGGTCTCAGGCATCCCGCTGGAGGTGCAAGTGACACTCCAAGACTTGCCCTTTGAAGGTTCAGGGCTCTTTTCGGAGCAGACCGATAGCAGGCTTCATAGTATGAAGGACTCTAGGGCTACTTTGAAATCACTGGGGATACATACGCCTGCCCCTCAGCGCCGTACCCCATTCCAGAGACCTCGGAGAGGCCAACAGCTCTCCGATATGACAGCAGGAGGGGCCCCGATATGACAGCAGGAGGCGGCATAGGTCCAATAGCAACAGGGGTTTTAGAAGGGGCCCGCGGCCTAATGCAGATCAGAGCCAGGGTCCCTCTAACAGACCCCAAGGTCGGGCTTTTGAAGGTGTGCCTGGGGACGGATTACCAGTGCCAGAGTCAGTTAGCCCTTTGTCCTCCAGACTGTCCCTTTTCTACCGTGCTTGGCTCTCCATCACTTCGGACCGGTGGGTCCTGAACATGGTCCAAAGGGGATACTCCGTTCCTTTCCTTACCTCCCTGCCTTCCCATCCCCCCTCCCAGTCTCTTTTTAGTGACCCCTCTCACGAGATCCTGCTCAGGCAGGAGGTATCCTCCCTCCTATCTTTGGGAGCAATAGAAGATGTCCCATTACCATTCAGGGGCAAGGGTTTCTACTCCCATTACTTTCTAATCCCAAAGTCAAAAGGGGGCCTTCATCCCATCCTCAACCTCTGAGGGCTCAATGCCCACAAAGTCAAAGTTCAGGATGGTCACGTTAGCCGCCATCATCCCCTCCCTCGAACTCAGAGACTGGTACGCCGCTCTCGACCTCAAGGATGCGTACTTTCACATTTTGATTTCCCCGCATCACAGGAAATTCCTGCGCTTTACGGTGGGCAGGGAACACTTCCAGTTTGCAGTCCTGCCGTTTGGCCTATTCACAGCCCCCAGGGTATTCACCAAGTGCATGGTGGTGGTGGCTGCCTTCTTGAGGCGCAAGGGCCTGCATGTATACCCATACCTAGACAACTGGCTGATCAGGGGTAGGTTCAGGAAACAGGTGCTCTCTCACATCGGGCTGGCCAGGGACACCTTCTCCAACCTAGGCCTGATCCTCAACGAGGAGAAGTCTACTCTCACCCCCACCCAGATGATAGAGTTTGTGGGGGGCGGGGCTGGATGCCACCTCGGGCCATGCCTCCCTACCGAGGGATAGATTTCTTGCCATGCAGACCATCATACAGCAGCTCCGGTTGTCCCCAATGACTACAGTAAGGAACTGCCTGAGGCTGCTAGCCCACATGGTAGCGTGCACCTTTGTAGTACAGCACGCCAGGTTGCGCCTTTGGCCCTTCCAGTCTTGGTTGACCTCAGAGTTCAGACCAGCCCGAGACCACTTGGACGAGGTGGTCACGATCCCTCAACAGGTTCTGTCGTCCCTGAGCTGGTGGCTCTCAGAGGACAGCATGAGAGGTGGCATCCCGTTCACCCAGCCTCCTCCCTCGATTCAGCTGGTGATGGACACTTTCGACATCGGTTGGGGTGCTCACCTGGAAAGCCTGCGGACACAAGGTATGTGGTCGGCGGTGGAGAGAGCACTCCACATAAATGTCAGGGAACTAAGGGCAGTAGCTCTGGCATGCAAGACCTTCATGTCCCATCTGAACGGCAAATGCGTGTCCATACTGACAGACAACACGACGGCGATGTATGGGAGATGTGCATCACACGGGGTACACCTGCAAGCAGCTTACCTCCCGGGGTCCTCCAATACCCTGGCAGATCACCTCAGCAGAGATATCTCACCACACGAGAGGTCCCTCAAGGAGGAGGCAGCCCTTTCCCTCTTCCAGAAGTGGGGAACTCCCCAACTGGACCTGTTCGCATCTTGCACAAACAGGAAATGCCCCAAGTTCTGTTCGTACAGGGGTCTGGGCGAGGGTTCACTAGGGGATGCCCTGGTAAGGAGGTGGCCAGCAGGTCTTCTCTACGCCTTCCCTTCCTTCCCTGTGCTGCACGATGTGCTTATGAGGGTCAAGCGGCTCGGGGCATCGCTGATACTGATAGCCCCGGTGTGGCCCCATCAGCACTGGTCCACGACCCTAGTGTCCCTGTCGGTGGAGGACCCCCTTCCCCTCCTGTTGTTTCTGGACCTGTTGACACAGAAGCTCGATCAGGGTTGGCTCTGCCACCCGAATCTGCAGGCCCTCCACCTGTCAGCCTGGAGAATCAGTGGCTGAGGGGTGGGGAGCTCCTTTGTTCGGACTCGGTCAAATGAGTACTAGTGGAAAGCAAAAAGCCCTCAACCAGGGCATCTTATCGGGCCAAATGGAAGAGGTTTTCTATATGGGCCTCTGGCAAGGGAACAGATCCTGCCAGAGCCCCTATCCCACTCATTCTGGACTACTTACTCGAGCTCAGGCAACAGGGGTTGTCTACCTCATCTCTTAGAGTGCACCTGGCTGCCATTGCGGCCTTCCAGGAGGGGGGAGGGGGCAGGTCGGTTTTTGCCCATGATATGGTGAAACAATTCTTAAAGGGGGTAGATAGGTTATACCCCCAGGTCAGGCAGCCGGTCCCCCAGTGGGACTTGAACCTGGTCCTCCAAGGGCTCACTAGACCCCCTTTTGAGCCGCTAGCCACGTGCTTTCTATCTCACCTGTTTTGGAAGGTAGCCTTCCTGGTCGCCATCACTTCAGCAAGGAGGGTGTCTGAATTGAGAGCTCTGTCCTCGGAACCATCATACCTGCTGATGTCTAGAGACAGGGTGACACTGAGACAGCACCTGGCTTTTCTCCCTAAGGTAGTTTCTCCGTTTCATATGTCTCAGGAAATTTTTCTCCTGGTGTTTTACCCAAAACCACACGCAAATGAGACAGAGAGAGCACTCCCCACTTTAGATGTCAAGAGAGCTCTAGCATTTTATTTAGATAGAACGAAACAGTTTTGTAAGTCCACTCAGCTCTTCGTCTCAGTGGCAGACAGAATGAAGGGTAGTCCAGTGTCGGCGCAGTGCCTCTCATCTTGGATTACATCGTGTATTAGAACCTGCTATGAGGTCAGGGGCACTACAGCCCCACTGCTCAAGGCTCATTCTACACGAGCATAGGCCTCTTCGGCAGCCTTCTTAGCACAGGTCCCGATTGCGGTTATCTGCAGGGTGGCGGCCTAGTCCTCAGTCCACACGTTCACCAACCACTATGCCATTACACAGCAGGCTAGACAGGATGCGGCAGTTGGCATGACAGTGCTGCAGTCGGTTTCTTCTAGGGTTTCCCACCCCACCTCTCGGGGGGTTTAGCTTGGAATCACCTCGATGGAATGGACATAAGCAAGCACTCGAAGAAGAAAAAACGGTTGCTAACCTATAACTGTTGTTCTTTGAGATGTGTTGCTTATGTCCATTCTGAATCCACCCACCCTCCCCTCGTCGGAAGTAGAATGTGAGAAGGAACTGAAGGGGGAGAGGAGCAGCAGGGGGTTGTATGTGTGGATATACTGGTGCCACTCCAGGGGGCTCCCAGGCTGGCCCAACGGGTGCTGCTAAGGGCAAAAAGCTTCTGGAACTTGTGCACGGGGCGCACACACACCTAGATGGAATGGACATAAGCAACACATCTTGAAGAACAACAGTTACAGGTAAGCAACCGTTTTTTATATGCTGCTTTGGTTCCTGCAATGCTGATTGAAGAATGGTATGGGAGAGTATTGTACCATGGGTGCAGAGGGTGAGGGACATGGCTGTACTGCCATGGAATCTGTGAGAGAAAATCAATACCTCAGTTAAAGTTTCCAGAGCATCTCTCTGCAGGATTCAATTTACCTCTTAATGTGCATCAGCGCCCTTCTTGGACAAAATGTCTTGCTATGCAGGGCAAAGTCAGCTCACAGAAAGTCACCCACCTTTTGTTTGTGTCACTTTTCCTTTTCCGCCCGCACTGCACTCCCCAAGCCAGAGCCACTTACCTTGTGTCTCTTCCTGCTCCGCACTGAGTGACTTGAGAACAGTTCCTGGCTGCCTGCCACACTGGGTAACCCTGTTGTGAGCCCCACATCCTTCTCCAGCTCTACCACTTAACCTGGAGGATGAAATTATAGATTGTCTTTCTGCTGACTCAGTGCCTTCAGAAGTATTCACAGGGCTCTTGGCTGTGGAGGTGGGGTCCCCACCCGGAACTGTTTCCTGCTCTTTATAAAAACAACATGTCTCTGGTGCAGCACCAGAATGACTGTTTGTCTCCCTCCACTTTCTGGTACGACTGCCTCAGCTCCTTTATCTTTGCTCTGTACTGCAGTGTGTCCCGATCATACCCCTTCTCACACAAGGATCGAGAATTGTGGCCGTACGTGTCCCAGTTCCTACTGGTCACTCACAGCTGGGAGTGCACAGACTCCTTGCACATTGACAAGATCCCAAAACTGGGAATTTTTTGACTTTTGTTGCATTGCAGTGTCAACTCTATCCGAGTTATGTTGCCTAAAAGGGGGGTTTGGTGACAAAATTTGGCAGTGTAGACATGCCCTCAGAGTGAATTACTTTTCCAAAATAGACTCACTGCAAGATGCTGACTAGCATATACACTGAAATATTATCCTAAATGATTAAAATTCAATGACATTTATCAAAACAAATTAATAAAGTACGATTTTAGAGCAGTCACTTTTTTAACAAATCCTATTTCTTATCCTTGTTTGCTAGTAAGTGCTGAATGGATCTCCCTGTGATTAATGCAAATGAGTTTGGTTCTATCATAATAATACTCATTCCATAAAATTACATTTTGATACTAAGGTTTTGGCCTCAGTTGCTGTTTGTTTGTGGAGCTGCTTCAATTCCACCAACTTTTTTCCCCTCAAACATACTAAATGCCAGGCAAATCATATCACTCCTTTGCTGTGGCTGCAAAGTTTTTCAATGCAAAGTAGATAACCCTCATTAAAATCCAGTTGCTGTTCTGGAGTCCTCTACTGGAGTATGCATGTGACACATTAGAGGGACCACTCTGTTCTGAAACATGAGATGGGAAACAACTCAAGCTTATTACTTAGTCTTAGGTGGTACCAATGAGGAACCATAATAGCTGCTTCAAGCAAAGGGGCACAGGCAGACTTTAAATCCAGAACTCTGGGTTAGGCGGTCTGTGTTGGGGATGTTTGCTTGCTTGTTTTTTATTTTGCTTTGGTTTTTTGCTACACTTATTAGTTTGTTCTTTACCAAATGTGTTGCATTCTCTCAGAGGAAGTGAAATGACATGCAGATCCTGGGGGTCTTTGGCTAAGTTGCTTTCCCAGCGTACTCAGCCTGGGTTCTTCATCTAGAAGCACTACACTATGTTCATTTACTGGGCATTATATAAAAGAAAAGCCATTTTCTATTTTTGCTTTAATTTGATTGAATTTACTCATCTTTTTGATGAGTATAGCATCCCTGTTACCAAATGCATCTCATGTTCTCAACCCTGGAGCAAAGCCACCAACCAAGACATGAATTTTTTGGGGGGCTATGGTTGCTTGCCCTCTGAATTTTCAGTTTGAGAGCTTGCTCATGTCCATTCAACATAGATGTGTGTGTGCCTGACATATGCAGAATTTTTTCCGTAAGCAGTACCCATACAGGCTGGGGTCCCCAGCACACCCTGGAGTGGCGTGTGTATGCCACACTATTTAGGACACTCCCAGATGCTCTCTCTCCTCATTTCCTTCTTACTACCAGTGACAATGCTTGGAACAGCATGCTCCAACCTGATCCTATTTGTTTTATAAATGGTTCTATCATTAGCTTAAGTATCTGTAAATAAATGGATTCCTGATTTTATGAGGAGACACCCCTCCATGCATTGGACGTTCGGAGAGACTGGTCTTCTACTTACAAAGGTCAAGGCCCTTTCATAGGTACCCAGATCTTTGTGGCCTACGTGGACCAAGGGAAGGGTTCTCTGATTTCCTCCCAGAGACTCTCGAAGTGGATCACTTCCCGTATCTGTATGAGCTGTGAATTAGCGGGGGCCCAGCTGCCAGCATTGATCAGGGCTCACTGTAGCAGAGCTCAGGCTTCATCGCATGCTTAACTTGTGCATATCCCGATCCAGGACATCTGACAAGCAGCAACGTGGTTGTCAGTGCACGCCTTCATGTCTCATTACGCCATCATGCAGCAGGCCAGGGATGATGGTACACTTGGCAGAGCTGTACTGCAGTCTGCATGTCCTTAGCTCCTACCCACCTTGGCAGACACTGCTTAGAGTCACCTATGTTGAACGGACATGAGCAAGCACTCAAAGAAGAAAAGAGAGTTACCTGTTCCATAACTGGTGTTCTTTGAGATGTATTGCTCATGTTCATTCAACTTCCCACCCTTCTCCCCTTTGTCGGAGTTCTGGCAAGAAGGAAGTGTCCCATATAACATGGCATACACACGCCACTCCAAGGGGTGTTGGGTACCATGGCCCCTACAGGTACTGCTTAGGGAAAAACTTCCGGCACCGGTGCATGTGGCAGGCACGCACACCCATGTTAAATGGACACAAGCAACACGTCTTGAAGAACACCAATTACAGAACAGATAACTCTCTTTTCTGTACAGATCCTGTCAGTTGATTTCAGTAACATAAGTTGGATCACCATCTGACCCTCATTCCTTTGCCAGCAACCTCCACGCCAGATGATTGTCAGCTAGCACAAAGCACACACACAAGGGATAAGGAGGGCCCCGTGTCGAGCCATTCTGCCAATCCCCATCTGTCCAGTGACACTCCTGGACTTTAGGTTAATAGAGGGCCTAGAAAATTGAGAACATGCTCTAAGGGGAAAAAAATGGAAAGTTATGTCTACAACAGTGACTGCTGGCTGAATTTAGCATAACTATCCCTTTGGCTTCATAGCAGTGAATTCTCTTTGGCATTGCCCCAGTTCAAGTCCCAATGGTGTCATCTCCCCACAATAAATTAATTATGTGTGCATTGATGCATAAAGCAGCTCTGAACAGGGTTTTATTATTTTATAACTCTTAACAAGGGCATTTGGAGAGTCTGGGCTTCAAAAGCATGCGCCTAACTAATTATTAGAAAAATCAGACCAGCCTTTGGGAAAAGCCCACAGAGCACTCTTGAGAATACTGACTGAATTAAATAGAAGCCACCTCCTTCTTCATGATAAACAGGAAAAATGGAAAATCTTAAACGAGATGACAGTTCATTTGGACTAGGAAAGTATATTTCTTCTATTGCCCCCACCAAGTGTTGCTTGTATGCTATTCATTGCTTTGCTGCAAAACATTTTTTGAGTAGAGAAATTATCAACTATAATAGCTGGCTTCAAAGATTAGAATGATCAGATTTGGGATTAAATACTTGCTTATCACTGCTAATACTGCTATCATTGTATCGTCTTGATAAACTTAACAACAAATTAAAAACTGCATTTTACTTTAGACCATCCTTGATGGAGAGATGAAAGGAATATTATGTACTTTGATGACTAGAGAATCTAATCAGGGAATTCATTCACCTATAACTTCTGTGATTCTGGTGGATTTTTAGGTGTGGGTGTCTAAAATTTGGCTAATTATTCCCTGGCTTGTCTCTTGAATAAGTGGAACCTGACTTTTAGCAGTCCTTGTTTAGTTAGTTTATGTTCATTTAATTTTACGCTATATATTAAATATATTTTTTTTTTCTGTTTTAACACTATCAGACAAATTTGCAACTTGGGATTGTGTGCCTCTACTTGTACTCCTAAGTGTTGGAATTTTAGGCCATGTCTAAACTACAAAGTTTAGTGGATGCAAGTTATGTTGGTATAAACCACCTACAGTTAGTATACCACTTGTACATGTATGTATTTGGCTTTTTGCATCTGTGCAGCATGTACTTATCAGGAATGCTTATGTCAATGCATAGTGAGTTGCACCACAGAAGTGGAGATGTAGAACAAAAGGTTCCCACCCTGGGGGAAAGACTATTTAAGCAATGGGAAGCTATCAACTGTTTGTCTTCAGCTGGTCTGAAAAACCCTAAAAGAATACAAAGGGCTGGGGACCCAGGTCAGGATAAAAGAGGCTCTGACCTGAAGATTATGCCTAGAACAAGAGCAGCTCATTAGGATAAGAATCTGCTTGCAATAAGTTTTTAGTGAATTAGCATTAGCTATGCATTTTCTTTTCATTTTAACTTAGAAATTTACTTTGATCTGTCTGTTTTCACTTGCAACCACTTAAATCCAACTGTTTGTGCTTAATACAAACACTTTTGTTATTACCAGATCCAGTGTAAATAATTGTTCCTGGGAAGGAATGACTAGTGTGCATATCTCTCTTTCATTGTGTGAGGGAGTGAAGAGAGGAGGGCCTGGCATCACATGGGTTAAACAAAGCCATTTGTCCCATCTAGCCCCACCCTGCTTTACCTGTAGCCAATGCCAGGCCTGGAGGGAGGATAAAAAGAAGGAGCCTGACTCAGTTAGCTGCTGACCAGCAAGGAGACAGGAGTGCGGTTCTGCTGTCTGCTGGACAGGAACCAAAGCCTATCTACTTGGCCAGCCAAGGACCAAGTAAGCCTCCAACCCCACCCTATCCCTCTGGGACAAAGGAGAAAACCTGCTAGACCCCCTAGCTAAGGGGAAAATCTGGATTCTTGGAGGCACGCCCCACACTCAAGGACTATACTTCTATAGTGCACCCAGCTAATTCTGTGACCTAACCACTAGGCCACCCCACTGCCAGGGAGACCCAGCCATACATTAATAGAGGGAGAATATCCTCATGAGCTTTTACATAGAGAAAGACGGATTTATTTGGGGTCTTGATCTCTTTTGGGGGTTGGTTTCCTGGGTGCTGTGCCCTAGAACTGCATTCTCCCAGAGCTGAAGTGGTTCAGTATCTTGTCTGGGGGAGACCAGAGGATCTGGCTCAGCTGGACAGGATGGTGCTGGGGCCCCAGAGAGCAAGAAGGAAGGTGGATGTTAGTGGCATGAGTGGGACACTGGGAAACAATCTCAATACATCTTCCATTACCGCACCCCATCACACTGCTTCGGTACTGGTCAGTGGTAAATAATTTTGAAGCTAGAAAAGCCACAGGGGAGCCTCTTGTCATCCAGTTGTGCAGGGCTGTTAATAGTCTACTGCTATGTAGGACTGTAACTCTTGGCAATAAGGAGAACATAATGAGTGGATTTGCAGTAATTGGATTTCAGAATGGTGGTAGAGCAATAGATGGCACACGCATCCCTATTTTGATACCAGATCACATTGCCACAGAGCACATCAAGAGAAAGAGCTACTTTCTATGATTTTGCAAATGTGGGTGGATCACCAGGGGGAGATGCCTGATGCTCACCTCTCAAAGAACACAGCGTTAAAATGAAAGTTCCATGGAAAATTAAAGTTAAGAAACTCACAGGCAGAGATGTTCTTTCCCAACCAGAGAACTACCATCACAACTTTGAAATAACTGTAGTAATTCCCAGTAATTCCTTGGCCTGCCCCTCGCTCTCTAGGCTCATGAAGCCATACATTGGTTTTATTAAACAACACCATGGAAAGATTCAACTATCAGCTCAGCAGGTGCAGAATGACTGTTGGATGTCCTTTTTGGTAGCCTGAAGGGACTCTAGATTGGATCTCCATGGAAAAAAAATCCCAGTGGCTATAGCTGTCTGCTGTGTCCTTTATAATATCTGTGATGCAAAAGATATTCTGGAGCAGCTGTGTGCTGAGTTTGAACAGTCAGACTGAAGGGTTACTAGAAGAGCCTAGAGTGGGGGAGCTACTCAGCTCAAGGAGGCTTTGAAAGAGCACTTTAACAGTCAGCCACAGTAACATGCTGTTGTGTACTGCCCTCTGTCTGTTTGGGGCCCATGAAGAATGGTGTGGTGTTTGGAGCACATCTATGAATATAACACTGTCAATGCACCTATTTTGTGGTGTTTACTGAACATTTATGATGATTACACTGCGTTTCTCACTGATCCTGTGAGTTGTCACATTATATATTAGGACATAAGTAGGTTCTTTCAGAACTGCACTGCAACATATGTTGTAAACTAATAAAGATGAATCATTTTCCAAAAATTAGAATTTTATTCAGTAACAAAAACAATGAAAAGAAAAATCTGTGCACTTAAAAGCAAATAGATTAATAACTTAATAAATTAATGGGACAGAACGTAATGAGGAAAGATAATTCATGTCCTTTTTATCTATACCTACAGCAGCTATGGCTTTCACAGGTCAGTGTATACAAAACTGTGGTTGTCCTTAATGTCCTGGGGTGGAGAGGATGTGGCCCCTGATGCCATATGACATATTGAGGGAAGGGTATAGGGAGATACTGCAATGGAGTTCATCTACAGTGAAGGGAGGCCTGTGACTGTTGAAACAATAAGTCCACAAGAGACTCCAGCATCTGTGTTTGCTGCAAGAGAAACACTATTATGTGTCCATGTATCTCCCTCTCCTTTTCCTACTGGGACTTCAGGACCTTTGTCCTGTCCATTCTTTCCTTATCCTTTTGCTCACAGTCTAATCCAGCACCAGCTTGGTAGGTTGAATAATCAGAAAAATGCATTTCAAGCATTCTGTAATGTTTGAAATAATGTAATGTTGGTGGGAGCAGGTGGGTCTGCTCTCTGCGACCTATGGGCAGTGGAGTTCAGAATTATGACCAGAACAGTCAGTGTGCTCTGAACATAAATTATTTTATTCCAACATCAATACAGCTTTAATATGCCCCGAACATGAACTTATGGGCCATTTTTTGCTTTTTATGCTATTAATTTGCCTCAAGTTACAGGTTGTCTAGAAAAATGCATTCAAACAATTGGTGATCATTTTTGCCTTGTGAATTGAAATAGGGATGATCACTTCTAAAGTATCTTACTAGATTTCAAGACATATGTTGCTTCTGTTTGCATGTTTATTATTTGGAGGGCATATCACAGGAATGAAAATGAATGCTTCACATTACACACAATTTTTTTTCAGTGACTAGTGGGAAAGGCAAGCTGCTTTGCACTTCTTTTCCCTACATATTTAAGCACAGTTTTGTATTAATTGTATATGAATGTTGAAACATAAATGGATGATGTTAGGTTTATGGATTTCTTATTTTTTTTTAACTTTGTGTTACATAGTTGGTTACTTGAAGGATTTTCACATTATTTGTTTTAATCAGCAGAAATTAATATACATTAAACAGTACTGTATGCAAAGCATGGAAGCCCTGATTTGTACTACCCATATATAGACCATTCACGAGAAAATGAGCAAAGCTGATCTCTGGCAAATACCAGGACTGACTTCCACTTGAAACAAATTGAGCATAGCTTCTACAGGCTTGACAGCAGATACTTCCTGTCAGACTGAACAGGAGAGCACCTAACTGAACTTCTGTTTCCATAAAATACAGGACTTAATAGAGCAAGACCATATCTACACTGGCGGATGTAAAGCACTGCAAGTTACAGCGTCACTCACAAAGCATAGCAGTGGAAACACTGTTGGCTGTCCACACTATCAGCCACCAGTGCAGAAGCATGGCCACACTTGCAACGCTTGCAGCAGCTTTCAGAGTGGTGCACTCTGGGCACGCAGCACCTCGTCCTCTTCTGCTGCTGAGGTTTGTGGGAAGGCAGAGCAGAGACACAGGGCATCGTGGGTGCATTGCTTCATGTCCCAGCAACCAGTGTGCTTCCATCTACATTTGGCATCATCTTTCAACAGCTTTTGTGCTGCGCGCTCCGCCTCTTCAGTCTGCAGGTCTGGATCCCCAACTGTTGATGAAAATACTGATAGGTCTCACTAACATGTCCCGAATGGCAGATGAGTTATTTCAGAATTTGCACAGTGACAATGAAGAGTCTATGCAGCATACATACAACATGAGATTTCTTGTGGCCTTCACAGAGGAATGCTGTTTTTGGGCTCGGGAAACAAGCAGTGAGTGGGTGGGTTCACACTGTCATGCAAGCCTGGGATGATGAGCAACGGTTGCAGAACTTTCAGATGAGGCAAGCCATTCTCATGAGACCGTGTGCTGACCTGGCCCCAACCATGTGGCACAAGGACCCGTTAATGAGAGCTGTCCTGCTGGTGGAGAAGTGTGTAGCGATCACACTGTGGAAGCTGGCTGCTCCAGACAGCTTTCACTCAGTTGCCAGTCAGTTCGGAGTGCAAAGTTGATCATTGGACTCGTGCTGATGGAAGTGTGCAGGGCCATCAATTGTATCCTGCACCAAAAGACCATGACTCTGGGCAATGTGAATGAAATTGTGCAGAGCTTTGCAGGGATGGGCTTCCCAAACTGCGGTGGGGCAATAGTTGGCATGCATATTCCGATTCTGGCACCTGACCATTTAGCTCTGAATAACTGATCGCAAGGGGTATTTTTCCATTGTTCTGATGAGTGCTTGTGTTCTTATGGACATTAATGCAGGGTGGTTGAGAAAGATGTATCACGGATGCATCTTTCAAAACATGGGCATGTTTGGGAAGCTGCAAAGGGCAACTTTATTCCCAAACCAGAAGAACACTGTGGGGAAAGTGGAAATGCTGATCCTTGGTGATCCTGTCTACCTCTTAACCATACACATGAAGCCTTGAAACCATACAAAGAGCCTTGACAGCAGCAAGGAGTGGTTCAATAACAGGCTGAGCTGAATGACTGTGGAGTGTGCTTTTGGCCATTAGAAAGCCCGCTGGTGGTGTTTGTACAGGAAGCTTGACCTGGCTGATAACATCCTTATGGTTATTGCCGTGTGCTGTACCCTCCATAATATTTGCAAAGGAAGGGGGTGAAAGTTTAATTCAGGGCTGGAGCACTGAGGCCCAGCATGGGGCTATAAGGGTCAGGGATGCCTTGAGGCAGCAATGTGATGCTGAAAGTCAGTAATACCTGTTGCCATGCATGGGAGTGCAGTGGTTATATTACTAGGGGGTTACTCTAATTGCTCCACGCCATGCACTTAGCGCTTTGTTGACTGTAGCTTTGTTGGGTATGCTCGCTTGCTTGCTTGCTTTGATATCATGGAATAAAGATTGTTTTGAAACACGAATTTCATCTATTAAACTCAGAAAATGTAGGACACATTTGAAGCATGAAATATCTGCACTTGGTGGGAGATGGGTGGCTGGGGGAGAGAAGCAGGAGTATGGCATCCAACTCTGAGTAGAACTGACAAGTTGTGGATGCAGCTCCAGAGCAGCAGTTTGCTTTCAGCACCTTGTGGTTTCTCAACTCCTTCGCTTTGCCCCTGCACTGTGGTGCGTCCTGGTCATGGCCCCTTTCGGTCATGCATCTTGAGATCTGCCCATAGGTATAATAATTCCTACGACTGGAGTGCAGCCAGGATTGGCCAGCCTCCTCTTCCCCACATGCTGATGAGATCCAGCCACCCTGGCATGGCTCCTAGCAGGGGATTTCATGGAGCATGGAGCAGGCATGCCAGCTGGAGTGATGCACCGAGAACACACCACGAGTTGCTGAGCAAACAGGAAGGGGACTTTGAAATTTCAAAAAGAAGGCAAAGGCTAGGTCTGAGGGTTGGTCACCTGGGAGCAGGGCCGTTGAGTTCAAATATGACCAGAGAGGCAAGAACAGGCATTGTGGGAAGGGTGCCAGAGGCAAATCACAACATTGTACTACACCATGGTGTCCATACTAGCACCCCAGCACTGTATCCAGAGCGCAGCAAGCCCTACACTTCTTGTTGAGGTGGTTCACCTGGTGTGCAGCAACTGCAGAGTGAGTACGTTCTAAATGCCTTGCCAGTGTGGACACCTTAAAAGTGAAAGAGCTGGGAGCTGATTTATAGCACAGTAACTTGCCAGTGTAGACTTGGCCCACAGCACAAAACTGACGTATCTAGATAATCTGATAGACCCTGATGCAGTTAATACTGACACACACATGCTTAAATTTAGTATTGTTCAATGGTAACATTCAGTGGAACTACTCATAACAGTCAAGTTAAATACATGCATGTTTGCAGGACTGGAATTGGAACCTTAATTTATAAAACTATTTTGACTAAAAATGGCCTTGATATAAGAAAAAAAAGCTGATTATTTTTCCTAAAGAAACAAACTATTGTGTTTCTCTTCCTCACTTGTTTTCCTGCTTCTCATTCCCCCATTTTCTTTCGATTTTGCCACTGAAGGCAAAACAGCCCCCCTCCCCAAAACAAATAATAAACCCACACATGGTTTTTTGCTTTATCAAAAATCAGAAAACTTCAAACATTCTGACAGTTTTTAATGAAACATACTTACCATTTTGACTAATTCTGCTCATTTGTCTACTCTAGCATTTTGGCACCTGACAGATGTGATGCATTCATGGTCATCATTTTCATAAAGGTAATATGCAAAATTTACTCAGAATACTTGGGGGCACTGCTTGGATATAGCTAG
Organism: Pelochelys cantorii; assembly: GCA_032595735.1. Taxonomy (NCBI): domain Eukaryota; kingdom Metazoa; phylum Chordata; order Testudines; family Trionychidae; genus Pelochelys; species Pelochelys cantorii. The sequence goes on from CM064338.1 coordinate 19,381,060, forward strand.
CAAAGAGCCTGTGAAAATTAATTGAGCAGTGCTTATACTCAGCAATAATTGAGATGTTTCTAGCAGTTCTCTGGTTATTGTTCGTTAGATCATTTCAAGTGTATTTTAAGCCAAAGAATGGTTCTTGTAATGCAAGAGAGCCTTGAAGATTCAGAGTGTTTGCTTAGTTTGTGACAGCTCTGTAACTGGTTGGTAAGTACAAAATTTTATAATGCTGTACTACTTGGTGCATTCCACGTTCTACAGTAGGCTTAATTTTCAATGTTGTTTGCAAAGAAACTTCTAATCACACTAATAAATATTGTGCATTGGTGGTATTATGAGAGAAAAGTTACTATATAAATCATGGAATTCAAAAGTACAAACATTAGAAGATTAAAGTCAGTTCATAAAGAAAGAGGGGTTTTTTTTGTGAGGAGCTGTTATGTCAATAGAATGATGATCTTATAGAATTTGGATGACATACTTATTTTTAAATCAAATTTATGTGCACCAAAAATATAAGAGTGATCATAACCGAATAGGAGTGCTATAAGCATCCATTTATATTTTCTTTTCTTCTTCATTGTCTCCCCCTGCTCCTTTCTTTTCCAAATGTACGAATGAAATCCTGGCTCTACTGATCTATCAGGGTATGTCTACACTGCATTCCTCTTTCGAGAGAGGAATGCAAATGCAGCCGAGCGAAATTGCAAATGAAGCGCGGATTTGAATTTCCCGTGCTTCATGTGCATAATCGTGTCCGGCCGCTATTTCGAAATACCCTATTTTGAGATGATAAATGCCGTGTAGACACGGTTATTTTGAAAGAAACCCCTTCTTTTGAAATAACCCTTACTCCTTAAAAAATGAGGTTTAATGGTTATTTCGAAAGAAGGGGTTTCCTTCAAAATAACCGCGTCTACACGGCGTTTTTTATCTCGAAATAGGGTATTTTGAAATAGCAGCCGGACGCGATTATGCACATGAAGCACGAGAAATTCAAATCCGCGCTTCATTTGCAATTTTGCTTGGCTGCATTTGCATTCCTCTCTCAAAAGAGGAATGCAGTGTAGACATACCCTCAGTGACTTCAGTAGGGCCAAGATTTCACCCTTTTCCTTTTCTTTTTTTTTTTGCATTCCTTTAAATTTCAATACAATCAGAAATCTATGTATTTTTTCCACTGTGTTTCTACTGTCTTCTTATTCCCTATTTTTGATGTAAGCCAGATAGTCAAAGCTCAGGGCCCTGAATGGTCCTGTGGGAAGTAGAAATGGCTCGAGTATGCTATTTTCTTTGATTCAGTCTTGTTTGTTTACAAATAATGCACAAAGTCCTGCTTCTCTGAATGCAGGGGAGGAAGCAAGAACCAAAAAAGCAATTTCCTAGATTAGCTTCCCAAACCTCTTTAGCCAATACCAAACTCAAAATCTCTCGAGCTTTTACCAGGGTCAGACTGTGCTTTCTAGCTCAGTGCCTCTCTCTGTTCTGTCTGTTCCTGTGCATGCTGCCCACCTATGCACACACAAACTGTCACACAGTCTGAACTCTTGGCTAGGTTCATTACCTCCTTTAGTCTTCAGTGAGTGGCTTCTGATTAACTAATTCTGACAGTTCTGATAATTGAAGTGAGCATTCACATCCATTCTCAAAAAGGTTTGTGATCATAAGTCACCAGTACCTCTCCGCATCATACTCTACACCAGGGCTACTCAACTTTGGAAGCCCCGGGGGCCACAATGATACTCACAGCACATGCCGAGGGCTGCAACTTAAGCGTGGTTGCATATGCATGCAAATATATGCAAATAGCTTCCTTCACACTGACGGGCATGAATACAAAGCACTTCCCACAATGCCCTGGAGCTCCCGGTACCTCCTCCCTAGGGGCTAGAAATGCCAATACCCTGTACCCATCTGTTCCAGCCAGCCCATCCCCTCGTGTCTTTCAGTGCTCACCCCACCTGGGAGATGCCTCGCTGTTGGGGAGCGTGTTCCCAGTGGAGGCCATGTTCAAAGGATCCCACCCATGGGCCATGTATTGATCCCCGCATAAACCCAAACAGCATTGCAGGCCACAAACAAACGGGCTGCGGGCCAAGTAGTTCTGCTCTACACTCTCAATTTAGCTCCACCCATTGTCCTGATGGTGCCTAAAACAGTCATACCCAGTATAACTTACACCAAGCAGAAAAAAAGAAAGTCTGGCAAATTAAAAATAATACAAGATTAACTATATACATATATGCACTAAGGATGTTAAGAGATGGGTAATTTGGCTAATCGTGTAGTCAATACAGTTTGTATTAACTACATGATTAGTCAATAAGGGAAGGCTCTCAGTCCTGGCTTGGACCAGTTTGGGAGCTTCCCCTGCTGCAGCTCTGCATTTTAAATGTTGTAAGAGCCAGGCTGGCTCTTTTTCCTTTTCGCTATTTGTCAGAAACATTCAGCAAACCAATAGGGATCAGTTCTTGCTTCAGATCTGCATGAACTCTAGCAGCTAAGTCATGTCTACATTGCAAAATTACTTCAGTATAAGTAGGTCATTTAGTGGTAAATAAATGACAAAAATATACAAAACTCAGGAGCAAAATATATCCTCAAGTGTTGAGAAGTAATCACATTTGAAGCCAGGGAACAACAGGTAGCACAGTCAGAAATTTCTAGAGAGGAGACCAGTTGGGGTAGTTTATGGTCTGCAGTAAATAAACAAAACACAAAAAGTGTAACTACCTGTACTAATCTTTGAGCGAGCCATCACTCTGAATCCTTGGATTGTGTGTTTTATCACTTTTTTTCCCTTTTGTTTCAGATTCTAACCTCTTAAAAAATGTGACTACACCTGAGGTATTTTTGGGAAGTGCCTAGCACTTTATGGGCATTACTGCAATCCATGTAAATAAGACTATGTGAGATACAGAACTCTTTATGGCTGGAGTGTATAGTGGGTTGTGATATACTGTACTGAGTGGCTTGTATTGCTGTGTACTGTTACTAGATGGAACCAGAATTTTCCTCAGCAGTGTAGCATTGGGTGGGACCTATGTTGCTAATTGTAAAGGGAGATTTTCCTGAAGTGTACTGTGGACTAAGTAATTCTGAGTTCTATCTCTGTTGCTACAGCAGAATGTACAACTGTGAAGTCTTAGACCTTGTTTATACTTGAAATGCTACTAGCAGCACAATGCACTGCTGTAGCACTTCAACATGGGTGCTGCCTATGCCAACAGGGGCAGTTTCTTTATAGGTAAGCCACCTCCCAGAAAGGTGGTAGGTAGGTTCATGAAAAAATTGTATCTATTTAGCACTGTCTATAGTGGGGCTTGTGGATTTTTCCTACACTTTCTGCTGAGTGTTGTAGTTGACTTAATTTTCTAGTGTAGACCTGGCCTCAGGCTGTTCCTTTGTTAGGGGGACTTATAGCTGCCCAGCCCTGCAGTTGCACACCTGTATTGCTAGTGTGGATGCTTTCTACCCCAGTGACCAAGGGATTTTTCCATCAACCTGCTTACTTCTACTTTGGGAAGTCAAGTTTCCATAGCTGTGGGGTGAATTTTTGATACCCCTGGGCCCTGTAGTTATATCCACCTTTTAAGTGTAGCTCACACCTTCAACCCTATCCTGCAATTGGACTGTGCTGGCTGACCTCAATGTCCACATGGCGGCAGTTTGCCTGCAGCCCGGCTTTCAGTGGCTGTGCATTTGCTACAGACGGGTAATGCAAACCACAGGGAAAGCTACAGCGGAGTAGCCAGGGTAAAACCCTCTCCCGGGCGCTAGAAACTGGGTCTCGGAGGGGAAGGAGCGTTTCCCGGATTTCTCCCCAGTCGATCATGGCAGGCCACCGGAGCGGGGGGAGGCCATGGCAGTTCCCAGCCCCACTGCAGGGCTTTGGGTAGGCGTGGGGCTTGTCTCCGCAGAGGGCGCTGTACGCAGCGAAGGGGACGCGCTAGCCTGACAGCCCGGCGGCAGTGGGCGCCGAGCCAGACAAGGCACATGCCTGCGATATGCAAGGGGCTCGCCCAGCTGCGTGCTCCCAGCCCCCTCGAGCAGCCCCTCAGCCGCCCTGCCCGCAGAAGCAGCCCCCGGGCCGCCGCTGAGCGGAGCGCGCCCAGCGCCTCGCCGACCAGAGGCGGCCCCGGCACCCTCCCGCTCCCAAACTTTGCAAAGTCTGGCAGCTCCCCGTGGCCGGCCCGGCTTGCGGCGGCCGCGGCAGCCGAAGCAGCAGCAGCAGCAGCAGGCGGCGGAGGAGGAGGAGGAGGCGGGGTGCGGGCCAGCCGCCGCCGCCGCAACATCAAAGCGCCTCGATTCCTGCTGCCGTGGGAGCCATGCGCCGCCGTCTGTAATGTCAGCGGAACAGGAGAAGGATCCCATCGCGCTGAAGAGATCCCGAGGTACAGCGGGCCTGGGGGGCGGGAGCCGGGCTGGCCCCCTGGGTGCACTGGAGGGACAGCCGGGGGTCCTGGGCCTAACTCCGCCGAGGAGACATTGCATCCTCCCGCTCGCAGCCAGCCAGAGCGTCCCCCCCCCTGCCGCCGCCCTCTGCCTGCCGCGGGGAGCCGGAGGCAGCGCCTGCATTCCAGGCGTCTGGACTGCCCCTGCTGCATTCGGGCGGGCAGGGCGCTGCTCCAGGCGCGGGACGCGAGGCGGCCGCTTGCCCCAGCTCGTGCTACGCCCCCTGGGGCTGGAGTGTCATCTCTGGGGCTGTGGACTTGGTGGGCCGCTTGGCGCGTGACTGTTGCGGTCTGTTCTGTGCGTTGCTCTGGCGCGTTGGTCCGCCTCGGCTAGCAGCCCTGCTCATCTGCATTTTTTTTGAGCGCCGAGGGAAGGCTGCACGATTAGGCCCCGATCCCGCCAACTGATCTGCGGGGGTGGACCCTTGCAGTGGTTCGGTTTTCAGGAACGGGGCCTCAAAGTACAAAACTTAAGGGGAAAGGATACGGGAGTGTTGTTAACTAGTCCATGTGACACACGTAGTATTTCTACTCGTTTTCTGGATGTGCAATATATTAGTATGCATTGTTAAATGTGTATAGTACAGCTCGTAGGCTGCCCCATGTGCCCTTGGTCAGGCCCCTGCACAGAGAGTACATTGTATTTCCAAACTTTGCGTGTTCACTTTCTCACCCTTACTACTAAACTAATCTTTGTTGTGTTTTTTTTAATTTGTTGGAAAAGAGAAGAAATATTACCTTATACTAATAATGGCAGTATTTGTATGGATGTGGTGACGTTTTTGAAGCTCACATCTCATTGAAATAACTTAAAAAACAACTAATAGTTCTGCAGCACCTTAGAGACTAACACAAATTGTAAATGGTATCATGAGCTTTCCTAGGCACAACCCACTTGCCCACAAAAGCTCATGATACCATTTCCATTTTTTGTTAGTCTTTAAGGTTCTGCAGGACTGTTTGTTATTTTTAAAGTTTTTTTCTGTTACAGACTAACACTCCTACCCCTCTGAAACCTCATTGAAATGTATTGGGAAAGTACAGTCCAGCCACTTCTGCCTAATTGCTGCTGCTGCTGCTTGGTTGGAGATCATTTCTTGCTTACCAGAGCAGCAACACATCTTTTTGCATAGTTATGGATGTATCTTTTCAGTGGCAAAAGACAGACATTTGTTTTGGAATGAAATACTGGAATGTTCAGCCTGTCCCTGAAAGGACTGAAAATTGTGGTGAAATAAAGTCAGAAATTCGTTGCTTCTTTTCCCTTTACCTCTGGAATTTTTCTGGTGTTCTCGATGTTAGCCTTTTTGGGAGGTGGGGGGAGGACAAGGATTTTGCTGTGTGTATTTCACACAAACTTTTACAATTCACTTCTTTCAGTTCTAGCAACACCAGAAAAGCAGTAGATTATGTCACAGAAAGATTGGGATTCCTTAAACTAATTTAAATAATAGGTTCTAATCCTGCAAACCCTGAAGTACACACATAGCTTTATACATAGAGTAGCTAATTGACTTCAGTAGGATACTGCTGAAGGGCATAAAGTTACAGAGCTGCATAAATCATTGCCAGATTCAGGCCACAGCGGATGCTCATTGAACCAGTGCCATTTCACCCCCGTTTATATTCTTTTGGTTGGTTATTTCTTAATACAAAAAACCCACACCCATACCTAGCTAAGGGACATCTTACCCATCAAGGGGTTTGTCCCCAAAGACTTATTTGTGCTTTAATTCACACACTGTAAAACACCTGACTGTGCTTACTGTGTAAAGTTAAGCACAAGCATTAAAGTCTTTGTAGAATCAAAGCTTATTTATTTACATACAGAGTTTTAAGCTTCACCTGCCTTGACAAATGGGTGAACTAATTTTTTTTTCAAAATGTTGAGAGGAGGAGGAGTAGCTTTCACATGTAACAAGCATATAAAGTCTAAGCCTTTTTGGGGAGGAGGGGGAATAGAAAACAGTGTCTTTGAACAGAGGATTGTGTTGAAACCATTTTGCAACCTTAACTCCAGTATGTTGCAAAATATCAAAATGTTCAGTGTATTGTTTAATGAAAAGACTGTGTGGTAGATACAAAATGGTTTTTTTTTTCTGGTTAGTTTATTTTGGCTAATTGATAATGACCCTTGTTCACTTTCCTTAGTGGTACACAAGGATTAACATTAATTTTCCTTTTATACATACATACATTAAATTATTTGTAAAATCCAAGAGGAAAAACACATACATTCATAGGCCTAACTTTCATTATTGGCCTCACACAGAGAAAGCTGAGATCTGTATCAAGCAGTGTATTGTGTGTAGCTCCATTGACTTCTTTGGGACTACTCACATGAGAATGGTTACTCATGTACATGTGTGTCTGTGAGATCAGATCTTTGAGTACGAGTTTATATTTAACAAACCTTACAGAGCTTTGTGAAGTATTTTGAACTGCTACAGTAAGCTGAGCATTCTCTGGTCAAATACTTAACACTCTTCTCTCCTTGTTTTCAGCTGCTGAATTTCAGTAAAAGAAGCTAAAATACATGAAACGCTTTCCAGATATTTTTCCATATCCACATTTGCTCTTGTTGACATGAGAATGGGATGTGAACATGAATGAGAGAATTGTTAGCGTAATTGTGAATGGAAGAGAAGGTGTCAGTGAGACAATTTCTGTTAAATTGGGATATATTGTTAAAAATGTTTGAGAACACCTGCTTGATGGAAAACGGAAAAATTTGAGGAGATAGCTTTATAGTTTATCAAGCTATGATATTTTTGTCTGGAATATTTGTAGTGATCTCTTCTTCCTGCAGAATTTGTATTGGAATATTTGGTATTTATAATCTATGGGTGTCTATACTTTACATAGCACCATAAGGGGACAGGGCATTTTACATTATAAACTGTAAGAATTGGACTTCTCCCCAAATCCCAAAGAATTCTTCTCACTACAGATTTGTTGTGATCTGATGTGGTATGTTAACACTTGAACAAGATAAAAATTTTCTCCAGTCTGATATTTAATAGGATTTTAATTTACCAGTTTGCTTCCAGTTAAAAGGATTTGAGGCAGTCTTCCTCATGTGTAGTAGAACACTTGTCTTTCTCATGTGTAGTGAAATATTTTACAAATTGTAAATTATATATAATACACACGCAATATGAAATATGAGATGGGATTTTAACTTTGACAGCCAGAGCCAAGAGGAAGTTATTAAAGCAGATACAGAACAGGATTCCTCCATGAGCTGGAAGCAATTTTCCTGAAAGCCGTGTTCTAAAGCAGTATGAGTTATCTGAGTGGAAACTGTCCCAATGGTGCTTGCTGCCCTCCTAGTGAGGAGACTAAGATGAATTCGCTACTGACTGGCAAAATAGTGACTTTGAAGCTAAGGAATATATTACAAAATTGAAATAACCGAGGGTATTTTAACTGGTACTCACTGGGCCCTAGTCTCCTTTGTGTGGAAACAGCTTTCTGATACTGTGTGCGCAAAGCATCTGTAAAGCTGGTTCAGCTGCTTGCTGGAGGATTCTGAGTGACAGAGTTGTTGTAATGGTTCCTGCAGTGTACCTCTTCCTGGCATAGGGAGCATGTGTGGGGAGAAAGGTGTATTCATATGCCCCAGTAAAACACAATTACCTTCAGATTACTCTTCTAATTTGTGCTAGAGACCTGAATTGGCATGAGAACAGACCATGACTGAGATGGGTAAGGCACAACTTGGACTAAGCCCTCCTTAGCTGAGCTCAAGGATCAGAGCCTTTATTGCTATAGATCAGATTTTCAAATACTTTTAAGCCCTTCAGTGGCAGATGAGCAGCTAGTGGGACTTTCAAAAGCACCTAAACAGAAGACAATGGGAATTAGGCAGTTAAGCAGCACTACACGCCTATCTGTAGATACCTAATTGTCTTTTAAAATTTGACCCTGTGTACCTAGAGGAGTTTTGCATTCAGTAATAATGTTTTTTTCAGTGCAGCAAAACATTTGTATCTTGCTGGAGTTTACATTTGTATCATGGTAGAGTTTTAATGTGAATTTTAAACACAGGGAGACATCATACTTTTCTAAACAAAAATCAAATGATAGTACAAATCTGAGTTCAGTTTACATATATTCCATTGTAGGTAGCAGCAAAGAATCATTGCTTATCATAGTGTTTGAGAAAAAATGTAGATGGGCTAGTATCAGAGCATGATCAAAGATTGGTAGTGTATCTGTTCTGTATGAACGGACTGTATCTGTATTGATGATTCTACCAGGTTAAAATCTGTCACCTTTGTACTGTTAGTCCATAACTTTTCAAAGACTCAGAGTTTGGTTCAAGGATACTTTTCATCTCCAAAACAAATTAGCAATTTCTACCTCTACTATAATGGGGCATTTATCACTCAGATCTCCTCTGTCCATCTACAGCTTTACAAGGGATTTAAAAAAAAAATTAACAGGATCCTTTGGAACTTCAGGTGTCTGTCACTTTCTAATGAAATGTATAACAGAACTTCAAATGAAGCATTGGATTTTCTTTCTGTTAGTTCAAGTGAAATAAGTGGCTCAAGAAGATAAGCATCCCTTGGAAACTGTGATTGTACCAAAATAGCTTTTTTTAAAAACTGCTACATAAGGAGATATGGCCCTTGCAAAGAATCTCCTCGTGTGGCTCACTGATTATAATGGGTTTTTTCTGGGGATGACCTTTTGCATAATTAAGACTTAAATTTATGGGAATTTGGAACTGGCAAGTTGAGAGCCTTGTCTCAACTGCATGCCAGGTTTCCAGGGTTTTACATTAATAGAATGCCAGATTTTCATTCATAGACTTGTTTCTGCTTGCCCTTTCCTTAACCACAGACTCTAACTGCATTGGGAGTCCCAGGTTGATGAACATCACATCTATGTATGTTAAGTGGAAGATGAATCTTAGACAATTTCTTTTTGATGAGAGAAGAAATCTTAAGCACCAAGCGCTTGATTCAAAACCTAACTAAATTAATGGAAGTCTTTCCACTGACTTTAATGGGCTTTGAATCAGGCCTCAGTGTTTTAATGGAGAGGGACTCCTGTGGTTCTGTTACAGTGCTCTGTACCTCCAGGTGTGTTCATTGTGTAGCTTTTGTAATTTTAAGCTAGAATTAGTGATATTTCAATGTTTCTCATTGGCTTTTCTTGGCATGACAAAGGCACACATGAATATAACATCTTTTTAGAAACAAATGCAGAATTATATTTATTGAAATTTTGTAGGTGGTGACAGTGGATTGGATGGGTTAGGAGGACCAGGAGTTCAACTTGGAAGCCCAGATAAGAAAAAGCGCAAGTCAAATACACAGGTAAATTGCTTCTGGTGTTCTCGATTTTTTGAATAAATAATGCATTCAGATGTTGCTAACTAATATGACTTTTTTTCATCTAGAAATATCAATCCTTTATCATGGGCATAGATTAGTAGCTTTATAATTAAGTGCTTAGGTGAAATCTTAGACCATTGTCCATTATCTGTACTGGTTACTAGTAATTCCTATTCAAGTTCTTTTAATATCTGGAGATTCCCCTTGCAGGATACAAGCAGAATATAAAGTCTCTGGTAAAGATGTATAGAATGAACAAGCTGTTCACTCAGTCATGTGGACATGGTTCAGAGGAACAGAATTTAAATCCCAGCCTTCATCTGTTTGGTGTGAATCTTCAGGGTATGAGTGCTAGCTGCTGCCTTCCATATATATGAAGGTTTATGGAGTAATGGATCCATGCAGTTCATGAACCCATTAGCCACACCTTTAGTACTTTCCTGTGTAGGGAGCCACGAGGCACACTCAGTACGTTGAATTTATACTGTTTGGCTCTTCTGTCCACTGGAAATGTATGGTTTGTTTCCTGAAATGGGACTTTGAAAGAGTGTGGGGGAAGACTTAGGATGCTAATGTCAAACACCCAGGAGCAGCCCAAGGCTGGCTGCGGCAGCTGGCGCCCCAGGCGGAAAGCGCGATTGGCGCCCCCGCCTGCATGGCCGTCAATGGCCGTGATGTAATCATGGGGCGCCCCGGTGCCCCATGACGTCATCATGGGGCGCCCCGGTGCCCCATGACGTCATCATGGGGCGCCCGGGCCGGCAGCGCCCTAGGCAACTGCCTAGTTTGCCTAGGCTCATGGGCCGCCCCTGAAAACACCAATATTGTTCATCACCTATAAAATAGAATTGTCCTCTTCTGTGTCCTCTTAGCCGTGTATCTCCAAATATCTGTTCTTAGCTACTTAATGGCAAATAATTAAAATAACCTTATTCATATAGGACCAGTTACCACCTTATGATGTGCATGCCCAATTCCCATTGACTTATGTGTTACTTTTTCTTGTTCACCAACTAGTGGTGAAAACTGCTGTTGTAGGCATATACAGTTATTTTCAGGCTTTTGGATCTCTTGGTTGTCTCTACTAATGAAGCTTTCCTTTCACAGCAGAATGACAATTACTATAATGGTGCTGAAGATCAGATTTCTTCCCTTTTGTTACCTTTAATGAGGATGGCAGGGCAACAGAAATCTGGAAAATCATTTTCCCTAGCCTTGGCTACTAAATAGTTAGGGTCAAATTCTGTGCAAACTCTGCATAAGGCAGCTTTCTGGGGGTGAGCAGGCCAGAACTCTTCCTCCCAAACTAGACAAGAACAGGAGTCAATTACAAAGTCACCTTCCACAGTCATTTATGCAGCCTCTCTCTATCCGCTAAACCCACCATTGCTGTGGGGATTTAGATTGTAATTTGTGGGCCTGGTGGCCTTGCTCTCAGCTCATCCACAGTCCCACAAAGTGCTGTTGTGGAGCAGATCTCCCTGGTTTACAGAGAATTGAGAATCCCTCTGAGCAGACTGTCTCCTACCTGTACACCTTGTAGCACAGATACAATAATATTGCTGTCTTCCGTAGCCTCCTCAAAAGTGGGATGGGGCAAGGGAAAGATTTGCCCTTTTATTTAGCAGATTTAATCTGAGATAAAACTAAGAAAATCTATTTTAAATGGTATTTAAACATGAGCTTTTATGTTTAAATTATGTGATTATTGGGGGAATCCTGCTTTTCTTAAGTAAAAGAAGGAACCAAAACCACACAGTGAACCTTTATAGCAATATGTTGTACTATGTGCAGTACTTAAAAATAGGGAAATTAGTCTAAATCACTTTAATAGCATCATGAATTTTATTAAATAGCTCTTAAGACAAACTCAGAAAAATACTTTATTATAGCCACAGACCTCAGATGGTTTCACTACGGGTTCTATATACGAGACAGTGGCAGGATTAAACTCCTAATAAAAAAATGAAAAATACAAAGGCAGCATTAGGCCTATATTACCTGCAAAGGGATCTACTTTTCTGGGGGCTGCCACATCACAAAAACCGCTACTATAACTGGTGCTCATATTGGCAGTCATGCAAGAAAGGCCAAGGAGGAATGAACCCGGAGCCTGAACTGGTTTTTTTTTTCCTTTCTTTCTGATGAGATTTAAGGCTCACTGGCAGGGTAATGTGGGGAAGCTTACACTAATTGCTGCTGCCCATGTGGCACCTGATGGAATAAACAAGACTTTGGTGCTGCCAATCCAGCTTCTTTATGGTTGAAAGCCCATGTGTATTTGTAAAAAAAATTTACAATAATGCTAATTTAAATGTTATATTCTAAATATTTTCAGGGATCTTCCTTTCCTCCTCCATCTGAATATGCTCCACCGTCAAATCCAAGCTCAGACCACCTTGTAGCTGCTAATCCATTTGATGATAACTATAATACTGTCTCTTATAAACCCCTACCTTCAGGAAATCCTTATTTTAGCAGTCCTGGTTATCCTGGTTTTGGAGGCTATAACACTTTCAGAATGCCACCTCACATGCTGCCCAGAATGTCCTCGCCATATGGTGGTTCTTACACCCTCAGAAACCAACCACATCCACTTTCTCAGAACCCTGTGGGAATGGGTTTTAATCGACCTCATGCTTTCAACTTTGGCCCACACGATAACACAGGTTTTGGGAATCACCCATCTTATAACAGTGGTCAAATGAGTCAAAATGTCAATATACCCAGTCAGCACTTCAGACCAAATCCTGGTGAGAACTTTGGTCACATTCCTCCACAAAATACTAATCAAATACCGCACCCTGACATGCCTTCTAATTTTGGATCTGGAAGCAATCCAAATTTTAATTCCCAGTTAGAGTCAAACCACTCTTTTGTTCCACCACCAAACACCTACAATCAAACAAAGCCATCAGCACAGAAGCAAGACTTCGGACAAGGCGCAAGCAAAACTTCCAACCAGAATACCACAACACATCAGCATCACCACAGAACAGATGACATCATGAACCAAGGTAGTGCCGACTTAAAAAGTGTTAATCGAAACAGTGTAGTAAATCAAGAGAGCAACCATTCTAATAATGCAGATAACGCTAACAGTCATGCTAATGGGACTCAGAACAAGTCCCGTCAGCCTAGAGGTACAGCTGAAGGGTGCAGCTCTGAAAAGAGCAGCAAACCATCTCTCCATCCCAGTCGTCATGGTCATTCATCCTCTGAGCCAGTCTATCCATGTGGAATTTGTACACACGAAGTTAATGATGACCAGGATGCCATCTTGTGTGAAGCTTCTTGTCAAAAATGGTTTCATCGGATCTGTACAGGTATGACTGAGTCTGCTTATGGCCTACTCACTGCAGAAGCATCTGCAGTATGGGGATGTGATACTTGCATGGCTGAAAAGGATGTCCAGTTGATGCGTACTAGGGAGACAGCAGGGCCACCTGCATTGAATACTGATGGATAACAACATCTATTGATGCAGTATTGAAATGCATACTACAGAGGTGTAGCTGTTAATGGTGTACTTCATTTTCTATAGACAATCAAGCTTTTTCTTTTTTTTTTCCTTTTGGTACTTTATCTTCACTAATGAAATTCCATATGTTTCTCTTTGGTTTATCCCTGTGAGTATTTAAACTTTGATCAGAAACACAGTGTTTGATGATCCAAAATATGACCGGTACTTGTTTGATAACAAGCAAGTTTTGCATTCAAAATTAATTTCTGGCATCAATAATTCCAGAACATATGCCTTGATGAATACAGGCTGCAGCTAGTGCTGAGCCTTGATGGTACTATACATTGGAAGCATTAGTTATTGCTATGTTTTATGAATGTCCATTTTTATTTTGAGGGAGATGGAGGAGGTGGCATAGAAAGGAGTACTAATGAACTTTATTTTAAGATGAACACTAAGGATTTAAATGTTTTTTTTCTTTTTCATATGAAACAATGAAACATCATTGTGTTTAATTGTTTTAGTATTTGTGATGTTTACACATCAAAATACGGAGGCAAATATTTAATAGCCAAGAACTGTAGTGAAGTTTTATGTTACTAAAATTCAGTATTTTTATAAAATATGTCATAGCATTACATTTAAAAACATTAAAATGACATCAAGTTGCGAAGTCAAGCACTCAGAAGTTAGGGAATGCTAGAATTTGGTTCTTATCACATGTTTCCTCCTAGGTGTTAGGGCACCATGGGCGGCTGGTGCAGCTCCCAAACCCCACCTACAGCCCCGCCTCCTCTGCTGAGATCCCACTCCCCACCATAGGGAGGGGAGGAAGCAGGACAGTGTGCCAAGCATGTGCCTCCCCACCATGAGGAGGGGAAGAGAGGAGAGGAGGCGAGTGCGTGTACCCCTGCCTCCCCAGTCTGCGGAGCACCGGGGAGGAAGGAGGCTGTGCATGCCCCAGCCTTCCTGACTCCCGGAGCACTGGGGAGGTAGGAGGCCATGCAGCCGTTGTCCCTGAAGCACCAGGGAGGATTAGTGCTGGGGGCAGCAACACTATGCGCCCATGCCTACAACAGGTGTTCTTGAGGGTGGAGTGTAAGCAGGGCCATGCCTGGTGGTTTGGGAAGGCAAAGCCTTCCCCCACGTAGACTACCGGATGCCCATACAGGGCACCAGATGGCAGAGCATTGACAACACTAGAGAGATTGTATCCCTGCCCTCAGATTTACTGAGCTTGTGTGAACTATGACTTTTTTTTCCTGTGTATTGTAATTTGGCCAAACTTAGGTGAATTTTTATAGGGCTTGAGAAAATTTTGATCCACCTACCAAATTTCAAGTATCTGCTCCAAAGCATGGGACATGCTAGAGCTTCTTAACTTAAATAAGTAGAGAGAGAGAATATCATGAGCTTTCGTGGGTAAAACCCACTTTCTCAGATGAGCTTCAGTCTAAGGAAGTGGGTTTTGCTCATAAAAGCTTATGATATTCATTCATTCTCTCTCTCTCTCTCTCTCTCTCTCATTCTTATATATATAAAATTTGTTAATCTCTAAGGTGCCACTGAGACTTTGAAATATTTGTCCTAATCTTGTTCTCGGAAACAGTTAAACTGAATTTTCCAGACACCCGCATGAAAAATACAGTTAAAGTTTGGCAAAGTTACAACTGAGAATGAGACTTTATAATGAAAAGTGTTGGGCAGCCTTAATAGTAAGTTGGGCTACTAGATCTGCTTATTATATTTACCCTTATGTTAATGAGTTATATTAATAAATCATTAAAACCAAACCGCACTTATTAAACATGATAAAATAGATGCTAGTCATTTTGCTTAATGCACTACTTGACAACTCTCATACTGTATTGATAAGGATGGTATAAGAATCTAAATAGAATAAAAACATAAAGGTCACTTTGTGACATCATCATTCTGTTAATTAATTTTGAATTGTTTATTAATTCAATAGGTTACAAGGTTTCCCTGCTGAGTGTGTATTATTGAGGTTCTACTGTAATTGTGCTTTTAAACATTACTTGGAAATGTGTTTTTTCTTTTGGTGTACGTGTATAGCTCCACGTCAGTGTTATAGGTTATGTATGAGCATAAAGGGCTAGCTATAGCTTGCTTGCATTATTAAAGGACTTTCTGCAGTCTGGGGAATGGTGCCTAGAGATGATGATACTTTCTCACACATTTTGCATCTCTTCCCTAGCAATTTTAGTGGCGCAAAGGAGAATTTGGGCCTGTTTTTTCAACATTACTAGTTCAATACTAAGGCTAAACTTCAGTTTTGCTCTTGCTGGTTTGGTGACTTACTATAGTAATCTCTGCTAAAGTAATGTCTTCAAGAATTTTACTAGTGACTTACACCTTTTCTGTAGTATTGAGGTAGAATTAAAAACAAAACCTTGTTCAGATAGCATAGATTATTCTTTGAGTGCTTGCTCATGTCCGTTCCACTTAGGTGCGTGTGTGCCGCGTGCACTGATTGTCGGAGAGTTTTCCCTTAGCGGTACCCATCGGGCCAGCTAGGGAGCCCCCTAGATGGGCACCGCTATATTGGTGCATATACCCCCACTGGCCCTCCACCCCCTCAGTTCCTTCTTAGTGCCCATGATGGTTGTTAGAGCTCCTTTCTCGCTTGCTTGCAAGAGTGATCTCAGAGGTATCCATAAGCCTTTAGAGTAGTTAGTGGGGTCCCCCTTTTGAGCCATTGGCAATGTGCTCCCTTCTGCACCTTTCCTGGAAGGTGTCCTTCCTGGTAGCCATTACTTCTGCCAGGTGAGTGCTGGAACTGATGGGCCTATTGGTGTACTCCCCGTACATGGTCTTTTTTAAAGATAGGATCAGGTTGCGTCCCCACCCTGCTTTTTTGTCCAAGGTGATTTCTTCCATGTTCACCAGGACATTTTTCTTCCTGTTTTTTACCCTAAGCCCCACAGTTCTGGGACAGAACAGGCTTTACATGAGATGTGCTCTAGCTTTTTATTTAGAGAGGACCAGGCCCTTGCGTAAATCCCCTCAATTGTTTGTGTATCTAGCAGACAGGATAAAGGGCCAGCCCAGTGTATCTCATCCTGGATCACAGCTTGTATCAAAGCATGCTGTGAGCTGGCGCAGGTTCTGGCTCTGCCCATTACGGCTCATTCCACAAGAGCCCAGGCATCTTCCACGGCCTTTGCAGTCCAGGTGCCTGTCGTAGAGATTTGCAGGGAAGCTACCTGGTTGTTGGTGCACACCTTTGAAAACCACTATGCCATTACGCAGCACGCTAGGGAGGATGCTGCTGTGGGTTGGGCTCCTGGGGTTTTAGCTTTAGTGTCACCTAAGTGGAATGGATATGAGCAAGCACTCGAAGAAGAAAAAATGGTTACTTACTTTCATAACTGTTGTCCGAGATGTGTTGCTCATGTC
This sequence comes from Pelochelys cantorii, assembly GCA_032595735.1. NCBI lineage: Eukaryota > Metazoa > Chordata > Testudines > Trionychidae > Pelochelys > Pelochelys cantorii. The sequence goes on from CM064338.1 coordinate 19,397,730, forward strand.
CGTCCTACATCCCACCCGCCTACCCCACGTCAGAGTATTCTGGCAAGAAGGAACTGAAGGGGTGGAGAGCCAGTGAGGATATATATGCACCAATATAGCGACGCCACTCCAGGGGGCTCCCCTCCTGGCCTGATGGGTACCGCTAAGGGAAAACTCTCCAACAATTTATGCATGCGGCGCGCGCATACACCTAAGTGGAATAGACATGAGTAACACATCTCAAAGAACAACAGTTACAAAAGTAAGTAACCGTTTTTTCCTGTGGGCCACATTCTGATCTCTGTTGCACCGTGCAAATTGGGATTTACATTGATTTAACTGAAATCAGAGTTCCGTCCAGCGACCGAGAAATCCACCAGAGGCATAGGGGTGTTGTTTTCATTGCTAGTTTGTAATGATGTGGGTTCTTCTAGATTCCTAATATGAATAAAAGATTGCAATGTTCGTCTTTACAAATCCATTTTACAGTCTGGTGCAGAATAGGGATGTACGAGTATCTGGTTACACAGTAAGTATCACCCTTACTGGATAAGGCATACCAGATACTGGTTAATTGGTACAAGTTGGACCTCCCTGGTCCGGCATCCTCAGGACGTAACTGGTCCCAGATGAGGGATTTTTCTGGGGAGGTCATTTCAGGCCCCCTGCTGCTGACCACCCAACCCCCACTGGTCCTCTTCACTGATCTTCCTGGCTCCCTGGAGCCCAGCTGAACCATGTGCCAGCTCCTGGACCCTCCCCAGCCCCGCTGAACTGCCCAGCTGACCCATGCGCCAGCTCCTGCCCCCCCCCCCTTGCAGCCCAGCTGAGCTGCATGCTGGCTCCTGGGCCCCCACACTCTTGCAGGGTGTGGGGACACTCTGATTCTGGAACATCTGTGGTCATGCCAGACCACAAATGTTGCTGAACCAGAAAATCCTGGATTTTAGAGGTGCAACCTGTACCCTGGAGCACCCCCTGCTCGCTGTGTGAGGAGGGCTGCTCCAGCCCCACTGGGGTCAGGAGCAGCCCTCCCTCCCCTCCCCCCCGGTGGGGAGGAGCTGGGAGCAGCAGCTGGACCCCTCCCCCCATGCACAGGTTAGCTGGCTCCTGCTGCCGCCTTCCCCCCTGGGGGTGGGTGGGAGTGGGACTCTGCTTAATCGGTTAACTGGCTAAACTAGGAATGGACAATTTTTTTTAGCATCAGGAGCCGCTGAGCAACAGAAAAAGCAGTTAGGGGCTGCATGTAAGTGAGAAGCAACAACAACAACAAAAAACCCCTCACTGATGTGGCCCCTGGTGGAAAAGGAGAAAGAGTCCCCACATTCCCCTCACACACGAGAGCCTGGGGTGCAGGCTAGTAAACCTTGTGTGCTCCAGCACCACAGTGGAGGAGCTGGAGTGCCAGTGTGGGTTCCGCAGTGCTGGTGGTGGAGCTCTGAGCCTCAAGGGCCGGATCCAGGCAAGCCAGGGCCACATCCAGCCCCCGGGTGGGCCTTAGGTTCCCCACCCTAGGTTAAATCTTTACATCCCTAGTCCAAAAGTCAGATACTATGTTTAAAATGGCCATATAGTTTCTTGCAACCTGTGTTCCCTCTCTACCAATTCCAGTATTCAGATTAGCTACGTGCTTTCAACATCAGTTGGCAAAATTTTTCAGTAGGAATATAACCAAATGTGTTAACTCATTAGCATATGGAGTGGGTGGGCATGGGGTGAAAAATCTTTAGTCCTACAATAAATGTCAAATGCCTTCAAAGTACCAGAATTGAATAGCTTTCATAGCATTGATATTGATATGGTCTCAGTATTTCTGAACTCTGTTTACAGAGAGCAGTTTTTTGTGTGGACTGTGTTAGCTAATAGTATTTCAAGTATGTATGAGAAAAAGAACAATCATGTTTATTAGTAGGGTAGTAGGAATGTCATCTGCTTAAAATTAGAACCATGCTAGTTATGGGATTAGGAGGGTTGATTCATATATCTGATTGCTGTAATACTCTACATGAACCTTGTATTGAGCTATCATGTTATTCTTTCAATGTTAGTGTTTTAGGTTGTACTGGTGCTTCACACCAAAATATTGTAAGGATTTTGTAAATCTGCAAACCTGAGATTTATGGAGAATGGAGGAAAGCAGATCAATCCCATCTGCTTTATAAAATGGCTCAGAATGCTGCTTCTTGACAGATTTCTCAGTAGTATGGCTGCCCACGTTTTCAATTTTTAATCCCAGATGAAATAATTGGAAACTTAATTAAATAGTAATGCTGACAAACTTATTTTTACATTAGATCATTTAAAATCTGCAACTATTTTATGTACCTATTTAATATTTTAATAGTGAGTTGTAATTAGTGGTGGAATAAGAGGCACTGCCGTTTATTGGTTAGAGAGCTATGAGTGTCAAAAATCCTATCTCTTATTCCTACCATGCACTACTTGCCCTTTTTCTAATTATCTTTGTAACCTTAGACAAATCAGTTAAGTAAATTGAGGCACAGGTTATTATCTTTTTGGGATTAATACTGACTTCATAGGGTATTGAGAGGCTCAATATTTGCAATCTTCAGAAGTGCCAAGTATTATAACATATTTAGTGTTTGCTGTGTTTAAAACAAAAGTGTATTTTTAACAGCTGTTCAAAGAATGTACTTTGCTGTCTGTATAAATTTCCGCTTATGCCCCAATCCTGCAAACACTTTTACACATGTACTTCATTTTAAGCAGGTGAATGGCCTTAATGAAGTCAGTGAAATTCTGTGCATGAAGTCAGGAATACTTCAGAAGAGTGATTGCATGAGTATGGCCTTCATTTGGACTTAATAACTAGATATTCTTAAATCTATTTTCTTGGTTTGGGGTGTTTACAAAATCAGTGGTGTTGAAATTTAGCACCTTTTTCATTTTCTTTATTCCAACTTAATAGAAATTAATAACTTCTGAATAAAATAACTGTATTTCCCATTTATATATAATATTGCCTGCCTACAAGTATCTGTGACATTTTATAAAAAGGTCATGCTTCTTATGTTTTATGTGATTTAAATGACTGTTTCATATTAAAACTAGTCTTTCCTTATGTACTGCTTATATATACCTGTTTTGGGATATCAGTTCAGTACTTTTATACAATCTTGAATGTGTTCCACATTGGTGACATGTATTTTTGCAGCAACTTTTTTGTTTTGATTATAAATTAAAGCATGTCTGAAGTAATACATGCATTAGTTCTGTGTTGTGTGGCAAAGTTAATGTATGTAATTCAAATTGGAAAAAAAAGTGTCCAAACTTTGTCCAACATTAACCCTATAGCAAGGGATTAAATTACTATGTAATAAAAATTATTTCATATCATGATGTGTTTTAAATTACTCTATGAAGTATGTGAAATATTACACTGTTTGGATTGGTAGCTGGCCTGGTATCCTTGAATAGCATGAGATATGGATAGATGATAGCAATTCATGATAACTAATACAGTACATTTCCAGACACAGAACATTTATGTACAATGTGTCTGATCTTTATATTTGTTGCTATAAGTGATTTTGCTTAGTTAGTTTCACAGTGTATTACCAACAAATGAGTACACATTTGATTGCCTATAACAATGTGAAAATTGTATTAAATTTTTCTATGAGTAAAAATAATTTCATTGATTTCCCTTTGGACATGGATATGCAAATGCAGGATATTGCAGACATCAGTGCATTTTAAATTTATTTTTATAATGGTCAAATTCTACTTTGTGTTTGAGGATTGGCTATCTTGAACTAGTTTTCCTCTTTAAAATCAGAGTGAATTAAGCATACTGAAAAGCAGAACTCTAAAACAAGGCAATATAACACCATGCACTACAGTTAGCTTATGAATGTTCTCTCATTTGCACAAACTAGTATATTTTCTCAAAGGCTCATGTTTTTATGTGAAAATAAAGGTTTGATTTTGAGCTTTTAGGGTCTGATCTTATCAAGTGCTGAGTATCATCATTTCTTATTAACTTAATATGAAATTAAGGGAGCTCAGAACCTCTCTTCCCTTAGCATAGAAGTATTAATATGGGTCCAGATATACAGCCCTGCACAGACACCTGCAGAAATGACTCATCCACAAAGCATAAGAAATACATCTTTTCACATGTCTGAGTGTGGGGGACATTATAGATTTCTGTTACTTTCCTTATTGACACATGCTGTAAGTCTTTGAATGATTATGGATTCAACTCCATGTTCTCCTCCTTCAAAGGAGTGTTCTGTGCACTCTGATTCATGAATTGCTGTGTCCAAGATAACTGAGGGGGAAAAGTTGTTAGAGGGGAGAGAAAGATAATGCTGTGACTTAAGTTCCACAGAGAGAATTTTTACATTCCTTTTGCATTTTTTGTCACAAACTAGATTATTTTGGTTTAGGAGAAATATAATTTAAGCATATGTGTATGTTGTCTTAAATTTATGAAGAATGAAAGAAAACATCAACTATGCCTTTTATATTCCCAACCATTCACCTTCTCTGGTATACCTGAGTGTCAGACAAAGATAATTTTCAAACCTGTGTAATATGCAGAGGGCAATTGTACTTCTCATCCCTTTTGTGTTTAATCTTTATCTTTCATCTTTCTTAGGATTGGACACTTCAGGTTCTAAAATATAAATTATAGCTGTGGATTTTTCAAATTTTATATATAATCCCTTCTTGTTATTTGCATGTACAGAATTCGTAGTGGGTATTGCATTTCATCATGGCCTTTTGATTTTTTTTTGTCCATTATTCACATTTTTTCCGTAGTATAAAGTTGATGTAATATAAGGAAGTTATATTACTGCTGCTATCTAGACAACACGTAATATGAAATGATTAATAATTAACATTTTTCATTTAAAAATGTCATAACTCTGCCGTTGTCTAGTGGTACCTGTATTTGTGTTTTATGAGTTTATAGGTCTAGCATTGGTAGAAAATGTATATGGCAGGTTTTCACGTGCTGCATGTAACATTGTTGCATTTCTGGTGTTCAGTTTCAATTTATTTCAAGATAAAGCTAATTTTTGAGGTGGAAATGCCTGTTGATTTAATGCAGAGAATGCATCTTGTCTTGCAATTATATTAAGATTAATTTAGTTAAAACTCAAGCAGGGAACAGTGTGAAATGTCACTGTTCTGAGAAGGAACTCCGGTACAGTGTCTTCTGTGGGTGTTCGGCTAATGTGACAACCTATAGAGAGTGCAGTATGTCGTCTGCAGTCAGGCCCCTCCCTGTCCTTGCCTCTTTAGGAGAGGCTACTCTTCTATTGGGGCAAAAGCCCAAAGTAGCCCTGGAGCAGAGGCTGCAATGCTGGAAGGCTTCTTGCAACCTTGCCCCTTTTGCCTGCCTGCATAGAAGTCAGATGTTTGTGGAGCTCTTTGAACATGTGAAGTGCTAACAGTTATTATTTAATTTATAAAGTTCTTTTACACTCCTTGGGTCACTATATAATATAAAGGAGTTAAAACATAGTAAGTATATGATTTAATTATGTTCAAAAGTCCAGTGCTATGGACCCATATTTAAAGCCAAGGATTCAACCCAAGAAAGCATTATTTACAATAGAGATCTATTCTGGAAAATAGTTCCCATGAGAGAAGCAGAGGTGAATCTCTGAAAGAAGGGGGCATCTAATGAAATTTAAAGAGACCAAATTTAAAATCAGTATTTTTCCCCATTAGCTATTGAGGCTAAGAAATTAAATATGTTCAGAAATGATGGATGTTTATATTAATAACTACTAGAAGATCCCAGAATTGCTTAAAAATATACTGCAGGTTCCACCTCTAAAATCTGGGATTCTCTGGTCTGGCATGACCACAGATGTTCCAGGATCAGAGAGTCCAGGCACCTTGCAAGGGGGTGGGGAGCAGGAGCTGGCACACAGCTCAACTGGGCTGCGAGGGGGATCCAGGAGCCGGAGCATGGTTCAGTTGGACTGTGCATGGGCGGAGGGGAGGTGGGGTGCCAAGAGCTGGCACGTGACTCAGTTGGGCTGTGGGGGGAGCCGGAGAGCCTGGTGGGGAGGACGGCACAGGGAGGAGGGTGGCAGCAGGGGGCCTGAAATGACCTCCCCAGGTTCAGAAGAATCCTTCATCTGGGACCAGTCAGGTCCTGAGGGTGCTGGACCAGGGAGGTCCAACCTGTATACGAATTTTGGAAAGGATATAAACACTCATACTTCAGAGCAAAAGCCAGCCTGTTTGGAGATAAATTTTCCCTTTGGGTACAGTATACCTTGACTGTACTTCAGTTTCTTTTTCATTCTTCTGAAGCTGCTAGCACACACCATTATCAGAAACAAAATACTAGACTAGATGGACCACTAGGTTGGTACCATATGGTAAGTTTTGTAAGGTTTTGTGTCCTACATAAATCATCATAGCAACAGCTCGATCATCTGCAGAATTAAGCTAGAGATGTGGAACGGCTAAACAAAAGGCAGTGTCAATGTACATGTGCCAGTACATAGTTCATGAAAGAGGTGTGAAATACAGCCCACTTCCACTCTGTGTTTAAACAGCCTACAAATGAGAATTAGCATGCCTTAAAAAATATCAATATTTACTTTGATACTAGTATAAATAATGCAGTTTAGTTTTTGCTTAAATTAAGAGTCCCAGCTCACAAGTAAACAGATCAGAATTTGTTAGATATTTTTCTTAAGTAATACATGGAACTGATTGGTGATTGGTGTAACAAAAGAAGTAGATGTAACTATATTTATAGCTTGTTCTAGAACAGTGGTCACCAACCAGTAGATCAGGATCTACCAGTAAATCTTGGAGCCTCTGTCAGGTGACCCTGACTGGTTTGGCCAGGAAGCTACGAGCGCTGGCACTTCAGTTGCCCCTTCCCCCACTGTCATGCTGCTCCTGCTCTGAGCCTTGGCGCTGCCCCCCCCGAGAGCCTCTTGCTTCCTGTGCTGGGAGAAGAGGGGGCCGCTGATGTCAGGTGTCCATCCTCCCCACACTTCTGTACCCTAACTTCACACAGAGAGAAGGGGATGGTGGGAGCTTGGCAATGCTAATCTGTCACACACATGCTGTGTGCATGTTTGTCACTCTCACAAACACACACTGTCCTTCACTCTCCTCTCCCGACCCAACACATACATGGGGGGTTGTTGTTACTATTATTGCTTGCAAAGTGTGTTATGTTTGGGTTTTGACTGGTCTGTGCATTTCATAATTTTCATTTCTCTCTTACGCTGAAATTTAATTCTTTCAGTAGTGAGTTCTAAAATGCCTCACCTGTCATGGCTGGAGTAATTATCCCTGTGGTAATTGCTGCTCCTGGAAGTGGCTGGCATTTTGCTGCAGGCCCTGAGAGTGGCAGAGCAGGGGGTCTCCACATGCTGTCCTTGACTGCAGACATCACTCCTGAAGCTCCCATTGATACATAATGGGGAACCGTGGCCAGCAGAAGCTGTGGGCTCAGTGCCTGTAGATGAGGGGCCACCACATGGTACCATGGAGCCATTGCTGTATAAACCAGATGCTTTGAGGAGTGGTGCAGGGCCAGGGCAGGAGTAAGCCTGCCTCAACTCCATTGCTCCACCACCCGGAAGCTGTCTCAGTTAAATGGTGCCCAGCCACAGCCTGCTTCCTGAACCTGTGTCCCAACCCTGAACCACTTCCTACACCCAACTTCCTGCCCCAGATGTGAGTCCCCCTGCACCCAAACTCCTTCCCAGAGCTTGCACCCTGAAACCCCTTTTGGACCCCAATTCCCTGCCGTGGGCTAAGCCCGGAGCCCCTCCCACACTCCAAACTCCTTGGCCCAAGACCAGAGCCTGCACCCCTACCCCAGCCTGGTGAAAGTGAGGATAGGAGAGGAAGGGGAATGTAGTGAGCAGGGGAGGCCTTGGAGAAGAATTGGAGTAGGGGCAGGGCCTCAGAGAAGGGATGGGAAGGAAGTGGGGCAAGGATAGTTGGGCTTGAGGTAGCTCTTACATTGCACTTAAATTGAAAAAGTGATCTTGTGGTTAAAAAGGTTGGAGACCACTGATCTAGAAACTGTAGTTCCAGCATATTCTTTGTAGGTGAAAAATAAATAATGAGCAGTTTGTCAGTATTACTTTCATTTTGATTGTATCATTTAATTTTTTTTAAACCAAAGAAAACGTCTTAACCTAAGCAGAAAACTTAGCTTAGCATAGGTTTAGGACTAATTTCCTCCATGAGTGAACCCTCCAACTTCATGGGAAAAGTGAATACAGCTTGGCTCTGGATAGGTATGTTTTATTTTTTTATCTATTTAAATGTAATAAAAAGACTCCTGATCCCTAGCATTTAACTAGTAGTACATCAAAAATCCCAGAAGCATTAAAACAATCATTTAAACAGGAACTCTACCAGCTAATCACGTTAATTTAAAAATCGTTCCACCTTTTCCTTATCTGCAGATTTATTTATCTTATACTTACTTCTGTAGCATCTGAACACCTCAAATTAATGCATTATACTCACTATACTCCTGTGGGGTTGGGAAATATTTTCATTCCCTTTTAAAAAAATGGGGAACTGAGGCGCAGAATATTCAAGATCCAGACCTCCTCCCACTGAAGGCAGTGGCAAAACTCACATTTCATTACTGCATGTTCATGCCCAAGTCACTTCTCGAAGATTATATGGGATAAAGTTTTTCCAAGTGCCTAAATCCTGTTTTTCAAAAGTGATTTTGGAGAGTAAGTTATACTGACCTTTCAGTGAAGATTTTTCCTTGGACATTTTATTTAAGAGCCAGAAAATTTAACTCTGATCTCAGTCCCAGTCTCCTGCCTTTTTCACGTAAGCAACTGCTGATGTCGCCAGAGGTGAATGAGAGGGACCACAGAAAAATCTCCATTCATATGTGGTTTATGATCTGAAGAAGTTTTAGAATCCCTGCTATTCCTAATTATGTATGGATAAATAAAGTACTTAACTCTCATACACCACTTGTTCTTTGAACAATTCTTTGAAAATGTAAATTATATGACTGATAACAGAAAACCAAATCTGGTGTCCTTCATGAATGCTAAATTAACTTTTTTTAAAAATCTTTGTGTGTAAGGTTGAACTCAATTTCTCTAGGTCACATTAGAACAGGTAAAGTCAAAGTAAGACTTCTTGGTTCTTTTGGATTTTGCAACTGGCCCCAGTGAACTATATATTTCTGAACAACTGAAAACCTTCTTGGATTGTAGAGATTTTATATTGTGTGAGATTCACCCTAATATGTTTGGCCTGACTTTCAGGGGAGATAGATCAGAAGCAGGCTCTATTTAGTTGTTCTGCTATTTTAGACTTTACGTGAGCATATAGATCTATTATTGTTTGTCTGATGGAGGTCAAACAGAAATCCACAAATGATCTCCTGAGTTTGAGAGTGAATCCACATAGACAAACTATTTAAGCCAGTATCTGGAATGAGAAATATAGTCTAACTACTTTTTAGATGACATCTGAACTTTCCAGTGTATCACTATTAAACCTATCAGCAGCCTCACTAGGTTTTTTTCCCCAGAATTTCTAAAACTACTAGTAGTTTGTTATGGAAATGTAAGTTGGATAACAAGAGCTGCATTCCTTTCTCTGCTGCTTTAAGTGTGAGTGATGAAAAGCAGAACTATGCGCCTGACCTTAGATCTTGGTAAGTAAATGAACCAATATTTGCAGTAGGATTTTATTTGTCAGTTAACCTTTGCTATAGCATTATAAAAAGACCTTAAAATAGTACTTAAAATTGCATTTATTTCCCCTACAATAATATTTTGAGGCTCATGGAAAGTAAATTTTCATTATTTAATATAATTATTTACAGACCATATAATAGAGTGGGTCCATTCCCCAAACTTTTTTATAATCTAACAGCTAAGGCCTAGATCTTGCAATTTCTTATACAGTGGAAATTCAGTTAAGAACAACACAAGAGTTGTAAACTTAGTGGTCAACCACACACCTCATTTGAAAGTGGAAATATGCAATCAGACAGCAGCATAGGAAAAAAAAGCAAATACTAAAATATTAAAGGTTTTAATTTTTTCTGTGTTTTTCATTTAAAGATGGATAAAAGCATTTTTGTGTTGCAGTAGTAAAGTTTCAAATTTGTATTAAGTCAATATTCAGTTTTAAACTTTTAAAAACAACCATAAATGTTCAGAGTTATGAATATGGCCCTACCAAATTCACAGTCCATTTTGGTCAATTGCATGATCACAGAGTTCTTAAAATTGTAAATGTCACAATTTTAGCTATTTAAATCTGAAATTCTCAGTGTAGAAATGCTTGGGGTCCTGATCCAAAAAGGAATTGTGTGTGGGGTGGTCACTATGTTATTGTGTATGAGGGATCGCAGTACTGCTACACTTACTTTTGCACTGCTTCTGGAGTGGTGCTGCCTTGAGAGCGGTGGCTGATGGACAGGACCTCAGCTCCAAACATAGTGCAGAAGGAAGGATGGTTTGGTATGGTATTCTGTGCTGCTGCTGCCTTCAGAGCTGAGCACTTGGCCAACAACTGCCTCCTCTTGGCTGCCCAACTCTGAAGACAGTGCATAAGTAAGGATGGCAATACCATGAGTCCTCTAAATTAACCTTGAGAGACCCTACAACTCCCTTTTGGGTCAGGACCCCCACTTTGAGGAACACCAGTTTCCCCCAGGAAATCTGTATAGGTCACACAAAAGACCATACTATTATAGGGAGAGACCAGATTTCATGGTCCGTGACATGTTTTTCATAACAGTGAATTTGGTAGGGCCCTATTACGAACAACCTCAATTTCTGAAGTGTTTATAATTCTCTTATACTATACTTGGATGCATCCCTGCACCAACTCAGAGCTCAGATGTAGTTAAAAGAACTCTGCCCGCAAAATCAGTTGCAGTATAAGAGTCTTTGAAAGGCCTTAATCTTGCAACAGGCTTTTCACAGGCATGGGAACCTCTAGGGAGCCCATTGCAGGATTCCCAAAGTTAGCAGGAGTATGATTCACTTAATTTAAGCTCAGATTCTGGAAACAGCTTTTCATTATACACTCATGATTGGTTTTGAAAAGCTACTAATATCATTCAATTGCACCTTAGCAGTTTGCCTCAAGTTAAAATGTATAAAAATCCTGGAAAATACACAATTCTTAACTAGTAATTCAAAATTATTTACTCCAGTTTGTTCCCTAATGAGACAGACAGACAGACACACACACAGAAACACACAGTAAAAATCACAAAGTAATAGTGGCCCTGATACTCTGTTCCTGAATTTTTTTGGGCTCCTTTGTGCGTCATGGCAGGTTTAACTGGTTTATTCTTAGACTCCCTATGGCTGCTTATGGGCCTTGCTCAGCTGAAAATAGCCAGAGCACTGTGTGCTCAGCTCAGCCACCCCCCGTTTTCCAGCATGTTGGAAAATGCAAAGGGGAGGAGGTAATTCAGTGGAGCTGTCTAGGCTTTGTGCCGAGCTGGAAATTGGAAATGAGGGAATTCCTTGCGGGCCAGTCTCACCAACAGTAATACAGAGGGGCCCTGAGCAGAGCAGAGCATCTGGTCTTCCACTTTTCACATTTTTTTCCAAGGCTGCCTCTTAGCTGCACATCTGGCTGAGATGAGACAGGACTTTAAGGTTTCATCAACTTCCATGTGACAATAGTTGGTCTGAACTTTTTTGAAATACTGTGGGTCCAAACTAGGGATGCAAGTGACTACTTAAGTAATTGACTACTTGATAAGCCTAGGCTTACTGGGAAGTTGAGTCACTACTTGACTACTTGCTCCCCCCCCTTGCCGCCTCTGTATCAGAGGCAGCAGGGAGAAGCAGGAGCCCGTGCTGAGGGAGCCAGTTTAAAAGCCCATTCCCTCCAGCACTGTCTTCACAGTGGCAGGTGGACAGGTGATGGGAGGTAGAGGTGAAGTGGCCCAGGACCCGGTGCAAGCCGGAACTGCTCAGTCTTGGCTTGCACCTGGTCCGGGACCTACCCCTGCTGCAGCTCTGCATTTTAAATGTAGTAAGAGCTGGGCGGCTCGTACTACATTTAAAATGCAGAGGCGCAGCGGTCCAGGATCTAGCACGAGGTGGGACTGGGACCTACCCGAGCTGCAGCTTTGCAGTTTAAATGTAATAAGAGCGCTGCATGCCTCGCTTCTATTACGTTTAAACTGCAGAGTTTCAGTGAGCTCCCTTGTTGACTAATTGTGTAGTCTATACAAATTGTAGTTACTTGCTTCTTACATCCTTAGTCCAAATGCCACTTCCAGCTGCTGTCTCTGAAGGAGAATGAAGGGATGGGCTCTCTGCAGTCATCTGTGACTTTCAGAGCATGAGAAAATCTCTGTCCCCAGTCTGAAAGAGAAGTGGGTCTCCTACAGCAGCGGGTAAGAGGCCTGCTGGGAATGGCCTGGAACACCATCCAGGAAGTGTGAGGACAGGTATATTTCCAGAGGTCATGTCTGTGGGCAGTCAAGCCAGCCTGCACAGGGTTGGGGCCCTGATGCTGGATTGGAGCTGAGGTGCTGAAGTAGTAGGGTTGCCAGGCATCCATTTTTTAACAAGAATAAGGGACCTTGGTGGCTCTGGTGAGGATCACTGACTGGGCTGTTAAAAGTCTGGTGGCAATGCTGTGGGCTAAGGCAAACTACTCCCTACCTCATCAATTGCGGCATCCTTTAGGGTTGATCCCTGCAGCCAGGTGGATGCCCTTCTTTGATCCAGCCCAGCTGGGGTGCGGTGCAGCTTTGCGAGCTGCAGCTTTCAGCCTTCTGAGGCTGTGCCAGGAAGGGCAGCCAGCTGGCCACAGCTTTCAACCCAGGTGGCTGCCCCTGTTTGCTCCAGCCCAGCTGGCCATGGCATTCAGCCAGCTGATGCTGTGCTGCGTTCCAGCTGGGCTTGATCAAAGAGGGGCAGCTGTGCAGGCAGCTCTTTATTAACTTGCCCGATTGGGAGAGGCACGCATGCATACCTGCTCTTGCCTCCTACTCTGGGAGGGGGCTGGGCAGCTGGAACACGTGCATGCTGGGGACAGGCCTACACTGCATTGTTCCCGTAGGCTATGTGGGGGTTCAGAGAGCCCCTTCCCCAGTGCTCCACTGCTCTTGGCCCAGCTGAAACCAGTCCTGGGCAGCTCCACGCTCTGCCTGCCCCAGCCCCCGGCCCTGCAGCTGCTGCCTGTAGGCAAAGAGCTGGGTTGGGCAGGGAAGAGACTCTGCCCTCTCCTCCTCTTCACCCCAGTGCTGCTCCCCGGAGGCTGAGAGTTCCAGCGCTGCTGTCTTGCCAGTGAGTGCATTGGGAGCACAGGGATGTGGAGGCAGGTGTGTGTGTGTGTGTGAGAAGGAGGATGCTGGGGCAGGATTGGATAGGGCATGGGGCAATTTAGGGGATCAGGCTATGGGGGTGGTATGGGACAGGTTGGACTGAGGGGCATGAGGTGATGCAGGGGATCAGGCTGGGAGGAATCATGGGGCTTAGAGCTAGGAGGCTGGAGCAAAGGGAAGATTTGAAGGGGGATATAATTTTACTTTGTAGAAGCTGCACTTTCCTTTACTCCCCACTTCTTTGCTTCCTTCCCCAACTAGCTATTGGGTTGCACTCTCACTCTTTCACCTTTTCTGTGTTATTGCCCCAACCCCCTGCTGCCCCTAACTACCTCTTGTACCCCCATCCCACACCCTCTCCTGCTGCTAATCTCCCTTCCAAACCCTGCATCCCACCTCCTGCCGAGATCCTGCATCCCTATGCTGCTCAATGGCAGTCCTGTCCCACACATGGAGCCCTTCATTTTTGTACCCACTCCATAGCCTAAGGGGGTCCAGAAAAGTAAATCTGGCCTCAGGGAAGCTATGAACCTCAATCCTCCTTCCCCTGACCCTGTGCAGGCTCTAGTACCAGCAGAGTGAAGTGTCTCTGTTGGGGTCCATATGTGTGAGGGTTGGGAGGTTTTGGGAGGAGGAGTTTTGCTTCTCACCTGTGGCCCCTGCCCCAAAAAAGGTTCCTCACACCTGCCACAAATAAAGAAAATATTGAAACCTTTTGGGTTAGACATAGTGTTTTACTTTATTTAAAATGGAGTTCGATCAACTAACGAGTTAAAATGCTTAATCTGTTTAATAATTTAAATTAAACCATTCTCCCGAGCTGCACCCTGCGCAAAGTGGCTCAGGTGTAATTATGTAATGAATGGTGTGTTTCTATGAGCACTGGGTAGTGTGGGACCTCAAGAAAGGAAAAGGGTCTCAGGAAAGGGATGGGGGTAGATCCTGGCTTGCTCTGACATTTAAAAAGTGATCTTGGGTGTAAAAAGCTTGGAGAGCGCTGTCCTAAGGTCTCTTCCAAACCTAATTTTTTATTAGGTGTTTCTGCCCCCAGCCCTTCAGCCTTCCCCGCTGGCTCTAAGCGCCTTCCCCACTCCCCTGAGGCGGATGTGTGAGCACTCCCGGTCGCTCTCTTAGGTACGGCTGTATAAGCCTTCTTGCCAACGGCTGGCCGCGGGGGGGGGGGGGTAGTTGGTGGTACCCTACAGACTACACATCCCAGCATTCAATGGTTCTCTACGGGCGGGGATAGCCTAAAGTCCCAGCATGCAATGCTTCCCTGCCTAGGCAACACTCCTGCACCGCGCTCTTCTCCCGTTTTACGGGGCAGGGCCCCCCACCCCCCACGTAGGCAGGCGAGTGGCGCCGCGCCGCGCCGAGCCGCCTGGCTCCAGACCCGGAAGTGCTAGGGGGAGGGCAGTGGGAAATCTAAGCCCTCCCCTAGCAACCGCTACGGAGCCTCCTTCGCGACGGCAGCGGCCATGCCGGTCTGGGTGCGGGATTACAGCTGGCGGCAGACAGACTCTGCTGTTTTCCTCTCCCTGCCGATGCGGGGCGTCCGGGTCACCCAGGCAAACATCTTTTGCACTGACCAGTATCTGAAGGTGGGGCAGCCTCTGTCCATCTCCCCCGCTCCCAGCCTGAGCAGAGCCCTACGCCTTCCCCGCTCTCCTCGCCTGGGGGCGGTGCTAAAGGGGCCCTTAGCTACTGCGGGCCGCCCTGTGGGTCATTTTGTGCAAGGAGGCAGCGCCCGGGCCGTTTCCCCTCCTCCACCCGCTAGAAATCCCTCCTCCCGTGTCCTTTTCATGGTCATCCGTGTCTGTCTGCCGTTTGCGGCTTTAAGGGTGGCAGCAAGTTTCTTTTCCCGTGACAAGAAAATACAACACATTTTAATCAATGCAGTAATTATTGGGGACTTGCACATACAATTTTAGTTTGTATTAAACTAGATTTTTGTCTAAAAATAATTGGCAGTGCCTCGTGTGAGACACTGCAGAGTGGTTTTTGCACTTTTGCACTTTTTGTAAGCACAGTAAATGTAATGGAAATTATAAAGCTGCCACTAGTGTTGCAAAGTAACATATTTTATTGCTACTTTGGGGGGTTGGTTAATCCCATAAGTAATTTGCATTATCACTGCAGCTCTACGTCTCAATGTTTGGCATTTTACACTGTATGAACTCTTATAAATGTTAATTTTATTTTGTTTTTTAATGAGAGTCTAAGATGTAAATTATATCTTTTACAGCATATTACAGTACAATTAGTGGAGTCTCTTACTAGCTGTTAAGATTTTCATGGTTTACTTTGATAAAGCAAAAAACAAGAAAAGGTCTGGTAGCACTTTATAGACTAACAAAACGTGATGATATCATGAGCTTTCATGGGCACAGTCCTCTTCTTCAGATGACCGGAGTTCTGAGTTTAGGATGTGCAGACCCAAAATAAATAGGGAAGAAGGGAGCAGGGGGGAGGAAAAAGAGAAGGGGGCAGGAAACAAGGAGCAGAAGGAATAAAAATATCAAAGGGAAAAACAAGTAGGCAGAGCTGGTGCCATAAGCACCTGGAAAATTGGATATTGAAAAGGCAGCAGATTAGGATCAAAGGGAATTAACACAAGAATCCACACAGAGAGCTGTTGGCACCTTCATTGAATGTTAGGTTGGTAATGTCCCAGCCATCCCTTGTCCCAGTTGAGGAGATGATGATCAGAGTGGGAACTGAATTTGTAGATGAATTGTAATTCCAATGCCTCCCTGTGTATTTGACTAGTAGAACTGGTTTGTGACAAGAAAGCCACCTGGAGATCTTTTAAAGAGTGATTAGGTAGATTGAAGTGTTTCCAGATAGGTTTCTGTATGTTCCTTTTACGGATATCTGATTTGTGTCCATTGATTCTTTCCCATAGGGACTGTCCAGTTTGTCCAATATATATATAGCAGTTGGGGATTTATTATTTAGTCACAATCTTATTAAACGTTTTATTTAACAAAACACTTTTAAAATTAGTATATTTTCTATTTATATTTTATAGGTAAATGTTCCTCCATTTTTATTTGAAGCCATTCTGTATGCGCCTGTTGATGACACTAGTAGTACAGCAAAGATCAGAAATGAGACCATTTTCTTCACTTTATATAAAAAAGAAATGGCTATGTGGGACTCCCTGGTTATGGAAAATGGTAAGTTGTCTACTGTGGAACATAGACTGACTATTTAAAAAGCAAGCAAAAACATATCAAACCCTTTTCCCACAAGAATTCTTGGGCACATAGAATCATAGAGCTGGAAGAGACCTCAGGAGGTCATCAGGTACAGACCCCTGCCCAAGGCAGGGCCAGTCCCAACTAAATCAACCCAGCCGGGGCTTTGTCAAGCTGAGACTTAAAAGCCTCTAGGGATGGAGATTCCACCACCTCCCTAGGTAACCCATTCCAGTGCTTCACCACCCTCCTAGTGAAATAGTTTTTCCTAATATCCAACCTAGACCTCTCCCAGTGTAACTTGAGATCATTGCTCCTTGTTTTGCCATCCGTCACTACTGTGAACAGCCTTTCTCCGTCCTCTTTGGAACCTCCTTTCAGGAAGTTGAAGGCTGTTATCAAATCCCCCCTCACTCTTCTCTTCTGCAGACTAAACAAACCCAAATCCCTCAGTCTCTCCTCATAGGTCATGTTCTCCAGCCCCTAATGATTTTGGTCACCCTCCTCTGGACCCTCTCCAATGCATCCACATCCTTTCTATAGTGGGTGGCCCAGAACTGGATACAGTACTCCAGATGTGGCCTCACCAGAGCCGAATAAAGGGGAATAATCACTTCTCTAGATCTGCTGGCAATCTCCTCCTAATGCAACCTAATATGCCATTAGCCTTCTTGACTACAAGGGCATACTGTTGACTCATATCCAGCTTCTCATCCACTGTAATCCCCAGGTCCTGTTCTGCAGAGCTGCTACTTAGCCATTCGGTCCCCAGCCTGTAACAATGCTTGGGATTCTTCACTTGTCCTTGTTGAACCTCATCAGATTTCTTTTGGCCCAATCTTCTAATCTGTCTAGGTCACTCTGGACCTTATCTCTGCCCTCCAGCGTATCTACCTCTCCCCCTAGCTTAGTGTCATCTGTGAACTTGCTGAGGATGCAATTCTTCCCCTCATCCAGGTCATTAATAAAGATGTTGAACAAAATGGGTCGTAGAACAGATCCTTGGGGCACTCCACTAGAAACTGACCTCCAACCTGACATTGAGCCGTTGATCACTAGTCGGTGGGCTCGACAGTCTAGCCAGCTTTCTATCCAACTTACAGTCCATTTATCCAATCCATACTCCCTTAACTTGCTGGCAAGAATATTGTGGGAGACTGTATCAAAAGCTTTGCTAAAGTCAAGGTATATCACATCCACTGACTTTCCCATATCTACAGAGCCAGTTACATCATCATAGAAGCTAATCAGATTCGTCAGGCACGACATGAAGTAGCACATTGTAGTTTTTTCTTTGTGACAAAGCTCATGTATTTCTTTCCTCTCCAACATCAATCCCAATTTGAACAGAGTAAGATTAAAAACACACACCAACGAGTATTAACCTAGAAAAATCAAAATTCAAAGAACTTTAGCTCTGCCCCACTAGCACTGCCTTGAGAAGAACCAGAAACTTAAGGTTACTTCCAAACGTAACGACATATTTTATTGGATTGATTTATTGTTATTGCTAAAGACTGATTCCTCACTGCCATTTCAGTGAAAGTGCACCTTTCATTTTCATCACAAATTCTAATGGCTTTGGGTTTATGCAGAACCATTTGAACTCCACAGAAGTATATAAACTTGTTTGCTTTTGGAACAAAGAAAAGAGGACTTTCTGCACTAATCTCCAGTCCAAACATTTGTGTCCAAGTAGAAAAAGTATTGTTGGATATTTCTGCTTTACTGTATTTGTAATTGCCATAAATAGTCCATATCTACACATGCAAAGACCAGGAGTGACAATGGCATGAATATGGGCCTTGGGAAGGCAAAGGATCACATTTGGTGTTTGAAATACATGTATAAAGCTAATATCCTAGAGATAACTTCAGACTTAATGAAAGTAATTCTGAATTTGCATTACAATTATGTATGACGATGAAAATAAATTAATTTAACTTTTGTTATACAGTAATTGCTTTCGGTGTCTTGTACTGTGCAATGTTTTGTTAGCAAGCTCTGTTGCTAACAAGAAAGAAAAAAAACCCAGATCTATAGATTATAGGTCTTGTAAAACCTTGTTCAGATACAATGAGAGAACTTTTGTTTCCCTGTACACAAAATAACACATGTACCTCAGTCTTAAATTTCTCAAATGATTATCTTTCAGCTGACAAGGAGAAAATGCAGAGAATAAGAGAGAATGCTGTCATAAAAGCCCAACAGAAGGCAAATGAGGAGGAAAAATCAAAAGCTGTTACAAAACAAGAACATAAAAAATATGCTCTGGAGGCTACAATGAAGGTAAATGTATATGCAACTCTACAGAAATTAAATACAAGAAATATAATATTTTAAATAGTTGCCAATCAGTCTGACAGGATACATTTAAAAACAACAAATGGTCTGGTAGCTCTTTATAGACTAACAAAACACGTAGATGGTATCATGAGCTTTCGTGGGCACAGCCCCCTTCTTCAGAACTCTGGTCATCTGAAGAAGTGGGCTGTGCCCTCGAAAGCTCATGATACCATCTACATGTTTTGATAGTCTGTACAGGATAAACTTAAAAAACAACAAATGGTCTGATAGCACTTTATAGACTAACTCAGCTACCTGAAGCAGTCTGACAGGCTTAGGGTTAAATATTCTGTTTAATAATAAAAAATACTACTTTAGAAAAGATATTGTTAAAGTGAGGAGAGTTTGTGTAACTGTTGATTTCTCCTTTACTACTTCTTTGGGTATATACATTGCTAGGTCTGGAAAGTACATGGAGGAAAATACTTGTGTACAGAAAAAATTAGGACTGTCAGCATATTAATTATAAATTAATTTTTTATGAGATCAGGCAGATGTTGGTATCTAAAAGGAGATTAGGATTGCAATTACTTGGCGCAAAAGAGAAGGATTATGTAATGCAGAATTTTAGAAATATTTTATTCACATTCATTCTGGAATAGCAAATTTGTGGTATGCAGGTTTTGCATTAATGCTCATCTTTAGTCATCTATGTCTGTCCTACAATGTTTCCGCTCACAAAAAATGGCAACTTATGTGTGTGTGTTTGTATCAAATTGCTCTTTGGCATACCATGACCATGTTAACTTTTAGTGTTGCTTATTCATAAAATGAAAGAGGACTGTGTTGTTGGCTTTCCCTCTACAGAATAATCCTGTATAAATATTTTAAGCATGCTTACTTTTTTGTGAATCTATACAGTCATAGATTCACAGGCCAGAAGGATCCATTCTGATAATCTGTTCTGAGATCCTGTATAACTTGGGGTGTAGAAGTTCTCTAAAATAATTCCTAGAACATATTAGAAAAACATCTAATCTTGATTTAAAAATTTTCAATGATGGAGAATCCACCCTGATCCTTGGTAATTTGTTTCAATGGTTACTTACCCTCACTATCAAAATGTTATAGCTTTTAAAAGTACAATACACGAATCTTAGCGCTTTCCAGATTGCATATACAGGAATCACTTTCAGTGTTGAGAAAATGGAGCCTTTTGTTGAGTAAATTGTGGCAGGTACTCTGTGGGCAGGTAAATTTAAAGAGAAATAGGAAATGAATAATATATTCAAATAAAACTGTATATTTTTGTAGCTCAAAATTTCCCTGAAATACTGAGCTGAAATATGGTAGGAGTTAAAGAACCCCTTTCTCTTTTGAATAGTGCCAGAGGATCTTTTGTAACCAGAAGTGGATCAGAGATTACATCAAAAGGATGAACCAGCTCCAGTAGCAATGTATTCCTAAATATCATGTTGCAGGAGTGGTCCATTACTGAATCAGAGAAAAGAGTGTTACATGCTAAGCTTCTATGTGTTCTTTAGTAGTTTTCTACCAAGTACTATAAAGCAGTGCAAAGAAAAATTTAGTTTCTTCAGAATAAGAAAATGCAAAGAGCACCACACTTTCCTCCATTTTCTAAGCCTATCCTGCTGGTAGTGATATTAAAATAGATTCAAACATTTATTTTTCTAGCTCTGAGTTATTTTAAATGCTAATATAGAAGCCCTTTTCCAACAATTTTTCTAGAATCCCTCAACTCAATATATAATGTCATATTAATAATGCTGTTGTATAGAATTGAGAAGGTCTGTATGAACTGTTGTTCCTCTTTTACTCATTTTCACCGAACATTACATGTTCTGATAGTTCTGCAATTCAAACAGCTAGAAGAAACAGAGAGAAAAAGAATTGAAAATTTGAAAGAAGAGGAGCGAAAGAAGGTCACTGAGGAGTTAGAGATATGGAAAGAAAAGCAGAGGAATGTGGAGAAGCAAAGAAGGATACAAAGAAAAGAGGAAATATGTCAAGAAAGGAAACACACAGAGGAGAAGAAAAAGCAAGAAATAAATAAAACAAAAATTCTAAATGTGGGAATTTCCAAGACTAGAAGTACACCTGCAAGAAGTGGTATTTCTGGAATAAAGTTTTTACCTTTTCTTTATCATCTAGATACTATATTGTTAATTAAAAATTCAATTCTTAAACCTTTTTAGACATTTCTGATATCTTCTACTTTCATATATAGGTACTGTACTGAATTGGTTACTCTGCTTTTAGACTCCAGTTGGTTTAGTCTCTTGTTTACTTGCTATCAAGGTGCTGAGTTACACATAAGGGCAGATTTTGGTTCTTGGCTCTTTTTTACCCTTCTCTTTTTTTCCGAGCCCTTCAACAGAATGAGAGTAGTAGGAGGTGGCATGATTCTTCATTACAAATAATATATTTTATTAGTGATTCTATGCACTCCTAAACTGCACAAGTATTGGATTAAAACAAACTTCTTTCTCATGGAATATAGCTATAAAGTTCCTAATACAAACTGAAGTGCCCCAAAACATTAAATGATATTCAGTGTAAAAATATACAGCAAAGTGATGTGGTGATTCTGCATGTTATACCATTCAGTGTAACCCTATTTTCCAAACCCCAAATCTATAACTGTATCTGAAATTCATATGAAAACCAAAGCTGACTTACATGAAACTCAGATTTTACAAAGTGCCATCCTTTGTACATCCTACAGGAATTTTACATACTCTGAGTTTACTTGCGTATGACAATATAACCAGCTTTCATGAATCGGTATATTTAAATCTTTTTAGAGCTGTTTCTTCAGAATATAAAACTTGCAGTGTATTTCTATTTTATAAATTCTAAATTTACTTGAAAGTATGGTAAAAGAGAAAATGAAAAATAAATTTACTTTTTCTATTATTTAATTTTATCTTTGCAGCTGGTAGGTCTGGAAATATATTTTCTGAGAAGTTAGAAGAAGAATGTGTCCCTGCTCCTCGAACTGCTGGAACTATTAAAATTAATTTCACATCTCGGATGTTTCCTACAGCTCTCAGAGAATCCCGAGTAGCTGAAGAGGAAGAGGTAAGGATAGTTTCTCATTTTGCAGGGTACTGTTACTACACTCAGAGGTGCTTGTTGTGCTATTCATTCATGTGACTAACTGTAGTCTATGGGATTGAATTTTCTATTGCTTTACTAAATTAAGCAGGGAAGCTCATATTTTGCTAGTCATATTGTTGGAAATAGAAGTTACAATGTGATGGTCTTATTTCTGACATGAGACAGATGCAACTTTATCAGTGTTCCTATTTCATGAAGTTGCATGTACTTCTAATTTATTTTCCTTTGTTGAAATTAGTTTAAACTAGAGATATTGTGAATAATTGAATTAGTCACTTCTAAATTAAAGGAGATATAAATATATTCTCTTCTTTGCTTGTGTAGTTATGGTAGTTCAACTTTAACTTAAGATAGCTATATCCCTTATTATCCATTTCCTGTGGTTGTAGAATGCTGAGAGTTGCTTTGTTCCTTGCTGGCATCCTTTGTATATGTCAGGGATAGGGGAACCTTTTTTGGGTTGGGGGCTGTTGACCCACAGAAAAATCAGTCTGAGGCTAGGGGCTGCAGGGAGCTGACGGGGGTGTTTGTGTCTGGAATACCAGTGTGGGCTCCCCAACGCTGGGGGAGGCCGTAAGCCTTGGGGGCCAGATCCAGGCAACCCAGGGGCCGCATCTGGCCCTTGGGCCTTAGGTTCGTCACCCCTCGTATGTGTTTTGAAACTTGTTGTATAAATGCTAGGTTTGTATTTCCTATGGATTTCCTGGTGAATAAGTACAGCTTGCTAAGTTAATTTGAAAAGTAAACTATTCTATATCACTGGCCAATTTTCCCCATCACCTCTGTAAATTAAAACTTTGGTTGTATTTCATAATATGAACATTATGGCAGGGAAGGCAGGACTATAAATTGAAGTAAGTGATTGAAATAATTGATATTACGTTTTGGTCTGAAAAACAGTCACATCATTACTTGAAATTATATTTTGAAAAGAAACATATAACTGTACCAAGTTATTGTAGCCACCTATGCACTATAATGATAGCCCTATTAAATTCATGGTATTGTAGAAATTGTGGCTCTAATTGTATTTGGCTTCCACCACTGTTTTGGCACCAGGAGCACCACTGTACATTAGGGATGTTAAAGATTGTGTAATATGGTAACTGTGCAACTGCTAAAAATCTTAGTTACGCAGGCTGTGGGCTCTGTAGTATAAAGCTTTGAAAAATGCTAACATTTTGCACATGTATCTTATTACAGTGGCTGCATAAGCAAGCAGAGGCTCGTAGAGCAATGAATGCTAATTTTTCTGAGCTGAAGGATTTAAATGAGGAGGAGAAGAATCCAGACTGGTTGAAGGACAAAGGAAAGTGTGTGAAACTCATTTCAACATATGCTTATAACCATATATCAGAAACATAATTAGTGAATGCATTAGTTTTTAGGATATTAAATGCTGATTCTGTTTTTTAGTGTAGAAAACTTTTAGTTTGTATTTTACCCTTTCGGGCAGAATTTTATTTTCTGTATTTGTTTTTCCTGGATAATTTACAAATAATGCATACACCCCATCTTTGAGTTCTAGGAAAAAATGGCTCAAAGTGAAAGTATGGCCGAAGGGATAGTGTATTTGGCTGGACTTGGAAGAATGTCCTGCCACTGGCCTGTGAGGTCACTGTCTTGCTTAGGCAAATCACTTCCTTCCCTGTGTCAAATCAGAATAACAGTGCTGACTTCCTTTGTAAAATTCTGTGATCTAGGGATAAAATGTGCTATATAACAAGTAGGTAGTATATTAACATTATTATGAGAAGCTCAGTCTACTTTATTCAAGAGAAGGTTAAGAGTAGGGATGTCAGTGTGTAGATGGCTACAGAATTAACTGATAAGCCTGGGCTTATTGGTGAATTCTGTTGACTACGCACACTCCCCACACACTCCTGCTGTATCAGAGACAGCAAGGGGAGGGCAGGAGCCAGTGCCCAAGAGGAGCTGGTGGGAGCTGATACACACGGGGAGCCAGCTTTCAAGCTGGCTCCCCACACATATCGGCTCCTGCAGAGCTGCTTCCCCACCCTCTTGCTGCCTTCCCCAGAGACAGCAGAGGAGGACAGGCAGGAGCCGGCTTAAAAGCCAGCTCTCCTTGAGCACCAGCTCTGCCTATTTTCCCCCTACCCCCCCACTCTCCGGCTCTGCTGCCTCGCAGGGGAGGCTGCCAAGGAGCAGCCTTTGTCTATGGTGGGCCCAGGCTTGCCACAGGCAAAGGCTGCTCCATGAGATGCCGGTGCAGCCTCTGTCCGTGGGGAGCTCGGGCCCCGCGCTGCTGCCTCTGTACAAGAGGCAGCAGTGCAGAGTAGCAAGGGTCTCCTTCCTGGCATCCTTTGTATATGCCGGCCTCACCCTGGGGGCTATTAAATAGTAATGTAACCATTAAAATATGATGAGGTTACACAACTATTCAATTACATGCTATTTAAAGTCTAGTAGAACCTACATGGGGACAGGGATTCTTAATAGCAAATGGCTCTTTAATCATGCCAAAAAAAATTCCAGTGGTTAGAAGCTGAAGCAGACAGATTTTGACTAGAGGTAAATTGCAAATTTTTAACAGAGAGGTTAATTAATTATTGGAACAATGTACCTAGTGGTGTGTTGGGTTGTCTTTAAATCAAGACTGGGTATCTGTGTAAAAGATATGATAAAGCTCAAATAGAAGTTATCAGCTTGATGCATGAATTATTGGGAGTTTATGGCCTCTGTTGTTCAGGAGTTTAGACTTGGTAATCATTATTTCTGAGAAGTGTGACATTACATTGTCTGCACTATATCTTTGGAAATATGTCGTTTTTCAGTACTATGTTACTTAAGTCTTAAATTTCTCAACTTGTTTGAAATTGTTAGTTTAGTGCAAGTTGTTTATAATAGGCATGTTTCTCCTTGTTTTAAGATGTACTTTTTGTTATGTTTTCAGCAAAATGTTTGCAACAGGAAACTATCTTGCAGCTATAAATGCCTATAACCTGGCAATTCTTTTAAATAATAAGATTCCAGTTTTATATCTGAATCGTGCTGCTTGCCACCTTAAATTGAGAAATTTGCACAAGACCATTGAAGATTCATCTAAGGTAAAAATACATTACTCATAAAGTAGATTTATAACCATCTCCTTAAAACATGGATTTGATATTAAATCAGCATATAGATAACTTTTCTGTCAAACAATGTATGTAAATAGTTATGCACACTCTAAGTTAAATACTCAGACAATGATATGTCAATATTTTGGATTGTTCAACCCCTATGATAGATAAAAATGACTATTAAATGGTTGGATTAAAGGAGGAATGATTGACTAATGATGGTTTCAAAATTTTATGTTTATTCGGTATAATCACACAAGTTGGGACTTGATAGATACAGTAACTCTATTTTTAATAAAAGAATAGTGCCTTTCAAGAAAAGAACATAAACAGATATACAATAAAGCCTCACATAATGTCCTCCCACTTAGCATTCTTCCGATGTTACGTCCCTACTCCATGAGAGAATATGCTTCATTTGAAGTTTAAATAAGGAAAAGTTATTTAATTGTTCCCATAACACAAGAACTAGGGGTTACCAAATGAAATTAATAGGTAGCAGGCTTAAAACAAACAAAAGGAAGCATTTCTTCATCCAGTGCACAGTCAGCCTGTGGAACTTCTTGCCACAGGATGTTGTGAAGACCAGGACTTTAATAGGATTCAAAAAAGAACTAGATAAATTCATGGAGGTTAGGTCCATCAATGCTTATTATCCAGGATGGGTTGGAATGGTGTCCCTAGCCTCTGTTTATCAGAGGCTTGGGAATGGGGTGACAGGGGAGGGATCACTTGATGATTTCCTGTTCTGTTCATTCCCTTTGAGACACCTGGCATTGGCCACTGTCGCAAGACCAGATACTTGGCTAGATGGACCTTTGGTCTGACCCAGTATGGCTGTTCTTATGTTCTTAAGTTCTTCAGTTGTGCATTGCTCCCTTATAATTGTATTGTCCACTGCTTGTAGGATTCTCCAGAATAGCAGGGACTTGGTAAGGGAGCATTGCACAGTTTGTAACAGAGGGGTGTTGGCAACCCGCCCCCATCAGCTCCACTATAGCCCGAATGCCTACTGGCTGCCAGCGGACCCTCATAGATCAGCGCTTTCTACTTCCCTCCTTCCCCGACTCTTGCTGCAGCCATAGCGACATGAGGGTGCATGTGCCCCAAATGCCATAGGTAGGAGGGGCAAGGGGCCAGACAGGGGAACTAGCAGGAGTTCACCTCCCCTCCTCACACTCACAGGTAGAGGCAGAGCAAGCAGAGCAACAGTCCCAGCTTGTTGTGCTCCTCCAGCTGTGTCACTCAGTGGAGGGGTGGGACAACCTTAACTCACTCGCGGAGCAACATGGCTTATCTAGTACAGTGAACTGGGGGCCACATTGCTCTGCTTGCTGTACTGGTAAGTGTGGGGGTGGACCCCTGATGCTGATGCTGGCCTCCCAGTCCCATTATTCCCCATGGCTGCATTGCGTGGGGAAGGGGAAGGGGCAGGGAGAGGTGGAGCCTGGAGTGGGTTGTCCTGGCCTTTCCTTAGGCAGGGGTGTCACATGGCCAGTGGTCTCTCCCCTCCTCACCTTCACCAGTTGCTCCTAGTTGCAGTAATTAATAGTTATGCAGAGTTCAGGAGGCTGGGGAGGGAGGATACAAGTGCTCTGGGAAAGAGGTGGAGCAGGGATGGGATGAGGCAAGCCTGGGGTGGAGTAGGGACAGAGGCTGAGCACTCCCTAGTAAAGTCAACAGCAGAGCCTGGTTTTGTGAGGGAATCTGCTGATAACTGACGCAGGCAAGGCTAGGAAGTTATCTGCAGTGGGCTGTGTCTGTGGCTATGTCTAGACTGCAAGCTTCTTTCGGAAGAAGATTTTCCAGAAGAGATGTTCCAGAAAAGCTTATTTCGAAAGAACGCGTCCACACAGCAAAAGTGCAATGAAAAAGGGTCAGAGGGTGGAGAGGCTGGGGTTGGCTGCGGCCAGGGCGAGGTTGGGGTGTGTGAAGAGGCCAGGGCTGGCTGCAGCCTGGTGCGGGGGTCAGGCAGTGGAGAGGCTGGGGTTGGCTGCGGCCAGGGGGAGGTTGGGATGTGTGGAGAGGCCGGAGCTGGCTGCGGCCAAGGGGAGGGTGGTTGGGCGGAGAGGCCAGGGCTGGCTGCATCTGGGGGCTTGGAAATAGGGAGGCTGGGGCTGGTGTGGCCCTGGCCCTCCCCTCCTTGGCGGCCAGGGCGGGTGGGGGTGGGGGGGGGCGGAAAGTTGGGCTTGCCTACCCCGAGAGACAAGGTGGTTGGTGAGAGTAGCCAACATGTATGGATATTTTGGAAAAAATGGGCCATAAAAATCACTGTTTTGAATTAAGTACTCCATGAGGTTCCAAATGCTTTTCCTAATGCCTGTAATAATGAGAGGAATATTTTGTGTGTAGCATAATTAGTAACCTTGGCTTATGATAATGCAATATATTTGCTGCTTGCAAATCATTAATACATTATGTACCACTCTAAGATCCAGACTCCCTATTGTGGTATAATTTACATTTCTAAAACTACGCTTAAATTTTCACACCTGCAAACAAATTATGAATGTACATCTTAGTGGTTATACCACAAACCAGGCAATTAAATGAGAATGAAATTTTTTGTGGGTGCAGTTGTATCTGTAAATGGGAAGTTGCACCACAGAAAATCCGACACTCAATATTTTTGGGTATATTTATTTGTAAAGGCGCTAGAATTACTGATACCACCTGTTCCAGACAATGCTGATGCTAGAGTGAAAGCTTATGTTAGGCGTGGGACAGCATTTTGTCAGCTGGAATTGTATACTGAAGGTAAGAATTTAGATTTTTGAGTTTGCAAATTTTTTCAGTTTTGGGGCCATGTTTACAGAAATTGTTTTTATTGTTGGAAATCTCTCTCTCTCTCTCTTTCCAATTTTTTTTCCCTGCGGGACAACAGAGTGATGTCATCATATCACTCTGTGGCCCATGGCCCCCTCAGCTGCCCTGCCTCCACCCTCCCCACTTTCCCCAGTGCCGTGGGGCGGGAGCGGGGCCTCCCACCCTGGTACTCCATCAGGGTAGGAGCTGCGAGGCTTCCCCTTCCCCCTTTGCGGAGTGGAGGGGCACAAGGCTTCCCCCCTCTGGGGGGAGTGGAGCCATGAGGCCTTCCTCCCTCCTACTGGGGGCGGGGCCAGGAACCATGCAGCTTCCTCCCTCCTCCTGGGGGAGCCAGTGATGTGAGGCTTCCCCCTTCCCTGGTGCTCCTGACAAGAAGGAGGAGCTGTGTGCCCTCTCTTCTTCTCCCTCCCAGGGGGGCTGGGAGCCACACGGCCTCCCCCCTCCTTGCATCTCCAGCCCTGTCTCACACACCCTCGGCCGAGAACCCGCACTCCCCGGCCCGCTCACTCACACCCCCCAAACCTGAGATCCCACACTCCCAGTCCCCTCATTTACCCTTTCCACTGAGACCCTGCACTTCCAACCTGCTCCTGCACCCTCCCCTAGTCTTACATCCGCCCCGACCAGACACCTATCTCCACCCTGCTCCTGGCCAGACACCCTGCTCCCACCTTGCTCTTGCACTCTCCCCCCGGCCAGACACCTACCCCCTGAGAGAGGGGGTTGGCGAGCATAGCAAGCAGGGGGCACAGCACCCTAGTATATGTGTAATATGAAAAGCCATTACAATTATATATCCCCAAAAGTGAAAAATCTTAAACTCTCAAAGTTTTTCAAAGATGAAAAATTTTCATTGTGTTTTCTCATGAAGTCATCAGCAAGATGTCTTTTTAAAACATTATTTTTATTCTGAAATGTGTAAATTTTTGACAGGTGAAATATTTTTTCCTGTATTTTTTAGAACATCTATAATGACTGCTCACCCACCAACCTGTATAATATACCATACTTATCTCACAAGGCAAAGTTAAAAATGAGAGAGAAGCTATGAGGCAAAATTTTTAAAATGCTGCTATATAAACTATTATTCTTTCTCCTCTACTCTGGCCATGTCCTCTCCTTTTGAATTGCTTAGTTGACTTTTCCCATATAGCTATATATCCAGTTTTAGATTATATAAACCTTTTTATCACTTACATCTGTTTTATAATTTCCTCATTCCCCTTTGCATTCATTATCTTTTCAAACTACTCTATTCACAGGGGCTGTGTCTAGGCTGGCCAGTTTTTCCGTAAAAGCGACCGCTTTTGCACAAAAACTTGCCAGCTGTCTACACTGGCTGCTTGAATTTGCGCAAGAGCACTGACGTTCTAATGTAAGAAATCAATGCTTCTTGCGCAAATACTTTGACGCTCCCGTTCGGGCAAAAGTCCTTTTGCGCAAAACCTTTTGCGCAAAAGGGCCAGTGTAGACAGCTCAGTTTTGTTTTGCGCAAAAAAGCCCTGATGGCTAAAATGGTGATCGGGGCTTTCTTGCACAAAAGCGTCCGTGCCAATCTAGACGCTCTCTTGCGCAAATACTTTTAATGGAAAACTTTTCCGTTAAAAGCATTTGCGCAAGTTCATGCCAGTCTAGACGCAGCCAAGTTGTTGCTTTTTCCATGCTAGCAATTCTGTCCTTAAAACTTTTGTCAGAGTGAGTATGAAAATAACACACCTCGGCCGGCATATGTTTCACTGACAAAAGTGCTGGTCTAGACATCACTATGTTGGCAGTAGAGCCTTTCCTGCAGACATAGCTAATGCTTCTTTTTGAGGATGCTTTAATTATGCTGGAAAAGAACTCTCTCCCACCAGCAAAGAGCAGCTACACAAGAAACCTTACAGCAGCACAGTATGTAAAGTAAATATTATTGTATATAGGATTAATAATCTTTTTGCTGTATTAATATTAGGTCTCCAGGATTATGAAGCTGCTCTCAAGATCAATCCTACAAATAAAACTTTAGAACAAGATGCTGAGAAGATTCAACATATAATTAATGGAACTGAACAGGCTTCTTAACAAAGGCTAGAATCAGCATGGTGGTGTATTTCATAGGTTGGAATCAGGAATTTCAAATTCTGCCTGAGCCACTAGACATTTTGTAGCTGCACTCATCCCAACAATTGTGTAAAAGAGAAGATATTTCTCGTAACTACTATAACATGAGTAAAAAGACTGGAGAAAGAGAAGTAAATAATATTCATTTTATTTTCTTACCTGTTTTCCAAAATTGTCATTTGTTTTGTTCGTATAACTAAACAAATGTAACTAAACAAATGTAGTCTCAAGGATTTTTAAAACAACTCTGTGGTTGTGCTTTGTCAGCATTATTAATCGCGTTCATAGGTCTGCTACCAAGGTTAAAGTAGTAATGTAGAAAGAAATAGCTATCAGAACTGTTGTGAAATCAGAAAACATCCAGTTAGAACTATTTCACACAGGACTACAAATTACATAGTATTCACATTGTATATGAATGCACCCAAGTAATCTTAAAACACTTTCTTAAAAAACTGGGGCTAAAATATTTATATATGAATTCTGTGGCCTTGATTTTTTTTTTTTTAGTTACTCAGCATTAGCAGCTCCTATTGAAGTCAAAGTTTTCAGAGCTTGGTGCCTCTCAAAATCAGGTTAGGTATTTAAATATTTAACTTTGATATACAACGAGTGGTCCTATGGCACCTAAGAACTAACCACAATTCATATATTTTGGTTAGTCCCTAAGGTGCCACAGGACCACATGTTTCTAAAGTTACAGACTAACATGAGATTTTTTAACTTGTATATAGGGGCTTAATATCAGGCACACAACTTGGGAAATCTTGCTCTGAGAGAGGGTTATATAATTCTTGTAAAATGCAGTAAAATATTAGTGTTAAGTAATGTATATTAAATGTTTGTAACCCATTCAAAAAGATTTGACACACATTGATTGAACTGACCAAACAGTTATGATGCAGTTGTTATTTTGTCAGCAGTAATGCATTTTAAATGGAAAAACATCAAGCCTGCTGTTGGCTAAACACATCTGTAGAACTTGTATTTCATAATGGCACTGAATTTTGCCAAAGTGTCCAATTAGTAGGGTTGCCAGGTGTCCGGTATTGAACCGGACAGCTCGGTATTTGCGCCTTCTGTCTGGTAAAAAAAAAATTCAGAAAATTTTGTTTTTCCCGAGGCCCGGCTTGGGCACCCGATGGAAGGTTGCTTGGGACATGCAGGGATGGAAGGAGGGGGGAGGGAGTGGCCTGGGAATTAAAGTGGTCCTTTACCCCCCCTTTCTCCTTTCCCCTCAACAACTTTTCCTGCGGCCTTTTCTTTTCTCAACAGAAATTCCTGGTGGGTTTTTTTGGGTTCAGTATTTTTTGTGAACCATCTGGCAATGCTATCAATTAATGGATCACTTAAACCTGCCAGAATCTTGAAATATATCTACATAGCAATTAGGCACCTCTGGCTGGCTTGGATCAGCTGATTTGGGCTTGCAGGGCTTAAGCTTCATGGCTCTAAAATTGCTGTTTAGACATTTGGGTGTGGGTTGGAGCTTGGATTTTGGGAGGAGATGAGTACATGTGGTTGTAGATGTGTTGGGGAGAGCAGGATAGGAGCTTGACTAGCTCTGTTTGAAACTAGAGCGCACCCACAAAATATGACTACCTGCCCCAACAAAACTAAGTTGGGCAGTCCTAAAAATGAGGAAAAAAGGAGAAGCTGAGAATCAGGAACCAGTTATGGATCCCTGATTCTTCTTCAGCCCCAGAGCAGGCAAGTGCAGCATGCAGGCTGCCTCAGTTTGTGCCAACTGACTATGGTTCCTATGGACTACACCTTAGCTGGATATAGTGACAGTACATTGTGCTCCAGTCACTTTCTCCCTGCTCCTGAGATGCTCTTTCCCACTCCAGCATGCTTACATGCTGCTGCAAGGGAAGCACTGAAGCAGGTTACATTTATTCTATGCCCCTTAGGGACTCTCCCAGGCCTGGAGAATCCCTAGAGGATATGTGAATGGTTTTTGCTCCTTTTATGGCAGTGGTCGGCAATCTGCAGCCCATGGGATGCATGCTGCTCATTAGGATTCTTTTGTGTGGCCCATGAGGCTTTTGGTTTACCATTGCCCACGCAGGGTTGACAGATTCTGCTGTTTTCCATCTGCATATGTTTTTTTCCTACCAGTGTTACTAAAGTGCCACATGTATAAAGTGAAGTGTGTGCTGATTGTACACAACATTGATTGTAAGAGCCGTGCACTGACTCTGCATCTAATCAAAGCACTCCTACGGTTCAATTGGCACACCTAGCAAATTGTAGGTATGCGAAGTGTGGTTAGCAAAACTATCCTATTCCAGGAGACTGTCTTGGTTATAACAATCTTGCGGCCCACTGAGATGGAGGGCCACTCATGCAGCCCACTCACACTAGCTTAGGTTGCCCATCACTGCTTTATGCCATATGTATTGCTCAAATGGAGTGGGACATGGCGGAGACTCTGCCCCCAAAGTACTGATTGTGGCCCTAGACTTTTTTAAAAATAAAGTTTGGCCCTTATGCTGAAAAAACTGGACCTCACTACATTAATTAATATGTAATGGGATATGGTTACACTTCTTTTAAACTTTTCATAGTTCTTTCTGAGTGAGTTTGTTTGGCATTGATGGCGAATAGCTATGATGCAACACTTGATCTCATTCTGAATTTCTTTCTTCGATTACGAATTTGTTCCTGATGTGACAATTTGTAAGTAATTACTAAAACAGGGACCTTCTAGAGAGGTTATTTCTTTGTATTCATGGTTGCTAAGCAGGTAGCAAAAAACTTCTTTAGTATTATTATTATTATTTTTAGTATTTTAATGGTCAATCAGCTTTGCAGCTGTAGTTTGCATTTGTGCACTGAATGAATGTAGAGGGCAAGCACTGTGGGAATTTTACACAAAAGGGCCCTGTCACTCCTTATTACCAGTCAGTAGACACCATATTATAACCTCTTTAAGTTTGATGAGGCACCTATGCATGCTTCCCAGTATTCCATCTGTTTGTCATCCCTAATGCAGGGATCTGAATAGGGATGTAATAGTGTAGTTGATTAACTGATAAACAAAAGCTTATAGGTTAATGCTATATATTACATGCATTTCTCCCTTTCCCCCGCCAGTAAATTTTTAAGCAGGCCGGCCAGCAGCCCGGGTTAGTGCTGGCTTGCGACGGGTCTGGGACCTACCTCTGCTGTGGCTCTGCATTTAAAGTGTATTAGGAGCCGGACAGGCAGACAGTTTTGGCTCAGTTTTGGCTTGCACCAGGTCCAGGAGCTCAGACCCCCTGCTCCCCAAGACAAGGGCTGCTGCCACCCCGCGCTGCTGCGTCTTTATCAGAGGCAACAGCACAGGATGACAGGCAGCTGGTCCGTGAGGGGAGCTGGTTTTTAAACTGTCTCCTTTTGCAGACCAGCTCCTGGCTGGCACCACATGCTACTGCCTCTGATACAGAGGCAGCAGCACGGAGTGGCAGGGGGCTCCTTGGGAGTGAGGCACACTGGCTGCCAGCCCTGCCCCCAGGGACTATAGAATTGTCGACTAACCGATAAGAATTCATGAGGTTACTCAACTATTCAATTAACCAATATTTAACATCCCTAGATCTCTATAGCATTCACCTATTTTTGCTTAAATGTAAGTTTTTGTTTCTCACTTATTGTGAATACCACTTCTTTGGGATCTAAAGATACAGTTACTGATGATGTTCTTTGAGTGATTGCTTATGTGAATTCCAGTATGTGTGTGCATGCCATGTGCCTGGCCATCGGAAGATTTTCCCTAGTGGTGCCCATCAGGTACCCTTTAGCAGGGCCGGACCGAGCCATTCAGGCACCCCGGGCAGACAGTTTAATTGCGCCCCGGGTTGGGGGAGGGCGCATGCGCGGCCCCGCCCCTGCGCCGGCACATGGGGGAGGGTGCACAGAGCTGGCAGTGGCAGGATGCACGTGCCCGGCCCGGCCCAGTCCGGCTACTGCCACTGGTGCACAGCCCAGGGCAGGCCGAGCCTGGCCGTGCAGGGCCCCGCGGCCGTGGGGGGAAAGGCGCTGCTGGCGGCGCTGCGGGGTTAACGCGGCGCCTGCCCCGGGCGGCTGCTGCAGAGTGGCCGCTGGGAGCTGCTGCAGCCTGCGATCCGGAAGCTGGGCGTGCGGCGCCTGATGGCAGCTATAAGGGGCACTGCGCGCCCCTTACAGCTGCCATCAGGCACCCCCCCTATAGGTTGGCGCCCCGGACAGCTGCCCGGCTAGCCCATGCCTTAATCCGGCCCTGCCCGTTAGCGTCATCCATGCATAATGCGGTGTCAGACACCTTTTTGTCTGCTCCATCTATGGACTTTAGGGCGGCCATTAGGATCTGCTTTGGTGAGTGGTCTCAACTTCCAGGTTGAAGAGGTGGTGCAAGAATCTGATTCAACAGGGGACTGGTTCACTGCCCTTGACCTCAAGGATGCGTATTTTCACATTGTTATCATTCCAGCCCACAGACGTGTCCTTCACTTTTTAATGGTAGACCCCCACTATCAGTTCATGATGCTTTTGTTCGGCCTGGCCACAGAACTGTGGGCCTTTACAAAGCAAGGCAGTGGTAGCTTCATTCCTGTGCAGAAACCGAGTGTAGGTCTTTCCCTACAAAAATAATTGGTTCATCAAGGGCAGGAGTCAAGAGCAGGTACTCAGGCAAGTGGAATTAGCGACACATTTTCCTGGCTAGGCCTTGTCCTGAATGTACCCAAGTCCACTCTCATTCCTTCTCAAAGAATTTAGTTCATTTAGGGCCTTTCTTGATTCAAACTCGAGTGATAGCCTCCCTGCCTGAGGTCTGCTTCCAGGTCTTGGCAGGCATTTTTGCCGAGCTTTATCAAAGCCCAACCACCATAGTGCACGATTGAATGAGACTCCTAGGATGCATGGCATCTTACACCCACATCTTCTGTCACACTTGGCTTTGCCTCCACCTGCTACAAGTATGGCTGACATTGGTATAACAAGTCTGATTGGGACCCTCTCGATTGGCCGGTTATTCTACCCCAGAGGACCTTGGACTCCCTCAATTGGTGGCTCCTTAGGTAGTGTGTGCAGGGGTCCCCTTCACCAGGCTGCAACTGGTGCTCGCTGTGGTCACAGATGCCTTGGACACAGGCTGGGGAGCACTCCTGAATGACCTTAGGATCCAAGGTCTGTGGTAATGGTCAGAACTTTCATTACATATCCACATCCCGGATCTCAGGCCAGTTGGCCTGTCTTGCCAGGTTTTCCTGCTTCACCTGAAGGACAAATGTATCCTGGTTCTGATGGACAAAGCCACAACCATGTTTTATATCCATTGACAGGGTGGCACTCACTCCTCTCCCCTATACCAAGAAGCCCTCAGCTTATGGGATTTCTGCATTCAACATAACACAACTTCAAGCCTTGTACCTTCCTGGTACCCAGAACAGCCTGGCGGATGGTCTTAGTAACCCCTTCCAGTCACACAGGTGGTCTCTCAGGGCAGAATAGCCCTCACCATCTTCCACAACTGGCTTCATCCCTAGCTGGATCTATTTGTGACCCGCTACAACAGGAAGTGTGGTCAGTTCTGTTCATTCCAGGGCCACGGTCAAGGCTCCATAGCGGATGCTTTCCATCTTTTGTGGATGAAGCAGCTGCGATATGCATTTCCCCTGTTTCTGCTTTTATGCAGTGACCTTCTCAAGATTCACCAGGATAATGCGACAGTCTTTCTGGTAGTGCCTATGTGGCCCAGACAACACTGGTTTACTACACTGCTCCCTGTAGGTAGCTGGGCCAATGATGCTTCTTCTGCTCCTGAACCTCTTAACGCAGGACCACAGCTGACTGAAATACTCAAACCTGGAATTGCTCCACCTGATGGTGTGGAAGCTCCATGGTTAAACTGCCTTGAGCTGCAGTATTCAGGTTTGGTCAGGGAAGTTTTATTGGGCATCCATACGCCCTCTACTGAGGCCACTTACCTTGCTAAATGGCAGAAGTTCACTCTTTGGTGCTTCCATAAGGACACACCCCCATAGCAAGCCACTGTGCTTGAACTACTAGACTACCTCCTTCACCTGAAACACCGAGTTTTTCTTCTTCTTTGGAAAGATAGAAAACATGGCAAAAGACCGCCTTGGCTTAACCACGAGATCTTGCATGATCTAAAAATAAAAAAGGAGTCCTATAAAAAATGGAAACTAGGACAAATGACAAAGGAAGAATATAGGCAAACAACACAGGAATGCAGGGGCAAGATTAGAAAGGCAAAGGCACAAAATGAGCTCAAACTAGCTACGGGACTAAAGGGAAACAAGAAGACTTTTTATAAATACATTAGAAGCAAGAGGAAGACCAAGGACGGGGTAGGCCCACTGGTCAGTGAGGAGGGAGAAACAGTAACAGGAAACTTGGAAATGGCAGAGATGCTTAATGACTTCTTTGTTTCGGTCTTCACCGAGAAGTCTGAAGGAATGCCTAACATAGGGAATGCTAGTGGGAAGGGGGTAGGTTTAGAAGATAAAATAAAAAAAGAACAAGTTAAAAATCACCGAGAAAAGTTAGATGCCTGCAAGTCACCAGGGCCTGACGAAATGCATCCTAGAATACTCAAGGAGCTGATAGAGGAGGTATCTGAGCCTCTAGCTATCATCTTTGGAAAATCATGGGAGACAGGAGAGATTCCAGAAGACGGGAAAAGGGCAAATATAGTGCCCATTTATAAAAAGGGAAATAAGAACAACCCAGGAAACTACAGACCAGTTAGTTTAACTTCTGTGCCAGGGAAAATAATGGAGCAGGTAATTAAGGAAATCATCTGTAAACACCTGGAAGGTGGCAAGGTGATAGGGAACAGCCAGCACGGATTTGTAAAGAACAAATTGTGTCAAACCAATCTGATAGCTTTCTTTGATAGGATAACGAGTCTTGTGGATAATGGAGAAGCCGTGGATGTGGTATACCTAGACTTTAGTAAGGCGTTTGAGACGGTCTCGCATGATATTCTTATCAATAAACTAGGCAAATACAACTTAGATGGGGCTACTATAAGGTGGGTGCATAACTGGCTGGATAACCGTACTCAGAGAGTAGTGATTAATGGTTCACAATCCTGCTGAAAAGGTAGAACAAGTGGGGTTCCGCAGGGGTCTGTTTTGGGACCGGCTCTCTTCAATATCTTCATCAACGATTTAGATATTGGCATAGAAAGTACGCTTATTAAGTTTGCAGATGATACTAAGCTGGGAGGGGTTGCGACTAATCTGGAGGAAAGGGTCATAATTCAAAATGATCTGGACAAATTGGAGAAATGGTCTGAGGTAAACAGGATGAAGTTTAATAAAGACAAATGCAAAGTGCTCCACTTAGGAAGGAACAATCAGTTTCACACATACAGAATGGGAAGCGACTGTCTAGGAAGGAGTACGGCAGAAAGGGATCTAGGGGTTATAGTGGACCACAAGCTGAATATGAGTCAGCAGTGTGATGCTGTTGCAAAAAAAGCAAACATGACTCTGGGATGCATTAACAGGTGTGTTGTGAACAAGACACGAGAAGTCATTCTTCCGCTCTATTCTGCGCTAGTTAGGCCTCAGTTGGAGGATTGTGTCCAGTTCTGGGCACCGCATTTCAAGAAGGATGTGGAGAAATTGGAGAGGGTCCAGAGAAGAGCAACAAGAATGATTAAAGGTCTAGAGAACATGAGCTAGGAGGGAGGTCTGGAAGAATTGGGCTTGCTTAGTTTGGAAAGGAGAAGACTGAGAGGGGACATGATAGTGGTTTTCAGGTATCTAAAAGGGTGTCATAAGGAGGAGGGAGAAAACTTGTTCATCTTGGCCTCTGAGGATAGAACAAGAAGCAATGGGCTTAAACTGCAACAAGGGAGGTTTAGGTTGGACATTAGGAAAAAGTTCCTGTTGGGAATAATTCTTGGACACAGTGGGTGCAGGTGAAAACAAGCAGAGGATTTATTGAACACACAGCGCTGGTGGAGTGCAGACCAGGTGTTAGCCCGGAGAGTACTAACTTAACCAAAACATACATTAGATTCTGTAGGTAGCAGATGGATGGAGGAGAAGTGATTTGATAGGTCTAGCAGTGGAAGTGAGATATGCACATAAGCCAATGGTCTATGACAGTTACGCAGCATCTCCGCCCATTGCCAGTTTAACATATTATCACTAATACAAGTAGTTATTTCTAACAAGCTAAATGAGCCAACATAAACAAAGGCATATTGATGGTCATTTTGTTGGCCGGAAATATAATGCGTCTCCTGCGGGAGTGGCATTGCCTTGGCGCAATCTTTGCGATCCAAGCTTATTTTCTAGGAACAAAGCAGACAATGAAAAACAATCCCGCACGGTTGTTTGGTTGTTTGGTACCAGCCTTATCAAAGTGAGGCCCTTTTGGAATGTGGTTGCCAGGGGAACCAGGGTCAGAGTAACTGCTGTACTGTATACTTCCCAGGCTTGGCCTGATACTTTCAGATTTGAGTTTGTCAGTTCTCAGCAAGATACCATGGGCTGCCTCAATTTACCCTACAGTTCCTTCCTCTTGACCTTAGGGTTCTTTAACCCGCCAGGTTAAATACAACAATTTAAGGGGTTTTAATTTACTCTGGAAGCGCCAGTACAGCACCAGCACTATTATGAATGTTATAATCGAAACTCCCCACATAATTTGGCAAAACACTACCCAAATCCATCCCCAGGGTCTTTTGTTGCCAGTAAAGGCGCTGCCCATGATGATAGATTTGACCTCTACTGCCTGGTTGAGTGCTGTAGAGGTAGGTGTTTGGCATGGTCCACGGTGTTTCCCTATCTGTGTGTACCTCAGACAGCCAACCCCGATATGTCTTTGGGCATTGGCCACCAACTCCTTGATCTTTGCCTGCAGGGCCAGTAAACCCTCCTCTAGGTACTTACTTCCACCATGCCACTCAGGATCTCATGTTAGGTTACCCATCACTGCCGAAGTGCAGTAGAGCTGCATTCCATCAACGGTCAGGATCGCCTGGCAAGGGGCTGTTATGCACACAGATGGATATGTAGAGGGGCAGGAGGGAGTGATCTGTCTGGGTAGTCAAACACCAGTAGGTACCGTTTATTTGGACCAGCTCGGTGTTCATTTGTTTTCTGTGACAACCACATCAAACCTAGGCAGATTCGTCATGTTAAATGGGCAGGTACATAAAATTTCCTTATCAAAGTGGGTGCAACAACACCTTCTGAATAAGCGATGTCCTTGACTGTATCTATATATGCTCTTGCTTGCTGTAAGTGGGAATACCCAGGGAGGCCAAAAGGTTATACTATGGCCTGTCCAAATAGGCCTCTGGATTCTCATGGATTTTCTACTTCCCCACTCCCATGGATAGGCATGGGGGAGATGGGGACTCACCACTTCCATAAGGGCTGGGTGGTAATGGCTAAAGCTTACCCTATTCTTCAATACTGGCCTTTTAATTCCTTTAATTTAGTTCTGTTAATTAACAATCCAATTAGTCTCTGGTCCAAATATCTGGTTGTGTCTAATGAAGTGGACACAGAGCTGGACAGATCCTTCAAACTATTTAGGATCACTCGAGTATCTTGGCTGGTGTCTAGGCCTTTACAGGCACTGGATATTACTGCATCTACCAGCCTGGATACTATACAGTTTTTGTTCTTTGCCATAAGTGTTGCTGACAGTTTCCAGGCCCAGACCAGCCTGCGATGGTATCTGCTAAGCCCCGTTGCCGAATTAGATGTTTACCAATTTGATTAGCCAATCTGGTAGTGTTGGTGCATTGCTGGTTTATACCTTTTAGGGCAATGCGGATTTCAACCTTGTAAGTGTGGAACATGGAGGTAAGGACTGGTGACATTTGTCTTATTACTATTGAGGCTATATTTTGTCTTTGAGGACCTGGTTGATGATATTCAAATGAGAGCAAGTTAATAATGGCCATTGTTTAACAAATGATAGCCATGTCTCAGGGGTTACCTTTGTTTGGTCTTTAAGTGGTAAGCCCCAGTGGGAGTCAGTAGATCCCACTTTAACTGGTACCTTGTTAGTATAATTGGTACATGATCTGATATTAGTGTTTGGTTTTCTTCACGATGTCCCATACAAACTTTAATATAGAGGACTGTGTATTCTTTGTCTTCATAGTGTTCATGTTGTTACAATAAACAAAATAATTATGTGTGAATGAGGGGCAGCCCAAGGCTGTGTATTTCCCATCGCTATTAGTTCTATGTATGTGACTTGAAGTTTGGTTTCATTGACTGGAATCGTTGTTTTTCTTATGGGACCAAGCATGGTTCACAGATGTTTAATTGTTAATGGGAACCCATGCATTTCCCTAATTCTTGAGGCCTTTTAAGGCATCAGGCACCAATGAGTAGCAGGGCAAGTAGCTGTTATTGCAATGGTGAGGTTACTAGTTTCCTCATTGTTGTGGGCATTTTTACTTAAATATGCTGATGTCCCACTTGCCCGTGTTGTTTCTTACAGATTTCTTATTATCTCTGGCCAAACCATTTTCATGGTTGGTGTGCAAATTTGCAAAAGCTAAATATTTCATTCGTGTAGCCGTTAAAGCAAACCCAATTCAGTGGGGAAGGGGCTGGTACCCCACTCCCAGTCCTTCTGTTTACGTGGCACACTTCTTGCTTCCTTCCAGTTTCTTCTTTATTCACCTGTGGAGATACTGTTAACATTCTCCTAGCTTAAACAATTACTACACTATTATCCTTTCATTAAATTATAAAGTTGCCAATTGATTGGGCCCAATTATTAATTTTGTTTGTTTAAATTCATGCTTTTGCTTTACTTAAAAGATTCCTTCATTAAAACAATATCCTACACACAACAATATTTGCAATACGTATTACAATTAAGACATACAAGACAAACTTGGACAGAACACAAACTTAGTATGTCATGACACAGAACCATGGTTTTTTGTTGTTGTTGTTGTTTTGTTTTTTTCTTTAGCTGGCACCAGTGCTTTCTGATGATCTGAAAGACAAGAAAACATTTCTACCCCCATCGGGGTGGCACATTATACCTTAAAATACTTTCCTTTTACAGATGTTCTTTGTTAGTTTTGATCAGCCTGTTGTTACCTAATGATATGCTTTTATTTTGTAAATCAGCTTCAAAGAGTTTGAGTGAATTACTTTATTATTTAATTATTAAGTTAATGGTGGCATGCCTCAGTTTCCCTCTTGTACTGCAGACCAGGTATTTAATGTGTGAAGTTTCAAACTATTCACGGGTGTTAACTGAGAGGTTTTACTGTTATAGACATTCTCCTTACTACTAGGTGTTGCCAATTACCATTCCAGCAAGCAAAAAGGTTTTCAGTTCCTGAAAAAGAATCATACAGAGCGTTACAGGGTTACTTATTAGTGAATAATATCATTTTGTTAAATAGGTGCTTATAAATATCTTGTTTGTATTTGGACAATTTATTTCAGGGGACAGGTGTTTTATATTCCTTTGAAATAGCCAGGCAGCCTGTATTCACATATAACGTTGGATTTGAAAGCAAGCCAAAAGGGTTATCAACTTAGCCTTGAAAAGAGACAGTGAAGTTCCAAAGCTTAGATTCCTAAAATAATAATTTGTTTCTAAAGAGTTAAATTTAACCTTAAGAGTTGAATGTCCAACACAAGCACTAGCCAATTTGTGCCTTGTCTGTTTGCAGTTTTAAGTAAGAGGGCATTATCCAAACAAAATAAAACTAGTTCATTTGAAACCTACAAAATAGAGTTACAATATATAGAGCTCATTCTTTTATGCAGTTAACCAATGAAGTTTCAGTAGAATCCCTAATTTCCCCTTTGCAGGTATAACAAAGTGTCTGTGGCCAAATAGTTAAATTTGATTGTTTCTTTGCCTAGATGGTTTGCACACTGCTTAAGAAAGAGGCTGCAAGAAACGAGGCGTCATTT
The DNA here is from genome assembly GCA_032595735.1 of Pelochelys cantorii. Taxonomy (NCBI): domain Eukaryota; kingdom Metazoa; phylum Chordata; order Testudines; family Trionychidae; genus Pelochelys; species Pelochelys cantorii. Next base: position 19,439,578 of record CM064338.1, read on the forward strand.
TTAAAGCAGGTTTCCCTTCACATATTACAACAATCACTTAATTCCTTCCACGCTCCCACGGAGTCCACTTCTCACCTTCACATACCCTCAAATCACTTGCTTCATCCTTCCAAAGAAAACATTCCTCATTCCTAGTAATTTTCCAATGTCTGTCCTACTTTCCTTATTCCTTTCACTATGCCCATGGGGCTCCAAACCTTTTGCCTTCCCCTTTCACATGCTTTTTCCTTCTTATGATCCGTCCTGATTTCTGCTAAATGACTTTTTTCAATGACACAGGTTTGTTCAGTATTAATTTGGTAAGGAGGGTGGGCTTTCCAATTAGCCCCCATACCTCCTGATTCCTTTCAGTAGGTAAATCCGAATGTTTATTATTGCAGTCAGCTATTACTAATTTTAAACTTCTTAGTATAGGGTTTTCATAACATCCATGCTGCAGCAAAGTCTGGGGTGTTTTGTTTCTTGCAGTGAAATTAACAGATTGTAAACGTTGTCAATTTACTTTAAAGTCTGTAGGGTTTTCTCTGAAACTGTTCATTCTATGCTGGCTTTGGGGTTAACTACTTCCTCAAACTTGAGAGGAGATCTAGGTTGCCAATTGTGTCTCCTTGTCAGGGGCCAATGATGATTACATCTTCAAATCCAATTGCCACTAGCTGGCTTAAGGTGGCTTTTAATTTATCTCCTCCCACGCCTTCGAGCCAAAAATAACGGCGTGTAAGGGGAAGGTTTGGCTGCTTATTAATAATTTGCCCAGCTGCTCTCCCTGTTCATATATTACGAAATATTATTTGCTGGCACGGAGCTTAAGAATCTCCTGGAGTTGCTTGGCAGTTTCTCCTGCTCCTGCATGCTGTTTGTGTGTCCTGTGTGCTGGGGGCGCTCCGATTCGGCCACTGTCCTGCCTTCCCCCCTCTGGGGTGGCAGCATTCTGGTTTAGTGTGGCCAGTCTTTTTGCAGTTGTTACAAAGTTTGGGCTTCCTTTTGTGCCCACAGTCCCGTGTTATGTGCCCTGGCTTCCCGCAGGTGTAGCAGAGAGTGGCCTGAATTGGATGGATTGTGGCCGCTGCCTTTATAGTGTTGATTGAAGCTACTTTCTTTCCCTTCCTGTTCTGTAAATTGATAATCCACTTCATTATGTCTGTGTATGCATTTCCAACCCAAATGGCTAGGACCAATACAGCTTGATGGTCAGTGGACATCCCTTCCTTCAGAATTTGGAGGAACACTTCCCCTAATCTGGTAAGCTTATTCCAAGACTCGGTGTTTCGCTTTGGATTGGGCAGATTTGTTATTAGAGCCCGTTTTTCCAGAGGGAAGATCTGATCCCTTTCAATTATCTTCTGTGCCTCCTCTCTATCTTCAGTGATGTGTGGTAAGGGCCCATATAGGGCTGGGCATAGAGAGGCGTAAAGGGGGTGATGTTGTGCCAAATTCCCCCCGAAGCTTGGGAGAGGCGGTGCAGTTGGTATGGCACCAAATGAAAAATCTGTTCCTCTCACTCCTAGTGCATTCCTTTGGCACAGAGGCACTACAGATGCTTGTAAGTTACATTTCTCACTGCAGGGCAGATTTTTGCTCTTCTGAGCTTCAATCTCTTCCCTCGGGGCTTTAATTTCTTCCTCTTTTAATGCGAGGGTTTTTAACAATGTTATTACTACCTTCTTGGTGTTTCCACTTTCCTTTTCAATTCCCCACTTGATCAAATCCTTCTCTGGTGCTTGTTTGTAGTCTAGATGTTCCTGTGGGCTAGCTCCCCCTTCTCCCTGCGATGTCATGGCTTCTATCTCTCCATTCCTGCCTGTATTACTTATGTGTTTCTTCCTTCACTTTTTTCCTTTTCTTTTCCAACCTTGATTCATGAGCACAAGCCCCCCGGATCAAGCGTTGGGGTTTTGGGTTTTATGGAGGTGACGCGCACTTTGCCTCCCTTTGGATGTCACAGACACTGACACCCCCACACTCCTGGGAACCTCGGGAATTTCTCCTTCCCTTTTCTCTGTACACAGCTTTGCTGTTTTCCCCCCGGGGATGAGTTTTCCCCTGCTGGGTCAGCCTTTCCCTCCTATGATTTTCCGCAGACAGCTTATACTGCACAGTCTTTGTGCCTACAGGCACCCTCCCATTACTGCCGGCTGGGTTGGGGATCTGCACTATTCAAGGGTGTATACGTCATGTGCCTGTTGGGGGGCCTCCATCACGTCTTGCAATGTTACGTGCAATGAGGGAGTGGACCACCAGTTCGTACTGCCTGCCGCCTTGTGTACCCAGTCAATTCTGAGCTTAACGTACGGCTCAATAACTCCCTGGTGGTTTTATCTAGTCCCTCCGTAACAGCCCCTTAGCTCAAACAGTACACTGCCCTCTTCTGCTTGTCCCCTCAGGCTTGCCTCTATGCTTGGTTCACACACGCCCAGGTTTCTCGTACCTCAAACGGGAACGGATCCAGGATGTGTCTGAAGGGAATGAGAGACTTCAAACCCAGGACTAATGAGGTGGTAAATAAACGTACTCATCTCTCTTTGAGTAACAGTCTCCAACTCCCGATCAGCTCACAACTCCTGGATCCCACTTCTGACACCAAACTGTTGGGAATAATTCTTGGACACACTGGGTGCAGGTGAAAACAAGCAGAGGATTTATTGAACACACAGCGCTGGTGGAGTGCAGACCAGGTGTTAGCCTGGAGAGTACTAACTTAACCAAAACATACATTAGATTATATAGGTAGCAGATGGATGGAGAAGTGATTTGATAGGTCTAGCAGCAGAAGTGAGATATGCACATAAGCCAATGGTCTACGACAGTTACACAGCATCTCCTCCCATTGCCAATTTAACATATTATCACTAATACAAGTAGTTATTTCTAACAAGCTAAATGAGCCAACATAAACAAAGGCATATTGATGGTCATTTTGTCGGCCAGAAATATAATGCGTCTCCTGCGGGGGTGGTATTGCCTTGGCGCGATCTTTGGGATCCAAGCTTATTTTCGAGGAACAAAGCAGACAATGAAAAACAATCCCGCACGGTTGTTTGGTACCAGCCTTATCAAAGTGAGGCCCTTTTGGAATGTGGTTGCCAGGGGAACCAGGGTCAGAGTAACTGCTGTACTGTATACTTCCCAGGTTTGGCCTGATACTTTCAGATTTGAGTTTCAGTTCTCAGCAAGATACCGTGGGCTGCCTCAATTTACCCTACAGTTCCTAACTGTCAGGGTAGTTAAACACTGAAATAAATTGCCCAGGGAGGTTGTGGAATCTCATCTCTGGAGATATTTAAGAATAGGTTAGATAAATGTCTATCAGGGATGGTCTAGACAGTATTTGGTCCTGCCATGAGGGCAGGGGACTGGACTCAATGACCTCTCGAGGTCCCTTCCAGTCCTAGTATTCTATTCTTCTTCTTCTTCTTCTTCTTCTTCTTCTTCTTCGAGAGCGAGAGAGACAGAGACAGAAACAGCTCTGTGGGTGCTCCAAAGCAGGTGTCAGTGTTTCCCAGTGCCATAGACTGAAATCTTCAAAGCAGTGCCAACACGTGTGAGCACCATGTGGTGTAACTGTGCAGGTGCGGCCACTCTCCCATCAGTTCCTTTTTACTTTCCCCGGCTTAAGACGGAGCTCAGCAGTGCTCTTCACTCAGTGTTGTTCTCTGAAGATAAGTAGTTCATTTTCACCCGTTCTCCTTGTTCTTTACCTCGTTACTCATCCAGGTTTGTCTTCCTAAAGAAACAAAAAAACCCAAACCTGTTATCCAAGTTTTTTCCTTCTTGTTCTGATTTTTATCATCATTGGACAGAAACGCCTGGATTAACAGGATTTAAGCATTGCTCCGCATGTAGTGACATGATGCCCGTCTCTGACGGACACGTCAAGTGCATCAAATGTGTAGGCGAGAGCTATGTGCAGCAGGACTGTCACCACTGTGCTAAACTTAAGGTGCATACGTGCAGGGATAGAAAACGCCAGTGTTCCCTCTATGATTTTCCATCCTTGGGTGGGTTGAATTTTCTTTCGGGCGGGTTGAAATTTCTGATGTGCAACACCAGTATTGAGGTTGTGTGAGGATGTGCACCCAACAGTACAAACCAAAATCGTAGATCTAAATATATATTTTAAATAGTCCATAGGTGTGGAAGAAAATATATTAAAACAAGGGATAATTAACAAGCAACAATGCTTATGATTATTTAATATGAAATCAAATAAAAAGAAAATTAACACTACCCTTGGCTGAAGAAGTGGGTTGTGCCCATGAAAGCTCATGATACTATTTATATATTTTTGTTAACCTAAGGTGCTACAGGGCCAATGTTGTTGTGTTTTAAGTTTGTGGGTTTTTTTTTTTTTGTTTTTTTTGTTTTTAGTTATTGACTAACATGGCTACTCCTCTGAGACCTTGGAGTACATGTATCATCATCCTTTCTAACAGACAGATGCATGTTTCAAAGATCCTGCAAATAAGGTTTCATCCTACAAAACAGCCAGCATCACATGTAGTACTTGCTACTTCGGACTCATAAGAGCCAGAACTCTACCAGATAGCAAAGATCTGGCCTTAATGCAATACAGTTTACTATGTATTAATTAGTAACACAGGATTTTTTAAAAAATCATTAAGATCAGAGTTTTAGATATCTACAGCTCTCAAAAAAAACTGTTAAAAGAATCTTTTTCTTTTCTTACCTTAAGCCATTAACATAGGCGTGGGCAATAATTTTTGATGGAGGGAGGGGGCCACTCCAAGAATTTGGTAAGTGGTCGAGGGCCACATTCTTCCATTATGTTAATGGAGGAAGTGTGGGGGTCTGGGAGGGAGGCTGGGTGCAGAAGGGCACTTGAGGTATGGGATCTGGGAGGGAGTTTGGGTGAAGTAGGGGATCATGACCTAGGGCAATGGACTGAGGTGAAGAGGGGGTGCAGAGCCTGGGAGGGGGTTGTGACCTGGGGAGTGCAGGAGGGGGTGCAGGGATTTGGGCTGTGACCAGGGATAGTGGATTGAGGTGGATTGGGGTGCAAAGTCTGAGAGGGGGTTGTAGGAGGGGATGCAGTGTCTGGGAAGATGTATGGTGGCTGGAGCAGAGGTGCAGAAGGTTTGGATTACAGTGGGTAGGGGGCAGAGGGTTGGAGAAGGGAGGAGAGGGGCTGGAGTGCCAGAGGTAGGCTCTGGCTGGGAGACTTTATCTGGCTCCCAGCCAGCAGCCCAGCAGGTTCCTTAGCCAGGATCCCTGCCTTCCAGCCCCTGTATGTGCTCAGGGGAGCTGCATAAGCCATGTTTATTGTTCTGAACTGAATTCTGGGAGCCCAGGGAATGAGGGAGGAGGGGCACTTCACATGCTGCCTGTCCTGAAAACATGCAGCTGCTATTGGTGGAAATCAGCGGATGGGAGCTACTGGTGGTGAGGGCAGCACACGCTGCCTGTCTCCCCTCTCTCCAGGCTCTCAATGTTCAGAAACACACACGTAGCCCTGCGCCTGGCTTTCCTGAGCGCTGAGCAGGGGCAGGGCAGGCAGAGAGCTGACTGAGGCTCTCACAGCCAGATCTGGCCCACAGATCATCTTTTGCCCAGTCCTGGAGTAGAGGCTGGAGCCAGCTTCTCCATTTATAGCAGGAGCAGTAACTGCTGCTTCTGCTTCTTTGAGAGGGCAAGTGCCCCTCCCCCACTTCCCTAGCCAGTCAGCTGAGCTCCCTGCCTGTGTGGGGAACTCTGAACCCCTGCGCGCCCATGTGGGCACACAGCTCACAGGGAACCTTGAAGAACTCCCCCTTAAAATGGTAATACTTGAAAAGGCACAGTACTCTGCCTCTAACCCGGGCACCCAACTGCCCAAAAAATAGAAATCTGATAAAGGGAAAACATCCCCAAAGAAGTGTGCTTTCTCTCTACCTCATAAATCATAGTCACTTAAGCGCGCATTACTGAGAAGTCGGCACTGAGAATTGAGGCTGCGCCACACCTCAGCATGTATGTCGCGCCAAGCGTCTCCGGCACCCAGTGTGGTACCACGAAACAGAGTTTGCTGAACCCCTGTACTGAAACTACAGGCGTTTTGAGACGCTGAGTACCCATTATGGCATCGGACAAACAAAAGGCTAAGTCAGCAGCACCGAGAATATATCTCTTGGCACTACAACCTTCAGCAGCACTGGACCATGGTACCGTCAACCCGGCTGCCACTGTCCCAACCATAATTGCACCACAACAGTTAACAGTACTGATGGATTTGCAGACACAAGCGCCACCTTTGGACACGAGCAAAACATCTCAAGAAAATAAGAGTTATGAAAGGTAAGTAGCCATTTTTTCAAAACGTATTATCTGCCTGAAGTTTTATTCTATGTGGTTTTTCTCTGAGCTTTCTGTATTATGCAGTGAATTCTTTATTCCAAACCATGCCCACTGCGGGCAGATGCTGCTTCGCAGCAGTCTCTTCTCCCCCCCCCCCCACACCCATTATCTGTGATAGATGCAGCAAGGGGGCAGAGGAGCGAATAATCAAGTATTCCTCTCGACTATCCAATAAGCTTAGGATTGTCGGATAGTTGAGTAGTTGATTACTCGCTTATGTCCCTAGTACCTATAGATTAAAACTTTTGTCTCACATGCAAATCTCAAAGGGCTTTAACTGGGGAAACTCGATCAATGTGAAGGATTGATGGTATCCCCCTTCAGCAATTCAGGGGCACCATGCATAGCCTCGTTTTGGACATTATATTTCAGTTAGTAGATTGATTGCAAACTGTTGCATCACCCTCCTCATACTTCTGGTGTGTTCCAGTCAGTCAATGCGTTTAGCAGATCCAGGGGCTGATACCCTGTATTAGTCAAAATAGTTTCCTATGTTTTACACAGTCATCACTGAACCTCTTCTCCATGCACAACTGTAAAGTCCCACCTGTCTTTTCACAAGAAATGTTGGGAACAGCTTTAAAGTTTTGACTTTGTCTTTCCTCAACTATGGCTAGAGTTGCATAAGTCGCATTTGTCTTTGCATAAGTTGTATAGTACAAATACTCAGACTGAAACAGAATAACAATCTGTTAAAAGGAAAGCCTGCTCACATATCTACACAGCAGCAACCTTCATTTTACGAGGAGTAAGGGAAGTCAAAGGAAGAGTGTTCTTCAACTTCCTGCTGTGTAGACAGCGCCGAAAGCTGAATTGAGCTATGTCAATTGCGTAGCTTAAGTCGAAGTAGCTTAAATTAAGTAGCTTAATTTGAGTAGATGTGCCTATAAAATTATATGGAGACAAATTCTGCTCTCATTTACCAGACTGGCTTCTTTGGGATTGTTAGTGGAAATATTTGCAGGATTTGTTCACTTAAAAAAAAAAAAAGTCTGTCCTTGTAATATGGGATCGGACAATTGTTTTGAACGTTGGTCTCAAAGATGTGTCCTTTCAGGCCAATTTCTGTTGCATTTAGATCTTTAATGCACAAGAAGTGTTGTTTAACACTGTGATGGATAGGTGGAGTGCTGGCCTGCACTTGGTGACTAAAAGGTTAAACTCAGGTAGGGGATGTTGGCAGGAAGCAAGGAAAGCCAAAGAGAAAAATGGTTGAAATTTAAATTGCATAGATACACCTGCCTACTGTTCCTTTGTGTGAGTTTTAAACTAGGAGCAGGGGGAAGCAAGATGAATTAAATCAAGCAGTTACCATGCCTACAAGGAATACTGGGCATGGAAATGGACTGGGCCTGGAAGTACGGATCAGTATGGATCGTGAGTAAATAGAGAAATGTATATTTAGTCACGATCAGGGTATTTTTGTTTGTTTGGTTAAACTTCTGTGTGCTAAGTCCATGTGCCTCCCCCCATTCATTAGATCTAAGTTGTACCCAGAGATATTATGTTTCTCTGTGTTTTACTTTGTTTTTTACTCTCTTGCTCTGTAACACCTTGCAACCAAATATTCTTTATTAAGTACTAGCTGGACTTACCCGGCGTTGCTCGGGAAACCAGAGGAACAAAATTTAGAAAATTTAGGAAAGGAGGGGACCCCCAGAGCCACAGACCCTGGGGGCTGATGGCTTCTGGCCCACACCTGACCCTCTGAGAGCAGCAGGACCTTTTTCCCCCCAGGACCGAGCAGCCAGCCCCCAGGAGAACAGTACACAATCATGCGGCCAGTAGCAAAGGGACTTCTCTTTGCAAGGTTGGCTCAGGGATCCACCTGCTCTGCCTTGGCAAGCAAAAGCTCAGAGCTCACATCTAACCCCGATGGCTGGAACCAAACACAGAAGAGCCCCACTCACAGTACGAACAGCAGCCTGCTGGCTTCACAGCAGTGTAATGCATCAAGGGTTTAACCCGGCCCCTGCGCTGCAGCAGGCACATGGATTCCTTCTGCTTGGATAAGCCCAGGAAGCTGAGCAGAAAGGCTGTCTGGCTTTGGTTTTGGTTTCTGGAGGGGGGGTGGGTGGCAGGTGGGGAGCGACCCCGGGTGGAGGGGAGGTTACACGTGGGAGGGGCTGCAGGGGGCAGGGTGGGTGCCCGAGCCATTGTGCGCATGTGGGTGGGGGCACTGCATGCTGGCAGGGGCGGGGAGGGGTGAAGAGGGTCGGTTATGTAACCTCGCAGGCGGGAGGGGGCGAGTCCCGGGAGGCTACACGCGGGAGGGGCGCCCCAGTTTGCGCCCGGGACCGCAGGTGCCATGGGGGGCAGGGCGGGACCCTGATCGGGTCCAAAAGTACCTTAAAACCTTCTCCTGAAAGAAAGATTATCCCATGCAAAGTTTGGTTGCAGTAGCTCTTTTACTGTCCAAGTTATTAGCGCACAAACTTACAAACATTCTCCTTTATATATTAGGTAGGGTGGTACTTGGACAGATGTGGTGGAAGAAAATCAGATTCTCTGTCTATGTGGGGCACAAGGTGGCAGTTAGGGTGTGAAGGGTGGGGAGGAGCAGGCGCTGTCTATGTGGGGCACAGGCTGGCAGTTTGGGAGATGGCAGATGAGGGATGGGGAGGAGAGGGGTGCTGTCTGTGTGGCGCACAGGGTGGCAGTTAGGGAGGTGGCGGGGGAGGGGTGGGAAGGAGCAGGGCGCTGTCTGTGTGGAGCACAGGGTGGCAGTTAGGGAGGTGGCGGGGAACAGGGGGGTGGCAGTGTGCAAAAGAGCTGACCCCGCTCCCCCTTCCTCCTTTTCTCTCAACCCCCTTTGTGTCTGACCCGGCACCCGTTTCAACCGTCAGCGCCCTTTTCCCTGCTGGCACCCCTGCTCTCCCTGGGTCCACCTGCCCGCCGGTTTGCACGGCGGCTGAGACACGCCTGCGCCGTGAGAGTGGTCCTCTGCACACTGCCTCTGCGCAAGTGCCACAGGCCCAGAACAGCGGCGGCCTGGGAGCGCATTGCCGCCGGCGGAGCTTGTGTGTGTGGGGGGGGGGGAGGGGAGTGGGGCCCCTGACACACCCTCCCACAGTACCTTAAAACCGTCTCCTGGAGGAAGGGTTATCCCATGCAAAGTTTGGTTGCGGTAGCTTGTATAGTGTCCAAGTTATTAGAGCACAAACATTCTCCTTTATATATTAGATATCTTTTTGTTTTGTTAATAAAAAAAATCACCTTTTTAAGTCCATGATTTGATTCTTGTGTCCTAGAAAGTAGCATGGGGTCTATGTATGTGTGACTAAGACGTCAGCTATCAGAGATGGCAGTTTGTTTTGTTTTTCTTAAGCTCTCTTCTGGTGGGGTGGGGTGGGGTGGGGTAGGGGGAGAGTACCCCTTTGGAAGAAGTTCAAGTGCTTCTTCCTGGGTTTCAGAAGGGGTTTTGTTTTTACACTTGATGATGGCAGCTACCTCCAAAAGACATGAAATCTGTGACCTTGGGGAGTTTTGTATGCAGAGCCTAGAGGCAAGCTATTTAAGGTCTCTTGCGGGTCCCCACCTTCTGCACTTGGGAGTGGCAGAGTGGGGAACAGCCTTGACAAACACGTTCATTTCAAGAGATGTATTTTATTGTATAGGTAGATGCACAAAATGTATTAACAAATACTCAAAATCCTGTTTGATCCCTGTAGTAAAAAAAGTCTTTTACTGTAATGTACTGATATTTTGCTCAGAAAACGGATGACAACCACAAGCCCGCATTTTGTTTCCTTTAAGCTAAAATGACTAGTCTTTCAGTAAATATGAGAGAAAAAGTACTATGGTACAATTTTACAGAGTATGTTGCATATTTGGGTAGTCATATACCCTACTTCTGTCAATGGCAGTGTTTATATAATTATGTTGCGACAAACCACAAATTAACAAAGGTTTTGTAAATGTGTCATCCTTTGGATGGTAAGTACATGGTACCATTTGAGAGGTAGGTGGTATAGCACCATAATCACTTGAAGTTGTTTTAAACAGTAAAAGCTGAGGATTTGTCAAGAGATTATTGGTAGTGAGTGTCTTCGGGTCCAACACACAGGAAAATACAGGATTGCCAGGATTTAGACAGGAAGGCAGTTGAACAGATTCGATTTTCTCTGTGTTGGTACTTGATGGAAGCATCTCACCAGAAGTCGTTTTCTTTTCCTAATTAAGAGATAATTTAATGAGTTTCTTTTCTTTATAAATAAAAGGGCAGAGCAATTTTTCAGTTTGTTCAATAAAACAATGGTTTAATATCAATCTAACATAAATATTGGCAATCTGAATTGTATATAGGTATATTATTAATTGTGTATGGAAAGTAATGTGTTCCCTGCAAGAGAAAGTTGCAGAGGAGGGGAAAAAAACCATGAAATTTGGAAGAATTTTTTCCAGCTTTCATAGAATTTTGTTGTATTCTTCTACAGGGCCTTATGTGGGTCCCTTACATATTATTCAGCTACTTATCTGAATCCAGTTACTTGGTGGTGTGCTATTTTAAAGATGGTAAGGTAAGCTCTAGGAAAAAGTACAAGGTGGGCAACAGTTTTTGCTAGAGGGGCCACTTAATGAATTTTGGTACATGGTCACGGGCTGGCTCCACCCCTAGAAGGGGTGGGTCTTGGCAGAAGAGGTGGGGCTGGACTAGCTTCCCCCCAGAGTTGTCTAGGGCCAGAGGCTTTGAATTAAAAACACAGTAAAGAGCTCACGGCTCCTGGCCCCACTGGTACCACGTTGCCTGGCAGCCACCCAGGGTTGCTGCGGCTATTTAAAGAGCTCACTGCTCCAGCCCCTGCTGGGGTAGCTCCATGGCTGTGAGCTGTTTAAATAGGATCCTGCTGCCTGAGTGACAGCCTGGAAATTTGGTGGCACAGGCAGCAGAATATAAATAGAAAGTTGCCAGATGCAGTCCACAGGCTGAATCAAAGTGTTACATGGGCCTGATCTGGCCCCCAGACCACATCTTGCCCAGCCCTGAAAAAGTAGCATAGGCAAATGAGGGTTATATAGCATGTGAAATCCATGCTTAGGTTTAGCATCCTTCTTTCACTCAGATCTATCATACCTTTTCTCAGTGGGTTAGAGTTTTGGGTAGGAAGAAGAATAATGCTAACACTTATAGTTTATTATGGCTTCAGTATAGTAATACAGAAAGATTAAATTGCACAGGGAAAGGGCTAAACAAGCATATTTTAATTCTTCTTATATTTGGAGAGAAAGAGGGCATTTTGCATAGTTGTAAAATTTGTCCTAAGGTTTTACATTTATTTTTAAATGGCTTGATTCCAAGTAAGTATAATTTTAGAGTAGTCTAGGAGCTTATCAATAATACAACTCTCTGTATGCACTGAAGTGAAGGAGGGATTAATTCACATATTTGTTTTTACTGTTTTAACTTTTCTGCCAGTTTACAAGATAGCATTTATGGTTTATATTGTGGAGGGCCTATATTGGCAAGGAGATAGATTTTTTTTTTTTTTAATGAAATTTTAGAATGCATGGAAGATTGCAGATACCTGAACATCCCACTTTTTTTTTTTTTAATATCATGCCTTTATCAGCTTTCTGGACATAAGTTTATATGTGAAGATTCCATTCCATTCCATTCCATAGAAGAGAGTACTCCACAGAATTAAACAATCAGTAACAGTTCTTTACTAACAATTATCTGATGTGACATGCAGGCTATTTTCCCAGGCAGCCATTTGCTTGAATTAGAGTAGTCACTAAGGCAGTGGTTTTCAAACTATGGATCATGACCCCAGTACTCACTCGGTCATGGAATATCAGCCATCCCGGGTCTCATTGCTGCAGGGTGATCAGGTGACCAGTAGGGGTGCTAAAGCAGGCTATCTGCCTGTCCTGGCACCACAGACTGTGCTGCATCCCAGAAGCAGCTGGCAGCAGCCCTGGCTCCTAGGTGGATGGTGGGAAGGAGAGTGCACAGAGCTCTGCATCCTGGCCCTGCCCTGAGCACCAGCTCCATACTCCTAGTAGTTGGGAACCTGCTGCTGGCTGCTTCTGGGGAACAACATGTTCTGCGGTGTCAGGAGAGCTAAGAAGCCTGCCTTAGCAACCCCACTGAACAGTCTACTGGAAGCCACTCAAGGTAAGCCCCTCCTGCACCAGCCTGACCCCTCCCCCAAAGCTGGAATCCCCTCCTAATGCACCAAAATTCTCCTCTTCAGCCCCATTCTGGAGAACACACTCTAGTCAAATTATGTTGGATTACGAGCATCAACAATTTTCTTCAACTGGGTCATGAGAAAAAAAGTTTGGCAGTGGTTTTCATAGACCTTTTGTTTAATACTATTCTGATTCTATAGTTTGGGACTAAGGATGTTAAGAAGCGGGTAACTGACTAATTGTGTACTCAATATAATTTGTATTGAGTAAACAATTAATCCATAAGGGGCCCTGCTGTGGCTCTGCAGTTTAAATATAGTAGGAGCTAGGAGCACAGGCAGCCCAGCTCCTATTAATTATATTTAAACTGCAGAGCTGCAGTAGGGATAGGTCTGGGACCTGGCACAATCTGAGACTCAGCAGTCCCGACTTGGACTGGGTCCTGGACCGCTGCGCCTCTGTTTTTTAAATGTAGTAAGAGCCAGGCAGCTCATCTTTAAAAGGCAGAGCTGCAGCAGGGGACCCAGTGCAAACTGGGACTCAGCAGTCCTGGCTCATGCCAGGTCCCGGACCACTGCACCTCTGCTTTTTAAATGTAGTGCCCCAGGTGGCTCTTACTACATTTAGAAAGCAGAAGTGCAGTGGCCTGGGAGCTGGTGTGAGCCGGATTCCCCCCATGGCTTTGCCTTTTAAATGTAGTCAGAGCTAGTGGCTCTTACCGCTTTTAAAAGGCAGAACTGCAGCGAGAGGAAGGGTGAGGGGTAGGTCTGGGACCCAGCTTAAGCTGGGACTTAGCAGTCCCAGCTTGCGTGGGGTCCCAGACCGCTGCGCCTCTGCCTCCCCTACTCTCTCCCCTGCACCGCGGAGATGGTGCTGAGGGGAATCGACACTTTAGCCAGTTCCCCCCAGCACCGACTCCTGCTCCCCCCATTGCTGCTTCTGACACAGAGGCAACAAGGGTGTGTGGAGAGTGAGTAGTCGAGTAGTGACTCGACTACCCGATAAGCTTAGGCTTATCGGGTAGTCAACTACTAGACTAGTTGCTTACATCCCTGTTTGGGACTAGACATCTGCTACAAGTGTCAGTCCTTAGATGAGCTATTCTAACTATGATCTCATGTTGCTCTCAAAGGTAGACGATAAAGATCCCAGTGCTACATCTGAAAACTACATACTGAAATATGTAACTTGTTTATTCACCCCTGACTACAATTCACCAAGGAAAAAAAGCCTTCAAGCCCTGTCAAAACAAAACATACTACTGTACATTTCTCCCCCTAGGGGGAGGATGAGAGAATAAGCAATGTGTAAAAGCGACAAGGAGTCCTGTGGTACCTTATAGACTAACATGTATTGGAGCATAAGCTTTTGAGCAAAGACCCACTTCGTCAGATGCATGTGAGGTCTTTGCCCTCCAAAGCTTATACTCCAATACATCTGTTAGTCTATAAGGTGCCACAGGACTCCTTGTTGCTTTTGCAGATCCATACTAACACAGCTACCCCTCTGATAAGTAATGTGTGACACGTTAGTCATGTGGTGGAAGGCATGACTGGATGGTGTGCTGATACTAAGATGATAAGTATGATATCAGAACGGACCCAGAGTTGTATTCATTCATTCTGAAGTCATTCTAACCTGGTCACTTTTAGGGGTTCCGCTGACCTGAAGGAAAGCTCTGGGTAATCTCACAAGCTTGTCTTTTACTAACAGAAGTTGATCCAATACAAGTTATTTCCTCACCTCGTCGCTCTAACTTGTACCTTGACTGGTTTAGATGAAACTTTAGGTACAAGGGAGATATTGTTTAAAAAAACCGAACAAACCATTTATATACCTCTGCTGCTACTAATACAATATTTGATTAAAATTGACAACACTTTTAAATACCCAGTTTACTTATCCCCATCTTTCCTTTTTGCGTTTCTTTTAGATGAGCCAATAAACTGGACTGAAGCAGAAGTCTGTAGTTTACGCAGCCACTTTCACTGTCAAGTTCTCAGAGCTGCACTAGATGTTTAAAAATACCAATGCCCGCTGTCTGGCATTACAGGTAAGTGCGTGGAGGCCTCTCGTCTCCAGATCCCATGCCGTAAATGTTTGTTTTACATCACGTAACAGGGTTGTGTTTGTTTATCCCTTTCTTCCCGACTTTTAAAATGCCCCCGGGGAGCCCAGCAGGGACTTGGTGAAACGGCCAGGAACTCTACGGTTGTCAAGGACTTCACCCCTCCCTCCGACAGCTGAGAAAAGCGGCCAGGGCAGCTGGCTGCGCAGCCGGGCACGGAGCGACAGTGACTTGCAGCGCCGGGAGAAAAGCCGCGGCCTTACCCCGCCTCTCGCTCTGTGACCAGCAGGCCGGCCCAGACGCGCGCTCCGCCGCTGCTTACCGCGCTCCGCCTGAGCCTGGCCGCCCCTGCAGCCCCGGCTCTGCAAGGCCCCGGCGTCTGCGGGGGCGTGCGGCGTTGCCATGGCACCAGCCCCTCCAGAAGCCGGTGACGGTTCCTTTGTTGACAAGCCGCGCTGCCCTTTGACCTACCTGCGCCGCCGGCCCGCTGCTGCCTGGGATCGGTAGTTCCCCTCGGGCTCCGGCCGCAGTGAGTGCGCGGGGCGCGGACTACGCTTGCCAGTGTGCTCGGCCTGAGCAGCGATGCGCAGGCGCCGCTCCCCCTGCCGCTGCTTGTTTGTTGTTTTGTGAAGGCGTCAGGCGCCAGCAGCGCAAGCCCGCGGCGCCCCCGCCCCCTGTCCTCGGCTGGCTGCGGCGGGGGTCGCCGCGCCGGGCCCGATACCTCAGGTACGAGGGGCCGCTGGGTCGGGTGGGAGGCAGACGGACCCCTTCGGTCGGGGAACGAATCTCGCCTTGTCCCGCAGCCCGTGGCGACGGCGCCACCCGCTCCCCGCTGGGCTCCCTAGGGCTCGCGCTCCTCGGGGGCAGCCCCCTCAGCTTCCCGGCTGGCAGAGCGCACCTGCAGCCGCTTCCCTCTTCTCCTCGCTCAGGCCCCCCCCCGGCTGCGCCCGCTCGAGCGAGAGCGGCGGGCAGGGGAGCAGAGAACGGGCGGGGCGCTGGTGTCTGTGCCCAAGCGAGTGAGGCCCCTGCTGGCCTCAGGCTGCCACTGGGTCGGAATATGCGCACCTGATTCGGTATTTAATCACCCGTATTATATGGTAAGTGGTGGCACTACGGGGAGCGTATTCACTTTATATAGCCCATTCTCTTGTCGCTTGCTGTGGCTTTGCAAAGGTAAAGGTCTGCTGTTGGGAAGGAGGTTTCTGGATGATGACAGCTAAGCTTTGCTGCTGCCATTAGAGCGAATCCCATGGGTTTATGCTTACTTAGGTTGGGTGCTTGGCACTTTTCCTGCGTCTCTTCTGCCATGTCTGCCAAATGGTGCTGCTTTTAATTTAGCTTGCTTCAGCTCGATAATGTTTTAGAGATGTGACTAATTGACAAATCGACTACCCGGTAAGCATATGTTTATCAAGTAGTGACTCAACTAGTCACTTCCCCCTTTCTCCACTGCCTTTATCGGGGGGCAGGAGCCAGTGCTGGGGAGAGAGGGCTTAAAAGCTGGTTCTTCCCAGCACAGTCTCCGCAGGGGGCAGGGGAGGCAGAGGCTAGCAGGGGACCAGGTGGGAGCTGGGAATCAGCTGATTCCTGGCTGTGCCCAGTCCCAGAACTGCACCTGTGCTTTTAAATTTTATTAAGAGCCATCAGGCTCTTAATACATTTAAAAGACAGAGGTGCAATGGAGGTCTCTTACTACACCTCTGTTTTTGAAATGTATTATTTGGGACCAGGTGGCAAGCCAGGAATCAGCTGTCCCAGCTCACGCCCAGTTCCCCCCATTGTGCCTCTGTCTTTTAAATGTATTAAGAACCCTGTGTCTCTGAATGTATTTAAAAAGCAGAGGTGCAGCATCTGGGATCTGCAGCTCTTAATACATTTAAGGGGCAGAGCTGCAGTAGGCTAAGCTCCTGGGCCTGAAAGCTAACCCCACTGCTGCTCTGCAGTTTCCCCCCTTATTGACTAATCAAGTAGTCGATGGAAATTCCATTGACTACTCGATTAACTGATTAAATGCACTTTAACATCCCTAGTTTTAGTAAGAAATGGAATAGCTGTCCATTCCTCATGGTGAATGGTATATCCTTAGTGGTAACATTTACAGCTGAGTGCAAAAAGAACTTGAATTGCTCACTATATTGGTTAGTAAAATGACACTGTTTATTACTTAAATATAATACGTAATAAACAGTCAAATGAAAAATTGACTCTTCGATCTTGGATATTGTGTATTATGATTTCCCAACTTCCATCTGTTTCATCATCGCCATACATGCTTGTGACCAATGTAATGTATTATGTTTCATAAATGATGTGATAGTTTACACTGTTGAATGTTACTTAAGCTGTTTTGGCACCATGCTACTTTATCTTTAGCCCAAACATCATAATACTCATGAGAGAAAAAGCAATAATAAATTTGTAGAGCACAAAGTCTAATATAAAGGTTGCTGTATTTTTGGATTGATTGGTTTTAGTAAAGCAGAGCAGGTGCACAGAACTGTGTGTTCACATCATGCCCTGGAAATTCAAACACTGGTATATCACAGCATTAAAAATGGTGAGTTATTAGAAATCTTTTGATAGAAATATGTTGATCTGAGGAAGCAGAAAATAATTGCTATTATACTTGAAGACTGAGTTCTAGAAGTAATTTAAATTTGCATGATGATTGTGCAGTAGCATATTTATTTACTTATAATTTGTTCTGATAATTTTTTGATAAAACAGAAATAAAACATTCCTGGAGAAGAGTACTTGGTTTCCTAGTTAAAAGTGGAATAACTAGCTGAAATAAATTAGTTCACTTTCACTAAGTCATTTAATTCTTCTTTGTCAACATTTGCTCAGGTCTTTCTGTTCTGACAGATCTTGTTTCAAGATGGAAGAACTTTGGAGTTATATGTAGTATGGAATTATTATTATGCTGTTTGAAGTTGGATATCCATTTTATTCCAGCACTCATTTTGGTGAATTGGACATATTGGTAATACAACAGAAATATAAAATACTAAGAGATGTAGGCTAATAGTTACTAAAATCTTTATTTTGTATTCTGAATATTTATTCTTTAGTAAACTGTAATAGGAGCTGCCACATTTGTGTACAGTGATATGAATAAACTGTTTTAAAAGGTACTGTCAAATTTGGCTACAGCAAGTCAAGATGCTGTCAAATTCAGAAAATACATATATTTGATAAAATGCAAAAGCTAGGTTTGAAATTCATTAGATTTCAAGTTGACACTGTCTCTAAGTCTTTTAGTATCAAACAGGATATCTTGGTGGATAGTAATGGCTGGATGACGAACTTCTCCAATCCCTTTTGGTTTTATACATTAATACTTTTAAAATATATATTTCTCTTTGAGCAACTATTCCATGGATGATAATCATAAAACTGCATTAGATTATTTATATGGGCTATTTAGTATTAGGCTGTATATGTAAGATAATAGTTATTTTGAAAAAAAAAAAAAAGCAGATACGGTAAACAAGAGGACAATGGCCTTCCTTTTCATGTTCTAAAATATGGTTAATAGCTTTATGCTTCCTATATTTAATAAAAGAGCACGTTTAAAATAGAAATAAATTGCTATGAAATGTAGCATGTTCACTTGGTTCTATAACTCCTCTATAAGACTGCCTCTATGGAATCCACAAAGAGAGGTTCTTCCAATTACAGAATATGAGGTGGGTGTTGGGAAGCTCCCCTCTCCCTCCAAAAATACCTACACAAAGTTTTGATTTCCTGGAAACTGTGTGAGGTCAACCTCATGGTTTTCCTGGTTTCTCTGCCATGATTTGGTTGCAGATAGGGAATGATTTAGCACAGAATTCCTTGACAGCAAAACTTTGAATGAAAGCTAATATATGTACATATTACTAGAGCGGCTAGATTGTTTGGGGACATTGTAATCCTAATGATTTATAATTTTGCTGAATAGATTTTTAATATTTTAAGAAGGCATGTAACTGTTGCATGGGAAATGCAATCAAGAAACCTTTTAAAGTCAATATAAAATATAAAGTTGGATGCAATATTGTACATGGATCTTTTCTGGGGTCTTCTGAAGCAGATTGTGTGTAGATCTTTTGAGGATTTTTTGTATTTGAAAAGTGGTATTTCATACAATTGATTCAAGTCCTGATACACAGCACGCTTTGGGCACTACATAAATAATATTTCAGAAAATGAGATGTTTTCAGAAATCCAACCACACTGTAGATGTAACACTGTACTCTCTTCCCCCCTTTCCCTGACATTTTGGCATGATCACTATTTGGGAGGGAAATGGATTATTTTATGTAATGTAAGCAGTGCAGTGAAAATGTGTTACCTTTCATTTAGCAGTTCTTAGAAAGCTTTAAATTATTGCTCAAAACGAATTTTATTTGGTCTAGTGCAAAGGAAGACTTGTTAATCCTACTATTTGGTGCCAGTAGGCTGGAATGTATCACATAAGTGGAGCTAGCTTCTATGTAAGCCAAAGCCCCAAGATGAGCAGTCTTTCAGGACTAGAACCAACTTTCTGTGCTGAGCAGCTTTTTCGATCCAGGCTCCAACGCCAGCTTTAGTCCCAAGCTGAGCAGGCCTCTGTCTAAGCCAAAGACCCGGGCAAAACTGACTATGAAAGCTGAGACAAGTTTTAAATCTCATTAATCCTGCAGTCACCCACAGGGCCCTCACCAGCGACCTCGCAGGTCCTCTCGCAGGCCGAGGCCCCTGTAGAGATGGGGCTGAAGGGTTCTTCATCCTCCTCTTCTGACGAAGCCCTGGTGACACTCTCCCTTCCATGCCCTCCATGGACTCGAGGGCACGCTAGGACCTACTTCGGCGCCTGGCTCAGAGCCGGGAGGTCCAGGCCGAGAGGGTGTCCGAGGACTCCAACCCGACTGTTGACATCTTGCAGTCGGATACCCCTACTAGAATGGCCCTCTCCATTAACAAAACGGTGGCCAAACTGTCTAAGTCCCTTTGGCAAACCCCAGCCTTTATCCTGCCGAAGGACAAAAGGGCCAAGTGTCGGTACTTTGTGTTCCAGGAAGGGAAGGAGTATCTTTTTTCCCACCCACCGGCAGGGTCCCTGGTCATCCATGTGGTGAATCAAAGGGAGAGACAGGGTCAACTGGGCGCTACCCCTAAAAACAGGGATGTCAAGAAAATGGACTTATTAGGCAGGAAGGCCTGTGTGTCGGGAGGCCTACAATTTTGCATAGGGAACCAGCAGGTTCTGCTGCCTTGCTATGCCTATAACACCTGGGTCTCCATGGATAAGTTCACTGAGCTACTCCTCAGGGACTCTCAGCCCAAGTTTAGAGCCCTCTCGGAGGAAGGCAGGGCGATCTCTAGGGCCGTGCTTCAGGCTGCCCTCGATGCTGCTGACACCGTTGCACATACCATGGCTACGGGGGTTAGTTATGCGCCGCAGCTCCTGATTGCAGGGGTCTGGAGTGCCCCCTGAACTGGAGAACACCATTCAGGACCTCCCCTTTGAGGGCCTCTTCTTATTTTCCTAGCAGATGGACCAACATCTGCACAGCTTCGAAGATACCCGGGCCACCCTAAAGTCTTTGGGTATTCACACCCCGGCTACCCAATGGTGCTCCTTCTCAGGCAGGAATGCCCCTTGATCCTCCCAGCAGAGCGCACATCCTGACTTCTGTCACCGTAACAGGAAAAGTAACGGGAAGAATGGCAGGCGCCGTCCTCAGCCGCCCCAGGACCAGAGTCAGGGTCCTCCCATTAAATCCTTGGGACCTCGCCAAGGGTTTTGAGGGTACGCGCGAGGACAGCCTACCAGCCTCACCCATCCCCTTTTGGGATTGCCTGTTCCCTTTCCACCGGGCCTGGGAATCCATTACCTCGGATTGTTGGGTCCTAGAAATGGTGAAAAGGGGGTATGTCATCCCCTTCTGTTCTTCCCCCTCCCCCCCCCATCCTCCTGCCCCGTCTCTCTTCAGGGACCCCTCTCATGAGCTTCTCCTGCGGGAGGAGGTGCTTCAGCTCCTCACCTGGGGGCCACAGAGGTAGTTCCCCTGGCAGCGTTGGGCAGGGGCTTCTATTTCTGGTATTTCTTGGTCCCCAAGGCCAAGGGTGGATTCCGTCCCATCCTGGACTTCCGAGACCTCAACACTTTCGTCATCAAGAAGAAATTCAAGATGGTGACTCTGGCATCCATCATTCCTTCCCTAGCCCCCAGAGATTGGTATTCTGCCCTCGACCTAAAAGACATGTACTTTCATATTTCTATTGTGCCCCACCATCGTCCGTTCCTCCGTTTTATGGTGGGCAGGGACCACTATCAGTTTATGGCCCTCCCCTTTGGGCTTTCCATGCCCCCTGCCTCCCAGGTCTTCACAAAGTGTGTGGCTGTTGTTGCTGCCGCCCTCAGAAAACGAGGTGTCCATGTGTTCCCAGATCTGGATGATTGGCTTCTATGGGGATGCTCCGCCAATCAGGTATGGGCCCACATCATCCTGGCACAGAAACGCTTGCAGGAACTGAGCCTGCTTCTGAATATAGAATCATAGAACCATAGAGCTGAAAGAGACCTCAGGAGGTCATCAAGTCCAGCCCCCTGCTCTAGGCAGGACCAATCCCAATTAGATCAACCCAGTCAGGGCTTTGTCAAGCCGAGACTTAATACCTCTAGGGATGGAGACTCCACTACTTCCCTAGGTAAACCATTCCAGTGTTTCACCACTCTCCTAGTGAAATAGTTTTTCCTAATATCCAACCTGGACCTCTCCCACCACAACTTAAGACCATTGCTCCTTGTTCTGCCATCCGTCACGACTGAGAACAGCCTCTCTCCATCCTCTTTGGAACCTCCCTTCAGGAAGTTGAAGGCTGCTATCAAATCCCCCCTCACTCTTCGCTTCTGCAGACTAAACAGACCCAACTCCCTCAGCCTCTCCTCATAGGTCATATGCTCCAGCCCCTTAATAATTTTGGTTGCCCTCCGCTGGACCCTCTCCAGTGCATCCACATCCTTTTTGTAGTGGGGGGCCCAGAACTGGACACAATACTCCAGATGTGGCCTCACCAGAGCCGAATAAAGGGGAATAATGACATCTCTGGATCTGCTGGCAATGCTCCTCTTAATGCATCCTAATATGCCATTAGCCTTCTTGGCTACAAAAGCACATATCCAGCTTCTCATCCACTGTAACCCCCAGGTCCTTTTCTGCAGAACTACTACTTAGCTGGTTGGTCTCCAGCCTGTAACAATGCTTGGGATTCTTCCGTCCCAAGTGCAGGACTCTGCACTTGTCCTTGTTGAACCTTATCAGATTTCTTGTGGCCCAATCCTCCAATTTGTCTAAGTCACTCTGGACTCTATCCCTGCCCTCCAGCGTATCTACCTCTCCCTCTAGCTTAGTGTCATCTGCAAACTTGCTGAGGGTGCAATCCGTCCCCTCATCCAGGTCATTAATAAAGATATTAAACAAAACCGGTCCCAGAACCGAACCTTGGGGCACTCCGCTAGAAACCGACCGCCATCCTGACATCGAGCCGTTGATCACTACCCTCTGGGCCCGGCCTTCTAGCCAGCTTTCTATCCGTCTTACCGTCCATTTATCCAATCCATATTCCCTTAACTTGCTGGCAAGAATATTGTGGGAGACCGTATCAAAAGCCTTGCTAAAGTCAAGGTATATCACATCCACTGACTTTCCCATGTCCACAGAGCCAGTTACCTCATCATAGAAGCTAATCAGATTGGTCAGGCATGACTTGCCCTTTGTGAATCCATGCTGACTATTCCTAATCACTTTCCTCTCCTCCAAGTGCCTCAAAATGGATTCCTTAAGGATCCCTTCCATGATTTTTCCAGGAACCGAGGTAAGACTGACCGGTCTATAGTTCCCTGGATCGTCCTTCTTGCCTTTTTTGAAGATGGGCACTACATTTGCCTTTTTCCAATCATCTGGGATCTCTCCCGATCTCCACGACTTTTCAAAGATAATGGCCAAAGGCTCCTCAATGACATTTGCCAACTCCCTCAGTACCCTCGGATGCATTAAGTCCGGACCCATGGGTTTGTGTACGTTTAGCTTTTCTAAATAGTTCCTAACCTGTTCTTTTCCCACTAAGGGCTGTCCATCTTCATCCCATCTTGCATCACTTAGCGCATTAGTCCAGGAGCCCACCTTGTCCGTGAATACAGAGGCAAAGAAAGCATTGAGTACTTCAGCTTTCCCCACATCATCTGTCACTAGGTTACCTCCTTCATCCAGTAGGGGCCACACACCCTCTCTGATCACCTTCTTCTTGTTAACATGCCTGTAGAAACTTTTCTTGTTATCCTTCACATCCTTAGCCAGTCGCAATTCCATTTGCGCTTTCACATTCCTGATAACCCCCCGGCACTCTCGAGCGATACATTTAAACCCCTCCCTGGTCATTTGTCCAAGTTTCCACTTTTTGTAAGCTTCCTTTTTGTGCTTAAGTTCACCAAGGATTTCCCCTGAAAGCCAATATGCCCAAATTGACTCTGGTGCCTATCCCAGTAATAGAATTTATGGGCGCCACCCTGGACTTGGCGGGGGCCAAGGTCTCCCTTCTCAGATTCCGCTTCCTGGTAATCAGGTCAGCAGTCTGGGACATGCAGACGTTCCTGATAACCATGGCCAGAGCCCGCATGCACCTTTTGGGCCTAATGGCCATGTGCACCTGTGTAATACAGCATGCCAGGCTCCGCATGCGCCCGCTGCAGATGTGGCTGGCGTTGACTCTCAAACCATCCTTTCATGCGTGGGACAGAGTGGTGACAGTTCCCCCCAACGTCCTTCGCTCCCTGGACTGCTGGACCCGGAAGGAGGAGGTCTGTGTCAGAATCCCATTCTCCAGGCTGCTATCGACCCTCCGGCTTGTGACGGATGTGTCAGACACTGGTTGGGGGGCCCATCTCGGAAACATGCGGATGCAAGGTGTGCATCGCCTGTGTGGCCTTCTTCCCCCAGCTCAGGGGCAAACTGGTCCTCATCCTGTCCAACAACACGTCGGTGGTTTTGTACGTGAACGGGCAGGACAGGGCCTGCTCTTTTCACCTGTATCTGGAGGCCCTTCCCCTGTGGGATCTCTGCATCGGGGCGGGTATCCACCCGATTGCCTCCTGTCTCCTGGGCTCCCAGAACACTCTGGCAGACTGACTGAGCAGGTCCTTCTCCAGGCACGAGTGGACCCTCAGGGCGGGTGTAGCCCTGGACATTTTCTGCAGGTGGGGATTTCCCTGTCTGAACCTGTTCGCCACTCGCTGGAACAGGGAGTGTTCGGGGTTCTGTTCCCTCATGGGTCTGGGAAGGGGGTCTTTGGGAGATACGCAGCTAATTTCCTGGCCCGGGGGTCTGTTGTACGCATTCCCATTATTCCCGCTGATCCACCGTATGGTCCTGGAGGTCTGGGAATTCGTGGCATCCTTGATCCTCATTGCGCCTGCATGGCCCAAGCAGCACTGGTTTTCCACCCTCCTGAGTCTGTTGTGTGACAGGCTGGTTGCACTCCTGCTAGTCCCCGACCTGATCGTGCAGGACTCTGACAGCCTTCACCATTCAGACCTGTGGTCCCTGCACCTGATGGCATGGAATTTCCATAGCTGACGGTGGTGGAACTTCAGTGTTCGGCCCATGTGCAGGAGGTGTTGCTGGGGAACAAGAAACCTTCTACTAAGGCTACTTATCTGGCTAAGTGGAAGAGGTCTTATATCTGGTCTCCACGGGTAGGGTGGTGATGCCCCCAATGGATGCTCCAGTTCCCCTGGTCCTGGACTACCTTCTGGATCTCAGGCTTCAGAGATTATCCTCCTCCTTGATTAAGGTCCACCTAGCACCTATCTTCGCTTTTCACCTAGGTGCCAGGGGGTAAGACCCTTTTTGCAGACCTGATGGTAAACGGGTTTTTGAAGGGCTTGGACAGGCTTTATCTGCATGTTTGGCAGCCTGTCTCCCAGTGGGATCTTAACTTGGTCCTGTCCAAACTCATGGGACCTCCATTTGAACCCCTGGCAACATGTTTGTTACTACACCTGTCCTACAAGGTATCCCTTCTGGTGTCAGCCAGGCGTGTATCCGAACTGAGGGCTCTCACTTTGAACCCTGCTAAACAGTTTTCTTTAAGGGCAAAGTCAGGTTACGCCCCCATCCTACCTTGCCTAAGGTGGTGTCGAACTTCCATGTCTCTCAGGACATTTTCCTGCCGGTCTTTTACCCCAAATCCCATGCATCGGGTAAAGAACAGGCGCTGCACGTTTTGGATGTTAGGAGGGCCTTAGCTTTTTATTTGGGGAGAACAAAGCCCTTCCGCAGGTTTCCTCAGCTCTTCATTGCCATTATGGAGCGGCTGAAGGGTCAGCTGGTTTCCGCGCAAAGGATCTCATCTGGGATCATGGCATGCATTAGGAAATGCTATGGGCTGGCAGGGGTCCCAGCTCCTCCCCTTATGGCCACTCTACGAGAGTGCAGGCCTATGCAGCTTTTGTGGCTCAGGTCCCGACACTGGACATCTGCAGGGCCGCCATGTGGTCCTCTGTCCACACCTTTGCCAATCACTATGTGCTGACGCAGGCCAGGGAGGATGCTGCCCTGGGTAGGGCTGTCCTCCATTTGGTGGAAGGTTAGAACTCTGATCTCGCTTCCTGGGGTTTCTGCTTTGGAGTCACCTACATGGAATGGACACGAGCAAGCACTCGAAGAAGAAAGAATGGTTACTTATCTTGCCTCCCTTTCCTCAGAGTAGTCCTGTAAGAAGGAACTGAGGGGGTGAAGGGCCAGCAGGGGCATATATTGGCCAGTATACCAGCGCCACTCCAGGGGGGCTCCCCTGCTGGCCCAATGGTTATTGCTAAGGGAAAAATTTCCAACAATGCATGCATGCTGCGTGCACACACCTACATGGAATGGACATAAGCAGCACATCTTGAAGAACAACAGTTACCAGGTAAGTAACCATTCTTTCTACTTCTTTTGCCACTTGTTTCTCGCTTGGAAGTCTTAATACTCTGACATCACTATTGGTTGCTATGGTATTGATTATAATGTTTCAGACAGGGTTATGGCTTGTAAAGTGGAGCTATCCAATCCCAAAGCTCTCATAATGAAAATGTATGCACTCACTGTATTGAAAGAATTGTAGTTTATTTATGTTAAAACAGGGTAACAATGGGGAAAAATAATGCATAAACCATATGTCAGAGCTCTCTTCCTCTTATCCCCTCTTCCCCCACCCTCAACTAGACCTTAGATATGCTTAGTTCATCCTTTATCAGAGTATCTTCTAATCATGTCTGATTTTTTACTCAGAAAAAATAATTGTCAGGCAAGGTCTTCTCTTACAGGTACTTGCTCCTTGTTTTCGAGTTCATTTATATTTCTTCCCTGTAAAAAATCACTTGAGAAGAAGAAATAAAACAAAACTAATGTACATTGGACAGACAATACTCCCCTCAGGCTCGTCGGAAGAAGTGGATTTTGCCCACAAAAGCTCATGAGATATCTATCTATCTATCATTAGACTCTAAGGTGCGACAGCACTACTTGTTGTTCTTAAAATTATAGACTAACACGGCTAACCCGCTGAGATTATTAGACAATATAGGAAGACACATCCAAATTTCAACGCCTTCCTCCAAAACATGGAGGCCCTAGAACTTTCTTAAAATTATCAACCAATCAAACAATGAAGGTACCAATGGTTCTTGATGTCTGTGTAGAATCTGTTGTTAGTACTCTTCCTTTCTAAATGAAAACTAATGGTTCTTATTAGCCTCTTTTAACTATCTAGTCTTTTAGGTGCTAATAGACTCCCAGTTCTTCTTTCTTTAAAAAAAAACAAACAAAAAAAAACAAACAAAAAACAAGTCATGTAGCACTTTAAAGACTCACAAGATGGTTTATTAGGCGATGAGTTTTCGTGGGGGCAGACCCACTTCTTCAGATTATATTCTGAAAGTGAATAGGCATGACCATTATGTAACAGAGGGATACAATGAAAAAGTAAACAAAATATACGGTAACGAATCAGATACATAGCATAGAAGGTGGGGGGGGAGGGGAAGTAACAAGGAAGGAGGAAATTGCTTATTGTAAGCGTCAAGTAAGTGGCTTATCTGGAATTACTACGAATATCAAAAGGTGGGGAGGCTGTCTTTGTAATGTGTAAGGTAATTATCAGCTAAATTAAGGCCCATTCGCAACGTGTCGACTTTTAGCATAAAAAAGAGTTCTGAAGTCTCTTTCTGTAATCTGGTGTTAAAGTCTCTTTGTAGTAAGACACATGTTGTTAGGTCTTTAAGGAAATGGCCAGTTTGATTAAAATATAGGGTAACAGGTTTTTCTGTGTGGCGATGTCTGATGTGTGATTTGTGAGCATTAATTCTCTGGCGAAGTGACTGACCAGTTTGTCCAATATACATCACAGAGGGACGTTGTTGGCACATGATGGCATATATCACATTGCTGGACGGACAGGAATATGAGCCCTTGATCATATAACTGACATGGTTAGGTCCAGTGATGGTGTCTCATCAGGGTAGGCCCACTGGTCAGTGAGGAGGGAGAAACAGTAACAGGAAACTTGGAAATGGCAGAGATGCTAAATGACTTATTTGTTTTGGTCTTCACCAAGAAGTCTGAAGGAATGCCTAACATAGCGAAGGCTAGTGGGAAGGGGGTAGGTTTAGAGGATAAAATTTAAAAAAAAGAACAAGTTACAAATCACTTAGAAAAGTTAGATGTCTGCAAGTCACCAGGGCCTGATGAAATGCATCCTAGAATACTCAAGGAACTGATAGCTAAAGACTCAGATACCTCCTCTGTCATCTTTGGTAAATCATGGAAGACAGGAGAGATTCCAGAAAACTGGAAAAGGGCAAATCTAGTGCCCATCTATAAAAAGGGAAATAAGAACAACCCAGGAAACTACAGACCAGTCAGTTTAACTTCTGTGCCAGGAAAGATAATGGAGCAAGTAATTAAGGAATTCATCTGCAAATACCTAGAAGATAATAAGGTGATAGGGAACAGCCAGCATGGATTTGTAAAGAACAAATCATGTCAAACCAATCTGATAGCTTTCTTTGATTGGATAACGAGTCTTGTGGATAAGGGAGAAGCGGTGGATGTGGTATACCTAGACTTTAGTAAGGCATTTGATAAGGTCTCGCATGATATTCTTATCAATAAACTAGGCAAATACAACTTAGATGGGGCTATTCTAAGGTTGGTGCATAGCTGGCTGGATAACCATTATCAGAGAATAGTTACTAATGGTTCACAATCCTGCTGGAAAGGTATAATAAGTGGGGTACCGCTGGGGTCTGTTTTGGGACCGGTTCTGTTCAATATCTTCATCAACGATTTAGATATTGGCACAGAGAGTATGCTTATTAAGTTTGCAGATGATACCAAGCTGGGAGGGGTTGCAACTGCTTTGGAGGATAGGGTCATAATTCAAAATGATCTGGACAAATTGGAGAAATGGTCTGAGGTAAACAGGATGAAGTTTAATAAGGACAAATGCAAAGCACTCCACTTAGGAAGGAACAATGAGTTTCACACATACAGAATGGGAAGCGACTGTTTAGGAAGGAGTACGGCAGAAAGGGATCTAGGGGTTATAGTGGACCACAAGCTAAATATGAGTCAACAGTGTGACGCTGTTGCAAAAAAAGCAAACATGATTCTAGGATGCATTAAAAGGTGTGTTGTGAGCAAGATACAAAAAGTCATTCTTCTGCTGCGCTGGTTAGGCCTCAGTTGGAGTATTGTGTCCAGTTCTGGGCACCACATTTCAAGAAAGATGTGGAAAAATTGGAGAAGGTCCAGAGAGGAGCAACAAGAATGATTAAAGGTCTAGAGAACATGTCCTATGAAGGAAGACTGAAAGAATTGGGCTTGTTTAGTTTGGAAAAGAGAAGATTGAGAGGGGACATGATAGCAGTTTTCAGGTATCTAAAAGGGTGTCACAAGGAGGAGGGAGAAAAATTGTTCTCCTTGGCCTCTGAGGATAGAACAAGAAGCAATGGGCTCAAACTGCAGCAAGGGAGGTTTAGGTTGGACATTAGGAAAAAGTTCCTAACTGTCAGGGTGATTAAACACTGGAATAAGTTGCCTAGGGAGGTTGTGGAATCTCCATCTCTGGAGATATTTAAGAGCAGATTAGATAAATGTCTATCAGGGATGGTCTAGACTGTACTGGGTCCTGCCATGAGGGCAGGGGACTGGACTCGGTGACCTCTCGAGGTCCCTTCCAGTCTTAGTATTCTATGATTTTAATAAACCATCTTGTTAGTCTTCAAGGTGCTACATGACTGGTTTTTTGTTTGTTTTACCAAGATCAGATTAACATGGCTATTTCTCTGTTACTTTTCAGTTTTTCCTGTTCCAGAGTGGCTTTGAAGCTTATCTATGCACTGCCTCTTTTTCTCCTCCCCCCACCAATTTTTCCTCCCTCCCCCCTCCCCTTTCTTCCCCCATTTATTCTTGGTTCTGGACATCCAACGCTCCGGTCATCTGAAGAAGTGGGTTGTGCCCACAAAAGCTCATGATACCATCTACATGTTTTGTTAGTCTTTAAAGTGCTACCAGACTATTTGTTGTGTTTTAAAAAAATGTGTAAGAATTTAACATGGTCCAAACAATGTAATTTCCCCTAATCTAGGCCTGAGCAAGGGCTGACCTCTTTTTACTGAAATTTTCCCCAAATTGAGAGAGAGAGATACTTGGTATAGAAATGTTAGTCCATATAGTTAAAATATGCTGAAGTTACAAACCTTTGAAAACCAAGTTCTTTCAGTGATAAATGTAGGGCAACCTTAACAGTAGTTGTTTCTACCTGTAATACACATGTAATATGTATACATACCTAGTATGTGTGTATGGGGTGGCTGTGCATGTATATACACATGTATACTTTTGCATGCTGAATAATATAAATAAGTAGAGCTTTTAATGATTTTCACAATCTTAGCCTTCTAAATGTATTACTTGGGGGTTTTGTTTTTATCATGATGTACATTGTTGTAGCATACAAATGTATCTATTTGCTGAATACTTTCAACAGTAACTGGAAAATGTTGCAGTATGTTTGAAATAGTAAAACTGTAAGGTTGTAACTTTATCCAATTTTTTTATTAGTAGCAAATATGACAGTACAGTAGATTACCCAAGGTCACAATCTGAACTCCAGTTACTTCCCTTTATAAAAGCTTATTAGTACACAACTTCAGTTGTTTACTTAACTTTAGTAAGCTTCTTGTAGTAAGCTTCTTGTAATATGTTAACATGACCTGAGGCATATATATATATGAGAGAGAAGACTAGCAGTTCTTCCTGTGCTAGCTTCCAGTTTTTGTCTTTTTCTTTTTTAATATTCAGAGATCTGGTGTCAAGTTAAAGTATATTATCTATGACCTCATATTTGCATATAGTTTCTGAATTTTTATTAAACTTGTTCTTGCAGTAGTGTGCGTTAAGTCACTTCTGCTGATCAAGTAATTTATAATTCAGTGATATGAGTAACTGGATGGTTGTGTGCTGTGGATATGTTTTAATTTGAATATTAAATGATTTGTGTGTAGGTTTCAAATGTATATCCGATTTACATTCTGATACCATTCCTGTGTAAAGATTTTTGTTTTTTTTCAGATACCTTTTTAAATTGCTACAATATTTTACTAGTTTTGAAGGTATTGGAAATATGCATGTTTTCAGAATCTGTTGATTTAGCAATCTACATTATTTTAGTTTGAGAATATAAAAATAATTTGACCAATTACAGCATTTACAAAGTTTGCTACTTTTAAAATTAGATTTAGAAGACCTCATTAATTGTATATTAGAAAATAATTTGATTAAAAATGAGATCTGTGGCTTTTTACCTTTGTTACCACTTGTAATTTAACTCAGGCTAACCAACAGTGACAGAGTAATGTCTATTTGATCTGAATAAAATGAGTTGTTTCAATTTGCTTTGAATGCATTGGCTGTTCACTTCACAGTTGGTTATTGGAACTATTGTTGGTAGTCCCAGCAGGGAAATCAAATGTTTAATGGTCTGTGTGGACTGAATGTACTCTTTCACCCTTACATGGTTCATCTAGGTCAGATCATTTGTACTATAACTGCCCTTATTATTCATCTTTTGTGGACTTAATTTTCTAAGTATGTAAATTTGGTACCTCTTATTGCATTGACTAAACTGTAATGTAAGAGAAGTGAATGAGCAATAATCATTATAACTTGTATTGTCCAAAAAAGTATGATGGAACAGAATTTAAAAAAAATAAAAAAATCTTATTCCCATAACATTTCTTGATATACTTAAGCAAGATTTTTAATGGTTTCAGTATTTATTAGTTAGTTTTATTCTTCTTTTACTTTTGTTCTTTTACGCTCAGGGCTGCGCAGAGGTGTTTGCATATCCAGGGCAAAATCTGAAACGATGCTTCCCTCTTCCAAAAAACTACTGCCGAAGAGAGGCTTTTGAGTGGGGGAGTTGGAGAGTGAGTCCATCGCAGTGGTTCCTGTCTCAAGAGGCTGGGCCCATCTCTCTACTCAGGGTGTTGCAGCTTAGCACAAGGGATTGCAGTGCAACTCATGGTTGCCTTGGGGACAGCTGGCCAAACTTGAATGGTGCTGTGCATCCAGTCACAGTGCGACTGCATTAACCCAGTCCCTGGGAGGCTCTTTTGCTGCTTTGAGAGGATGATAATATGGCAGACAAATTAATATGTAAATGTTTTTTATTGTGCATGTCTGATAGCAGCTTTTTCTTGGTGTCCCTGAACTCTTGAATGATGGGGGAAACTTTTGGCAGAGGGAAAACAGCGACCATGGGTCCTTTAAGGGTTCTCTTCCCCCTCCCCCCGAGGGTGGCGAGACAGGATGATATATCCTGAGCTGAGGGCTGATTGGAAAGGGCTCAAGTAGCCCCGTGCGCCTGGGGATGGTGGAATCTCTGTATACCTGTTCCTCTTGTCAGAGTCTGCCTGCACTGGGGTCAGCAGCACAGGTGTCAAGAGCAGTTATTTGTCTCATAGATGGCATTCTTCTCTGATAAACTGGAGTAGGAAGGCAATTTAGTGGAAGGTATTCCCTAAATAAGTGAAGGAATGGAGGTTGGGGCACCTAATTTATATTGCAGCTGAGTCCCTTTTCCGTAGTCCCCTTAAATGTATATGGTGGAAGAGCAATGGGGGTCTTGGTAATGGGATGGGACCAGGTTTCAAGTGGGGGTGGGCTGATGACATTCTTTGAACACATGACTCGTGTACATTTCAAAAGCAGAAGTGCTGCAGGGAGCATGGGGTGAGCAAGGACTCAAGCAGTCCCCATTTCCCTGTCCTCTTTGTGGCACCCCTGCCCTTGCTGCTTCCATTCTTACAGTTTTTCAACCATTTGAGTGCCCTTTTAGGCAACAATCTTCAAGTAAGGTATGCATTTACTGTGTTCTACTGATAATGGGGACTGTTGTGGGGGACAACAGACTTGAAATTTGAATTTTATAGTTATAAGAACATAAGAATGGCCATACTGGGTCAGACCAAAGGTCCATCCAGCCCAGTACCCTGTCTGCCGACAGTGGCCAATGCCAGGTGTCAGAGGGAGTGAATCGAACAGGTATGATCAAGCAATCTCTCTTCTGCCATCCATCTCCACCCTCTGACAAACAGAGGTTAGGGACACCATTCCTTACCCATACTGGCTAACAACCATTAATGGACTTAACCTCCATGAATTTATCTAGTTCTCTTTTAAACCCTGTTATAGTCCTAGCCTTCACAGCCTCCTCAGGCAAGGAGTTCCACAGATTGACTATGCGCTGTGTGAAGAAGAACTTCCTTTTATTTGTTTTAAACCTGCTGCCCATTAGTTTCATTTGGTGGCCCCTAGTTCTTATATTATGGGAACAAGTAAATAGCTTTTCCTTATTCACTTTCATCACACCACTCATGATTTTATATACCTCTATCATATCCTCCCTTAGTCTCCTCTTTTCCAAGCTGAAAAGTCCCAGTCTCTTTAATCTCTCCTCATATGGGGCCCATTCCAACCCCTAATCATTTTAGTTGCCCTTCTCTGAACCTTTTCTAATGCCAGTATATCTTTTTTGAGATGAGGAGACTACATCTGTATGCAGTATTCAAGATCTGGGCATACCATGGATTTATATAAGGGCAATAAGATATTCTCCGTCTTATTCTCTATCCCTTTTTTAATGATTCCTAACATCCTGTTTGCTTTTTTTACTGCCGCTGCACACTGTGTGGACGTTTTCAGAGAACTATCCACGATGACTCCAAGATCTCTTTCCTGATTAGTTGTAGCTAAAGTAACCTCCATCATATTATTTGTACAGTTGGGGTTATTTTTTCCAATGTGCATTACTTTACATTTATCCACATTAAATTTCATTTGTCATTTTGTTGCCCAATCACTTAGTTTTGTGAGATCTTTTTGAAGTTCTTCACAGTCTGCTTTGGTCTTAACTATCTTGAGCAGTTTAGCATCGTCTGCAAACTTTGCCATCTCACTGTTTACCCCTTTCTTCAGATCATTTATGAATACGTTGAATAAGATTGGTCCAAGGACTGACCCTTGGGGAACACCACTAGTTACCCCTCTCCATTCTGAAAATTTACCATTTATTCCTACCCTTTGTTTCCTGTCTTTTAACCAGTTCTCAGTCCATGAAAGGATCTTCCCTCTTATCCCATGACAACTTAATTTACATAGAGTCTTTGGTGAACGACCTTGTCAAAGGCTTTCTGAAAATCTAAGTACACTATATCTACTGGATCCCCCTTGTCCACATGTTTGTTGACCCCTTCAAAGAATTCTAATAGATTAGTAAGACATGATTTCCATTTACAGAAACTATGCTGACTTTCCCTCAACAAATTATGTTCTTCTACGTGTCTGACAATTCTATTCTTTACTATTGTTTCGACTAATTTGCCCGTTAGACTTACCGTTCTGTAATTGCCGGGATCTCCTCTAGAGCCCTTTTTAAATATTGGCGTTACATTAGCTATCTTCCAGTCATTGGGTACAGAAGCTGATTTAAAGGATAGGTTACATACCATAGTTAATAGTTCCAAAATTTCACATTTGAGTTCTTTCAGAACTCTTGGGTGAATGACCTCTGGTCCCGGTGACTTGTTACTATTAAGTTTATCAAATAATTCCAAAACTTCCTCTAATGACACTTCAATCTGTGACAAGTCCTCAGATTTGTCACCTACAAAGGACAGGTCAGGTTTAGGGATAACATCCTCAGCCGTGAAGACTGAAGCAAAGAATTCATTTAGTTTCTCCGTAATGACTTTGTCCTCTTTAAGTGCTCCTTAAAGTCCCAGGGCCCTACTGGTTGTTTAGCAGGCTTCCTGCTTCTGATGTACTTAAAACATTTTGTTATTACCTTTTGAGTTTTTAGCTAGCTGTTCTTCAGACTCCTTTTTGGCTTTTCTTACAACATTTTTGCACTTAATTTGGCAGTGTTTATGCTCCCTTCTATTTACCTCACTAGGATTTGACTTCCACTTTTTAAAAGATGCTTTTTTTTTCTCTCACGGCTTCTTTTACATGGTTGTTAAGCCACGGTGGCTCTTTTTTAGTTCTTTTCTACTATGTTTTTTAATTTGGGGTATATATTTAAGTTGAGCCTCTATTATGGTGTCTTTGAAAAGTGTCCATGCAGCTTGCAGGGATTTTACTTTAGTCACAGTACTTTTTAATTTCTGTTTAACTAACCTCCTCATTTTTGCATAGTTCCCCTTTTTGTTCTTCCTACCACAGGAATGTTAAATGTTATTATATTATGGTCACTATTTCCAAGGGGTCCTGTTATAGTTACCTCTTGGACAAGATCCTGCGCGCCACTCAGGACTACATTGAGAATTGCCTCTCCCCTTGTGGGTTCCTGTACCAGCTGCTCCAAGAAGCAATAGTACAAATGTATATTTTCTTCTGTGATTAGTTTTGGCATCTGAAATCACCAGTGTTGTTTAATGGATTTTTAGCCAAGAAAATTGTCAGATATGCAAGTGAACTTTAAATGCCAGTGTTGATGGTCACCACCTTTGCCCAAAAGATGGACTGTTAATTTTATATAATTCTGTCTACATGACATGATGATACTATCACATTTTATGATCTCATCAGAATCCTGAATAGAAATTGTTGCTATGCAGTCATGCATTGTTTGATATATTACCACATTACACAGTGTGTAAAAGACAAGTGATTCCTGCCTGGCCATTCAAAGAGGAAAAAGATTATTGTGGAGGGAGAAGGTTAGGAGACTACCAACTTCATTCAGAAGACATGGTGTCATAGAATAGGATCTCACTATTGACTGAAGTTTATTTGTCCAGGCTCATAAAGGCTCATATGTGCCATGAAGTTAATCTGCAGCTTTTTGATAATAAAAGCTCATAACTCATAATATGCAAGACAAAGTAATAGCATGCATACAGATACTCTGTACTGATTTTTAGTTTTTACTGGGTGTATTCCTGGCAGCTAGCTGTGTACTAAATATATAGAGTTCTTGGTGGGCATCCCAGGATCTGTTGTTTTGCTGCTAAGTAGTGTGCATCTTGGGTTTTTGTCTCTGTTAATTGTTGGATCCATAATAAGTCAGATGGGTTCAAATTTTTAAAAATTGTATTTTTTCCACTGCCTCTGATCCATTTTTCCTGTCTGCCATTTTTGACTAGTGCCCAAATGACAGTGCTCCATGTTGCTGCTCTGGCAACTGCAAATATGCAGAGGTTTCTTGGGCTGTATTTGATCTCTGAAAGAAATGAATTTGGCTTTGACTCTGTCTACCACACCGTTAGACAAGTGATGTGGTGACAGCAGCAGCTCCTCCCTCCATTAGTAGGTTCAGTGTGGAAGAAAGTGGGATGTGGACAAGGGGAAAAAGAGGAACAACTGATAGTAGATGAATGGGTCATGGAGCAGCTTGACATTGTAAAGTGTTATTTTGAGTTTTGGGAAAGCATCATAAGTTGCTGGGAAAGGATCATTCTGCAGATCTTGGATGACCAACAGTGGTGAGAGATTACAGGATGCACAAGACAATCTTTTTTATGTGCTGAACTAACCCTGGAGTATGCAGCTGGTGATCATTCTGTGGACAAGTGAGCTGCCATTGCCATCTGAAAGCTGGTCACACCCGAATGTTACCACTCCCATAGTCAACCAGTTCAGCATGGCAAGATCAACAGCTGGAACCATTGTCATAGAGGTGTGAGATCTCAAGAAAACAGTATTGTTGCACCAGGTTATAAAGCTTGACAATGCTCTGATAGAAATTTCACTCATGGGTTCTCAAAGTGTATTGGAGCAACTGATGGGATCTATGTGCCTGTTATTCCCACATGCACATCAGGGTCTGAATTTGTAAACAGATTTATTTTTCCATGGTATTCTAAGGACTGGTTGTTCACCATGGCAGATTTACATACATAAATGTGGGATGATGTAATGCCCCTTTCAGAACTCAGTTTGTTTTATCTTAATGGAAAAAGGACTGTTTACCTAGTATGGGTATTAACTGTGTGGAGATCCTAGGAGATCCAGTTTTTCCTCTGTTTCCCTGGTTAAAGAAGCTATCCATAATTTGCTTGGGCAAAAAGAAGGAATTGTTTACCAATTCAGTAATTGCAGAATGACAGTGAAACATGCATTTGGCCATTTGAAAGGAAGATGGGTGCTTTTTGTGGAATAGGTTGGGAGTTGTAGAAAAAAATGTGTTTAAGATTATAACTGTAGGATGCACAGTATTTGTGAGAATAAAGAAAAAGCTTTACTGGTGTATGTGAGGTTAAAGTACAGAGACTTGCTTAGCAGTTTAAGAGGTCAATAAGATATTCAGTAGAAAATGGAAACAGCCAAGACAGTATTGTCAGGGAATCCTATTGATTTGATTTGATTCTGTGATCTGAAAATTGGCAACTGTATATCCAGCTGTTATCCTGTGAATAGGGGTAGGCTAGATTGAGAGGTTTAGACTCAGAGGAGTAGCCATGTTAGTCTGTAACTTTAAAAACAATGAGTAGTCCTGTGGCACCTTGGAGACTAACAAAAATATATATAGTATCCTGAGTTTCGTGGACAAAACCCACTTCAGCATGAAAACTAATGATACTATATACAGTGAAACCTTTGTTATCCGGCACTCTGTTAACCAGAAAACGTTGTCAATTGGCATTGCCCCTAGCCACACAGGCCTGGCTTGGTTTACCCTGATTGGCTTAACAATTTTTTATTTAAGTACTAATCATCTTTAACTCAAAATAGAAATGTGAGACCAACTGCCTCATGCTACAAAACTACCAATATTAAAGAACAATATTAAAAACTTGAGTTTTACTATTATTGTCCATTGGTTTTTCCTAGGTTGATGGGACCCTCAGATAACCGGAATTTTTAGATAACTGGAATGCCCTAATACCCGAGTGTGCCGCATAACACAGGTTTTACTGTATATTTTGTTAGTCTCTAAGGTGCCACAGGACTAGTTGTTGTTTTTGAGACGCTTAGCGTTTTTATGGGCAATAAAATTTGGCATTGTGAACAGTCCTTTTTTTACTGTGTATCTTTGCTTAGCTACTTTTGTAAAACCCAACAAATTATTTCAAATTTAAGGGTTGTCTGTGTAAAATATATTGATGACTCCATATGAATGAATTTTTATATGCTTTTGTTATTTAATAATCAATTATGTAACAAAAATAAACCTTTAACTGAAAAAAATGGGTTGTTCTTCTTAAACAATACATTAAACCGCAATCTTTTATCTACAAAAGCGATGAGGAGTCATGTGGCACCTTATAGGCCAAAAGATTTATTGGAGCATAAGCTTTCGTGGGCAAAGACCCACTTTGTCAGTTGCATGTAGTGGAAATTCCAGAGGTAGGTATACATGCATGTGACAAAGAGGGTCTTTGCCCATGAAAGCTTATGCTCCAATAAACCTGTTAGTCTATAAGGTGCCACAGGACTCCTTTATCGCTTTTGCAGATTCAGACTAACACGGCTAACCCTCTTAATCTATTATCTAACAACTCCAAAGAATTCTTTAATAAACAATAGTGAAAGCAAAAATCCAAGTACAACAGTATAGTGTGAGGCAGAACACAAAGCAGAGTGGATTAAAGTTGCAGGTGAGTATATGCCTTTTCGCTGGTACTTTTTTTTTCAGGAGTCTTTTGCCAAGTCAAACCAATGGTCCATCTAGCCCGGTGTTGTGTCCTTATATAGTAGCCAATGCCGCATAGGAAATCCTTCAAAGGAAAGGATTAAAAGGGAAATTATCAAGTGATACATCCCCTGTTTTCTACTCCCAGCTTCTGACAGAAGGTTTAGACACAACCAGGGCTGTAATGTAGTAGATTAATCGATAAGCAAAAGGTTATAGGTCAATGCTATAGACTACACGCATTTCCCTTCCCCCTCCCTTGCCAGTACATTTTTTAGCAGGCTGCCCAGCTGCCTGGCTTAGTTCTGGCTCCTGTTGGGTCCGGGACCTGCTGTGGCTCTGCATTTAAACTGTATTAGGAGCCAGGTGAGCAGGCAGCCCGGCTTAGTTCTGGCTTGTGACAAGTCCAGGAGATCAGATCCACCCTAGACAGGAGTTGCTGCCACCCCACGCTGCTGCCTCTTTATCAGACGTAGCAGCACAGGGCGACAGACAGCTGGTCCACAAGGGGAGCTGGGTTTTAAACTGGCTCCCATCATGGACCAGCTCCCGCCTGGCACCCTGCAATGCTGCCTCTGATACAGCGGCAGCAGTGCAGAGTGGCAGGAGGCTCTCAAGGAGTGAGGCCGGAGCGCATTGCCTGCCGGCCCCACCCCCAGGGACTATAGAATAGTCGACTAACTGATAAGAATTCATGAGGTTACTCGACTATTCAAGTAACCAGTATTTAATATTTCTAGACACCACATCCCCTGACAATGAGTTCCACAGGTTCACTGTGCATTGTGTGAAGTAGTACTTCCTTTATTTCTGGAGTTGCCATCCTTTAGGGGACTGTGGGGCCTGGGACAGCTCCCCCCTACACCTCAGGCCCTGCCCCTGCTCTGCCCTCCTTTGCCCCTACTCCACTGCTTCCTGCAAGCCATGTCTCCTGAGTGACACAACCTAAGGTATTATTTGGAGGGTGTAGGCCCTCCAGCAGGGGTTGGCCTCCCGCTGCACTCACTGTAGTGGCAGGAAGTGGAATGACCCATGCCCAGCCCACTGTGCTTCCTTGAGCCCAACTCCCAGCCATCTCCCAGGGGAGGTGTGTGGGCTGAGGCCAAGTTGCTCTGCTTCCCATTGCTATGGTGAAGTGAAGTTATCTGGCTGGGAAGTGGTGGGGCAGAGCGGAGCAGGATGCTTGGTGATTCTGCTTCTTGTAGCTCCTGCTCCCACTGATGAGTACAGGTATGGGCTTGGCCCCTACTGCCAGGGTCAGGAATGATAATCCCTTGAGGCCGAGGGGCTCCCAAAGTTCAGGGCCCGGGATGGCTCCTTGAACCATTCAATGGACAGGATGGCTGTGCAGAAGCATTAGAGGGCCTACAAGAGATGAAATCTCAGCGGCAACTGTTTTCACTGCCCTGAATTTTGGTTTA
Source organism: Pelochelys cantorii (assembly GCA_032595735.1). NCBI lineage: Eukaryota > Metazoa > Chordata > Testudines > Trionychidae > Pelochelys > Pelochelys cantorii. Next base: position 19,478,761 of record CM064338.1, read on the forward strand.
TGAAGGAAATGGTGTCTGGGAGCAGTTCTGCATGGATACAGCAGGGAGGAGTTACTTGTTTCTAATAGCCTATTTTGTCCAGGGGTTGCATAAAGTGGCTGGGTCCTGATTTGCATTTTGCATTGCCTGCTGACCTAACAGCAACACTGGCTTTGTCTTGCCTCTGTATCTCCCTGTACTTTCCAATCTTGTCTTTTGGCATGACAACACTGTCCCTGCAACTGCCACACTATCTCTCTCCATTCCATAATCTCTCTGGATAGCTCCCTGTCATTTTCCCTCTATTTGCTATTTTTGTTTTTCTTCGTGGCTGTGCAGTGTGCTCTGCAAATATTGCATCCTGAACTTTCCCCATTCAGGTTATCCAGCCACTAAGATGTTGATGTTCTCAAGGCCTTGTCCTTGAGAATCTAGCCATTGTAGGTCCTATGATTGTGGGAATAGGAAAAACCCACAGTGGATTATTGTTTATATTGCAGAGAGACTATGATAGCATTTTTTTCCCTATGTGTTTCTGATTTTCCTTCTCTAAGATTCTTCACATCTAGTAAGTGGTATGTACAATGAAGAGGACTGCATTGAAATTTTTGTCCAGAAGCTTTTGACCACAAGCTAATATGAGTCAACAGTGTGACACTATTGAAAAAAAGGCAAACGTGATTCTGGGATGCATTAACAGGAGTGTTGTGAGCAAGACACGAGAAGTCATTCTTCTACTCTACTCTGCATTGATTAGGCTTAAGTTGGAGTATTGTGTCCAGTTCTGAGCACCACATTTCAAGAAAGATGTGGAAAAATTGGGGAACAACAACAAAAATGATTAAAGGTCTAGAAAACATGACCTGTGAAGGAAGACTAAAAGAATTGGGCTTGTTTAGTTTAGAAAAGAGAAGACTGAGAGGGGACATGATAGCAGTTTTCAAGTATCTAAAAGGGCATTACAAGAAGGAGGGAGAAAAATAGTTTTCCTTGGCCTCTGATGATAGGACAAGAAGCAATGGGTTTAAATTGTAGCAGGGGAGATTTAGATTGGACATTAGGAAAAACTTCATAACTGTCAGGATGGTTAAACACTGGAATAAACTGCCTAGGGGGATTGTGGAATCTCTATCACTGGAGATATTTAAGAGCAGGTTAGATAAACATCAGTCGGAGATGATATAGATGGTGCTTGGTCCTGCTATGGGGGCAGGGGACTGGACTTGGTGATCTCTCAAGGTCTCTTACAGTTCTAGTATTCTATGATTCTATGCTGTTTGGCTTTGTTGTTGTGGCTTGAAGGCTCTATGTGGTGGATGGTAGTGGTGGTATTTGGGAATATTGTTCCCAGTCTGGCTTCGCAGTTTTGCTGTGCATTGGTTGCACTTACATGGTGTCAGAAAAATTAGTGGGGGGCGCCTGGGGAAGAGCAGATACTAATACCCTCTCCATCCTCTTTAGGCTGTCCTGACTCTACATTACAGTGCGTAGATGAGAGGAGTAGGGGTGGGAGCTGGAGGTTTGGTAAGATCCTAGTACTCATCTGCCTACAATGGCTGCATCTACAGAAGAGCTTGGAGAAAAGCTAGCACAGAAGTATAACACGGCAATAATAATTGTAAAGATAGGAACTTACATGCCAAAGATATCTTGAAAGAATTTACCCTCTCAGTCCTGGCCTTAGTTTCTGTTAGGAATTGAATTGGGTACCTGCGTAGCTAGTGTCAGGGTTCTGAGTACTGAAGAGATCCTGGCTTTCAGGGGACAGCTCTTCACAGATCTCCTAGTGTTCATTCTCCAGTGACTCCTGCTGGTCCTCCTTGGGAGTGTGGAGGAGAGCAGTCTGCAACTTTCACAACCTTGCTGATTGGGTGGTTGTGTAATAGTGCAAAATACTGTCTATCTCCTCAAATATTCCTAGACTAGGGATGTTAGGGAGTGAGTAATTAGCTAATCATGTAGTTGATAGAATTTCTATCAACTACCTGATTAGTCGATAAAGGAAGAAGCCTCAGTCTTGGCTTGTGCTGGGTCCAGGAGCTACCCGCTGCTGCAGCTTTTCAGTTTAAATGTAGTAGGAGCTGGGCTGCCTGCATGCTCAGCTCTTATTACATTTAAACTGCAGAGCTGCAGTGGTGATAGTTTCCGGATAGGTTCAGTCCCAGCTCGCACCAGGTCCAGCAGCCCACATCTGTGTGGGGTTCCAGTGGGGAGTTGGGACATCCCCCACCTCCTCCCGCGGACAGGGGCTGCTGCTGGAGCAGCACAGCTGTGAGCAGGGGCTACTTTGGCAGCAGCGAGGACAGGGAGCAGCCTGGGCCTACCACGGGCAGAGGCTGCTTCGTGGCAGCCTCCCTTGCCCTCCTCTGCCTCCCATGCTGCTGCCTTTGATAGAGGCACCAGCACCGGGGGGGGGGGGGGGGGAGGGAGGGCAGGCAGCACGAGCTCCTGCTCTCCCCCCCCCGCCCCTCCTTGCTGCCTCAGATACAGATAAGCCTAGGCTTAGTTAGTTGACTACTCGACTACTCCCTTACATCCCTATCCTGGGCCATTTCCTCAAATTCCTGATTATAACCTATATTCTCCTGAACTGTTGTTCATTCTTGTTCTTGTATTATTTGGCACCCTGGTTGTGGATCCTATGGTCATCTCCTTAGCTATGTCTACAAAAGATTTTTATTCCCATGGCTGATCACAAGAACTTTCAGCAGCAACTGTTCTTCACATATGGTGATGAGATCCAGGGTCTCTGCATGTCTCCATGCAACTGCACAAATCATGTTGTAGGATTTCTTGATTAATATTGCCACAGTCCAATGGCCAAAGCCTGATGCCTCTCCAGTTTTTAAACAGGGGAGGGCAGCCAGTCACCTTTACACCAGAGCAAGGAAGTTCATAGAATTAAACAGGTCCATGATGGTTACCCACAGAACAGTGGGATAGCCAGTAGAGTTCTGACAGAGTAATCAGAGTAATGTACAGCACCATTATGTGCATATGAACAATAAACCAAACTCAATTTTGCAGCAAACTTGCTTCTAGAAAGAGAATTCTAGGTTTTACAGTAAATGTGGAGTTAGTGCACTGTAATTAATGCTGTTTGTGTGTTCATAGTGTTGTTGTTTTTTAAAACAGACTAGTGACTTAATCCAGTTTAAAACCTCCATGTAGAGAAGCCCTCAAAACGTATCTGGTAGCCTTCTTGCACTTGAACCAAATATTATTCATTTTAATGAGTCACTTTCCATTGGTTTTAATTTTTTTTAAACAAGGCCTGTAGGTAATCCAAATATGTTAGCAAAGCACTGGCTAATATTTTTCTGAATGTATATATAAAACATGAAGGTTGTGATAGGTAAATTTCCTTTCTTTAAAATGGACCAAAATTTAGGGGTTTTTTTTGGTATTCTAAATTGATATCTGAATTGTTAATTGTAAAGAATTTTTAATCCTATTAGCAGTGGTCACTTCTGATAGTTACCGTGTATTTTAATCCTAAGTATCTTAGCTGAATGAAAAAAAAAAAAAAAGGCAAATTTATAAAATAATTGCTAATAAATTTGGCTATGACTGTAGGGATTAGACAAATGTAACTTTAAGAAACCCAATAGTGAACCAGATTAAGTAATTTTTTCCTGTGAATTCCTAGCTACAGTTATGTATTTGAAGTGACTTTGACATTTATCTTTGAAAAGAGTTCTATTTCATGTTGAGTTCATATTTTGTAAATATGGTTAAATATATAGAAAGGGATACATGCAGCATGGTTATAATTGAAGTAAATGTGTTTACATGAGTTATTACTTTAGCACTCAGGAACATTTTGAACTAGCAAATAGTGTGTATTTATGAAACAAAGTGTAATAACTCATTTCTTGAGCTATCTATTTAATCATCACTTTGTAGATGTTTTGTTTAATCTTGGTATCCTCTAAATTCACTCATCCATTCTGTTGGATGGTTAATATAATTTTCTGATTAATGTGAAATATTTTAAAAGTTTGGTAAAAGTGTACATTGTTTATAAAGTAGATTAGATCTTTCTAAATGAAGAACTGATGACAGTTTTCATTTTTCAGTCTTTTGGGTGCTTAGAAACTTAGACTGTATTTTAGCAACATTAAAAATAGGATTTTATTTGTAAATGGGAATAAATAAACATGAGGTACAACTACACATTTACTTTTCTGAAAATCACTCCTTAACCCCTCTCTTATAGTAGCGATTATAAGCTCACAGTTTATTGTTACTAAATTCCACCTTCATATTGTTCTCATAAATCTACTTTCTATACCACCATCACAATTCTCACTTCTTTGAATCACTATTAGGGATTTCTTGTTTAGGGGAGGCAACTCAAGAATGATTGTATCTTGTTTTTGAGGGTTGGGAGGAACGTGGAAGTAACTTCAGTGGGCATTACTTTGTAGAAGATTCAAAGTTTGTTTCCTTGGAGCATGCTGGACTTCAGACTGGGGAATCATACGGTCAGTCATCCGAGAACCACAGTTGCTATGACAAGTAATGGTTTTAATTAGATTTCATTAGTTGTGCAGTGTCATAAGCACTCTTCACTTTAATTTTTAATTGTCTATCTGTTACAAATATTCGTGGCGTATATTACATAATTGCAGTTTGTTTTCATCATATTTTGAGCATTTTAGATGGATAATAGGAGTGTGTAGCCATGAGGTCCAAATTCATTGCAAGGAGGAAAACATTGCCCATCTTGTAAAATCCAAGTAAAAAGTCCATAAGCTTAATATTTTTTTAACTTTACAAGAATTATAGCTTTAAATATTGAAATATAAAAGTATACTCTTTTCTTCAAACAGACCTCTTTTTATTTCAATTTATTCCAACTCTGTAAATTGTAAAGTACTGTATAAGTATTAAAGCCTTGTGATCTGTGCTTTTCTAACCTGGATACTTTTTATTGTTATTTTTAGAAATAAAAAATGATGATGTATATTGCATGCTAACATGATTTACTTTCCCTTGCAGCTACTTTGAAAATGTCTGAAAATTCCAGTGACAGTGATTCATCTGGTGGCTGGACTGTCATCAATCATGAGGTACTGTCTCAAGTAATATTAAACAGATGTGATTAACTTAAGTCACATTAGTCTTCTAGTTTACGTTGTTCTGTATAGTCCATTGCACCTTTTTCCTTTTTTAGTTAGTACATTTCCATTTATGTGGCTATTTCACACAGACGTAGAGGAGAAAGGAACATTTGTAAAATAGGAAGCTGTGACTGCAAAGCTATAGAAGTTGGCGCACACAGTTGGAGGTTGGTACAGTATCTGATATGACTTTTAACCTTTAAAACAACAACACAACATCACACACACACACACAATCACCCAACCAAACAAAAAGTTGATTAGATTTTAAGTTGATGTCCCTTTAAGAAATTCAGAGTGTTTTGGCCACTTTTTCTCCTTTGGTGCGTTTCTCTTCCCCCCCTCCCCCCCCAAAATTGATGTAGTATGTCATCTGCACTTTCATTATCATTGCTAGTGTATTTCCACTTCTCTTCCCAAACCTAATGTGGGAAGAGGACAGTACAATAGTTCCTCCATATTACTACCACCAAGCCAGTAGTACCTTGAACCATGCCTCACCAACTGTGGCTTTTGATCACACCTCCAGCCTTTTGACTGCACCACCAGCTTTGTGTTTCTTCCCTCTTCTTGTCCAAAACCATGGCAAGAGGCCAGTGTTTCAATGCACAACAATGTGGTGGTAAAGAGCCTTTGAATCCAATCTTCACAAGCAACCTACAACCAGTATCTTTTAGTCAAATGCTCCTCTTTGTGGGGACTTGCTAATTAGTCCTCTGTATTTTGGAATTCAAGATATACTGGGTAGGAGTTGATTTAGGACTTGTCAGCGCCACTGAAGGTTTATTAACAGAATGCTAGTGTAGATAGGGTTCTGGTTCCTACTGTTGTTTTTAACCATTGTATTTTCTAACACTCTTCAGAATATATCTAGATGACATGATGAAAAAAGACAAGCAGACGCAGACACTTTTTCTGCATCAGCACTTCCAGTATTACTGACTACTGTCATATGAGCTGAATCACTAGTAGCATAACCCATTAGTCAGTGTGTGTTAGGCATCCCCATCTGTGTCCAGTTTACGGAGCATGGGAATTATCTGTTACAGCCCCCAGGTACAACTGTTGTCATCACAATAGCAATGGTGGGAGATTTGAGGCGGGGAAAAGGCTGTTGGTGGTAACTCCTATATGTTCTGAGAAGGGGGTCAAACAAGGAACAATTCTATGGGAGTAAACAAAGTTCATGTCCAACAAGCAGACCAACGGTCCTGGTTCTCAATGGTAATTCCTTAGTTACTTTTGTCTCCATCTGCAGGATTTGGAAAATCTGCTTGCTCACAGTGAATAAGAATATTGCACAAGTGAAGAGCGTCAATTTCTGCAGAATTTAAGTTTTCATTTAAAAAATTAATTAGTCTAGCTTGTATGATTGCTATGATAATCTTCCAAAGATGTATTGAGAATAAATGAATGCACCAAATTCTTCAAAGAAAGAGGTCCAATGTTAAGTGATCAGAAATGAGACAGTATTTTCTCTGTGGTTTATAATTGGTTCATTATAGTCCTCTATACACCACTTAGCAAAAACAAGGCTTTGAAGCTGGTGGGCTAATATTTCATTAGTGTCAGGAACAATCAAGTGAATAGATTCATCCTAAGGAGCTACAAGGTAGCTTCCGGTGTATTAAGGACTTCTATACCAGCCTCCCACCTCATTTCAGTGATTTTTGGCATGGAAATACTTGTCAAGTCTCTTCATTTAGAAAGTTAAAAATAATTTTCAGAGGTTGAAAGCAAGCTTTCAGAAAGTCCCCTGGTGGCATTATTTAACTGAGATGTCTCTTTAAATCTCTTTAATTTTTCTGCTATGGCTAGCAACACAGACATAGATTATTGTTCCTAGAAACTTGACACCAAAACAAAGCAGTTCCTAGCAGCATCAAAATATCAAGGAAGGATATTTGAACTGATGGACAAAGCAGCATAAAAGGGAATTCAAACCATACTGAAGGTCACACAGTCCTTCAGAGGCTATTCTGTGGGAAACAAGAATAAGAGGACTAATACAATAGAGTAAAATGGAAAAGAGGGAGAAGAAATGACTCCAGGGAAGACTTCTACTGTATAAGAAAAGTAGCCCCACCACATATCATTCCACATGATCCATAGTATAATCAGTTGGAAGAAGAGGTGAACTCTTCTCTTCGCAGACAATTGAACTAATCAGTATTGGACATAATAAAAATGTTAATAGAATGATCTAGAATGCCCAAGCTCAGATTTCTTTAGTACCAAAATGGATCAGCAAAGTTAATAATTTTTAAAATTTAAGAATGACATAAGAAACAGATGTCTACTACAGACTACCAAATAAGGAAGAGGTGGTGGGTGAAGTGTTTCTATGAAAAAATAACAGAAATATCCCCAATACTGCTAGTAATGGGGGACTTCAATTATCTCAACATCTGTTTGGAAAACGTAATATGGCAAAATACAACATGTCCAATAGGTTCCATGAATGTACTGGAAACAACTTTTTGTTCCAGAAAGTTGAGGACAGGCTGTTTTAGGCTTGATTCTAGCCAACCAGGATGAGTTGGTAGCAAATTTGAAAGTACAAGGCAATTTGGGTGAAAGTAATCATGAAATATGATGGATTTTATTATTCCAAGGCAAACAGGGAATGAGAGCAGCAAAATAAGGACAACAGACTGCAAAAAAGCAGACTTTAACAAAGGTTCCATGGGAAGAAAATGCAAGAGAAAAAATGCTGGCAGTTTTTTAGGAAGATACTGTTATTAAAGCACAACTGTACCACTGCAAAAGAAGGGTAGGAAGAATAGTAAGACAATATGTATACATCAGGAGCTGTTTTGATGATCTGAAAATAAAAAAGGAGTCTTACAAAAAGTGGAAATACGAACAAATTGCTAAGAAAGTACACAAGAATAACACAAGCATGTAGGAACAGAATCAGAAATGCTAAAGCCCAATATGAGTCACTCCTAACAAAGGGCATAAAAGGCAATAGGTTCCTTAAAGACATTAATAGCAAGAAAAGACAAAGTAAATTGTAGATCCTGTACTTTGTGGGGAAGAAAAGTTAATAACTGATGTCATCAAGAAAGAGGAGGTATTCAATACTCACTTTGCTTCAGTGCTCACTGAGTACGTTTGTGGTGGCCAGATATTGAACACAAGTAATATTAACAAGTGGGAAGGAATGCAAGCCAAAATAACAAAAGAACAGGTTAAAGAATATTTAGATAAGGATGAGGCTCTGTATCTGGTTGAACAGAAGGGTATAGCACAAACCTGGGCCCCTTACAGTAGGAAACGGAGCCTTTGTGGAAGGGTGACATGAATTCTGCTCGCCCTAGACAGAAGCAAAGTAGGTGTTTCCCCTGGCAAAGATATCTTCTTGGCTCAGGGGTGAGTCCCCTAGTGGAGTAGGGTGGTTGATAGCCTGATGAAGCTCTTCCTTTTACTTGCCCAGCTGGGTGGAGGAGAGGGAAGGATTTTCCTATTGGCTAAAATCTCTTACTGTGGAGTGGCCAGAAGGTCCTTTCCCAGAGGACTTGGGGATGACCCAAAGCTATGGAGCAGATGGTGATCAGGGGTTGGATGGCTTTTCATTTTCCCTGGATTTTTCAGGGGCTGGCACAGTGGTAGCCAACCTAAACCTAAACAGTAGAGCTTCTGTAGGAGTTTGTAAGTGGAACTTTGGGGGGAGTATTGCTTCCTTTCCGTTTCTGTTTTTATGGGATTTGGATCTAGGAAGTGAACACAGCAGTGGCTACTGTGACAGTAGTAAAAGTGACCTGAGAGAGAGGAGAGACAAGGAAGATGGTTGGATACAGAAGCTGTTGGATGTTCTTCCATGTTGGGGGAGCATCTGATGGAGCTATTTATGTTGCTAAATAGAGCTCATGGCAGAGAAGGATTAGACATTCAACTCAAAACTATAATGTAATTCATATGGGCATTTCAAGGTATACGATGTAAGAGAGGAGAAAGGAGGTAGCATGGGTGGTTTAGGATTTTCAGACATCAGCTAAACAAAAGGACTTGGAGAGTGGATAGCTGGAAGAGTATTTTTATCTGTGGAAGAATGTGATCATGAGGACAAAACAAAGGAAGATACTAGCTAGTGGTGGTGAAAATAGTTGGGTAACAGGTTTGCTGCACAGGGGAAAGAGGAGAAGAAACAGGCACAAGATGAGATGGTGAGGAAAAAAAGAAGGGAAGACAGTGCTGGCAGAAGAGAGGAAGAGATGGTGGAGAAATCCAGAGACAGGAGGTTAAGTAAGAAATATGGATGATGAACAGGGGACTGCAAGAGAGAACATAAGACAGATTCATACCAGCACCAGGAGGGGACTCTATGCTCAGAAGAATTGACCAGCCTGTCTACAGACTAAGTCCAAAGAACAGAGGAGTTGATTCCTTTCAAGAGGACTAATTACTGTATCAGAAAATGCTTAGTGTTGTCTCATCTGTATATTATCTGTTTTCTTAAGTTAGAGGGCTACTTAGAGGTCTATTATTGTTTTTTCCTGAATGGTCATTTGGCTTTTAATAAATAAATGAGTGGCATGTATCTGTGAAACCTTTGAGATTAAAACAAGTGATTTATTTTTAGACAACAGAAAAAAGAAGAAACCCACAAAACAGTTGCTAAACTACAAAAATAGATTACTTAGTTTTAAGAAGGCTTCAAAACCTGTACTAACCTTATAACTGAATTGTACAGATTTATTCTTTATTCAAAAAGTATTTAATGTGAATGGGGTATTTTTAGACATCTAATCTTCCTAAAGCTCGTGATTAACACAAGCACTCTTTAAAAATAAAAACAAACCTGTTTGCTTAACTCTTGGAGGAGGGAGTAGTGGGGGAATGATCGTGAAGTATTACTGTTGCTGTAATCTCACACCTGTTGGTGCAAATATAGCCAACTCTGTCTGTTTACAAAATGGGAGTTGGCCTTGATCCAGGATGAGTTAGTGTTTTCAGTTAGGCTCTATTTTTCTAACAATCTTACATGAGTTTGCTCAATATTTTTTGTTGTTGTTGTTTGAGGAGTGTTGCATTATGGAGATCCACTGCCAATACAGTTTGATTAATCAAACAAGACTGTCAACCATATTGCAGAGTTCTATCCCTAGCAATTTTCTGGCCTTCTACATCATCTTCTCCATTTAGATGTAAAATAGTCAGACACATGCAGCCAAGGCATCTTTGTTTTTCTGGATTAAAGAGAGAAATCCAAGTTAGTTTTTAAAAGCTACTCTGCAGTCCAGTATTGTTGATTTGTTCTGTGTTATACATTGTGATGTCTGTGTCGAAATCCACTAAAATATTCCGAGGAAAAAAATCAGTTTGCAGTAGCACTGTAAATACTTGTTAGAAGCCGGCAGCTACACTTTCTGAAGATTTCAATGAGCATAAAATATGCTGCATCCCTTACAGCTCCTACCTACCAATTGGGCTAAAGATTTTATCCTTCTGTAGCAATATAAGGCACTGGTGGCCTACGTAGAGGTCAATATGGTTCCAAATGATGGGCTTTTTTAAATTTGTATTTTAAAAATCATAACATTTAAAAATATTAATTTAGCCTGTTGTGCATATGGATTATGACGCAGGAGTGTGCAGAGGGTTTGGATGGTGACCTGGGGAGGGAGTTCGGGTGTGGGAGGGGCAGGGGCACTAGAGGAAGGCTTTGGCTGAGAGGCACTTACCTAAGCATCTCCTGGCCAGCAGCTCTACAGCACCCCAAAGCAGGCTGGGCTCTCTGACTGCTCCAGAACCAGATTAAGGATGTTAAAACGTGGTTAATTTTACTTGAGAGGCACTTCCCCATTCCAGCTGACCCTGGGCTCAACGACAACTGCCCCTTTGAATTGCGCAGAGGCGGCGTTTGAAAGGGGCAGCCCGCTGCACAGCTGACCCCAGGCTTCCCCGCCTCCCTTCTGAATCACGCAGAGGCTGCAGTTTCAGAGGGGCAGCCGCCGCACAGCTGATTCCAGGATCAGCTGTGTGGTGGGTTGCCCCTTTAAAATGCCGCCTCCGCATGATTCAGAGGGCAGATGGTGGAGCACGGGCTCCCCGTGGCATTTCCCCAGGACTCGGGATCAGCTGGGGAGTGCCATGTGGAACCTAGGGTCAGCTGGAGACTCTGCAGCTGATCCCGGGTTCTGGGGAAATGCCATGGGGAGCCTGGGATCTGCTGGGAATCCCCAGCTGACCCCAGGCTCCAGGGCTGCCCCTTTGAATCTCTGCAGAGGTGGCGTTTTAAAGGGGCAGCCCACTGCACAGCTGATCCCAGGATCAGCTGTACAGCTGCCACTTTGAAGTACCCCTCCCCCCCTTGCTGCCTCTATTTTATAGAGGCAGCAAGGGGGGGAACTGACTAGTTGACTAGTCGACATTACTATCCGACTAGTCTTAACATCCTTACCCCAGATCATGTAAAACTGCAGGCTACTCACTCTATGTGGCTCTGAGCTCTGGGAGGGCGAGAGGCTTGCACTGCCCCTGTCCGTTAGGCCAATCTCTCAGCTCCTATTGGCTGTTTCCAGCCAATAGGAACTCAGAGATTGGCTGGGGTCAGTTCTTATTGGCTGGTTATTTCTAGCCAAAAGGAGCTGAAGATTGGGCTGGGAGCAGGGAGATCACACAATGTCACAGCTGTGTGCCTGAGGGTACTGGCAGGGTGGTCTGCAGCCGGATCCAGTGCCTTGTCGGGCTGGATTCAGCCCGCAAGATGTATCTTGCCCACTCCTGAGATACCCATTAGTTTTCATTAGCAAATCTCATAGGGAATATTCCTAGATAAGAAACTGATCATTCTTTTAGGGTAAAAATATATTGTAAACATTTTGATGGATACCTGCAAGTGTTCATTGTGAAATATGAGAGAGCCTTATGGTACAGTACTAATAGGTTATGGTTTTTGAAATACTGTAAAGTTATTAACATCAAGTTTTTGAAAATGTTGCTTTCATTATATACTTTTTTCTGAGTGTTAATGTGTGTAGCTTGACTTACTGTTGGGCCTTTAATGTTTTAAGCATACCACACCCCTCAAACTAATTTTGTTGGAAGCAAAAGGGATCCAAAATAAGATACCTACATTAATGAAGACTATTTAATCTCTCTACAACTGTTTTATTTTGGTAAAATAAGGTTGATATGTTAAAAGTCTCAGAGGGGTAGCCATGTTAGTCTGTAACTTAAAAAAATGAGCTGTTGTGGGCAAAACCCACTTCTTTAAATGAGAGACTCGTCTCAAAAAAAGATATATTGGCATTGGTTAGGGGTTTGGAACAGGTGCCATATGAAGAGAGATTAAAAAGACTGGGACTTTTCAGCTTAGAAAAGAGGAGACTAAGGGTGGATATGATTGAGGTCTATAAAATTGACAGGTATGGAGAAAGTGAATAAAAAATGATATTTATTTGTTCCCCTAACATAAGAACTAGGGGGTCACCAGATGAAATTAATAGGTAGCAGGTTTAAAACAAACAAAAGAAAGTTATTTTAATGCTGCCCATAGTCAGCCTGTGGAACTCCTTGCCAGAGGATGTCATGAAGATCAAGACTTTTAACAGGGTTCGAAAAAGAACTAGATATATTCGTGGAGGTTAGGTCCATCAATACTTATTAGCTAGAATGGGTAGGACTGGTGTCCTTAGCCCACGGTTGGGCAATAATTTTTGATGCTGGGGGGGGAGGGACACTCCAAGATTTTAGAAAGTGGTCAAGGGCTGCACTCTTCCATGGTAGTAATGGAGTAAGTGTGGAGTCTGGAATGGAGGTTGGGTGCAGAAGGGAGCTTGGGGTAAGGGATTGGGGTGCAGGAGGGAGAATGGAGTCTGGGAGGGAGTTTGGGTGAAGGAAGCAGTTGTGACCTAGGGCAGGGAACTGGGGTGTAGGGTTTTAAGATGTGACCTAGGATAGGAGGGGATTGTGATCTTGGGCAGGAGATTGGGGTGCCAGATCTGGGATGAGGTATGGGTTAATGTGTAGTAGCGGAGCAGGAGTGGGGGACAGAGGGTTGGGGAAGGGAGGGGTTGGTGTGCCAGAGGCAGGTTCTGGCCAGGAGACTTACCAGCCTGCCTGTGTAATGGACAGGAGGAGTGCTGAGCAGCACCCTGTGACTAAGGGGTTAAACTCAGGTAGCCAGAAGTACCAATGGGGGGTTGTTCAAATAGGCAGCTCTCATTGTCCAGTTTCTGTCCAGAAACCAGTCAATGGGATTGTGCTGGGCATGGGCGCAGCATCTGAATCTTCCCTCCTCCCTTCCGGATTCAAAGAGAAAGTGCCCGACAGCCACGTTCCTGAGCGGCATATGGGGCTACGGGGCAAGTAGGGGAGCCTGCCAGGGGCTCCCCACTGCCTCTGTGGGCTGGTTCGGGTGGCAGGCTGTATTTTGCAGGCTGTATTTTGCCCAGGCCTGCCCTAGCCTCTGTTTGTCAGGGGCTGGAAATGGGTTACAGGAGTGGGATCACTTGATGATTACCTATTTCTGTACACTCCCTTTGGGGCATCTGGCATTTGCCACTGTTGGAAGACAGGATACTGAGCTAGATGATAGATGGACCTTTGGTTTGACCCAGAATGGCGTGTTAGTCTCTGAGGTGCTACAGTACTTGTTTGCTTGTTTTCTTAAAGTTGGATATTTTGACTGGCTCCAGAAAACTAAAGGGTACAGTTATCTGTTCTGAACAGCTAGGTGATAAGCCCAATTGTTGATGTTTATAAGCATCATGGTTTCTTTTTCTGCATTTCTTTTGCTTCTCTTATTCATACTTATTTTAAGTCTCATCCTTTAACATAATTTCCTTTTGGTAATTAGTACATTTTCTAGTGCTTTTACATTTTTTTTTCTTTCACTTTCTGGACTGTAACACTTTGTTCAGTATTAGAGATTATCAGTTTGGTCTGTTGTTTTTGTTCATTATTGTTCATGTTGTTTTCTCTCTAATGCTTTTCAAGTACTTTAAAATTAAAAGGCTGTTACATCAGTAAATATAATGTAAGCTTTCTGTTCTTCAGGGTTCTGATATAGAGACAGTGATCTCTGAAAATGGAGAAACAAATAATAATCTTGAGTTTGCTTCAGAAGAATATGCTACCTTGGTGGAAGAAGAGGAGCAACCCTTTGATCAGAGAGGTAAGATATTAAAACCATAACTACTTTACAAAACATGCAAGATTTCAATTGTAGTGATTAGTTTTGTCCAAGATGCTTTCTATATACATCATAATAAAGACAAGTACATTGTGAAGGCCTCTGTTACATTACTACTTTATCAGTGTTTTAGACAGCTTTCAGTAACTAGTATTACAAACGTATTCCTTCTAAAATTGAATATGGGAGTGAAGTAATTAGCATGGTGTATATCACTGAATCGTTACTTTTGGCTGTTCTCTCTCTCTCTCCCTCTCGCCGAGCTTCTGCAAGCGCTGGAAACTCCATCCATGCACTTCTGTCACTTGCAGGCTCTGCCCTCACAGCTGCCATTGGCTAGGAATTGTGGCCAGTGGGGAGTTGTGGGGGACGGTGCCTGCTGGGCAGTGTGAAGAGCCACCTGCCATCTCCCTTCTTCCTTGGACCCTTCACCGCCAAAGTAGAGCTGCCCCTGGTAAGTGCCCTGCACCCCAACCCACTGCCTCTGCCCTGAGTTCCCTCCCATACTCTAACTCCCACCCAGACCCACACCCAATCCCAACCTCCTGCCCTGAATTCCCTCCTGCCCCCCAAAACCTCATTTCCAGCCCCACCCCAGAGTCTGAACCCCCAGTCGGAGTCCTAATTTTCATCCCTGCACCAAACCCCTTGCATCAACACACAGCCGTCTCCCACACTCTGAATCATTCACTTTTGGACTCATCTAGGAGGCTCCAGAAAATCTAATAGCCCCGGGCCCCCAGAAAAGTTGAACTGGCCCTGGAAACAGAAGCACAGAAAGGTGAAGTGACTTACTTAAGGTCACACAGCAGACCAGTGCAGAACTGGGAATAAAACACAGATCTGCTAAGTTCCAGTTCAGTGCTTTGTCCACTGGACCCCTCTGCCTCTCAGTGGAAACTGTTAAGAGATAATGGAGCAAATCTTCCAAAATGCATATTTGTGACTACTCAGTTTTAAATACGCTGTCCTAATTTATCAACTTTGGCAGGGTTTCCACATAGATAAAGTAGGGATGCAAAATTCTGTTTGTTTAGTTAACTGGTTAAACGTTAACTGGTTTAACAGGGGTGAGAGGAAGGGGCCCCTGGCCCACCACGGCCGGGCAGGCGCTGCTTCAGCCTGGCTGCTGTCCCCCTCCCACTGCTCTTCTGTCCCCACCCATGCCAGGCTGCTGCTGAATTGGGCCCCTCTCCCCACCTCCCACGTGAGGCTGCCAGCTGGCTGTGTGGAGGGGGCAGTCTGTTCCCAGTTACTGGTTAATCATTACCTGGTAAGCATCACCTGGTAAGGGTGATGCTTATCAGGTAACCAGTTAACTGTTCAGATCTCTTAATATAAAGTACTAGATTTACCTGGTGTTGTTTGGGACCTTAACTCATATAAGTTTTATTTTTCTTCATTTAAATCATTGTTCTGGGGTGAGGCTGGGGATAAGAGGTATGCAGGCTGCTGCCAGGAGAGAGGACAACCCCAGCCATCTCTAACCACAGCAGCTTGGGCCCAGGTGTAAAGTACCTGTCCATGGCCACTGCAGAGGGCACAGCCGGGGGAAGACTGCATGTCCCCCACCTGGGGGACAGACAGACATAATCTCTGAAATATATAGTAGATAACTGTCCCTTTCTCCACCCCTGCCCTTTGTTGGCCCAATGGCATTGTAGCTTTTCCAGTCCCCATGTCTGGCCCTTGCTGCTGTGGTCATTATACAGTATAATTGTCCCTCCTGCCAGACCCCTCCCTTTCCATGTTATGAGAAACAGTCAAATTCCAGCCACATTCCATTGTCTTAGTGCAACAAAATACTTACCTTTCTTCAATAAGAGGAAACTGCATACCAAATTTGGTGGTCCTAGCTTTTACTGTTTAGGAGTTCTTGAACAAACAGACTCGCAGATGGAGAGACAGACAGATGTACATTTCTAAAATTTATAGTAAGATGATGTGCAAACCTCAACATGTGTGCATGTATTATTGAGTGCATAAATTTGGGCATGAACATTTTTTGAAGTTACCTTCATAATATAAATTGGAAAAACGATATTTATCCTATTTAAACTTTTTAGAAAAAATAGATTGAATAGGATACATATTTTTTCTGATATCAATTGTGAAGCAAAAAATGTTCATGGTAAGTTTTATGAAATGGGTTTAATGGTAAGATGATTCACGCAGTTAATGCAAAATCCCTGATGGTAAAGTACAATACATTTGACTTAATGTTCAGGAATCTATTATTCAAAGCATGGTCACACCCTCAACATTTTGAAAAGTCCTTGGATTATACAGATTTGCCAGTGTTCCATCATTATGCCTGGATAACTGAGGGCATACTGTTGAAATTAATCTTACGTGTATATTTAGGGTGTTGGTTGTTTCTAGTATGATCAATGCAATTAATTTCTAAATAAAAGCATCCTTACCTCATCATATGCCAGTGAGGAAGTATTTGGATTCTGCTATTTTTTGGGAAAGTATTGAATAATTAAGTTTAATACATTTGAAGAATGTTTATTTAGGAATCATTTGACTTTTAAATTGTTAAATATTACTGAAGAAAAGTGGAGTCCATATTCTTACTCCCACATTAATTGCATTTTTCTTTGTACTACAGCTGTATGCAGCAAAGATGATGTGGTCTCAATGGTAGAAACTACTCATGCTGCCTTGGAGGAAACCCAGGCAGTCCCTGAGGTATATTATATATATTGTACAGCTCAAAGACCTATTTGAACTCCAATTGACAATGCCAAGCAATATTTTTAAGACACAGAATTAAATATGTTATTGTTAATGCTTTAGAGACAAAAGAGGAACTACTTTCTGGTTTTAAAATGCTCTACTTTCTGTATGTCTGTTGAAATAACATCTTTTTATATTACTGACTTTTTAGGCAAAGAATGAAAAATTGCCTGATCACAGTTCCTGTATTGGGGCTATTAGTGATGATTCTGACATTGTTACCCTTGAAACACCTAAAGTAGAAGAAATTGGAATGCAGGAGGAAGCTGCAGTTGTTGATGAAGAAGCTCAAGGTTCAGATGATTTTAACATGGGTTCCTCTTCCAGCAGCCAATACACATTCTGTCAACCAGAAACTGGTAAGAGCAGTTAACTACTAAGAAACTATGTACAAATGATACAAAAAAGGAGGCAGGGCTGGGATCTCCTTTTGTAACTAAATTATGGGAGCCTTATTTCCTGCTGCATAGTTCTCTTCGGAAAACCTCTCATTCTGTTTGAAAACATATCTCAAATGTCTGGAGATTTCATACTCTTGATAATCTATTTCTCAAACTTTGCACTACCTTAAGCTTTATGGTACTTTTCTGAGGTCATGGTAAACTGGAAGCATTGATCAGACTGTGAAATCATGCTGCCTGACATACAAAATATATTACTGATGTGTTTTAGAGGATGTATGTGATTTTTTTTTTTTTTAAACTTTCATGTTTCAGAAATTTCTTTTTGGAAATGTGTTGATTTGCCAAAGAGCTGAAATAGATGGAATTGTATCATATATTGATGTTTGGGCTAAAGAAGACTAATAACAATGTCATTCACAAATGGACTCTCTTGCCCCTCATACTACACTATAAATAATATCTAGCAGAAGAGTTGAAGCTCTTACAAGTTTGTACAGATATCACAGAGTGTGATAGATAGGAAGAGGGGTAGGAAAATACAGCAAAGTTTGGAGCTTTTACATTTATCTTCTCACTTATTACCTTTCTCTCTAGTTTTATGTGCTTCCTCCTCCTCCTTATTCCATTATTCTACTTGCTTTTATTCCATTCTCTTATTTCCACTTCTCTTACTCATTCCCTTTCAGACCACTCATTTATATTGCTTCTAAGCTAGGGTTGCTACCTTTCTAATCACACAAAACCAAACACTCTTGCCCTTCCTGTACCCCAAGGTCCCACTCCCTGCCCCGTTCTTTCTCTGACGTTCCACCCTTACTCACTCCTTCCTTCCTGCCTCCACTGCTTATTCTTTCCCATGCTCACTCGCTTTCACCAAGTTGGGGCAGGAGGTTGGGTGCAGGAGGGGCTGAGGGCTCTACGGTAGGGCTGAGCATGGGGAGTTTGAGATACAGGAAGGGGCTCCAGGTTGGAACTGTGGGGCCAGTGCTTGGGGCGGGAACAGCATGTGGAGCCCAGGTGGCAAATCCTGCACCTAGAAGCCAGACATACCAACTGCTTCTGAGAGCCATGTGGAGCCGGTGCAGAGCCTGCCTTAGCCCCTGTGCACTGCTGACTGGACTTTTAGTGACCTGGTCAGTGGTGCTGACGAAACCACTAGGTTCCCTTTTTGACCAGGTGTTCCAGTCTAGAAATGGATGTCTGGTAACCTTATTCTAAGTGTAGCCCCATTTTAGTAAGATGTAATTTGATAAGTAATATATGAGAAGGAACAATTTTCAAAAGCACTTGTTTTAACTTGGGAGCAAAGAGTGTGTAGTGAGTAAGTACATACATACCATATTTTTGTGTTTATAAAAGTGTATGCATCACAAGACTGACAAACAGCCCAGTGTCAAAATCTGACCCATTCGTGACTGTTAATAAAAGTGTCATCAAATTTTTAAAATCTTCCACATGATCTGATTTTATTTTCTGTTACCTTGATTTTTCCTTTCATGGATAAGTTCTAAAATGTTTCTTCTGTTTTGATATACAAAAGAAGCTTGGTGGGAGAAGCTGAGGAAGATTCCAGAATGTGTAAGGGGATGGGGTGATGACCTGAAACAGCATGTGTCTGGCAGCCTCTCTTTCCAAGGTGGTGTGACTAAATTTGATTAGTTCGTATACAGTTGACTGCTTGTGCCTAGCATGGAGTGCTTGTATAGTATTAATGCAACTGGACTCGCTGTTACAGTAGCAATGTTCCAAACAGGTGCTCAAAACCTGTCTTTATTACAAACCTTGGCTAAACTATTAGGCTCTGTTCCACTGACCTCCTTTAAAAAATAGACTGTACCATAATTTGTAATGAGCATCAATAAAATTTAAAAACAATATTTTAATATATTTGCTGAAGCAGTTTGTGTGGCTGCTGTTGGGAGTCCAAATATATCTGTAGCTGCAAAGAGATTTTCTTCCATATTTACTTCAAATTATTTCAAACAGGACTTCAGTACAGTGCATTAAATTGATTGTGCACCATAGTAAAGTGTATTGAGCATGTTTGCTTTGTTTGGAAAGCCATTTGTAATTTATCCCTTGTTATGAAGAAATTCTACTTTTCTTTTTGCCAGTGTTAACACCCAGCATCCAAAGCATTTGCTTGCCTAAACTCTGGTTGAAGTTTTTTGCTGTGAGCAGTCGGGGCATCTGGCTTCTGTAAGTCAGGGACTTAGTACAAGTATATTTTTGAAGATGCCTTCCAGTATGGGTATATCAGCAAACCCTCCTAATGCAGACGCAGCTTATAGTGGCAAAAAAGGGCTTTTGTCAGTATAGTTTATATTGATTCCCTGTATGAAATAAGGCATAGCCACAAAAGCATTTGTATGGTGGTATAAAACACTAGAGCTTTATCCAATACAGAATTGTCACCAAAATCTACTTGTCTTGACATTACTGCACTGTAAAAAATTTCTAATATAGATCTGGCCTTTATGATTATAACCAGAAGGTGATATTTAGGATTGCCTCTAAGGATCACACTTTTTCTTTTATATCCACTATTTTTATGTGGGTATTTTTCAACGTGGCATTATAATGAATCCTTACAGCTTTTGTAGGAAGGTGTCATTCTTATTGAGTGTAGTGCTATTGAAAATTTGTAATTAAGTGCTTTTGTTGGCACATCAAATACTTTCAAGTCTTACAGCTGTTTCTCCTTTCTTTCTGATTTTTTTTCACACCCTTTTTCTGTAGTGTATGAGAGAACTTCCCTGTGTTGGTTAAGAGTATGTCTACACACAACTAGATACCTGCAGCTGTCCTATGCCAGTGGACTTGGGCTTACATAAGAACAGCCATGCTGGGTCAGACCAAAGGTCCATCTGGCCCAGTATCCTGTTTTTCGACAGTGGCCAATACCAGATGCCCCAGAGGGAGGGAACATAACAGGTAATCATCACGTGATCCCTCTCCTGCCATCCATTTCTAGACAAACAGAGGCTAGGGACACCATTCGTACCCATCCTGATAGCCATTGATGGACCTAACCTCCATGAATCTATCTAGCTCTTTTTTGAACCCTGTTAAAGTCCTAGCCTTCACCACATTCTCTGGCAAGGAGTTCCACAGGCCATCCATGCACTGTGTGAAAAAAACCTTCCTTTTGTTTTTAAACCTCCTACCTATTACTTTTATTTGGTGAGCCCTAATTCTTATGTTATGGGAACAAGTAAATAGCTTTACCTTACTCACTTTTTCCACACCAGTCATGATTTTATAGACCTCTATCTTATTTCCCCTTATTCTCCTCTTTTCTAAGATGAAAAGTCCCAGTCTCTTTAATCTCTCTTCATATGGAACCCTTTTCAACCCCCCGTAATAATTTTTGTTGCCCTTTTCTGAAACTTTTCCAATGCCAATTTTTTGAGATGAGCTGACCACATCTTTATGCAGTAAGCAAGATGTGGATGTACTATGATTTTATATAGAGGTAATAAGATATACTCTGTTGTACTTTTTATCCCTCTTTTAATGATTCCTAACAATCTATTTGCTTTTTTGACTGCAACTGCACACTGAGTGGATGTTTTCAGAGAACTATCCACAGTGACTCCAAGATCTCTCTCTTGAATAGTTGTTGCTAAATTAGTCCCCATCATATTATATGTATAGCTGGGATTATTTTTTCCAATTTGCATTACTTTATATTTATCAACATTAAATTTCATTTGCCATTTTGTTGCCCAATCACTTAGTTTGGTGAGATCTTTTTTAACTCTTCACAGTCTGCTTTGGTCTTAACCATCTTGAGCAGTTTGGTATCATTTGCAAATTTTGCCAGCTTACTGTTTATTTGTTTCTCTCGATCATTTATAAATAAGTTGAATAGGATTGATCCCAGGACAGACCTTTGTGGGACCCCACTAGTTACCTCTTTCCACTCTGAAAATTGACCATTTATTCCTACCCTTTATTTCCTGTCTTTTAACCAGTTATCAATCCATGAAAGGAACTTCCCTTTTATCCCATGACAATTTACTTAAGAGCCTTTGGTGAGGGACCTTGTCAAAGGCTTTCTGAAAATCTAAATTTACTATATCCACTGCATCCCCCTTGTCCACATGTTTGTTGACACCCTCAAAGAACTCTAGTAAATTAGTAAGGCATGATTTCCCTTTACAGAAACCCATGTTGACTTTCCCTCAACAAATCATGTTCATCTATGTGGCTGACAATTTTATTCTTTACTATAGTTTCAACTAATTTGCCCAGTACTGACGTTGGACTTACTGGTCTGTAATTTCCAGGATCACCTCTAGAGCCCTTTTCTTAATATTGGTATCATGTTATCTATCTTCCAGTTATTAGGTACATGAGCTGATTTAAAGGATAGGTTACAAACCACTGTTAATAGTTCCACAATTTCACATTTGAGTTCTTTCAGAGCTCTTGGGTGAATGCCATCTGGTCCCGGTGACTTGTTACTATTAAGTTTATCAGTTTGTTCCAAAACCTTGTCTAATGACACCTCAATCTGGGACAATTCTTCTTGTGGGGATCAGGCTGTGGGCTGTTTCAGTGCTATGTAGACTTTCTGTTCAGGTTGGAATATGAGCACTAGGTTCCTGCAGGGTGGGAGGGTTCCAAAGCTTGGGCGCTAGCCCAAGCCAGGAAGTCTGTACAGCAATGAAATAATCCTGCAGGCTGATCCCCCGCAAGCCCAAGTTGGCTGGCATGGGCCAATCACGGATGTCTAGTTGCTAGATAGATAGATCTTTTGGACAGTTTCTTTTCTGCTAACTGAAGACCAATCTGGTCAATACCATGTGTTACAGGTTGGACTTGCCTGGTCCAGCATCCTTGCGATCTGACTGGTCCTGTATGAGGGATTTTGCCAGACCAAGGGAGGTCTTCCTGCCCGTCCCCTCTCCGCTCCCGCCACTGGCCCATCCCAGTCCTGGTTTTGCTAAAGACTGGAGGCTGGCTTCCTCCCTGCTGCCAGCACTGCAGCCTCGTGCCGGGCTTCCCGGCCTTGCTGGATGGCACCGCTGCTGCGTGCTGGGCTTCCCGGCTCATAGGACTCCCTGTCCCCAGCCCTACATCGGGACTCTCTGGCTATGTCTAAACCGTAGCCGTCTTTTGGAAGACGCTTTTCTGGAAGAGATCTTCCAGAAAGACTTCCAAAAGAGAGTGTCCACATTGCAAAAGCGCATTGAAAAAGCAATCTGCTTTTTAGAAAGATAGCGTCCATTTAGTGGGGACGCTATCTCACATTGCAGCTGTGATTACTAGGGATGGAGTGGCCACCAAGGCACCTGTGCTTTTTTTCTTTTTCCTCTTCTTTTGAAAGAACTCCCTCTTCCCCGTCCATACATACCTTTTTCCGAAAGAGCTCTTTCGGAAAAAGGCTTCTTCGTCGTAGAATGAGGATTATCAATGTCGGAAAAAACCCTCTGTTCTTTTGGTTTTCTTTTAGAAGAACAATTGAAATTTTCCGAAAAAACTCTGTAGTGTAAACATACCCTCTGATCATGAAACATCTATGATGGACCCAGAGAGTCCCAGTTAATAGAGGATCAACTGTAATCTGTCAAGCCATTTATTATCTTGTGAAATATTTCGTTTCTAAGTGTGTATCAACAGAACATGTGCATTTGTGTCTGAGCGCCACACTGAATTCTCACCTGATTGAACCATTTCGGAATGTTTGCTTTCCTCCTCCTCCTCCTCAATTGTTGAAGTGCATATCTACTTAAATTATTCGTTCTATAAAAGATCATCTTTGTTAAATTTAAATTGATTGAAAATGGTTGAACTCAGTTCCTGTTTTTCCTTTATAGGCATATATATATTGCTTAATTAGGGATACAAACTGAAATGTATGATCTAATGAGCAGAAAATTCACTTTCACAATCTAACATGCTACTTTTCCATGGAAGCCCCGAACAGTCTATCTTGGCATTCTAGGCATTACTATTTGGTAATCTCTTTCAGCATGGTCCTGATTAGCCCTGCTATTATGTCTGGGAAAATTAGAATTTGGGTATTATTTTCATTGAGGAAACTTAAATTATAATGCTTGGTCTGATTATTGCTGTCATTGCTTGGCATTTTTGTCTATCCAGTGTGATTTGCATGTTTTTGCTTAATTGTGTGGATGTTACAGTAATGAAATTGTATGTTGACTCATTTTAGCCCCTCAAAGATATTTTTAATTAGATCTTTATGTTTGTGGCCTTACTAGTGTATGTTCAACTAGGAGAAGAACTACGGAGATACTTGCCTCCTGTTTATTTGCTAGTGGTATCTTGTCAAGAAACAGTAAATGTTTGATTATGGATATGTAGTAGGGATGTAATAGGGTATCCAGTTAAATGCTTAACCGATAAGCGCAAGTGGTTACACCCAACCCCCCCCCCCCCCTTGCAGCTCTGTGAGTAAATTTTTTAGCAGGCTGGCAATTCCCAGCAGCTACCCCCACTGCAGCTCTGCACTGAAAGTAGGTTAGGAGCTGGTAGGTAGGCTAGCTCAGTCCTGCCTTGTAACAAGTCCTGGTAGCTACCTCCATTGCAGCTCTGCATTAAAAGTATTCTAGGAGCTGGTTAAAAGTAGTGCAGAGTCACAGAGGGGGCAGCTGCCGGGACCCGGTGTGAGTCGGTACTGAACCTGCCTGCCTGCTGGCTCCTAAACTACTTTCAGTGCAGAGTCGCAGCAGGGGTAGCTGCCAGGACCTGGAACAAGTTGGGATTGAGCCAGCCTGCCTGTGCACCAGCTCCCAAGCTACTTTCAGTGCAGAGCCACAGTGGTTAATGTGTAACTGACAAAATATTTGTGAGCTATCTGGTTACCAGATTACATGCATTTTAACATTCCTAATATATAGTAAACAAATGATAAAATCTAGTACTGTATACGTGCTAAGAACATAAGTACGGCCATACTGGGTCAGACCAAAGGTCCATCCAACCCAGTATCCTGTATGCCAACAGTGGCCAATGCCAGGTGCCACAGAGGGAGTGAAATGAACAGGTAATGATCAAGCAATCTCTCTCCTGCCATCCATCTCCCCCTAGTTCTTCTATTATAGGACCAAGTAAATAGCTTTACCTTATTCACTTTTTCCACACCAGTCATGATTTTATAGACCTCTATCATATCCCCATTTAGTCTCCTCTTTTCTAAGCTGAAAAGTCCTAGTCTCTTTAATCTCTCTTCACATGGGATCCGTTCCAAAACCCTAATCATTTTAGTTGCCCTTTTCTGAAGACTTAATGGCAAAATGTATGATTGGTAGCAAGAGTTTTAGTTCCATGGTGCTGAATAGAAGGATCTTAGTGGGGCTCTCTGTGGCTTGTATGCCCTTAGAACTGTGGGGTTCTTTCACTTGCTGCCTCTGATCTGTGATTATTCAGATCCATTTGCTGAGTCTTCTCCTTTCCTATGCAATAGTGGTTGAAAAGTGGCTTTTAGGGGAGGTGAGAAAAGATTGTGGTAGGGAACTATTCAAGGTAGGGAAAAAAGTTGCTATAATAGAGAGCTATTTGTATTAATGATTACTTTATAATCTGCATATATTTTATATACTAAATGTCCACTCCTATGTCTGCAAATGCTTCCATGAAATGTTTCTTTGGGTTTAGAAAGACAACTGCCATTTCTTTAGAGAATATAATAAAACCATATTTACTAGAGTGTGTTTTTGTTAGGCTTCTGTTCTAGCAGCTGCTGTTCCACCTTTTGCATTAAGCTGTTTTTATATATGAGAGAGGAAAGTTTGACAATTCAGCTCTTCATATATTACAAGAATATGCATTCTGAATAAAAAGGAGCTTTTTTCCCTCTCATAGTTTGTGCAGTAAATGATGTACTATGTTCTTCAACAGTAAGTGTTAAAATACATTTTTAGTGGGTATGGTATATAGATTTTTAATTAATTTCAATATAGTTTAGATGTAACTTAAATTCTTTTGTTATAGAGTTGTGTTCACTTTTCAGTTTTCCCACCTCAGCATAGTGATGATGAATCAAGTAGTGATGAAACCAGCAATCGATCCAGTCCCACACTGAGGAGACGGCGTGCAAAGAAGAGGCTAGTTTCTAACTCTGAATCTGAGAGTGGGGCACCTAATGAACAGGAAGCTGAACCTCCTAAAGAGCAGCGACAAAAACGCCAATTCAGTAGTGGCCTTAACAGGTGCATTATATTAGCTTTGGTGATAGCAATCAGCATGGGATTTGGACACTTCTATGGTAAGTACATTAAATTTGAATTTAATTACAAAATTGACAATGGTGTACAAAATGTACATTTGACATATGACAATATATTGTGATTCAGATTTTTCATTCAACGTATTTATTCATGTTATAGACTTCATGGGTCACAATGGGTGCTTTTTATTATTCTTTCAGGAGTACAGATTGTGCTAACAAGTAAATTTGATTTCTAAGTGTTTTGTCCAATACTTTCTTAACTCATATGGTACTAAACTTATGGCACTGTTAACCTAAATATAAATTGTATTAGTATTATTTTGAAAGTCTATATCTTATCCTTACCTTAGCCATTTTTCTTTTATATTTTTAGTTCTTGCAGAAAGGAAATGTTTTGCTCTGTTCATAAAGCACCATGTACATTTACTTGACTAAATTATTTACAGTTTGCCAGAGAAAAATGTGGAGTTGGCATTTTTACAAAGAATCCTTAGTTTTTACATTTTGCAAAAAATAAAAACATATACCATGGAACCCCATTTTGCTGATCTAAATGGGACTGGGGCCATATCAGATAATCAGAAATTTGGAAAATAAAGAATATGGGCTGGGCTCAACTCAGTCTTTCAGCCTCAGGAAGCAGTGGGGCTCCAGCTGTAATCTTAAAAATGGTAAATATATCAATAAAACATTGTGTTCAACAGATACCTATATATGTGGTTAGGGAAACTAAAGTTCAGCTCTTCATTTTAATCATGGAAAACCATGGATTTTTATGGGTTTTTTTTTTATCATAGAACACTAGGATCCCTACTTAGTAGTAGTTATAAGCCTTTCTTTTCCTATTATTGGTCTTGTGGTAACCCTAATTGTTGCTGACAAAAGTACATGAAGACATTTCTAGCTTCCATCCAGTGATTCCTCAATGATGAATGAGAGAACTAGTCATACTTTTATCAAACAATTTGGTGTGTGTCTCACTTTTTATCTTTTGTTTGGAGGGCAAAATATTAAGTAGCACTTGAAAATGTACATAACTCTTAGTGCAGTTTCTCAGTGAATTGACTTCTCCCTGACTTCTTAGTATGGTGTCTAATATTGGCTCTTGTCTGTCCGATTTCAAGCCTGAGTCATAGAGGAACAACAGAATATATGGTAACTACCTGTGTTATTAAGAGCTAAATGCAGAGCTCAGCAGCTTTCAATATCTGCCTGGCACAGTGGAGCACCAATGCTGGTCATGGTCTTTTAATATAAATATTAAAGAGTAGAGTAATGGGGCTTTTCATTGTATTATATTTATAATATGCTGTGAAAACAAGATGCTGTCCTAAAATAACCTATTTATTCAATTTCAATATGGAAATGTACATGATCTCTTTTATTAGATTTGATTTTGATTAGAACTATGTAAATTTTAACTTTCAGTACAAACCTTTCAAATTCATTTACTCTTGAACATGTATTTTTTTGTTCTCAGGTAAACCTGAAGGTAAGAAATAGTGAGTGCCATGTAAAGGATGCTGTGCTTGCAATTAGATTGATTTAAAAAAATATATAGTTGTATAATCAAAGCTTCACTATTATTATGCTATGCTAGTAACTCAGCCATATAAAATACTTCGGTCTAGATCTTTGCAGGCCTTTCAGCTATAATCATTTAATAGGAAAACAAATTGATAGTCTCTTGGTATGGTTGAGGCAATGTAGTCCAGTGAAAGCCTGGGTTCCTCTTCTGTGTGCACCAGCCTACTGCTTTCAAAGCTTGGGCAAGTCACTTCTTACCTTTTTTCTTCAGTTTCTTAAGACATAAAATGGGAATTATGATATTTGCTTACCTTTTATAAAACACTTTGAGATGTATGGATAAAAAGCACCAAAGATGATGATTATGCATATAGTGTAGACCATATTTTCAAATGTGTCTACTTTCCTCATTGAATCCATTGATTTAGATAAGTCCTGATTGATGAGGTATTTTTCACTAATCCAGCCTTTTTTAGTGTTTCTGCCTCCACAGAGTGAAGAAATGTTTCCTATTTTGCTCTCTCTGAAAAGGCTTTTGCAAGTGATTATTTTTCTTTTGGAAGTGACATTCTCTTTATATTTTCCAGGATTTAAGCATTTGGTGTGGATAGCTTTTCTTAAACGACACTTTACTTCTGTTTGAAGCTGCTTGTTTTGTGCTTGTTCTGTGTGGCTTGTGATCACCACTATTTACTCCACTTGAATTATCACTTTTAGAGAATTGGAGCCAACACAAGACAGTGGCAAAATTAGTTTTCTAAAATGAAGTAGTTGTTCTGAACTGAACTCTGAAATTCCTATGGGAGAATATTCTTCACTAGCAGAGTTACTGGGTGTTGCCTGGGTCCTTAACAGGGCAGGCTGGTGGATGTAAGAGGCAGGGGGCAAGGGGTATGTCTTCACCCACCTACCCACCCAGGGCCTGTTCTCCCCCCCCCCCCGACCCATCCAGCCCCAGTTGTCTGTTCTCTCCCTCTCACCCTTCCGGCACTGTGGCCAAGGGCGGGGAGGGGAGGGTTAGGGTTTGGAACATAGGGGCTACTTACCAGTGTGCTGGCAAGCAAGATGGTAGAGTTCTAGCGCTGCTGGCCACTCCCTTGGTGGTACACCTGGCCCAGTGAACACTCTGCAGATTAGCTCTCCCCTGTGGGCTTGCTGCCCCATTGGCCACTCTCATGTTGCTTCTCTTGGAACAGCAGCCTGTCCCTTTGCATGTTATGGAAAACTGTCCCTTTCCCAATGCTTCTGGCACAACCAAGCCCTGACCTTGCTTTTAAGTTAGGAGAAAAGGAAACTGCATACCAAATTTGGTGATCCTAGCTCTTACAATTTAGGAAGAGTTCTTGAACAAACGGACTTACAGACAGACTCTAAAATATAGATAGATGGGATTTCCTTCAAGTTGGGACATGGATAAATGTTGTGAGGCTAAAATGTCACAACAGTTCTCTTAATAGTTCTTTATTCCCATTTAAATTGTAGTAATAATAAAACATGAAAGCAGGAGGAGCTTTGTAACAAAAAAGGAACTCGGTATGCATTCCACTGGATTGGACAGAAATACCCCTCAATCATTATTACTTCAATGAAGAACAGTTGATCCAATGCAGAAGAAATTAAAATTAGAGATTCAAACCCCCCTAATATTGTCCTTTGGACTTGTTATTTATTAACTAAGCTAACATCATAATTTATACATCACCATGTACAAATTCTATATTTGTATGTGCATTGAGACTTTCATCATAAAAGGGAGTACAGGAGAATGCTGATTACTGAAGAAAAAATATTTAATAGTGAATATGTAGCTAGTGGAGTGAAGACATAATTCGAAAAACATGGGGGAAAAAGCAACATGTTTGTTACTTGAAAGATTGGAACATGGATATTTATCGAGCATGAGCTCAATTCTGTTGCCTTTGCTTTTGCACGTAAGGACTGCAAGACTGGGCCCAATGTGAAGCTATTTAATAGGTTGCTTTATAACCTCTGTTTAATAACTGTGTGTATACGGTGGTGTTTGGTTTTCTTTTTTGCGGTTTCCATTTTGCATGAATGTTAATATAGTATTCAGATATCCAGGTAATTATTAGTATATTGTTACTTGATAATGTAAAGCTATAATTTAAAAACATTCAATGTAGATTTGCTTAATTTCTTTTATAATGGCTCTTTTCCATTTTATGAAAAACACTAAGTTTACAGGTAACATTTCTTATGCTTCTAGTTGATATTTAAATGTAGCTATTTTCTATTTAACATTATTCCATCTATTTAGCATTAAAAAAGTCTGTTTGTTTTTATCCAAAAAAACACATAATACAGGTTGAACCTCTCTAGTCCAGTACTCTCTGGTCTGGCAACATCCATAGTCTAGCATTATTTTACTTAGGGCAGTTGTCTGCTTATCATGGATGTAGCCAGGTTTCCCATGGTCCTGTAAAGTTTGTTTACCACCACAAGTCCTGGATTTTTGTCCTCTGCTGTTATTTAGCTCTAAAATATCCCTAAATGTCTTCTAAGAAACCAGAAAACAGTTAATTTTTAACAGAAACAGAAGTGCGGTTAATGCTCCTAAGTGTAAGCATGTTTTTATGCTTTATCTATTTGTGTAACAACACTAACACATTATAAAGAGAGCTGATAAGCCTTAGCCAGGCATAGGCTTCCATAGGATATATCAGTACAGTCATACATAATTAAGCAGCATTGCAAGCATTGTTCCATTTATTTGTCTCAATGAAATAAAAATAGAGATCCACTCACTACAATATTGATCTTCTGTGGATGAACCAGAGAATTTACCGAACACCAGTCAGGTCCCAAAAGTGCCGGACTAGAGAGGTTCAACCTTTCAACATTGCAAACAACTTGTATGGATATGTTTAAAATTGTTTCTGCAAACAGACTCTGTATATAATGATTATGAGACTACACAATTATAAAACTAGACAGAACAGTAATAAGTCTACCATATAGTGAAAACAACATGAGAATTTTCCTTCTTTTGCAAGGAAACAAATACATTATTTGATAGGTCATTTCCATCTCTAACTACTTTGAGTCAAACTAACAGATGAAAGTTTTGTCTTTATAGGTACAATTCAGATCCAGAAACGACAACAATTGGTAGAAAAGACACATGAAGATGAAATAAATGGTATGAAAGATGACCTTTACCAGTGCCAACGAGAGCAAGGAGTTAAAGCAAACTATAAGGTGGGGGTAGGTGTGGACTTTTAATTGCAGTTCATTGG
Source organism: Pelochelys cantorii (assembly GCA_032595735.1). Classification (NCBI taxonomy): domain Eukaryota; kingdom Metazoa; phylum Chordata; order Testudines; family Trionychidae; genus Pelochelys; species Pelochelys cantorii. The sequence continues at coordinate 19,509,138 of CM064338.1, forward strand.
GGAATATGATCTCCTCAATAGAGGTTGTAGCTTATACAAATAACAGATTCAATATTATATGTTGAGGGAATACTTTATCCCTAAGTAACAATGGAAGTCACTCTTTTCTAGAGATACGTCAGCTACATTGTATTGGACCTTTATTTGCCTTTTAATTTACGTCTCAAGAGTACAGATGCACAATAAATATTTTTCAGAAAATTCAATTCATACATAATACTATTACTAGTTAATAATATACAATATTACTGTATATGGAAAAATTGGTTTTTAAACTATTGCAAAAAAAGCTTCATAATTTGATCAAATTTTAAGAGTAAAATAGGTTTTTGAAGTATTATAGATATTGCTGAGGGCAATATTCAATTGTCAGTATATTGACTACAGATTATGATGCATGGAACATAAATAACTTGGGCTATGTGAGCTCAGTTGGACTAAGTTTTTGTAAAGTTAGCAGCCCTACATTTGTAAACTGAGTAAAATTGAAATGGAATCACTGAGACACAATAAACACGCTGTCATACAGTGTCATTTTTAATTCCTCATCCTGTTTTGGGTAAAGGGAGAGCAAGGTTTGATTTACTTATTCCCTCCTCTAGCAGCTCTTTACCAGGTGGATGAGGAAAGTGATTAGAAGATGTGGTTGGAATAATATTGGTCCCTTTGAGCCAACTGCATTTACATCCTGGGGATCTGGTTAGATTCCCCACATTTATTAGAAGAGCGTATAGGAACAACTAGACTGACTTTTATCATTATCATCATCACAGCTAGAAAATTATAAGCACTTTTTGGATCTAGGCCTTGAAGTTATTTATTTCTTTGTCATTCTGTTCTCAGAGTGTGGTCCATGGACCACTAGTGGTCCACAATTGTCTTGCAGGTGGGCTGCGGGCTTGGGGCTCCTCCTCCCCCCCCCCCAGCAGGGAGCCTATGCTAGCACTCCAGCCCCATGGCTCCCCACAAGGCTTCAGCACCATCATTGGCTTCCACTGCAGGGGAGGAGGGTAGACTTTGTGGTCTGGATCTGGCTTGCAGGGGAAGGAAGTAGTTCCACCTGCTGCCACTCTTCCTCTCCCCTGCTGGGGGAATGGCAGTGCAGGAAACCAGTTACCTAGAGACTTTTCCCATTGATTCCATTGGCCAGAATCATGGCCCATGGGAGCAGTGCAGGGCGACTCCTGGGAGTGGCAGGAGGCACAAAGCCAGGTTAAGTGCCCTCCACCACACCATTCTCTGCACTCCCATCAGCTGGGACCCTGCAGTTCCCAGCTGCTGCAGACGGTATCAGAACTGCAGTAGCAGTGGGTGTAGAACAACCCTCCTTCCCCATTTTGTCAGTTACTTTTAGTAAAAGTCAGGGACAAATCACAGGCTTTTGTGAATTTTTGTTTATTGCCAGTGACCTGTCAGTGATTTTTACTAAAAAATAACCATGACAAAATCTTAGCCCTAAAGCATAGGCCATTCCTAGAATTAGGATACCACTCTTGATGGACCAGTTGTATACCAAGTGTTTTAATACTGTTATTTAGTGTAATGTAGTGCTAGAGTCACAGTCATGCTTTGTTTAAATTGTACGAATTCTAAGATTAATACATTTGCTTATTTGCTTTTTTGTTTGTGTTAGTTACTAAAAGAAGATCTTGCAACATGTCTGATTTCTACAGAGGTAGAAAAGAAATCATTTGAATCTCAGAAAAAAAGTCTTACTGCAGAAAACCAACACTTAAGGGAATCTCTGGAGAGGGAAGAAAAAGCCTTGGACGTGCTGCAGGAAGAGTTAAGGAAGCTGAGAGAACAAATTAGAAACTTAGAAGATAAAGGTACTAGTACAGAGTCAGTTGCCATGGAAAATAAAAAACTTAAGGTATATTTGGAAGAGGAAAAGCAAAAAATACATAACTTTCTTAGGCAAAAGGAGACACTTTTTGCAGAAGCTCAAATGTTGAGGAGAGAACTAGACAAAGAGCGTCATATAACCGAAGCTCTAAGAGAAGAGTTGGAGCAGTTAAGTTCTCATCAGACACCCGACCACACAGACACTGAAAATACATTGAGGGAGAACGAAGAAATAGAAATTTTGCGGGGAAGACTAACAGAGCTGGAAAAGAAGCTAAACTTTGAACAACAACGCTCTGATTTGTGGGAAAAACTGTATGTTGAAGTGAAGGACCAAACTGAAAAGCAGGAAACGAATGAAAAAGGACAAAAGATAGATAGTAAAGGAACAAGTAAGACCAAAAAGAAAGCCAAAGAATCATTTTTTGGCTCAGTTAAAGAAACTTTTGATGCCATGAAGAATTCCACAAAGGAGTTTGTAAGACACCACAAAGAAAAGATTAAACAGGCTAAAGAAGCAGTGAAAGAAAACTTGAAAAAATTCTCTGATTCTGTGAAGTCCACATTCAGACACTTCAAAGACACAACTAAAAACATCTTTGATGAAAAGAAGTCTGATAAAAAATACGAACCAAACAAAAAAGGTAAAACTGTTTATCGGGAATATAATACTCATGAGAATCCTTCTAAGTATACACATCACAGCGGGCCTAGCATGAAAAAAGAATTCAGAGAAGGAAGAAAACATAGATCAACTCACTTTACATTTGAAAAAGACACTAATTCACAGAAATGCACCAATAACCCAGAATGTAACAGAAAACATCACTCTGTCCTAAAGGGCTGTTCTGGTATTTTTGAATGCGCTCATCAGGAATTTATTAGCCTGTTTAACAAAGTACTGGACCCTATTAGGGCTGAAGAATTTAATCAATTAATGCAAAAATATTTGCAGCAAGAAGTAGACAGTTTTCATCACTGGAGAGAATTAGAGAATTTCATTAATAAGTTTTTCCATAATGGGGTCTTTATTCATGACCAGATGCTGTTCACTGACTTTGTTAGTGATGTTAAGGATTATCTTGAAGACATGAAGGAGTACAAAAGTGACAGTGAAGGGATGTTTGAAGATTTGGATCAATACATCTACAGATACTACTTTCATTATGATAATTCACCTCAGTATGGACCCAGGTTGGTTTTTATACAGTATTTCTTGAATTAAAATATCCATTTTATGGACACCAAAGGCCTTAGTGTCATTGTTGCAACAGGTGCCCTTTTTAATCCTAAAATAAACATGGTGGAATGTCTCATGGGGACAGATTTTATTGGCTGTTGGGGCAAGTGATATTAGCATAGATTCCATTGTATGTTTTTCAGCTTTAACAGGTGGGATTTCTTTAGAAAATAGTTGTAGATTAAGTATTGCTGCTGGGAACAACTGTTGCATGCAATACTATGCCTGTATACTGGCCAGAGCATCGGTGGTAATATTTTATAACCCACACACTGCATCCATGTTTAATAATGGCTACTGATAAAGTTTCAATTAACTTTTAAACAACCTCCCACCACCATTGTTTCTTAAATCCTTTCTTGGGGAGGGACAGGTATATTTGATAACTCGTCAGTAAGTTCTGTCCTAGTACCTATGACTCTACCAGCTATAGAGGTTTTCACCATTTCTCTGGAGCTTGGCAGGTGACTGAACTTTGCTGTAGTTGTCCCTTGAGTGTGGAAATTGATATTTTACAGAGGGGTAACCACTTTCTTCCTCTGCATAAGTGCCTTCTTATTGATTATGTATTTTGCTTGTATTTTTAATAACTTAACTGAGTTATTCCACTTATTTTATTTTAACTATTTGTTCTCATCCTCTTGGGAGAAATAAGTCCACTTTGATCTGATGAGAGGAGAAGTTATGTTAATGTTTTTAAGGTTGCAGTCTCTCTCCCAGTATACAGTGGGGGCAATAACACTTTTTCTTACCCTCTTCTCAATAAAGCATATTTAATTTTTTGGTCAAGAGCAGTTAGTGTTAAATGTAATGTCTGTCTTCTAGACTACTGTGCTGCACCTTTTCTCACTCTTCTTTACCTGTTTTGTTGTTTATGAAATAATTTGCAGTATTTTTCATCTTATTGCAGTTTAGCTTTTAGAGAACAAACTAGCTGGTGCTTTATTGGTATTAAGCAAGGGGTAGTTTCTAATTCCTAGTTTTGGAAAATGTACACCTCAACTAAGTAGCTGTTTTTATTTATATAGATTTTAACTTGCCTGTCATTTCATTATTAAAACATGAGATCTAATACTTAGATTTCTCATAACTTACTCTATTATTGGGGCTTTTGTTTTAATATGGGCTGAGTTCTGAATAAGATTAAAAGATCTGTGTGAGGCATTAAATTCTTCAACATATTTCGTGACTATCACTACTGGTAAGAATATTAAGCAAAGTAAGACAGTGTTACCTTGTACTTCACAAGTGTGGGATGTGAGACAATAAGTTCTGTTAATATAAAAAACATGAAAGATGAGCTACAATTATTTAACAGTACTCCCTGGGCTTCCACACAAATTCTTGTATGTACACACACACAAGCACAAAGGTTTCTATTTGGAACTTGGTTTGCGTATTTTCAGAAAGTCTTCAGGTAAGACTAAAGCTGTGTTCCCTTTAAGGCAAGCCTAGTGGTGTACTTTGGAAACTTGCACTGGAGTTTTCTTACTCTGACCCTAACTAGGACTTTAGGTGATCAATTAATACATTCTGAGAGTATTACATACATACTTTTAAATGAAACTTCTCTTTACACCAACTTTAGCTCTTTGAGCACTGGTAGTGAAATAATAAAAATGTAAGTAATTGCTTTTATTAAGATATTTTCAGCAGCTCTAACCGAATGTTGTTTACTCCTTGCAGTCGACCTGCTAAAAGGCCTACTTTCACACAAACTGAAAGTTCCAGACATGAAAAACAAACTCAGAAGCACCATCAGCGTAATAAGAGAGAAGGTAAATGGCATAAACACGGTCGCACTAATGGAAGACACATGGCAAATCTTGAAATTGAATTGGGGCAGTTACCCTTTGATCCCAAATACTAAATTTGTGTATGGTAAAAATCTGGAAGATAGAAGTAGATCATTTCTAGTGAATCCTCAATGGAAATTAATTGTTTTTCAACAAAGCTGCAACGTGCAAGTTTTTTTTTTCCCTTTATTCAGATTGATTTTTACCTTGTTATACAAAAGCATCAAACTTCGTAACTTGCATTTTCTCTAGTGTTGCTATACTGTTCTTTGGAAATGATTTGATTGTAGTTGCATTGTTATAGTAATTAGGTATGCTGTGACTTGTGTGTGAAAAATAGGCTTAATTGCATTCCATTAGTATAATTCATACTCGAATCATACATAATGTACATGTAATTAACAGGGTTTGGTGTACTAACTTCATCTCATCCTTCAGAAAGTAGGTCTAAATTATGGCAATGCATCTGTTAATGTTTTATGATCTTATACTTGCTTCTTGTCTTTTTGGGGGTTCAAGAGCCTGTTGATTTATGAAGAACTTGCTGTGCTGCAATCTAATGAGCTAGCTGACATATGCACTTGAAATTTCTTGCACATCTGCATATTGTGGAAGAAAAATAAAGAGGAGTTGTGGGTAAAAGTCTTTATTTATAAGCCAATCTAGTATAGATGTACAAGTCCCATAGAGGATACGAAGCCACCTCTAAATCACAATATGTCATGCGGTAGGTGTTGCTGGTGTTCACTGTTAAATGATTTACTCTATTGCAGTCCTAAGACAGATGAACCTTGTTTTTCTTGCTTCTTAACATCAAGACATAAGACTGAGAATATTGCCACTGAAATATCACTTTCACCAATGAAGTATAAACTAAAAATGTTACATCCAGTTTAATCCTTTAAACTCTCTAGATATAAATTGAGCCAGACTTGCTTACCTACTTTCCTGCGTCACTGCCCTCTGTTCTGTACTAGAAGGCTATTTAACCAAGACACCACCATACAATACTGACTTCATTTGGTCCCAGTTCAGAAATTGATCTTGAAGGCATGCTTCATTTCACTCTTCTTTTGTACACATAGATGTGGCTTCCAATTCGTCCTTGAGGCATATGGGTGTGAAAGATAGTAGCAGTTTTCTCATAACCATTTAGAACAAGAAATGGTGATATTTCCTGTAAATAAATACACTTTTGTTTCCAAACAGTCTGGCATTTTATACTAGTAGGGTACTGCACTGTGTTCCTAAATTTCTTTGAAACTAACCCCCCTCAGTAACCTATGGAGGTTAGTATCTGGTTAGCAGTAAGGAGAAATACCAGTAGTGTCATGTCATATAAGAAACCCTTTGTTAGAGTGAAATCTTGCTCTTCTCTTCCTCCCTGCCTTCCCCCAAAAAAATCCAAACCCCCCAACCCTTAATGAAATGGACTCTGTAGAAGAGTTGAAGGGGAAGGAATTCTGTTGATCGTTGGCTGCTCTGGTCACTGCATGCCCATAAAGTCATTCAGAGCATATGGTGTAGGTTATGTCCATACATCTCAAACTTGCTTTTGAAGATTACTGCTGTAAGGCAACTCTTCATGGCATGAAGGATTTGCTAGGTACCCATGCATCCCCTACCTGGGATCTGTCCCTTCACTAAAATGACAGATTAGTAAGTGCTGTGTTTTTGGGCAAATGTTCAAGTCATATATATTTTTAAAGACTAAAAACAATTTTCAATGCTGTAATTACAATTCACTTCCATTTCTTGTGTAAATTTGGACTCTTAGCTTGATCTAGATAAAGTTATTTACAGTTAACATACCTGTTCTAGCACACTGAAGACCACCAAATGAGAAGGTAATGTACCATTGTAAAATTCCTCATTAAGCCACTTGAGTGGATTAGAGTAAAATATATCTGCTTCATCAAGATAACTCTCATTTCCAGTTAGGTCTGGAGGACATTGAAGGAATCTCATTGGTAGAGAACAGTGAACATGGCTAGGAGGAAAAACAAGACAAATGGTAGAGATTCAGTGTCAAGTGATCAATTTAGATCTTAATTTCAATTTAGGATGCTATGTAGCCCATAAAATTTCTTGTTCACTTATTTTCCCATTATCAGTAGGATTTTTGTCTGTGTTAAATACATATTGCTTTTCTCACCTCTATTTCAAATAAGCATACAAAAAGTAAAATGAGGTGCTAATAGTGAGTGAGGCTGTAATCTGAGAGGTTCATAAGAAGTGATTTGATTTATTTTACATTTTAATGGCAAAGAGACCATCCTGAGTGACCTCAGTCCTTTGGAGCAGAGCACACTTTGAAAATACTATAATGTATAAATCCTTTAACTTCTAAATATGTAATCAAGATGTTACATAACTAAGTCATACATAACAGTTCTGGCTACGCATAGCAGAAGTCAAGGAAATGAACATTAAATTTGGACTCTTAGCAGTAAAGTTTTTCACTCCTGCTCCAAAATTTAACAAAATGAAACAATGTAAACATATGGGACCATCTCATATGTTCCACGTTAAGCTGTTTTGGTAAAATAGGAAAAAATGTAGGTGCTGGATGGTATAAACAATATAAAAAATCCACTTTTCTAATTTTTATTTCATACAGAATTAATACAGACTGAACAGCGTGGCAATAGATGCACATTATCCCTCAAATAATTAAATCTATTTGAGGGGAAAAATTGTATGCTTGACTAGATTTAGCATTATGTATTCTATTAACTACTTTATTACCTGTAAAAAGGAGTAGAGTGGCATGGCATCATTATAAAGACAGAAGTCTGTGACTGATTAGAATAGTTACAGAGCTGCTGCATGTGAATCATTACATCAACAGTGCCACGTTGGTGAATCAATCCAGTGTATAGGGCTGGGAGTAAATTTGATACAAGCAGGAAGGTTATTGCTGATTTCTTCCATGTTTTCAGTTGTTTAAGAGAATATCCTAAAATGAGAAATTTAAAATGATTAAGCAGCTAGGTAAGTGTTGGGTTACAACTGCCTTCTGACAGGCAGAGTTTACTGAAAATGGATTAGTCATGGTTAATTTAGAAGCAAAACAGTTCCTTGGTTGAAAGTCATTGTCTACCAGGGTTCCCTCAATTTTATGTCCATGTGCAGAATGATTTGTTATGAGCACCACTATGGAGATGATGTGAGATATCACCTCCATATTAGTGCACATAACAAAATTCATTCTCCACATGGATAGTCTGTGGTGGGGGTGGGTTTAGGATTGGGGATGATATGGGGGCCCAAGGCTGGGGCGGAGGGTTGGAAGGCTGTGGCTGGGAATGTGGGGTTTTGGGTACAGTTTCTCCACAGAGAAGGCTCCCCCAGTCCTCTCACTGCAGCATCTATGGGCCAAGTGAGAGGGTGCCTCTCTGCTGGTCATGGCAGCTCCAGTGATGCTGGTGTAGCAGAGGAGCACACCTCCTCACCCGCAACCTCCTGAAGAGGCATGCTCCTCTCACTGCAGTAATTCCCCAGCAGTCCCCCTGAAAAGGCCATGCTTCTCTGGCCCCAGCAGAGAGCTGCTGTGGCTGAGGGAGAAGCCCTTGATCTGGCTGCAGCAGCTCTGTGCATGGCAGCTCAAGCGCCTGCACAACTGCATGGCCATGCAGCTTGGAGGGAACTCCCTACTGCCCACTCCAGTTTGGATAAAAAGGGGCATGTTTCCTATGGATTCCATCCTCTGAAGTTAGAGAGGTGCAACATCAAGTCCTTGAACCTGGTTTGGGTCAGAGCTGCAATTAGGGCAGATTTATTTCAGCAGTGCTTAATTTTTCCAAACCTATATTGAATTCCATGGTGTGGGAAGAGGACAGTGAATCAGTCTGAAAAGACTGTCACTGAAGTGTCTGATTTAGGAGTCCCGAGTAGGACCAGAGCACATGATACTTTCTTGTGTCAGTAATATGGCACTCTGGTATTGCTAACCTGTTAGAAGGCCTGAAGCACAGAACTGTATTCTAAATAAATTGCTGCAGTAGCAAGGAAAATGGGGTCAGGTGCTAAGCATTACTTCAGCAGCTGTGGGATGAAGGGAAAGCAGCAACAACCTTCAAAATTACAGTGATGGGCGTTGTCTTTCTTAAAGGCTACCTTTCTTGAAAAGGTTAATCACTGCAGTTAAATTGGCTGTGAAGTGTTTTATACCATCTTGCTTTTTTTTGCTGACTAAAATTTTGTCTACAAACAGAAGTTGATCTCGTTCATCTTAAATCATTTTTTAAAAATTGATTTTGTTTAAACCAGGGCAACTCCAGTGTGGACACTCTTATTTAAGCTTAAATCAGGTTTGTTTTAGTTACAGTTGTTTCTAATTAATGTAAACTAAACCAAAATAAGCCTGGTTTAAGCTGAAGTAAGACTTTCCCTACACGGAGCCTGGTCCAGATACAAAATTGGTATCCATATCTGTAAAAATGAGTGGTAGATATAAAGTGGATATCTGCAGATTTGCAGGACACTATCCATATGGGGTTGCCCAGGTTTCAATAATGCTGTTTAAAATTAAACTGGTGCAACTTTGTGTGTCATTAAGCTGCAAACATCTGTTCTCTGTATTTTAGCTTAGTTTTCATGGCTTCTGTCATATTATTTCATTAGTGTCCTCACTGTCATTCTTCCAGTCTAGGCAAAACCACAAGTGTAAGAGGTTTTTAAAATAATACCCAATCAAGCCTCCTTTTTACAGCATAAAGCACTTAAAAAGGACAAGTACAATTTTCCCTTTGCAGATCACCTTTAAATGTAAATGTGAATGTGAATACAATAAATTCTGTACAAGTAAGAGGGCAGGAACAGGCTAGGTTTATACTCAATTTCTTTTTAAAGGATACCATCTTAAGGGCATTTGTCTCCCAGCATTTTTGAGAGGAACCAGGGATGAATGGAAAATAAAGAACCAATTCATCTGAAAGGTAGTGCTGTTGAAAATCCAAGTGTTAGAAAGTCACTATTTTGTATGGCTTTAGACATAACACTTAGAGGTGCATCTGGACAACAGCTGTTCCTGACCCTATGATTCAATCTGTTTTGGTGGGGCTGTAAGGGTATGTCTACACAGCAATATTATTTCAAAATAACTAGTGTTATTTCAAAATAAACTTAGTCCGTGTCTACACAGCAAGTAGTTATTTCGAAATGTCAAAATACTGGTAAGCAGGAGGACTTCTTACTCCAACTCCTGTAACCCTCATTGTACAAGGAGTAAAGGAAGTCAGAGGAAGAGTGCTCTATTTCGAAATAAGTGCTGTGTAGATGCTCCCAATTTCAAAATAAGCTATTGTGAAATAACTCTAAATAAGCTACGCCAATTGAGCTAAGCCTTTCTGTGTAGGCACACCCTAAGTGAACAGAAAACTAATTCTAAGAAGTTGGTGACTAGCAAGCCTATATTTCATGTAAACAATTCTCTGCAGAAGGATAATCACGCAAAATTTTAAAATCCAAATGCTTACCACAAAACACCATGCAAAATGGCAGTACTGGATATATAAACCTGAATTCTTTGTGGCTCAATGTGCTGTAACAAAACAGGGATGGTACTACTGAAATAAAGTTACATGAATCACAGTTTGACAAGTCATTGTTTTACAGCATGTAGGGATAGAAAAGACAGCTTTAACAGATTTTTTTAAAAAATTGAGTAATAATCCTCTTCCTTGTAATTCTTGTGTGGGGTTTCTGCTCAAACCACTGCATTATCTCAATCTGTTCCTTGCCCCCAGCATGAAATATATGGTGGATGAAAAAGGGATTCAGATAATGTGGAAGTTCAGATAATAGGGTTTTAGAAAACAGCAGTGTGCTGCAGATGCAAACAAACATTCTCCAGGAATTTCACTAACATGCCAATTGCCTCCAACAGATAGATTAAAGAAGAGCAGTTAGTCCTTCCACTTCCATGAATATAGTAGTACAATAAATACCATGCCTGACTATTGTGACATGAATCAAATGTTACCTATAGATAGGTGATTTGACGCCCTGGTAATGGTCATATTAAAATGTAGACCATGATTAGTACTTCGATACTTTTGTGACTGGACAACAATGTCCAGCAGGTGAAATTCAGTGCTGATAAATGCAAAGTAATGCACATAGGAAAGCAATCCCAACTCTACCTGCAAAGTGAGGAGATCTAAGTAAGTTGTTACCACTCAGGAAAGATCATGGAGTCATTGTGAATAGTTCTCTGAAAACATCTGCTCAATGTGCAGCAATGGTCCAGAAAAGCTACTAATGCTAGTAACTATTAGGAAAGGAATAGATTAGACAGAAAATATCACAATTCTACTATATAAATCCATGATCTTTCTACACTTTGAATACGGTGTGCAGTTCTAGTCTCACCATCTCAAAGATATTATAAGTGGAAAAGTACAGACCACGACAACAGAAATGGTTAGGAGTATGGAACAACTTCCCTATGAAGATAGATTACAAAGGCGGGGGATATGATACAGGTCTAGGAAATCATGCACGGTATGGAGAAAGTAAATAAGGAAATGTTATGTATCCCTTCACATGACACTAGAACCAGGTGTCACTCAATGAAATTAATAAGCAGCAAGTTTAAAACAAAAGGAAGTCCTATTTTACACAATGCACAGTCAACCTATAGAACTCTTTGTCAGGGGACGTTGTGAAGGCCAAAAGTATAACTGGGTTCAAAAAGGAATTAGGTCAGTTCAAGAAGGGTAGGTCCATCAATGGCTGTTGACTGACATATGGTCAGGGATGCAACCTTTAAGGAGAGACTGTTACCTTGTTATAAGCTGCTGTTCATATTACCAAGTGAGGAAAAGTACTCAGTGAATCAAAGCTTAGTTGGGCCCAACACAAGTATGGAACAAGATTCATCTAAGCTAGGACAGCTGTGTACCATTTTGCTACCCCATACAGTGCTAGAACTTGCGTAGTCAGTCACAGGAGGCTCAGCCCATTATACCCGCTCCCCAGGTTATGTATAATTTTGGCTCCTATGCAAGTAGTGCAGGGAGCATGACCAGGGCATCAGACAAAATTGTTCTAAGGGACTGGAGCTATACAGGATTGGGAGAGTGCAAGGTAGTTGAAAACAATCTTTGCATCTCTGAGTTTTGACTTGGACTGACAACTGATGTCATAACTGTGACCCATTTACATTTTTTCTATATTTCACAGCATGTTCTTAAATAAGGGAAGGTCTTGAACAGGGATGTGAACAACTAGTCCACTATCCAATAAGCAAATGCTTATTGGATAATCGACATGCTAGTCAACTCATCAGAATGAGACAGCAAGAGGGTGGGGGGAGAGAAGGAGGCGCTTCAAAGCGGCAGGGCAGCGTGTAGCCCAGGGACAGACCCTGGGCTCCATGCAGCACTGCTGCTTTGAAATGCTGCATGCATCCCAGACAGCTGGCCTGGGCTGCACGCACCATTTCAAAGTGGCAGCGCCACATGGAGCCCGGGATCAGCTGGAGATTCTGAGTCCCCAGCTGACCCTGGGCTCCATGTGGCACTGCTGCTTTGAAACGCTGTGGGGAACATGGGGCCAGTGGGGGACTACTTGAGTTCTCCGGTAGCCCCATGCTCCCCGCAGCACTTTTGCCCTAGGGCTGTTGCTACACTTTAAAGGTGGAGGCATGCTTATCAACCAATTGAATAGTCAATGCAAACTGCATCAACTATTCAATTAGCCAGTTAATCTAAATTTAACATCCCTAGTCTTGAATGCTGTTTGATATTTAAATAATCATAGTCACCTGTTTCACCTTCATATGGAAGTGAGTTGGGTGTGCAGAGTCTGAACAGATGAATCCCCTGCAAACCACTACCTTCATCTCTGGCTGTTGTCAACATGACAAAAGATAGCACTGACTTTTATACTGTAGTAATCTTAGAATTGCTTCCCGTGCAATTCTTTACAGATGATTTCAGGAATCTTGTGTGAAATTAAACAAAGGAATGTAATTTTTTTTTTTTTAAACAGGCCTGAGGTAAACAAAGCTCATTCTGCTGCTGAAAGCAAACACCTTTTAGTAATTTAAAGAAGTTTTTAATTGTGCTGTAATGTCCCATCTGTTCTCTAATCACTTAGGCTATGCTTACACAGCGGAGCTATTTCGGGCTAACTCCAGTATCCCAAAATAGCTATTCCACTTCTTTAAATGCACCCGTTATTTCAAAACAATGGGCACACTATTCCGGCATCCCTGTTACCTTCATTTCACAAAGGTTAAGGGATTTGTCGAAATAGCGCTTTTTAAAAAAAATGTGGTGCTGTGTAAACAGTGCCAAATTTCGAAACAAGCTATTTTGAAATAACCTTGAAATAAGTGATGCAATTTGTGTAGATCAAATTGCGTAGCTTATTTTGAGGTAAAGGTGCTGAGTAGATGCACCCTTACTGTGCCATAAGCATCAGTTTAGAATTATTTCATTAAGCCACTGGAGTAAGGTTAAACAGTTATGTCATGCCACTGACTAATTTCTTGCAAAATATTTGAATATTTTTTGTAATTCATTGGACACTGCAAATTTGAATTAATTTCTCTCCATTAATCTCAAAACTTTGTCCTAGGAAAGACAAAGTTATGAGTTTGACTATCAAAATGTGACTGGTTCAAAGTTAATTACGTTTAAGGGATCTTACCTATATACAAGTACTGTCCAGACCACTACCACCAGAAAGATCCGATACCTCTTTGGGGTCTGTATGCAGCCATGAATCAAGAAGGGTAGATGGGTGCCCAAAATAACTGGCAATCCCTGAGTCAAGTACCAATGCCAAGGATGAGAACCATAAAATGTTCCTAAATTCTGTAGCACATTAAACTTCAAGAAGTTCAGCTGAACCATTATCCACTGCAAATTAAAAAAAAAAAAAAAGTGGTAAGTATGAAAATATTAGACAGCAGCACGCATACTTAGTTATGCAGCACCAACATTAAAGGATTTTTATATTCTAAAGAAAGAAGTTGCTGGTGAAAGCAATTCAGTTACTTTCAGCAGTTAAATTAGAAACAGTTTATGGTTTGAAAGATTTTTACTTCTGTCATTCAGAACAGGCCTCTTTTATATTGAACAAGACTAAAATGTGAAATGTTTTAAAAATCTGCACACAGTCTTAAGTGGTCACTGGCTTCCATAAAAAGTACAGGCTCCCCTTTTACAGTTAGTGAATCCTTTAAATGAGACCTAGGTTATTCACAGAATTTTTTTTTAAACCAGGGGCAGGATATTCAAAATTGTTCAGAATTGGCCTGATTTGCTCTGATTGAAGTAAACAGTAATTTCAATGAGCACTTCTGAAAATTCTACCCTAAATATTTTATACATCCTTTTAAACCCTTCAGAATTCTCTTCTGCACCCTTGACTACTACTCTAACACTTCTCAGTTACCTCTGTAGTGTCTCTTGCTTGGGAAAAAAATCTTTTCTATATATTGCATGACATTGAGTTAGATTGGTAACATGAAGTTTGCCAAATGTGTCCATCTTAAATGTATGGATGATTGTTGCCCATATTACTGTAAACTTCTTACACAGAAAGCTGTGCATTTTTACCAGCATGAAAACTGTCAGGCTATGACTTAGAGCTTTTACTAATCTTTGTTTTACATAATTGAAAACGTACAAAAGCTGCTTTTATAGATAAGTGCTACACTGCTGAATACTTCATGCTAACACGTGTCAGAAATGAGAAATTTCACCAACAGCTTTACTAGGATCTGTAAATACCTAGGCGGCAAATACCAAAAACACTACAAATGAGCCATCCTAATAGAAATTAATGCTGAGCTAACACACACTACAACTCTCCCAGAACACATGAAATGCTGCAGTGAATACTAATGTAGTTTAGTTACTTTGTGCATCATTAAATTAACATGCAAATATCTCTGAACATTGACACCAAGCATAAGTGAATTAGTACCAACAGTACAGTGGCTTCCTATTTGAAGTGGTATTCTAGTGATTTAAAATCAGAGATATTAATGGCTAAAATTTATACTCATATGATTGTAGGGTACAAAACATTAGAGGTGATGCCAAAAGCAGAATATACAGATATCAAATCAGACGGTGATAACTCTTGAATGAGGAAAGTGTGGAACCATCTGTCCAAGTAAAAATGTGTTTAAAATGCTTAAATTTAGTTTAAGACATTATATGACAACTTACCTCACCAAAAAATACACGGTCAATTATTAAAGAAAGCCCTAGAGTGACCAATCTGAAAAAAAAAAAAAAATCAAGAAAAAGCTATTTGCATTACTAACATCTTCAATGCTTAGATTAGAAATTGCACTTTTCTTCAGCTTGCATCTGCAATTGTGTATGTCACTGTCCCCTAAACTAGTCAATATTTAGAGAGAATTACCAGCTTTTAGCCCTTCTGGAACAACCACTGGCTTGGAGGTGGTCCTCATATTTTCTCCTTTTGAGATCTTTCCATGAAACATCCCTCTTTTGGGAATACACAGTGTTTGTACAGGAAGCAAGCCCCTCTCTCTTTTAGGGATACATAGCATTTGTATAGGAAGCAAGCCGGTTCTCCAAACTGTTGCCATAATGTTTTATTTCTCACTTTTGCACATCATGCTAAGGTGAAATATTAACTAGGTCTCCTGCTCCTGCTCCTGGCTACAGTCTTATTAGTTAAAAAAGGAAAGGAAATATTGATAAGCAGAATGCCTACATGAATCCTGTTAGTACCATATAATAGATACTATTTATTATGCAGTGTCATAATTTACTAAATTAATAAAATACATACCCTATAGGAATATAGCTGTATAGAACAAGATCTACCTTCTTCTGTTCTTGCCAGAAATGCCAGAGTACCAAAGGTATCCATGGAATTATAGCAGTTGGACGAATAATAAATGCAAGTGCTACCCAAGTTAAATATTTGCAACTAGAAACGAAAAAAGTGTTATTGAAACACTCAGAGTACAGTAATTACTCTTTCATTATATTATTACTACATTTATCCAGTGTTGCTCAGTTCCTTAACACAAGTAAGTTTTATTTTTCTTCATTTCAACTGCTATCCTGGGGTGGTACTGAGGATGAGGGGGGTCAGCATGCAGGCTTCCCTGGGGAGAGAGGATACCACCAGCCCTCTCGGACCACCACACCTTGGGACCAAGTGAAGCGCCTGTATGTGGCTGCTGCAGTGGGCATAGCCAGGAGAATGATGCATGTTGCCCAGCTAGTGGACAGACAGACAAACTCTTTGAAATACATAGCACACTACCTGTCCCTTCTTCCACTCTGGCCGTCCCAATGGGGTTATAGTTGCTTATTCCCCATTTCTGGTCCCTATGGTCATTCTACAGTATAATGTCCTTAGCAGACTCCCTCCCCCCCCCTCCTTTCCATTTTATGAGAAACAATTGAATTCTAGACACACCCTATAATCTTGGTACAATCAACCCCTTACTTTGCTTTGTTATGATAAGAAGAAGCTTCATACCAAATTTGGTGGTCCTAGCTCTTACAGCTTAAAAGGAATTCCTGAGCAAATGAACTCAGACAGATACATAGAAAAATAAAGTTTCTAAAATATATATTAGATATTGGTCCCATGTGACAAAAGTACCACATTTTTCATGTTACTATGTTTCTGGGCAGTGACTTATGGCAGGTCAACACTATGGATCAGATCTCCAGGGCAGCAATTGATCCAGCAGGGATTGATTTATTGCATCTAGCATAGATGCGGTAAGTTGACCACGGATTGCTTTCCTGTCAACTCTAGGACTTCACCTCAATGAGAAGCATGAGGGGAGTCGACAGGAGAGCATCTCCTGTCCACACATTGCTATGAAGACACTATGGTAAGTTGATTTAACATCAACTTGAAGCTTATAATATAGACAAGCTTTCAGGCAAGTACAG
This sequence comes from Pelochelys cantorii, assembly GCA_032595735.1. Lineage (NCBI taxonomy): Eukaryota > Metazoa > Chordata > Testudines > Trionychidae > Pelochelys > Pelochelys cantorii. The sequence goes on from CM064338.1 coordinate 19,525,934, forward strand.
CATACAGACTTCCATACACAGCTCTTGCCTATAACCTTGAATCTTTAGGTGCAACCACTTCCTTATTGGCTTGCTTTATGAAAAAGCTGTAGTAAATTAAACAAAGCAAGACTAAATATCTTGTTAGAAAGTATGTATAGGCTTTTTAAAGAGTATTACTCAGTTCAAAATTAGTTAATATGTTGATTCTGAATATTTGGTTTGAGTGACCAGCTTTTCTGTCCTTCCTAAATTCTCTCAAAATTCAGCACCTCTACATTGTCCTAAAGATGAAATTAATGTCCCCCATAGGTAATAATTTGGGTTTGAAATGAGGAACAGCAGAGTAGTAATTTTACACACCCACCACTACCTCCTGCTTCCATGTGTAGCTATAACAGTTATTATTCCAGTAGGCAACTGAAACAGCTGCAGCTTGGTCACAGATTAACCCTTAGTTGACCCAACAACCCAAAACTCTGTTTCATATGGTCCCATCCCCAACAACTTCTTTGGAACCAATATAAAATCTCTTGGCAGATGGAGAATGGTGTTTCATCTGTACAGTCTTGCCATGAGGATTAACTGGTTTTGGATGCCACTGCTCTGGACTTGTGGATAATAACTATTCCCCATGCAAAGGCACATTATCTTTCTAAATTCAGAAGTCTGTGCATTTGTGCAGATAAAAGTAAAACATGAAGGAGAACAACAAAAGGCAGAAGTTTATATATGAACAGAAAGTAGTATATTAACAGCTGCATTTATTCTGATGATTCCAATCAAAGGTTACAAATCTTATTAATGTGTACATTTTCTCACCTGCTTCTCGTCTTTGAGCCTTCCATTGGATAGTAGAAAAGAGCAAAGATGGTGAGAACAGTTTCCATGGTGTTTGTTAGAGTTCTGGTACAGCAATACCATGTAAACCAAGAGCACAACTGGCAAAGATACTAAAAACAATTATGAACAACAGGATGGGAGGGAAGTGTTAATATGGTATTTTTATAGCTTTTAATGAAAGTGGCGATAGCACTTACGTCTAAAACCTTTCAGACATTGAATAATACCATTTAACCATTTCTTAAGTACTGCAGTACACTGCTAACATACTACAAAACACATAAGTCATACTTAAGGCTGAGACTCACCACCCACTTTGCTGTTTCTGCATTTTCTAGGTGTCTCACAAATGAGTAAAGCTTCACATCTGCTAGAGCTGATAGAAGTGCTTGCACAAGTCTAGGGATCCAAATCTACATTAACAAACAAAAATAATTTCCTTATTTGTCTGACCTTTATTTCTGGAACCCCAATTAACTCCCAAGTTTTACTACAATATGTAACATTAAGAGATTTTTAAAACATCAATCTATCGAGGAAACTAAAGACATGATGAAATATTACTGTTTCTGCATGTTTTGATGGAAAGCTCTTACTATTTTAAATACCATAGTCCTAGAGAAAGATGAGTCCAGAGTTTCTATTAAAACCAAAGAAAGCCAGTCAGTCTGACATTCAATTGAAAGTTTCCAGAAACTCCAAGTAGCTCTTTTAAAACTGTTCCAAAATGATGTAAATTGACCACCTAATGATATCAATGGCAGTTTAATTCACTGTCTTTAATGAAAGTAGTTATGTCAGTACTGAGTGCTTTTGAAAAAACCTACCCTCAGATTCTGTTCAGCTGTTAGTTATTTTTTTGTAGTACCTGGTACTATAGTATGTAGCCAGAGTAAGCTGCTAATTAAAGAGCTACTAAGCAAGTAGTGTTGTGAGTCTAATGGCTAAGGATATGATTTAATCACGCAGGTCATGGATTCCATGCCTTTATGGTACCTCTGTAACTGCATCCCCTACCTCAACAGCTTTGGTTCAGACTGGAGCTGTCAGCCCTCCTCCCTTCCCCAAGCTTTAGTCCCCTCACTTTATTTGCAATAGAAATCATGGGCAGGTTGTGGTTTTCCATGATATTTTGGTGATCTGTCTGTGACTTTTACTAAAAATAACCATGACAAAAATCATACTAGTGGCACAAAACTATCTTGTTTGGCATTTGAAGAAGTGATTCTTGATCTCGATCAAACTATCTACAGTCTTCACCGTCAAAGTAGCGGCTGAGCTTTTAAAAAATACTTCCTTTATACTCACCAGCAGCTGAACATCATCCTTTGCCAGTAGCTGTAAAACTCTGTAGATAGTTGCAAAGAATAGTGGGTATGAATAACCCCTTAAACCTTCTGCCCATTCCCAAGTCAAGAAGCCATAATTAGTAATATTAAGGATATATAAAGAACTCAATGTTTTCCTGTTAGTGCTCTGCTTATTCTCAGGATTTCCTGATTCTATGTTAAAAATCTACTCTGTGACTATTTTCTATTAGTGATTTCTGCCAATGATCCTATTAATATCTCACTGCCTGGGACATCCCTAGCTTAACACTTCTCCTACCCAACAAGGACAGTGGTACAGGTTACATCTCTCTGATGTTCCTGGACCAGAGAGCCCCAGCAGCTCAGAGCACTGTAAGTGACAGGGGGGCCAGCAGTTGGGAATCTGACCAGATTGACAGCATCAGGGCTGACAGGCGGAGAGCCTAGCCAGGCTGTGGGCAGAAGAGCCAGTGGCCAGGAGCCTGGCTGAACCTGAGTGCAGCCAGGCTGGTGGCAGTGGTGTCAGGAGTCAGCACCTAACTGTTCTGGACCAGGTGGTTAAACCTATAGTGACAGAGCTCCAGGAAAGTTACTAATAGTTAAACGTTACGTTTAACAGGTTAACTGATTAAACAGGGCTGGGTGGAGGGGGTCATTCTAGCCCACTGGGCTGGAGCGGTCCCTGCACCATGGGCAGGGGCTGCTCCCACCTGGCTGCTACTGACTCTGTGCACGCTGGGAGCCAGCAGCCTTGCAGGGCCAGAGTGGGAGGCTGTTCCCAGGTAACATTTAACCATTACCCAGTAAGGATCACCTGTTAAGGGTGATGCTCACTGTGTAACTGGTTACCCATTCACATCTCTAGTTACTAAGATAAGTAAAAGCATGGAAATAGCAGAGAGAGTGAGCGTGCGTGAGCATATTATTGGGGCAAAAAAAGTCATCACAAACTGATGTAATTATTGTCCTGAGAACACTATTACAAAATGAAAGAAAGTGAGCGCACACAGTTCAGTTTTAGAAAGATGCCACTCATTTTAACTTCAAAAAGCAAAGGATATTTGAAAACCATATGATGTGCAACTTCAAGTGACTGCCAGTATTCATCTGGAACAAAGCTTGTCTGGACTAAAAAGCAGTTAAGTACTCGCAGAGTTATGGTAAATAAGACCAAACAAATGTTTTCACCAATAAGATCTGAGAGAAAAATATTAAATTGAAGAAAGTCCCTAGTATAGTCACTGAAATAATAATATAGCTGTTGATCACCACTGAACGAAGGCATTCTCTTTAAAATTATAGCTTTTAACTGTACTTCTTAAATACTGTATATGGTAGCACTTTTGAACAACTTTCATTATAAGAAAAATACACATCATACTTAAAATGACTGCAGTTTTGACAAAGGATTATGACCCATTTGCAGTTTGCTCTTTAATAGCATCATTTCTCACAGTCTAGTCTGATCCTGTGTTGAAGCCTTAAATGATTACAAACTACCTCACCAAATCAACAATGACTGAAGGATAGAAAGCTAGATTAAAACTGAATTTAGTGAGAACTTCAAACAAGTACTGTGGACAGTTAGTGAGAAGAAAAAGCTAATGGCTTTGGATTTATTTGTCCCACAGCCAGCTTCTAACTTAAAACATGAAGTTGCTGTCTTGTTCTCTTGAATCTGACTTTAAAACAAATGAAAAGTAAGTCACTAGCTCTCAAGTTTGTAAACATGAACTGAATGTAATTGCTATAGTGGTGTCTGATTTTTCAGAACCTGAAAAATTGGCTGAGAAGTATTCATTTCACTGGTTAGTCTCTCATGTCCAGTTGTTTAAATTTCAGAATAAGTATTTCACACTTGATCAATGCATGTAAGAATGGTGAGGAAAGAATGGCTGTCACTTGGAGCAACCAAAAAACAGGTGATAGGGGTGGTAAACAATGTTCTTTAGAGTCCCCTGCTTCAAGTCAGCTGTGGTAGCCTCCTTCTTCCCAGCAATTAGGACAGCAGAATGACACCAGTAAGGGACTAATATGCTCTGGTGGTGACTAGATGTTCAGGCTACTCTCTTTCAATGCCATTAGATGCAACTTCTCCAGTTTTTCTTTATAAATTCGAGCTAGAAACTTTTAAAAATAAAATATTAGGTTCTAATAGCAGCTGACTTGATAAACATGCCACTTTTCTTAACGCGATAACATAGTGCACCCTATCATAAACAATGGTGAAGTCAGGAGAGCATATCTATGCAAAATTTTGAAGTGCACAATCTCCTGCAAATGGTGTATCTCACGTTGGAGCCTCAAGGAGCTGGGTGTGCGGTCAGTGTTTCGGAAAGGGCTGTTTCCCGCGATCCGATCCACCCCTTGAAGGAACCACCTGCTGCCAACTCAACTTGGAGTAACTAAGTCGTCTCTTGGGTCCCTCCCACCCGCCGAATTAATAACAGGTTGGCGGAGTGGGCACCGAGCCCCTTCCCCCGCGCCATGCACCACCCTCCAAGCAGCCGCCGGGGCCCAGCCTGCCCTGTGCAGGGGTGCCTCGCTAAGCGGCAGAGTTCCCTCCTCGATCGCCTCTCGGTGTCAGAGCGCTTAGCGGGATGCAGCTCAGTTCCTACCGCTCCGCGTGCCCAGCCTCAACCCGCCCCCCGAGCTTCTCATGTCCCGACCTCCCCTCACCTGGGCCCCGCTCCCCGTCGGGCCCCGGGGCAGCGCTGTACAGCACAGATTTCCTCTTGCGGAGCCGCACAGTGTCGGCACGGCGGGTCCCACCGCGGGCGAAGAACCCGCCTCCCGCCGCCTGCATGTCGGACTCCGCTCCAAGGCCGGTGGCACCGCCGGCCAGGACCACTCTCACTTCCGCATTGGGCGGGGCCAGAGCTGCGGGGCCCGGCTGAGCGCATGTGCAGAAGAATATTGGGGGCGGACGCTGGGGATAAACATAGTAGTGAGCGACAGAATGCCTCTGAGGGTGGGGCGAGGCTATGGACTTCCGGCAGCTTGTCTGGCCGCCTTGGAAGTCTTAACTCTCTGGTTTAATCGGTTCGCAAGGACCGGTCAAGGCGGCGCGCTGCTTCACGGTAGGAGGGGCTGGCTGGGCTGGGCTCGGAGAGGCGGGGGCTGATGTCCCCGAAGTTTTTCCTGTCGCTTCCCACCTTCGGACCCCTGACTGGCGATCTGGGGCCCAGGGGGTGTCTGTTCACCTATGCCTTGCCCTCCCCTTCCGTCCCCCCTCCCCCCCCCAATGAGCGCTGCGGGGTGGCGGGACTCGGAAGCCGCTGGGCTCAGACCTGGGGGGCGGGGCGCCCCCTAGTTCTCCCTTCCGCCCCTTCCCGCTCCCAAAGCTTCTCTGGCCTCCTGGCGGGAAGCTCCTCGCTCTGCACGCGGTCTCCCTCAGGAAGCTGGGCGTTCTCTGCCGGCCCGGGGGTCGCGGTGTTCCGGAGCACGGCTCTCTGCTGCCTGCCCTGGCTGGGTAGCGGCCCACAGCTTAAACCCGCCGCGGGGCTACTAGCGGATTTGAAGTAGCGTGTGGGAGGCACTAACTGTGGGCTTAGCGCAGTGGCAGTGCTCTACAGAATGGACAGCCCCACTATCTCTGCTGAAAAGCTTCAGGGGGTAGCCGAGTTAGTCTGCACAGGATAAACTTACAAAACAACAAATAGACTTTATAGACTAACAAAATCTGTAGATGGTATCATGAGCTTTCGTGGGCACAGCCCACTTCTTCAGATGACCGGAGTTTTGAGGTTAGGGTGGCCAGACCCAAAATAAATAGGGGAGAAGGGAGAGGGGGGGGGGAGGAAAAAAAAATGGAAGGGGGCAGGAAACAAGAAGCAGAGGGTATGTAAATATCAAAGGGAAAAGCTGACAGGCAAATGTGATCTACTGGGTCATATTGGAACTAGTTCCTATAAAATTTTGGATCTTGTACTGGAGAGAAAGGAAAAAGACCTCCAAAATCCTGCACATTGTTTTATACAGTACAGACTGTGTGATCCACTTCTTCCATGTAACCAAACCAATGCAAAGCGTTTTGTTTACAAGATAACTGGACTTCTATCTTGTCATTAGTAACTGAGTATCAACTGTTAATCATGGTTGCAGGGCTTGCTTTCAAAAGCGGAGCAGAGCTGTAATTCTCATGCTCTCACATTTTGGTGTAAAGCATACTTAATTTTATATTGGTCTGAGACCCATCTGTTCACACTTCATATTGTGTGCATGGGTGATGGCAAAATATTGTGGGATTTTTTTGAAAGGCAGCCCCTACTCAAAGTAATTGTGATAGCTACTTGCCCATACTAAATTCTTTTTGAACTATAACAAATATCAGTAACATTTTACATTTACTTTCATTTATATGCAGATCTGAAGATTTTGTTTGGCTATTCAGATGTCTTTAGAATTTCTTTGAAGACAAGTTTGGCAAGCTACAGCTTTAGCTGTTAAAATGTATGGTAAAATGCCTTATATCTTTCTGGGGGCTCTCCTTGGAGTTGCAGGAGGAGTCTACATCTATAAACCAATATTTGAACAATATAACAGAAACCAGAATAAATCAAAAGACAACCCACAAGCACCAGAACTAGGAGAGAAGAAAGAATTGCAGGAATTACATGGAGCTTCTCGGTGATATTGGCTTGGACACTACTTTCGTTCTGAGATTAAAATTATAGCATTCTATTCCAAATGGAATTGGTTTGTTTTGGTGAAGAATAAATACTATGCTTTTTAATTAATGTAAACAAGCAGTGTTTTTTTTTTAAGTGGCCAATTGCACACACATTCACCTAACTGCATTTGATTCCACTGACACTTTTTTCTTTTAAAATGATAGGTTTCTAGTTGTATGCAAATTAAGAATTAGGTTTGTCACTCTGCCCTTAGCCCCAACCCATAGGGATTAAAAAGCATACCTGTAGCATGAGATCTGAGACTGGATTGTGTGACCTAAAAGTGAAGAAATTCCATGCTGTTAAACTAGAAGATGTGTGCCTTGTATGGAGAGATGCTGCCTAATTGTGCAAGTGGAAGGCTGAAAGGGTCAGTGACTGCTAAGTTCTATTGTCAAATCTGACCTTGACTTTCAATGTATTTTTTGGGATGAGGGATGCAAGTCAACTGACTTCTCTGTACCTCAGTTTCATTGTTACTAAAGTGGGGATGATGCCTACCTGATTTCTCACAGGGAATTGTGAAGATGAGATTGGTCATAGTTGGTGTGCTTAGTCTGTCCCTTGCCTTCAATACAAAATTGGTCCCTACCATCTATTTCTTAATGTCTTGTCCACTTTTGATTCTAAATGTTCTATTTGATGGGGCTCTTAGAGTCAGTGTTGCAGTACAATAGGTCACCCTTTGGAGACCACTTCAGCACAAAATTTGAGATGTAGTGTTAGCCTTAGTTAGGTGGAGTGTGTTACAGGTGAATGAGCCAGAAGTAGAACTGAGATTGAATCACTTAGTTTAGTAGGCCATGCCATAGCAACTTTCCAAATAAATTTTGTTTCAGTGTATGCATGCTTTCATGTATATGAGTGAAGAAGCAGCAGCATATCATGCTTTCAAGTTGGGAGAGTGTGTGTGTGAGAGAGGGAATCTATTTAACAATAGAAGGGGAAGGGACAGTGTAGAGCAATGGTCACCAACCAGTAGATCAGGATCTACTGGTAGATCTTGGAGCCTCTGACAGGTGATCCTGACTGGTTTGGCCATGTGGCTATCAAGTGCCAGCACTTCAGCTGCCTCTTCTCTCACTGCTGTGCATCTCCTGCCCTTTGCCTTGGAACTGTTCTCCCAGGAGCCTCCTGTTTGCTGTGCAGGGCAAGGAAGGGAGAGGAAGGGTGCTGATGTCAAGGTGCCCCCTTCTCCCACCCTGTATTGTATTTCCATGGAGCAGAGAGGGGGCACAACAGGACTTGGGATAGAGCAAGTTTGCTGGCTGCTTCTGGGAGTGGTGCAGGGCCAGGCCAGGGGTGAGACTGCGTTAGCCCCACTGCACCATCAGCCAGGAGCCACCTAAGGTAAGCAGTACCCAGCTGGAGTCCACATCCTGAACCCCGACCCAAGTCATGAACCCCCTCCTGCCCTAGCCCCCTGCATCCAAACACCCTCCCAGAGCCTGCACCTAGAACTCCCTCTGGCACCCCAAATGCCTGCCCCAAACTCAGCTCAGAGCCCCTTTCACACTCCAAATCCCTTAATCCAAGACCAGAGCCTGCACCCCAGTCTGCTGTCCTGCCTGGTGAAAGTGAGTGTTGGGAAGGAGGAGGATGGAGTGAGCAGGGGTGGGGCCTCAGAGAGAGGCAGGGGAAGGAGCACAAAGGAAGGGGGGGGGCAAGGATATTTGGGTTTGAGGTAGATGTTGGATTGCACTTAAATTCAAAAAGTGATCTTGTATGTAAAAAGATTGGAGACCACTGGTATAGAGAGAAGGGGGAGAGGGGTGTTTTTAAAAGGAAAACAGCCACCAGGGGGTAGCAAAAATTCAGAATGCTGGCAGTTACCAAATGAATTATGGGCAAGAAGTGATATTTGCCCCTGGCAACCCACTTTCTTTGTAATGAGCATTCTACCTCACACTCAAGTAAGTTGCTTTTAAAAAAGAGCTAAACAGGTAGGCAGAAAAGAGAAATTGTGGGGGAGGAGTTGTTCAACTTGATGCAGGGATGCTACAACAATTTTTATAATGGGTGGAGGTGTGGAAAGTTGTGAGCAAACAGAAACCCCTGCACATAATGGAACCCGCTTGAAGGCGGGAGCAGTGGCAGCACCTATGATGACTTTGCTATAAATGTGCGTTGGGGAAGGAGCTGAAACTAGCTTAGCTGAGAGGCAGGGCAAGCCCTACCGCTGCGCGGCCACTGCACCTAGTGCAGTGTTTCCCAAATGGTGTTCTACGGAACCTCAGGGTTCCGCGAAGTGAAAATAAGGGTTCCATGAGAAAATTCCATTACAATAACATTTTATGATTAAACAAATTAATATTTAAGCATTTATGAATTTTATTGAAAACAATTTTCATTTGTTTGCCACGATAAGTGTCCCTGTGTAATGGCAGCTTAGCCAGAGAGTGGGGATGATGATGTCACTACTCAGCACTGCACATGCAGCCAGTCAGTGGTGCAATCACCTGTTATATACCACCATAAATCCCCATACTCACTCTCAGGGAGCGTGGATCATGTGGGTGACTGAATACGAAAAGACTAGCACCACATGGGACAAAGTCGAAGCTTCAGCTGTCAAACCAGTTGCTTGTATGGGAGTGCGCAGGCAGTGCTCCCGCAAATACTTTACTTCAGTATAGTCCCATGATTTCTTGTTTTTAAAAATTTAACCATGACAAATATATATTGACCGATAGGTTAATCTACATATCATGAGCTTGTTTAGCATTTGCTTATTATTATCCTTACTACTTTGTGGTCTACTTTTTCAGCTCCCTATATAAGACGCTTATTAGGGGTTCTGCAAAATTCTTTCAAGTTTAAAAGGGTTCTGTGGCCAAATAAAATGGGGGAATCACTGCCCTGGTGTAACCAGCGCCGACGCTGAGCTCTTACTGTGCAGTGCCGCGGGGGCTGGTGCTTCTCTTCCCTCCCCCCCCAGGGCCTGGCTGCGCCTCTGAGGAGCTTGCCTCAGCGCTCACCGGCCAAGCGTGACTGGCGCTCCCCTCCGCCAGGGATGCCCGGGGCGGCCCGGCAGCGAGGGGAGGGGCAGTGACCGCCTCTCGCTCGGGCTTACGGGAAGTGATGTCGCCTTGACGGAAAACATACGCTGGCTGCCCAAAAAAGGACACGGGCCAGAGGGACTCGGTGCTGGCTAGAGCCTGCTGTGGAGAGGGGGGAGCGGCCGCCAGGTAGGGGGGCTGCGAGCCCGCTGTGCTCAGCGGCACCTCAGAGCGGGCGCGCTGTCTCGGGCTGTGCGGGGCCAGGCTTGAGGAGCGCCCTGTGGGGCGCAAGGGGCACCGGACGGGGCAGCAGCATCCCGGAGGGGGCCGGGTGGGAGCCTGGGAGCGGCGCCCAGCAGTGAAGGCTGGAGCTGGGGCAGCGGAGGGCGGGCGGGCTGGCTCCGCTTTGCCTAGCCTCTTCTTTCCCGTGAGCCCGAGAAGCGCTGCCGGGCTGAGGAGTCCCCCCGACTGGCGGGGGTAGGGGGGCCGAAGGTTGGCGCTGCGGCTCGGCGGGAGATAAGCCGCTCCCTGTGGTGTCGGGAAGGGGCCCCTGCGCAGGTGTGAGGGGACCAAACGGCTCATTTCGGTATAAGTCTCTACGGGTCTTTCGGGGTCAGGATCTCAAGTCCCAACCCCCCTTTCCGGGAAAGGGTTTGACACTGGAGGATAAACCCTGCCTGCCTCCAAGCCCCCCCCGGAGCCTGTCTCGTCTGCTGTGCTGTGCCACTGGAGCCGTCTCCCCTGCGAAAGGCTGGCTGAGACTTTGCTGAGCTTTTTCTCTCCCGTGAGTGCTGGAGGACTTTCCGGTGCGTTTTTCACCGAGCCGGTTCAAATGTCCCTCTGACGAGAGCTTGGCAGCTCGCACGGAGCAGCATGGGGAGAGAATTTTTTCCAACGGGAGGATAGAGCGGTGCATTAAAGCCAAGCCCAGGGGAGACTCTCCAGACGGCCCGGGGGCGCTGGGAAGAAGTGCGTTTATTCTTGTTGACTGTCACGCCGCGGCTGGACCGGGGTTCTCCAGGTGGGAAAACAAGTGACCGATGTTACCTCTTCAGTTTGTGTAACCTTGCTAATCCGGAGTTCAGCTAGAGCAGTGGTGGAGAACCTTTTTGGGGCCAGGGGCCACTGACCCACAACACACACACACCAATCCGGGGCTGCACAACGTGAGAAGCCCTGTCCCAGTGCCTTAAATAAACATGTATAAGTGTTTTCAGGATCAGGGCCTAATTCATATGCCTGGAGGGAAAAGCTTTAAGCCCTGATCTTGCAATAATTTAGGCATTTGCTTAACTTTATTGTGGCAAGTATTCCAGCTTGCAGGATCAAGGCCTTAGCACACAGCAGCTAAAGAAACCACCCCACTTTCCAGCACTGATGGCTAAAACTTAATGGGATTATCTAATTTAAAAAATACTTTTGAGGTGGATCCGTGATCGATGAGGGGAAATATAAATGTATTTCAGCAAGTTATATGCATACTATTAATAAAAACAACTGAAATCTCACATATCTAATGATAGCCCCGCCATCACTTCCTTCCATCCATGCGGTCCCAGAAGGCAGCTTTATAAGAGTAAGCTAGTTCAAATGATTCGGTAGTCTTGATCACACTGACTTGCAACACAACTCCTCACTCTGAACCAAGACTTTGATCATGATAGTACTAAGGAATAGCAAAGGAAAGAATAAACAAGATAACTTTGCTTTTGCCTATCTCTTTCAAACTTTCATAACAGATAATGGTATTCTTGACTTCATTTTAATGTAAATTCTAAAGGGCATGTCTTTTCTGTCTGAAATTTCCTACTTTAATTTCAGTCTCTGTTTTGAGCTACATTATCATATCTAAATTTGAAGATCTTGATTGAATGAATGATCAGATGCATACTCCTAACTACAGATCTTAGATAGGAGCAAAAGGCATGCCAGATAATATTGGAAAGATAATTTTCTGTAGAATTGCAGTATGATGTCAGGATTGCTTGTGACCTATTACAAATGCTTTAATTTATGAGTAAAGTCAATTAGCAGAACCTATTAATTTCTAAAATATGCCTACCTTAAGTATCTTGTGTCTTGGACATGTATTGTCAATTGTGTTGTAACCCCTCTTCCCTGCATTTTCAAAATTCTTTTTCCTTATTTTTTATTATTTCTGTTAACTTTGTGCACAGGATCCCTAGTCATGTGCCAGGATCCCATTGGGCTAGGTGCTTGATAGGACTTCTGTCACTGTTTTCCTGGATGGCACCAAAGAACACAATCTCTAATTCAAATACTGAAAAACATCTATAGTGGTGAAATTCATGATGCTGAAAGATTACCTTAGAAGTATAATAAAAATAAATAACATTATTTTAATACACTATGGTGTCTAGCCATTGATTCAAATTTGTTAAAGATCTAATTTCAGAGTCTGTAAAGTAGTTCTTCATTGGTGGTACATTATATAACTTAGAACTTGTCTATTAATAATTTTAAAATGACATAACATATTAACAGACTAGAAATTTAAAGCCTCTAGTCTAATGAGCCTTTTGTTTTAATTATTTTCTACTGTTTTTAAAAGCTTTTTCTTCATCATATGAGGCAGAAACATATGAGTTTATCAGTTTCTTTTTCTTCCAAAAAGAAGAATGTTGATCTAAAAGGATTTTTAATTGGATTTTGGTATACAGAGACACACATTTTTGTAGGGATCAGTGACTTTTCTGTAGGTGTTTTTGGAGAATTGTGTCTGGCACCCTGGCTGTTAATTAGTCTGGCATTCCATCACACATCTCCATACTCACATACAAAAGGAGTTAATAAGAACAAGATACCTTTTGTGAGGTCTAGAAAATGAGCATTTTATTTAGAAGCAGTTGTAATGGGCATTGGAGATGGCATAACAGATTAGTTGCTGTTGCTTATATCCTCTATTATTTATAAGTGTTTACTGGTCTAGTGAGTAGGTGCACCTAAAAAAATTATATTAAATTGTTAGGCCTTTGATTTAAAAAATTCAAGAGAAATTCTTAAGTAAATGTTCTGCTTCACACTAAATTTTTCCACCTTTTTGTTTAGCTTGTTGCGTGCACAGGCCCTGATTATGCAGAGCTAAAAGCTTGTGCTTAACTCATTTAGCTCAGTGTAGCTAGTTATATTCTTTAAACTAAAGAAATAATAAAATAAACAATAAATCTTTGCAGGATTGGGATTGTTATATTGGTTCCAGAGTATGTTTCTCCTCTTTGTCTTGAAGACCCTATCCACGGTGGAAATGAAAAATTGTGTTCACACAACTGACTTAAACCTGGCGAAAACTGGTTCAAGCAAACAACACATTTTAAACATGGGGGGGCAGATTGAGAATGCACTGATGTTCATTCAGTGGTGAAAGTGAAATTAATTTCTTCCTGATATGGGGGGCCAGGTGACCTCTCCACATGACCCTACATAGTTCTGTCTAACCTGGGTCCCCATGCTCTTTCCTTCCCCTCCCCATCCTATGGTGTCTGGGTGAAGAGGGGGCTGGGAGCAGTGCAACAGTGTTCTTCTCCTTTCTCCACTGGCCCTTACAGATGGGGAAGGAGCAGAACTTCCCAGTCCTGCTCACTACGCTTCCACAGAGTTATGTCTTTTCCGTCTCCATACAGCAGCAGCCTGGCCAGAGGACAGTCTAGGGGTTCTGCTTCTTTCCCCAGTGGGAGGGGAAGCAGCATGCAGGTAAAGGAACAAAATTTTGGCAGCTCCTCCGGCTGTCATACTACTCCCACGTCCCCTCCACCCCCACAGATACTTCTTCAATTTTATTATCTAGAATTCTTTTAAAACCAAGGTAGTTCGTTAGGTATCCAAATTATGAATAATGCACATAATATGTAACAGTATTTCTCAAGCTAAGTCTGCAGACCTCTGGGGGTCCACAAGGGTACTTCTGGGGGGCTGCTGGCCCCACTGATCAACTTCTTTCCCTGCTTTCCTGCAGCTCCTCTGCCTCCCTCCCTATGCCTCCTGCATACAAGGGAACTGTTCTGCAGTGTGCGGGAAGCACTGAGAGGGAGGGGGAATATCATGGATGGGGCATGCTTGCAGGAGGAGGCAGGAAGAGGAGAGGCTATGTAGGAAGAACTGGGGTTAGGGTGAAGCCTTGAGGGAAGGGGTGGAATGGAGGCAGTCCTGTGGCTGAACGGGAGGGGGATTTGGGTTTTCATGAAAATTTTTAAATCAAAATGTGGGTCCTCAGGGTGCTAAAGTTTGAGAATTGCTTTTGGTAAAAGAAAAATGTGTGAAGTACACAGTATACATGTGACTTTCTCACCAATAATTGAGCCAGTAGGTTGGTGGATGGGTGTTTTATGTTTGTTTGTTTGTTTGCTTTTTTTTGCATATGTTAAAATAGTTAATCTTTTGCAGGCCAGCTGTTTGCAAAATGTTCTTTTTAAATTCAGCAAACTTAATTTTGGAAAGTTCAAGGAACAAAAATGTTAAAAATGCCAAAATACTACATTAGTGAATTGCTTAACAATGGCTTCTGGCTTTTCACCCACACCAGCCCTCCCTTGACCTGGGAAAAATGAATGAGGAGACAAGATGGAGGCCAATGAGTAGCATCCTAGGTTAGTGGAGGAAGAGGGGACTAATGGGTAGCATTGCAGATTGTGGTTCCGCAGATCTGTGCTTATCTTTACACATGTGTGTGAGTAGTCCCTCTAAAATGAATTGGAGCTTTAAAAGGAATATTCAGGCCAACATTGCAGAAGGCAGGCAGCTTACCTAGTCATCCAGAAGATCGAGGCAGGTAGTTCCTTATCAAAACTGATATAAATCTTAAAGGTGATGATTCAGTGTGGGAATTTTCTTACATTCTGTGAACTAGATCAGCTATCAGTAATTATGAACTACTAGAAGACTTATCTGGCATTGCCCGCGTCTCACCAGGGGCAGGTGACGGGGTACACAGGACACCTGCTGGCTGCTCTCTGGGGCAGGAAGGGCGAGCTGCTGGTGAGTGGCTGCTTCCTGGGGCTGGGGCTCTTGCTGTCCCCCCATGGTTACTTGTGAGTATAATGGTCCCTGCTATCATTTCCCTTCCATTCCATTTGATGTGAAACAAGGGTATTCCATGCATATCCCATTGTTCTGGCACAACCAAACCCTGAGCTTGCTTTAAGTTATGATAAGAAGAAGCTGCATACAAAATTTGGTGGTCCTAGCTCTTATCATTTAGGAGGAGTTCTTGAACAAATGGATTCACAGAGGGATGGAGGGACACACAGACAGATGCACAAACTCTCTAAAATGTATAGTAGATGAGAATGAGCAGATTATGTCTATAAATAAAGTCTGCAATTGTTTCATCACAGCCCCAGTAGTCTGTGAACACCTAGATGGCTTTTCTAATTCTGTTAATTAGAAAAATACTGAAATTGTTATAAAAATGTAATTGTTAATGCAGCATGCTAGGCTGCCTTAGTCATTGCTTGGCAAAATCTCACCCACTATGCTTATCTAGAACTGTCATAAATAAGAGCTGCTAAGGAGAGTCTGACTTTCCTGGAGAGTGAGGAAAGGATTAAGCAACTGGAGAAGCACCTGAGGAAGGGGACTTCGGGCAGTCAGCCAGTAAAAATGCAGATAGGAATTTCAAACCAAGGGGGGGGGGGTTTCTTTCCCTCTTCTTTGTTTGAGATCAGAGCAGTTTCATCCAGGTAACAAGGGAGTCAGACTCTCCCAGGCATGGGCTCCCATGTCTCCCAGGAATGGAAATGTGTAAGTAGGGAAAAGTTTAGATAGTCCGTCAGGTTTTACTGTTTTCCTTGTTTGGGGGTTTGGAAAACATTTCTGAGCTGGTTAATTGTTTTTCTTTTTTGTAACTAGGGATTACAGCCCAGGGATTTTTACCTGAGTCTGGCACTTCATGGCTATTTAACACCTAGTAATTTACTATTCTTGCAGCAGTTGTTTTGTTTTAATAATAAAAGTGTTTTCCTTTTTTGTTTTGATTAATCAGTATTGGTTGATTGTTGTGTCCTTAAGTTTACATACCTAGATACCCGGGCAGAGTCTATTGTTCTCAGCGGATTCCCTCTGTTTGTTTTCCCAATTCCAAGCAAAACAGAGGTTGGGGCAGGGAGGAGAGCTTTGCCTTTGGAAGGGGATTCCCAAGTGATCTCTTCTCTTGAAAAGGGTTTATTTTATATTTTGTTTTATTCATTTGAATGGTGGCAGCAAGAGATCAGTCTTTGTCTTTTTTTATCTCAGTCTCTGGGAGTCACAGAGACATGTTTTACAGAGTTTATTCTACTCACCGGTCCCCATCTCTGCACTCAGAGTGTCAGGTTGGGGAATTTAGCCGTGACGAGAACACTGGAATTAAAGTCCTTAGGACAAAGAATCTTGGTGTTTGAGGCTGAGCTTTCTTAGTAGGAGCTCACCTATGTAATTTTTTTAAGCAGATGCCAGCTCCCTTTTAAGTCAGGTCTAAACTACAAAGTATTGTCAGCATAACTTTTGTGAACAAAATATCTCTTCAGCTAATACAGTTATTTCAGCAAACACTGGGCTATGTCTATACTACAACTTTTTTTCGGAAAAAGGTACGCAAAATACACAGGAGTGGTCCGAGGCCAGCTGTGGCAGCTGGCGCCCCAGGCGGAAAGTGCAATCGGCGCCCCTGCCTGCAGGGCTGTCAATGGACTGACGTCATCGGCGGGTGCCCCGGGCGCCCCCATGATGTCATCATTGGGCGCCCCGGGCGGCGGCGCCCTAGGCGGTGGCCGAGTCTGCCTATCTGCCTATAGCCATGGGCCGCCCCTGAAAATACGCTCCGCAATTTGTGTACCTATTTCCACTTTTTTTTTTTTTTTTTTTTTTTTTTTTTTTTTTTTTTTTGGGAAGAGGCTTTTCCGAAATTTGGCCCGTCTACACTGTCCTCTTTCAGAAGATCCCTTCTTCCTCGTGCGTCTGCTCTTCTGCAAAAAAAAAGCAGGATGTGGCGGAGTTTTTCGGGATACCTCTGATATCCCGAAAACCCCCTGCAGTCTAGAAGTACCCCTAGATATGACAGCAGAAAAGGGCTTCTGTCAGCATAGCTATTGTTATTTGGGGAGGTGGTTTTACTAGCTGGCTAAATTTCTCCTCCTGTTAACATATTCTGCGTTTATGCCAGGGGCTCTGCCAATACATCCATACTGGTATAGTGTAGACTACACACAGGATGCACCTCTTTGCCAACACCTAGTCAACTAATTAAATCAAGTTTCATAGGGGACTGATAAAAGTTGCAGGCAGCAGTAGTGAGTGTGATGTCTGTTCCCTCAAGCCTTGGAAGGTGCCCAGATACCATGGTAATGGGCACAAAATACTATTTTAAGGCAAAATATAGCCAATAATTTGTATTCATCTTGGCTGCGTCTAGACTGGCATGATTTTCCGCAAATGCTTTTAACGGAAAAGTTTTTCTGTTAAAAGCATTTGCGGAAAAGAGCGTCTAGATTGGCACGGATGCTTTTGTGCAAAAGCACTTTTTGCGGAAAAGCATCTGTGCCACTCTAGACGTGGTTTTGCGCAAGAAAGCCCTGATCGCCATTTTTGCCATCAGGGCTTTTTTGCGCAAAACGGTTCTCAGCTGTCTACACTGGCCCTCTTGTGCAAAAGCATTTGCGCAAGAGGGCTTTTTCCCGAATGGGAGAGTCATTTTATTTGCGCAAGAACACTGACGATCATTAGATCATTAGATACGTTAGATCGTCAGTGTTCTTGCGCAAATTCAAGCAGCCAGTCTAGACAGCTGGCAAGTTTTTCCGCAAAAGCGCTTGCTTTTGCGGAAAAACTTGCCAGTCTAGACACAGCCCTTGGGTTTACTTGATACCAGTGGGATCAACAGCCACTACAGGCCCTAGTGCAAGGTGTGTGATGCGGCTGGCTCTGCACCCCCCGCCCCTCTGAAGAGGCAGGGCCTTGGGTGGAAGGGGTGGGGCTGGGGGCATCCAGTGCTGAGCACTGCCTGGAATGCCATATGCCCCCTGCTCAGCCTTCAGAGCCATGTAGAGTGGTGCTCTGGTGGCAATTCAAAGGGGTCTAAGGCTCCGGCCACCATCGCTGCTGCAGTAGCAGTGGTTGGGAGCTCCATGCCCCTTTGAATCGCTGGGCCCAGAGAGCTACTACCTTTGCCTCTTGTCAGTGGGCTTGATTGGTACACAGCACAGGTAATGCAAAGTCTGCCAGGACATAGGGGTGGCTGGTTCAGAAAGTGGGTGCAATCTTCCAGTGATGAAGACAGAACTGAGCACGTGCATGATGGTGGTTGAGGACTAAGCATACCAAGACAGGGTCCTTATAGCATATTAAAAAATAAATGTCTCTGCTTCATGCATCTTCCCTGTTCCCTGCAAACTTCAAGCACTTAGTGGTTCCTCATAGTCCTTCCTATCAGAGACAACCTTTTGTGCTGCATTTCTTTCCAAGGACACATATGATTTGTTATCAAGTAATAAATGTGTGAGATCCATGAATTGTTTAGAATGCTAGAACAGTTTATGCCTATGTTTCCAGACTTGTGCACACCTTTACTATGATTTTGCACATGTATCAGGTACACAGGTATACATGTTGCCAAGACAGCATCTAGCTGGCATTTTGAAAGTGCAAATAAACTGCCTACTCAGTACATAGAGTTTTGGTAATTGTGTATGTATGTAAATCAAGTAAATAATTCCATGCCTGCCGTTCTGAAATTCAGGCCCTTTTATCGGTGAATCAAGTAGTGGGTGATGGAAAGAGCTACCTGTAGCAATGGCAGCACATAGCAATAAGTATCATACTCGTGATTGTTGCAGTGTCCTTCCCAGAGCTATTGCTTTGGTTGAGAGCATGGACAAAGTTGGCAGCACAAGAAGCTACCTGAAGGACAGATGCTGATGACTGTTTTGCAGACCTACTTTAATTTAAATTTCTTTCCCCCCACTTCCCTACTTTGAAGTATCTGGGCTGGCATGACAGCTGCTATACAGCTTTGAAAATAAACAGCATGTGTGCACCAAGGTCAGCCTGGAGACAGCTATCTTGTTGCTTTCATATCTGTTGGTTATTTTGTTTAGTCTTCCTAGCTGCTCAGTCAAAGAGGTATAATGTAATTGGTTGCTATGAGCACTGAAGAGGAAGAAAACAACCCTTTCAAAGAAAGTAGGGAGGAGGTTAGCATGGTGAGGACTGGTAACAGGCTGAAACTCCTCTGCCTTCCTGGCAATAGATGTGCCAATAAAACTTGATGGTTTTTGTTGGCTAGAATTGATCCAAATCAAACTGTTCTTATATGTAGCATATTTTTATTAGTTAATTTGCTTTAATGTCTATGAAAAGTGAGTACAGTACTTGGTTTTTTGTTCTTATCTCTCACCTGTCTTTAAAGCATGATGTTTCAAATTCATATAATGGACATCTGTAGGTTCTTGCTGTAAAACACATGGTGATGACGGCATCATAAATACTTAAATTTAGATTGTATTGTGAAAACTTCAGGGATTCATTTAAAATTAACATGCATAACACCAGTCTTAATTGTGTAACGTTTTGCTGTTTTGTGGGAGGGCTAATGTTGAAACCTTAGCATGAGAAGTGCATAGTAATTGTGGTTATTAGCAGTACTTAGTGCTTTACTATAGCAAATATTCATGGTTTTTTTTTAAATATAACTTACTCATGTCTAAAGTGTGGATGATGGTGTAAGATTAGTATCTTCTTTTTTTTTTCAGGTTTTAGAGCAGATTACCTATTTTCTGGCTTCAAACCTGACTTCATAAGTGGTTATGGAGGGCACAGTCAACATTTTAGATTTAATTCCCTTTGGTTTTGCTGTGAGTTGTTTGTACTTTTATTTCAGGTAGGATTAAAGTATTTTAAATTGCTACTGGTGCATAATATCACATACCTAGGAACCTTCATTGTTTGTTTTTATTTTATTTTTTCTTTGAATGTATTCGTGTTTAGTACCATAATAACAAAACCAGCTGTAAATAAGTGCAAAAACTATTTCCTACCACTTTGAAGCATCTCCTCCTCTTCCCCACCCTTACTGCCTCTTTCTGATAGAGGCTGCAAGGGCGGGGGAAGCGACTTGTCAACTAGTGTGTCGACTATCCGATAAGCATTTGCTTATCGAATAGTCGACAAGCTGACTAGTTGTTCACATCCCTAACTTCAGTTAAAGACCTGAGCAACATTGGGTACATCTGCCAGCATTTAATAATTGGGCATAATCTTTATAAATACTCATTGTTTTATGTGAGTCCTTCAGTGTAATTTCCAAATGTCATGCATAGCATAGGTTCATAGCAACCTTTTTTTTTTTTTTTTTTTAAGGAGTATTTTCTAAGGCCTCGTCTACATTGAGAGCTTAGGTCAAACTTAGCTGTATTAAATCAATTTTCGAAACAATGAGTCCAAACTACTAAGCCCGTTCCGTTAACTTTAAGAGCCGTTAAACTTGATTCCTGTTCTACTGCTTCCCTGAGGGAAAATTCAATCTTGCATGGTCAACTTTCTGGTAGTGAAAATCACAGAATCATAGAGAATCATAGAATCCCAGGGCTGGAAGAGACCTCAGGAGGTCAGCGAGTCCAGCCCCCTGCCCAAAGCAGGACCAATCCCAACTAAATCAACCCACCCAGGGCTTTGTCAAACCGAGACTTAAAAACTTCTAGGGATGGAGATTCCACCACCTCCCGAGGTAAGCCATTTCAGTATTTCATCACCCTCTTAGTAAAAATTGTTTTTCTTAATATCCAACCTAGACCTCCCTCCCCCACTGTAACTTGAGACCATTGCTGCTTATTCTGCCATCCATCACTACTGAGAACAGCCTCTCTCCATTGTCTTTGGAACCTCCCTTCACGCTGCCATCAAATGCCCCCTCACTCTTCTCTTCCACAGACTAAATAAGCCCAAATCCCTCAGCCTCTCACTTGTAGGTCACTGTTGTGTGGTTCGATTTATTTTAGATCCAAGGGAAACCAGTACACTTCAGGGCTACTTAACCACTTTCTTATTTATTGCAAGCTTTAAGCAGTTAATACAGTTTAAGTTTTACAAGCCTTAAGAACAATTACTATAAAATTTAAACCTTAAATACTATAAATTCTAAAGCAATTAATACAGTGCAAAGCAATGCAAAAGAATTACTAAAAGATCTACTATATACAATAATAAAGCCTAGTTCACTTACACTTCATCCATACATATGCTACCTACAGTGCCAGGCAGGAGGTCGTGGTTCCGTCTTTTCCCACGCATAGGAACACCACCACTGATGTAGCTGGTGCGAATGGCCTAATCACTTCTAGTTACATCAAGCAGGACATGTGGGTCATTCCTGCCCATTCCCTCCCATCGATTGTTCTTACTAAGCCCAATTTATAGCAAAGTGAAACTTGATCGTTCTAATAATATTTATCAGTTGATTATGTATTGTGTAGGATATGTAAAAATGCCCAATTTAGGGTACATCCTGCTGCTTAGGATGTTGCTGCTATGTGCACAGTTGACAGTTTCATGGCGGCATCTGTGCTTTTTGCTTATCAGAAACAAGTACCAGTACAAGGTCGCTTGTCCTGTATTCTCTTGACGTGGTCTCGCATACCATGCTTAATCTGCATTATTATGCAAAACAATTCATGGCTCTTGGGTCCTGCCTGCGTGCTTTGTTGCACCAGACTTGAAACAGGCCAGAAATCCACACTTTGGACAAGGCAGATGTCACCATTTATTGCCAAGGCAGGGTGATGCAGGCTCCCCTACGGTCATATGCTCCAGCCCCCTAATCATTTTAGTTGCCCTCCGCTGGACCCTCTCCAATGCGTCCACATCCTGTCCGTACTGGGGGGGCCAGAATTGGCTGCAGTACTCCAGGTGTGGCCTCACCAGTGCTGAATAAAGGGGAATAATAACTTCACTAGATCTGCTGGAAATGCTCCTCCTTATGCACCCCAATGTGCCATTAGCCTTGGCTACAAGGGCACACTGTTGACTCATATCCATCTTCTCATCCACTGTAATCCACAGGTCCTTTTCTGCTGAACTGACACTTAGCCAGTCAGTCCCCAGCCTGTAACAGTGCTTGGGATTCTTCCATCCCAAGTGCAGGATTCTGCACTTGTCCTTGTTGAACTTCATCAGATTTCTTTTGGCCCAATCCTCTAATATGTCTAGGTCACTCTGGACCCTATCCCTTCCCTCCAACGTATCTACCTCTCCCCCTACCTTAGTGTCATCCGCAAACTTGCTGAGGGTGCAATCTATCTGCTCATCCAGGTCATTAATAAAGATGTTGAACAAAACTGGCCCTCGAACCAGGCACTCCACTTGAAACTGACTGCCAACCAGACTTCGAGCTGTTGATCACTACCTGTTGGCCTGACAATCTAGTCAGCTTTCTATCCACCTTACAGTCCATTTATCCAATCCATACTTCCTTAACTTGCTGGTAGGAATATTGTGGGAGACTGCGATGGGGTGCCCCAGCCCTGCACTGAAGCCAAAGGAATGGCCTGGCCCAGCTGGCCAAGAAGGCCCCACCCCCACAGCCCTGCTGGGCATGCTCCCACTGGAGACAAGCTATAAAAGCTCTAGAGCAGCTCAGTTGGGGCAGATTGCCGGAGGGGAAGGAGCTCAGGCGCGAGCCCCAGAACAGGCCCTGCTGCAGCTTCAGCAGCAGCCCAAGCTTCAGCAGCAGACTGAGCCGCAGCAGCAGCCCCAGTAGCAGTAACCTCAGCTGCAACAGCAGCAGCCTCAGCAGCCCCAGTGACTGCCTCGGCCAGTGAGGCTACCTGGGAGGGCCTGCCCCGCTGAGCGATGCCACGGGAACCGTGCAGCACCCCAGAAATGGTAGGAATAAGCCCAAGGCGGAGGATTGTCCTCTGGGAGCTCAGCGTGTTTTGGTAGGCATCCCCGCCGAGTGGGCAGCGCTGTGCTCCACTGCCAACAGGGCCCTGGGCTGGGACCTGGTGGAGTGGGAGGGCCCAAGTCCCCGTACCCCGCCCCCATACTCTGCTTGTGGTGACTATGTTTTTGGACTAGGCCAGAAGGCTGTATATACCCTAATAGAGGGGACTGTGTTTTGGACCAGGCCAGAAGGCTGTATATGCCCTAATAGAGGGACATTAACTGCAAACAGAGTTTACGGGCCAGGTTGGCCCTGCAAAAAGGGAACCCTAATCCAGGTGTTGGGGGGCTTCTGGACCGTTGAGGGAGCTGGCCTCTTGACAGAGACCATATCAAAAGCTTTGCTAAAGTCAAGGTATATCACATCCACTGACTTCCCCATGTCCACAGAGCCAGTTACTTCATCATAGAAGCTTAATCAGATTGGTCAAGCATGGCTTGCCCTTGGTGAATCCATGTTGACTATTTCTGATCTCTTTCCCCTCTTCCAAGTGCTTCAGAATGGATTCCTTGAGGATCCCCTCCATGATTTTTCCGGGAACTGAGGTAAGGCTGACTGGTCTGTAGCTCCCTGGATTGTCCTTCCCTTTTAAAAAGATGGGCACTACATTTGCCTTTTTTCAATCATCTGGGACTTCTCCCAGTCTCCACGAATTTTCAAATATAATGGCCAAAGGCTCTGCAATGACATTTGGCAACTCCCTCAGTACCCTCAGATGCATTAAATCCGGACCCATGGATTTGTGTATGTCTAGCTTTTCTAAATAGTTCTTAACCTGTTCTTTCTCCACCGAGGGCTGCCCACCTCCTTCCTATACTGCAGGGGTTCCCAAACTTTTTGACACGGGGAGCAGTAAATCCATTCACGTGCTTTTGGAGGACTGGTAACATATATTTGCATATTCATTAAGCAAATAATGAATATTCAGATAAGTTGTTTCTGGTCCTCCCAAAGCCCCCAGTGCCAGCTATACCAAAGCTTTTGATATGGTCACCCACAATATTCTTGCCGGCAAGTTAAGGGAATATGGATTGGATAAATGGACTGTAAGATGGATAGAAAGCTGGCTAGACCAGGGTTTCCCAAACTTTTTACTTCAGTTGGAACCCGTTTTTTTGCAGCCCAAAAATACGAACACATTAAGAAAAAAGAATTAAAAATTAATAAATTTTCAGTGTTTCACCCAGCTGCATCCCCCCCGCCCTGCTTCTCCTCCCGATCTCCCCCATCCAGCCCTGCTTCCGGCGGCCGGTTCCCCTCCGCTCCCCACTGATCTCCCCCAGCCAGCCCCGCTCCCCCTGATGACCCCCCCGACCAGCCCTGCTCCCCTCACCCCCTCCCAGACGGCTGATTCTCCCCTGCTTCTCCTCCCGATCTCCCCTGGCCTGCCCGGCCCCCCGCCCATATCTGCACCGGACAGCCCTGCTGCCCCCAACCCTGCTTCCTGGCGGCTGGTTTCCCCCACACACACACCGCCTCCCAGCCCACCCCGCTCACCTCCCAGCAGCCACGCTGAGACCCGGTATTTTTTGAATTCTTGTGCACAGTGTGGACATGCACCTTCAACTTCACAAAATTGGGTACTAAAAATAGACCATAATAAATTCAACCTTATATTTCAGTGTAGACATACCCTAAGACCCATTCATCTACAGTCTTTGAAGAGGATGAATTTCAGAAATGCACTCTACATATCAGTTGAGCCAGGTGGTACACAGAGGATGAGAGAGGAAGCACTGCTCAAAGTTGGAAAGTTGGTGTGCTGGATTTTCCAGATTTCAAGAGAGGTGATGGAGCAGTTGTCTAGGGAAAGCCTTGCCATGTAGGTGTGGAATTAACTTTCGTTTTCCACTTTCTTCATACGAGCATACTCTTTAAATTTATCCCATGAACCCGCACTTTTATGATGAGAGTCAAATAGCGCAATGACTTTCCAGAATGATGATCCATTGTGAAAAGCTTCAGGGGACATAATGTGAATGACAGTAGCTTCCCAATTCTTTGCAAGTGCTTTGCAAAAGCTGATGAAAGCTTTCATGAGGTTTTCCTGCTCACTAACTGGCAACATGGACATGAAAAAAATGCGTAATCTCCCCAGATGTGCTTTTGTGGGAAAATTCTGTACAGAGATTAGGCAGTACTTCATGCCCCAAGAGGGACACGAGCAAGGTTCCCTGTAAGCTGAATGCCTGTGTGGGCACGCAGCCCTTTTCTGAGCCCTGCGCAGAGTAGCTGCTGCTGCTGCCTGCTATAAATGGAGAAGCTGGCTCCAGCCTCTACTCCAGGCCTGCACAACTCGGAAAGTGGCGAGGGCCATATTACTCCAAAGAAAACAGCTGCGGGCTGCAAGTAGGGATGCTCTCCCCAAAAATACCGAACACACGGGCTGAAAATTTTTGTCGAGCAAAAAGAAAAAAAACACGCGTGTCTCCTGCACCCTGCCCCTTGGTGCCTTCCCCTTTCTCCTGACCTGCCCCCCTCCCCTCAACACAAGCCCCTTCCCCTCCCCTACCTGGCTTCTGCCTTCCAGGTTGCGGGGCTGCCAGAGCCTTTTTGAATCTGGCGGTTGCCGGCCGTGACGTCACGAGACCACGTCACGCCAGCATCCTGGCATCTGCCGGCGTCCCACCCTCTGGCTTACGCCCTGCCTCCTCATGCTGGAGCTTCATGCAGGCAGCCCAGCAGCGAGAATCACTGCACTTCCCCCTCCCTGGCAGCGCTCTGCTCCTCCACCCGACCAGCGGTTTGGATGGGGCCGTGCCGCCCGTAGTTGCCATGGGCCGCACAGTGAGCCCCTGCGGGCTGCATGCGGCCCTTGGGCCGTATGTTGTGCAGGCCTGCTCTACTCCAGGGCTGGACAAAAGATGATCTGCAGGCAGATCTGGCCATGAGAGCCTCAGTTGGCTCTCTGCCTGCCCCGAACCCACTTGGCACTCCGGAAAGCCGGGTGTAGGGCCACGTGTGTGTTTCTGAACGCTGATAGCCTGGAGGGAGGGAAAACAGACGTCTCATGCTGCCCCCACCCTCCATAGCTCCCATTGGCTGGTTTCCACCAATAGCAGCTGCCTGTTTGCAGGACAGGCAGCATGTGAAGTGCTCATCCTCCAGGCTTACAGCATTCAGTTCAGAGCAATAAACATGGCTCTTGCAGCTCCCCTGAGAACATACAGGGTCTCGGAAGCAGGGACCCTGGCTAAGGAAACTGCTGGGCTGGCTGGCTGGGAGTAAGGTCTCCCAGTCAGAGCCTCTCTCTGGCACCCCAGCCCCTCTCTACCTCCCCCAATCCTTTGCCCCCTTTCTGCCTTCTTACCCCATGTAACCCAAATCTTTTGCACCCCTGCTCCAGCCCTCATACACCTTCCCAGACACTGCATCCCCTCCTACACCCCTCCTCAGGTCACAATCCCCTCCCAGGCCCTGCATCCCCTCCTCACTCCAGTCTTGCCCCAGGTCACGATCCCCTACTTCATGCAAACTCCCTACCAGATCCCACACCCCAGTCTCCTACCCCAAATCCCTTCTGCACCCAACTTCCATCCCAGACCCCCACACCTCCTATTAATATAATGGAAGAATGTGGCCCTCAACCAAATTCTTGAAGTGGCCTCCATGAAAAGTTATTGCCCACTTCTGTGTTAATGGCTTAAGGTAAGAAAGGAAAAGATTCTTTTAATAGATTTTTTTGAGTATTGCAGCTATCTAAAACTCTGATCTTAATGATTTTTAAAAATCTTGCATTACTAATTAATACATGGTAAACTGTATTGCATTAAGGCCAGATCTTTACTATCTGGTAGAGTTCTGACTCCTATGAGTCAAAAGTAGCAAGTACAACGTGTGATGCTGGCTGTTTTGTAGGATGAAACCTTATGTGCAAGATCTTTGAAACATGCATCTGTCTGTTAGAAAGAATGATGATACATCTATTTCAAGTCATGTTAGTCTGTAACTAAAAAAACGTAAACAACAATGGTCCTGTAGCACCTTAGACTAGCAAAAATATAAAAATAGTATCATGAGCTTTCATGGGCACAACCCACTTCTTCAACCAAGACTAGTGTTAATTTTCTTTTTATTTGATTTCATATTAAATAATCATAAGCATTGCTGATTGTTAATTATCCCTTGTTTTAATATATTTTCTTGCACACCTATGGACTATTTAAAATATATATTTAGATGTATGGTTTTTGTTTGTACTGGTGGGTGCACATCCACACAATACCTCAATATTGGTGTTGCACATAAGAAATTTCAACCCACCCAAGGATTGAAAATCTTAGAGGGAACACTGGACACAAGCACCTCTTTTCACATCTCCCTGCTGGTTTTGCTGGTGGTTCAGGTGGTGAACCACCGAGAGAGGCAAGGTCAACTGGCTCCTACCCCCAAAAATAGGGAAGCAAAAAAATTGACTGCCAGGGCAGGAAGGCCTAAGCCTCCAGGGGTCTGCAGCGCTGCATAGTGAACCAGCATGTGCTCCTCAGCCACTGTGTTTACAACAGCTGGGCTGCTATGGACATGTTCTCTGCCCTTGTTCCCCAGGACTCTCGCTCCGAATTCAAGGTGCTTCTGGAGGACAGAGTTGCTTCCAGGGCAGCCCTGCAAGCAGCTGTAGACTCTGCTGATGCAGCTGTGTGCACTATGGCAATGGGCCTGGTACTTTGCTGCAGCTCCTAGTTACAGGTCTCTGGAGTGCCCTCTGAGCTCCAGACCGTGATCCAGGACCTGCCTTTTAAGGGTCCTAAGCTTTTCTCTGAGGTGACAGACCATCATCTGCATGGACTCAGACTCAAGGGCTACCTTTAAGTCCCTCGGGATTCATACTCCTGCCTCCAGAGGCATTCCTTTATTAATAGAAACCCTCCTCAGTCCTCCCAGCAGGGCCCCCATCCTGACTTTTCCAGGCATTGGGGTAGGAATGCAGGGGGCAGAAACAATAGGTGCCATTCTTGTTCCTTATCTGATCAGGGGTGGGCCCCTCGAATAAATTCCAGGGCCCCCGCCAGGGGTTTTGAAGGTACGCCTGAGGACAGCCTACCAACCAACACACGGCGCTTTCTGAACCGCCTGTCTGCTTTCCGTTGTGCCTGGGCATCCTTAACTTCAGTTCGCTGGGTTCCCGAAACGGTGGAGAACAGATATGCCATTCCATTGTCTTTCCCTCCTCCTTCCGGCATCCCTTCCCTGTCCCTCTTCAGGGACCCCTCCCACAAGCATCTCTTGCGCAGAGATGCAGCAGCTCCTTGATCTAAGAGCAGTGGAAGTGGTTTCTTCAGAGTTCAGGGGCAAAGGTTTTTACTCTTGATATTTCCTAGCCCCCATGGCCAAAGGGGGTTTCTGCCCCATCCTGGACCTCAAGGACCGCCACACCTTCATCACTAAAGCCAGGCTCAAAATGGTGACATTGGCATCCATCATTTCCTCCCTTAGTCTCAGAGACTGGTACACTGCCCTTGACTTAAAGGATGCCTGTTTCCATAGCTCCATTACCCCACACCATAGGAGATTCTTGCGCTTTACTATGGGCCAGGATGATTGCCAGTTTACAGCCCTTCCCTTCAGCCTTTCCATGGCACCACAGGTCTTACAAAGTTCATGGCCATAGTGGCCGCCTTCTTTCAGAAGCGTGGGGTAGGGATGTGAGCGACTAGTCGACTAATCAACTATCTGATAAGAAAATGCTTATCCGATAGTCAACATGCTAGTTGACTATTCGTTCCCCCCCATTGCTGCCTCTATCAAAAAGAGGCAGCAGGTGAGGGTGGGGGGAAATGGGTGCTTCAAAGTGGCAGTGCCTAAGCTCCACACAGCATTTCAAAGTGGCAGCACAGCGTGAAGCACGGGTCTGCTGCTTTGAAACGCCGCGTGCAGCCCGAAACCAGCTGGGAACTGGATTCCCTGCTGGCCTGGGCTCCACATGGTGTTTCAAAGCAGCAGTGCCATGTGGAGCCCAGGGTCAGTGCTGACCCCAGGCTCCATGTGGCATTGCTGCTTTGAACCATCGTGTGTAGTGTGATGCGGGCTCCCTGCAGCGTTTCAAAGCAGCAGTGCTGCATGGAGCCCAGGGCCAGCTGGGGATTCTGAGTCCCCAGCTGACCCTGGTCTCCATGCAGTGCTGCAGTTTTGAAGCACCGCAGGGAGCATGGGGCCAGCAGACTACCCTGGGGCTGTTGCTACACTTCAAAGGTGGAGGCTTATCGATAGCTGATGCAAATTGCATCGACTATTCAATTAGCTAGTTAATCTAAATTTAACATCCCTAGCACGGGGTCCAGGTCTACCCCTACCTGGGCAATTGGCTAGTTCAAGGCTCGTCCCCAGTTCAGGCGCTGTCCCATATTTCTCTAGTTCAGGAGCTGTTTTTAGATCTGGGTCTCCTTCTAAACATGGCCAAGTTCACCTTTGTGCCCACGCAGATAATAGAGTTTATGGGCACCCGCCTGGACTCTACACTATCCACAGCCTCTCTGCCCCAGACCAGACTCCTGACCATGAGGGAGACTGTCCTAACCCTGCGGGAATTTCCCATGACCTCAGCCAGAAGCTGCATGAGGCTCCTCAGGCTCATGGCCACCTGTACGTATGTGGTGCTACATGCCAGGGTTCGCCTTCACCTGCTACAGCTATGCTGGCTTGGGTACACAACCCATCCTCCCATACATGGGACAGGGTGGTGATGGTCCCCGCAAATGTCCTAGACTCCCTGGACTGGTACTCCAAGAGGAAGTGGTCTGTGCAGGAGTTCCGTTCTCCCAGTCCCTGCTGTCACTTTGGCTCATGTTGGACGCGTCCAACACTGGATGCGGAGCCCATATCAGGAACATGAGGACTCCAGGTACGTGGGCCCAGAAGGAACTGTCCCTCCACATAAATGTCCAGGAGCTGCAGGTGGGCCGCTTCACGTGTCAGGTGTTCCTTCTCCGTCTGAGGGGCAGGCCTTTCCTCATCCTGTCCATCAATGTGACAGTTATTTAAAAAAAATATATAAACAAGCAGGGTGATGTTCATTCCTCTCCTCTGTGTCTAGAAGCCCTTCGGCTCTGGGAACTCTGTATCAGAGAGAGTATTCACCTGGTAGCTTCCTGTCTCCCAGGATCTCAAAACACTCTTGCGGAGCAGCTAAGCAGGTCCTTTGCGAGTCACAAGTGATCCCTTGGGGCAGATATGGCCCTTCATATCTTCTGCAGGTGGGGGATCTCCCCACCTGGACCTATTTGTGACCTGCCAGAACAGAAAGTGTCCCCAGATGTGCTTGGCCGGAGAACTCTGGGGGATGCCCTCCTCACCCATTGGTCCAAGGGTCTGCTGTGCACGTTTCCCCCCCATTCTCTCTGGTGCACAATGTGATCATGAGTACCAGGGAGTTCAGGTCCTCCCTCGTTCTCATAGTGCCAACGTGGCCAAGACAGCATTGGTTCACGTCACTGCTCAGTCTCTCTGTGGAGAGGCTGATATCTCTCCCCATGTATCCAGACCTGATAATGCAGGATTTTGGGTCTCTACACCTCATGGCCTGGAAGCTTCATGGTTGACAGCATTGGAGCTGTAGTGCTCTTGAGTGGGTGCAGGAGGTCTTTTTGGGGAGTAGGAAGCCCTCCACTAAATCCATGTGCTTGGCCAATTGAAACACTTTTCTGTCTGGGCTGCTCAGAGGGGCATTTCCTCTGTTGACATCCCAGTCCCTTTACTCCTGGACAACTTCCTCAACCTCAGGATTCAAGGATTGTCTTCCTCTTCCATCAGCGTCCACCTGGTGGTTATCTCCACTTTTCATTTGGGTTCCAGGGTAATGCGCTTTTTGTGGATCCCATGGTTCACTGGTTTCTAAAAAGTCTGGACAGGTTCTATTCACATGTCCTCCAGCCCATCCTTCCCTGGGACCTTAACTTGGTCCTGACCAAGCTTACTGGTCCCCACTTTGAGCCCTGGACCACGTGTTCATTGCTTTACCTTCCTTGGAAGGTGTCCTTTTTGGTAGCCATCACATACGTTAGGTGGGTGTCAGAGCTTAGGGCCCTTACCTCTGACCCACCGTATATGGTCTTTTTCAAATATAAGGTCAAGCTTGGCCCACACCCGGCCTTTCTGCCTAAAGTAGTTTCCCAGTTTCACATTTCCCAGGACATTTTACTTCTAGGGTTTTACCTCAAACTTCACCCCTGTGGTAAAGAACAGGCCTTATACACGTTGGATGTTAGGAGGGCATTAGCCTATTATTTAGATAGGACAAAAGCCTTCCATAAGTCCCCCCAACTGTTCATTGCAATTGCCAAGAGAGTGAAAGGTCACCCAGTCTCGGCTCACAGGATCTCTTCATGGATCACTTCCTGTATCAGGAAGTGTTATGTCCTGATCGGGGTGCCAGCCACTAGTGGATGGCACACTCTACTAGGGCCTAGGCCTCTACCACAGCCTTTGTTGCTCAAATGCCTATCCGGGACATCTGCAAGGCAGCCACCTGGTTCTCATGCCACACCTTTGCCAACCATTATGCATTGGCTTACCAGGCCAGGGAAGATGCAGCTCTTGGCAGGGCAGTTCTCCGTTTTGTGCAGGGTTAGGACTCCGACCCTTCCTCTTCAGTTTTTGCTTTGGAGTCACCTATATGGAATACACATGAACAATCACTCAAAGAAGAAGAAATGGTTACTTACCTCTCCTAACTGTTGTTCTTCGAGATGTGTTGCTCATGTCCATTCCAAATCCCACCCCCCACCCCTTTGTTGGAGCATTCCTGTAAGAAGGAGCTGAGGGGGTGGAGGGCCAGCAGGGGTATATATGAGCTGATATACCAGCGCCACTCCAGGGTTCTCCCCTTCTGGCCCAATGGGTACCACTAAGGGAAAAACCTTTTGATGATGCGTGCACGCGGCACACAATCTGATTTTACAAATTTCAAATCTACCAAAATTAGTATAGGCTTCTCCACAAAAAAATAAAAAATGAAATCAAAATCACCAATGTAGGGCAGTTGAGAACATCTGGCAATTTGTCAAATCAAAGAATCTAATATATAAAGGAGAATGTTTGTATGTTTGTGTGCTAATAACTTGGACACTATAAGACCTACTGCAACCAAACTTTGCGTGGGATAACCTTTCCTTCAGGAAAAGGTTTTAAGGTACTTTTGGACCCGATTGGGCCCGATCTCAACCTGTAAAAATCAAAAATAACCCGCCGCGCTGCATTGCAGAGGCAGCCCCGCCCACCCTATGTCACGTGCCCGCCGCCTGCGGCCCCAAAGCACCATCCGGGACTCGCCCCACCCCCACGCGCACAATGGCTCAGGCATCTGCCCTGCCCCCCGTGGCTACAGTTACCAGGTAGTCTAAAAAAAACAAAAACGGCCACACTTGATGGGGGGGCAGGAACCAGCCGGGAGGGGAGCAGGGCTGGCTGGGAGGAAGGGGGGTGGCCGGGAAGCAGGGCGGGTCAGGGGCAGTGGGGCTGGCCAGGGGAGATTGGGGGAGGGGCGGCCGGCGGGAAGTAAAGCTGGTTGGGGGGGGGGGGGTCTGGGGCAGCGGGGCTGGCCGGGGGAGATTGGGGGGGGGCAGCTGGCGGGAAGCAGAGCTGGTCGGGGGGAGGGTTGGGGGTAGCGGGGTTGGCCGGGGGAGATTGGAGGGGCGGGGGGGCGGCTGGCGGGAAGCAGAGCTGGGCGGGGGGGAGGGGTGGGGAGAGCAGGGCTGGCCGGGGGAGATAGAGAGGAGGAGAACCGGCCAGCAGGAAGCAGGACTGGCGGGGGCGGGAGGGAATGCGAATTGGTCGGCAGGGAGTGGGACCAGGTAAGTCCAGCTAGTCTAATATATAAAGGAGAATGTTTGTGTGTTTGTGCACTAATAACTTGGACACTATAAGAGCTACCGCAACCAAACTTTGCATGGGATAACTTTTTATCCAGGAGAAGGTTTTAAGGTACTGTGGGAGGGAAGAGATGAGAGACGGACGCCTCTCCCCGGGACTGCATGGAGCTTGGCAGTGTGGGGAGAAGCGGCTTCCCAGAGGAAGTGGTGGGGACAGTTGCTCACTAAGGCCGGTGGAGGGATAACCTTTTATCCTGGAGAAGATTTTAAGGGACTGTGGGAGGGAAGAGATGAGAGACGGACACCTCTCCTCAGGGCTGCACGGAGCTTGGCAGTGCGGGGAGAAGTGGCTTCCCAGGGAAGCGGCTTCCCAGGGGAAGCGGCGGGGACAGTCACTCACTAAGGCCGGTGGAGGGACAAGGAAGCAGAGGGTGGGCTCGGGCGCCGGGGGCAGGCATGCAGCTCCTTTCCCCCTCCCTCCCCTCAGGCTCCTCACCTCAGTTATATCAACTGTCCTGAGCAACGCCGGTAACTCCAGCTAGTTAACTATATTTCCAGCCAATCTCTTTAATTTTGTTGGTCAGAGCAACATCATTCTCCAAATATTTCTTGGTCAAATTGATTGAATTTGGAAAGGATTTTGAAGCTGTACTGAAATTTTATTTAAAGTCCTCCAACAGACCATCAGCAAGGCCTACTGTCTGCCCTAAAAAACAGAGGGCACCTACAAATTCACTTACTACATTGTGTTGACCTAGCTCTTTCTGCTGTGCTTCAATGAATGCTGATTCCAGTGTATTCTTGTTTCTATTTTTGCCTTGTTTTAGTCTTAAGTGGTGTTTGTTCTGCAAATGTTCTTTAATCTGGTTGTTCTGAATGTCAGCATTGATGCTACACAATTTCCAGTACGTATATTCAACATCACCCATTTCTGCTGTTTTTTTTAACTTTCAAATACTTCACCATGTTCTAAAATGTATCCTTATACAGATTTGTTTTCTTCCCATTTTAGTGTGTAAAAAAGCAAAAAAGTAAAATCTGCTAGCAGCTTGAAATGTGTACATGATGGATGTGAGATTCAACAATATGTTCAGATGTACATGTACAGGAGGCCCCCGACTTGCGACACGATTGGTTCCGGGGAAAGCGTCGCAAGTCGAGGGCATTGTAACTTGAACCCTTATTTACGATAAGCACCATCGCAAATGCGGGCTGAGGACGTAAGTCGGGGATTTTTGGCCTCTTCCACACTTACAGAAAAGCTTATAAGTGCGGGGGGTCGTAACTCAGGCGATCGCAAGTCAGGGGCCTCCTGTACTTCAGAGTTTGAGTGCATGTCTGTGTATATTGTGTGTGTATTTTCTAGACTAATACATAGTCTTACTTTAACAGTGGCTTTGCACAGACACACAGACTAATCTAATACATATATCTCATGCAACGTATTGTATTTTTCTAGTAAAAAATATTTTTAAATGATACAAAATAGTCACAATTGGAAAAAATGAAAAGCACTTTTTAAAAAACTTGATTTTTTTTCAGTAAAAATCAGCTTAAACCGAAAATGAAAGGGCTTGCATATCCTTACTGACATGCTTTTGTAGCAGTGCTCAGATTTGGTGGTTTGCTAATGCAGGGCTTGAATTGTGGGGCTATATTTGGTTACCATACTTGAACTAGGACTGGAGCCAGAATGGAAAAGAAGAGGGACATAAGGGGAGAATGTCATCACTTTCCTAGTTTAAACACTACATGTTAAGAGCCTGATTCTACTCCTTTTGAAGTTGATAGCCAGACATCCCCTGACTTCCATGGTAACAGGAACTAGACTAAAGTTGGTCAGTGAGCCACATTGCTTTTGAAGTGTTCTTTGGCTATAAAACACCATTACAGGTTGGATTTCCCTGGTCCAGCACTCTTGGAACCTGAGTGGTCCCAAATGTGGAATTTTGTCGGACCAAGGGAGGTCATTTCTGGCCCTCCTGCAACTGGCCTCCCAGCTCGGCTCTGTTCCTGGCCTAGCCTACCAGCTGTCTCTCCCACCTGCCACCAGCCCCACTGCCCTGCCATGGCAGCCCATGGTCCTGCCTCTGGAGCTCCCAGCTTTGCTGTGGCAGACCACTGCCCTGCTGCCCTGCCAATGGGGCTCCTGGCCCCACCACAGCAGACTGCTGTGAAGTTAATTTGACCTACCCGTACAACAGAAAACTAATTATAATTAGTTCTTAAAGTACATTGTGTTTTTCAACCGGGACATTTTGCACAGAAGGTTTGGAGCCTGGTTCCACAGAGTGCTGAACACATTCAACCCCCAGTGATTCCGAAAGTATTCAGTGTCTTGCAGCTTTGACTTAGGGAATTCTGTCCTATTACGTGTAACTGTAAAGAAGCTTAATATGTGTGCCCTTTGAATTGGGAACTTTTTATTTAATTTTTTTGGTCTTTGAATCTTAAGATCATTTTAAAAAGGCAATATATCTCTTCTTTTACAATGCTAGAGCAGATCAGCCAGAGCAAGGAACAATCGTGACTTGTTGAGCATAAATCCAGAGAAAAATATCCAAGCAACTTTAGAAACAGCATTGTAGTTTTTCACGGTATCATATAATATATTAAAATTCTTCTTCCTAAGGAAACTGTGATACAGTTAGTTATTCTTTCTTTTCATTACTGCCACAGTTTCCTGTAAACTGTGGTCTCTCTTTGAGATTAAAAATGCACTTACTCATCAGCCCATTTTGCCATACTGATAAGGATCACAGATCTCTTTAAAATAGTGGATTTCTAACTCTTCTCATATTGAAGGCAGAGGCATCAGATAAAGTTGTTGGTTTAGTTGTTTTTAAAGCCTCTTTCAAGAACTTGGGGGGCTTGCTATCTTTAGTCCTTACTAGCTTAAACATTTGGATAAAAATGGGCCCAAAATGCGTGCTCAGAAAAAGTGAAACCAGCAGATGTCCCACTCGCAGCACAGCTATAGCCTGCAAATTACCATTCATTTCATCTATCTGTTGTGTTCCATCTTGCATTTTTCGCAAATAGTTTCTTTTGAATGGCATTGGGAGTGCAGAAAAATAAACATCAATTTTGTGATTGCCAGGGTGCAGACCTACATGAGTCAAATTGGTATATGTAAACACTAGTCTTATCCTCTTTCATGTTGATTATTACAGTCTTCATGCTTGGTTTGACATATTTTCAGCTCATGATTGATTTGGTAAAATAACAATCATTCATTTATTTTAGTGACCATGTCTTGCGTTTAAAAGAACCCCACAATCTCCCTCCCACCCACACACTCTTGCAATGAATGTTCTAGTCATTCTGGATTCTAATCTCTGTCTACACTTTGTTTTCATTCTATTGTAGAATTTTTAATAAAATACTTTTCTACTTCTATGCTATAAAGAGCTGGAACCCACTTCAACCTTTTTTTAACATCCCCCCTCCCACCTCTCTTCCTGCATCAGATTACATGTGTCATGCTGCTGGATGTTATCTAGAAAAAGTTCAAGATAAAAAACTGAACATCCTATACATTGAAAGTTATTTAACACTTGACTCTGAGCAGATATAGGCCTTGCATGAATTATAATGTGTGACTCACCATGACTTTAATTTTTTCCCTTTCATGTGGATATGACTTTTGCCCCTTCTCCCCCCCGCAAGCAATGGAGGAAGGGATTCAGTGAGAGAACCCAGGAGTCTTGACTCCTAGCCCCCCCCCCCCGTTCTAACCTCTAGGCCCCACTCCCTTCCCACAGATGGAGAAAGTGAGGGCAAGGGGGCGAAATATTGGGAGTAAGGCCACATTGCAAGTCAATAAGGCTACATCTAGACAGCGGCACTATTTCGGGATACCAGAAGTATCCCGAAATAGCTATCCCGCATCTTTAAACATGCCTGTTATTTTAAAATAGATTTAGAAATAATGGATGTGCTATTCCGGCATTCCTGTAACCCTCGTTCCATGAGGGTTAGGGGACTTGTTGGAATAGTGCTTTCTTTTGAAATTAGATCGAAATAAGATGTGCAATTTGCAGAGTTCAAATTGCGAATCTTATTTCAACCTACGGGTACAGTGTAGATGCACCTTAACAGAGTTGTGATGAGAACTCTGGAGTTCTGGGCAAAATATTTTGGTCAAAACTTTTTTTCAGGAAAAGATGCAGATTTATCAACACAAAATGTTTCATGAAGTTTAATAAGGACAAATGCAAAATACTGCATGTAGGAAGGAACAGTCAGTTTCACACATACAGAATGGGAAGCTACTATCTAGGAAGGAGTACTGCAGAAAGGGATCTAGGGGACATAGTGGACCACATGCAAAATATGAGTCGATAGTGTGACACTGTTGCAAAAAAAGCAAACATTGGAGAAGGTCCAGAGAAGAGCAACAAAAATGATTAAAGGTCTAGAAAACATGACCTATGAGGGAAGACTGAAAGAATTAGGTTTGTTTAGTTTAGAAAAGAGAAGACCGAGAGGGGACATGATAGCAGTTTTCAAGTACCTAAAGGGTGTTACAAGAAGGAGGGAGAAAAGATATTCTTCTTAACATCTGAGGATAGGACAAGAAGCAATGGGCTTAAATTGCAGCAAGGGAGGTTTATTTTGAACATTAGGAAAAACTTTCTACCTGGCAGCATGGCTAAACACTGGAATAAATTGCCTAGGGAGGTTGTGGAATCTCCATCACTGGAGATATTTAAGAGCAGGTTGGATAGACATCTTATCAGAGATGATATAGATGGTGCTTGGTCCTGCCATGAGGGCAGGGGACAGGACTTGATGATCTCTCAAGGTCCCTTCCAGTTCTTGTATTCTGGTATCCAAATAGTTTGTTTCAGCCCCCTTTCACCATCTTCCTGGTACTTGGGTTTAAGAATGCTCCAAGCAGAGAAGGTGTCCTTTGGACTTCTCCAACTCACCTTGTAAATTCCTAGGGCTGTGCAAAGTAGAAAAATAATTATTGGCTCCTTATTAAAGTTATTAACAGCTTTCCAGTGAGTTCAGCTGAGATCACAAATTCCAAGTACTGTACTAATATTATCTTGTCAAAAGAGCTTGATTCAAATAGTAGGAAAATGTAATAAGAACTTGGCTGTAGAATTGTCATTTCAAAATTCCTCTCAATAAATTCCTCTCCATAAAAACCTCTCAGATTACTGCAGTACAATTCGATTCTTAGTTTTTGACTTTCCAATATATTTCGACAGTTCCAGGCTCTTATTAATTGCTTTTTTTTGTTTCATTGGACTGCATGCTGCTTCTTTTCCACTACTTTAAATACTTTGACTGTTTGCCTTTAAGTTGGTTTTAGTTCTCTGTAACTTAATGTGAAAACAGAATTCCCTAATTCTAATTGTACCCTTTTTATAGCAAAATCTTTCTATTTTTGATAGATTTGGTGCTGGAAAAAGAGTAGAGATGCTTGGCTGGTAGCAGAAAAGTTAGAAAGTAATTTATTACCTGAAGTAAACTACTAGAAGGAAGTCTCAGACAGGTAGCCATGTTAGTCTGTAACTTTTTAAAAACTACTTCTTGTTTTTACTGGAAGGAAAGAAAATTTTTAAGTATTCCTATTGCCCTGCCTTTTTTTTAAAGGGAAAACATATTAGAGTGCTGTAGAGGTTGAAATCCTTCTACATCTTTTATTGAGACCAATGTTCCCTCTAATCTTTTTCCATCTATGTGTGGATTTTTTCCATCCATGTACAGAATATATTTTGTTATGTATATCAATATACGTGAAAATGTGCACCACAAGTAGAAACACAAAACCCAGCTGTGGGCACTCTGCTAATCAGCTTTGTGGCATTCAAATTTCTCCTGAACGGTTGCATAAGTGCAAGCTGACAAGGAATGCTGATTGAGACCCTTTCAGACAAATAGATCAAACATAATCATTGTGAGTAACCACCACAGAGAGCTAATTGCAGCATACCAAAGAGGTTATTGCTTGTTCTTTTACTATCTCTTATCCTGTTCCTCTAGCAACATTTCCAGAGCAGAGCTTCAATAAATCCTCTAGCCTACTCTGGTTTTAAATTGTCCCCAAGCAGACTAATTGTGTTGGCATTAGGGATGTTAAATATTGGTTAATTGAATAGTCGATTAATCTCATGAATTCTTATCAGTTACTCGACTATTCTATAGTCTGCAGGGGCGGGGCTGGTAGCCAGTGCGTTCCAGTGCCACTCCTGAGGAGCCCCCTGCCACTCTGCGCTGCTGCTTCTGTATCAGAGGCAGCAGCGTGTGGTGCCAGGCAGGAGCTGGTCTGCGAGGGGAACCAGTTAAAAAACCAGCTCCCCTCATGGATCAGCAGGGTGTGGCAGCGCAGGTCTGAGCTCCTGGACTCGGTGCAAGCCAAAACTGAGCTGGGCTGCCTGCCTGCCTTGGCTCCTAATACACTTTAAATGCAGAGCTGCAAGTGAGGGCAGGTCCCAGACCCAACGCAAGCCAGGACTGAGCAAGGCTGCTAGACAGCATGCTAAAAAATTTACTCGCAGGAGGAGAGGGGGAAATGCATGTATTCTATAGCATTAACCTATAAGCTTTTGCTTATCTGTTAATCGGTTAATTGACTACCATATTACATCCTTGGTTGGCATTGCTGAAGGAGCCAGTGGAGGTCTGCACGAGCTCCCCTCACAAAACCGAAAGGAGATCCTAAGATTAAAAAAAACCCAGAGTGAATTTAATAAACATTATTAACCAATTCGCCTGTCTTATATTAGGTAGTTGAGTCACAGAATAAAATATTTTCAGTGGCTGTTTTGGAAAGGCCATACTCTGTTCAGGGACAAGATGTTTTCAAAAAAGATACAGAGGAAGTATGATCTAATCTGAGGCTGCAAAGCCTTGGTCTTATTACTGACTCACTGAAAGACTTTGGGTAAGTTGTTTGACCTCTCTGTGCCTGTCATATGTAAGTGGCCACAGTTGGCTTGCTTATCTGCCAGTTTAACCCCCTGATAATATAATGAGCACATCTGGACCCCAACTGAGTTGCCTCTTTGGTTACACACCCTCTTTCCTCAGGTTGGCTAAACAAATCAGCACACCTGCTCTTCAGGGCAACAGCAGGACACTGCCTGCTCAAAGCATTTGATTGAGGCCGCATTAATCTCTGTCCCTGCCATGTTTCAATTCCACTTTTGTAGGGCTGCCAACAGTACCTCATTATAAGAGATGTCCCTTATTTCTTCATTCTGTACAACAAGATGAGGAGTTGCTGAGTTCTGCAACAAACAGCAAAACTACCCTGGCCTGGGTAAATGTAGGTGAGTTCTGCTTATTTATTAATGATAATTCCAGGAGGAGAGGTGGGATGCTAAGAAAGCAGTCTCTTTTTGAAATATAGCATTAGAAACCCTACTTTTCTGCCATACTTCAATCTCATTAATCCCTTATTTCAGCCCTGTCCTAACCTCATTCTTGTCTCATACCCAGCCGTGCTCCTGTTTTCCTTGACTCCAGGTAATACAGTTCTGACCTGTGGCTTGGATTCCTGGCTCTAACTCTGTCTTGACACTTGGCTTGGTGATTTTTAGAGCCTCTGATTCTGGTTCAGACCCTCTGTGACATTCCCAATGGGACAATCTAGACTGTTGAACAGCTTTACCCCCTTAATTTTGTAATCCAGGGAGCCTTTTATACTGCTTTGCTGTTAACAGTCCTTGCTCCCAGTCCTGCTCATATATAGCCACTAGCATATAAAATCACTCCCAGCTATGTTATATGAATGCTTTCCCAGCCATTCATGAATTACATTCTTGGCAATACCCACATATTCTTCAGTCTCAGCCATGTTCCCCAGAAATGTGCATTTTGCATGCTCAGTACCTCTTGGATGGTTTAAGCTCTTAGTAAGTCCTTCATTCCAGCACTGGGTAATGATTATGAATCAGTCTTGTCATCCTACATAGTGTGCCTCAAACACTTTAATCCAAACACACTAAATAATACAAGTTTATTAACTACAGATGGATTTTAAGTGATAATGCATAGAAGTCAGAATTGGTTATGGAAGAAATAAAAACACAAATTAATACCTAAATGAATGTAAAAGCAAAATGTCTTTCTCTCCGTAAGCTGCAACTGACTGGATTTCATTTCAGCCAGAATCCATTCCCCCATTTTAGAGACCTGCAGGTGTTCATCTATGTTATAAACAGAGAGATGGGAGGAAAAGTGGGGAGATGTGGAGGTCACTGTCTCGTATCTTAGGGTATGTCTACACTAGCTCGTTAGTTCGAGCTAGGTAGGCAAATGAGGGCAACCGGAGTTGCAAATGAAGCCCGGGATTTAAATATCCCGGGCTTCATTTGCATGTTCCCGGGCGCCGCCATTTTTAAATCCCCCTTAGTCCGAACTCCGTGCCCGCGGCTACACGCGACACGGACTAGGTAGTTCGAACTAAAGATCCTAATTCGAACTACCGTTACTCCTCACTCCACGAGCTAGTGTAGACATACCCTTATATCATCCTCCTTTTCTCTTTCAGGATTACCCCCTGCTGGGATGTATAACTGTCCCTTGTGTACATGAGATTTGAATAGTCTCTGGGATAAAATGTAAATTTCTTCTTCCCCTTGGAGAATGGCTGGTTAAGCAGCTAATAGTTTAACACCTGTGGTCAGCTCTTTATGTCTGAACAGTAAGTCTGTGGGCATGCTCTAGAACCAGAACATATTTTAGTAACATTCGTATAGCAACATCTCATAATTTGCATCCATTGTTGTGACACATATTTTAACAGGATAATAATATCCAGAAGACTGAATGTTCAAATGATAGCTCACAAGTCATACTTTACAAAATATATAGTGGCTTTTAAAGTTGGATAGCGGGCCAACCCAGGGAAGCCACTCGTGGGCCCACAGTACTTTGTTTATCTACTTACAGTGGTGAGTCGATGGCAGATGCACTCCCTTCAACTCTGCTGAATCTTCTTAGTCTGGTGGAGTACCAGAATCAAACTGACTGCTGGGCACTCTCCTGTTATCACATGTATACAAGACACAATGAATTGACCCTTTCTGGATTGTTTGATGCCCATTGATCCAGCGGGTAGTGTTAGACATGCCCTGTGTTTCCCCATTTTTACAATGTAGATAATATTGTTTACCCACTTTTAGAAAGCTCTTTGTGGGCCTCTGTAAAGTGCTGTAAAAAGTTTGACTGTGTAATTTTTGTTTTATTTCTTGTGTCTTCTTCTTTAGGATGGTCCTATAGTTAATGTCTAGCCCTGTTTGTGGTGCCCAAGACTTCATTAGATTAACCATTTTGTCAGACTGTTCACTTCCTCCTGGAATTAGTGATTTCTTACTGTTTAGTTCTGAAATTATAAAATCTACAGAAGTAAATTCTGTGATACCATAAGAAGAAGACAATAAGACTGTGTAGTTTGAGCTACATTGTACAAGTGCATTTCTTGATATATCTGCACCAAAGTAGTGTGGAAGAAGACAGTAATATTTCTGGGCCAGAAATTATTAGCTATAAAAGGTATTCAAATCCTGATTGATCTGTAATCCCCTGGTTTGTCATAAGAACATAAGAATGGCCGTACTGGGTCAGACCAAAGGTCCATCTTGCCCAGTAGCCTGTCTGCCGACAGTGGCCAACACCAGATGCCCAGAGGGGGTGGACCAAAGACAATGATCAAGCGATTTGTCTCTTGCCATCCTTCTCCAGCCTCTGACAAACAGAGGCCAGGGACACCATTTCTATCCCCTGGCTAATAGCCTTTTATGGACCTAACCTCCATGAAATTATCTAGCTTCTCTTTAAACTCTGTTATAGTCCTAGCCTTTATTTCCCTTTTTATAGATGGACATTATATTTGCTCTTTTCTATTCTTCTGGAATCTTGCTCCTCTTCCATGACTTTTCAAAGCTAATACAGGTTGAACCTCTCTGGTCCAGGTCTCTGGTCCAGAAACATCTGTGGTCAGACAGGACCATGGGATGTTGCCTGTACCAGAGAGCCCTGGGAGCAGCAGAGAGTGGATCTGGGAACCCAATGGCCCAGGCTGGCCACGGAGTTGGGAGCCCAGTAGCCTAGAAGTGGTAGAGCCCTGCGGGGCCTGGTGGCCCAGGGCAGGCTTCCTCCTTCAGGACTGGTCAGGCCCCCAGGCTGCTGGACTAGGGGTGTCAAGCCTGTAGCTAATACCTCAGACATCTCTTCAGTCAGTTCCTAGTTCTTTATATCTTGAAAATATTGTACAAATGGAGACTTATGATGCCAACCATAATGCTTTTTTATTTGCTAGTAGCCATCCTACCTTAAATGAGTCTCTGCTCTATTTATTCAAAGAGTTAAGACTACTGGATCTCTGTAATTGTGGCTCCACTCTCTGCTGACCTAACCTGCCTCCATGCTGATCTGTTTGGGGATGGAAGGAATGGGGAAACCTTATTGCCTGGCTGCTCCATCTGGAATGGATATAAATAAATGGTGCAGAAGACCATAAATAGTGCAGGTGGGCCCTCTGCACCATGGGATGTTTTACTCACCCTGCTTTAAGTAATGAAGTCAGAGAACAAACTTGGAAATCTTCTATAGCTGAAAAATGAGAGCGCAAAACAAAAAATAATTATGAGAGAGCCTCGAAGAAATTGAAGAAAGGGAGTGATGATAAAGATAATCAGGCATCTGTTGGAGAAGATGTGGTTTAAGTGTCTAATCAGTTAGGACCTTTTAAAAAAATCACTTCAATATATGAAGTGCCTGTTAGTGATTCTGAGGATCCTATAGAGCTGTGGAAAATTTTGATGATTTCAGTTCGCATAAATTCATGGGAATCTCTTCTTGGGTCTTGATCCCCTCTAGGTTTATATCCAATAGCAGGGGTGAGCAAGATACCTCTCACGGGCCAGATCTGGCCCACCAAGCCACCAGATTCGGCCCACAGACCCCTCTGCCAGGATCCTCAGGCATGCAGCAGCTGCTGTTTCAAGTGCAGGGCTTATCTGGGTGCCTCTCTGCTCTGGAGGGAGGGGGAGACTTTGTGACATCTCCACACCCCCAGCCCAATCCTCCGCTCCTATTGGCTGGAAACAACTGACCAATAGGAACTGACACCAGCCAATTGCTCCGTTCCGATTGGTTGGAAACAACCAGCCAGTAGGAGCTGACAGATTGGCCTCAAGGATGGGGCAGTGCAAGCCTCTCCCTGCTCCTTGGGCTGAGCCACATGGAGGGAGCAGCCTGAATTTTCAAGCAGTCTGGGGCTGCAGCAATAAGGGAAACCAGCCTGCCTTGGGGGTGCTGCAGGGCTGCTGGCTGGGAGACACTTAGGTAAGCACCTCCCAGCCAAAGCCTGCCTCTGACACCCCTGCCCCTCCCACACCCCAACTCCTTCTCCCACGTCACTATCCAAACCCTCTGCACTTCCCTGCCCCAGGTCACAACTCCCTCCCAGACCCCGTACCCCCCTTTCCTCACCCTTCTCCCAGGCAGAATCCTCTTCTGTACCCATACTCCCTCCCAACCCTATACCCCATTCCCCTGCCCCAGGTCACCGCCCAAACCCTCTGCAGTCTGCACCCCATTTTCCCCTTCTCTCAGGTCACAATTCCCTCCCAGACTTTGCACCCTCTCCTAGAGCCCCTCTCCCAGGCCAGAATCCTCTCCTGCACCCGTACTCCCTCCCTGACCCTAAACCCCAATCCCCTGATCCAGGTCACAACCCCTTTCTTCACCCAAACTCCCTCTCATACCTCGCACCATCTCCTGCACCCTTACCCCGTGTGCCTTTCTGCACAGAACCTCCATCCTAGATCCTGCACCTCTTCCACAGGAAAGTGTGGCCATTGACCACTTTCCAAAATCTTGGAGTGGCCCCCCACCAAAAATTATTGCCCACCCCTGCCTTATCGCCTTGGCTTAATTTTCCTGTTTAACTTCCCACTGTTCACAGGCTTGCTGACGGTTGTATGTGGGGCCAAATGGTGTAGTTGCCCTGGGGCCCGGCAATTCAAAAGGGTCCAGGGATCCTGGAGTGACAGCGGCCGGCACCTCGGGCCCTTTAAATCATTGGCAAACGGCTTTCAGAGTTGACTGGGCTGGCCAGCGCAGTGTGCTCTGGGCAGGGCTGAAGGCGGCTGGCTACCCCCAACCATGTCCATTCCGCCAGAAGCCTTGCCCCTTCCAAGAACGCAAAGATGCCTTCCCCCTACCTTACTCAGAGGTTTGACAAGCCTGTCGGCTCCCTT
This sequence comes from Pelochelys cantorii, assembly GCA_032595735.1. Lineage (NCBI taxonomy): Eukaryota > Metazoa > Chordata > Testudines > Trionychidae > Pelochelys > Pelochelys cantorii. The sequence goes on from CM064338.1 coordinate 19,570,693, forward strand.
GCTTGCAATAAAAAATTGCAGTGCTACCACTGCCCTGCTACTTTTAAACTTGTCATTCTGACCGAGCTAATGTAAAGGGACAGTATAGGTGGAGTTTTGGCAATCGCTGTATACTAATTTACCAGGTGACACATTGCTGCAGGCATGTGTACCATGATGCCAGCACTGAGCATGGAATTTATGTGTTAGATATTAGTTGTTGAAGCTTTTTGCAAAATTAACAATTGTTATAAAATGTTCTCTTAATACTATTGAGTTGGTGGATTTCTTTGGAAATTCATCAACTGATATTTACTATGTTCCATGGTAAAATTTGTAACTGTAATTTGAGAAAAGTTGCAAAACAAATTCTTTTCTATGTCATACAGTACCCTGTATAAGAGTACTATAAAAGCATGAACCTCTGTTGCTTAAATAAAGGACTAAATTCAGCATCTGAAAGCAATAAAATGCTCCATATGTAACAGTTATTTAAAGGGGAAGTAAGATTTGCGTTAGAATCATAGAATCCCAGAGCTTGAAGAGACCTCAGGAGGTCATCGAATCCAGCCCCCTGCCCAAAGCAGGACCAACCCCAACTAAATCATCCCAGCCAGGACTTTATCAAGCAGGACTTAAAAAACTCTGGGGATGGAGATTCCACCACTTCCCTAGGTAACCCATGGCAGTGATTCACCACCCTCCTCGTGAAATAGTTTTTCCTAATACCCAACCTGGAGCTCCCCCACTGGAACTTGAGACCATTGCTCCTTGTTCTGCCACCTGTGACTACTGAGAACCTTCCTTCCTCTTTGGAAGTTCCCTTCAGGAAGTTGAAGGCTGCTATCAAATCCCCCCTCACTCTTCTCTTCCGCAGACTAAATAAGCCCAAATCCCTCAGCCTCTCCTCATAGGTCATGTGCTTCAGCTCCCTGATCATTTTGGTTGTCCTCTGCTGGACCCTTTCCAATGTGTCCACATCCTTTCCATACTGGGGGGCCCAGAACTGGATGCAATACTCCAGTTGTGGCCTCACCAGTGCTGAATAAAGGGGAATAATAACTTCTCTAGATCTGCTGGAAATGCTCCTCCTTATGCACCCCAATATGCCATTAGCCTTCTTGTCACACTGTTGACTCATATCTAGCTTCTAGAAGAGTCACACTGTTGACTCATATCTAGCTTCATCCACTGTAATCCTCAGGTCCTCTTCCCATAGAAAAGGTTACATCTGTAATAGAACTGAATCACTGCTAACTAAATTTTTTAGTTTCAAGTCAGAAAACCAAAAGAGTATAGCCGTCTATGTAACCTGCAACATTATTTTGTGAGGGGGAAACATCTGTATGTACTAGGCTATCATGCTTAGTATTATGTGTTTTGTATGGGAAGAATGGAAGTAAATAATGGACATGTTCTTCACTCTGCAAATTTTTAATACTGATGAAATGCTTCTAATCCCATTTTAAGTATAAAAAGATTATTTAAGAAAAATATTTAGTTAATGGTTAACACCCCAGTCGTGCAACAACTCTAGGCACGTGAATTCCTGTACCCACACAGAAGTGATTGCAGTGGTACTCTGTGCAGGGGTACTCTGTCCGTCGGATGCTCATTGTTGGATTGGTTAAACACTTATTAAGGTTCTCTTTACCTGAAAATTTCCCTGCCTCTCTTTAAGGAAGTTGTTTGTTTTTGTTGTTATGATCAGTTGTAAAGAAAGATGTGGCTCATTACATTTGAGGAGCTTTAGCTTGATGCTGCCTGATGACCTATTTATAAATATTTGTAAAAATACAAAAAATAAAAAGACCAAAACAAACTTCACAGTAATAGGCAACCATCCTTTTGTAGCTTGTTTTATTTAAAAAAAATAAACAGTCTTTGTTAGCTACACACATTCAGACTTTCTCCCTGGTTTAAGCAAAGGTTTGGTACATTCGTACTTGGTAGAGGATGGGCTAGTTAACTGGATTGCTAGACTTGTGAAAGGAGGGAAAGAAGTCACTTGATCAGTCAGCAAGACCACATGACAAACAGCTGAAAGTAATTAGGTAGATTGTGATGTTTGTAAGGCACTGGTCGCTCTTGTATGTTACCATACAGGCAGCATATCCTCTGAGTGCAAATGGTGATTTTTAGAGCTGTATTTCTAAACCAGCTTTTTTAAATTACGTGTTCACTCTTCCCACCCCCTTTGATATCTGTTATAGATGAAAACCGACTTTTTTTTGCCTGGATGTGGTGTTCAAGAAATTCAAACTGTATCAGCACTGGGAAACTTGTAATTAAAGTAGATCTGGAAAACTACAGATATATTTTGTGTTAACTGCAGGTATGTGAACTCCTTTTCTTGCTTAATGATTTACATACATATTTTACTGTGTTGCTTTCTGGTGCTGATGTGAATCTAAATACTATGTTTTTTAAATGTCTTTCCTTGTTAAAATACAAGCTGATTTAAACAATTTTATTTCATCTTTGATATAGACTTAATCAATAGTACTAAATCCTCATGTTCTTGAGGTGAAAGTGCAGTATATGGTCTTATGTAGAATGTGTTGCTCTATCTTTTGTTAGTAGTTAAACAAAAGGTGACTCTTTTTGTTGTGCTGAGTAAAATGGCTTTTTTGTTTCAGTGATAATCGTATTTGGTGATTGTAAATGTTTGTGTCAAAAACAAACAAAAAGCCCCCTGACAGGTAAATTTTAGAAACAGGTTGTGTAGTTCATCAGTGTTGCAGACTGCAGAGAGTTTCTCTGAAAGCAGTATTAAAATCTTTTTAGAGGTAGGAAAGCTTATTTTATATAAGAGTATGCTTTTGCCTGAAAAGCATTTCTCAAATTGCTGAAATAGGGTGATATTATGTGTTACAACTGGGTCAATCATTGGATAAATACAGATTAAGTATTTATTCAGTGGAACTGAGTAGAATTTTTGGCCAATAGACAGAGGCTATAATTTCCTAAATCTCTATGTAAAAATACATTCGCAAATAAAACAAATCTGAAATAACTATTTTTAAAGATCATCTAGTATACATTTCCATTATAATGGTAAAACTATATTTTTGCTGTATATTTAATCAAAGTTTTTATAGCTAAATTGCATTATGCAGGATAAAACAATTTACAGCAAGAAGAAATCTAGTTTTGGGCCCTGAACCTGAATCAAGATCTACGGGGCTAAACTTTTGTACCTATGTAGATCAATGCACATCAATGAAATTCCATGCCCACAAGAGTCTATGTTAGCGGCTCCTAATGCAGGATCTTTGTGTATGAAATAGTCTGTTTAGAAAGAGACTAGTGGTCCCTTTCTACCATCTCTGCTGGTAGGTAAGAGTGTAGTTTTACATTTAAAACATCATAAGCTGCTTCTCTTTGTGGGTTGATTTTTAAACTATGCATCCTACAAAGGTGTGTCATCTCTTGCACATAATTAACATGCAAGTGATCAAAAGAACAAGGATGGTAAATTGTATAACAAATGCAACTGGATTTTAAGACAGTTTTAGGATGGCAAATACATCTGTGTTGGAGTCATCATGTGGGATTTTGTACCTTGCTGTAATAGACTTCAGCCCAAAGGATAACCCCAGGTTTTGAAAAAAAAAATTGGATAGTTTAAATTTCAGTTAAGTATATCTATTGCAAATGTAATTGTCTAAAATATTAAGTTCTGTAAATTTTTTGACTTGGATGAACCATCTCTCTGGCATTAGGCTCATTACCCTTCTGTTCTGTCCCTTTCTTAGTTTATTACACTTACAAGAATGAGGCCCAAACCTCATTAGCAGATACATGAACAGTTTTTTCTTTGTTGGCATTCGTATACTGTTGTCTTATAAATGACTATCTTGTTCAAAACAGTATTAGGTAAAATATCCTGGAACCAAACTCCCTGTAAGCACCATTTCTCAGTCAGACTCCTTGTAATCATTTTCCCTGTATAGATTTGCTGTTATCATTTCAAGTGCTGATTTTGTCTTTTTGATGTAATATGTCTGAATAATTTTAAAGTGGGTGCTAAATAGTCTGTTTGAAAATCAGTTTTGTAGCCCATTCTAGTTAGCTTAAATTATTTTAAAAAATTCTTTAACTCATTTTGGGATTTATTTCCTTCTCCCTGCCCTCCTTGTATTTCATTACTATCATACTAGCTATTCCCCCCTCCCACACACACACTTTGTTACAACTTCAATATGGTATTGGTGAACTTGCCCATTTTCCAACATATATTCAGTTTTCATCATTCTCTGAGTTTCTCAGAGCACTTTCTTTAACTAATCAAACTTTTATACAATTCTGCTGAGAACAAATAACTTTAAAAACTCTAGAACAGGGGTGTGGAACCTCAGGCTTGGGGGCTGGATGTGACCCGCAGCTTGTTTGGATCTAGGGTTGCCAGATGGTTTAACCAAAAATACTGAACACCCCTTCCTCCCCAAAAAAGGGAAAAACATTCTGCTGAAGGAAAAAAAAAAGGGGGAGACCAAAGTTGTTGAGCAAAAAATAAAATAAAATAAAAAAGGGACAGCAGTTATTAAGCCAAAAAAAAAAAAAAAAATTCAGCATGGCCCCTTTAAGAAGATGCTATTTGCCGGTGGCCATTTTATTTTTCTATTCCAGCCATAAGACAAGCCCTGGTGTGAAGTCTGGGGGCTGGGCCCGGTTGCTAATTGTGTGTAGGGTTGCCAGGTATTCTGTATTTTTGCCTCCTGGCAGGGGGGATAAAAACAGAAAATAACCAGACATTTTAGGTGTCTGGTATTTTCTGAATTTTTTTACTGGACAGGAGGCGAAAATACCGGACTGTCCGGGTCAATACTGGACACCTGGCAACCCTATTTGGATCTGGCCCCTAGGCTCGGGGTTCCAGCCCTCCCCCCCCAGTATTGGGGAGCCCATGATGGTGCTCCAGGCCCACGGGGGCTGGAGCACAGAAAATCTACTAGCCTGGGCCCCCCAAGCCTCTACTGTGTGAGGAGAATGTGGGGAGTATTTTTCTCCTCTGTTAGGGGTCATATCAGTGAGGGCTTATTTTGGTGTTTTTTTGTTTCTTGTTTTTGCTTTTCACTTGTGTGTGCCCCCCCCCACTGATTTTTCTGTGGGTCAGCAGTCCCCTCCCACCGAGAAAAGGTTCCCCACCCCTGCTGTAGAAAATTACTCAAGATAAATAGTTAATGGTGTCATTAGGAAGGGAATCAAGCTGTAAATGATTTAGTGATCCAATTTTCTAATCCATTAAAATGGGCAACCAATAAAAGTTAAGGAAGTTTCCTCCAATTAAAAAACCTTAAATAAACTCTTCTCTAGCATTTGATAGGAAAAAAACAGACTTAGAAAAAAATCAAAGACGAATCAAGGAAATGAATTCAAGTAAAACAAAAAACAGAACTAGTCTCTTAAAGAAAAGAGATAATTCTGCAGAAAAAAATTCTATGTCACATTTACTTGAAGTAAAACTACTGACTTCATCACCAATGATGTATCTGACCGTCTCTTTCTAGGTTTTTAAAAAAGTGTCATAGGAATAATGCACTCTTCTCAAATAACTTGACTCCTACTAATAAAACATGGGCCAGCTATTGACTTAAATAGGAGCAGGATTGGATACCAAATGGCTGTGTTAAGAATTGAGCAAAATACATTTGTAATTCTCTGGCTTGATTCTCAGCTGATGTATATTGGTATAGTTCCATTATGGGCAGTGGAACTGTGCTGATTAATATCAGTTAAGATGAGCTATTTTTTACTGTTTGAAGTAGCTTTCATTAAATGCTTAATGAAACATTAATATTTTGCAACTTCAGAAATAGGAACAAGGATTCTGCACTGCTTATAAACCTGTTTTTAAGAATTTTATGAATTATTAGATTTAAATATAGCCTGTATTTGTATATTGGTACAAATATAAAAGAGAGGGAGAGATAAGCATGTTTATTGCCATATATTTTCCCTGACGTCAGTCCCAGTTCCACAATTGGTTCCACATGCATAGACATTTCTGTCCGTCAAGAAGCTGCTGACGTCACTGGGACGTTGCATGTGCATATAGGGATCAGTCTACTTACATCAAGTATAGGTCTGGGGCCTAGGCTTTAATATGTAGTTTTTGTGAATGCTTTATACAGGCCATGAAAGACAGCATTTATTTTAATGGTCTGATGAAGCAGACAAACTCCATTTGATGGAGAATCTTCTATATACTGTTTCTCTCTTGTGATTTGTGGGTAGACATCCATATCTAAATGGCTTCTTTCATATCTATTTGCATTTTGTAACACAAGTTCCATTTAATTGATTTTAATACGTTACTATTAAAGTTATGGTAATAAGAAATTAAATTCTGATTTTTATTAATGTGGACTTTGCTAATCTTGATTGTACAGTAATGATCTGAATTTTTTTTGAGTTAAACATTGCCTTTGAGATGCTTTAATGTAGATTCACTGAATAAAGATATCTTAGTTACATTAGTTTGATCATTGGCAACTATTTTTTATAAGTAATTTAGTACAGTTTTTCTGGAAAGTGGTGAGGATGTATATGTGCACCTTACCAAACTTCTGAATTATAGACAGCACTTAGGTATGTCTAAAACAGCAGAGCAACTTTCTTGAACGCAGTGTAGGTAAATTCTGAATAAAAGATATTAGTGGGAAATTCATCTTTGGGGCGAGGCTGGGCAGGAAGTCTGTTTGGCATGTAATGTTCTGAATGTAGCAAAAGATAAACATCCTCTGTAATGCCTCCATGCAGTTTTTTCAAAATCAAGAAAGAACTCTTTATGAAAAGTAACCATCACATGATAAGCAATGGCATCTGCTCTGTCAGCTAATAGCTAGGGAGATGTGTGTTAACTATAGACCAAACCCTCAGAGATACTTGGTATTGGGAAAACCATAAGCAATACACTAAAGGAAAAGTAATCTCCATTTTTCTTTTCAGCCCACATTTCTCATCCTGCTTTCTTGAACAATACCATCCTGAGAGTTGGGGCAGGGAAGAAGTGTATTCTAGACAAATACTAGATAAATTACTAATTTGCCAATTAGATAATGGAATAATCTAATAGGAGAAGTAGCTGAGGCTACCTTGCTAGGTAGATTTAACAAGATAATAAAATATTGAAATGTGGAGTACCAGAACTTCTATTCAAGTGTGTTCAGTCCCTTCAGTAAAGGATAGTTCACATCAGAATGTAGGATCCTGCCCAAAGGAGGGGTAAAATGGAATGAACAATTAGAGGCTGGTGTGAATAGAAGACTTCTATAGGATAGTTCAGCCTACTTAACCAATGCCTCCATTACAGTCCTATCAATATCTTTTTCATGGCTTTAGAAGACTGACTATACCAGAATAATCATTCAAATATTCTTTTTGCTAGGGAATAATCCAAAAGTTTTGGCAGAGTTCACTCCTATAATAAAGTGTGTAGCAAATGCTAATGCACCATTTAAATGTGGAGTTATACAAACAGAAGGTGCAGTGACTCTCAGGAGAGGCAAACCAATGCAATGGACTGATCTTTAAATTCTTGCACAAGAGCACGCTGATGTTCTAGCTGTGATCCCTTTAAAAGGATTAGAAAGTATTCTTTGCTCTTCTGTCACAGGCTGATAATCTATTGAAGAAAACAAGTTACTGCCCATTACCATTACCTCCTATTCACTCTTGTCTAGAGTGAATAAGTATGTCCTGTTCCATACTAGATGTGTTAAACATTCCCAGAAAAATGTTTCTGAATTTAACATAATACTTAATCAGAATTCTGCTATTTCCAGGTTTAAGTTCCAGATATATAGTACTAACAGAAACCTGCCCAGCTGCAGCTGAAAATACATCAGGTTACTGTCTGTCAGTCCTTATATTTCCTGATACTGGGCTAGATGGACCTTTGGTCTGACCCAGTATGGCTGTTCTTATGTTTCATCCCTTTCATTCCCTGAATGGCTTCTTTTAACTCACTAGGACTCCTTTCCTTAGGCTGGGGTTCTGTAACACTTTAATTTTCACCTTTGAGTTTAGGCTTAGCAAGAGTAAACCACTCTTAACATGAATGGGGAAATAGTCCCTATAATCAACTTCCCCATTATTCCATCAAGGATTCTTATCTGTGTGATTTGATTTTGTCTTTTTTGCTTGCTCTAGCAACCCCTTTTGATTTAAGTCCATAGCAAGTAACCCATTTATAAGGAAACATATAAAGGCATGTGCATTATTCATAAAAATAATACAAAATATTTCCCAGTTTGTCACAATGACCTTGATTGCATGCTCAATAACTTGGGTGTTTGATAAATCTCAGGGCAAAATATTATCAACATGACACAGGATACTTTTGTCTTCCAAAACTGTGTCTCAGCTCATCAACTCATACCCCACAGTCTTAAGAGATCTCCCAATTAGCTGTTTTTGTTTTGTTTGTAATAGATGAAACTGACATAGAATAAGCATAACTAGAAGGGATAAAGCAAAATCAGGTATGAAAATCTGACATTAAGGCACACATCTTGTATCAAAAATAAGAGAGCTGCTGGAGGCATTCAATATCCTGTAGAAGCAGGTCCATGCTACTAAATAATGCACCTAATGAGAAGATTGTTTTTTGGGGGGGAGTGAGGGGTGGGTAATATTCTAACAAAAAAACCCACTGTAACCACTAAGGAACAGATTTTTATGCTGCTGAAAAAATAGGCAACTCTATCAAAAATGTAAGGAAAAGAGTTGGATCAAATAAAACGAAATGTCCACATTCCCCAACAGTTTTGCATGTTTATCCTTTGTCCTGGTCATGAGTATGTCAGATACGTCTGACAGCTTTATTTATAGTCACATTTTGTATTATAATTCATGGTATCTTTATGGACTAAATAATAATTTCTGTATGGAGAAACTGCCAGAGTCATCTGCTAGGTATCTTCTAAGAGACAGATAGCTAATCTGCCTCTTGGACACCTGATATACTATTGATGGCCATAGTCTTTGTTGTCATTGGCTCTGCCAGATCTCTTCTAATGCAGCATGTATATTGATCTTTTTTCACTTCTAGGATCATACAAACACTCCCTAAAAAAAAGTTTAATTCCTATAAATATCTAAAACACTGGTTCTCTATCTACCCACTCCTTTTGTTTTCCGCAGTGGCTTTTGTGGCATAAGGAAATGAGAGGGTTTGTTTTTTCTCCCTTCCTTCTCTTTTAGCTCCTTAGGGAGTGGAAATCACCACTTCTGTCAGCACTGTGTTGCTGTGAGAGGGGACAGGCTTCTGTTTATCTTCTTCCTTTGGCAAGGGTCTGTGTCTGTTAGGGAAACCTTGGAGGCTCCTAAGATGACAGTCCATGTACTTGGTGCTCTGTAGATGGTCATGTGGGTATTTTTCTTTTCAATTTGAACAGGAAGCTCATCAGGATTGGGTCTGGGAATATTCTAGGCAGAAATTCTGTAGTGAAGCTGAGACACACAGCTGCAGTTTTAGGGAATAATATTTTTGCCTTCTCCTAATCCTGTGAGTTGGTGTTATGAGACACTGTCTTTCTGTACTTGTCACATGATAGCCAATGTTGCCCTGTGTGTGTTTGGAAAAACTCCTGAGACCTGTGCTCAGAGCTGTCCCATCCATAGGACGGATTGGGGCAGCTGCTGCAGGCCCCACACTTGAATGGTCTGGGGCAGTGTTTTTCAACCTTTTTTTTATAAAGTACCCCTTTAAAAAAGTTATAAGTACCCCCAGGACCTACAGTTTTCAGACACACACAATTTTTTTCTACAATTGCAACACATTTGTTTAAACAACTTAATTGTAGCTGGGCAGGTAGTGAAATTCTGGGGTGTAAAAAGTACAAAAATAATAAAATGCTGTAAAACTTAAAGCAAAAATTCAGTTTTCTCCAAATTTCAGTTGTCTTGACGTACCCCCCAGACTTCTCTCGAGTACCCCTAAGGGTACTGGTACCACTGGTTGAGAAACACTGCTCTGGGGCATTGCCAGCATCAGGGTTTGGCCTTCCCCCCCACACTCACCACCAGCAGCAGGAATCATGGGAAGCAGAGCAACATAAGCCCCGCCTGCTCCAGTCTGCCATCTCCCAGCAGAGTTGCTCCACTGCACTGCAGCAACGGGAAACAGTGTGACTTGGCCCTTGCCTGCTCTGCTGAATGATGCAGCTGGGAGCTGAAGGAGCAGAGCAGGCTGGGGCAGGTTGTTTTGCTTTCCACTGCCTGAGGTCTGCTGCTTGCACCAAGTCCCCTGGTGATCCCCTGGGGGCGAGGCTTTGAGGAAGGGGTGCAATGGGAATAGGAGGAGGCAGGGCAGGGGTGGGAAGAGGCAGGCTGCTGAGGAGAGGTCTCATTTGCAATTGGAGTGAGATGAAATTATTTTTAAAAATAAAGGTATACTTACTGTAAGTCATACCATACTGCCTCATTACTGCTGCGTTGTCTTATCTTATATATCTGACATCTACAGGAGAATGTAGGGCAGTTTACTGTGTGGGGTACAAAATGCGTATTTTTACTAGAAGTTTTATCATTCATCTCTGACAATATCCTCTACACAGTATGTACATAGAGACAGTTCGGCGTCAATGAAAGGAAGACATATAGCAAGACATGTTTAGAAGTGCTCAAAGCCTTTAGAAGCACAAACATCATTGAAAGGGACTGCTATTTTTCCTGTTGGTACAGTTTATTCTCTTGTATCTAGGGTTGCCAGGTGTCCTGTATTCTACCGGACAGTCCGGTATTTGCGCTCTTTGTCTAGTAAAAAAAATCAGAGAATACTGGACATGTGCAATGTCTGGTATTCTCTGATTTTTCCGGCTGTGCACCGGACGGAAGCCTGGCGTGGACAGGGGGAGCGGCTGGAAGGTGGGGCCATGATCGGCGCTAGGAGCCTGTGATTGCGCAGAAGCCTGGTGGGGGCAAGGGGAATGGCTGGGACTCCCCCACCCCTACCGGGCTTCTGCGTAATCACAGGCTCCGAGCGCCGATCGTGGCCCTGCCTACCAGCTGGGACTCCCAGGCTAGGAGGCGGGGCCGCGATCGCCGCTCTTGGTGCATCAGAAGCCTAGCGGGGGCGGGGGGAGTGGCTGGGAGTCCCAGCCACTCCTCCCCCCCGCCTTCTGACGCGCCCAGAGTGGTGATCGCGGCCCCGCCTCCCAGCTGGGACTCCCAGCCACCCAGCTGGGGCTCCCATCATTCAGCTGAGAGGCGGGGCTGTGATCGCTGGTCTGGGCCCATCAGAAGGGGCGGGGAGAGTGGCTGGGAGAGGTAGTACTTATTATCCTGCTCTCCCCCTTTTTTGGGGGGGGGGACACAAATTTTTAGCCCACGTTGTGTTTTTTTTTTTCCTTGACCAAAATACCACGTGACCGGTATTTTTTGGGGGACCATCTGGCAACCCTACTTGTATCTATATTAGAGCGGATCTGAACTGTTGACAAAATGTATCAAAGCTGAAACATTTCACAGAGATCTAGTGATAATTTTGTTTATAATGTTTTTGACAGGAAGGTTTCAGAGGTTCATGGGGAGCACTGTAGCAACTTTTGGAGGGGGAGAGGGGAAGGGACCTACTTTGAAAACCTTCCCTTTTTTAAAAAAAAATGACAGTTTTGACCCAAATCTGTTTAATGAAGTCATCCAATGGGACAGGAAAACGAATGTCAACAACTTGAAAGTTGTCATGAGATGAATTGTTGATCTCTAATCAGCTCTAATTCACATTCATGCAAAATTTCATGAAGACTGAACCACTAGCTTTGATGGCAAATATTAGTACTTTGTTGCATCAAAACACAATCAGAAGTTGAGTCTAGTAGAGCTGGAAAAGGAGCAGTTTTCACTAACTTTGCTCACATCATTGCCATGGTAATTGGCCTTCAGTAATAAAGAGTGCAGAAAGGTTCACACTGTCCCATACGTGGCCTCATTTGTTATACTGTGCTTCTTCCAGGTAGGGTGCAAAGGGCCTTCTCCACATGTCTTATTCACACAGTGGCAGTGTGCAACTGCAGTCCTTGCATTCGTCTGCTGTGCTGGATTCAAAGGGGAAACCAGGAAGTGAAAGTTGCCAGTCCTGTGAGATATTCACTCTACCTATTGCAGAAAAGTGTTAACTGTTTTTGCTACCTTTATCCATGAATCCTTATTTCTTTAGGGTTTGTTTCATTGATACACGTTCATGCATTTCATTTACAATAGTATTAAAGAGGACTTCGGAGCTGAGGAGGGTGGAGGTGTTGTACTGTGTTTGAGCACAAAGGGCTATTGAAGATGCCTGATATTCTGATAGGTTTTTCTCTTCTATTACTGTCACATGTGACAAGCTCAAACCCTGACACTGTTAATTCTGAACTTTCTTTCATTTTCCTCTTACTTTTGTGTCCTCCTCTTTTGTTCCTACAAACTTCTCTAAGCCTTGTTCTGATGAAATTCAACTTCTTACTTTTCCTTGGTTTGGGCTTCCTTTAATGTGAGTTATGAAACTAACTGTTATCCTTGGCCTCTTTCCTCGGTCTCTAAATTTCTGATGGTGTCTCCTGGCTTTCTCAAAATGATATCAAGGACTTCTGGTTTCCCCTCTTATCCTGTTATGTAAGGTTGAAGTCATATACCACATCCGCAAAGCTCTTGCTTAACTTACTGCTTCCATGCCCTTTTCTGGAAAGGTTGGGGGAGGATGACAGAGTTTTAAGGCAGCTGATTTTTCTCACAATAATGAGCTCTTCTGTGAAGCTTTTGGATGCGTGTTATTTCCTGTTCTTTTTGACCACTCTGTTGGAAAATTCTGCAGTTTAGGGCAAAATAAGCTGACAAGTGATGCAGATGCCACAGTATATGTATCCAGGTAGGATATGTGTGGTATCACTGCCTGCGAATTGAAGCCCTGAAACTGGCTTGATGGGGACAGACCACTGAAATCAATGGGTCTCTGTATGGGCACAGTGTCAGACTGCATGCAGCTAGTTGGGGGCTCAGGGCCTAAGATTTCCCTTGTTTCTTGAAGAATCTGATTCCTTATATTGCCTTAAGAGTGGGAACTGAAAATGTACACAGGGCAATCCAATGCCAAATAAGGGGATGCAAATACTGAAAGCATCCATGTCTCTATAATATAAATAAGGTTGGAAGGAATTGGAAATAGTGAGGAAAAATATTCTCCTTGCGATGGGTTTGGTCACAGAGACCCCCTTGAAACTGTCACTTGACAGCAAACCGAGCTTCCTGCCCTCCTGGGCACTGCTGAACTCTACTGTTGAGCCAGGCCCTCTAGCTGTCTCCAGCACTGATGCAGATATGGGATCACAGCCCTTCGCAGTATAATACAGACACTGAGCTCAACCTAGTATTGGGAAGGCTCAGTCAAAGGGACTTGCATGGCCTCAGTGGGACCTGAACCCCAGATAAATCCAAATTACTCTATAGAAAGTCTTATACAAGGTAAGCTCCTGTTCACCCTGTTTCTCAGAGCACAGAGAGATATGTACAGACTTCTTGTCCCCACCAGGTAACAATTACTTACTGGGTTTATTCATAAACAAGTGATTTAATTAAGCATAAAAGGTAGGATTTAAATGTTTATAAGAGATTGTAGACAGAACAATGCAGTCACCAAACAAAATAAAACAGAACATGCACACTAAGCTTAATGCACTAAGGATATGTCTAGACTGCATGCTTATTTTGGAATAAGCTATTTCGAAATAGGGCATCTACACAGCAAATGCCCATTGAAATAGTGCTGAGCTATTTCAAAATAGAGTGTCTACACTCATTGACACTGAATCACATTTAAGGCCACCTGGAAGGGCATCAGGACAGCACTTACTTCCCATAGCTGCTGCCTGAGGTTATCTGAGGCGTGTGCTTAAAGGGACCCCATACAGTTATGTCTCAGGCTCTTCTTTTTTTGCCTAGCTCCTTAAGGGACAGCAAAGCCTTTTCTCTGTGTGCTCTGGATGCCCTTGCGGACACCACAGCACTCCTTCCATTCTGCCGGACCTACCTCCGAGCAGTCAACGGCTCTTGCATCTCATGCTGCACCTCCTGTTGCAGTTTCTGCAGGCTGCCCTCATGGCTTTGCAGGAGGAGGAACCCCAGCTCACTGCAGGGCACCTCCTCTCCTCTCTCCATGTGCTGCTCATGTATCTTGACCCCACCCGCCCTCTCCTGCACATTGTGCACTGCCACTTCCAGCGACTGGACACCAGTTCTGACTGATGGGACTGGATCATCATGGACTGGTGGAACAACCAGCAGCAGCTCCAGAATTTCCACATGTGAAAGGACACCTTCCTGGAGCTGTGTGAATGGCTCGCCCGTGCCCTCACGCAGCAGAATATCCACGTATGACCTGCCATCGCCGTCCAGAAGTGGGTCACTATCTGGAAGCTCGCCACGCTTGACAGCTACCACTCTGTGGAGAACCAGTTTGGTGTGCAGAGATTGACCATCGGGGCCATGCTTATGCAGGTATGGTGCGCTCGTGCTAGTGTCCCGGGCGGGGGGGAGCGGTGAACTGCTGGAATGGGGTATCCTAGGGAAGGAAGTGGTGGTGGGGGAAGTCCCCTCCACAAGAGATTTTTCAGTCCCACACTTACAAAGCCCTGCCGGGAGATTGGGGCAAGTTGGGGTTGCTCCTGGTGTGTATGGGGGAAAGTAGGGGGTAGGGCTCGGCAACCCTGTAATGCTCTGTCTCCTTCTTCAGGTGGTGAGGGCCATTAACACCATCCTGCTGTGCAAGGTCATCAACTTGGGTAATGTGGATCCCATCGTTGCCAGCTTTGCCGCCATCGTCTTCCCCAACTGCGGGGTGGGGAGCTATTGATGGCACTCATATCCCCATCCAGGCCCCTGACCACTGGGCATCTGAAGACATCAACCGCAAGGAGTTCTTTTTGATGGTCCTGCAGGCCCTTGTGGACCACCGTGGGCAGTTGACGGACATAAATATCAGGTGATTGGGGAAGGCACATGACACCCACGTCTTCTACAACTCCAGGCTGATCCAGAATCTGCATGCTGGCACTTTTTTCTCAACCCTGATGGTGCAGTCGGAGGATGTGGACATGCCCATGTGCATTGCAGGGGGGACAGCCCACCCTCTGTTCCCCTGGCTAATGAAGCCCTGTACCAGACACCTTGACCAAAGCAAGGAACGCTTCAATGGCAGGCTCAGCAGGGCCTGCATTGTTGAGGACGGCACCTTTAGTCTTCTGAAAGGGAGGTTTTGTTGCCTCCTCACCCAGCTGGAGCTCCGTGACCAGAACGTCCCTCAAGTGGTGGCTGTGTGCTGTGTCCTCCACAACCTTTGTCAATGTAAGGGGGAGACGTTTCTGCCAGGGTGGGGGGCAGAGGCTGAGCAGCTAT
This sequence comes from Pelochelys cantorii, assembly GCA_032595735.1. NCBI lineage: Eukaryota > Metazoa > Chordata > Testudines > Trionychidae > Pelochelys > Pelochelys cantorii. Next base: position 19,586,050 of record CM064338.1, read on the forward strand.
GCCCGGCTGCCATCCTCAGGCCCATGGGGGTTGTGTGCATCTGGGAGGCCCTGAGGGAGAGTTTCAGCCAGGGCCAGCTGTGAGCCTCTCCCCTGGACCTCCCCACAAGGGGTGTCTGCAGTGGCCCAGTGTGGCTTCCCCCCCCACCTTTTCCTTCCCCCTTTGCTTTCCCCTTTCCTGCAGACACAAGAAGCCACACTTTTTTTTGTTTTGAAAGAATAAACTGGTTTTGTTTAATTGGGGTAAATGTAACTGGGGAGGGACTGGGGGTCACGCAGAGTCAGGAGGATGGCATGAGAGAGATGGCTTGTGTCCCACTCACAGCTCATCCAGCTGCGGAGAACAAAGAGAAGGGCAGTCATCCCAGGCGACACTGCACAAAGTCTAGCCCTCATCCCTGAGCCAACACCGAAATGTCTCGGGTCAGATGAAGGCAATGTGCTTCCAGCAAGGCCACCTGAGGCCAGGACAGTGGGTCCTTTCCTGCAGGGACACAGATGTCCTGGAGGGCGCCTCACTACCCTATGCCCAGAGGATAAGCCAGGCATGGGAATGTGCCAGCCAGGCCAGGAGACTGTGGGCGGGGGCAGGAACGATGGGGCAGCTTGGCTTCCCTCCATGCAGCACACACACTGGGTCTGGCAGTGGCAGCATCCCATACAGAGGGAGAGAGAGGACTTGTATCCCTGCCTGCTGAAGGAGAGGAGGGCAGGGTGTTGGGGGGAAGGTGTGTGTGAGCAGCAGACACCGCTTGCCAGGGACAGTGCTCCTGGGGTCCCCTCCACTTCCTTCCCCTCCCAGTAGGCTTCCCTGGCAGAGGCTTGGTGTCCTCCACCTTGCCACTCTGTCCTGAGAGTATGGGCATGCCCGTGTGCGTGTATCTCCATGTCTTCAGCCTCTTTATAGTGGTGGCTTGTGGAGGGAGGGTGTCCCACCATCTCACCCCAGTGTTGGGAGTAAGGTGGGCCTCTCCATACGCCCTGTGGGCAGGAGCACAAAGGCCCTCCGTTGCGGCCTCCTGGAGCTGTGTGCCCTGGACTGGTGCTCCAAGTGCACCAACGTGCACAGGCTGCTGCACAGTCCCCAGGCCAAGAAGGCTGAGCAAGGAATGCACAGCAGCCCCTCACCACCTGCTGCCTCCACCCATGTGTGTCTAGGGAAAGCAATGGCACTCACCTGATGGACCTTCCCCAGCTTTGGACAAAGCCTGGGAGACATCCTGGGACAAGGGTACTGGCTCCAGGGTGAGCATGATCTCCTGGCTGGCAGGCAGCGAGATATTGCTGGACTTGTCTTGCTCCTTCTCCTCCACACTGGCTTTGCCCCCCAGGAGGGCAACAATCTCCAGCCCAAAGTCCACAATGGCGACAGGGAATGACTGACCCCGACCCCCACAATGCAGTGAAGCTGGTCATAATAAGGGCAGGTCTGTGGTGCCGCCTCGGAGTGGGAGCTATACTCCCTGGCCTTGGCATAGGCTTGCCTGAGCTCCTTGATCTTCATGCGCACCTGCTCCTGGGTGCGCATGTGGCTCTTGGCGGCCAGGCTGTTGGCCATCCAGCCGTAGATGTCTGCATTCTTGCGCTTGGTGAGGAGATCCTGGAGGTTTGCCCTAAGAAACTGGTTACATGTGATATCTCACTCTGTTATTCTGGTAAGCTTTCACATACTGGAAAGCTTTCCAGTGTGGGCTTAATCCTTTCCCTTGTTCAGTTTTAGATGTTTCCAACAGTGATCTTGAGTGGTAATCAGGCATGTTCTGATGATTGGCAGCAGCCCCTATTGTTTGGCTTTCAGCCTTTATATGGATTTTGCCAAAGGCGTGAATCCTTTGTGTTCAGTTTAAATTTTCTCTCACTTTCAGTGGAAAAGTACAGCATCCAAGATGAATCCCAGCATCAGGTGGCATGGCCACATGTTTTGGTAGGATCAGCCATAAGTGTCCCCTTCTCCCAGGCTTACAGGAAAAACAAGTCAATTTACAGTTCATTGTTTTGCCAATGGGCCATCAAGATTTTTATATACCATTAATGGCCCTCACTTAGCATGACTGCATTAGTAATATAGGTTTATACTCCGTATTTCTAATTTTAAACACAGGAATGATACATTAGAATATGGGATAATCATATTCAGTAGATTACAACCTTTCTAATGATATCTCACATGAGACCTTTTGTATAAAGCTTATTCCAGATGTCATCTTCATACTCATAAGCATATTTTAATAAAGCATGTGGAATTCCCTGACACTGCTTTTAATACTTGATAACTGCTTGATATTTTGTTAGAGGAAGGCCCATGGTACCATTAATGCACGGCAACAATGATCATAAAAGTAAACTAAGTCTTCGATTTTATTAGGAAAGGACATTCAAAATATTCTTACATCAACTCATGACATGCCTTCACCCTGAGGTACTATTTGGTTCTAGGTACTTGGGGTGGGGAAGCAGGGTGGAGGGGAGACAGAGTATAATCAGAAGGATATTGACAATGATTAGAGGCATTTAAAAACTTTCATAGAGTTTCATTTTAACTATGGTTTAGAGAGGAGATCCAGAAGAAGTGATAGAAGTGCATAAAAAAAATGCTTTCAGGTGCTTTTACTTTCTCCCTTGTCTTGCCTTAAAAGAGGTGGCCATGCAATGGAATTAAAAAGCTACACATTTTAAAGCTGTTCCTCTAGCATTTTCTCTAGCTGAAATAAGAAATTGAAAAGTGTTATTTCCTATTTCATGTTTCAGGAGATAGCTCAACCACTAACTGTCAAGCTCTAGAAAGAAAATTTCATAATTGTGTTATTGAATTAAGGAGTTTTTATACTGGTTACTGTTGACACAGCTCCTGTGTCAATCAAAAATGGATGCTCAGTAGTCTGCTTTTCAAGCTAATGTTAGCACTTCTGCTTTTATTCCTAAATCCCATTTTTTCAAAAGTGAAAGGCAATGTGTAGAGCCCTGTGCGGATACAAAATTTGTATCTGCATCTGCAAAAATGAGCCGCAGATATCTGCATTGACATGCCCGAGTGCGAATACCTGTGGATATAAAGCAGATATCCATGGATTTACAGGGCTCTAGCAATGTGCCTTAGTTTTCGCTAGCTTGGGAGTAAATTCTAACTCATGCTAGCAGTGTCTACACATGCCGGTTGGTGTGCAACATACTGGTGCAGATTAGAAGTTTCCTAGTGGGTGTTAACATAGTACTTTTTGAAATGAGACTACATTAACACATAGTCACACACAAGGGAGTTTTTTGTGTACTCCAGTAGGGTCCACACAGGCTAGTTAGTGCACATTGGTTACTAAGTTTATCTAGCTCATTAATAATTGCAGTAGTATGCAGCAGCACAGGCTTCAGTATGGGCTATGCAAACTGACCCAGAATGCTGGGGACATAAAATTCTTGCCATGCATGCTCTGTGCTGCTATCTTTAGTCATGCTAAATAGATTAAATCCAGTGCAGGTAGGTCTACATGTACTGCAGTTATACTGCAATCAGAAGTGTAAGCCTCCTCAAAAACTTAAACATTTTTTAAACTGTTACCCCCTCTCTCTCTCTCTCTCTCTCTCTATCTATCTCTCTATATATATAAAACAGCACTAATTCTTGTTTATGTCTATTGCCTAATAGATATAAAACACTTCTCACTAGAGAAAGTCTTTCTTGTTGTTTCCCCACAATGCTTCATCACCACAAAGTAATTCAGAACATTTTCAGTATGGGGAAGTTCTGCTAGGACAACTTCATCTAATCCTCTCTTTCTTTCTCTCAAGATTACTTGGGTTAAGGAAAGATTGAATAGGTACTCATTTGACTCGATAGTCATGGTGGAGCTAGATCAATAGTTAGAAAAATCTCAGGTATTTCAAGTGTTAAGTGATTCAGTAGCTTGTACTGTTCTCATGAGTACTGAACCAGTGCCCCACCCTAGTGTTAAGAAACTACAAGTGACATGCCATCTTTCATGTGGACAATAAGTTTTTTCTCTCAGCTTCTTCTGATTATGAAAAATCACCAGGCAATTTTGCAGTAATAACTCCAGGTTGCTGGATAAATTCCAGCTTCTGCCTAATTTCTCCCCTGTAATTTCAGTTGGCTATACTATCTTTCACTTCCCATCTTAAACTGTGTTATCATTAATATTCTCTCTTTCACCCTGGAGAGAGGTAGAGGATGAAGTGATTCCGGTACACTGTCTCTAAATAAATTTAGTTGAGTAGCACTACTTTTGTACATCAATTTAAGTATGTAAGTGTTTGCAGGATTGGAGGCTTAGTAAACAACAATGCTTAAAGAACCAGAATGGGTCACTCTGAATTTTTATGCAGGCTATGATAAAAGGTTGTTGTCAATCCACTACAACATCTAAGAATGAAGAGACTCTGATCTTCCAGCTATATCAGTAGGTTAAATATGCATTCTTGAGGGTTCCCCTTCTATAAGGGCATTTCCATCATAACAAACTGTCAGTTATAACTAATATGGCAGTTAATTAACTGTATACAACAACTTCAGCCTGATCTAACATTTTACATTGGGCCTCAGAGGCTGGTGGGCATGACACCTTCAGGCAATTTTTCTTTTAAAGAAACAAATTCACTCTGGAAAGAGACTGTGAAATGTCAGAGCTTGGTCGAATATTTTCCATCAACATTTTTCTTCAGAAAAAAACTCTTTCAAAAACCTTAGAACTGCTTGGCATATTTTGTTTAAAAAAATATTTGTCAGTGGGAAGTATATTTATTTGGAGATCGACTCTAATTGTCCGTGATTTGTATATCAGATTTATGCAGCTTGCAAGAAAAAGGATTATATTGATGGCTATTGTTCTTAGCTGCCGAACTCAAGCAGTTAGGGATCTGAGTCAGCCAGAGTTATTTCCTTTGTGATCCTCAACACTAGTAATATCAGTTCTAGAGCCAAATATTGCCCTCATAGTTACATCTGTGCAATTAATTTAAGGCCCCATTGACGTGCAGTGAGGTTGCACAAGTGTCAGGGGGCAAATTGAAGACAGTGGAGATGCACAGGTGTCCCTGCAGGTCTAATTTGGAGTCCAGAAGCTGCACTACTGATTGTGATGCCTGAAAGAACCCAGCTTGATTTCCAGATTCCAATAGTGACTTTGCAGGGCAGGTAGTTGGAGGGGGGGAAAAATCTTTCAGACAGTAAACTGAGCAAATTCAGTATGGATTCAGCAAGAAACAAACACAGAAGCTCACATGGAGTTGCTTTTCAGAGCAGAGTGGGATTTCTTGGATATCAGCATTTTCTAGGACTTAAATATCAGTAGATTTGTGGCAGACTATATTTTTGGTAGTTTTGCTCAAATGAGTATTTGTCAGCAATAAATCTCTATCATGTACCCATATGTCAGTGCCTTTTGATTATATTGCACTCTTCTCATTTTCTCATCTTGCTATGACATGCCAATGCCAATCTTACATGTTATGAAAATATCTACTCCCTTTTCTTTCCCACAGTCACTTCTTCCTTCTCTGATTTGCTTTCTGCCCCCTGGATCAGAAAGAGAATATGCACATCTCACTGCCGCATGTCTCCCATCTCCCTGACCTAGTCCCTGATGAATTTACACCCTAGGCTGCTAAAATTAATTTCTTGCTGAGTACTTAGCAAGTTTGAAAAGATGTGTCCCTGCTTGTCAGACATGGTTCCTTTTTTTAAATTGTAAACTCTACCTGAAAATTTTATGTTGCTTGCAGAAACTTTCTCTGTATCTGACTCTAACCTGTGAAATAGCAAACAGAGGAACAGGATGGCTGAGTCACATGACCTTATTTAAGTTGTAGTTACCATATAAATTAATTATATAGGCCTGTTCTCTGTTATCTGGCAAATTCTAATTAGTTTGGCTTTTTAAACATCTGTCTCTGTGTGTGTGGTAGATTATGCCCTGAAAATTAGTCCCTGCATTTATGGTTGGCCTGCCCTTGCTAGCAGGGATATGGAGGTGATGACTGACACTTAGAAGAAAATAAAATTGTATATGTTAGTGGGGGAGAAGTGCAAGGTTCACTAACCATGTTTCCCTGGAGGACAAATGGTCTTTGCTTTGCTGTGAGAGCAAATGAGGAGAGGAGGGAAAACTAGCCTCTGCCCTCAATCTTCAGTTCTAGATTACATATAGCTTCTCTTTGAAGTTTTAGAGTGGTATAATTGGCATTGGCATATGTTGTTTCAGCCAGAAATGTGCTTTTCAGATTTCAGCTGAGTCACTTCCATTTTTACAAGACTGCTCACTTTCTTTATAAATAAATGGAAGATTTGGTGCACCTGTCAGGCCCACCCAAACCTCTACTGTTCATTCATCTTTATATGCAGGGGAGAATCACAGATGATAAAGGAAAACCAACAATAGAGAGCAGAGATTGCAACTTTGCATCCTCTTGTCTTTAAAGAAGGCCAGCGTGACAGCAAAGCATATAGAGATCTTTATATCTTTTTAAAACATAATTTGATTGATCATTTATATAGTGATGTTAAATATTAAGATTTATTATACTGTGCACAAGAGGTCTGACTACCGTTTTTATGTGCTCCCTAGTGTGATATTTACAGATCCCTTCTTAAAGTGTTTCCACTTAGGAAAAAAATGGGACATGTTGTATGTGTGTAACTGCTCCCTGGTGCTGCTGCCAACCAGCACCCTCTCTCTACACATACAGACATGAGGCACACCTTTTTATCTATAAACAGCCACTGACAAATGCAAACAGGTGACACATAAGCTGCTCGGCTGTGTGCTAAACAGGTGGAGCTAGAAAAATACTCCCGCTAGGTATAATAAATATCTCCATTTAGAACAGGACATTTCTTGAACCGAGTGCAGGTAAGTTATATACATTTTTGGTATAAAATTGTATTAACATAGTAGAGGACAGTCTGATTTAAGAGCAGGCATTCAGGTAGTAGTTTAAAATGCATGTGTCTGTGCTGTCATATATTTCAACTAGCAATTCAATGATTCATATGTTTTTTGTTTTGAGGGTCACCCTTATTGCTTGCTATAAGCTGTTCTGAGGCCCCATTCCCCCAACGGTGTTCCTCCAATCAATAACTGCATGTTTTTTAGTGAAAACATGAAATAACTGTTTGTGTACAGAGGGCATATTGCACTGTAAAGGGGAAAATCCTGTATGTCAAGCCTATTTCTTTTACTTATCTGTGAACAAAGTTGCCCTGCTCTTGAATACTTTGTCACACAGTAACCTTACAGTATTGTTTATGACCAAATGTACCCAAGGTGAAACGTGACCATGTAAAGCAGATAGAAGCCCTATTAATGTGAAACCACCTTAAACTAATGTGACTAGACTCCTTTATTAATAGCTGTATTTGCCTCAAGATGCATATAGCTTTTCCTATTGGCAGAGCAGTAAGTAATAGACGAGGCATAATTATTTGAGGAGGCCACAGACATGGCCACATTAAAATAGATAATAATATGATCATATAGATCATGCCACTAGTGCAAAGTGCCATGTGGAGCTTCCCAGATTGTCATATTCTCTATCCTTCCCAGTGGTTTACTATGAAGTATCAAATGTATCCAGAATACAAGAGATACATAAAAAGAGAAGAGCTGGCAAGAGTGCTTGCCTTACAGTTCTCAGCAAAAGGGATTGCTTTTGGATTTTCTACTCTTAAAAATAATGTTCAGGAAGTCCCTATTTTTGACCTCATTCTGAGTTCTAATTTTATTCCACTCCCCTCCTAGATTTCTTAGACCTTCCTTTAGGGCACATGAATGTGAATGGAAGGGACTGAAAAGCCTGCTGCAGTGCTGAAAGCTTGTTTACAAAACGATGAATGAAAAGCCATGAAGTAGTTATATATACCAAGAGGCACTCTGTTAGGTTAAATATCTTGTTTTTTAATTATTTGAATATCTTCCCAAAAATGAACACAGGCTGAATTATTGTCTATAGTTTGCAGTTATATTGGACTTTTAACTTTGATAGATTTTAAAAAGTTTAACAAGCTATATGCATACGGCACCATTGAAATGAGAGCATCTTTGGGATAGCAACTAATACTAGCAATGCGTAACATACAGAAAAGGGGGACAGGGGAAGTGGATTTTGGCCAAAAATTCAGTAAACCCCAGTTTATGGCAATTAATGTCCAGCCTGATCAGGCAAGAGTTTTGTTTTGAAATTGATTTTATTTACTGGAATAATGAAGGACTGAACTCACCCATCTAGGGTCTGAGTGGGTAGTTATAGAGAGCTGGGTGAAATCCTGGCCCCACTGAAGCCTATGGAAGTTTTGCCATTGAGTCACTGGGGGCAAAATTTCATCCTCTGTGTATTTTAAAGCTATGACTTGGACCACCAAACTATCATTTTCATTTGTCCCATCTCTACTTTTTTTCCATTAATGGTTAGAGGTTTTTATACATATATTTTTTAATAAAACAAAAAGACAATGCTAATTGTATATAAAAAACCTCAATAAAAGTGTTTAAAATTATGTTTGTTTTTTAACTCTTTGAAGGGTCTTGCTTACTGTGCTAATTTATATAGTAGAAACTTGGAGTGTAAGTCTTGTGAGGCGGAAGGTGAAGAGCACTTTTTAAATATTTGTATAGGGAGGAGGACAGGGCTGGGACAGACTGAAATATCTTGCTTCTCTTCAGGGTTAGGTTCAGGCTTTCACAGTAAACACACCCTGAAAATATTTGAATACTGGGTTTATCTTGTAAGGTGAAGGCTAGGAGTGATATGCATTTCAGCTTGATCGAAGAAGAACTTTTCCTTGTCAAAGATTGATTGGAATGTATTTTTCATTTATTTCCTGTTAAGGGCTCCTGACCCTATTTCCAGCCATTTGCAAACTGTTAATTACAAGCTGTATGGTTAATTAAAGCAGGGGTAAAAAGCAGTCTGTGTTGCGTGGCAGCTTTTCCAAACAGTTATTCTGAAAGTTCCTGTATTGGAAGATGAATATTTTTAATCTTATGGTAGCTCTGACCTTTGTTCACTGGAGGGTGGTGGCTATTTACAGTAAGTTTTAGCAAAACATGACATATAATAGTTTCCTACATTTCCAAACATGCTGCTGCAGAAAATAATACTTTGCACTTCTGTTGCATCTGTTTTCTAGGTCCTTATACACACATACTTTTCTCAGAACACAGCAGTCTGTTAGCAATAAAAGGTAGCATTACTACTAGTGTCTTACTTTAGTGCATGCCAGAAGGGTCCATATGAGCCAATTGGTGCACAACACACTGGTGTGTGATGGAATATACACCTCTCTAGTGTGGACTAAAGCACCATGTGGATAAGCTCACACGTGGGGATGATCTGTCTTCATAACACATTAGTTCCAAATTGCACTTATTGAGTATCTAGGTTTTTAAAAACTACTAGTGACTTTAGAGATTTTTTTAAAATATATATTCTGTTGTGCAGAGGGAAAAGTTTACACAGGATCGAGAGAGAGCTTGGCAGAAGATATGGAGACATTAATTTAATCACAAACTAAACATTAGGAAGGAGTCATAAATCAGTCTGAAGATTTTAAAACATGTTAGAGTTTTAAAAAAATACATTTCCCTTTCACCTAATATCTCTCAATAAAGACAATTCTGGTGAATTAATCACAGTTTGACACTTGCCCCCCCCCCATCCTCAAAAGTATTTTACTCGTCTTTATTAGAATCTGGATGGAAGAGGACTTCCAATATCTAGGTATAGCCTCTTACTGCAATGTTTTCTCTTCTGCTCTAGCTACTTGTAAGACTCTGCACTCCTTTGTGTTATAGTATAAAGGGTAGGTGAATGTGTTTCTGGAGTGTCAAGCCTGCACACCTAGCACAGAAATAATGCTGCTACTTCTGAATGTCTCATCTCCTCTGAGGCCTTAATGTCTTAACAGAATTTTATCATGTTTTAAATTCTAAGTGGGGAAATTTGATTTAGCTGGCCATAACTTCATGCTGACTGTAAATGTGGAGAATTTATATCAGCACTTCATAAACTCTGACCTCATGATTTCATCATGTGTAGCTGAAATGATGATGCAGAATAGGAGTAGTGCTTAGGGGAGATTGTCAGTGGCACAAATGACAGCTGGGCACCAAACTTCAGTTAAAGGTCAGTGGCCATGAAGCACGTGCTTGCCATTTGTGCCATTGAAAAATCTTCCCTCTTGTCTGCACTAGCCACAGAGTTACGGAGTTTGCACCAGGTTGGGTAACTAAACTCAACATCACTGTCATGTTCTATATACAAAATTAAATTTTGCAGTAAAGCTAAAGCTTCAGAGAGAGTTTCATTCCTACTTTGCTATTGATTGAAGCCCACACACTGCAGCTCTGGAGTTTGTTCCAAACCTCAGCATACACTAAAAACTGAATTGCTGCTATGCTATTGAGGCAGTTGTACTGTTAAGAATGTAGTTGAAATGCTATGGACTTAATGAAGCGATTAGCTGTATATAGCTTAGTGTAGTTTCAGCATTACTTAGTATTATAGTTCTCATATTATTTGCAGCCCAAATTGCACATTTTTCAAGAAAAAACGTATTCCATTTCCTGGTATATCTTTTCATATTTTGATACCTTTTCTCCCCTGGTAATTGGTAATTTTTGGGCTAGATTTCTGTTGCTTTTGGAAGAGTTAGTCAGATTTCTTTTAAGATGCTGGCTTTGGGGGAGGTGAGATCAGTAGCTACTCAAACAGGAAAGTATTAGAGCACAATCCCCATATGTCTTTTTCACACACATTGAATTTCCCCTAGAATTGGTGTGGTTGCTCTATGAATTGCTTTGTACAGTCTAGGCATTTTGAAACACCTAATTTTCACTTTAGATTTTAAATCTTACACTTTTTTCTTTTAAAATCCCCAAAGGTGATAATGAGACATTTTAAATTCTCATGACTGATAAAGCAGTAGTGTATTCAAACACCTAGGCTTAGGGGTTGATAAGTGTTCAAATGATCATTAATAAATTACAAAAATACCTGAAAATTATCTTCTATTTCATAACAAACTAAAAAATGGTCTTTTTGCATAAAAACTGTTGCTCAGATATATCAAATGAAAAACAGTCTGTTTTGGAGCAAAAAATAGCTTTGCATAAGAAACATAGGCAGTCACATTCATTTGCATGTTTTCAGTGTGGAAGATACTAATTCTTGAAAATTTTGCCTAAAGTGAAATCTTAGGAAATAAAAGTTTTAGTGATAGCCAATTCTAGTGTTTTGTTTTTGTTTAGTTGGCTATTTTCTGTGTTGTAATGGCCATATGTGCTTTTCAAAGAACACCAGGTTTTTCCAGGAATCTCAAACTAGCTTCTACAATGTCATCCACAGGAGTTTTTTCATCCAACCATTTGTACACATGTAAACCTAGATTTACCAGTTACACCATGACAGCCTAATGGTTTTGTACAAGAAGGTAGGTGTAGAGAATTTGAGGTTCAGTTTGAGGTGGCCCTTGAAAATTTGACTGTACACATTCAATTTAAGCCCTAAATTAGTTTTGAAGGCCTTGTGCGGATGCTATGTGTCTGTATATGGAAAGCAAGTTAAGTAGGTTGAATTCAACTATTACCCAAGGTAGCAAATGCTGGTAACAGTGTTCCCACCATGCCTGATAAGAAGAGTAGTGAGGTCTCATATTAATAGTGGACTTCTGTATTAAGAACACAGATGGAATGTGTTGGAGAGACTGTTTGGATAATTTACCTTCAATGACTAATGGGGAAAAAAATCAACCTTTTAAGGAACCCTTAGGTCATTTTTCATAGATCATTCAGACTTTGGAGCATTTCCTGAAACTCCTGTCAAATTCATTTTGCACAAGACATGAAGCATTTATTGGTAAGCTGTTTATAAAAGAGCTTCGTATGGTTGCATTCACACACAAAAAATGCAATATAGTTTGTTCATGACAGTACAGTGTCTTTTATTGAATGGCTGCTTGTGGTGAGCGGTGTTGGGAGAATAAAATAGATTCTTCATGTATTCCAAATCTAGTATGCTCTGGTGAATACTAGTTCAGCAGGACACTGTGGATGCAGTTATAAAACTGCTACAACCCTTCAGGCACAAAATAGTTCTGTAACTAGTGCTCTGTACATGGTTTTCCAGATTACTTTAATTCTATACTTCGATGTTGCTGTTTTGTAAAAAGTCAAAATTCTTCTTCCCCTCTTTGTTTCTAATAAATGATGATCTGTAGCAACTCTATCAGGGAGGACCATCCTTCATTCACCTTCCCCTTCCCCTTCCATTGACTGACTAGCAGGTAGTTATATCCAGGACAGCTGATTACTCTCCTTATCTAACAAGTTGAGTCTGATTTTTCTCTCGCTCACATTGCTGTATATGTTACACCTCACACTTAAATTTCTTAGAGATACTGTTGTATGGCCAATACCCACTCCTTCCCATAACTCCCCCAAAGGAGGAGAGGCAATAATAGAACAGTACCTGTAAGAAATTTAAGTTACTTTCACCCCTGTGTATATCAAGAGTAATTCAGTCAGGCTGTGTCTAGACTGCAGGCTTCCTTCGGGAGAAGCTTTTCTGGAAGAGCTCTTCCGAAAAAAACTTCTGAAAGAGAGCGTCTGCACGCAAAAGCGCATCAAAAAAGCTATCTGCTTTTTCGAAAGACACTGAATGGATGCTATCTCGCATTTAAGCTGCGATTACTATGGATCGAGTGGCCACCAGGGCACCTGTACTTTTTCCTTTTTCCTCTTCCTTTGAAAAAACTCCCTCTTCCCTGTCCATACGTACATTTTTCTGAAAGAGCTCTCTCGGAAAAAGGCTTCTTCCTTGTAGAAAGAGGTTTACCAATCTCAGACTTGATTTTTTTTTCCCAAAAGAACATGATTGCAATATGGAAGTAAGTGAAGTTTTTTCAGAAAAATGGCTGTTTTTCCGAACCCGCCTCCTCCCCTCCCCACCGCAGTGTAGACATACCCTCAGAGTCATTGGAGTTACACCTAGTGTAAAACTGGGGTGAGAGTTTGGCCCTTGGCTGCTTCTGAGATTACTGGACAGAATCAGTTCTGTTGTAGATAGGCACTGAGGTCAATAGACTTGTCTCCATCAATGTCAGAGATGAATTTGGCATTGACCCTTCAAATGTTGAGCCTGATCCTCTGTTCCATCAGCGACCTTCTGTGGGGTGACACCAGCATAAAGCCAGTGTAAAGGAGTGCAAACTCAGGCCTGCTGTTCTTATCTTTATTTTAAGTAAGTCAGTCTCCACTAAAGTTTATTTGCAATTTAAAATTAACAAATTGATATATTCTGAATACTTTCATTTTCTTTCTGTAATGAAATTAGGGGTTTTTTTTGTTTTGCTTTTTACAGGTGGGCTACAAAGATCTCAATATGTCTGATGGAGACTACGATTACCTCATCAAATTCCTAGCGCTCGGTGACTCTGGAGTAGGAAAGACCAGCCTTCTTTACCAGTACACAGATGGCAATTTTAATTCCAGATTTATCACAACAGTGGGCATTGATTTTCGGGAAAAGAGAGTGGTAAGTTGCAGCAACTCTGTGCACTACTTTGAAGGTACAATTATTAAAAAATCTAGCCATCAACTGCATAAAATTAGTCTTTTAAAATGGTCTGGTTGGTTGAGGTATGCACTCCATGGTCACTGCATAGTGGAGTATATATCATGGGCACAAAGTATCTTCTTTTCTCTCTAGAAACTGCAAATAAAACAAAAAGGGCTGTTTTTTTGAACCCACAGAAACAATTATTTTTTACTTCCTTCTGCAGAAGCAGTTAATAAATAAACCAAATTCAGTGAGCTGTATTCATAGCAATGGATGATGCTATGGCATTTGGACTATTCACTGTAAATTGAACTGCTATTCACATAAGTGGACTTTCCACATGGGAAGGCCTTCCGATCTGTGGCAGAACTATTAAACAAAAATAGCAATTTTAATTTTGGAACTGCTGAAAAATACAGGGGGATAGGACAGTAGAGAATAAATAATACTTTGTAAATGAAAGGGGCAGTGCTTGTAGGACTCCTAAGTTTCCTAAGAAGTTACCTATATTTTCCAAATTATTAAGCTTTGGAGGGCAAAATAAGAAAACTGAAAGCTGCTGTAATACATTTTATTTAACAAAGATGCAATTTTAAATGTAACAAAGTTTGCATGGCTATGTATATGATTTTTTCCTTTTAATCACTTTTTAGAGAAAATCTGTGATCCCTGTTGTATATTTTAAAGCCAGTTTTTATAACATTGACAACTTTTAGTTGTGAAATGTTATCGTTAGTGAGGATGTGGACAGTATAATTAGTTCGTGCCACAATGCTGCTGTACCAACAGAGCATCCAGCACAGAAAATAATCTGGCATTGGAAATTGGATCTGGGCCCTGATTACCCAGAAAACCACTCTCCCATGTCTTAAGAGAGTCCAGAAGGTGGTTCCTGAATTATCTAAAATGTGTGGCAAACATTATTTTTTATTTAAGGCAATGGAGAATTACATGGATTACCTTACCACTGCAATACTGCTCCTTGCTGCACTGGCACATTCATAAATTGGAACTAAGCCTGTCTTGTAAGCATGCAGTGATTTCAGAAGATTTTCAGCAGTCACTTTTGCCTGATTTATTTGCCCTATCTCAAACATGCATGAATACCAAGGAGCTTTCATGGTGCAGAATGTTCTTGTGTAGGCTTACTACTGATTTGTGAGTGATTGTTCCAATAGAGTAACCAAAACTGAATTTTCAAAATAAATGTCTCACTTGGAAAATAAACTTGATTGTTTTGCTTTGATATGTCTGTCTGATGCTGTGTCCCATCATCCTATGACAAAATTCTGTGCCCATGATGTTGCCTGTATATTTATAACTTTCTTAAGCTTAGGATCCAGTAATACCAATAGAAAAAGGAGAGGACAACTCAAACTGAGATGACTCCTAGGCAGTGTCTTGAAACACTATTTCTATTTCATTCTCTTCGTACTTCACAGATGTCTTTATTTATATTCACATGCTATATAAGCTCCTGAGTTTTTATTATTAGTATCCATTTCCTGTCCTTGTAAGCTATAATATGATAAGGCCTACACTAGATTCTTCTTAGCAACCTTGTGACTGTTAAACATAAGTCATTATCTCTATGGTCATATTTTGTTTACTGATATTGTTCTATTAATGGTAAAAATATATTGTTGTATTACATTATATGATTGTACTTTTTTATTGCTTCAATTTGAACAGAGTGAAACGACAACAATAAAAAATAAAAACTTAAAAATAATCAATCCCGCCCAATGATAATCATAGCCACATTGAGCTTCTCTTTAGATCGCCATAGTTTATTGGAAACATTTTCTCTTGTCTCATTTGATAATTTTTCTTACTTAAAATATTTTACTAGAGGACAGAATCAAAGCGGGCACCTGTAACTCAGCTTTATAAGGCAAAGAGGTTGTGGCTGTCAGTAGCTTTTGATTCTTAGATCAACAATGCATTGGATTGTTGTTATTGGCATAAAGCAGGGGTAGGGAACCTCAGGCCCGGCATCTGGATGTGATCCCCAGCTTGCCTGGATCCGGCCCCTAAGACTCAGGGCCCCTCTCCAGTGTAGGGGAGCACTGGTGCTCCAGTCCCCTCGAGCCCCGCCCCGCCCCACCCCACCCCACCCCATGCCACTGTGAGGCTAGAGCACACAAAATCTACTAGGTGGGCCTCCCTAGCCTCTGGTATGAGGGGGAAATGTGGGGTCTGTCTTTCTGCTAATCAGTCAGGGGCCATGTCAGTGAAGGTTTTTTGTTTTGTTTTGTTTTTTCCTTTCATTTGTATGTGGCCTCTGACTGATTTTTCTGTGGGTCAGTGGCCCCCAACCCAAAAAAGCACCCCTGGCATAAAGACTGATTACAGTATTACAATTTAAACCCCAATTATTTGCTGTGCTGTTGAGAGTGAACTGCTGACACTTCTATTTTTTGAAAATTGTCTGTTATAGGTGTATAGATCCAATGGGCCAGATGGCACCAGCGGCAGAGGACAGAGGATACATCTGCAACTGTGGGACACTGCAGGGCAGGAAAGGTGTGGCTTTTATATGAAGCAAGTGTGACCATGCTTGCTAAACTATTAATCTAATTCAAGTGCATGAATTCTCCTGTTGTCTGTTGCAATTATGAGTGACTCCAGATTAATCAAAATGTGGCCTTATTCTGACATTAACAGCAATGAGATCACAATTTCCTCAGTGTGTGTGTGTGTGTGCGCACGCGGTGTTTCCTCTCTGTTTTTCTATATATTTTACAACCATCTCTCTCTTCTCTATCTGGCTATACAATCTATTTTCTTAATTTATCCTTTGTTTGTTAGTCCTGTTAGAAGACATTAAGACTCAGAGGAAGCCATTTACATGAGGTCAGAATGAAGGGTCTGCCAGAGAGCTGCAGTATATTTGTTCTTTGTATTTCTAGGTTATAACTATCTGCACTTTATTTAGGCTTTCATTAGCTCTTGTAGCCAACTAGAAGTGGCTGTAATTTGTTTGAATAGTAGCTATTGAGGATGATATAAATATTATAGTGTTCTGGCAAATTCATATCTAGCACTGTATCTCCAAAGCCAATACCTGCAGTCTTTACCAAATTCTTAGGCAGGCAAACTCTCCAGTGTCTTGATACAGGATTCACCTGTCCTTTGTAAAGATCAGGTGAATGTCAGGTAGAATCATTCTTTAATATTCTAACTGGCATGGAATCAAGTTTTTGTCCTGAATGTAGTCAGCAGTTTCTCTTCATATATAAATAAAAAGTTGTGCATATTCTTCATGTATCCTGTTTGAGAGTGTTTTAAAACACTCTCAGTTTAAAGTTTGACAATAACTAATTTCAATGTGATTTGAATTTCACTTTGAATTAAATGCTATTTTAAAATTGATCAAACTGTGCTGTGTAATGTAACGCTTGAGCCAAAGTTTGCTAAAATTGATGGGAGTCTTTCCATTAACTTCACTGGACTTGGATTAGGCCTATAGTACCTTAATTGGTTCAGGTTCAGGTGTTTGTCAGCAGAAATCAGACGTGACTAGTAATGGTTCAAGTATAATTAAATTTTAGGTTGCCTCACTCACTGCCTATTTTATAGCATCATTTTTCAAAATAATTTACTCATCAGCTATACCTCATGAAAAGGGAGCTACAGCTGTGCTTTGTATTTCTAGGTTTCGGAGTTTGACAACAGCTTTCTTCAGAGATGCTATGGGCTTTCTTCTCCTCTTCGATCTGACAAATGAGCAAAGCTTCCTCAATGTCAGAAACTGGATAAGTATGTCATGTCTTTACTTCCCATCACTTTTTTTCCTGTGTTACACTAGAAGGGTAGTGAAGCACTGGAATGGGTTACCTAGGGAGGTGGTGGAATCTCCATCCTTAGAGGTTTTTAAGTCTCGGCTTGACAAAGCCCTGACTGGATTGATTTAGTTGGGATTGGTCCTGCCTTGGGCAGGGGGCTGGACTTGATGACCTCCTGAGGTCTCTTCTAGCTCTATGATTCTATGATTTAGAAATGTGGGACTTCACAGAGGAGATAGGATCAAAAATATTTGACTTAAAGCTTTCTTGAAAGGAACAAAATGGAAACCTATATAGAAAAGCTGTGAATGAATCAGGTTTCCAAACTTTAGCTGAAGCCTTGGCTTTATTAGGCCATGTCTCCACTTACCAGAGGATTGACACTCTGGCGATCCATCTTCTGGGGTTGGATTTAGTGGGTCCAGTAAAGATCTGCTAAATCAAACTCTGAGGGTACTCTCATGCGCACTGGTACTCTTCGCTATTTTGAGGAGTAAGGGAAGTCATTTGGAGCATTTCTTCCATTGTTCTCTCACTGTGGAGACAGCACCAAGCTTGACTTAAGGTATATAAATACCATTTATGTTATTTATGTAGCTGGAGTTGCATACCTTAAGCCGAACTTCACATCCCGCAGTGTAAACTTGGCCTCAATGTACCTGCTATACTCACAGAATCTCAGTCAGGCTGGTTTCTTGCCCCTGATGTTAGAAATGCAGTGTGAAATTGGGTGATTTTAATAATTAAATCCAAAATCAGCCAACTTGAAATTCGGTCCTGATTATACTGATTGAGAGCTTGTCATGAACACCATGCAACACCTGTCAGTCTTGTTCTGGGGTTTGCTATGCAAGAGACATGAAAAACTTCTAACTGTTAATGCAACAGAAGGAAGTACAGGTTGTATGTCCAAAAACTGACATTCTCTGGTTCAGCAACATCCGTTGTCCGGCAGGACCACGGGAGCCTAAAAACAGGAGGGCTAGCTAGGGCAGGGAAGCAAGGCCTGCAGTCCAGCTGAGGGCAGCACAAGATTAGGACCAGAGCCGCATGACAGCCTTCAGCAACCTGCAGCAGCGTGGCACCCAGCCAGAGTCCTCCGGCAGCATGGATCGGTGCGGGGCTGGAGCACTGCAGCAGCCCCTGGGAGCTCCAGGCTGAGGTCGAGCCCTGTGGCAGCATGGGATGGGAGTCTCCTGGCAACCCCCTGCTCCTGGGGCTGAGGCACTGCAGCAGCCCCCAGGAGCATAGGGTTGGAGTTGGATCCCTACGGCAGTGTGGTACCGGAGTTCCCCGGCAGCCCACTGGAGTGTGGGGCCAGAGCCGGAGCCCTGCAGCAATCCCCAGGAGCACAGTGCCAGGTCTGAAGCCAGGGCCAGAGCCCCACAGTAGGAGCTGGAGTCTGTGCTGCCCAAGGAGCTGGCAGCAGGTTGGGAGTAGAGGAGGGAGAAGCAGGGTGCCTGCCAGCAGCAGGCGATGGGCTTGGGGTCCGGTGGCAGGAGACCTCCCTTGCTCTGGCAAATTCTCTCCTTTGGGACCAGCTAGATCCGAATGGTGCCGGACCAGGGAGGTCCAACCTGTACTCACTTTCCCACTGCCAGCAGTTCATTGGAAAAGCTCAGAGGCAGATGTCCCTTAAACCTTAGATCAGGTGTGGGCAATTTTTGATGGGGGGGCATTCCAAGCGTTTGATAAGTGGTCAAGAGCTGCACTCTTCCATGATATTAAAGGAGGAGAAGCAGGGTGTGGTATTAAGGTTGGGTGCAGAAGAGAGCTTGGGTAGCATATTGGGGTGCAGGAGATGTGGGGTCTGGGAGGGGATATTGGTATGGGCACAGGTGAAGATTTTGACCTAGAGGAGGGGTCGGGGAGGAGGTTAACATCTCAAGTGAGGGTTCAGGGGTTTGGGTTTTGACCTGGGGCAGAGGTGCGGGAGGGGAGCAGAAGGTTAGTGGGAGAGAAGGGCTGGGGTGTCAGGTGCAGGCTCTGGCCTGGCAGCACTTACCTAGGCAGCTTCCAGCCAGAAGCCCAGCAGGACCCTTAGTGAGACTCCCAGCCTTCCATGCCCCACGCTGCTCAAAGTGGCCAACTTCAAGGGCCATGTATTCTCGCAGGGTTGCGAGCTCCTGAGGGACAGGTCTTGCGTGCTACCTGCATCACAAGCACAGCCCGGGCAGCTCCCATTGTTTGAAATTGTGTGGGGATGGGACGGCATGTAGAGCCTCCCCCCAGGGCATAACACATGGCTCCCCCTGGGCAGCATGTGGGGGCACTGACAGCAGGGATCCTGCCAGGTGCTTCTGGTGGCTGTGGGATGATGGCAGTGGACTGGATCTGGGAAGTTTGGCAGGCCGAATCCAGCTCACAAGCTGCATTTTGCCCACACCTGCCTTAGATTGTGGGTTCATTGGCTATGTCTACAGTACAAGGTTTTTGCACAAAAATGGCTGTTTTTGCACAAAAACTGGTGGAGTGTCCACACTTCAAGCACGTTTTTGCACACTCAAAAAAAAAGTACAGTAAATCGACAGGACAGAGGGCTTTTGCCAGTAGAGTTATTCCTCTCCCCACGAGGAATAACTCCTTTTTGCGCTACAGCTCTAGCAGAAAAAGGCATGTGTGGACGCTCCGCAGGGGTTTCTTGTGCAAAAAGAGCCTATCAGAAAAAGCACAGGTGCTCTGATGGCCATTCTGTTAATGGCAATCAGAGCTTTCTTGCGCAAGAGCGTCCATGCAGTGTGAACGCTCTCTTGCGCAAAAGCACATTGCTTTTGCAATGTGTTTTTGAGGTGTGGACGTGCTTTTGCACAAGATTTTGCGGAAGATCTCTTCCCCAAAAAGCTTCTTGCACAAAAACTCTGCAATGTAGACAAAGCTATAATCTAACACACTCAGGATAATGAGGCATCTCTGCCCCAGAGCTTATCCAGTGATTTGCTAGCAATCAGTGCAGGGATGATCCCCAGCTTCCACTGCACCATCGCAAGAGATTTGATGCATCTTGTTCCCCAATCAAAGCCTTTAGTGTTCACAGGGGTAATGGACAATACTGTACTGGATGACGTCCTCTATAGGCTTTTGAGGTGGAGTGTTATGTTTAACATAAAATCTGCACAGAATGAAAAACCAGTTTGTATGAATTGTTACTGAAAACAGGAATATGTATAGCACACTAAACAATGCCCATGACTACTGGTCTATGGTAATGTCTTTTCCTTTATATATCATAAATACTGCATTCTTAAGAACATAAGAACGGCCATACTGGGTCAAACTAAAGGTCCATCTAGTCCAGTATACTGTTTTTCGACAGTGGCCAATGCCAGATGTCTCAAAGGGAGTGGACAGAACAGGGAATCATCACGTGATCCCTTGCCTGTCATCCATTCCCAGTCTCTGACAGAAGCTAGGGATACCATTCCTACCCATCCTGGCTAATAACCATTGATTAACCTAACCTCCATGAATTTATCTAGTTCCTTTTTGAACCCTATTAAAGTTCTGGTCTTCACAACCTCCTCTGGCAAGGATTTCCACAGGCCGTCCATGCACTATGTGAAGAAAAACTTCCTTTTGTTTTTAAACCTGCTACCTATTACTTTCATTTAGTGATCCCTAGTTCTTATGTTTATGGGAACAAGTAAATAACTTTTCCTTATTCACTTTTTCCACACCAGTTATGATTTTATAGATCTCTATCTTATTCCCTATTACTCTCCTCTCTTCTAAGCTGAAAGTCCTAGTCTTTTTAATCTCTCTTCATATGGGACCCTTTTCAAACCCCTAATCATTTTTGTTGCTCTTCTCTGAACTTTTTCCAATACCAATATGTATTTTTTGAGATGAGGTGACCACATATGTATGCAGTATTCAAGATGTGGGTGTACCATGGTTTTAGATAGAGGCAATAAGATGTTCTCTGTCTTATTCTCTATCCCTTTTTAATGATTCCTAACATTCTGTTTGCTTTTTTGACTGCCGCTGCACATTGAGTGGATGTTGTCAGAGAACTATCCACAATGACTCCAAGATTGCTCTCTTGAGTAGTTGTAACTAAATTAGTCCCCATCATATTGCATGCATAGTTTGGATTATTTTTTCCAGTGTGCATTACTTTACATTCATCAACATTAAATTTCATTTGCCATTTTGTTGTCCAATCACTTAGTTTTGTGAGATCTTTTGGAAGCTTTTCACAGTCTGCTTTGGTCTTAACCATCTTGAGCAGTTTGTATCAGCTGCAAATTTTGCCAGCTCACTGTTTACATCTTTCTCCAGATCATTTATAAATAGGTTGAATAGGATTGATCCCAGTACAGACCGTTGGGGTACACCGCTAGTTATCTCTCTCCATTCTGAAAACTAACCATTTATTCCTATCCTTTGTTTCCTGTCTTTTAACCAGTTATCAATCCATGAGAGGACCTTCCCTCTTATCCCATGACAACTTACTTTACTTAAGAGCCTTTGGTGAGGGACCTTGTCAGAGACTTTCTGAAAATCTAAGTACACTATTTCTACTGGATCCCCCTTGTCCACATGTTTGTTGACGCTCTCAGAGAACTCTAGTAGATTGGTAAGGCATGATTTCTCTTTACAGAAACCATATTGACTTTTCCCCAGCAAATTATGTTCATCTGTGTCGCTGACAATTTTTTAGTTTTTAGTTTGCCTGGAACTGACGTTAGACTTACCAGTCTGTAATTGCAAGGATCACCTCTAAAGCCCTTTTTAAATATTGGTGTCACATTAGCTATCTTCCAGGCATTAGGTGCAGAAGCTGATTTAAAGGATAGGTTATAAACCACAGTTAATACAGGCAGACCCCGGGGAACTGTTGCAAGTTGGGGGCATCGTAACTCGAACCCTCATTCATAATAGGCGCTGTGTGCCATCAGAAAAGTGGGCTGAGAATGTAAGTCGGGGGTTTTCGGCCTCTTCTACACCTACAAAAATGGTTGTAAGTGTGGGGGGTTGTAACTCAGGCAGTCGGAAGTCAGGGGTTTCCTGTAGTTCTACAATTTCAAATTTGAGTTCTTTCAGAACTCTTGGTCCCAGTGACTTGTTACTGTTACGTTTATCAATTTGTTCCAAAACCTCCTCTGACACCACAATCTGGGACAATTCCTCAGATTTGTCACCTAAAAAGAATGGCTCAGGTTTGGGAATCTCCCTAACATCCTCAGCCATGAATCCTGAAACAAAGAATTCATTTAGTTTATCCACAGTGACCTTATAATCTGTTAAGTGTTCCTTTGGCATCTTGATCACCCAGAGCCCCTACTTGTTGTTTAGCAGGCTTCCTGCTTCTGATGTACTTAAAAAACAATTTGCTATTACTTTTTGATTTTTTTGGCTAGCTGTTCTTCAGACTCCTTTTTGGCTCCTCTTGTTATATTTTTACACTTAATTTGACACAGTTTATACTCCTTTCTATTTTCTTCACTAGGATTTAGCTTCCATTTTTTAAAATGATGCCTTTTTATCTCTGTGCTTCTTTTACTTGGTTGTTAAACCACAGTGGCACTTTTTCGGTTCTCTTACTGTGTTTTTTAATTTGGGGTATACATTTAAGTTGGGCCTCTATTATGGTGTCTTTGAAAAGTTTCCATGCAACTTGTATGGATTTTACTTTTGTCGATGTACCTTTTATTTTCTGTTTAACTAACCTCATTTTTGTGTAGTTCCCCTTGCTGAAATGAAATGCCACCGTGTTGGGCTGCTGTGGTGTTTTTTCCGCCACAGGGATGTTAAATTTTATTACATTATGGTCACTATTTCCAAGCGGTTCAGTCGTATTTAATCCTTTGTGGATTCCAGAGCAGCTGCTCCAACCAGCTGCTTCAGTATTAAAAAACCTGAGAGTGTTATGGAATATCTTATCAAACATTGTATCCTTGATTTCACAGGAATTGCTGTTGAAAGAATTTGGCTTATTCCATATATTTTTTGTATTTCTGTTCTGCTTTTTAAATGTTAGGGATATTTGGACTGGAGTAGGAGTTTTGTTTGAGATAATCTGCTTGTTTTCCTTCACTAGATGTCTAAAACCCTCTGACATCAGAACTGGTTGTTGTGGAGATGATTTTCCCAAAGTAGAGTAATGACTTCGGGTGAAGAGAAGGATGGTGTAGTGTACTAGTGCTCCAGATACCGGACTGAGTTCCCTGCTCTGCCACAGACTCCCTTTATGACCTTTGCATGTCACTGTATTAGAGTGTCCCATCTGTAAAATAGGGCTAATCATACTTCCCTTACATCACCAGGGGTTGGAAGTAAATACGTTAAGATTTTAAGCTCTCAAATGCTCTGGCAATGGGAGCCTTATAAGCATGTAAATGTAAGCAGCAGTACCAGATGAACTTTATAAGCAGTAAAGATCTCACTGGTGTGCAAATGTCTCTAGTGCGTTTAATAAAATAAAATAAAAGATCGGGGAAAAACAAGTAGGAAATTGGCAGCAAATTTATTTTTCTCCTCTCCAAGAATTACTTCCCCTAGTTCTCCATTTTGTTTTTTAAAGGCACTCATGTTTTCAGTGAACTTTATATGTAACAGAATAAAATAAGCCCTCCTTTTCCTTTTTTTTTTTGCTGTTAGGCCAGCTACAAATGCATGCGTATTGTGAAAACCCTGATATTATATTATGTGGAAACAAATGTGATCTGGAAGACCAGAGAATGGTGAAAGAAGAGGAGGCAAAGGAACTTGCAGAAAAATATGGGCAAGTATCTTCTTCTGGTGGTTAAAGCAAAATTAAATGTGTTTCTCTTGAAAAGTCTGTGATGTTGCTTTGTGTATTAGAAGGGTCTTGTCAGAATGACCATCTTAGAACCCGCAGGGACCTTTCTGATCGCCATCTCTGACAGAGGCAAATGCCATATGCTGTAGGCAAAGATATGCATCTTATTGTGCAATATTCCAACATGGAGAGGTGTCTTTGTGCCTGTCTGCCCTGGCAGTAGGAAACAAAGTAAATGCCTCTCCATAATTTTATGACAAATACATTTCATTTATGAGGAACGAAGCTGCACATTACATCACAGAATCCTAGAAATGGCTAAAGGGCTGGGAGGGATATGAAGAGATCATTTAATCCTTTCTTCTCCCTCCCCTGGCTCCTATGATTAAGTTTATCCGGACAGGCATAGTCTAACCTGTTCTTAAAAACCGCCAACATCTGTAGCTAACCTGTTCCAATACTTAATTATCCTTAGAGTTTGAAAATGTTTCTTAATATCTAATCTAAATCTCTCTTGCTGCAAACTAAGCCAGTTAATTTTTGTCATACTTTCAGTGGACATGAGGAACAGTTGATCACTATCCTATTCAGAACAATAGTATTTGACATGTTCTCATGTCTCCTCTCAACCTTCTCTTTTCTAAACATGCAGTTCTTTCAATCTTTCCTCATAGTTCCTTAACCTCTTCTAGTTGCTTACCATGTTTTCTAAAGTCTAATTTGTGTTCTCTCCTCTGCACTGTCCAGTTTTATCCACATTTTTCTTAAAAGTGCAGTGCCCAAGCTGAAGACTTACCAGTGCTGAGTAGAGCAGAACAATTAACTCCTGTTAGTACACCCCAGAATGACACTTGCCTATTTCATAAGAGCATCAGTGACTCATATTCAGTGAGTGATTTATTATAATGAATGGCAGGGGACTGGACTTGATGAGCTCTCAAGGTCCCTTCCAGTTCAGGTATTCTGTGATAATCCCCAGGTACTCTCCTTCAGTACTGCTGCCTAGCCAGTTAGTTACCATTTTGTGATTGTGTATTTGATTGTTTCTTAAGTGCAGCTTTGTGCACTTGTCTTGATTTGAATTTCATTCTATTGATTTTAGTAATTTTTGATTTATCAAGATTATTTTGAATCCTAATGCTGTCCTTCATAGTTTTTGCAACATAGCTCATCTTGATTTCATTTGCAATTTTGCAATTCTCTCCTCTCCATCATCCGAGTCATCAGCGAAAATATAGAATAGTTCTGAATGCAAGAAAGACCCCTGTGGGATCCCACTGGATGCATTCTGCCAGTTTGACTGTGAACCATTGATAACTTAACTCTTTTTGAGTGTTGTCTTTCAACCGGTTGTTGAACAATGCATTTATACTGTAATTTTCAAGTTTGTTTATGAGAACATCAGGTGGGACTATATCGAAAACCAAAACTATGGTTAACACTACCTTGTATTTAATATGGCTATTTGCAGAGGACCTAATTTCCTTGTGCAATGAAACTCAGGAGTTTACTGATCAATATTTTAAAGTCACAATTCGTGCATCACATAAAATTCTGAAAGAAATTGGAGGCAGTACTAAGCAGGGGCACTCTTTTATTTTTAAATTAGCCTCACCAATTGTCAGCTCTTTGTTAGGGAGGGAAAGAGCAAGATAGGGTTTAGTGCAATAATACTTCCTTCCTTTTTCTTCCTCCAACTTAAATGCTTATGTAATTCTATTTGTGGGGCATTAACCTCAAACCAGCACTGTTTTGTAACATGCACCTTCATAAAGAATGGAAACGGTTGGAAATGCAAAGCAGTAGATGTGTGTTTTTTTTATATCTGAAATCTTTTGCATGCCACTTCATAGATTTATATTGCTTGCATAAGGTAATATATCTGCTAATCTTATCATCAAAATATTAACTTGATCAATGTGGGAATCAAACTAGCAGGCTGATCCATAGATTGCTTTTCACTCAGTAAGCTGTTATATGGGTATCAGCACTTGTAAGTGGATGAGAAAAGGTAACTATTAATAAAAATGTTCCTACATCTTCAAAAGATAGGATGAGGAAAGAGGAGCAATCCTGCCTCACTGAGCTACTGTTGTTAACCATTCTGCATAGTATGGAACATCTTCTCCTCTGCCTTCTACCAGTAAATGGTTCATTTAGAACAGTGTTTCTCAACCGATGGTATGCGTACCCTTAGGGTTACGTGAGAGAATTCTGAGGGGTACGTCAACAAAAGTGAAATTTGGCAAAAAATGTCCGGGATTTTGCCCTGCAAAGGGGATCGGGGAGGGCGCGGTGGCACGTACCTGTCAAATTGAATGTTTGGAGCTGCGCGCCCAGACATTATCAGCCACTCTGTGCACGTGCCCCAGCGCCTGGCGGGAAAAGCGTGTGGCTGCGGCGGAGGCTCCAGTGAGACCCAGGGCACTTCCAAGATGGGGGTTGGGTTTGGGTGGGGAGAAAAAAAAATCACTACCACGGCCACAATTCCTAGTTCATTTCTTCTCCATTTCTTCTCCAGCAGCCTCCTCGGGGTGCTCCGGTGGGGAGGGTGGCTGAACCTGGAGACATGCATCTCCTCTGCTCTCCTCCCCCCCCGCCCCCCCACTAGCAGCTCAGTACAATGCATCCCCATCACCCCTTCCCCATGGTGCTGCGGAGAGGAGCTCAAAGGTGGTGAAGTGGCATAATAACCTTTGCTCCCAAGGACACCACCCCGCAGCATCAGTGGCATAACGAGGAGGGAGTGGGGGGGCAGTTGCCGCTGGGTGCCACACTAGGAGGGTGCCGGGCTGGGGTGGGAGCGCACAGCCCCATGCGGCAAGCCCGGTGCTGGTGGGCCACTTGCTCCCTGAAGACAAGCTGCCAAAGCAGGGCTGGGCGGCATGAGTGGGCATTTCAAAGATAGAGTTACCACATGTCCAGTGACTGTCTCTGGGGGAGAGATGGGGCATTGGGTTAGAACTGGGGGGGGGGCATTGGGGTGGAGTGGGGGGTTGGGAGTGCCTAGCTCTGGGGGTACTTACAATTTTTTGTGTGTGAAAAAGGGGTACTTTATAAAAAAAAAAAAAAAAGGTTGAGAAACACTAATTTAGAATATGGGTGTGAAGGAGATAGTCACTAGGGCTATGTCTACACAGCAGTGTTATTTTGGAATAACTGATGTTATTGCATAATAACATAGTCCACGTCTACACAGCAAGCAGTTATTTCGACATAATGTCAAAATAATGTTGAGCTAGAAGACTCTTACTACGACTCTTGTAACCCTCATTTTACGAGGAGTAAGTGAAGTTGGTGGAAGAGTGCTCTTACGTGGACTTCCTTCTATGTAGACAGCATCAAAAGCCGAAATAAGCAATTTCTACTTAAGCTATGCAATTGACATAGCTTATTTTGGCTTTAGCCCTGCTGTGTAGACATGCCCTCAGAGACTGATTAGTCCATTATTAAATATTTATTTTTAATTATAATTTAACAATTAGCATTTTAATAGCATTAACTAAATCTCACAAATTAAGAGAAGACAAGCAAGAATTATCTGCATTTTACAGTTGTTGGTGACCTATTGGGAACAAGAGAGATTTTTAAAATCCCACCCAAAATTTATCCGTGTAAATTTGTGCCTAAATAAATAGCAATAACGCTATCGCGCTACTAATCCAACAGGTTTCTTTGCCCTATGATTGCCCAATTACCTTTGTGTGTCTCAGAAATTCAGGCTTCCCATTTCTCTTCAATTGTATAAACAGAATCATAATCGTATCAACCAAAGGATTCAGGTAAAAGTAATTTGAAGCATTTCTCTTTTGCAATCTCCACACCTGCATTCCTGACCTTTAGCTACTGTAGCTATTTCTTCACCTGATGAGAATGGATAATTTATGCAGAATGACAGAAGCATGTAGGTTGCTCAGCAGTGGACCCAATAGACAGAATGCCTTGAGGTTCTGAAATCTCTATAACTAAAAGGATTTCCTCTATCATGAAATGTGTTGATAAAACTTTACCCTAATGGTTTGATCTGTAGTGGCTTAAAACTTTGTGTATAAGAAAAGGAAGAAACACTTCTGTATTTACAGGAAGCTCGGGTAATTCTGCCATTTGTTTTCAGCTCCATGATAAATTATTGAGTCATCCTTAATCATCCACAGAAGGATCCAGCATTTCCTCCAAACACTTTCATATTTAACACACAGTCCAACAACCCAAAGCTTTGCAGTGTGTCTGTACGAAATAAACCTCTCTCCAGCTTTTTGAGCCTGCCACCAAAGATACTGCTAAAATCCATTTTTGGAAAATAGGGGAGAGAGAGCGAGAGTGCTAGTTTGAAATGTAACTGCTCTAGTTATGATCAGCCCTCATCTACGTTTAAAAATGCTATTGTGTTTGTTCACAAACACATTCATTCAAATTAGATAACATAAAACTGAATGCAATTGAGCAGACAGTGTGTAAACCAGGACAGACCATGTTCAAACTTCATCGGGAACAAGAAGAAGCTGCTGACTTTCTGCAAAAGGGGGATAGGAGAGAGAAGGGTGGATATTGGAGGCAACTTGTGTACAATTCAGGCTCCTCTTGCTCCTCACCCTGTGGGATAGCATGCTACTTTGGGGACAGTGGCTGAAACACACGTCTTAAATTAGGGGCTTTATAGGACACGGGCAGATTTTGCAATTATAAATTGTTTTAAAATATACTGCATAATAGAGGTGCTGTAATCTGGTGGGCCAAATCCTTTGCTTGACCAGCTCCTCTTCTATCCCTCTCTCAGTATATCTTTGAACTAGATAGCTGGTTCACTCTCATGATTCACTCTCAGCCACCTCCTAGTGCACACATAATATTCCTATGTTTATTTCCATTTGATCAGGAAAGGCATTTCTGGGAACAGAGGCAGTTTTTTATCACCTCCAAGCACAGTGCTTGTGAATAGAGATCCACATGTTCTTTTCAGATCCAGATCTAAAAAGACATCTTGGGAAATTGTTGGGAAAAACATTATTTGCTTCTGCAATTGCATTTCATCTTGTCATTTCCTCTGCTGTGAATAATTAGCACCTAAATGCACTTGTCCTTATTTCCATTGATAGATGTCCAATTTATTTATATAAAAGTACTAGAAGATTTACTTGGTGTTGCTTGGGTTCTTCAGAGCAAGGGGCTGCTAGTCTGAGGGGTGCAGGAGTCAGGGCAGAGGCTTGGGGCTGTGGAACGCTTAGGGCAGGGAGTTGGGAGATGTGGGGAGTGCAGGAATCAGGGTTGGTGTGAGAGGGGCTTGGCAGGGGGCTGAAGGTGCAGCAGTCATGGTTGAGGCTGAGGAGGGGCTCGGGGCTGAAGGCTAGCTGAAGAGCAGGCAGGAAGCTTACCTCCATGCTTGCCCCCTGCTGCCCCAATGCAGTTATAGCTGTCCTGGTCCCATCTCTTCCCCCTTGCTGTTCCCTGTAGTCATTACACAGTATAACTATCCCTGCTAGCAGCTTTCCCTTTCCAGCTCTCTTTCCATATTATGAAAAACAATCACATTCCAGGCAGATCCCATTGTCCTGGCACAACCAAACCCTTACCTTGCTTTAAGTTATGACAAGAGGAAGCTGCATAACACATTTGGTGGTGCCAGGGCCGGACGGAGGCATGGGCGAGCTGGGCAGCTGCCCAGGGCACCAACCGATGGGGGGCGCCTGATGGCAGCTGTAAGGGGTGTGTGGCGTCCCTTACAGCTGCCATCAGGCGCCACGCGCCCGGCTCCCGCAGCGCTGGCCCCATGGCACCGGCCACCAGCGCCCTTGCCCCCACGGCTGCGGCGCCCTGCACGGCCTGGCACGCGCGCCAGCAGCACACACCAGGCTGGGCTGGGCAGCACATGCACTGTGCACCCCGGGGACGGGCCCTGGGCTGCGCACCAGCAGCCATGGCCGGCCCGCGCATGCGCCTTGCGCCCTGGGGGTGGGCCCGCACACCCTGGGGGGGGGGCAGGCCCGCGCATGTGCTGTGCGCCTGGGAGCAGCGCCGTGTGCCCGGGCCCAGGGCGCCAAAAGGGCTCGGGCCAGCCCTGGGTGGTGCTAGCTCTTACTATGTAGGAAGAGTTCTTGAACAAATGGATGGATAGACAACCTTGTTTACTCATAGACAAACAAACTTTCTCAAAATATATAGCAGATTTAGAAAAAGCAAGCTTGTCCAGTAAAAACAGACTCAGGCTGCTAAGGTTAATTTTGTAGGTAGTATGTTAAAAATGTCCATAAATTAATAGCTTTTAAATTGTTCAGTGAATAGTATCCTCCCATCTCCTTTTCACCTGTGTATAGTGTTTAATTTATAATATGCTTTGTATTTCATTTCATATAAGCAGGAAATAACTGAATTTAAATGAGACAAAATGGAAGTGTCATCCAACTCTTTCCTCCCTGAACCCCCTATGCATTTCTGTCAGCACATTTATAAAGAAGTAAGTTGGCTTTAAAATTCAACCACACCTCTATGGCATGTTGAGGCTGCCAAATTAGAAAGCAAACAGACAAGCTGGCTGAGGTAGTTTCTTTTATTGAATTACCTTTTGTTGGTGAGAGAGACAAGCTTTCGAGCTTACACAGAGTCTGAAGAAGAGCAATAAACATATTATTTCACACTCTAATATCCTGGGACCAACACGGCTACATCAACATGGCATACAATAGAAAGGAGTAACATATCAAGGTGGAGAAAAGAAAATGCTTTGTGTATTACAGCTTTTGAAGGGGAGTTGAAGTGGTGCTGTGATGTTGTCTAGAATAATCATTAAGCTCTCTGGACTTGGATGAAAGTGCCAGTTATGCTTACTGTATTAGACATGAATTGTTGGATTCTTCTGTTGGCAATAAGAATGGCTCAGTGATTCATTACATAATTGAAATGTAAATGACAGAATTACCTGCCCTTCCTGTAAGGCAACACCTGACATTTTTCATGACTGTTTGTCTCTTTGCTTTAGGCTGAGAATTTCACATACCTGTGCTGAACAGTTTCCCTGGGGAATATGGCAGTACCTTACAAATAATTAAAAGGGTACATTTTCCATCTGAATTTGCTGCATGAAAAAGTTTGAGATGACAGCAAATTAAGGCTGTGTCTAGACTACACCTCTCCGTCGACAGAGAGATGTAGATTAGGCACGTCGAAATTGCTAACGAAGCATGGATTTAAATATCCTGCGCTTCATTAGCATAAACATGGCCGCCGCTTTTTTTCAAAACAGAGTTTTTTCGAAAAAAACCCCAGCAATCTAGATGGGGATCTGTCGAAAAATAAACCCTTTTTCGACAGATCCTGTATTCCTCAAAAAATGAGGTTTACAGGATCTGTCAAAAAAGGGGTTTTTTTCTCGACAGATCCCCATCTAGACTGCTGGGGTTTTTTTTTTTTTTGAAAAAGCTCCGTTTTGAAAAAAAACCATGGCCATGTTTATGCTAATGAAGCACGGGATATTTAAATCCCTGCTTCATTAGCAGTTTCGATGTGCCTAATCTACATCTCTCTGTCGACAGAGAGGTATAGTCTAGACGTACTCTAAGAGTTTGATGTCGGTGGAAACTTGCTTGTCTGTTCTTGAAATGGATTGACTTCTTTTAATTTCTCCACCTCGTTCCTTCGCCAGTTGTGTGACATACGTGCAATCCCAAAAGATGATGATATTTTTCAGGGAAACCTCAGATTTATCAGTCTGTGGTTAATCAATAAATGTGTCTATACAGTGTACAATTTTGAGGCTGTTACTTAGTTCTCTTGAGTGCAGACACCCTTGCAGAGTGACATGCTAACTCTAGATGGAGCTGTACCTTTATGACAAAATGTCAAAATGACTTTTAACCTAGGAAATCATAGAATTGTAGGACTGGAAGGGACCTTGAGAAGTTCTCTAGTCTAGTTCCCTGCACTCATGGCAGGATTAAACAGTATCTAGGTTGTTCCTTACAGGTGGTTGTTAAATCTTACAAATCTCCAATGATGGCGATTCCACAAACTTTTAGGTAATTTATTCCAGTAGTTAACCACCCCAACAAGAGGTTTTTCCTAATGTCCAACTTGAAGCTCTCTTGCTGCAATTTAAACCTATTGTTTCTTGTCCTCTCATCAGAAGTCAAGAATAATTTTTCTCCCTCCTCCTAGTAACATCCTTTTGTGTATTTGAAAAAAATTATCATGTCCCCTCTGTCTTCTCTTTTCCAGACTTAACAAACCTAGTTCTTTCAATCTTCTCTAATGGGTCATGTTTTCTAGATCTCTAATCTTTTTTGTTGCTCTTGCTTGGGTTTTCTCCAATTTGTCCACATCTTTGTTGAAATGTGGGGCCCAGAACTGGACACAGTGCTCCAGATGAGGACTAATCAGCACCGAGTAGAGTGGAAGAATTACTACTTGTGGCTTGCTTATGATATACATGTCACAGTGTTCACTTTTTTTTAACAGTATCACACTGTTGAGTCATATTTAGTCTGTGGTCCACTATGACTCCTAGATCCTTTACTGCACTACTCTTTGTTTACGAGAAGGTCATGCGAGACAATATCAGAAGCCTTACCTAAATCAAGATATGCCATTTCTGTTGCTTCCCCCTCTCCACAAAGCTTGTTACCCTGTCAAAGAAAGCTGTAAGTTTGGTTTGACATGATTTGTTTTTGACAAATCTATGCTGACTGTTACTTATCACTTTATGATCTTCCAGATGTTTGCAAACTGATTTCTTAATTATTTGCTCCATTATGTTTCCGAGTACAGAAGTTAAACTGACTCGTCTGTAATTCCCCAGGTTGTCCTTGTTTCCCTTTTTATAGTTTGGCATTATATTTGCTCTTTTCCAGTCTTCTGAGCTTTTTCCCAACTTGGTTGACTCTTCAAAGATAATTGCTAATGGCTCAGCTATCTCCTCAGTCAGCTCCTTCAGTATTCAGCATTTCATCAGAACATTAAGAGCAACATATAAAGAAATGATTAGGTCACCTTTGTTTTTTTGTTTTTTTTTAATTATTTTTTCTTTCTTTATTGTCCTGGGGCCATTCTCACCCCAAGGATTTATTTCAGCCTGGAAAATCTAGGATTTCACTAACATACAGGCCCTTTATTGGATTCATCTTGCAAATTTTACTAGATTTGTAGGTGACTCATAACAGGGTTCAAAAGTATGTTCCCTCAGAGAATTTTTGCCCAGCAACAGATTCAGATAATAAGAGAACTAAGTATTTCTTCTACCTTTTTATTAAATGCATTTCCTTTATTTCATCAAATGAATATTCTTTCCTCTGTATTTACATCTTGTGTCAAAAGATTAATGGGTTATAAAAAAGGATAATCCCTTCTTTAGGCCTGGAACACAGCTTCAAGTGTTAACAAACTTTCAGAAAGTTCAGTAAATATATAAGAAGTAGGCATGTCGGGGGAGAGTGAGTTCTCTGGACTACCAGGGAGGGAAAGGAGCATTTAAATGTAAGCTTTTGTTGAATTCTGTTGGCATTCTCTAAGGATAATGTTTTTATGCATGTGGCCATAGCCATAGTGTTTGTTCCAGGAAAGGTCTCACTTGGTCTCTGATGGTGTTTTTTTTATCCTTTACAGGATACCATATTTTGAAACAAGTGCAGCTAGTGGAACTAATGTGAGCAAGGCAGTTGAAACTCTGCTTGACCTTATCATGAAGCGCATGGAACGGTGTGTGGACAAGTCATGGATACCCGAAGGGGTAGTACGGTCCAATGGACACAGCTCTACTGAGCAGCTAAATGAGGAGAAAGATAAAGGCAAATGTGGTTGTTGAGACACAAACTTTATTGCAATAATTAATTTAACATATATTTATGTTAAAGTATAGTTCAGTTGCAGCTTACTGGATTCATTCATGGATATTCATTTATGTTATTATGGATATATAATAACAAATTTGTATTATTGGCATTTGCTTTCTAAAAACAATTAAACTTGTCACATGTTTAATTTATTTGCAGTTAGAAAGACATGTATGTTTAGGTTTGGTGCAACATTGGACATTCTCAGCTTTCAGTATCTTAGTCTATTACAGTGGTAGACCAGTCAACAGAGGTCTTTAAGTCGTATTTGAATAGAAATGTTCCATCAATAATGATAAACAGCAAATTGCATGTGCTTTGCAAAAGCAGGCAAATAATTTTTCCTTGTTTTTCATGAACTATTAGTTTTTAATGACAGGAGCAATATAGGGCTATTTTTATATGGAATAAAAAGCTGTCTAGAGAAATGCCAAGATGATGTTTACACAGCACTACTGCTATGCCATGCAGTCTTGAACTTGATCTTCTAAACTCCAATTGTACTATAGGAAAGATTCAATACATCATAATAGATCACCTACCATGTGAATTCCAAGAACATGCTAAGGCATATACATACCAAGGGCAAGTCTAAACTGAAAATGCTCCATTGATGCGACTGTGCCTCTGTACCATTTAAGTGAAGACACTCCTATGCCAAGATGTGAGAATTCTTCCATAGACATAGTTAATGCATCTCCATGAGAGGCGATAGTTATGTCAACAGGAGAAGCTCTCCAATTGACATAGCACATCAACGCAGGGGTTAGGTCGATATAACTGCCTTACTCATGGCTGTGGATTTTCCATACCCCCGAGTGACACAATTATACCAATATATGTCTGTAGTGTAGATCAGACTGTAGATATAGGGTGTGTTTATGAATTCATACATTTTATATACAAATTCTTTTATGTTTTAACAGGAATTTAGGGCAAGCTAAGTGCCAGCAAAATTTCATCAGAGCTAGTGCTTTGCACTGAATTTATTTGTACCAAGCATGCATTTGGAACATTTCTTCTACAAATATGGACTGAAAATTTTAATATTGGTCCTATTCTGGTGAGCTATAACTGCCTAAGATATCAATGCTGTTTAAATTAGTACCTCTCTAAACGTATAAAGCTGGTTTTCTTCTGCTTACATCTAAGCCTTGTACATCTTGGGTTTTGTTCATTCCCTTTAAAGTCTCACTTAATTAGAATTGGGGGAATATGTTTTGATTATGTAAAGGTATACTCTGTTTCTGGTGGATGATCATTTTTATTTATCCTCAGATATGATATAAAGAATAATCAATATTTTTTACATTTCTTTTTAGCCTGATTATGTGATAGGCCTAATAAACTGTTTTCTATCCTAGCAGGTTCATATAACTCTAAAATATTGTCAAGTAACATCTCAACATGCCAAATTCAGTCTTTTCTGTAAAAAAACTGCTATGAGAACTCCAAAGCTAGTGCTGCTTTTAGAAATTAAATATTTATTTATTTAAAAGTGCTTGTTATTTGCCAACCACATGCTCAGGCAAATTCCTACAGTCAGATGGCAACATGAGATGTGATGTAATATATTTTTAATTAAAGAAAATTGAATATGTTAAAAGGACCAAAAGTGTGTACCAGAAAGATAACTGAGAAGAAAATGTATCAGAAGGTTAGCCGTGTTAGTCTGGATCTGCAAAAGCGACAAGGAGTCCTGTGGCACCTTCCAGACTAACAGATGTATTGGAGCACAAGCTTTCGTGGGCAAAGACCCACTTCGTCAGATGCATGAGACGTGCATCTGACGAAGTGGGTCTTTGCCCACGAAAGCTTGTGCTCCAATACATCTGTTAGTCTAGAAGGTGCCACAGGACTCCTTGTCACTTTTGAGAAGAAAATGGTGTCTTCACTGAGTTTAATAGAAACTTTAATGTAACTTTTCATTTGCTTTTTAGAAATGTAGAAGGTGTTAAAACTCACTTCTACCCATAAAAAACTTTCTGCAAAGCAATGCGTTTGTTCTTTAACAAACATAAAATGTAAATATTACATTTTTATCATAACCTACAGAAGACATTTAACCATGTGCAATATAACTTGAATGTTAAGGCACTGTGGCAGAAGTCAAAGCATTTTATATTGTATACATAGCTGTATTTTCTACTGTACAGTACCAAGAATCAAAGTACCCATAGACCAGAGTTACTGTAGTCTAATTCATGTGTGCCTTTCGAAGTTGCCATTGCCTGTGTGGCCAGTAGAGTAACAAGAATTCTACTGTGGAACACAACACATTTCAGTGCACTTAAGTGTTTGGGTTTTAAATGTAGAAATGTAACCCCTCGCTTTTCAGAGGGTTCCAATGGAATATTGTCACCTATTAATTTTAATAGAAGTTGTGTGTCTAGAATAATTTCCATTTCCTGAAAAAAGTAAGGATAAGTGCAGCCAACTACTGAGTTTAAACTACTAATGAAGTTACTTAGCTATTTTCTCTTTGAAATGCACATGTTTAGATTTTATACTAAATACTGTAATTGCCATATTTTGTTCTACATTTGTATGTATCTATTTTACAGTTCTGTAAGAACAAAATCTATCTTCATAAAATTGCTTTGATGGAATGCCATAAATATATATCTGTATTAAAAATCTCTTATATCTGGGTTCAGTTGATTTGAGTTATTTTTAGCACATCTTTGCACCTACTGCTACTTTCAGAAGAGATCAAGCCCAGTGATTTGAGTATCTTAACAGTCCTCCAATTGACACCATTATACCAATCTAGAGCTGGTCAAAAATCAGAATTTCCATAGCATGGAAAATTCTGGTATTTTAAAATGTATTTTTGTGCCAACTTAGGAAAAAAGTTGAAAGACTGAATTTTCTGCTATTGACATAAACATTGTGCTCACTGCCATCTCTTCTAGAGATCTCAGTAGAAACATGATGTATTGTCCTGGTGGAGGTGGGGGGTGCTTTTCTTAAGAAGAATTAAAATCAAGCATATCTGTAAGGCTAAGTTTAATTCTGGACAGGCCACCTCAAACTCATATATGCTGGCATTTAAGTAGCATGTGCATCCAGATTTCTAAAAGAAAAAGAGAAGGGTCGGTTTGGGGTAGAATGGCTGCACGGTGGGATTCTCAGAGCTCATCACAGAGAGCACCTGAGGTGTGTTTAAAAGCCCTCTGCTTCCCCCATTGTGCGGCTGGTGCACATAACACAGGATAGCAGCGCTGTCTCAATCCTCTCCTCCCGCAGGGAACAATTGCTTTGAACTGGCTCAAATCTAGACAGCAAGTGAGAGCTGTGCAGAATATATTAGTCTCTTTCTTCACCCTGAGGGAATGTGCTGTGTCTGTGACTGAAGAGTGTATGTAGCCTGATAAGAGGAAACAGTAGAGACACATTCACAATGAAGTTTTTTGGAAGGAAGCTGTGGAAGTGTCTACTAGGGCCGAACCCAACAAAGTAAACAAGGTAGCTGGGGGCTACTTTGCTGTGGTGTCTCACATACCGTTACAATCCCTATTCCCCTTCACTTTGATTAGTTAGAACAGCCTGCCCTACGTGCCTAGGGTTACCAGGTAGACCCCCCCAAAAAACCGGACACACTTGATCATGGGAGGGGGCGGGAAGCAGAACTACGGGGGAGGTGCAGCGGTGCTGGCCAGGGAAGATCATGAAGAGGAATGGGCCGGCGGGAAGCAGAGCTGGAGGGGAGGGTCAGGGGCTGCAAGGCTGGCCAGGAGGAAGGGGGGGGCAGGAAGCAGAGCTGGGGGGGGGGAGGGTGCAGTGGCGCTGGCCAGGGGAGATCAGGAAGAGGAATGGGTTGGCAGGAAGCAGAGTTGGGGGGCGGTGCAGGGGGGCTGGCCGGGGAAGATCAGGAGGGGAAGTGGGGGAGAACCGGCCAGCTGGGAAGGGAGAGGAGGATGAGCAAATCGGCTGGTGCGGAGTGGGACTGACCCTGGCACTTGCAGATCCCAGGGTGCTGCCTGTCCCGCGCAGGCTCCCGGCGACGCACGAGCGAGGAGGAGGCTTCCCCTCCTCCTCACACTCAACCAACTGAGGGCTCCCAGTGGCAATCGAGGCCCCGCCTCCCAGCTGGGACTCCCAGCCAGTCCCCCGGTCCACGCCAGGCTTCTGTCCGGTGCGCAGCCGGAAAAATCAGAAAATACCGGCCATTGCACATGTCTGGTATTGTCTGATTTTTTTTTACCGGACAGAGCACAAATACCAGACTGTCAGGTACAATACCGGACACCTGGCAACCCTATGTGCCTCCCCTGTTGGGCTGTATTTATTTCACTACCATAGTTTACTTTTGGTAAAAATATTGTACTGCAAAGTCTTTGGTGGTTTCTATGGTTTAAATAGCCTAGATTATAGACTTGGCCAACAAAGCCTGCAACAGACAGGGAATGTTAACTCACAGTGATGGTAAAGGCCTGACTGGTCCTGCACAAGGGAATTCGCCAGACCAAGAAGGTCCCCTGCCACTGGCCTTCCAGCTCGCTACCCCTCCCTGTTGCTGGTTCCTTCTGGCTTGGGCTCTGGCCCCAATCCCACTGCCACAGGCCTGGCCAGGGCTCCCTGGGACCGGAGCTCCCCAGCCATCTCTGGCCCTGCTGGGTTCCCGGCTGCACCATGAGATTCCTGGCCACACCATCAGCCAGACTGAGGAAAGGGCCTGGAATTTCTTAACCTGTGCACATGGCAGAAAAGAACAGAGACTGTCTTAAAAATAGGGAATGTCTCTTAGTTGGGGGGAGGGGGGGTGAGACATACATGCAAGAAGACTGGGCTGAAGAGATCAGGCAGGAGGGACTCAGCCTTGTCCCCTCCATGGGTGCCTGAAGGACTGCAAAAGCAACGGGGAGTGTTGAATCCCATGTTTTAAGGAAGGGCTGAGCCTGGGAATCTGCTTTAGAGCCCTAGAGATAGGAACAGTGACTAGACTCAGCAGATGGACTTAGAAGCAGTAGGACCCAACATTTAGGACTACTTACAACATACTGGTGACCATCCAGAAGGGGGATTGGGCCAGGTTGTAATATACACGTTAGATAATAGCATACTGAGCCATCAGTTTTAAAGCAGAATTCACTTTTGACCATAATGGGGCGTTCTACTTAAAAATCAACAAGCCGCCTGTTATTTCAAAATATTTTTTGAAATAGCGGCCGTTGCTATTTCGGCATCCCTGTAACCCTCATTCCCCGAGAGTTAAGGGATGTCTCGAAATAGTGTGTTATTTCGAAATTTGGTGCTGTATAGATGCACCATATTTCAAAATAAGCTATTTTGAAATAGAATCAAAATAAGTGCAAATGGTGTATCTTATTTTGAGTTTAGGGGGCTGTATAGACACACCCTAAGGTGCCACAAGACTACTCAGTGTTTTTAATTGTACAATAGAGCACCAAGATTGTACAGATAAGGGGAGGGAAAACATGTGGCACAGAGAAGTGATTTGCTTGAAGTTTCAGAGTATATCAATGGTAGATTTAAAAATGTAACATTATAGTTGTGATTCTTGGGTTCTGAGTCTAAGGGTATGTCTAAATTACATCCTTCTTTCGAAAGAGGGATGTAAATTAGACATTGAAATTGCAAATGAAGCCGGGTTTTGAATTTCCTGTGCTTCATTTGCATAATCATGTCACGGCGTTCGGTCAAAAAATGCTATTTTGAAAGTGAAACTGCAGTCTAGACACAGTTCTTTCGAAAAGGGCGTTTCTTTTCCAAAGAACCGGGTCTAGACCGCTGTTTCACTTTCGAAATAGCGTTTTTCTCAAAATGAGGAGTACAGGATCTTTCGAAAAAGGCTTGTCTTTTAGAAAGAAGCACATCTAGACCTCGGTTTCCCTTTCAAAATAGCGTTTTTTGACCGAACACTGTGACGCGATTATGCAAATGAAGTGCGGGAAATTCAAATCCCAGCTTCATTTGCAATTTCGATATGTCTAATTTACATCCGTCTTTCGAAACAGGGATGTAGTCTAGACATACCCTAAGAGCTACATATACTCCTTCACTTGGCATTATACTGAATTTTTGAATTTCGGGATATTTTCTATTTTACTCAACATTTTTCACATTTAAAACAGAAATTTGCAAACACAGAATGTGTAAAAGCTTCTTTTTGTAGTCTTGATCCATTCTAGAGCAGCTAGCTGTGCTTAAAGGAAATAAGGGTCAATCATGTGAAAAAGTGAGGACAAAGCTTATTTTTAGAAATCTGTATAATGATTTCTTTCTGCATTCTTTGGGGACTAGTCCTGTGTGTAGCAGCCTGAGCTGTTCCCAGCCTTTATCAAAACAATTCTCTATTGCAAGGACAGACAGGAGAGAGTGGTTTCAGCCTTTCACATAATGGAGTAAAATAAGTGAGCAAGCTGCTGACAGTAAGCCTGGCCAGTGCGTAAATGCATTACATGTTCCTGCTCTTGTGAACACTAGACAGAGCATGAAATTTTTTTTTTTATTATTTGGATGTTACTGCACTAGTCAGCCACCAGGTGGAACTGTCTTTTAGATGTGAAGCATGTTTTCAGATCTGAAATTGCAAATATATTTGGATGAGAACAAAATCCTTCTGCCCCGATTTCTCATTTGGGGTTAATAGTCCCTGCATGCAAAATAAGATGTGTTGATAGCAATTATAACGGATGCCCCCCTTCAATTTTTATATGTGACTGACCCATTGCATTTTTTCCAAACGGTTTTGCCGTGACATGGACTTACTCTGCAAGCTAATGGTGATCTTCCAACCCCAAAAAGTAGTGTTTTTAAACACCAGCGCAGATCTGTAGTGCGGAAGAATGGCCTTGACAGTTCAGAGAGTTTGTGGTAGTAGTAGACTTTCTGGCATGTGTACCAACATTTATGAAGGTTACTCTCTCTTGTTTATGCCAGGCAGTGTGTTACTCTCCTGAGCTGTGTTATAATTACAGCCAATACCAACACATTCTCATGATTATGATCTTCTATAAGAAACAACTTCACAGGTATGAGAGAGTCTTCCGTCTCTGGAACTACTGTGATTAACTGCAATCAGGGTTTGATGGTTCATCATGGTACATATGACCAGAGGACTTCCTTCTGCAGTATGACATCCCAGAATATAGATCTTGGATGGTACAGTGACATCCCAAACTACACCATCTGATTACCACCAGTACTGTCCAGCATGGAAAGCTGATGTGCAGATTAAACAAGTCTCAGCTTCTGTATGCTGACGCAGGCTGGAGCATGTAGGGAATTTGCATAAAGACTGACATCCTGCATTTTCTGACAGATGAGGGGTAAACAAGAAAGCAATAATAATACTGACCTGAGTAAATTGGGGGTATTAAGCATGTGTGGTAATTTAAAACTGTGGGCAGCAAACTGCTGGAGAGAAAGCAACATTTAGGGAACTGTGCAACCTGGCAAGCAAGGGAGCGAGATGCAGGTCTCCACCCAAGAGCAGTGATGGCTGAGGAGCTGAGTCTAAAAGTCGGTGTCCCTGCTGGACTACAGGAAAATAAGATGCAGTTTTCAAATGGTGCCAATCTCCACAATTGCTTTGCCAGAATAAATCTATTTCGGAGCACAGTTATTTCAGTGGGATGAAAGGGAAGGGGAGTTTCATGTAGTGAGGAGGCTCCCAAGGTAAGACAGTCTTTAGTGTCTTAGTGGTCACTGCCAAAGCAGTAGTAGATAAAATCCCTGGTGCAGATGCAGCCATTAGCTCTCAGGAGGAAATACAGAACCCCTATTTGCTTTACCACAGGGCTACTCAACACGTGGCCCATAGGCCACATGCGGCCTGTGGCCTGTTTATTTGCAGCCCACGGTGTGGTTTAGGTTTACGTAGGGCTCAACATGCGGCCCTCAGGTGGGATCCTTTGAACATGGCCTCCACTGGGAACACATTCCACAACGGCAAGTCAATATAATGGTCTTCTGTTGATATGCGTTTTAGTAGTTAAATTCTTGGACTGTCAAAAGTGCTGTCATATAGGTGGAAATGGAAATTGGGTAAATATTGCATTTTATTAATATCAGCGGAACTAACTTAAATGGGGCCTGCGTGTTGTGTAGTCTTGCATTAATCTTTGTATTCATGCCTGCCAGTGTGACAGAAGCTATTTGCATGTATTTGCAACTACACTTAAGTAGCAGCCCTTGGCATGTGCTGAGAGTATCACTGTGGCCCCCAGGGCTTCCAAAGTTGAGTAGCCCTACTTTACCAGTTTACTTTCTAACATTTTTTATGTTTTGATTTAAAGAGTGTTTCTTTTATATGGTTTTTTTTATTTGTTGCGGTGCATGATTAGAAGGGGCAGTGTGGTTGGGCTATGTTGCCATGTGTCACCTGTGAGGAGTTCGATTATTCTTGCAACATAGAGAAATTAGCTACTTCCATACACTGCTGCTCTGTTAGGATTCCCATGGCTTCTGCAACAGAAAGGATTTTAAAACTATTAAAGGGCTATTATAAAATTCCTATACACAATCACTTCTTTGTAAGATTCAGCCCTGGAAAGCTTGTGTTTGAAACTTGTTTCTTTTAACATCATGACTACTATTTGTTGGATATGCAAATAAAGTGACATTTGTTTATATATTTGTTGATGTATTTTTTATTACAGAAGCAATTTATTTCCTCTTATTTCCTGTGTGTGTCCTATTTAGTG
Source organism: Pelochelys cantorii (assembly GCA_032595735.1). NCBI lineage: Eukaryota > Metazoa > Chordata > Testudines > Trionychidae > Pelochelys > Pelochelys cantorii. The sequence goes on from CM064338.1 coordinate 19,628,632, forward strand.
AGTTTCCCCCCCACCAGACATACAGGATAATGGCTTCTCCTGCCAAAGGAAGTCAACTTTTGTTATACTTGTAGTATCAGGAATCCAATTAATATACTGTCCTTGTTTATCTTCAACTAAAAGTTTTCATGTGGATTGCAGTAACTCCTAATTATTGTTGGCTATATTATTGGTCACTAAACCCACCATGGCTTACAGTTTTGTATAATTACTCTAAATGTGATAAAACTGTGTATTACCAACAAAGTGTCCTTACCACCTCATAAACCATTATTTTTGTGGTCAGTAGCTGACAGTAACTAGCAGACACAACACAACCAACTCTTGAGAGAGACAGAAATGTATTTGGGTCAGAACTGAATGACAGACCTCACAATCAGTTACCATAGAGGCCAAATCATATGGAAATTACCATGTTTTGCAGAGCAAGCAATCCCTTCCATAATAGGTTGTCCTGGGGTGGGAGACAAAAACTCCATGAGAGTCTCCCTGTGGAGCTACCTCAGATCATTCCAGGACCAAGGCAAGGTCTCGCCACACTCTACTTTTCCCTTGCTATGGAATAAGCCACCTCCCCATCCCAAAAATCTAGTGGATCTCTTGGGATGTGCAGGAGGAAAGGACCACACCAGTAAAATGCCTGTATTAAGGTCTCTGCCCCCAAACAGGGAATGGTTCTGTAAAAGAAAGCAGTATAGTTTGGAAACTTATTACATTCACTACTGATCTGTTCAGGATGGTGGAGAACTATTACCTTTCCTTGGGCAGATTTTGTGGTAGTATGAATTGTGTAATTACTGCTGCTATTTGGAGTCCTGTTGATTTCAAGGAAGGACCAGAAGGAACAGACCTACAGGTCTGGCTGTAGATAGCTTGTGGAACTGGAGGTCTTAATTTTTAAAAAAAATTAATGAGATGTTAATTTTACCATTTGTTAAATGGTAAAAATTCACATTTACAACATTTTCTTACAGGTTTATTAAGCTGAAACTGCATCTCAATTGTTTTGTTGCATTTTAAAAAAAATCAGCTGCTTGTTTTAAACTTGTTTCGGCCCCGATCCTACACAGCCTTAAACATGTCAAAGGGGCTATATGTGTTTTCCATGATCAGGGCTTTAGATATTATCAATAATCATCATCCTCAATCATCTTAATTACACTAGTGGCAAGGAACCAACCAAGATGGGGGTGCCATAATGCTAGGTGCTGAATAAACCCAGAGCAGAAGACAGTTTCTGTCCCAAATAGTTTGCAATCAACATTTTGTTATTTTTATGCCATCAACAGCATTTTTATTTTAGACAGCTGTAAAAATTAACCATTTAATGATTTTAAAAGAGCTCCCTTCTCATTGATGTAGAGGGCAATTCTGTGAATTAAAACAAAGTTGGACCCTGTTCCTTGGTATGTTTGGACAAAAGAAATGCAGAGCTAGCACAGATAATAATGCCTGATTTCCATTCCACCAGCACTTGCTGCTTTTCCCTCCACATGCTCCTGCCCTCCTGTCTTTGCTCCTCCGTTGCCCTTTCCTTTTTATTGTTTGTTTATGAAAATTAACACAAAATTAATCACAAAAGCCCCTTTGTACCTTTCATCCCCTTCGATTTTCCATGGCTGGCAACTGACTCCAGTGTGCACTGGACTGAGCCATGGGCTGCTGGGGGGAGTGTCAGAGCAACACCCAGCTGGCTGCATTACTCACATAGGCAGCAGAGGGCGCCGTGAGCAGTTCACGTCGCTCTCCCTCAGGGAGGCGACGCTCTATCCAGCAAGGCGCTGTACTTCCGGCCAGGTGCGCGCGGTCACTTCCTGCGGCGCGGCGTGGCGAGGCGGCTGGGTGCCGCGAGGGATCAGTCCCCGCCAAGATGCGTATCGAGAAATGTTACTTCTGCTCCGGGCCCATCTACCCGGGCCATGGGCTCATGTTCGTGCGGAACGACTGCAAGGTAGAGGCGGGGCCGCGCTCGCTCTCGCGCTGAGGGGACTCGGGGGGGCCGGGCGCAGCGGCAGGCCCGAGGGGCGGCGCCTCGTCGCACCGGGTGGATCCAGGAGCGGCCTGCGTTGGGGCCTGGCGGGGCGGCTGGAGAGGTCGGCCCGGCCCGGGGTGTCTACGGACCGACTCTGTTCCGGCGACGGGGTTGGGAGACCCGGTTCCAGCGGGTTAAGGGCGGCGCACTCTGACGCCTGCGGGAGCCCCGCTGCCGGCGGGCTGAGGCCGCGGTGTTAGGCTTGTTTCCCCCGTTTCACTGGGCCTGACGGGAGCTGGCAGGCGCGTAGGTATCAGGGGAGCAGTGGGGGCGGGGCTTAGCCCTGGGGCTGTCAACTGTTTTCGTTTGCAGACTCCTAAACATTTCAATTAGCAGCGCGACCCCCTTTGGAAGTCTGAGACCGAGTCTGTACCTCCCACAGGTTGAAAACCACGGGGTTAGCCATGCCAGGTACTCGCAGGTGGCCCAGGGCGTTAGTGCTCGGCATGGCTAAACCCTGCTGTCACTGCCGGGGCTACCAGGACTATTGGTAATTGTGTTAGTTCTTGCCAGGAATCACATAGCCCTTGCTCCTGTTGCAGGTGTCGTCCAAAAGCAATTAAAGCAACATCTTTTCTGCTCAACCAAAACTGAAAGTGCTTATGTGGCAAAATGTAAATATCAGAATTTACTCCCGTGTAAAGACCATTCTTAGACTAAATATGCTGATTCAGCAAAGCGCTTAAGTGTGTGCTTATATACTGAACTGGGGCCTTAAAGTTAAAATCCAAGTTCCTTCTAAAAAGTAGTTGTTGAGTATCTTTGTATCTTGCAGAACTTGATGATTTTTATGTGCAGTTAAACTTTAAGACAAGTGCTAGATCTAGGTGACAGGTATAGAAAATTCACAGAATAGCGTTAAGGTTTTGTAGTTGCCTTTCTAAGTTGCAATTTAATAATTTTGTGTCCTGCAGTTTCTTGATTGTTAGATTGTTTTAAGGTAATTGCTCTGTAGATGCATGCATGTTCTTACAGACTGAAGATAATGTGAGAACAGAGTAATATGATTTTAGAAAGTAAAACAAAGCAATAATGATCTTACACCCACAAAAACTATTGCAGTAACAATAATACCATCATTGCAGAGTATTATATCTAGTATTGTATAATCTACAAATAGTAGATCAAAGTTTAGATAAAAAATGAAATTTATTTATTTATTTTTCAAAATTATGAAGAGAATACCCTGTGAATCTTAACAGTTATATTTAAGTTGAAATTACCCAAACATCCCAGGGCTGTAACACTGAAAATGCAACACCCCACCACAGGGGGCGTGGGTGATGGCAGAACAGACAGGCTATGTCTGGGCAGGTGGGAAACAATGATAGTGGCTTTTCTTAAGAATCTCCCTCTTGAGAGGAGCAAGTGCATGGTGATGACTCAGAAGCATCATCTGAACTGGCAGGTGGGCCTATGTTGCTTAGGTAAGCCATGGACATCTGCCTGGCTATGAACCGCCCGGAGCCTCCTTTTATGCTTTTATTGGCAATTCCTACTTCTGGGATTAGCAAAGGACCTTTTTATTTGGTCTGGTGTGGTATTGTGCCACTGGGAAGGAATTTTTCCCTTACTATGAGATTGACCAGCCTGGAGTATTTTGTTTTGTGTTTTTTCTTGTCGTTGCTAGGCAATGTGTTAGCAGCCGCAGGCAAGGCGTGAGCCCTTTAAATAGAAGCAGTTGAAAGGGCTCACGCTTCCCTTTCCGCTGCTAACACGTTGTTTGGAAACCGCCTTTCAACTTCTGCTATTTAAAGGCCCCGTCCCTTCCATCTGAAGCCCTACCCTTTCTGGGGCTGCCTGCAACAACTTCGCAAACTTTTTGAGTGGGGCGCCCCCCCCCCCCCTTCAAAAATTATTGCTCATTCCTGTTTTAGTGGGTCTGGTGAAGACATTCTGAATTGATCTCCTATCGATTTTGTGTACTCCACTTCCCCAAGAAGTGTAAGGGAAGTTTATATATGAGATTCTTCTGTTCACACAATGCTGTATAGCCAGTGTGGTAAGTGAATCTAACAATGTTGAGTTCAGTTACGTTACACGCTTAAGTTGCGCAAATTAGATCAATTTACTGTGGTAGTGTAGCCCAGCACTAATGCTTATTGGCTGTTTGGTGTGATGCAACTTCCATGAAAACTAAAAATTCTCTCCTAAACATCCTTCATAACTTTAGTTTGGTTGGTACTTTTCATTTTAAGGAAAAAATAGTGGGAATGGTGGTAATCCTTTAAATTGACAGTGAGTAGTGCCAGTAGAGTTAAAAAAAACTAAGCTTAGCATCAGACTTACTTTGAATGGAGTGGGCAAGAACATCCTTTGTTTACAGACATCTGTATTTAATTTTTCTTTAGATGTTTAGATTCTGCAGATCAAAATGCCATAAAAACTTTAAAAAGAAACGAAATCCCAGAAAGGTCAGATGGACCAAAGCCTTCCGAAAAGCAGCTGGTAAAGAATTGACAGTGGTAAGTAATTGGTATTATTCTATGATATTAAATTACTGATGGTACTAGTGAATTTAAGTCCTGGCCCAGGATAAAAACAAAATATGAATGTTACACATGCAGTACTCCAAGTGCCATAGCCAGGCAAGACATGGTATGCAAAGTGGTTCTGTGATTCTAGAGCAGGAGTGGCCATCCTAAACTTGAGAAGGAGCCAGAATTTACCAGTGCACATTGCCAAAGAGCCACAATTCTATGTCACCAGCCCTGATCTTCTCCCCACCACCACTTAGCACATCCTGTCCACGGGCAACCCTCCGGTTAGTGCTGCCGCCTCCTTTTCCTCCTGCCCACTGTGATCAGCTCTTTCTCAGTGGGAGGAGACATTGGAGGGGGAAGTATGGATATGACAGGCTCAGTGGAGAGAGTAGAAAGTGGCAGGATCCTAGGGGGAAAAGGCCTAGGGCAGAGCTGGGGGTTGAGCACCTTCCGGCCCAGGAAAAAGTTGGCGCCTGTAGCTCCAGGTTGGCACCTGGATTTGGTACCTAAGCAAGGAGCCGCATATTAACTTCTGAAGAGCCGCATGTGGCTCTGGAGCCACAGGTTGGCCACTCCTGTCCTAGAGACAGGGAAAGCAAAATTAGTGGTTTAAAAATTGCAGTAGGTCTTTCTGCTTTTTTGAAAATCAAGCAGAAATATGCCGCATGCTTTTCTTTGAAAGTTTAAAACTAGCCATTCTTTAAGGTTGGTATCGTACCAAAATTTGCCCTTTTGATTAGGCTTCTGTACTATCAATTTAAATGTATTGTGCCCTCTTTTTGCTTGCTAGTATTAAGTTACTGTGGAAGTACATTCTTTGTATTTTTCATGGCACTTTTAATCATTTAGAAGTCCAAAAGGATTGTCTTACATGTGAAAAATAATGTAGTAGTAGCTGTAGCTTTAAATTTTATGGCCATTAACATTCAGTATCTGTGTTTAAGAATTGATAATCTTATCAGAACATTATTACAGTGACATAAAATTGAAGATAATGATGTCGTGAGGTAGCAAAGAACTGCTCATTTTGCTTGAATTACTTTTAATCCTTGGAATGTACGCTACATTCAATTTTGAGATGTTTTCTTAATTTATCAAGTAAATTGCAGGGATGTGAAGGTTTAACCAGTAAGCCTCACCTTTTAGTAGGTGAGGTTCACTGGTTCAGACTAACCAGTGTGGCTGGAGTGGCTCCCTGCCTGCCACGGGCACCCTGCAGGCAGTGGCTGCTCCAATGGGGATGTTGGACCAGCACCTGCTTGTGGGGTGCCCTCCTGGCCAGTGCAGCCCCTGCCTGCAGCAGGCCGGGGGGCGAGGCGGGGGGGGGGCGGGGCCGAAGGGAGGGACTGCCCTGGCCGGGCTGGAGCAATCCCTTGCCTGCAGCAGGTGGGGAGTTGCTCCAGCCTCACCGGTTAACCGTAACCAGTAAGCCTCACAATTGACATGGGATTTTACTTTCCTTATCTGGATATCCCTCAACAGGTGGAGGGCAAGGGGTGCTCGGGTCGTGGTCCCGCCGCTGGGGGGGGAGGGCTGCTTGGGCTGGCTGAAGTCCCGCTGCGTCCCAGGCTGGGTGGAGGAGAGAGGACTGCTCTGGCTGGTCCTTTGGTTAACTGGTTACTGAGTAAGCATGCTGGTAATGCTAATGCTTACTGTGTAACCAGCTAACCTTTTACATCCCTAATGCAGAGACACAGGCATGCAGGGATTACTTTGTGAGGGTGAAAGGGGCCTGCTGGGAAGTAACCACTAAGAAAAAGGTCATGATTGTGATGGGTGTTATGCTTAAACAAAGCACATAAGATCTTTTATAGGGGAAAAGGCAGTACACAACATTTATTGAGAATACAACAGTAGCATATGCTTTTCAGTCACTCACACACACAGACACCATACACACACAGTCCCACCAGACAATGTTGTAGTTACCAGTCCAGAGTCTGGATCAATCTAGTGGCCAGCCAGATCAATTACAGAGGGGGAGCCGGGCTCTGTTGGTCTCGCGATCCGATGCTCCTGGAGTTAGTGGCAAGACGAACCCAAAGTTCCATAGCAAAGCACCTTGCTTTTATAATCCTTTTCTCTGTTGAAGTCTATGGATTTCTCTGTGTCATCTATGTGTTATCTTATTGATGTCACTCATTCCCAAAACATCTCGAAAGGCTCATCCTATAATCAATCATCCTTTAGGGGTGCCAGTTCCACTTTAGGGCCGTCAATCTGCCAGTCCGATCACTCTTTGACCATGGGCATGCACTGATGGTCCCTCTGACGCCGATAAGTCTGTTTTCACCACGCTTTGCCCCTTCTTTATTTGGCCATCTGGCTCTGAGGATAACCTTCGCACCTTTATCTCGACACATACATACCACTTTCACACACAAACAGTCCTCTACAAGGACTTTCAAAGAAAAGCATTATACAACAGTATCCCATATTGGGAAAAGCAAAAAGGTCTTGTAAATCAAACAATTAAGACTTTAGCCTTCAACATTCCTCCAATCTCACGAACATTGACACAATACCAAAGCTCTGTCTCTTTACTTACTAAACTCACTAAGCTTTAAAACAAAGGAATATATATCTTACTAAAGAGCTTAGTTTAATAAAATATTAAATGTGATAATGCGTTACCTTACATTGCGACATTATTAATCCTAAAATACAAGTATAAAAAGAATAAAATTTTCAATCCCAACAATAGTAGAGCAGGTATACCAAATCAAGCAGTCTGAGTTGGCTGTTCTTCCCTCCTCTTGCAGCCAGTATCACTTTGAAGGGTAGCAGATGATGTCTGCATAGTTCAACTCATAGAAGGAATCCTTTGCTCATCTGAAGACAGAGGTAGTTGACTCAAGCTGCTGTATCTCCAAAATGGGCGTGTTCTATTGCAGTGGAGTAGTCAGTGGTGGTGTTTTTAATTAGATGAAGGGAGCAGGTTGGATAAGAGCGTAGAGATCCACTTATCAATGGTTCTTTAGCTCTCTGCCAGCAACTCTGTGGTGATTAATGTAATAGTGTTAGTGCCCACCTAGAACCTACTGCAACATGTTCTCGTTGTTAACTCATCTCGGAGGCCACCTGGTCACTTGCCTGCTTCCTGTGAAGTAGGTGTTTTTCATTTCTATCCTTTCTCCCCCCTTCCCCCCATCTTCTCTTATGTTAACAGAATGCATAATTCTACCACTTAGCATTACTGCCTGCTGCTGATGTTAGGGGTGTGAGCGTGTATTCATGTACACTGTTAACCAATGAGCCTGGGCTCATTGGTTAATCCTCACAGTTTCAACCCCCTCTTCCCCCCCCCCCAGCTGCTTTTGTATCAGAGTGGGTGGGGGGGGGAGAGGGAGGTAGAGGCAGGAGCTGGTGTGTGTGGGGAGCTGGCATTGGTGGTCTCCCAGGGAAGCAGTAGTAGGAGGGGCAGGCAGGAGTCTGTGCTTGGCTGGCTCCCCACAAGTGTTGGGTCCCACTGTGTGGACTTAAAGGCATTGTCGTCCCCCTCCCAGTTGCTGCCTCCCATGAGGCAGCAGGGTTGAGGGGGTGCAGAAGCCAGTGCTCATGGGGAGCTGGCTTAAAAGATGGCTCCCCATGTGTACTGGCTCCTGTCTGTCTTTCTGCACCCTCCCCACTGCTGCCTCTGTATCAGAGACAGCAACATGGGATGGGGGCAGGTAGCTCTGCAGAACCTGGTGCTCTTTGTGAGCACCAGCTTCCACCTGCCCTCCCTTGTATAAACGTCTAACTGATGAAAAAATTCAAGAAGATATATAATCATATTGTCAAATAAAATGAAGGGAATTTTATGTTGAGATCCTTTAGATTTCTCTTCACAAATGTAAATTGTGGATAACAATTTTATTTATTCAGCCATTTTTTTCCTAAACTACATATTGCCACATTGTATATAAGTAAACTGTATTCATTTTCCTCTTTTATACAGGATAATTCATTTGAGTTTGAAAAACGTAGAAATGAGCCACTGAAATACCAGAGAGAATTGTGGAGCAAAACTGGTAAGTCAGTTTAGGAAATGCCAGCTTCTCTAGCAGGCTAGTTGCAGTCTTAACCATACTTGAGTGATTCCCTGTCTCCTGCTGTCTTTTTTAAAGCTCTGCTGTCCTATTCCTTTGCTTCCATTGATTCTACACCAGTTTGTTATATTTTGTTTCACATGATGACTTTTGTAGCATGTGAGACCATTCTTTATTTTTAAGTTGTGGAGAAGGCTAACTACATTTGGATAATGATGAACTAGAAACAAAAGTTCTCCATTGAGAGAGATGATGGACAGGATAAGAAGTTTAGACAAAGTAGAAGCTTGAATTGCAATTTAAAAGTAAAATTGATGATAGGTTCTACACAGGCCCATCCCTTAGTTGGGGCAATTGCCTCAGACCCTGTGCTTTCCATAGGCTCTGTCTCTGATTGTTCAGCACCTCTTACCTGCCAGCACCACCTACCCTCTGTGAACAGCTGTTTGGTGTTGTCAGGTTGATTCTGGGAGGGAGGGGCAGGAGTCGGGACTTGGATGCCTTGGGGTGAAGGGACTGGAGGGAAGGGCTGGCATGGGGATGAGGCGGGGGCAGTGCAGGGGCGGGAAGAGGCCAGGCTGGTGTTGGAGGGAAGGACTGGAGTGGAGGTGGAAGGGTACTAATTTTTCCCAGACCCACTAGGGAGAAGCCCTATATCTGCCTATAGAATAGTATCCATCAGTGCTACATTGCAAAGAGACAACTTCTCTGGTATAATTGTTATATGTTTCTTCTATTCTAGGTATTGTACATATTAAGGAACACTAGTAAAATAGTACCGGTTAAATTGTTTCATGATGTTAATTAGATTATCAAACAACACACATGTTAAATACACTTAAAAACTTGTTTGTTTCAGTTGATGCAATGAAGAGAGTGGAAGAGATCAAACAAAAACGCCAAGCTAAATTTATCATGAACAGGTGAGTAGGATTTACAGCTGCCCAGTAACCCCTCTCCCCAGTGCTGTGCAGCCCTCTCCCTTGGCACTCCTGGCCAGCAGCTCCCAGGAGCTTCCTGCTTGCTGTGCAGAGTGGGTGGGTACACTGAAGCTAGGGTCCCCCCCTTCTCCTTTACAAGGGGAGTGGGGTTGAGGAGAATGGACATAACAGAGCTCAAGAGTGGAACATAGGGCAGCTTGTTGACAACTGCTACTGTGTCTGAACATGCAGGCTTCAGACTGGTGAGTGCTGATTTAATTAAATGGGCAGCACAAGACACTCTCTTTCACTCTTACACTCAGCTCCCAACACACACTTAAGTTGTTGTTTTTCTTCTTGATAGTTCCTGCAATGTACACCTGTTCTTTGTAATTTTATTCTTTCAAAGTGCTGTTGTTTTAGGTTTTTGGCTGATCTATGCATTTCATAATTTTTATTTCTCTCTTGAGCCTAAATTTGATTATAAAATGCCTGGAGTAACGATTTCTATGGTAATGTTCTTAAAATAGATATAATACCTGTTTTTGGTTTCTGCTGACGGCACATATCCTCCCATTAACTTCATTTTGATGCACATAATATAATTCATCCCTCACATGGATGGAAACAATTAGGAGGAACATTGATTTGCAGCAGCACTTAGAAATCCCAGTCAGGTTCTGGGTTGTGTCATGCAACGAGGCTTACACTGAAGAGATGGTCCTTGCTCCATGGAGATGATGCTCACAAATTTTAAATGGTTATTTGCTCCTGACACATGAATGGTAGTGCAAGTATTATTAATTTATTATGTGCATCACCATAGCATACATGAGAGTCATGGACCAGTCTTTGCTAATGTGCTAGGCTTGGGCAGCCTCTGGGACCACTAAACCTGCCGCTGTCAGGAGTTGACACACTGCAGCTGCTCCTATTGCCCCTGGGATGATTACACAGGAGGTTCCAGGCCCAGCTGCATTGGCTGTTGCATGGGCAGTCCCTGGGGCCAGCTGTCAAAAAGCTTAAAGTTTCAATATACAATTTCCCTTATTTTTCTCAGATTAAAGAAGAGCAAAGAGCTACAGAAGGCACAAGACATAAAAGAAGTCAAGCAAAATATACACCTAATTCGGGCTCCACATGCAGGTAAGAAATGGGTTTATTTAATCCTTGGTCGGGTTGTCCACATATAATTATTTTGAGCAACATTCATCATTAAGTGAGCCACTTAAAATACTATTCAGATGAGGAGACAGAATTAGTATTTTTTAGTTGTTATGACTTTGATTCACTTATTTAGTTTATTTGATGAACATTTTCAGAAATAGTTCAGATTCTGTATCTCAGTCCCAGCTGTTCTCCGCTTTTTCATTCTGCGTTACCTCTGATTTAACAATAAGGAAAAGATGAACTGATGATATCTTTGGTACCTGATCACTTTCTCCCTGAAGCCTCTAGGCTGAGAGCTCTTGCTCTAATCAAGCCACTTAGCTAGAGCCATAGTATTTCAAATTAGATTCCATAAATCAGTTTGGATATTGAATTCTGAAAATAGCTGCTCCCATGTGTATATCTGTTCCTTCCTGCTAGCTGGACCAGGCTTCCTTCCATTACCCTCTTTGACGTCTGTACTGGATCACCAAGAGATGGGCACCTTTCATAATCTATTCCCAGATACAATTCCCTTCCTTCTCCTTCCCCCACAAGAACAATCTCCCCCATCCATCCTCCACCCTGGTGGGCAGAATTCCAACAATGCCTGTTACCTAGACACGTTCTATAGTATCAGAAAATCATCTGAACTTATGTCTGTGGTCTCTAGGAGGGACTGGGGTAAAGTAAAATAACGATTAACTTACTAGTCGAATAGTCAATGGAATTTTGGGGGCTCTTGTACATTTCAGAATTGGAACTCCGCGTGCAGCCTGGGGCCAGCGGCAAGTCCCACTGACTCCGGGCTCCATGCGGGCACTTCCACTTTGAAATACACAAGTGCCTGTCGGAAATGCTGTGGCGGCGTTTCAAAGGGGCAGCACCGCATGGAGCCTGGGGTCAGGTCCGTGTGGCGCTGCCACTTTTAAACACCAAGGCGGTGTTTCAAAGCAGCAGTGCCACATAGAACCTGGGGTACGGGCTCCACGCAGCGCTGCTGCTTTGAAGTACCCCGTCTTCCCCCCCTTTGCAGAAAGGGAGGGGCGGGGGGGAATTGACTAGTTGACTTGACTACCCGATAAGCATTTGCTTATCGGATAGTGACTAGTCCTTAGCATCCTTAGTCTGGGGTTGAGGGGGCATTTGGGGGAAGAGGCAGGGTGGATATGGAACCATAGGAGCACAGCTGCATGGGAGTGAACTGAGCCCCACAGCAGCCAGGCTGTACTCCCAGCCCCCGCTGCAGGGCTGCACAGCCACCCTGCCTCTTCTCCCAACTGTCCCTGGTCCCTTCTCTTCCCCTCTCTGAGCCTGAGTGCTGCAAATGAGCTATTTGTGGTGCTCCATAAGCTCTAGGAGGGCAAAGGTGGAGTTGCTAAACACAAGGCCTGGCTTTTCCCCATGAGTACTCCAGCCAGGGAGCACCCATGAGGATGCCAAACCACAGATGTTGCCATACTATGGAAATGTGGAGCATAGAGGTGGAACCTGTACATCAGTGCAGTGTCAAATTCCTTGAAATGTTGGACACAATAGCAAATGATCCCTTTGAGAAAATGACATTTTTGGAATTCAGTTGTTTGCAGTATCGTAGCCATGTTTATCCCAGGACACGAGAGACAAGGTGGGTGAAGTATTTTATTTTATTGAACCCACTCATCTTGTGTCCTTCATTCTGTAATTGAGTGTGGTATGACTTTTCTGAAATGGAAATGTTTATTAAATGTAATGTGAGACAGCTAAGTAGACAATTCAGAAATAGGTCATTAATACTAACCAAAATGTATCTGAAGAATGCACATCTAGGAATTTATATTCTCCATTATGAAGCAAAGTTTCCATTTTTCTTGTACCAATTGAGCTAGTTGGAAAAATCTGTTCCTCCCATATGTTTTGGGTGATCTAAAATTGTTACTACAAATGCTATATTAAAAGATGTTGGTAAAATAGATAGTGTAGATATTAGCTTATTTGTGAATTTTATTTTATTCTGAAGTATGTTCTTTGTAGGACATGTATGCAAAAGATGGAGATTGTTTGAAAACAGTTGCATGCAAATTAAGTAGTTAGGCACACAACTATCCATATGTGTGGTACACATACACAAAGTAGAGAGCAGCTGAAAATTTGTCTTAGTGCCTTGGAAAAATTATTAGTCAATTGGTATTGGTGGATGTTGATTGGATATAAAATAATGTTTTAAATTTCCTTATTTTATATGGCTATGCTAATATAGTCCATTACAACACATTGTCTATAATATTGCAGATCTCCAATATGTGGTACTAACAGTGTAATGTAAAAGATAGTGCTATGTTTCACTCCGCCTTAATCCTTCCTTTTGGTGTCTTTTTTCCTGGGATAGGTCTAAATCTGGGGAAGTGAGCATCAGGTCCCTTTGAGTATTAAGCCGTTTTGCTCCCTTTACCAAAGAGACAGAGTATACTATTGCATGCAGTTCTGATAGTATGTTATACTAGAGGAGGGCAGATTTTAATTGTTGCAGAAAGTAATGACAGTTTGATCTAGCTCGCTGATGATAAAGGTCATAACAAATACATGCCAATTTGGTTGCTGTAATTTGAGAAGTCTCTTTAGACAAATTTAAATGAAAATATATTCTGCCTAAAATGTTTGCTGGAGGACACATGCATCCTTAAAGAAGAAAAGTTGTATAGTTTTTAGTGAGGCCTCTTGAATTTTTTAAATTATCTTGATTTTGTATTTTCTTTTAAGGCAAAGCAAAACAGCTGGAGGAGAAAATGGTACAGAAATTGCAAGAGGATGTAGCTATGGAAGAAGAATCCTAACACCATGTCCATTTTTTTTTCTATTTTTGCCTCTTCAACTTGCTTTTTTTTAACTCTCCTCTTCAACTTCTGACTTGTGCATTATTGATTCATTTGACATTTGTTCATTGAAATGAAGGGTGCTCCAGATGCACATCTTTCTTTTTTGTGTTCTGTTGTGTAGGAAGCAGCAGCCATTGTAAGCATTTGATTGTATCTTTCAAGGAAAGGTACCCTCTTAATTCTTATTTGGAGGAAAAAAAAACACTTATTGAGCAAAGAATACTTTGCAAGTCATCCAGTACTGTTTGTAATTATAAAAGTGACGAAATTGGTATGAAATGGCTGTCCCATGGAAAGTGGTTTTGGACCACACTTTTTGTAATTCTGTAACTATACAAAACCTTATGCATAACAAAGTCTTTTATTTGAGAAAACGTAAATCTCTTAATTGTGCAGGTAGAGACAGTATAATTTACCCTTTTATCTAGCTGCTAATTGGCTTCTGTGTTCATTTTCCTCAGTAGACTTTGGCTCAAGGCTTTTTACATGTGGTATGCCATACCCCTTTAGGGGTGGGTAAATTGCATCTTTACACCTATAAGGGATGGCAGAAACAAATTTTGTCTTTATTTACTGCAGTGGAATCATAGCTTTTTACTCTATCCAATTAAGGAAAGTAGATGGCTTAACATGTAACAGTGGGAAGTGTGTGTATTTTTCCTTCTATATTTAAAATGACTCTTCTTGATTTAGTACAATCTACTAGAACAGCTAACACCACGGTAAGTTTTATTGTTATTTGGAGAAGTCTGCTCAGAGAATGGTGGCTTCCAGTTTGAAGACTGGAACGTCACATGCATCACCATTGGAACTTGAATCTGTGTCACAAAACCAGGCTGTTTCAAACATGTAATAAATCTGACTATTTACCATGTATAATGTAACTTAGTGTTTGTAATTATGTTGAAGGAAAAGTTGTTTTAAAGTATGGGTGTGTTGGATATTCATAGTAGTATTTTCTTCGTCCAAAGTATTGCATTCAGATACATAACTTCCAATGGACAACTTATCAAAAACAATTCAAGTATTATTTACTGTCTTGTCACCGCTACTTACAGTGAAAAATCATAATTTGCAGTTTTATTCCGGATACACATAGGAGGTAAAGTCAATTGGAAGACCACCTTCTATCAAAAATATATATATATCCATATGCTGTTTTTTTTAATTAAAATAGAATTACAGTTTGTACTTTCAAAAAAAAGACTATGGGGAAAACTGATGTTCATGTATTTAAAAATATAGATCCACTTGAATTAAAGATCAATTTAGGATATTCTAAACATTTAACACGCTCAGTTTCAACTACTGTTAAAACGAATAAATTAAAATTATATAAACAACAATTACAGGAGTTTATTACATGAAGGTAAAGTTTACTTGTAAGATCTGCTAGATGTGATACATAGTGGCTGCATAAACCTGATGATCAATTCCTTGGCTGACTGATATAAATTGCATTTGCTATGTAAATGCTGATTTTTAATGCTGCCTCAAAATAATTTGACACACAGCCAAGAAATATATGCTGATAGGGGGAAATCAGTTAGATGGTAAAATACACCACGGAGTGAAGATATGTGCTCGGACTCCACCAAGGCAGAGGATATTTTCCTTTTGAAAGGTACCAGTGTATCCGTTTTTGAGGATTATTCATATGCACATTAAGTATCCCTTCATATATGTATAGATTGTTCTTTAAAATGCAGCATTTCTGATATTTTTGCCCTATATCAAATAAGAAATTAAGCAATTTGTGTATGTTTGGGGCAACAAAGCAGTGAACATAATCAAATATGTTGAAATACTGTTGTAAGATGTAATTTGATGCCTGATACAAAGTATATAAAAATAAAGGGATTTCAATTATGCAAAAATACACTGACCCTGGACTCACATTTTTGGAACATCTTGTTAGAAACTTCCAGAAAAAGACTGAAAAACCTGGGTGCTATTGTTTTGAGAGAAGAAGTTCTGCTTTGTGTTGCTTTTATTGTACATTTGACCTTGTTAAAGCTATTGTTTTTAGTCATTTATTTTCCTCTTAGAAAATTTGCTTTAGTGACTGAATCAGGAGAAGGGTAATTTATTTTAATTCTGGGCTGAAGATGATGGAAGGGCCAATATTTAAAAAGGGCTCTAGAGGCGATCCTGGCAATTACAGACCAGTAAGTCTAACTTCAGTACTGGGCAAATTAGTCGAAACAATAGTAAAGAATAAAATTGTGAGGCACGTAGAAGAACATAATTTGTTGGACAAAAGTCAACATGGTTTCTGTAAAGGGAAATCATGTCTTACTAATCTATTAGAGTTCTTTGAAGGGGTTAACAACATGTGGACAAGGGGGATCCAGTAGATATAGTATACTTAGATTTTCAGAAAGCCTTTGACAAGGTCCCTCACCAAAGGCTCTTGTGTAAATTACATTGTCATGGGATAAGAGGGAAGGTCCTTTCATGGATTGAGAACTGGTTAAAAGACAGGAAACAAAGGGTAGGAATAAATGGTAAATTTTCAGAATGGAGAGGGGTAACTAGTGGTGTCCCCCAAGGGTCAGTCCTGGGACCAATCCTGTTCAACTTATTCATAAATGATCTGGAGAAAGGGGTAAGCAGTGAGGTGGTAAAGTTTGCAGATAATACCAAACTGTTTAAGATAGTCAAGACAGAAGCAGACTGTGAGGGACTCCAAAAAGATCTCACCAAACTGAGTGATTGGGCAACAAAATGGCAAATGAAATTTCATGTGGATAAGTGTAAAGTAATGCACATTGGGGAAAAATAACCCCAACAATACGTACAGTATGATGGGGGCTAATTTGGCTATGACAAATCAGGAAAGAGATCTTGGAGTTATCGTGGCTAGTTTTCTGAAAACTTCCACACAATGTGCAGCAGTGGTTAAAAAGGCAAATAGGATGTTAGGAATTATTAAGAAAGGGATAGAAAATAAGACCCAGAATATCTTCCTGCCCCTGTATAAAACTATGGTATACCCACATCTTGAATACTGTGTACAGATGTGGTCTCCTCACCTCAAAAAAGATATTTTGGCCTTGGAAAGGGTTCAGAAAAGGGCAACTAAAATGATTAGGGGTTTGGAACGGGTCCCATATGAAGAGAGGTTAAAGCGACTGGGACTTTTCAGTTTAGAAAAGAGACTGACGGGGGATATGATAGAGGTATATAAAATCATGAGTGGTGTGGAGAGGGTGAATAAAGAAAAGTTATTTATTAGTTCCCATAATAGAAGAACTAGAGGACACCAAATGAAATTAATGGGTAGCAGGTTTAAAACTAATAAAAGAAAGTTCTTCTTCACACAGCATGTAGTCAACCTGTGGAACTCCTTGCCAGAGGAGGCTGTGAAGGCTAGGCCTATAACAGAGTTTAAAGAGAAGCTAGATAATTTCATGGAGGTTAGGTCCATAAAAGGCTATTCGCCAAGGGGTAGAAATGGTGTCCCTGGCCTCTGTTTGTCGGAGGCTGGAGAAGGATGGCAGGAGACAAATCGCTTGATCATTGTCTTCAGTCCACCCTCTCTGGGGCACCTGGTGCTGGCCACTGTCGGCAGACAGGCTACTGGGCTAGATGGACTTTTGGTCTGACCCAGTACGGCCATTCTTATGTTCTTATGAAGTGCTCCCTGAGATGACAGGTACTGCAAGAGCCCCAAGGGCTATCATGAGTTCTAGTTATAAACTAGAAAAAGATTTATACCCTATCTTCTTTGGTACAACAACATTTAAAGCCTAGATTCATTTTATTGGTTTACAGATGTGTGGCTTTCTATACTGTTTTTAAAAAAAGGAAATTGAGACGTCTTTTTGGATATACAAATTAATTTAGTTTTCTGTTGGTCAGAGTTTAGTTTTGCAGTTTGATATCTGCCATAACAGTGAACTTGGACTAGAAGAGAATTAATGGAAAAAGGACATCACGGGTTAGATATAATGCTTCAGTTACTGAAAAGCTTAGTTTTTTGGAACATTTCAGAGTGCATCAGTCCATATTGGCGACATGTGGGCTGGACCTAATTCATGACAGGTGATGGATAGTATGGAGTCTTTTCAGGGTGTATTTAAACTCAGGTTTTACTTCCTTCCTTTGTAGGTATGAAGAGCATCTGAAAATGGAACTAATGTAATTGTGCACTGGGAGTGAAGAGGCAGGTGTTAGGAACCTCTGCTGGTGCATAGGAGTTCCCAGCATAGCAGTGTGTAGTAGCAGTTTTGGGGCAGTTCAACCTCATATATGCTGTAGTGCAGAGGAGTTTTTTAGACTTTGGATTCTGCTTTAGCTTTGTGCACTGGGGAATTGATTCTCCCCACCCCTTTTCACTTTCAGATGCCTTAGGGTGAAATTGGTACCTTTATTGAATAAAAATTTAGATTCTTAAAGTCACTTCCTCCAATACAAAACTTAAAAGGACTCAGGAAAGAAACTTCAGTAAAGAACCTTGTCTTCAAACTCCAGATATTGGAACATACTGGTGTAAATTCATTAAATAATGGGATTGGCAGGGTTCTGTAGGCGAACATAATGGCTGCGTCTAGACTGGCAAGTTTTTCTGCAAAAGCAGTTGCTTTTGCGGAAAAACTTGCCAGCTGTCTACACTGGCCACTTGAATTTGTGCAAGAACACTGACGATCTAATGTATGATCGTCAGTGTTCTTGCGCAAATACAATGACTCTCCCGTTTGGGGAAAAAGCCCTCTTGCGCAAATGCTTTTGCTCAAGAGGGCCAGTGTAGACAACTGAGAACCGTTTTGCGCAAAAAAGCCCCAATGGCGAAAATGGCGATTGGGGCTTTCTTGCGCAAAACCGTGTCTAGATTGGCACGGATGCTTTTCCGCAAAAAGTGCTTTTGCGCAAAAGCATCCGTGCCAATCTAGACGCTCTTTTCCGCAAACACTTTTAACAGAAAAACTTTTCCGTTAAAAGCATTTGTGGAAAATCATGCCAGTCTAGACGTAGCCAATGTGTATTTGGAAATAGCCCACAGAGCTTGCAGGTTAGAGCCTGCTTTATTAAGAATATAATGTAGAACACCACACTATTTTTCATGTGTTTGTGGGTCTGTGTCCAGGATTATCTCCCACATCTTGAATAATGCCTTGTGAAATATAGCACTTGTTTTGCCACTTTTAAGTTTACCCCTTTTTTTTTTTTTTTTTTTTTTTTTTTTTCATTCATGTTAAATCAGCAATCACATTCTCTTTTGGAATTCAGGCACATGTTTGCTCAAAGTCCTTCATCAGTCAGTTGTAGTCCTCTTGTCCCTAAAATAGTGTTAGGTGATCTAATCATACTAGTATAAATATAGCCAATTTCTTATGCAATAATTCTTAAAAAGATAGTTTAATATCACACCATATATTTTAAAACTATCTGTGCAAGAATTTTTCTCTAGAGAGCTTGGATGTATTAAATTCAAATTTTTTACCCAATAAACTGTCAATAAAGTGGATTTACAGCTCAAGCCTATGCCTTAATGCTGCTGTGTAGAATGAAACAAACAAGCTTCAAAATGTTTAATATATTAGGAATAAATTAATTTTTTCCTAGTAATAATACAAAGCTAGTTCCTGACTGCAGTGTTACATTATATCCATTGTAACAACAAAATAATCATTTAACTTTTGCATGTTCTTATGGTGTATTATATATTTGAGAGAGTGTCTGTCTATACCTGTCTTTCAAGAACTCCTGAACGGTAAGAGCTAGGAAAAGGATGTGCCTGGAATGGGATTGCTTTTTATAAAACCATACAGAAAACAGACTTACCAGGCAGGTGAAAGGTGCTGGCTGCCTGATGGCACCCCTCTCCCATCCAGGACTGCCCCAGCCCCGAGCCTCCCACTCCCAGGTACTCTTTAAGGAGGGCAAGGAAAGGGCTGAAGCCCCCCCTCCCTTTCATATTGGAACGTTGCTGGCTGTTCCTAGAGGAAAGCAGCTGTGGGGTGGTAGTCTCTTTCCCAGAGCAACCTGCATACTCCCAGCCCTACTATTAATTTTTGTTTGTAGGACCCTAGCAAAACTGGGTAACTCTTCTAGCTTATAAATAAAGGACCAAGTATTTAAATGGGAACATGCAGAAGTGAGATTGCTATTTTTGCATGTTCCAATTTAGATACACAAACAGCCTAATTTGTGCTTGTCAGTTTGTGCATTGAAAAGGTATTGGCAAATCTGGTAACTGCTACTGGGAACAAATTTTGTGTACACCCTTTTGAATATTTAATCCTAAAAGGATTAAATTAAGCAAAGAGTGGAAATTACCCTGGTACTGGGAATCATGAATTCTAATTCTGATTCTATCACTAAGGGTATGTCTACACAGCAAAGTTATTTTGAAATAACTTTACTAGCATCTACATAGCCAAACCGCTATTTCAAAATTAATTTGAAATAGCGGAGTGCTACAGCCAGGCTCGCAGCAACACATCCACGAGAAGCAGCGGAGTGCCCATGAGCAGCCCTGGCTCCATTTTGCAGAGTGCTGTGGTGTCCCGAGTGAGGGCAACCAGAGCAAGTAGAGACAAAATGCTTTGCTGTCCCTCAGTGAGGTAGGCAAGCAAGCAGGGAAAGCTGAGAACCGGCTGTCCGGGGGGTCCCTTTAAGCAGAAGCCTCAGATAGCCTCAGGCAGCAGCCACACAAAGTAACTCCTGACCTGATGCCCTGCCGTACCTGGTTCCATCTGGCCTTAAATGTGATTCAGTGTCCACTCAGTGTGGACACGCTATTTCGAAATAGCTAAAAGCTATTTTGAAATGCATTTTGTGTGTAGACGCGTTATTTTGAATTAACTATTTCGAAATAAGATATTTTGAAATAACGCTGTAGTGTAGACATACCCTAACTTTGGGCAAAATATTAAATTGAGTTTTATTGTACATTTATCTACAACTGAGGCTAGGTACCTGTGCACATTAAACACTGAGGTAATTGGGTTGTTTGTACTTGTATTTTTTTTGTGCAGTAATTTTCATCCATGATTATTAAAATCTATATATTTGAGAGTCTCTGTTCAGGAACTCCTCCTAAATAGTCAGAGCTAGCACCACCAAATTCGGGATGCGGCTTTCGCTTATAACTTAAAGCAAGGTAAGGGTTGGATTGTGAGAGGAAAATGGGATGTACCTGGAATGGGATTCTCTTTTCTGTATGATTTTTATGCAGCCCATCCAGATTGCCCCAGCACCAAACCTCCTAACCCCCAGGCACCTTTTAGAGAGCACGAGGGGGAAGGGAGGGGGGACTGAAGCTCCCCTCTCCTCCAATTCTTATGGGAACATGGCTAGCTGTTCCCCTTTGTCAGAGAGCAACAGGGAGAATGCAGTTTGTTGCATTCTTTACTCTGGAGAGTGCAGGGAGGCAGATGAACCTGGATCTGCCCCAGCTGGGGGAGGGGAACATGTACCCCTTCCCCAGCTGTGCCCTTTGGAGCTGCAGTGGCCCTTGACAGATGCTTCTCACCTGGCCTTAAGATGCGGTGAGAAAGGACTAGGATAGTCCTGGGGCAGCCTGCATACTGAACCCCTCATCCCTGCCCCCACCCCAGATTAATGATTTAAAAAATGATGTATGTAACATTTTCATTTTATTTTCCAAAAAAACAAACATTGAGTCAAGGACCAGAGCAATGCTGGATAAATCATCTAATCCTCTAATTGTCTGTGAAGAAGATCCAAAATGGGAGTCAGGAGTTACGGATTCTATTCCTGATTCTGCCATTCTTTTGCTTTGTCACCTTGTGCAAGTCACTTAACTTCTGTGCCTCAGTATCCCCATCTGTAAAATAGGGGTAACTATATCCACCATTATAAAGCACTCTTGAAATATACAAAGGAAAAATGCTACTCAGTGTTGTAGAACTAGCCTGTTCTGTAATGGTTCCACCTACCACACCTCTGACTTTCAGAATCATGACAGTATTGCATTGCCTTTCATTAAAAGACTGAAAGTCTTTTCATTAATGGCTTGTCTACTTGGTTGGGTAATGCACTCACATTAACTGACCTGTGTAGACCTGCTGGTGCACAGTAAAGGCTCCCTAGTGCACTTTAATATAGTACTGTCTAAATGCTATGTTAAAACTTACCAGTATGGTCTGCACAGACCTATTAATGTGCAACACATTTGTAGGTAAGGGATATTTCAAGATTGATGTAGCTACTATTCGACCGTACTGAACAGGAAGGGAATAATATTCTAGCCAATACAAGAGCATTTTGAGTAGGCAGAATGTAATTGCAGTTAGAATTTGGACAAAGTTATGCTAATCTCCATACTCTTTATGAACAGTCCTATGGTTTTTTAATGGCCACATGCTCAGTTTCTGTCATCCAAAATGCAGCGCTTGTGTTCACATGGAGTATTTAAATAACATACAAGTGGTCCAGTTCTATCTCCCCCCACACTCCAAACAAACACACCATTGAGGCGAAATAAATAAGCCATAAGGGACTGTTGGAAATTTGCCTGATGAAGGAGCAGTGTAGAGCTGATAAAAGCAGCCCTATGTTGCACATTTTTGTAAATCTGTATGGTGTCCAAGGCAGGAGGAGATCAGAGCCTGACGATGCTGGGTGTAGTGCAGAACAAATGGTTTTCCATCAAAACAGAAGTTTCTGCAGAAAAAATTCTTTTTCAGTGTCTTCTTGGGGAAGGGATTATTGAGGAGGGAGAAAACCGTATTGCTTGAAAACAAAATGGGTTTTGTGTTTTAATAGAAACATGAAAAATTGTATAGAAAATATTGATTTTTTTGGGGGGTTGTCAAAATTTTGTCAGGAAGAAATATTTCCAAATCAGGTGTTGCTGTAGGTTAGGGAAGTCTCAGGAATAATTTAATATAGATCGCTGGGGGGGGGGGGCAGTTTTGGGCCCCTTAATAGCTTACAGTGTAAGTGGTATAAAGTCATTTTTTTGCCTTCCTGCCATCCTTTCCTCTAGGCTCTCCTGTGCACAGAATCTGGCCCTAGATTATAAATGTAGTGCTGAATTAGAGGAAAGGATTCTGTTTAATGAATTGCACAACTTTCTTCTACATGTATATTTTTCAAGTTCTCCCATCTACATTGCTGACCTTGCTTATAGGGAGAGATGAAGAAGTGGGTTATGCCCACAAAAGCTCATGACACTATCTACTATGTTAGGGTATGTCTCCACTTGATTCCTCCTTCGAGGGAGGAATGCAAATGTAGACATCTGAAATTGCAAATGAAGCAGGGATTTAAATATCCCACACTTCATTTGCATAATTGCGGACTGCCACTTTTCCGCAATAGCGCTATTTTGGGACATCAAACTCAGTCCCCGTGGGGTTATTTCGAGAGAAAACCCTTCCCTCAAAATAATTCTTACTCCTCAAAAAATGAGGTTTAAGGGTTATTTCGAGGGAAGGGTTTTCTCTTGAAATAAGCCTGCGGGGACCAAGTTTGATGTCCCGAAATAGCGGTATTGCGGAAAAGCGGCAGTCTTCAATTATGCAAATGAAGCACGGGATATTTAAATCTCTGCTTCATTTGCAGTTTCGGATGTCTACATTTGCATTCCTCCCTCGAAGGAGGAATCAAGTGTAGTCATACCCATTGGCTGCGTCTCGACTGGCAGCCGCTTTTGCGCAAAAACTTTCCAGCTGTCTACACTGGCCATGAGAATTTGTGCAAGAGCACTGACGTTCTACTGTGCGAAATCAGTGCTTCTTGCGCAAATACTCTGACGCTCCCGTTCAGGAAAAAGCCCTCTTGCGCAAATGTTTTTGCGCAAGAGGGTCAGTGTAGACAGGCAGCTAAGACGTTTTGCGCAAAAGCAGGCTAAACGGAAAAAAGCCCTAGTGGCCGTTTGCAGGCTCCGTAGCTGCAAGCAGCTCCCGGACTTCCTGGTAACCCAAGCCCCCTTAAAGCAGATGTGGGCTGCTAAGGTCACGAGGCAGAAGCCCTTCTCGGACCTCTGGCCAGAGCTCTGCCACGTGGCCCCTGCTGTCACCAATGCCACCCAGAGCACGATGGCAGCTCCAGGGGGGGGATCAGGCACCCGCACCCCCAGCACAGGAGGCCCCCAGGGCCAGAAAAAGACGGGCCCCATCCTGGTCATCGGGGGAGCTGGAAGCCCTCATGGACCTCTGGCAGGAGGAGGAAGCCCTGCACAGCACCTGCTCCCGTTGCCGCAATGCGGACGCTTTTGCCCGCATGGCCCAGGCGCTCGCCCAGCAGGGCCATCCAGCCTGGACCCTGGAGCAAGTCCGGGCAAAAGTGAAAGAACTGCGCCTGGGCTATGTCTGGGCCAGCGAGGGCCAGGGGGCAGGAGCCGACACCTGCCCCCACTACCAGCGGCTCCACGCCATCCTGGGCCAGCCAGCACCACAGGCACCGGACGTCGCTGTGGACAGCAGCAGTGGGTCGGGGGACGAGGCCAGCACTGCCACCTTGCAGGCCCCCTCTGGCAGCCCTGATGTGTCCCGTGCGTCCTCGGAGGCCGGGGAAGGATCCACTGGTGAGTGTTGCACTTTGCACTCACAAGTGTGGGTGGGGGGAGCCAGGCGCCTGGAGGGGGGAGGGGGAGAGCACGTCACTCAGGCCACGTGAGCTGCATGGGCTGTGTAGCATTAGGCAGCATGCAGCACGTGCAACCATGTGGCTGCAGCAGGCAGCTCCAGGGCATGCCTGTGACCGTGCTGCTCACACACATCCGGCGGGACCAGGGGGAAGGGTGGATGCTGGCTGGAACCAGCCAGGGCCCCAGGGACTCAGGCCAGAGCCCGCACCTCTGCAAGAGTGCAGCACGCAGAACGGCTCACTGTCCCATGCCTGGCTGTGAGGCACAGCCAGCTGCTGCTCCTGGGAAAACCGCAGCATCACAGCCCCGTGAGCGTGGCCCCCACTGAGCCCCTCGCCTGCTCCCGGTGCCTTGGCTGGCCCCCCAAGGGAAGTCCCCACTGCGGCCACACGTGTCCCTGGGCTACGTGTGTGAGGGCTAGCGGGGGGAGAGGGGGGAGCGCTCGGGCCGGCCCTAGGGCCGCCTGAGTTTTGCAGCAAGGATGGTACACTCCCCAGTCACTCTCCTGGTTCCGTCCAGGAGACATCCCACGTGATGGGGATCTGAGAGCCCAGACCACGTTTGCTAGATGTGCTCCCAGGCACTGTGTGGGGATTCATCTCGCTCCCTGTCAAACACCATTGATTAGCCCAAAGCCTCACAGCGTCCACCGGCAGGGAGTTCCACAGGTTAACACAACACAAGCGCCCTCCCACCCTCCACGGGGTCAGGACACAGACCGGTGGTTCCAATACATGGAGGAGAACCCTACTCCAAGGGCGGTCCTGTATGCAAACATACAACACGGAGGGAGGGGGGTAACAGAGTGGGCCCAAGCCACACTACTGTGGGGTCACCTGGGCTCAGGGGTGGAGGGCATGAGGTGTGGGGACAGTGGCTGGGCTGCCTGACTGAACCATCCTTTCTTCTGTTCCCTGCAGCAGGACCAAGCACAAGCCGGGGACCCTCTAGCCCAGCAGCAGCAGCACCCCCAGCCGCTCAACCTCCTGCTCCTGCTCCTGTCCCGCCTGCTCCTGTCCCTGTCCCTCCTGCTCAAGCCCCTGTCCCTCCTGCTCCTGCCCCTCCTGCCCACCTCCCCGTGCAGCCTGCCCCCCATGTGCAGGTCCGCCCCCGCAGGAGCGGTTGCAGGGGCCACCCCTCCCAGGAGTAGCTCCTCCCCCTCCCAGTTGAAGGTCTCCCCTCTCCCCATTGTAAATAAAAAAAAGACAAGTTTTTGTGTTCAAGAAAAATTGTGTTTGGTGTTTATTGGGAGGGGAGGGGAGGTGGAAGGGTAGGAGATGGGAGGGAGCTGTAAAGGGAGACCGAGGCGACCCTACTATGGGGTCTGGGAGAACATGTCCGTCAGGGCCTCCCGGATGCGCACCGCATCCTGGTGCGCCTGGTGGATGGCAGCTGTGTGGGGCTGTTCGTAGGCCTGGCCCTCAGCTGCCATCCATGCGGGGAGGAAGGCCTCCCCACTCTGCTCCACAACATTGTGGAGCATGCAGCACGCGGCCACTACCTCCGTGACATTCTGCTCACCCATCTCGAGACGGGTGAGCAAACACCGGAAGCGGGCTTTCAGGCGGCTGAGGGCGCACTCCACTTGATTGCAGGCCTGGTTGAGGCGGTCGTTGAACCAGGCCCGGTTCTGGTCCGGCCGCCCCGTGTAGGGCCACATTAGCCAGGGCAGCAGGGGGTAGGCCGCGTCCCTGATGACACAGATGGGCATAGGCACATCCTCGACAGCAAACTCCCGCCGGGGGAAGTAGGTGCCCGCCTCCAGCCTGCAAAACAGGCTGGAGTTGCGTAGTATGCGGGAGTCGTGTGCCCTGCCAGACCAGCCTGTAGAAACGTCCAGGAAGCAGCCACGGTGGTCCATGAGGGCCTGGAGTACGATCGAGCAGTACCCCTTCCTGTTCATAAAGTGGGCCGCTCGATGCTCCGGGGCCCAGACAAGGATGTGGGTTGCATCCAGGGCTCCCCTGCAGTTGGGGAACCCAAGGGCAGCGAAGCTGGCCACCGTAGCGTCCGCGTCGCGCAGGCAGATCACTCTCGGGAGCAGGACGTCATTGATGGCATGGACAACCTGCAGAAGGGTGCAGAGAAACACAGGGGAACACATCACATAAGGCAGGGTGAGTGTGCGCTCCCTTGGGGGCCCCCCCCCAGTGATGCCCTCTGTGCTCACACACACACACACACACACACACACCAGGGCCCCCCTCGCCCCATACCCCCCTCCCCCACCAGCAGGCCTGTGCAAGGGAGGGACGGCCCAAACCCCTGGGCGACCCAGCCTGGAGTCTTGGCTGCCCCTGGGCATGGAGTGCAGCACCCTCCCCCCACCCCACTCCCCCTGGGACTTACCTCCATCACAACGACACCGACGGTGGATCTGCCCACCCCGAACTGGTGTGCCACCGATCGGTAGCTGTCGGGGTGGCCAGCTTCCAGACTGCAATGGCGACCCTCTTGCTGCTGGGGATGGGTGCCCGCAGCCGGGTGGTGGTTCTCTGGAGCGCAGGGGCGAGCCAGGCACATAGCTCCAGGAACGTCCGCTTTCGCATGCGAAAGTTCCAGAGCCATTGCTGGTCATCCCATTGCCCCAGGACCAGCTGGTCCCACCAGTCCGTACTGGTGTCCAGTCTCCACAGTGGCCTCTCCACACTGGGGTGGGGATGCCACAGGGACGCCATGGCCTCCCTGGTGAGGGAGTCCAGAGTGATCTGCACCTCCAGGTCCTGGAACAGGAGGACAGCAGCCTGGAGCACCAGCTGGAGGCACTCCAAAATGGCTGGAAGGGGCCAGAGCAGGCACATGGCCACCCCTGGCTCCATGGCAGAAAAAACAAGGGAGATGAGAAAAAAAACAGGCAAAGGCACTAAGTGGCAAAAGGCAGTGGTGTCCAAAAAGGCAACCACCAAAACTGCTATGGCTGTCAGTCCCTGCAAGAGGTCCTATAGCACGCAGCAGGAGAGAAACGGCTGTCCCGGGAGATCCCTTTAAGCACGTGTCTCAAAGGAGCTCCAGCCCCCGCCCCCGGAAAGGGCTGGTGCCCTTTTGCCCTCTTCAAAATGGTTCCGGGCTTCTGCTTTTGCGCAAAAGCGTCCCGCCAATGTAGACGCGCTTTTGCGCAAAAGCGCATTGTTATAACGATAACTCCGGGACCAATCTAGACGCGCTTTTGCGCAAATACTTTTAACGGAAAAACTTTTCCGTTAAAAGTAGTTGCGCAAAATCATGCCAGTCTAGACACAGCCTTAGTCTTTAAGGTGCTACTAGATTATTTGTGGGGTTTTTTTTAAGTTTTTCCTGTTACAAACTAACTCGGCTACGCCTCTGAAGTTATTGCATAAGGTGCTAGGAGTTAAGTGTGGTACAAGTTAGATATTACTGCCATTTGGTTAAATGTGATACAGTGGAAAAAATCAGTTATGCATGAACAGTAGATTATGCATACCCTGAGTAAGCAGTCCATCTTGCTATTTGTTTACAAGAGTCTAATGCTTAATTTGTTTCTCTCTTACAGTATGTGGGTGGGTAGCTATGCCTTCCAAAAGTGTAGTAGAATGAACAGAAGAAATGTTTAAGTAACTTTAGAAAATATTTTTTTAAGTTTCAGTAGTTATCAATCTCTATTTTTACCAGCATGGCTTTGCCTAACTTCTCCAGACTTCCTGTGAAGAAAACAAGAGTAGGGATTTTAATAAAAAAGTTGTATACATATGTTACATAGCTTCTTCTTCGAGTGCTTGCTTATGTCCATTCCAGTAGGTGTGCACGCGCCATGTGCACAGTTGTTGGAACTTTTTTACCCTTAGCAGCATCTGTTGGGCCAGCTAGGGAGCCCCCTAGAGTGGCACTGGCATAGCCACGCATATACACCCCTGCTGGCTCCAACCCCTCCCAGTTCCTTCTTATCGCCCGTGACAGTGAACCGGAACGGGGATCTTGCTCTAACAAGACTTCCCTTAGTGTTAGCTTATCTTCTGTAAATAGTTGTTATCTGTGTTAAGTGTTTTCTTTCTTATTCCTTCGTTAGGTGTTAGTATCTTGCCTTCCCCCCCTCCCCGCCCCAGTGCAAAGGGGGAGGGTATGCCGGGGCCTCAGGGCTTCAGACCCTGCAGACGCTGCTCTAAGCTGATGCCCCGTGGTGACCCTCACAAGGACTGCCTAAAGTGTTTGGGTGAGGGTCATCTAACTGACTCTTGCAAGATTTGCACGTCTTTCAAGCCCCGAACTAGAAGGGAGCGGGATTCGAGACTGAAACTGTTGCTCATGGAGTCTGCGCTCCAACCACAGGCACCGGAGGCCGCGTTGGTGCGGAGTGCACTGGGCTTGGTGTGGGAGGCCGGGCACCAGGGGAAGCATGCCTTGGCACAGGAGCACAGGTCGGCACCACGGCACCGGTCCCAGTCCCCCGCCCCGCGTACGCATAAGAAGGTACGCAGGGACAGGTCCCCCTTGTGTAGAGGTGAGACCCGCTGAAGGAGTGGACGCCGGAGCCCTCCGGCACCAGAGCAGAGCCATAAGGGGCCGAGCCCTCACAGAGAGAGCAGCTCCGAGTCCCTGGACCTGTCCGTGGAGGAGGTCCGCCCACCGCTGACACCAGAGACATTCCTGGAGGCTCAGGAACTGATTGAGCTCACGACGTCCCTGGGACCGGCACCGGGTGGTACGCAAGCCCATCCCAGACAGGACGCACAGGCAGTGCAGGCTACAGCGGCACTGAGTGTCTCGGTGCCGCCCCATCTGGTGCCGCAGTCCCCAGCACCGCAGGCCTTGGCACCGCCCCGATGATGCCGATATCGGCTCAGCCGGCACCGGCACAAGTGGTACCCCCGGCACCATCAACCCTGCTGGGTCCGCCGCCGCACATAGTTTTGGCACCGTTGCTGCATGGACCAGAGAAGGAGGCCATGCCCCTGCCGGCACCGCCAGGGCACCGGGGCAAGCCAACGGCAATGGCTCGCCACATGGACCAGGAGGGGCAGGAGTGATCGACAGCACCACCCTGGTCGGCTTCTGACTACTCTTCCGGGTCGGAGGTGGAGTCCATCTCTTCCCGTGCTTCCTCCAGACGCTCCAGTACAGCCCTCGGCACTGCTCGAGTTCCCGGCATGGGGACTGGTCTCATCGCCCTGTGGAGGTGCAGACCTGGCCTCCCCAGTGGCACCCCCCTCAGCAATGGCCTTTCTGGACCCCCTGGGCATACCACCAGGCCCAGGGGCCAGAGTCGACGAGGTTGGGGTCAGTGACGCCCTCATCTCAGTCTGGGCGCAGGGTGGCCCCTTCGGCAACCCTGCTGGTTCGGGACCCAGGGTCGGAGAGCAGACCTTCCCTTTTGGGCGTGGCGGGGATCGAAGCTCCCTCGCATCAGCCACCTACACCGGCCCAGATGGTCGCCCAGGCAGTACCGCAACATCCACCTGGTTCAGGGGACGTGCTTCCCCAGGTACAATTGGAGACGAGGGATTTGTCCTCCTCACCACCCGATGAGGCCTTGGGTGACCCAGCCCCGGCATGCCGGCCATGGACGCAAGAGCCCACCAGGACCTCCTGAGACGGATGGCCCAGAATTTGGGGGTCCAGGCAGAGGAGGTCAAGGAGGAACAGGACCCTGTCGTGGACATCATCACTGCCGATGGCCTGACAAAAGTCGCCCTCCCCCTAAACAAAATGGTGGTCAGGATCACCAAGACGCTCTGGCAGACCCCAGCGTCTATCCCGCCTACACAGAAAGGGGTTGAGAGGCAGTATTTTGTGCCTCAGGCTGGCCATGAACATCTGTTTTCCCACTCGCCGCTGGGTTTGGCAGTCGTGCAGGCAGCCTGTAACAAGGAGAGGCAAGGACGGCTGGGCCCCACGCCAAAGAGTAGAGAGCCCAAGAAGCTTGACCTGTTCGGCAGGAAGGCGTACGTGACTGCGGGCCTGCTATTGAGAATTGCCAATCAATAGGTCATGCTTAGCAGGTATGCCTATAACTCTTGGGTGGTGGCAGATAAGTTTAAGGCACGTTTGCCTCTGGGCGCTCAGCAGGAGTTCGCGGTCCTCACTGAGGAGGGCAGGATAGTCTCCAGGTCAGCCCTGAAAACAGCCCTTGATGTGGTGGACGCAGCAGCACGGGCGATGGCTACCAGCATAGTCATGTGCCAAAGCTCCTGGCTCCAGGTCTTCGGCATCCCAACGGAGGTGCAGACTACTCTGCAAGACTTGCCCTTTGAGGGCCCGAGCCTATTCTTGGAGCAGACAGACAGTTGGCTTCATAGTTTGAAGGATTCTCGGGCAACTCTGAAGTCCTTGGGCTTCCATACCCCGGCCCCGCAGAGGCGAACTCTGGCCCCTCGAGGTCAGAGAGGGCTTGGTCAAGGGGGCCAGGTTCGAGAATAGGCATAGGTCCAGGAGTGGCAATAACAGGAACGCCAGGAGGCGTTCCCAATCGGGTTCCGATAACAATCAGGGGCCTTTGCACAAGTCCCAGGGCCCCAGGTCGGGTGTTTGACGGTGCGAACGAGGACGGCAATCCAGCAGAGGTCCTAAATCGACCCTTTGCGGACAGGTTATTCCCTTTCTACCAGGCCTGGGTGGCTATTTCGTTGGACCGGTGGGTCCTTGAGGTGGTGGCAAGGGGATATTCTATCCCGTTCCTTTCCCTCCCTACCCCGTCGCCCCCTTCCCGGTCCCTTTTCAGGGACCCCTCACATGAGCACCTCCTTCAGCAGGAAGTGGTCACGCTCCTCTCGCTGGGGGCGGTGGAAGAGGTCCCCGTGGCCTTCAGGGGAAAGGTTTCTACTCCCGCTACTTCCTCATCCCCAAAGCGAAGGGGGGGCCTTCGCCCCATACTGGACCTCAGGAGGTTGAATGCCTTCATAAGGAAGGAAAAGTTCAGAATGGTGACGCTAGCCTTCATTATCCCGTCTCTCGATCAGGGAGACTGGTTTGCCACCCTCGACCTTCGAGATGCCTATTTCCACATTTCCACTGCCCCTCATCACAGGCGATTTCTGAGATTCACGGTGGGGGGACCATTACCAGTTTGCGGTGCTCCCCTTTGGCCTTTCCACAGCCCCCAGGGTGTTCATGAAATGCATGGTGGTAGTGGCGGCCATGCTCAGGAAGGAAGGGGTCCATGTATACCCTTACCTGGATGACTGGCTCCTCCGGGGACGGTCCAGGGAGCAGGTCCAGCGGTCCATACTTCTGACCAGACAGACTTTGGACCGGTTGGGGCTCTGGGTAAATGAGGCAAAGTCAACCCTAACCCCCACGCAGGTCATCAAGTTCGTGGGGGCGAGACTGGACGCCACGATGGGGAGGGCCTACCTCCCGGCCCCCAGGTTCCTAACCATCAGGGGGTTGATTCAGGAATTCCAGGCTGCACCCCTGACTACAGTGAGACGTTGCCTGAAACTCCTGGGGCACATGGCGGCCTGTACGTATGTGCTTCGGCACGCCAGGCTGAGGCTGCGCCCGCTCCAGTCTTGGCTGTTGAGTGCCTACAGGCCGGCACGGGACCACATGGACAGGGTGGTCACCGTCCCACCGGCAATCCTGTTAACCTTGGAATGGTGGACGAAGGAGGAGGAGGTGTGCAGCAGGGTACCGTTTGCAGCCCCCCCCCCGCCATGCGGCTGGGCACGGATGCCTTGGAAGCAGGTTGGGGAGCCCACCTGGATGACCTGAGGACGCAAGGTATGTGGTCCGAGGCGGAGAAGGGGCTGCATATCAATGTCCGGGAGCTGTGGGCAGTCCGGCTCGCATGCGTAGCATTTCTCCCGCGCCTCCGCAGAAACTGTGTGTTGGTCCAGATAGACAACACGGCCGCTATGTATTATATCAACAGACAGGGTGGTGCTCGCTCCTCTCCCCTGTGCCAGGAGGCGATGGCCCTTTGGGAGTTATGTGTGGCGCACGACATATACGTGCAGGCGACCTACCTGTCGGGAGTGGAAAACACCCTGGTGGACTGGCTCAGCAGAGCTTTTGCAGCCCATGAGTGGTCCCTCAAGGGGGAGGTGGTCAGTTCGCTCTTCCTGAGGTGGGGTGCTCCCCTTGTTGAACTGTTTGCTTTGAGCAGCAACAGGAAATGCCCCCAGTTCTACTCGTACAGGGGGAGGGGGAGCGGGTTCCTGGGGGACGCCCTGATAGGGCAATGGCCCAAGGGCCTCCTATACTTGTTCCCCCCATTCCCCCTTATTCCCGAGGTCCTCTTACGGGTCAGGAGGTTCCGGGCAACGTTGATCCTCATTGCCCCGGCGTGGCCCTGCCAGCACTGGTACACAACCCTATGGGGCCTTGTGACGGCAGATCCCATCCTCCTCCCGCAGATCCTGGACCTGCTCACGCAGAACATGGGGCAAGGACTCCTCTGTCACCCGGACCTGCATTCCCTGCACCTCACAGCCTGGAAGATCAGTGGCTAAGGGGGGGAGGAGCTCCTCTGCTCGGACCCGGTTAAAAGGGTACTGATGGAAAGTAGGAAGCCTTCTACTAGGGCTACCTATCGGACTAAATGGCGGAGGTTCACTTCTTGGGCTGGGGAGCAGGAGCTGGACCCCTTTGCAGCCCCTACACAGTATGTCTTAGACTACCTGCTGGAGCTCAGGCAGCAGGGGCTGTCTACCTCCTCGGTTAGAGTACGCCTGGCGGCTATCGCGGCCTTTCATCAGGGCGAGCGAGGGCGCTCGGTATTCGCCCTCAAGAGGTTTTTGAAGGGCCTGGACAGGTTATACCCTCAGGCCAGGCAGCCCATTCCTCAGTGGGATTTAAACCTAGTGTGGCGAGGGCTCATGGGGGCCCCGTTCGAGCCGCTCGCTACCTGTTCCCTGTCTCACCTATCTTGGAAGGTGGCGTTCCTGGTGTCCATTACCGTGGCTAGGAGAGTCTTGGAGTTGCGGGCCTTGTCCTCGGAACCACCGTATACGGTGTTTTCCAGGGACAAAGTGACCCTGTGCCCTCACCCGGCTTTCCTGCCCAAAGTAGTGTCCCCTTTCCATATATTGCAGGAAATCTATCTCCTGGTTTTCTACCCCAAACCTCGTGCGGATGGGAGGGAGCAGGCACTACACACATTGGACATTAGGAGGGCAGTGGCATTTTATTTAGAAAGGACAAGAGCGTTCTGTAAGTCCACGCAGCTCTTTGTCTCGATAGCAGAGAGGATGAAGGGCTCGCCAGACTCTGCAAAATGTCTCTCCTCGTGGATCACCGCTTGCATCAGAGCGTGCTACGAGCTGAAAGGGAAACCAGCACCCCAAGTGACTGCCCATTCCACTAGGGCCTGGGCGTCGTCCACAGCGTTCTTGGCCCAGGTGCCAATCCTCGATATATGCAGGGCGGCCACGTGGTTGTCCGTGCACACGTTCACCACACATTACGCTATCTCACAGCAGGCCCGGCAGGAGGCGGCTGTGGGGATGGCTGTGCTACAATCTGTCACTATCTAGACTTCCGACCCCATCTCCATAGTTATGGCTTGGGAATCACCTACTGGAATGGACATAAGCAAGCACTCGAAGAAGAAAAAACGGTTACTTACCTCGTAACTGTTGTTCTTCGAGATGTGTTGCTTATGTCCATTCCAATCCCACCCGCCTCCCCTTCGTTGGAATGTCCGGCAAGAAGGAACTGGGAGGGTTTAGCCAGACATGAACCCCATCTTGTTCCCTCCCCCCCCCCCGCCGAGAGTAAGAGAAAGGCAGTCAGCCTTTGATGCCCTGGTAACGCAGGTGTGCTGCCTGTCCCTGACTCTACCATAAACAGAAACCAGACAGTAAATGGGCTAGCTGACGACCCAGGGCCTCCCGCCGCCCTGATGGCTAGTACCAGTAATTGACACGCCTGCACTGTCCCAGGAGAGGAATCTTCGCCCATCACATACCAGAGGTGCCCATTGTCTGCATTTTCCCAGGTGTGAATTATGCTTTGCACCCTTCATGGGAAACTTGGCGTTCAAAGCCATTTTTCCTAATTGGCCACTTGAGACCAGGAAGAAGCCTACGTGACCCAAGGGGTATAAAGAGGGGTTTAGTAGCCCACCCCATTTGAGCTCCAATCAACTACACCTGCTGGCAGGAATTGGTTGTCTCCCGAGGTCTGTGGGATGCCCAACCTCGCCCTACTTCTTCCCGAGGGATTGAGAGAAAGACGCTGGCCACACCAAGTCTGGAACGCAGGGGTGAGAATATATACCTGCTAGGTGTCTATTTTGCATGCATTTAATAAGAGCTCAGAGAACCAAAAGGGTTTCATGGTACCTGTAAGTGATTTATTAGTGTAATTTCTGTCCTGTCCTTTGTAGTGCCTGTGTTATCTGTAACACAGTAATAGCATTTAACAGCTAAGTTTACCCTGTAACAATAAAATAGTAACTGTTTAAGCTGTAACCTGACTCCTTCAGTTGCTGTAACAGAACCAAACACAATTTTAAAAAGAACTCCAGCCGGTCATAAGGGACAGATATAGGGAGAGCTTGAGTGTTGGATCATGTCGCTTCTAGGAGACAGATCCGTTGGGGCATCTCTCAGCCTCCCCAGGCTGCCCGCTGCGAAGGGATCGTGTATCCTAGCAGTCAAAATCTGAGGTGTAATAAGCTCTCCCTGTAAACTTCTTGGGGTGCCTGTCAACCTCCTCCAGGTTGCCCGCTGCTAAGGGACCCCAGTCCTAGCAGTTGAAGTCTCGAGTGTATAATACACACATACCACTCACTGCCCTGACCACTGGCTGACAGAGGGGTTGGAGCCAGCAGGGGTATATATGCGTGGCTATGCCGGAGCCACTCTAGGGGGCTCCCTAGCTGGCCCAACGGGTGCTGCTAAGGGTAAAAAAGTTCCGACGACCGTGCACACGGCACGCGCACACCTACTGGAGTGGACATAAGCAACACATCTCGAAGAACAACAGTTACGAGGTAAGTAACCATTTTATTTTACACTTCTCTTTAAAAATATGTTTATAATATAGATTTAAATTAAAAAGACGAGATAAAAATTGCCTATTGACACCATTTATTAGTAACATTCCCATCACAATAATGTACTGTGTACTGAAAGCAAATTTCAGGGCTCTATTGCTTTGACATTTATAATGTTCATAGAACTGCAAAGATCTAATGATTTTATGGATAATGCATCTGTAAACTTAATATTCAAACATGCTTTTTCAGTTTTTCATTCATCTTTCATATTAATGATATAATGGTGGGTAGGGGAACTGCAAATATAGTAATCCCTAAATTGGAGCATCTTCCAGGTGATGCTTACCAGTTAATGGGTGACATCCCTAACTGCAGTGAAGAAGGATGTGAAAGCTGTTCACTTTTAACAGAGGACCAGTATGAATTATTTTGCTTCTAACTGCTGATTTGGTCTTTCCACACCTACTACCCAGGATGCTCTTTATCTGACATCTTCTCCAGTGTCCCTGTGGATAAAGGAGATGTTACAGAGTAGCGTAGGAGCTGGAGCAGCATCTTCAGGCAAAAGTATTTCTATTGAATGGTGGCGTTTGATGGAAATGAAAGCCCATCCATCTGACATTTTAATTAAGTGGAATCCGATGTGTGTGTGTGTGTGTGTATTTTTAATTACTTGGTATAAATTTTTAGACACTGTTAAATGCAATCATGGTCACTTATTTATGGAACCATATAATGGACCTTAAAAAGCCCTGATACTCCTGCTTTGAGGTGCTTTCCCCCCACTCTTTTTTATTTCTGTGAGAAAAGCTGATTTTCTTAAATCAGTGGTTTTCATGCTATCATCTGTGGAGCTGCTTCTATCACCACTGGGAAATAAGTTGGTCTCTAAGCAGAGAATCTTGCTTCAAATATTTGAGTAACCAGAATTTGTTTGGGGTGTTTTTTTTGGGGGGGGGAGGGGCAGGTGTGTCTACATGCAAATTCAGCAGCAATGCAATTTACAGGTATCAACAAGAAGTGGGATAGAAAGAACCAAAATGCAGAATGACTTTCAGAGATTGGTGGTGGAGACTGCAAAGAGACTTGGCATTAGTAAATGTAAACTTCCACCCTTCCCTGGCGATGAAATAAATTGATGGATACATTACTGAGAATACATAATCAAGCACCGCTGCACCTATGATATTAAATTAACTTTGTTTTAAACTGTTCCCATTATTTTTGCACAAATACTATAATTTTATATATCTAAGCATGACAGTCGACAGGAAAAATGAGATTGAAATTTAGTTGTCCACAAGAGCATCTGTATTTTAAAGATGATCAGCAACTTTTTATACTATGTCTCTTTAGTCTTTCAGATATAATCAAATGTTAAGCCTGCCTCCCCCCCCGCCATTCTTGCTGTACCACTCATTGAGGATGTTATGTTGTGATGAGTATGAGGAGTGCTTGCCAACATTAGGGGTGTGTCTAGACTACAGGGTTTTGTCGACAAAAGTGGACTTTTGTCGACAAAACTATACCTGCATCTACACTGCCGCTGAGTTCTGTCAACATAACGTCAACAGAACTCAGCAGTTTTGTCGATGGCTGTAAACCTCATTCTGTGAGGAATAATGCCTTTTGTCGACAGAGTTTTGTCGACAGAAGGCGTTATTGCATCTACACTGTCCTTTGTGTCTACACTGTCATGTCAACAAAGTGGCTTGCTTTGTCGACAGAACTGGATGTAGGCTAGATGCTCTTTGTCGACAGAAGCTTTGTCGACAGTACCTGTTGACAAAACTTCTGTCGACAAAAGCCTGTAGTCTAGACGTACCCTAGGTGACTAAAGGATTAAACTCAGGTAGCTAGGGAGTGTTGGCAGGGAGCCAGGAGAGCCAAGGGGTGGGGGGGGGGGGACTGTTGAAATTTGAATTGAAAAGATATACCTGCCTGTTCTCTTTGTGTGAGTTTTTAAGGTAGGACCTGGGGAAAATGAGATGAATTGAACCAGCAGAACTACCATGCCTACAAGAAATACTGGGCATGGAAATAGACTGGACCTTGAAGTGGATCATGAGTAAATAGGAAAAATGTATATTTCATTGCAATCAGGTTATTTTCCTTGTTTTGTTGTTTGGTTAAACTTCTCTGTGCTAAGTCCATGTGTGCCCCCCACCATTCACCGTATCTAAGCTGCACCCAGAGATACCATTTTTCTCTGTGTTTTAATCTGTTCTTTTCTCAGTTGCTCCGTAACACCTAGCAGCCAAGTGTTTTATCAAGTATGTCTTTTTGCTCTGTTTATAAATCAACACCTTAAAAAGGTGGTTTTGATTCTTGTGTCCTGGAAGGTAGCAGGAGGTCTGTGTGTGCATGCCTAAGACTGAGAGGTCAGCTATCAGAGATGGCAGTTTATCTTCTCTATTTTTTTCTTCAAGCTCTCTTGTGGTAAAAAAGCTGGGGGGGAGGGGGTAGCCCTCTGGAAAAAGTTCAAGTGCTTCCTGCTGGTTTTAAGAAGGGTGGTTTTTTTTACTTGGTAGTGGCAGCTATCTCACAAGGTCAGGGAATCTGTGACTTGGGATTTTTTTTTAAGCAGAAGCCTATAGAGGCAAAGTCTTTAAGGTCTCTTGTATGCCCACACCTTCTGCACTCAGAGTGCCATGGTGGGGAACAGCCTTGACACAAGTCTATGAGTTGGAGAGTGTGTCTGTATAAAGTCTTTAGACTTGACAGCTCTCTCCAAGTGTTTTAGTCAATAGGACTTCACACAAGCAAACAAAAGAATGTTAAGCAATTGAAATGAAAATCACTTTCCGCTCAGTCACGTTTTCTTTTTTTGTCCTTGTTTTGTTGTTGCCATATTGTTGTCCATGCAGCCGTTTGGCATTAGATGAGACCCAAATTCCTACATGTAAAATAGACAACTTGTGTTTTTTTAAGCTTCCGTGTCTGTCTGTCTGTCTATCTAGAAGAGATTTTTGCATCTGTCTGTGAGTCTGTTCAAGAACTCCTCCTAAACAGTAAGAGCTAGGAACACCGAATTTGATATGCAGTTTCCTCTTACTCTAACTGAAAGCAAAGCCTGGGGTGGGCTGTGCTAGGAAAATAAGAAGTGCCCGGAATGGGACTGTTTTACATAACATGGAAAGGGAGGGGCAGAGAGAAGGGATGCAGTACTGAGAGTGGCCACTGGGGGGCAGTGAGCACAGGGGGAGCTATATGCAGAGAGACCCTATACTCCCTGTCATGAGCTATCAGCTTCCTGCCCTCACTCTAGCATCCTCTGCCCCCTGCCACGAGCCCCCAACCCTCCCAGTCCCCTGCCCTCAATCCTGCACCCCAACCCCTTTTTATTTTAGCATAAGACAAAAAACTGCAAATGTTGTCTACCAGCAAGCTCAATCTATTGTTTGAATCACTTTCCTTCTTTTATTAATACAAACTTCTTTTCCCTTCATTTTTGAAAAATACAATCATTTAATTAAAACATGTACATTTATTCCCCCCCTCCCCAAACCATTACTTCACTTAAAGACTCGAGCAGTGCAGGGTACATCTGCTAGTACATTATAGAAGGAACAAACCTGAGTTTTATTCTCCTATAGATGTACTGATGAATACATTATGAAAGAAATGTGAGAATTACTAATTCACGTGTAATGGAATGCTGTTAGTTATTGTAGACTTTTTACAGGAAATCATTTTCTTATGCATGGTTATGAGAGAGCTGCATCTTCTAATACTGGAGCAAGTAAGAGTCCCAAAATCTGGGACTCTCTGGTCTGGCAACATCTGGACCACGGAAGATCCTGGAGCAGAGAGCCCGGGAGCCTAAGGACAGGAGAGCCAGTTGGGTGGGACATCAGAGTCAGCAGCCTGGCTGGGAGCAGCACAGAAGCAGGCCTGGAGCCCTCCAGCAGCTCCTTTGGCTTCCCCCATCTGCATGGGAACAGGGCTGGAGCCCTGTGGCTTTCCCTGGCTGTGCAGGGCCAGGGCTAAGGCTGCACAGAGCTAGGGTTGGAGCCCCAGCCCAGCAGCTGCTCCCCGGCTGCACAGAAACAGAGCTCCGTGGCAGGAGCCAGATCCTGGGCCGCCCAGGGAGCCACCAGTAGCTCGGCAAGCAGCCCGGCAAGGTTGCCTGTTGGGGCAGCCTGTTAGCAGCGGGTGACGGGCTTGGGTGCCAGTGGCAGGAGGCCTCCCCTGGTCCAGCAAATTCTTTTGTTCTGGACTGGTCAGGTGCCGATGATGCCAGACCAGAGGGGTCCAACCTGTAGTATTAATGCTGCAGTAATTGAATAATGTTGCCTAGAACATGCATTTGATCTCTATGCTTTTGTGAAATAAAAGAACCTAAAGCAGTTAAATGTGTTGACATGGTCAGATGAGCCTAACAAGACTCAAAAAGGAATATAGACAGCTGATAATAGG
Source organism: Pelochelys cantorii (assembly GCA_032595735.1). Taxonomy (NCBI): domain Eukaryota; kingdom Metazoa; phylum Chordata; order Testudines; family Trionychidae; genus Pelochelys; species Pelochelys cantorii. The sequence continues at coordinate 19,667,982 of CM064338.1, forward strand.
GCCAACTGCTTGTATCCTAAGGGTTATTTCAAGCTCATCTGTTCGATTCCTCTTAATTACTCCTGTAGTTTCAGAAAATTCAATCTCCTCCACCTGCCTCCATTTGTTATAGATTGCTCTGAAATGCAGCTAGAGTGGGCACAAGGCAGAAATAAATCAACTACTGACATTTTTGTTTAAATCTTAGTCTACACATTCTTTAAATAATGTGGCTTTAAAAAAAAAGAGAAACATATATGAACTTTTATTTTTTTCTTAATGTAAGTAGTAATTAGTCTGAAATAAAATTGAAAATATCATTCATCATGAATTCAATTGCTTAAATCAAGGAGAATGGATGATTTACTGTTGGTTGCCAAGTGCAGTAAAATTAGTTTATTTTAACCTTATGTATTGAATGTAACCTGACCAAAATCACAATTTGAACAAATAAGGGACCAGGACTACTTAAAGGAGAGTACTAAAACCATAGCTAGTGACTTGGAAGGCAGGATGGAAGCAGAGTTTCAGGACATTTTGTCCCTAAAAAAAATCTTGTTTGGGCCTTGCTGCCTTATACTATTTAGCTCATCAAAGTCTCCCTATATTGTATGAAGCATCATTTGTTAAAATGGTTTCAGAGTACTCTTCAAGGTCAAGCAACAGACATTTTATTACTTTTCGAGGTAGCACTCACTCATTTTATGTGGCAGTGGAGCTGTGGATTGGTGTATATATGAGATTCAGCTCTTAATTTCAGCATGATTTATTTGGGAAATCACAGTTGTATAGGAAACAAACTGGCACACAAAAGTAGATTTGGGTTATGTGTGTTATTAGGAGCTTCCATGGCTTGTCATTATAGTTATTTACTAGCATCTAGAATCAGTATAGGCTCTCTGTAGAGCTGACAAATATTCATATTTACTCAGTCCTGTCATCTGCTTTTTGGTGTAAACTAAACTTGTAGACCTACACAAGGCCTCTTTGTCATTGCACCTAACAGTGGTTTCTTGGTAGGACATTTGTGAAAAATTCTAGTGTCTGTTTATTGGTCACAAAAAAAGTTGTCACAAATTCCCACCCGTGTGGAGTTACAATCCCTGTGCTTGTGTAAAATGTTGCCAGATGAACGTTGTAGCAACCCTTTATTAGAGCTTACCCTTGAGGGACACTTGCAGCAAGTAGGATGAGTCTGGTGGAAACTTCCCAAGTTAATTTTGTACAACAGTCAGCTATTTCAGGTATATATTCCCAGCCATAGATGCTTTTTAGGTTGCTTCTTAAGACCTCAAACACTCATATTTCTCAAGCCCTCTGAGAGAGAACTCAGTAATAGAGCTGTACAGACCATGCTGGATATAGTTCAGCCCACAAGAGGCTGACAAATCAACTCTTGCAGGCTTGCTTTCATGGTAATCTGGTCTCTGTCTTGAAAGTTAGCTTCTAAGAAGAATTTCTAACTGTGCCCATTTTTAATCATTTTTCTCCGACAAGCTTAAGGTACCAATATTTAGCTTAGATGTCAAGTGGAACACAGTGGTCTGCTTCTGTGTTTCTGCTTCTTTCTCTTGCATTTGGATGGATTTTTATCCAGGATATGTGCTAGTGCCCAGCATTTGAGGTTTGTTGCAAATAGTTCACTTAGCACTACCTGAAATGTAATACATGAGTACCCTCTGGACCATGGAGATTGAGTCTCATTCATTCAGGACTACTGACTTTAAGAAATCTGTGGCAGTTGAGGCAGTGGCTGTTACTGGGTCAAGGCCAGATTAGAACAAACTTAAGGCCCTAATCACAGCCTAGCACAAGGGTGGACAGTAATTTTCACGGGGGGCGTGGGGTGGGCACTTAATGAATTTTGGTACATGGTTACGGGCCAGCTCCACCCCTGGAAAGGGCAAGGTTTGGGCAGAAAGGGCGGGGCTGGAGACTAACCTCCCCTAGAGTTTCTGGAGCCAGAGTCTTTGAATTAAAAACACAGCAAAGGGCTCGTGGGTCCCGGCCCCGCTGCTACCAAATTGCAAGGCAGCCGCCCAGGGTTGCTGCAGCTATTTAAAGGGCTCATGGCTCCAGCCCTTCCTGAGATAGTGCCATTACCGTGAGCCATTTAAATAGGATCCTGTTGCCTGAGCAACGCCTGGAAATTCGGTTGCACAGGCAGCAGGATATAAATAGAAAGTGACCAGATGCAGTCCACGGGCCGGATCAAAGTGTTAGGCGGGCCAGGTCTGGCTCCCAGGCCGCATCTTGCCCAGCCCTGGCCTAACATGACCCTGCTGCTGGATGGGATGTTAGTCACCAAAGACCCATGTTATTTTGTGGGAAATCCACTGCCGCTCTTTTTGGTCTGGCTGGTACTTTTTATTCTCTCTGGAGATCATTTCCTTGTCCTCAGGTGGGCAAGGGTTGAGAAAGGAGGAGGGAGGACTTTGTGTGTGATGGTCTTTGTCATCATCAATATAATTTCAGTAAACCCATGGTACAGTGGTGGCAGCAAGGGCTTTTCCCTTCTCATAGTTTTATGCTCAGGCCACACTCGTGACTTGAAAGGTAAATGGAGTAACTCCCATCTCTTACAGCTCTTGCTTCTGGTTTGCAGAGTTGCTGCAGTTCACATTGTCTGGCTTTCCTTCAGGCATGAAGGCTATGAATGTGGTATCTAACAAATGAAAGCTGAGATTTTGATGTCAAATGACCCCCAGCACATGGGCGCTAAGGCACCTTTTGTGCTTATGCCTGGAATCTGTCCCTGTAATTTTTTGTATGGCTGGATTTTAAGTCTGATCTTGTGAAGTCCAGAGCTTGAATGAAAACCATTTTATTGGTCAAGCTTGAAGTGGTTTGGCAGAGTTGAATGAAAAGTTTTAAACATTTGATTTAGCAAAATTAACATTTTTTTCTCTTTTTTTGGATTGCTCACAAACTCATCTGAATATTGAAGACGTTGGATGTGGGATTCATACTCGGTGAATAGTGACCTACATCATGCAGTGGCCATTTCCTGATAGGACATCCCAATCTTTATTAAATTATCTTTGTCCTTCACATGAATCAAAGTAAGCATGATTCTAATTTTACTGCATGATTAAATGCATTTTGGGAACTAGCCCCAGATTCATTCTCCATTAACATTTGTTTTAAATTGTTCACTCAGCTCTGCCAAGCCACCTTATGCCTGACCTATAAAGCCTTTTTTAGGTAAGATGATAGCTTGCCGGAATATGCACAAAAAGTGAATAAAAAGAGTTGTGGACATAGAGTATTTGACTTAGAATTTGCTGAAATGTTAATGACGATTTTTCTTGCGGTTTCTTCTGGTTTGGTGAGAAGTTGATCCTGTAGCTGCATTGCCTGAGACAATGTGAATAGGCCATTGCTTTTAAGAGCACTAAGATAAACCTCAACATTTTAAACAAAATAAACATTGAAGAAAAAAACTGCAGTGGGAGTAAGCTCTGTCAAACTGGATCTCAGTAGATGGGCTTCTGCTGCTCGCAGCATGCCAAGAATATCACCTTGTGTGCCCTTAGTACAGGAGAGCTGTAAATTGGAAATGAGTGATTTTGCTGTTCTAAGTGTTTGAGAGGCTACACACGTGATCACAGAGAGAGACAAATGTTCTCTGGGACAGAGTTTTATGCATTTTACCTTTTAAATATAAATGTTGCGAATGTCAGGACTTACACTTGAAATAGAAAATAGCATTTCCCTTCCTGAGTGTTACATGTAATGGACTTTGAGCTATGCGGAGAACTAGGAGTCAGTATACAACATGACCTGTGGTCCAGGCTCTGCTCACAGGCATCCTGAGTGACCTTAACAAAGTTGTTCAACCTCTGTCTCTCTATAAAATGGGGGACATATTGCTCTGGTCACACAGAACCGTGTTTCTGCTCTGCCTCAGCATGAGCAAGCTTTGCTACTGCTAAGCTGTCTCTACGTTCCCTGATATACCTTGCCTACAGTCCCTTCAGGGCTCTGCCTTCTAAACCTTGCCTTGCAGGTAACAGTCAATTAATCCCAGCTGCTGAGTTCCCCAAAGACATCCTACAGTGTTCAGTCCCTCACACTGGACGCTTAGGGCATATCTACACTACAGAGAAGGTTGACCCTCTGGAGGTTGATATTTTAGTGTTCAATTTAGCAGGTTTAATGTAGGCCTCTAAATTGAATGCTGAGGGCAGCCCCTGCCGGCGTCTAGTACTCCTCATTGTGCAAGGAGTAAGGGAAGCTGGTTGGGAGTGTGTGCTCCTGTCGGCCTCCTGCAGTGTGGATGCTGCAGCAGCTCAGCTTAAGGTAAGCTGAATCCAGCTACATGTTATGAGTAGCTGCATGGCATACCTTAAGCCGACCTGCCTGTATAGACCAGGCCTCACTGAGTTAACTTCTCTGCCCCCTAAAGAAACATCAGCATGTTAGGTTAGCTGAGGACCCACATTTTACTCCAATATAGCAGTGATCAGAGAGTGTTTGAAATAAAACAATAAATTTATTAACAAAGGACGTAGGTTTAAGTGTTGTCAGATAAGAATGCAAGATTAAAGGGTACACACTCAAAAATGCTTTCTCATGACTGAGCAAGTTACGATCTTTATCTAAACAGGTTTCTCCCCTATAATCAGTTCCTGGAGACCTCCTTGGTTAAAGGAGCTGCCTTTCTCAGATTTCATGAGTTCTGGCTTCTTGTGTCCCTGAAGTGATCGATGCTAAAATGGCTCTTGGTTTCTGTTTCTATTTCCCAAAGTTGATTACCTCTGTTTCAAGAAGCAGGAAGGCTTCCTGTGCATACAGCCTCCATCCCCTATCATGCTTGTTAAGTGATCATCTCTTCCACTTGCCAATTTAGCCTTGTTTACCTTATATATAAATGTACTTTCACTCTTTCTGGCCTCATCTTGCTCAGTGCGTACTGGAGAGACAGGCAGATGAAGCAACATCCCTATTGTCTAGGATTGGCTGGACTTGAGGACTACTTGCCAAACATTTTAAGAACCTACTTTGAGCATCCACCTATAATTCTTTATACTGTATACCATCCATACGTGCATGACACAATACTATGAATGGCCAGCCTATTAACAGTTTGCATATCATATCTTACATGGTGCTGTTTAGATTAGGGATATTAAAATGCTTTTATTTGGGTAAATGTGTAACCGCTGAAAATTCCAGCAGTTACATGTTTACACATGGGGGGAGACAGCTCCCATGGAGCTGCCTGCACCCCTCCTCGTGCTGTTACCTCCGTATCAGAGGCAGCAGAGCGTGGTGGTGGCAGGTGGCTCCACGGAAGCTGGTACATGCGGGGAGCCAGTTTTTAAGCTTAAATGCTGGCTCCCCATGAGCACCAGCTCCCTCCTGCCCTCTGTGCTGCTGCCTTTGATACAGCGGCAACAGTGTGGGAGAAGGGGTGGCTCCGTGGGAGCGCAGGGAACCATCTTAAAAGCTGACTCGCCTCCCCCCATCCACGCTGCTGCTTCTGTCAGCTGGGGCAGGGGGAGAGAGGGAGGGCTGAGTGTAACCATGCGGGCTCATCGGTTAACCATGTTCACAGGTACCCGTTCACATCCCTAGTTTAGATACATGAGCACAGTGAGTTGCAATAGTGAGTGTCAGTTATTGTATGATGTGCCCTTCTCCGTTTGGCATTGAGGTGTTTCCTGGGCCTCAGGGACTCAATTCTTCTGTGCATTGTGAGGGTGAGCCTGAATTAAATTCCTTGGGTATAAAGCATCGTACAAATCCAAACATTATATTTGTAGTAAGATGGAAGGCCTATTGGAAGTATCCTTAATAATTATGATTTTAAACTGAGAGTATTCTTATCCTGTTTTATTAAAAGGAAAAAATAAGATGCATCTGAACATGAATTCATCACATCTAACGTAGCACTATTTTTCTGGTTAAGCTTTCATCATCCTGAGCCTTCACCAGGTGGAGGCCACGCCTTAGCTAACCCTGTGCTTAACACGTAACTGCTGCAAATATTGATCAGTAACTGTTTGTCTTGAATTTCTTCCTAATTTTCGTGCTTGGAGCCATGAGCATACCTCCCTACCTTCACCTCCTCTGTGTTAGCTAAGAAGGACTAAATGGAACTCCTTTGGGGTCTACTCCAATGCACATCTAAGTGGGAGGTATTTTTAATTTAATTGACCCCCTTGGAGCCTGTGTCACGTCTCGAAACAATCTCTCCCTCTCCAATCACTTTTTGGTACACACTTGAGAGAGGATGATTTTCTGGTTAATGGAATGGAATAGGAGACCTGGGTTTAATTCCCAGCTCTCCCTCAAAAGCCCTTGTGATTTTGGGCAGGTCGCATGGATTTCTGTGTGTATTAATTTCCTAGTTGTGAAATGTGTTAAATAATGCTTCCTGTCTCCCACCCTGCCTATCTTGTCTAGTTAAATGATAAGATCCTTGGAGCAGGGGATGTCTCTCATGATGTGTTTGTTCGCTGCCTTGCCTGAGAGAGCTCCAATCGTGGATGGTATTTCTAAGTCTCCTTCAAATAATGCTAGTAGTTATAACCATGTTAATTTCTCTGGGAGCAATAGACTAGGTCTCTCATATTGGACTTCCAGAGTGGTATGTCTCGCTAGTTCTGATGCCAGAGGAACAACAAATTTTAATGAAATGGAAGGCAGCTGTTAATCTTTTTTAAAATATTGGGGTTTTCATAGCAATGCAAATTACATTTGGAAATAATATGAAAAGAGACTAAAGTCATTGAAGAAGAAGATCTAAGAGTTGCTATGGATGTGATATTTTAATGATAAACTTCAGAAAATCCATAAAGGGAGAAATGACTTACAAGAAAACAGGCATTTTTTAAAAGAAATGTACAGATCTAAATGAACAAATCCAGGAGGGGCTTTCTGTGCTTCATAAAGATGTGCCTATGTGAGATCATTCAGTTCTCCTTGGCACCTAGTCTGTAACATCTAGAAGTGGAACATCTGGCCGTGACTGTATTCAATCACCAGGAAATAGTTACCAGTTACTAGGTATGAGAGAAATAACGTACTAAATGTTTGAGGAAAGGAAAATATTTAATTCTGTTCTTCACCTTTTTCAGTGTGACACTGAGTCTTATTTACAATGACCTACTGGAGATTAGCAGAATAGGTTCTCTCTGGTTTGTATAGTGAAACTGGATAATCAGAGATTCTTCTTAGTTTTTGCAGTTAGTATCAATACACATGTTTGTTGTCCTTTAGGCTAAGCTTCAGAAACTCTTAGCATATGTAATTGGAAATCCTAGTGGACCAGCATACATTTAATGAGTAACCAATCTTAGCACTGAGATCTCTGCAGATATTAACATTGGTGAAATAGTGTCAGAAGGGTAGCAGTGTTAGTCTGTATCTGCAAGAAAAATGAGGAGTTCTGTAACACCCTAAAGACTAACAGATTTATTTGGGCATAAGCTTTTGTGAGGAAAAACCACTTCAGTGAATCACATCTGATGAAGTGAGTTTTTACCCATGAAAGCTTATTCCCAAATTCATTTGTTAGTTTTTAAGGTGCCATGGGACTCCTCGTTTTTACTGGTGAAAGAGGGTAGTGGAACAGAAATATTCCCACGTGTATCTATTTCACTAATACCCTCTATTTTGTAATTTTCCAGATTTGCTATCCCTTGGCACAAAATTGTATTCTAGTATCTAAACTTTCATCGAAAGCATTCTTTTCTTAGTCATCAGAGAGTTGCAGAATATCTTTAAATTATGCTTTCCTGGGTCAGCATGCAACTTGACGTAATACCTGATAGATGAGAGTGGCTCCCATTCTTCTCAATCTTCCAGCATCCCTGGGAGTTTCTATGGGGCTATTGTCTTATAAAAATCTGTGGCATATTGAAAACTGACAAGGAAGGAGCAGCATAAGCTAAACTAAATTTAATGTCATAATAAACACAGGGGCTGCAGTGCTGACTATATTATACATTCATAGAAAATTCATTAAAAATCTTGCCTTTCATCATTGAAATGAAGCTGCTTTGGGATTTCTAGTCTTCTGCATTAGAAAGCTCGAGGATATAAGTCCAGTTTACCACTGATCATTCAGGCTTTTGATTTAGGCATTAATGATCACATTTATGATAGTACTCTGTAAAACATACTCTGCTTTTTGTGAGGATTAATTTAAGAAAAATACTGATGCTAAGACAAAAGATTAAAGAGTGGAAGAAGATTTTCCTTTGTTTATTTTTAGTTTCAGAAAATCAAGGCTGAACATTTTAATATCGCAAAGAGAATGTGGTTCTCCGTATATTGGAAACTTAATCTGTTGAGTCATTTACTGCCTGAGTGTCTTCCTGAAAGTTTGTCTTAGTGATTGTATCCCAGGAAATCAGTAAAGATGCAGAAAACCCTTACACTATTAAGAGCTTTCCCTTCTGAAAGGGGAAGATTTGAAACACATCTGAGCATCCAGGCATTACTGGATCATCAGCATTTGGAACCACTGCCAGTCATTAAATGTTTTTACTCTTCTCTGCTCCCCTCCCCATTAATGTCATCACCAAAGTATCAGAATTGGAAGGAATGGTGGAAATTCAATATAGAAACCAGAATCTAGGGAAAATATTTATTAAAATGTGATTTAATTAATTGGCAAATAGATCTTACTGAAGATCACCTTGTAAAATATTGCTGTGAGAAGAGACCTTTCCTCTCAGCTCTTCAGCAGACAATCCACTTTTTCGTATCTGCTCTGGCTAAAATGTATTTTGCAAACAGGACGTCACCTTTTGCTGTATTAACTTCAGAATGCATACTGAAACTCCAATCGTTCATGAGGATTTAGTGCCAGCCTTCTTTGTCCAGGAACAAGACACTATATTGCTGTCGTGTTGCTTTTCAGAATTCGATTAAGGCTAAATTCTTATTTTGCTCACAGACATCTCAAAAATCATCAGTGGGGCAATTCACACATGATAAACAGGATTTTGTTTTCCGTGTTCAGAAATAAAGGCAAATATTGCCAAAAGTTTAGTTTTTTATATTATTTTCCAACTTTTTGGTGACCCTTATCTCTTCAATTAATCAGGTACCGTGTGCCTTGGGCTATGTTTGTCCCTTAAAGTACCATAAGAGAAGAGGGAAGGGATGTTTGTGTTCCATTCAGCAAAGTACTTACATGCTTAAAGTTAAGCACTGCTTAGGTGCTTTGGTGATCTGGGGCTTAAATGAAAGAACTCAACCCTTCCTTTTGCCTGGCATTGATGTATGTTTTTCAGTTTTATTTATTCCATATAGTCTATAAAATGGCCATCACATATAGGATGCTGTACTTTCTTACACAATATTAAATCACAATTGACCCCCAAGCTCCAAAAAAGTCCACTTTCAAAAGGACACAGTCTGGGCTGATAGGGCCAGGATAAAGGGAGATGCCAAAAGGGAAGAAATGGTGTAGATGGGAGAGAGAAAAAAGATCATTTTCCAGTTTTCTCAACTCAGTTTCATTTTTTTGGTGAGAGTCTATAGAGAACATTCACATTCCATTTGTCCACATCCGTATTTTGATGTTAAATTACTGACATTCATTGTGTTACTGTCAAATGTTAATATGATGACAAACTTAAAAGAGTAAAGATTGGGTTTTATAAAATGCACATAAATAAGGGCACTTTGAGTATATCCACACATTCAAATGTATTTTTTTAAATAAACCTGAAAGTCAGGTCTGCTGGAGTTAATATATGATGGGTTTGCCCCTGAATTCCCTGTTCAGCCAGAACACCTATTTGTCCCAGTGGGGCTATGTCTAGACTGCAGCTTTTCCAAAAGAGATTTTCCAAAAAAACTTCTTCTGAAAGAGAGTGTCCACACTTCCAAAGTGCATCAAAAAAGTGATCTGCTTTTTTGAAAGATAGCGTCCACACTTAATGGATGCTATCTCGCATTTAAGCTGTGATTACTATGGATGGAGTGGCCACCAGGGCACGTGTGCTTTTTCCTCTTTCCTTTTCTTTCAAAAGAACTCCCTCTTCCCTGTTCACACATGCCTTTTTCTGAAACAGCTCTTTCAGAAAAAGGCTTCTTCCTCATAGAATGAGGATTACCAATGTCGGAAAACCCCCACTTTTCCTTCGATTTTTTCCCCCGAAAGAACATGAGTGCAGTGTGGATGTAAGTGAATTTTTTTCAGAAAAACGGCGGTTTTTCTGAAAAAACTCTGTAGTGTAGACATAGCCTGGGAGTTCTGAGTGCACAAAGAGTGCAGGATTGGATCCAAGATCATAAAAATCATCTCAGAACAGAGGCTGTTCTAGACATAGTCATGACTGAAGGCCTGGTCCAATGACCAATATGCTAATGCAGGGTTGACATTGGATTTAAAAATCTGATTCAGGATTGTTAAAATTACTAGTAAAATACAGAATGAAGTCAGTAGGGAGCAAGGAGTAGGAAGAGATAGAAAGGGTGGTCCAGGGGTTAGCATGTTGGACTTGCATTCAGTAGACTGAACTTTGATTCTTGGCTTAGCCAAAGGTTTCCTGGGCAAGTCACTTAATCCACCCAGTACCTCTGAAAAATGAGGCTAATATTTTCCGACCTTGGAAGACTGTTGTGATGAAAGAATCCAGTGACTGTGAGGGACATATAACCACCTAGAAAGGCAGTTGGCAAGATTGGTGCCATGGTCTGCATTTAATGTGCAGGAGTTCATGTTGGCAAGACAAGTTTGACTGAACTGCATTATGATTTATTTGCATTTCTGCAAATGTAGTCAGTTCTAATAGAAAATTTGAGGGGTATGCCTGTTTGTCACAAATAGTGCATATAAACTCTTTTTTTTAGCCTTCAGAGAATCTGACCTTAATCTTACAAGAAATCATGAATGACTTTTAGACCACACTGTGCCAATCACTTTATCACATTAGTGATAGTTCCTCCTAGTGTAAAAGCTATTTCCTGCTGCACTACAAATGATCTACTGTATCAGCAACTCCCAAGTATGAAAGTGATCAGGAATGCAGTTGATATAATACAAAGTAGCAATAAATAATCCTTCATGTGCATGCTTTTGTTTAAACTGAATATAAAAGGTGATGTAGTTAAGCTGACATTTCCTGTATTGAAATGTGTGTTCAAAGGAGTTTTATTAATTGGCTAGAAGGATGAAAACAGCAAAGCAGGAGCCTCCCCTTGCAGCAAAGACTATCTGCTCCACTTGTCAGAGCCTCTACATCTATCATCTCCTTCAATTGTTCCACTTATTAGCAGCCTAGGGCTCCTTATTTGGATGTACATAATGAGTCCTAAGTGATGAAACATGCAACAATTGTAAGAATTTTAATTGGGTGGATGCTACTGTGGTGGGCGCAGTTAGTTAATCTTCAGAAAAACACTGAATCCTGTATGCTTGAGGAGAAATCATAGCAAGGAACCGCAGTAATTTTCTTTTAATTTTATGGAGAGAGCAACTTAATACATAATTTAAGTAAGGAAGTAGTAGGTGATGTGATTTCAGTGTCTCTATGAGCAGATTTTATATTACATAAGAGTCTCAGATTTGATGTTATGCTAAAATGGTTGCTAGCCAAATACAGAAGAAAGAAGAGCAGACTGATATTCCTGTCATTTCAGGCAGGTCAATATCAGACAACCGCAGTGTATGTCAGTTATCATATTGTAACTCTTTAGCTCATGGGTAACACTGAGACACAAATATGAGAGGAATTACAATTTTTTTTGCAAAGGACCTTTCCTTTATGTTTGTCCTGATTTGACCTTAGAGAATCTGCCTACTCCTCATTTCAGATTCAAAGCCCTTCATCTCTAAGTACTGATATTGATAAATTAAAATATAGGATGCCTTTGTTTAATCTGTGCTTTTTCATTTAGCAAGGCGCCACAGTGTGCACTCAATACTCAATTAAAACCAGAAGTTCTGGTTAGCTATATTTTGTAATGCTGGTATGTTCGTTGCAGTGCAAGTTGTACCAGGAAGTATGCATGTTGTGATGGAAAACAAGTAATTCACTGTAGACAATGTTTATAGTACATCTCATTTAAGTATGCCCATGATTCTGCTGGCCCATAGCACCACTGAATAACTCCAGAAGAAAAATGGTAAACACAAGAGGAATTTTCAACCACACACTGCAATGTAGAAACAAGCGCCAGAAAGGCAGGCTAATTGCCTTGGCTTTGTAACAGATCACATCTACTCCCCATCCTGCATTTGGGATGCATCTTGAATTTACTTTTCACCAGTGTCTTATTGATCCAGGAGTTATAGAACATTGTGTTTTATGTGGGGCTCAATCTACTTCAGAATCCAATGTTGCTGGAAAACATTAGCTTGTGAGTAGCACCATCAATCTTTCCAAATGTTAAAGCCCTTAGGGTCAGTGCTCCAGGAATAATTAGTGTGGCATATACTTAGATCACTTGTTAACTCAGAATTGGTGCAAGGTTTCTTATTAATCCATTAGGGTGGGGGTGGTGACACCTTGAACAGTGAATGCTGTGCTGTCAGGATATTAGGGCAGCTATGCATCTTTCTCTAACAGCCAGCCTGCGAACTGTACATCAAGGCAGCCGCATAGCAGAAATGGTGTTGATATCAACCCAGTGGGCCATTACTTGCACCACTGGTACACACTCTTCAAGTCACTCTGTCCTTGCGGGGAGTGCAAACAGGCCAGCGCCTGTACTGTACTACCAGACTCCAGGAGTTAACAAACCACTCTCCAAAGCCCCACACTTGCTAATGGGACAACATAATGTGCTGTAGTTACACAGCTGAAAAATCCTGACAAAGTCTCATGTTGGACAACAAAGGCAGTTCCACTCTTTGCGTTGAATCGGGACTGTCTTGCTCATATATTGTTCATTTAGTGTTCAAATTGGGTGGGCCAGTAGTGATGCTGCATAGCAGCTATTGCATGGGAACTGTGGGCCAGAGGCTAATACTGCATGGGGAAAACAGATGGGCTATGTCTACACTCGCGGCTTCTTGCGCAAGAAATATGCAAATGAGGCTAAGTGTGGAATATCGCCGAGCCTCATTTACATACCTAATGAGCCACCATTTTTGCAGAAGAGGCTCTTGCACCAGAAGGAGCTGTCTACACTGCCCCTTCTTGTGCAAGAAAAACCCTCTTGCGCAATGCTGCTACGCTGATTATTTTCAGGAATAACAGCATTGCGCAAGAGGGTTTTCTTGAGCAAGAAGGGGCAGCGTAGATAGCTCATTCTGGTGCAAGAGCCTCTTCTGCAAAAATGGCGGCTCATTAGGTATGCAAATGAGGCTTGGCAATATTCCACGCTTAGTCTCATTTGCATATTTCTCGTGCAAGAAGCCACGAGTGCAGACATAGCCATGGAGATCAGTCAGGATGTTCTTTTTGTATTATGAAACTGGGAAGTTCTATTGAATGTCCCACTAAAATCCATACTATGCACATGCTCAAGTCTAAGGGTATGTCTACACTACAGCACTAATTTGAACTAACTTAGTTCGAATTAGTTAATTCGAACTAAGCTAATTCGAATTAGCGCATCTAGACCTAAAAACTAGTTCGAATTAGCGTTTTGCTAATTCGAACTAGCATGTCCACATTGAGTGGATCCTGAACCGAAGTTAAGGCTGGCCGGAACCAGTGCCGGCAGGGCATCAGCTTAGGACTTAGAGCATGGAGCTGCTGCCTCAGGCTAGCCGAGGGTTGTGCTTAAAGGGACCCGACCCCCACCCCGGCCAGACAGTTCTCAGGGTTCCCCGCTTGCTTGTCTACCTCGATGAGGGACAGCAAAGCAGTCCTGTCTTGGAGTGCCCTGAGTGCCCACACTCGGCACATCACAGCACTTGGCCATCAGCCCGGCTGCACTTGCCGCAGGCTGCCATCCGGGGGGGTCATTCGGGGGGCTGTCAGGATCCAGGAGGCCCTGCAGGAGAGCCTCCACCCCGAGGAGCCCGCAGAGCCACCCCAGTCCTCCCCATCGGGGGCTCGTGTCCCATTCCTCCCTCACCTCCTTCCACTTACCCTTCCCAAGCCCCCCTTCCTGATATAAAAAATAAAGGACACGTGTGTTCAAAAATAGAAACTCTCTTTATTTAACAAAACTGAGGGTGGGGGGGGGATTAACCTCTGGGGAGACTGGGAAAAGGAGGTGGGAGAGGGGAAGAGAGAGGGTGGGAGAGGGGAGGTGGAAACCTGGGAGGAGGGAGCTGGAAGGGGGAAGCCAGGGGAAGAAGGAGGAGGGGAAGTCTAAAACTATGGTACGCCATATCTTCAGTATTGTGTAGAGATGGGGTCTCCTCACCTCAAAAAAGATATTTTGGCCTTGGAAAGGGTTCAGAAAAGGGCAACTAAAATGATAAGGGGTTTGGAACTGGTCCCATATGAAGAGAGGCTAAAGAGACTGGGACTTTTCAGCTTAGAAAAAAGGAGACTGAGGGGGGATACGATAGAGGTCTATAAAAGCATGAGTGGTGTGGAGAGGGTGCATAAAGAAAAGTTCTTCATTAGTTCCCATAATAGAAGGACTAGAGGACACCAAATGAATGAATGGGTAGCAGGCTTCAAACTAATAAAAGAAAGTTCTTCTTCACAAAGCAAATAGTCAACCTGTGGAACTCCTTGCCACAGGAGGCTGTGAAGGTGAGAACTAGAACAGAGTTTAAAGAGAAGTTAGATAAAGTCATGGAGGTTGGGTCCATGGAGTGCTATTAGCCAGGGGGTAGGAATGGTGTCCCTGGCCTCTGTTTGTGGAAGGCTGGAGATGGATGGCACGAGACAAATGGCTTGGCCATTGTCTTTGGTCCATCCCCTCCGGGGTACCTGGTGTTGGTCGCTGTTGGCAGACAGGCTACTGGGCGAGATGGATCTTTGGTCTGACCCAGTATGGCCGTTCTTATGTTCTAAGCTCAGGGCTCAGGGTTGGGGGTCTCACTGGACCAACTTGATTTTCATGCAACCCTGCTCCTGGATTCGCATGTGGCCTTTGGTGGCCAGGCTGGCAGCTATCCTGCCCTAGACGGCTACTTTACTGTGCCTAGTGCGGAGATTGTGGACGTTGGAGGCCTCCCCCCAAACCTGGATGAGGTCCACGATCTCCACACTAGACCAGGCGGGCGTCCGCCTCTTGCGGCCCCGGGCAAGCTCCTGGGAGCCGTCAGCCTGGTCCTGGGAAGAGGGGGAGGGCTGGGTGGCAGTGGGTGGCTGGTTCGTGCTGTGCCAGGTGCAGGGTCTGCTGTCTGGGTGCTGGCAGGCTTGCACCTGGCACGGGCACCATAACCAGACTGTGGCCCTTTAAGGGCTCCGGGGCCGGGAGGGGGGCAGACGAGTTTCCCTGACTTGGCCCAGAGTGGCCACCAGGGCAACCTGGGAAGGGCTAGCCTCCCACTAGTTCGAATTAAGTGGCTACACAGCCCTTAATTCGAACTACTTAATTCGAACTAGGCGTTAGTCCTCGTAGAATGAGGTTTACCTAGTTCGAATTAAGCGCTCCGCTAGTTCGAATTAAGTTCGAACTAGCGGTTTGCGTGTGTAGCGCCTATGAAAGTTAATTCGAACTAACAGCTGTTAATTCGAATTAACTTTGTAGTGTAGACATACCCTAAGCATTACCCCTTACTAAGATTACAGTGTTGGGTTTTCATCTTGAAATATTTGCACCTGTTGGAGCCACTGTCATCAGTCCATGAGAAGCTCCAGCACTCATGCTAATTTCTGCTTGAGCCAGAGGAAGTTCCCCTCTGATTAGTTGCCTCCCCTCAAGGGAAGACTAGACCCTCAGAGGTGCTACAGGAGGCAGGGTGAGCTCTGCCCCTTCCCCTCGAGTTGGGGGAGAAGCCCATACACCATTCTTACCAAGAGTGGAGGAGGAGGTTGCATAAAGAGCCAGCACCTCAGGCATCTCAGCTTCTAACTTCCTCTCCGAAAAATGGGTCAAGCTGTATTTTACTCCCTTCGTCCATCCCTGCCACACTGAGCTTGGGAAAGAAAAGGGGGGTGAACAACCCCTGGAATTGCAGGAGGTGGGAAGGTGCATTAAGGGGCAGAGGCAGAGTTGATGTAGGTACTAAGTTTGGGTGCAGAATTAATTGCTGTTCTGCTGGATAGCCAGATATGGGGCTCTAGAGGAATGAGCTGGTGTGAGGGTTGGGGGTGGCACTGCACAGGATTAATTAAGTTTGGGGAGAAGCTGGAAGCTCCACACCATTGGGCAGCCAATCAAAAGCACCTTACTGCATGCATTGGGGGAGAAATGATAGCATCGTAACTGCTCTGCACATATTGAGATGGGCAGGGGAGACCAAAAACCACAGTGACCTTTGGACCAGTCTTATTATTTTGGAGTCTGACTTATAAGAGAGAAAAAAAAAAAGCATAAGCAAGTATTTGCAAGTTCCCAATTATCTGAGTGGCCCCAGAGGAGGCGGTGTGAAGTTATATCAACTCCACCTGCATGGTGGCTCATAGGATTCCAAACTGTGTCTGCTTGCTTCAAGCAGGTATTTGTTGCTGGCATCTCCTGTGCCCTAAAATGTTAATGATTCTCTGTGTAAGGGGATATTTTAAGATAAGAGAAATGTGTCTCAAAGGTAAGAGAATGTCCAGATTTTTTTTACAAGGGCAGGAGGAATAGGTTGTAGTGTGCACCCTGAAACTAGTTCCCTCTCTTATCTGTGATCAGGGCCTTTTTACTAGACTTTTATGGGGAAGAACTTTGTTACTACTAGGATACTCTTCTAGATTAACTTCTTCACTGGTTTTCTCTGCTCTGAATGGTAGCTCCTCAGTGTATCCCACTAATGAACATTTTCCAGTGTGAATATTTTGCAAGAGAGCTGACTGAGAGAACATGCAAATAGAGGTATGAAAAACTCAGTAGTTTGGGCTCTCAAGTATTTTGTAAATGTTTTACTCACTTTTCGTTCACATGGCATTTACACCTTGAGTGATAAGGTCAAATTCATCAAGTTTTCCGGGTTTCCACATACAATAACTTAGCCCAGGTGGGGATTGGTTTGAAACTTAAATCCAAGGTGGTTTGAAGTGTTTGAAAGCCTTAGCAAGCCTGGGCTGATAGCAATATCTATCATTAGGACAGCTAAGTTTCATATGTTTTTTAACGTTAGTGTTAAGTGCTAAACCCATATGCTACTACAACATAGCTACTTCCAGCTGTAAACAAAACAATCCCATCCACCAAAACCCCTCCTTTTTGCACTTGAACAGTGAAGCAACACATTTGCTCTTTGTGGGATTCAGCAAGACAAAATATAGATCACCTACCAGACATTTCTACAATATTTTATTCTTTAATGATTTAAAAAATGAGCCTTGCCTTTTTGTCCTTAATGTTAACTGAGCCAAGAAACCATTTCCCCAGAAAAAATAAATAGCTGTGGTCATTGCTCTTATGTCTGCTAGTGTAAAGGTCAGTGCTATGACATATTTATGGGGCTTGCTGTTCACAGCTGTTAGGATGATTGGAGGGCTGTTACAAATCACTATCTGTCTTGTCTTGTAAACTTAAGATGGGGAAATCATAAGAATTCTGTGTGCATCATCAGCTTACTTCAACAAACTCCAAAATTCATCCTGTTCCCTTCACATTTACCTTAGTCAAATGAGTTGTTTTTGCCTGCAAAATCCTTAATATTCCAGCTCAGTTTAGGACAGTTCTTCTAAGATACATGTTTTCTCTAGCATATGAATCTGTTCTCTACTACATTAGATCAAATACTTTTTAATTAATTCATTAAATACAGCACAGTTAATTCATTAGTGAAGGGATCATCTGGGAAGTGCAACTTCATGAGTTTGCTACCAGTGCGTTTACTGCATTCGATTATATTCTAATGTAATTAAGGTTTAAATTTAATGGGATAAAGGAGAAAAAAAACACTTTATTTTTGGGTAATGAAAATGGAAGAAATTTGAAATATATGGCTATGCTATTACTATGCATGCTCATTTGTTGAATGGCTGTCTCAGGACTATACTGATAGTCTGTGTTACAGCAGAGTGGGTGGGAAG
The DNA here is from genome assembly GCA_032595735.1 of Pelochelys cantorii. Classification (NCBI taxonomy): domain Eukaryota; kingdom Metazoa; phylum Chordata; order Testudines; family Trionychidae; genus Pelochelys; species Pelochelys cantorii. Next base: position 19,685,975 of record CM064338.1, read on the forward strand.
ATGTGGAGTAAAATATTTCATAAAATAAGCTGTCAGTGTGTATTAATAGTTCCAATGCTTGGATGCACAAGGGGATTCATGAGAGGGGCCATGCTCACGCTGCTATGGTGTCTGTGCAGGTAACCAGGGCCAAAAAGGGCGCAAAAAGACTGTTTTCCATTGATTTCAAGCAAGTGGGGAGGGAGTAGAAGAGCACATTATGGGACACTGAAGACATGACCCCGGAACTACTTGCTGCATAGTTTTGGTCCCGGTGTTCACCCGAAGCATAACCCAGAATGCAAAATGGCACAGGCACTGAGGGATAACTACTCACAGTGCATTGCTCTCAAAGTTGATAGCAGTCTCTCTAGTGGGGACATGCTACTTTGAGCTACGTTGAATTCTTGTGCACAGTGGGGACACGGACCTTCAACTTTACAAAATCAGGTGGTAGAACTGACCTTCATATCTGGTAGTATTGACATGGCCTTAGTAAAGTTTTGTTTCCTTTCTTGCAAAATGGTCCTGAGATTTTAGCTAGGGAAAGAGAGGCTGTATAGTGGTCACCAGAGGATCACTTTGAGAAAACAACAAACTTTTTCCACTTGCTGAAATCAGTGGTGGAGGACCTTGGGGAAGGAGAGTGGTTGTTCTCAACATTGATGGGCAGCAGTATTTGCTGATAAGTATTTATGAGATTGCATTCAGCCTGAGCTTTCAAATATCTTAGTCCCATCCTGATGAAAGGCAGCATGTGATGAATGTTTGATCCCCAAGTGCAAGAACTGTAGTGCATCTGATGCCATCAATGAGGCCATTTATCTGTGCCAAACGCACGTGTTTTACTTTACTTGGTATGTTCCACAGATCCTTGGCTTTGTGGTTGATGAGATTAACTGTGATCAATCACTAACTCTTGCTATGGTATCTTGAGCTCTGCAATGCTAGTTCCAGTAATACATGTCTCCAAGTAACAGCTTACAGGGTTGTCTTAAAATGCAGGTAGAAATGAGGAATAATAGAAGCAAAAGATATTTATAAAAACTGTTTTATTTCAGTAGGAGCTGGAGCAATTTGTATAGGATGAGGGGCTGGGGCTGTTTCTGGTACAACTGTAAACATATGTGGACCATGTTCTGTCTCCTTCATGGATCCAGTATCTAGTTCCCTGGCTTTAATCACTGGGGTTTTATAAAGGGTCCAGACCAACGTGACTTTTGGGGAGATCAGAATTCAGGTAAAGCACTTTTGCTCTCCCCTATGGCCATAGCTTTTTTTATGCTGCACAGCACAGTGCCACTGAGAAAATCTGGCCTTCATATTTAAAGCATCAGAGCACAGAGTTCTCTAAAGTAACAGAGAAAGCACACATGTCAGAAGGAATATTGATGAATGGTCCTGAAGGAGCAGAGATAAATGCTGAATCTCTTTGGCTGACCCAGCAGAGTCAATTAGGATGAAAGTTAAGGATAATGAAAGTAATCAGTGGACTTTTGGATGCTATACATCTCTGTGGCAGTGATAGAAACTAGATCAGGATTTTTTTCACAGGTAGGAGAACAGAAAATAGTTTATGTAGGATTTTAATTATACAGTTGTTGTCTGGAAAAGCCTTAAAATATGCATAGAAGTGACTTAGGATTGTTTGTTAACTCCCTGCTCCCTCCCTCCCCCCAACAAATGGGCCCAGACCCTCCATATGTTGAGCAGCCAGAAACTATTTTTGGTTTAAATCTATGTCGGTGTAGTTATGTCACTCTGGGTTTGAAAAATCCACATCCTTGAGCAAGATAGCTATTGGGACCCAATCCCCAGTATAGACACAAGCAGGTTGATGGAAGAATGCTTTCATTGCCTAGCTACCATAACCTTTCTTTTGGTCTCAGAGTGGTAGTGCAGGGTGAACTATGAGTAAACAAAGACATTAACTCAGGCCTGGGCAAAATACAGCCTGCGGGCTGGCTCCAGCCCACCAAGCCACCAGATCTCCTGCCAAGGCAAGCTCCCCGCTTGCCCTGCTCCACCCGCATGCTGCTCAGAACCGCGGCTGCGGGGCGCCTTTTCTTTAAAAACTGTGAGTCCGTAGGAGAGTGGGGAAAGCTTTAGGAGCTGCTCCCGCCCCCAGCACAATTCCATTGGCCAGTTTCTGGCCAGAAATGAGCCAATGGGAGCTGCCTTTTTCAATAACAGGTAGCCATGAAGCACAAAGGACTCCAGAGCACATGGCTGCTGCCTGTGTGGGGGTGAGACAAGCAGCAGTGTTCCCTCTAAACTGCACTGCAGCACAGCTTCACAGGCGATTAATCAGCCCTGCCCAGTCAGAGGCTCAGGGCTCCCTGCAGGGAGCTGACCGGCTGGGTGGGGCTGATTAATCATCTGTGAAGCTGTGCTGGTTGGCAGCTTAGAGGGAACACTTGCAGGCAGGGAGGCTGATTCAGGAATGGCTGCTGGCTGGTAAGTCTTTCAGGCATAGCCTGCCTCTGGCACCCCAGTGCCTCCTTTCCCCAACCCTCTGTCCCCCACTCTTGCCCCCTGCTCCACATACCCAAATCCTCTGCCCCCCTCCTGTACCCATATCCCCTCCCAGATCCGGCACCCCAATTGCCTGCCCCAGATCACAGTCCCCACCTGCCCTAGCTCACAACCCAAATCCCTGCACCCCCTCCTGTTCCCCAGTTCCCTGCCCTAAGTCACAATCCAACCCCCTGCATCCCCAGTCCAGTGCACCAGGTCACAGCTGCCTCCTTCACCCAAAGTCCCTCCCTTAACCCAAGCTCCCTTCTGCACTCAACTTCCATCCCAGACCCTGCACCTCCTACATAAATATCCTGGAAGATTGCAGCCCTCAACCACTTTCCAAATTCTTGGAGTGGCCCCCCATCAAAAATTATTGCCCACCCCTGCATTAACTGGATGTTGCATTATAAAGCCAGCCTTCCCTGCATTTAATACCTCATTTTTACATCAAAAGCTAAGTATGGGACACTTCTAGTCTACTTAATTAGCCTCATTGGCATTGGTCCTACAATTGACAGGTACTTCCCCCCCCCCTTATTTTTCTGTTATTCCTCTCCAGCTCATCTGATGAAGTGGGTTTAGCCCATGAAAGCTCATGATACTTTCTTTAGGTGTAGGCCATGTCTATGTTACGCTAGCATAGCAAAGGTACCATAGCTATGCAGGTATAATTCTTGTAGATTTCACTTGTAGATTCAGTCTACACTACAATTGAATCTCATCCTGGTTAAGTCAAAACAGAGAAAGCTACTAGAGACTGAATACAAGTAGGAATATAAAGCAGGGGTGGCCAACCTAAACATGCGAAGGAGCCAGAATTTACCAATGCACATTGCCAAACAGCAACAGCCCTGATGATCTCCCCAGCACCACTCTCTGCACATCCCGCCCACTGGCAGCTCCACTGGTCAGTGCCTCCTCCTTTTCCTCCTGCCCACTGTGACTAGCTCTTTCCCAGTGGGAGACACTGGAGGGGGGAAGCATGGGTGTGACAGGCTCAGTGGAGAGGGTAGGAAGTGGCAGGATCCTAGGGGGAAGGGTGGAGGGGGACAGCGCTTAGGGCAGAGCTGGGGGTTGAAGAGTGAGCACCCTCCAGCCCAGTGGAACGTTGGCACTTGTAGCTCCAGCCCTGGATTTGGTACCTACAAGGAGCCACATATTAACTTCTGAAGAGCCGCATGTGGCTCTGGAGCCACAGGTTGGCCACGCCTGATCTAAAGCATAGAGTTAGTATTAAACAGAATGCTTTTAAACATATAACCCATTGGATAAGGTTTGTGAGATGTACAAATTGTAAAAGAAATTAATAGAAAGGTAATTGTCACTTAATTACAATATAGGCCAGAAAACAAAGAAGGGGCAGATTGCTATTGTAAAACCTGTTACAATGGTGAATGAATGACAGGAGATGTGAGCAGAGAACAGGTCTTCTGCAAAGTAGATAGAACGGAACCAGAAATGTGCTGTAAAGAAACGCTGCTTGGGTTGAATATATTGCTTCTGCCTTTAAGAGGGCCCTGCTTCATGCTCTTTTTAGTGACAGAACTTGCATTGACTTGATCGGGAGGCCTGCCTACGTAAGAAGTGATATGTAATGCGTCAGGAGTGATGTGTAACTTGTTTGTACCTATGTATAAAAAAGTACCTCAAGGGAGCTGTATTTGTTTGACTTAGGGGGCCGTTGCAAATCCCATGCTACTAAGTAAAGGCATTGTCTTGGGCACAGTCTTAGCCTAATTGTAAATATTTGATCCTGAGAAGCTATTATTGTGCTTTGTTTACTGGTGCCTTCAAACCTTATCTAATGTTGTGGTCTTTGGGGACTCTCTTGGAGTCTTAGGTACAGGTCATCTATGCATACAGCTGAATAGTTATCATCATTGAACAGAGCAAAATACCCATCAAGACACCACACGGGTAACTTCTGAGAACCACAATAGTGATCTGAACTGCTAATCTGGTAAGCAAGCAGAGCAGAGTGCTTAGGGAAAGGATGGCATTCTTGCTAAAGAAAATAAAATGAAAGGCACAACCAGGATGATATAAGGAAAGAGAGGGACCTTTTCATGGATGTGGAATTGAAGGCTACAGAATCTGCAGTTTTTCAACATAAGTCCTTAAGCTTCTGTGCACGGAAAATTTCTATTCTGCCATGTGTCTGTAATGCCCTCTTAAAGTGGGCCTAATTATGTAGCAGAATTTAAAGCACTGTGATAAATTTAGGAAGACATTTGCTTCCCTGCGACTGTGATCTAGCTATGTTCAAAGTAAACACACCATCGCGCACATCTAGTTTGCTCTGCCTTGGATTTGAATTAAGATAAATTACAGTGGAATTTCCTCTTTGCTTTGTGAATCTTGTTAGTAGACCAGGATAAAAGTCAATGCTATGAGAAACAGAAAGCTTGGCCCTGGTGCTGGGAGAGAGCGTCTTTTCTCTATGTTTTTGGGACAGTAAAGGTCAGACAAGTGAAATCATCAGTGCAGTTCTGTGTCTGACTTCACAAATGGACTCCTGGGTATCCTCAGAGGAGGTATACTCCATTCATGCACAGAGACTCCCGTGGGAATGAAAAAATGTCATTAGTTTATCTAGGCCATGCTCACGGAAGAAGAAAATCAGCAGCATGTCCATATTCCTTAGGTAGCCTGCTGTATAAACTCCTTGCGTTCCCAGTTCTCAGCTGTTACTAGGGCAAATACCAAATGTCTCCCATTGCCCTGTGCATCTTCCAGCAGCACTTTGATGGATCATGTGCATTGTATTGCTGTTAGTAAAACTAGTTTAGTGATGCCATTAACACAGATTGTATGTCAGATCCTTGGCTAACATGCCAGCTGAACGTCTATCTGATTAGCCTTAGCCTGGGAATGGCTTTGTTAGCTCCCCAGGTGACTTATACTGTTATTTCTTTAACTGTTCTATATTGAATCTATTAATGACAAGACATTTGGAGGAAAACTTTATCATACTTCTTGGAAATGTATGAAAGTATGGTGAAAACAGCTTGTGCTGTTGAAATGGTTTTCACCATTTGGCATGTTAACCACATGTACTGGAAGCAGATTATTTAGTACAATTCTTGCAGTATTTCTTAATCAAAATATCTGAGTAGGCTGTGAGCTTTTTTTCTCTTCTGTTGACAACAGCTCTCAACTTTCATCCATCACAGTAGTGAAAGTTCTTGGGCTGGAATGTTTTACTCTGTCGTGTGCCCTGTCTTCCCAGAGTTCCAATGGGAAAGAACTCCATGGGTTGAATATGGGTTCTTGGCAAAACAAAACCTCTGCATCCCGAGCTCCCCTCTTTGTTGAAAGATTGCAGTGCTAAACAAAGAGCGTTGATCTTAATTATCTGAACAGCTTGTATAATTTTTATTCATAGACATTTGTATGACACTCACCATTGTGGAGTCCTTGTGTCTCTCAAACATCAGTGAATTAATGCTCTCAATATCCTTGTTGTACAGATGGAAAGTAAGGCACGATGAATAAGTGACTTGGCAAGAAATCAGTAATAGAGCTGGGAAAAGATGTTTATTAAGTACCTACTGAATAACAGAAGTCAGGCTACTTATCAGTAACTTGGTAGTTAGAAGGCTAAAATTGCTCTAATTCCTTGCTATCCTCTTATTGTTATTTGGTATGGAATTGCCTAAGGGGACGTTTTTATTAGAAACTCTTCAGTGGGATAGCTATAGGTAGACAGTGATGGAAGGGGTTGTAGTAAATCTACCTGTCTGAGAGCCAGTAACTAGATTGACAGAGGAATTGTTCCATTGATCTAGCAGTTGCTGGGGCTTAACTATGTACCTCAGAGTGTAAATTTTTCACACTCTCTGAATGACATAGCTAGCACAACCTAATTTTGTCATGTAGACCGCCTCGACATGGTACTTCCCTTAGGAACAAGATGGAGGCTAAAGTCACTATCCACTGTGACAGTTAAATAAAACATTCAAGAATGGGACCTATTATTAAAGCTATAAATCACAGTTCAGTGGCTTAAATGCTAATTTTGCTATTGATTCAGCTATATTGCCAAGCATGCATGACAAACAGGGTTTAAGACAGAAGCAAGAGATCAAAATTAATGGCAAAATAAATTATCAGGATATTGAACTGAACTATCTCCTAAAGGTGGGAAAGAGGAAGAAAACAATTGCAGAATTTATTTGGGGCGAGCTGGCCCAAAATTGCACACTACATTTTATTTACAAATTAACATGACTTGAGTCAATGTAATTGGCAAACGAATCAGCTTATAATTCCAGATTTGCAAAGAGTTGTTTGTAAACCTGGGTTAACCTGTGCTGTTCACCTACTGTCTCTAGGCATTCAAGCCGTTCAGCTGCAAACCTTGATGTCACTTCTCTTCCCCTCCCCCCAAACAGAGTACAAAAGCATGAAGTTGCACCTTCCTCACAGTAGGTCCAGGATTAACATAAAAGACCCATTTGCATACAGAGCAGATTAATTACAATATGATAGTTTACAAAGCTGAGTTCCATTACAGAATGGTTTAGGAGAAGCCAAGTACTATGATCTGAACACAGGATTGGGGCCTCCCTGTCTCCTCAGGCTAGAGCAAGTCACTTAAATTCTCTGCTAGTTTCATGTAAATAATGGGGATAAATGCTTTGTCATAGTCCTCAGAAGATGCTGTGAAGATTAATAATGTTTTGCACTTACTGTTTTTTTTTTTCCCTCAAGGGCTCAAAATCTGGCACTGGAGTGAATACATTTCACTCTCCATTACTAATGGACAACTGAGACACAGGTGTGTTATCACTATTAATTTTATTTTGGTCCTCGTGTGAACCCTTCTCAAGGAGGCCAGAAACTCCAGCATTCCCAAGGGAAATCATCACTCCCCCACCTTCTGGGAAAGAGCAGCAAATCAGGGTTGCTGCAAGAGGGAGGGTTTTTTTTGGGTAGGAGTGTGAACAGGTTGAATATGCAGTGACCTACAAACTAGCTGATTTCAGTAGAAGAGGAAACAGATATGTGAAGCCTATATTTCTTAAAAGCCAAGAGGAAGGGCTGCAATTCTTGTATAAGGTTTCCCTGCATGATCACTGTCCTTGGACATTGTATGTCCAATAGTACAGTTGCTCAGAGGTTCAGTCATCAACAGAATTTCTGCTCCAAAAACTAAGGTTTCTATCCCCTGCAAATATCCTTTATACAGTAGAACTCCAGACTTCCAAACTGGTCAACCGCATACCACTTTTTAAACCGGAAATACACAATCAGGTAGCAGCAGAGGAATAAAAAAATATAGAAGTGTGTTAAATGTAAACTCCTAGAAAAATAAAGGGATTTAAAAAAAAAGATTTAACAAGATAAGGAAATTTTGTGTTAGCTTTGTTTAAATTAAAATGGTTAAAAAATGGCATTTTCTTCTACGTAGCAAAGTTTCAAAGCTAAATTAAGACAATGTTTGGTTGTCAGCTTCTGAAAGAACAGCCATAATGTTTTGTTCAGAGTTATGAACATTTCAGCGTTATAAAAGGAAGAGATGGGATCCACCTAACAAAGAGAGGAAAGAGCATCTTCGCAGGCAGGCTTGCAAACCCAGTGAGGAGGGCTTTAAGCTAGGTTCGTTGGGGGACGGTGACCAAAACCCTGACGGGAGTGGGGAAGTCAGATACTGGGAAGAAATGCAAAGAGAAACGAGCAACAAAGGTGGACCCCAGATTCGAATGCAGAGGGTAGGGTGATCTAAGGTGTTTGTACACCAATGCGAGAAGCCTGGGTAACAAACAGGAAGAATTGGAGGCCCTGGCCCAGTCCAAGAACTACGATTTGATTGGGATAACAGAGACTTGGTGGGACTACTCGCATGACTGGAGCACTGTCATGGAAGGGTATAAACAGTTCAGGAAGAACAGGCAGGGGAGAAAAGGAGGAGGAATTGCACTGTATGTAAGAGAGCACTATGATTGCTCAGAACTCCAATATATAGAGGGAGAAAAGCTTGTTGAGAGTCTGTGGGTCAAGTTTAGAGTTGTAAGCAACAGCAGTGATGTTATGGTTGGTGTCTGCTACAGGCCGCCGAATCGGGTGGATGAGGTAGATGGGGCTTTTTTCTGACAACTGAGAGAAGTTTCCAGATCACAGGCCCTGGTTCTTATGGGAGACTTTAATCACCCTGACATCTGTTGGGAGACCAATACGGCAGTACACAGACAATCCAGGAAGTTTTTGGAGAATGTTGGGGATAACATCTTGGTACAAGTGCTGCAGGATCTGACCAGAGGCTGTGCGCAGCTTGACCTGCTGCTCACAAACAGGGAGGAGCTAATAGGGGAAGTAGAGGTGGGTGACAACCTCAGAAGCAGTGATCATGAGATGGTAGATTTCAGGATCCTGACCAAAGGAAGAATAGAGTAGTAAAATACATACCTTGAACTTCAGAAAAGCAGACTTCGACTCCCTCAGAGACCTGCTGGGCAGAATCTCCTGGGATGCTATCATGAAGGGGAAAGGAGCCCACGAGAGCTGGCAATATTTTAAAGAAGCCTTATTGAAGGCACAGAAAGAAACCATTCCAATACGTAGCAAGAGAAGCAAATATGGTAGGAGACTGGATTGGCTTACCGGGGAAATCCTTGGTGAACTTAAGCACAAAAATGGAGCTTACAAAAAGTGGAAACTTGGACAGATGACTATGGAAGGGTATAAATGTATAGCTCAAGAATGCAGGGGAGTTACCAGGAAGGTGAAGGATAACAAGAAAGGGAGGTGAAGGATAACTCGCAAGGGAGGTGAAGGATAACAAGAAAGGTTTCTATAGGCATGTTAGCAAAGAAGAAGGTGATCAGAGAGGGGGTGGGGCCCCTACTGGATGAGGGTGGTAACCTAGTGACAGATGATGTGGGGAAAGCTGAAGTACTTAATGCTTTCTTTGCCTCTGTCTTCACAGACGAGGTCAGCTCCCAGACTAATGTGCTAAGTGACGCAATATGGGACAAAGGTGGCCAGCCCTTGGTGGGGAAAGAACAGGTTAAGAACTATTTAGAAAAGCTAAACCTACATAAATCCATGGGTCCGGACTTAATACATCCAAGGGTACTGAGGGAGTTGGCAAATGTCATTGAGGAGCCTTTGGCCATTATCTTTGAAAAGTCGTGGAAATCAGGAGAGATCCTGGATGATTGGAAAAAGGCAAATATAGTGCCCATCTTTAAGAAAGGGAAGAAGGACGACCCAGGGAACTATAGGCCGGTCAGTCTTACCTCAGTCCCTGGAAAAATCATGGAGGGGATCCTCAAGGAATCCATTCTGAAGCACTTGGAAGAGGGGAAGGTGATCAAGAATAGTCAGCATGGATTCATGAAGGGCAAGTCATGCCTGACCAATCTGATTAGCTTCTGTGATGAGGTAACTGGCTCTGTGGATATGGGAAAGTCAGTGGATGTGATATACCTTGACTTTAGCAAGGCTTTTGATACGGTCTCCCACAATATTCTTGCCAGCAAGTTAAGGGAATGTGGATTGGATAAATGGACGGTAAGATGGATAGAAAGATGACTGGAAGGTTGGGCCCAGTGGGTAGTGATCAATGGCTTGATGCCAGGATGGTGGTTGGTTTCTAGGGGAGTGCCCCAAGGTTCGGTTTTGGGACCAGTTTTGTTCAATATCTTTATTAATGACCTGGATGAGGGGATGGATTGCACCCTCAGCAAGTTTGCAGATGACACTAAGCTAGAGGGAGAGGGTAGATACGCTGGAGGGCAGGGATAGAGTTCAGAGTGACTTAGACAAATTGGAGGACTGGGCCACAAGAAATCTGATGAGGTTCAACAAGGACAAGTGTAGAGTCCTGCACTTGGGACGGAAGAATCCCAAGCATTGTTACAGGCTGGGGACCAACTCGCTAAGTAGCAGTTCTGTAGAAAAGGACCTGGGGATTACAGTGGATGAGAAGCTGGACATGAGTCAACGGTGTGCCCTTGTAGCCAAGAAGGCTAATGGCATATTAAGGTGCATTAGGAGGAGCATTGCCAGTCGATCCAGAGATGTGATTATTCCTCTTTACTCGACTCTGGTGAGGCCACATCTGGAGTATTGTGTCCAGTTCTGGGCCCCCAATTACAGGAAGGTTGTGGATGCATTGGAGAGGGTCCAGCGGAAGGTAACCAAAATGATTAGGGGGCTGGAGTATATGACCTACGAGGAGAGGCTGAGGGAGTTGGGTCTATTTAGTCTGCAGAAGAGAAGAGTGAGGGGGGATTTGATAACAGCCTTCAACTTCCTGAAGGGAGGTTCCAAAGAGGCTGGAGAAAGGCTGTTCACAGTAGTGATGGATGGCAGAACAAGGAACAATGGTCTCAAGTTGTGGTAGGAGAGGTCCAGGTTGGATATTAGGAAAAACTATTTCACTAGGAGGGTGGTGAAGCACTGGAATGGGTTACCTAGGGAAGTAGTGGAGTCTCCATCCCTAGAGGTATTTAAATCTTGGCTTGACAAAGCCCTGGCTGGATTGATTTAATTGGGATTGGTCCTGCCTTGGGTAGGGGGCTGGACTTGATGGCCTTCGAAGGTCTCTTCCAGCTCTATGGTTCTATGATTCTATGATAAACAGACTCCATTTCTGAGGTGCTCAATAACTTTGAGATTCTACTATAGTTGTAGTACTCTTAATCTTTGTGGGTCAGCCACAAGGGGACAGAAGTATGTATAATTGCTCTCTCTCTCTCTCTCTCTTCCCCTCTTACTAGTTAGTACTTTAGAGAGTTGGAGACTTTGCCTACACTCAGTTTTGTCATCAAAATCTGCCTTTTGGCGACAAAACAGTGGGAGCATTCATACTGCAATGTGACTTTTGTTGGGAAAAATACCCAATTTTGGTGACAAAAAACTTCCTCCCCTATGAGAGACTCCCCCCCCCTTTATTGTCAGCAAAGAACCAATATAGACTCTGCTGGGTTTTTTTTTTTGACAGAACTGGCTTCCCCCAGTATCCCACAATACTTATCTTGATGGCTATGCTCAATGTTTTGATTTCTGCCACCCTGTATTCACGCACCCCTGCCCTTTCAAAGCTCTAGCAAGTATCTGAGGCTCCATCGATGGAGCCATGTAAAATAGTTTACTTGGCATAGTCAAAGAAGTGGGGATTTAAATAATCCCTGCTTCATTAAAATAAACATGGCCGCCGTGCTATGCCGACGATCAGCTGATCTGGCACAGTGCAGCAGTCTAGACGTGGCGCGGTCGACAAGGGAAGCCTTTGCAGGCATACCAGAGCGGTCAACAAAGGCTTCCCTTGTCGACTGCGCCGCGTGTAGACTGCCGCGCTGTGCCAGATCATCTGATCGTCGGCACAGAGCGGCGGCCATTTTTATTTTAATGAAGCAGGGATTATTTAAATCCCCGCTTCTTTGACTATGCCGAGTAAACTGTTTTACATGGCTCCGTCGATGGAGCCATGTAGTCTAGATGTACCCTGACAGATGAGTGAGCTGCTCTGTTTGGGGAACAAACAAAGAACAAATCATTGGAATATTCCTGTTCTGCCCTGCACGAGGAACACCGTGGCAGGCAGGGAGAGGGGGACAGCTGCTGTGCTGCTTTGACATTCCTCAGCATGGAGAACTCAGAGCAACTCATGATGCTGCTCCTGGCAGCAGAGGAGGCTGTGGGAGAACTTGGAGGGAATCCCAAGATGTGAAGGGATCAGCTCTGCCTTCCCACAACACTGCACTGTGGGATATCCACAGTGCATTGCTCACATTGTCAATGACAGTGCCCTCAGTGTGGAGACGATCTGTTGATAGAGCAAGTGTGAATACCCTCTGGTGATTTTTGTTTTGTCAACTATTGGCTGTCGACATAAGTTTTGTCGTCCTTAGGACTTAGTTCGGATTAACTTTAAACTGCTGCGTGTAGCCGCGGGCAGTTAGTTCGGACTAAGGGGGATTTAAAAATGGCGGCCGGACGGGAACATGCAAATAAAGCCCGGGATATTTAAATCCCGGGCTTCATTTGCAACCCCGGTTCCCTGATTTGCCTACCTAGCTCGAACTAACGAGCTAGTGTAGACATACCCTTACTTTTCAAGGTCTGGTTCCTTGGCAATTCCCTTTAATTGATTGGCAAGGTGGCTGGTTTTTTTTTCTAATTCATACTCTCCATTTTGAAGGGTTACAATATTTAAACCATCAAGCAAATAGAAAAACAATGATCTTTTACTAGCTGGTTTTACAGGTTCAGTTCCTGATTTTGGTATTGCCAAGCTGTGAAGTGTTTAGATCTGGATTTTCAGTTTAACACCCATTTTTAGATTTGCTAAGGTTTTTTTTGAGCTCCTTTTTAAATATTTATGTAGGAAAGAAAGTAAAATATGTCTATATTTCATTCAAAAGGAATAAGCTACATTGCATCCAGTGTTTATTGCTGTTCAGATTATTATGATCCATTTTAGCACCTTGTATAGTGTGAACTATTTGTATAAGTTTAAAACGCTATCCTCATTAAGACAGAATAATATGTTCATTAGCACACATCACACCGAGAACAGGAGGTTTATGGAAGGCTAGGTCTACACGGCAGCGGTAAGTTGGAAGAAGAAATGCAATTTGTGATATGCAAATTGTGTATCTTTTTCCACTTTAGTGTCGAAAGAGACTTTTCCAAAATTTGGCGCATCTATATAGCGCCAAATTTCAGAAAAAAGTCCTCTTTCGACACATCCCTTCTTCCTTGTATTGCAGGGATGGTGAAAGAGCACATCTGTTTTTTCGAAAATTTTTCCGAAAAAGTGGATGTATTCCTTGGATGCGGCATTGCTTTTAAGGCAAAACAATTTTTTTATAGTAGTTTTTTAATTAGTATTAGTGGGGTTTGCACTATTATGGTGTTTTTCTATGAATATCTGTTATTTTTAGTTTTTTATTTTTTTGTTTTGCTATGCTAAGCTGGGTTTGATTATATTTTGTTTTAATCGATAAATGCTGGGGTTTTTTTTAGAGTTGTTGATTTGCTTATATTTTTTGATTGGGATATATAGCAATTTTTGGCATTTTAATGTTAAGAATATTTGGTTTGGTTTTTGCATTTATTTTGTGTATATTTTTTATTTTTATATAAAATAAGGTTGATTGTTTTGTTACAGAGAAGCAATATGTATATTTGAATAAGGACATTAAATTATCATTAAAATAATTACTATTTTTATGTATTTCACTATTAATTTTAAATTTTAAAATAAAATAATGTTTTATTTTTTGCTTCGGAATTTGCTTTAGATATAATATTTTGGTGCACCTCTTTTGTCTCTTTTTTTTCTTTTAGAAAGGCTGGTGGGTAAAGTACACCGAGGCACATTACTTTGCATAAAGCTACATTTTAGCTGCATGGATATCTATATATTATTTTTTTAAGAATTTTTGAATGAGTTATCCACTCTCTGGATATTCTCATAATTTATATAATTGTGTTAGAGCAATATATTGAGAAGTAATTTGGGCTTGTAGTTGTAGTTTTATTTATTTATATATATATATATATATATATATAAACAGATGCATGACAGTATTAAGACAATTAATACTGTGTGAAACATAATAGACAGTATGCCCTTCGAAGTAGGGGAGCAGCCTGTAAAAATGTCATACTAGTGACAGGCTGTTGTTGATGTTTTGTTTTTTAGATTTAGCATTTTTAATATATTTTTATTAGCCTGCAATATTTGAATAACATGTTTGTTTATATTTTTATGCTTTTGTAAAAATCTGGTTTAGTTTTGTTTTTGTTAGTGATTAGTTAAATTATGCTAGTTTAGGTTAAGAGTAATAATTTTTTTTTACCAAAGTGGTGGTTATGGGTTGGAATGGTGTCCCTAGCCTCTGTTTCTCTGGAGGTGGGTGACAGGGGAGGGATCATGTGTAGATTACCTGTTGTGTTCCCTCCCTCCCTGGGGCATTTGGTATTGGCCACTGTTGGCAGACAGGATACTGGGCTAGATGAACCATTGGTCTGACTCACTATGGCCATTCTTATAGTTATTTGTGCTTTTTAAATACCTTTTGGTAAATAAGTGTGATTGTTATTATCTAACATGCTGGCATTTTATTTATATTTATTTATTTATTGGCTATTGATTTATTTATGTGTTTTTATTATACCATTTTATAAGGATTATTAATGGGAGTTACTTATGACTGACAGTAAGTGAATCATTTAAAAAATTTTCGTTTATGGGTGGTGCTTACCGATTAACTTTTCACATCCCTATTAAACGCTAGAAAATTTCTACTGTTAATATGAATATTCTTCGTAGGCATTGTTTACACCTTTCTCTGATTTAATTAAAACTAGTGCAGAAACTCTCTGTGGATATTCTCATTTTGATTTTAGCTTAAATTTGTTCCTAATTGACTTCAGCTAAAAGTGAGGGACGCCTGGTTGAACTTTAACAAAATTGGTTGAAAATCACATTTTAAATTAAACTCATGCAACTCTAGAGAAATCCTTAGTGTGAATAGTGAGCAGATAAAGGCCACTGTTATGGTTTTTATTGTCCAGTCTATGTAAAAGCCAGTTTTTGGCTTTAGTAAAAGGCTGACCTGCTCTAGGCTGGGGCTTCATTTCAAAATTTGGGGAGTATCATTAGCGAAAGCAAACAGTTTTGGTGTTTGTGCACAAGACTTGAGGTTGCAAGACATTTTTTATCTTGGGCCTTTGTGGATTTTTCTGCTTTCAATGAGAAAAGAATTCATTTCACAGTGAAAATGCTAGAATAAACCTGTCTCCTTTGACTTATGGATAGACAGAAATGTTTTGAGTAATACTGATATGTGAGACTAAGAAACTGGAGGGCAGGAATTCTGTCTGAGAGTTATCTGTTTCAGTGCTATTTAGAGCTGCAGAAATCGTAGCATTTTGTCCTTTTTCTGCCTGCTTTTCTGAATTGCTGGGGCTTGCTTTCATAGTTGGATGTCAGCTGCTGCTTGTCGCATCCTGATATGGTGGGAATGTCAAAGCTGGAGTGCACCAAACAATGTAACATTCAAAGATCAGATCTGAATGATTGTCTCCACCCTTGAAATTATTTCCATATCAGGATGAAGTGAGCAGATGCTCACCAGCTAATCTCAAAGTAAGAAAACAAATGGTAACAATTTGTGTCTTAAATTTGGACTGTGCTTGGGCTGAGGGAATCCAGGAATAGAGCCTAGTTCTTTGTCATAGAAGAATACACCTTAAGACTGCCGGCCTGATACCAGAATGTAAATGGTTCAGTTTTACTAATGTTCAATAAAGTTTGTTTCTACTAGTGAAGAAACAGCTCACATGTTCAGAGGTGGCAGGTTGGCAGAAATGTTGGTGGTGCCCAGAATGCTCAGAGCCTGCATCCCTTCCCCACTCAAATCCGCTCCTCCCAGACGCTGGGGAGTTTGGGCGAGTGCAGGTTATGGATTGGGGGGCAGAAGGGGAGGCAGGCATCTCTGAGGGAGTTTGGGTACAGGAGGGGCAAGGAATGAGGCTCTGGGAGGGAATGTGGGTGCAGGATGGGGTTAGGGGTATAGGCTCTGGCCTAGGGCAGGGAGTGGGGATGCAGGAAGGGTGCTGGTGGAAGGCTCTGGTAGGAAATTGGAAGGAGTACAGGAGTTTGGGGGCTGGACAGAGGGTTGTGGGTATAGGCTCTCGAGGGAATGGGGTTTGCTATCTTTTCCATTAGTGTGGCCGACTGGGCTGTATCATTACAATAAACTTTCTGGCTCTGGGACGTGTGGGATGGGCAGGCACTTGCTGAGGTTCCCCCAAGCTGCCAGAGACCAGATGGGAAGGCAGGAGGGGGCTGGTTAAATGAGATGCTCCGGGAAGCCGCATCCTAAATGAAATTCACCCCCAGGCTGCCTCTTGCCAGGCTTGCCCAGGCGTGTTTCACTGCCCTTGGGGCTGGCCGCGGACAGGGGCTGCTGGACCTGATGAGAGCTGGTACTGAGGCAGCCCCGTTCATGACTGGCTTGTGCCAGGTCCAGGAGCTAACCTTGCTGCGGTTCTGTAGTTTAAATGTAGTAAGAGACAGGCTGCCTGCAAGCCCAGCTCTTGCTACATTTAAACTGCACAGACACAGCATGGGGTAGCTCCCAGGCATTGTCTATACTGCCGGCTTGCGGGCAGAGTATACAAATGAAGTGCTGATTAGCATTTTGTCATGCTTCATTTGCATAATGCCTCTCCCGGAGAGGGATAAGGATCTTGCACAAAAAGGGTTTTTATGCAAAAAGGGAACGTCCACACTGCTTGTTTTTGCGCAAAAGCCCCTTGTGCAAAAACGGCTTGAATAGATTATGCAAATGAAGCATGGCAAAATGCCAATCAGTGCTTCATTTGCATACTCTCTGCCGGCAAAAGCTGGCAGTGTAGACATAGCCCCAGAGGCTTGACTACATGATTAGCTGATTACTTGTTTCTTAACATCCCTCCATTGTAGCACAAACCAAAACTGTGTGGGTCACTCTGCTGCCTCATTGTTCATGCTGTCATGGGTACGGTATGGTTTCCCCTGTTCTCTTTGGGGTTGGCCTTGCATTCAGCCATTGTGCTGCGGAAACACGTTGCAGTAGTGTTGAGCAGCCTCCGTGATGCAATGAAGAATGATGATGAAGGGCTCTGGAACTGTTCCTTCTAACCAAGGATAGTTACTGTGATCCAAGTCGAAAAGAGTAGGAATAGGGCTGTTTTGTACTGATATTGGGATCCAGATATGAAAGCCCCCGGTGAGCCCCCAAAAGAAAATAAAAATGGATAGGGTTAAGAGAGGCACAGTGAAGTGTTTTGATTAAAAATGGAATTCATTGATACCGTATTTTTTAAAAAAAGTCCTAGCAATATAAGCCATTAGAAAAGGGGAGAGTCTGAGGTGAAGATTCATTACAGAGCTGTCCTGTAGTCAGTGCTGACTAATTTCATGAATTACACTGTGTTATCTGTATCCAGTTGGCTAATTTCCTTTTTTTTTGAAGCAGGTATAGACAATACTACCTTACAAAACATATTGTTTAACATAACTGCAATGAGGGGTTCTTTTGTCTTGTATAGGAAAATTTTGTTTTTCTTTATATCTTACTCAGTTAATCTACTTCAAGATATATTTCCCTTCAAGTCTGAGTTTTATGGTTTCCTCTTCTGAAGGGTGAGGGCTTTAAATAAGCATGGTGATTTAATCTAAGAAAGCGGTTTCCTTTTTTTTTTAAAAGTCATTCTGCGCTATCCTGTTGAATCACTCAGGAAATATTATCAGTATATCCAACAGAATAAATAAAATCTGTGGCAGAAATGAGAAGATACGCAAACAGGTGTGTGTGTGTGTGTGTGCGTGTGTGCACGCGCGCGTGTGCGTGCTGATCTCAAGCTAAAGAGCTTATACGGATACTTTGAGATGTTTGTAAAAAAAGAATGCATATAAGAACTCCAGTCAACTTTCAACCTAACAAAGTAAAATGTCTGCGTTGTAAATCTTTCTGAATTTGGGTTTATAATGGAAATTCTAAGAGACCCTTTTCACTTTAATCCATGCTGTGGCTTCTGCACCTTCCTCTTGGGTAACAGCCAAGAAGAGTCTAGGAAAAAGCCAATAGTCTGGCAGCATTTTACAGCTTTCAGGTCTATCAGGAAAGACAAGCTGGCTGTAAAACCAGGCTTTAGGTGATACTGTCATGGCACTGCCCCACTTCTGAGCTACCCCAGGAAATGTAGGCAATTGTACTGGCTAAAAGGCAGTTGTAGGCTGTGTTTCCACATCTCTGCACTCAGTACTGAGATTGTCTTGAATTTTCAAACACCAGAGGGCAGCTGGGTGCTAAGACTGAGTTTGAATTGTATCAAATTGCACAAAGGAAAATAAAAAAAATATTTTTGTTCACAGGACAATAAAATCCCTGCAGCACAGTTTGATGCCCGATATGCTTTAGGTTTCTGAACTTGCTTTGCATAGCACTATACAAGGGTAGTACAGCTCACTTTCACTTTTTTTTCTTCACGTCCTCTCATAGTCTGGATGAAATCCTTGTCTGCTAAATAAATGTTATTTGGGTGGATATTGTATTCATCTATTTTTTTTTCTTTTTTTCACCCCTAGTGTTTCTAGGGTAGTGGAAAGTCTGCAATAGAAAATAATTTTGCTGGTTTAACTGACAAGTGAGTTGAAAATATTCTATAGCTAAATCCTCACAATAAAATTGGATCGTTTAGGCTGATCATTTTGCTAAATCCTTTTGCTGTTTATGAAACGTATGCAGGAAAACGATTATCTGAAAAGTTTGTGTGAAGATTGGCCACTTTGACTGTCTCACAAAATTTACCTAGATTTATTAATGAATGCCGCATGCTTCTCTACCCCTGAGGATTCGATTAGGATTCCTGGACTCCCATGTAATAAGCCCTGCTGTGCATATCATTCCATTATTTTACCACAATCCTTTGCCAGGTCAACTAGCACTGTTTAGTGCTTTGAAGGCAAACCATGAATAAATGGATTTGAATCATTTGTGTGGTTTTCAGACTTTCTGAAATTGCTATACCATATTCCATTATCGAGGATGATGTGATGGGAGAGCATGGGGGGCACAGACTCTCCTCAATGCCATTGGTGGGAGAAGCAAGAGGCCGGCCAGCAGCCTGGAGGGCCAGAGTCACTAGTGTGTTTGTTGGGGAAGAAGGGGGGAGTAGGATCGGGTATGCAGGGGAAAGGTGGGTGGGGAGAGCTGGCACTGGCAGCAGTGGAGAAAGCAGAGTAATGCCACCCCAGTTTGGTCTGCTCTTCCAGCCACGTCACTCAGGGCGAGGGGGACAGGACTGTCCTTGCACTCAGTGGCCAGAAGTAGAACAATGTGGCCCTGCTTAGTCCCCTGGGCCACCTCAGTTGGGGGAAGAGGAAGGGAGAGGGCAGAGCAAGGGCAGGGAGAGGCGGGGCCTGGGTGCAGGAGGGTTGACCAGGGCTTTCCCCTGGCTGGAAGGGAAGGGTCACATGGCTGGTGGCCCCTTGTGTCCCTCCTCACCAGTCACTCCTGTCCATTTCTATCAACATTACATTTCTTTTTCTGAAATCATTTGTTGAGCATTGTGAGATTTGTAATAGCCATGTCTCTGGGGCAGCTTAGTGCCAAGTGAGACCACTGAATACAAGCACGGCCCTACTTTTAATACAAGCTTGATTTCAGCATTCCCAATGATCTCTGTAATGCAGCTGGGTTCGATGGGGCCCAATTCAACTCCCACTGGAATCTCTCTTACTACAATGGGAGTTGGGGCTGTAATCCTCTCTGGACAGATGAAAACCTCTAATTCAGGGTACTCCAGGGGCCCTGCTGATCAACTTCTTCCTCTCCCTCCCAGTGCTTCCTGCCTGCTGGGGAACAGCTCTCCAGGGCATGCGCGAGGCAATGAGAGGGAAGGGGCAGACCAGGGCTGGGGGTGCATTTGGGGGAGGGACAATCATGTTTGGAGACATCAGCTCTGCTGATCAACTCTTTCTCCTCCCTCCTAGTGCCTCTTGCATGCCAGAGAACAGCAATTCCATGTGTCATGCACAAGGTGCTGGGAAGGAAGGGGAAGGGCAGGGATGGGTGCACTCAGAGGACAGGATGGAAAGAGGTGGGGAAGAGGAGGGACAGGGCGGAGCAGAGACAGGAAGAAGTGGGGCAGAGTGAGGATTTGGGGGCAAGAAGTGGAGTGGGGGTCTTAGTTGAGCAGGGTTGGGGGGGCCATGAAAACACTTAAATCAAAATAGGGGATTTCAGGTTGCTGAAGTTTGAGATCCACTAATCTAATTAATTCTGGGCTCTTTTCTCTTTGAAGAGTGAACTGATTTACAGACTTTGTATTTTGGAAGGGAACATCTCTACCATTGCATAATTAAGCAAAACCCCACTTTTCCACACCTGTATTTGGGGTGTCTGTTGCAAATATGGCCTCAGTGGACAATGGAATTGTTAAACGTCTCCCTATCTAATGTATCTAGGCTTTTATACTGCTGTCAATCACCAGAGTATCTGGTTACCTTCCAGATAAAATCCACTGACAATAAATAAAGTCCTTAGCTCATTTTCTGGGGTAAAAACTCTGCTTATGCCATTTGATGGGTTGATTTGTTCGGGCTCTTTTGCAGGAGAGAGAGTTGAGTACATGGGGATGTCAGTGTTGAAAGAGTCATTCTTGGAAATGCAGGAGCTATCCTTGAGATAGACTTGACATCTACCATGTAATTATTTTACAGCTTTGCTTTCTGTATTTCTATATCACTGTGAATATGTTCCTCATGCTGAGTTGAGCTAGCTTTGCTATCTGTTTTCCCTAGTGAGTATATCAGGAAGGCAAGAGCTGCATCTGGCTATTAGAAGCCAGCAAAGAGAAAAGGATATGCAGCAGAGCAGCAAAGGGCACGTACATAGGTGGCAAGTTGTAAGGGCCCATGGTGCCCCAGCACCAAGAATATTCTTGGCCCAAGGCTGGGCTCCACCAAAGCTCCTGCCTGCCGCTCCCACGTGTTCCACTGACCTCACCTCCCATCCTGTGTTTGTCCCATCATTTGCTTTGAAAGGCTTAATGAAAGTGAGGAGGGGGCTAATTAACCCAATAAGCCCCAGCTGAGGGGAAGCAAATGGCTAAGCAATCCATTGACTGAGTGAGGAAGCCCAGCTGAGGAGGAATGAGCTGTGCTGGGACAGTACAGGCAGCAAATTGGCAGGGGAAGGAAGCTTTTGGGGAAGTGTGCAGTCACTCCCTGTGAGAAGGGAGGTGTGTTTAGACTGGAAGCTTGGCGGGTACATCTACACTAGCCCCCTAGTTTGAACTAGGGAGGCTAATGAGGGCGACCAAAATTGCTAATGAAGCACGGGATTTAAATATCCTGCGCTTGATTAGCATATTCCTGGCTGGTCGCCATTTTGGAAACTGACTAGCCCGAAGTAACTGCCCGCATCTACATGCGGCAGAGAAGCGCGATTCCGAGATAAACCCCTTAGTTCCATGAGGTTTAACTGTTAATTCGAACTAAGGGGCATAGAGGCCTGCAGGCGTCCTTATCAAAGGAATACAAATTGTGGCTGCTGTCTTTCAGTTGGATCTGCATGGGTGGTTGCCTGTGCAGAGCCTTGGTTACTTTGGGATTCTATCTGTATTCAGTGTTTTCCCCCATCTAGATCTAACTGAAGGATCTGGGCTCATAATTATGGATGAGCTACAAGGCCCTGTGTAGTTTTCCCTCTGGTCCATACCACTCCCCTTTTTGGGTGCTATGTTTGCCCTGGTGCCCTCCCACAGATTTTTGTGGTTTTGAGGTATGTTTTGTATTTTTTTTTTTTTAAAAACAACCCTCTCTTGTTACTGTAAGGAAAAACCCATGCAAACAGTGCACTCCCTAACTATTCAGGGCTAAGAATGAAACATGCTATATATGACGTACTCTCAAATGTACAAAGCAAACAAGGTGAAATATTAGAAGATATATTTTTCCCCTCTAATCTTTCAGCTATTTTAGGCATTAGGGGTTTCTTTATTAAGTATGTAATAGCATAAACAAACTGCCTGCATGATTGGCCATTGCAGCATTAGGTTGAGTTATGCAGCTGCTGAAAAGAATTCAAGTAGGTGACCATTGGAGATCCACAGACTGAGATTTTCAAAGGTACACATATCCACTCAACATTTTTAGGGAGTCCACAAATGAGGAAATGCTGAAAACCACAGTGTTAAAGGAATGGCCAGGTCATTCATGAGCTTGGGTTTTGGTGGGAATTTGGCAGAGTGTAAAAGAGGATAAAAGTTGACTGGAACGAAAGAGATTCATGAAAAGTGACCAGCAGTCTATGGGACAGTGAATGGAATCCTGGCAGCTTGAGTGACACCCAGATTACATCGTAGCCAATACTGTTTATCACTGGCATGGTGTATAAGAGTAGCTGAGTAAGCATTGGCCAGAGGCTAGAGTAGGGGTCTGGAAATGATGTTTCCTGCATTGTCTTCATGGCATATCCTCTATCTTGCTGTATGATAAGTGCTGAAGGTTGAAAAATCACTTAATTTCTTTAGGCTTCAGTTTATCATCTGTAAAATGGGATGAATACTTGCTTGGTTTCTAGGGGTGTTACTTTCAGAAAATCTTTCAATTAAATTTGCTGTTAGAGAAAAGTTTACAATAGTTCATAACCTGTTGCATGTAAACCCAGGTCATTTTTATAAGAGGTCAGACCTGTGTTTTTTGGCTACAAGGCTCTTCATTTTGCATTCTGTTATGTTTGCAAAAGGGTTTAACTTTATTTAAAATATTTTTCTCTTGTGTGGAAAGGAGTGGAGAATGTAACAGTGATGCCCAGTGTGAAGTCATGGACTGAAGGATATTGGAGAGGGAGAGGACAGAGGGATCTTTCTGTCTCTGATTGTTTGATTGGTGGGCTTGTTTTGGGAAGATCTCTTACCAAAGAGATAAAGGAAACAGGATTGGTCATCAAACTTTCACTTGAGCACCTCTTCTTGACCCACTCACAAATCATCAGTAGGTCTGTGTGTGCATTTGCCATTCATTTTTAAAGAGAGCCCTCGGTTCTCATCCAAGTGCAGAAACTGTTCCCTTGATAACAGCATCATCTTCCTTAGAGTTGTAATGCAGAGTGTTCAAGGTAAAGCTAAAATTCTCCCCAGGGCATGTGTGACAATGACGTACACGTGATTTGATCAAAATGATGTACACAAAATAATACTCATTTGCAGTCCATAAGGAAATTAAGAATGCAAAATATACATTCTCATACATACTATTCAGGGTGTTGATTTTTGTTTGCGGTATTAATGGACAGTCTCCTGATAAATTCCTGCCTTTGGAGCCTTGGTGGTTCATACTTTTGTGACTTTATCCTGGTAGCCTTTTTTGTAATTCTTGCTGTAGCCAGAGACTTGGTTGGAGGAATGAATCAGCAGCAATGGTGAAATCTACTTTGAGCAGCTCGCTTGGTAAATTCCATGCTGTGTGCCTAATTATATACACACACACACTTGTGGGAAAATAATCATATAGTTCCCCAGCACGTAGATGACTTGCTGTGACCAGATTTTGAAAGCTAGAGGAGATGATGATCCTTTTTAATATTAACTTACAAAGTAAAAGTCATGGACTTATGGCCACTTGGCTCAGGCTTTGCTGTACTAAGGAAAGATCAGTTGGTCTGCTTTGAAGGAAAGCTCCTCTTAAAACTAGAGCACTTTCAAAAATCTTGACTCTTACTGTTGTAACAGGACCGGAATCTCTGGAGGACACCACTCTGGCAGCTGCTGGATTAGCAAGCTGTAATTGTTGGGGACAGAAACTACCTTTGAAATCTGCACGAATCCATGTCAATGTTTCACTTACATAATGGCGAATCTCCTTACTGAATACCTGAAGTCAAGATGCGTCACGTTACATTGGGTACATTTGGATGAAACATGTCTGACTTTTCTATTTGTATGCCCCACAGAACGATGCACTGCTTATCAATAGTATCCCTGCATTGTGTCTTTACTTTAACCTGGTGTATATTCTCAGTTCGAGCTGAGTATATTATTTTTGACAGCGCTTTAGGCATTCTGCTTGAGGCTTTCTGCCGTATTTCATTTGTGAGAAAGTGGCCATATCTTCAGTGTATCCCAGTAGTTGGTACTAATGGTCAAGTGGATTAAGACCTTTTAGGACCCTGATCCTATTAAATTTGCACCCTATCCCAGACTCCTCCTGAATCCGCCATGCCCCCTCTTGTCTCTTCGGGAGTTCTTCATGGCCATCTTGCAGAAACCTAATATTACTTGGGAGCCTGGAAATGGCAGTGCTACCGACCTCTTGTTTACCTCCATTTTGACAGTGACTGTCCCTGGTTCCCCCTGGGTTGGGACTTCACCAGTTTATTAGAATTTTTTTGTGGGAGGTATTAGCCCTGCTGTACAATGTTATAGGATTTAATGCCACAAGAGCTGGGTGCCTTGCCACGTAATGGAAGTGATATGTACTACATAAAAAAAAAAAGGCCTTGATTGTAGGCAACATGTTGGGAAACTGATGCAATAACTCTTTAAAACTCCTTTATTTAAACCCTGCAATGAGGTCACATTAGCAGAGAACATAAGAACATAGGAACAGCCATACTGGGTCAGACCAAAGTTCCATCTAGCCCAGCGTTCCCTCTAAAATTTTCTATCCGTGAGCAGAGTGAGTTTTGTCTTGTGCACCAATATTGACATCACATGCACTTGTTTGGATGTGTGCCACTGTGGTACTCACAGGTTACTAATAAAATTTCATTATAGGTGTGTGTGTGTGTATATAATTTAAGAAAAAATACTAAAAAATGGATAATTAACAGGGTGCAAAATTCTGCACTCACCCACCCTGAAAACCACCCAGCTTGCTGGCCCCTGCCCCCAACACACGTTGTGCGTGCCACTCTGCCTGTGCTGCCACACACAGCCAGCTGGTACCTGTATAGGCCTAACTGCCTACCCTCCCCACCCCCCCTACACCCTGTAGTTGTACCCAGCCTTGTAATCTGTTCCCCATATGCCACCAGTATATATGCCAGGGCCATGCTATCTGGCCCCCAAACACAAACAGCCAGCACCTGGGACTAGGGCCCACAGCCTAAGCACCACTGCCCACAGACCTGTGCCCTGACCCACATCTCACCTGTTCCCCCTCCCATCACCCAGCGACCAGTGCCCAGCACCACATCTCACCTGTTCCCCCTCCCATCACCCAGCGACCTGTGCCCAGCACCACATCTCACCTGTTTCTCCCCACCCCGCATCACCATGAGGCAGACCCCACACCTTATTCTCTCCCTTGCCCCCGGTACCTGTGCCCAGTAACTCCCACTATCACAGATGGCTGATGCCTTTGCCCCCCACCCAGACGGCTTCTGTGCCAGGCCCCCGCTATCCTTGGCCCTACTGCCTCCCCTACTGGTAGTGAGCCCTGTACCTGCTCTGCTGCTCCCCCGCCTGGGCTCCCATGCGGCGGCTTCAGTCCCAGCCGCCTGCCATGATGCTCACGGCTCCTCTGGCCCCGGCCACCAGAGCAGCCGCCTACCACCCGCCACATAGCTGTGCGACACTGCGTAGGAGATGGGTGGGGTGGACATTTATTCTGCATGCCTGCACAAGCACACAGCTTAGAAGGAACCCTGATCTAGCCCAATATCCTGTCTTCTAAAAGTGGCCAATGCCAGGTGCTCCAGAAGGAATAAACAGAACAGGTGATCATCAAGTGATCCCTCCCCTGTCACCCATTCCCAGCTTGTGGCAAACAGAGGTTAGGGATACCATCCTTGCCCAGTTTGGCTAATAGCCATTGATGGTCCTATTCTCCATAAATATATCTAGTTCCTTTTTGAACCCTGTTATGGTCTTGGCCTTCTCAACATCCTCTGGCAAAGAGTTCCACAGATTTGACTGTGTTGTATGAATAAATACTTGTTTTAAATCTTCTGCCTAGTAATTCCATTTGGTGACCACTTAGTTTTTATGAGGAGTAAATAACATTTCCTTATTTACTTTCTCCACCCCAGTCATGATGTGTTAGACCTCTATCATATCACGCTCCCCTTAGTTGTGCTTTTCTAAGCCCCAAAAGTCCCAGTCTTATTAATCACTCTTCATACAGAAACTGTTCCATACCCCTAATCATTTTTTTTCTTTTTCTGAACATTTTTTAATTCCTGTGTGTGTGTGTATATGTGTGTGTGTGTGTGTATGGGTTAACCACATCTGCATGCAGTATTCAAGATGTGGGCAGCATACCATGGATCTATAATAGAGGCAATATGATATTTTCTGTCCTCTTACCTATCCCTTTCTTAATTATTCCCTGTTCACATTTTTGACTGCGGCTCCACACTGAGTGGATGTTTTCAAAGAACTATCCACAATGACTCCAAGATCTTTTTCCTGAGTGGCGGCAGCTAATTTAGCATCCAGCATTTTATATGTGTAATTGGCGTTATGTTTTCCAGTGTGTATCACTTCACATTTATCAACATTGAAGTTCATCTGCCATTTTGTTGCCTAATCACCCAGTTTTGTGAGAGCCCTTTATGGCTCTTTGCAGTCTCTTTTGGACTTAACTCTATTGAGAATAGGGTGCCATGACAGGTTATGAAATAAACTCACTGAAATCTAGAAAAGTAAAATGCTGCTGTGTGTTATTCTGAACCAGTAAAAACAGTAAACCTGTAGGAGAACATTTTAACCTGCCAGGGCACTCGTTAATGGACTTAAAAGCAGCCATTCTTCTACAAAGGAATTTCACAAGCCAACTACAGAGAGAGATTGCGGAATTGACTTTTATATTCAAATTTGACACCTTCTCACTTTAACAAAGACTTGAACTGGATAACATATTATAACACCACCTTTCCTTACATTCAACACCCTATTGATATCAAAAGCTAAAAAGCTTCAGAGGGGTAGCAGAGTTAGTCTGTAACAGGAAAAACTTAAAAAAACAACAAATAGACTAGTAGCACCTTAAAGACTAACAAAACATGTAGATGGTATTGCACCCACGAAAGCTCATGATACCATCTACATGTTTTGTTAGTTTTTAAGGTGCTACTAGACTATTTGTTGTTTTTTAAGTTTATCAAAAGCTAAATATGGGACATTTCCAGCCCACTCAATAGCCTCATTAGCATCAGGAGTACAATTGACAGGTATTTTTATTCTTTCCTCTCTCCCTTCTAATTCTGAGGGTCCCCCCCTTTCTTCCACTCAAGATCATCTCATCTGAAGAAGTAGGTTTTGCCCACAAAAGCTCATGATACTCCACATACATTTTGTTAGTGTCTAAGGTGACACAGGAGTACACTTTTTTTAAAAAGTTGTTTTTACAGTAAAAACAGGCTGCTGTTCAGAACATCAGGTAAGAAAAATACAATCCTTTGACATGACAGCACAATTCCATCATGCGAATATTTTCAGCACTTTCAAGTAGTGAGCTGTTCACAGCAATCCAGCCATTTGTCCTCTCTCATGGGGGGGGAAAAAAGTTGGATAGCCAAAATGTCAAGGCATGTCTTGCAGTATAAATGTTGAAATAGTCAATAAGATGCAATATACTCCAAAGATCTAAGTCTGTTTTACCTGGTCTGCACACATAGTGTATGAGCTCATGAAATATTGAAACATTATCCCCCGTGTTCATCATAGCAGCGCCCTTACTTGGAATATTGATTCTATTTTATAGGTCATCAGAATTTTTCTGGCATGGTTATTCTGATGTTCTAGCTCTTCTGTTTTCTCTTTGTTCTCACATTCTGTTTTGTTTAGGTTAACACTGTAAGATTATTGGTATTCATTTTATTATCCTCCTTTAATTCATTATTAATCAAATCCTGTATCAGTTGTTCCATTATCTTGCCTGGAATTGATGTCAGACAGACAGGCCTATAATTATCCAGGTCATCCTGTTTCACCTTTTCAAAATATTGGCACAGATTAGTTTTCTTTCAATTTTCTGGAACTTCCCCGGTGTTCCAGGTCTTATAGAAAAATCAACATTAATGGTTCAGTGAGCTCTTTACCAGCTTTTAAGTGAGGCAGTTTCTTCTTGTTAGCATCCTATTCACACGGAGCCACACTGAACAATGGAAGAAAAAACATAACACAATTTATCCTCCACATTTTCTTTCTCTGTCTTTTACATTGCTTTGGGGAATATGCAAAGGAAGGTGTCGTTGGGGGAAAAAATCCAAATGATATATGCTTTGCTACCTCTGAATTTGTGGTTGATTCTCAAGTGTTTACTCCATGCCCTTCCAATTTTTGCTGGAAAGAAAAGATAGATACATGTGATTTAATTCTCTGTTCTGTTTTTAAATGCTGCTTGTAGCTCAAAATGGATTATTCTCCCACTAGAAATAATACCATGTTTGTAACAATATTTAAACAAAGGGGCAGTGCTGTAAGAGAAGGTATAGGTTCCTAGTGCAGTACATATGTAACATTTGTATTATTGTGTTGCCATGGAGTTCCTGTTATGGATCAGGACCTTACTGTGCTAAGCACTGTACAAATACAGAACAAAAAGACACCCAAAAGCTTTGATTCTGCTCCACTGTCTGGCTATGTAAAGAATCACATGACACTCTGTATGTAGTTAGTTAGTTTTTCATTTCAGCTTTTTGAGACAAATGAACCTGAGTATCACTTTAAAAATAGACAGTTGTAATAATCGTTGGCATTGTATGTGCATCTGAGTAATATGACTTCTAAACATGTGCTGCTGTAATATCTCAAAGTTCTTGCTTTTTATCTGAAGAAGTGGGTTGTGCCCACAAAAGCTCATGATACCATCTACATGTTTTGTTAGTTTTTAAGGTGCTACTAGACTATTCATTGTTTTTTAAGTTTTTCCTGTTACAGTCTAACTCGGCTACCCCTCTGTTGCTTTTTATTATTACTCTAAAGAGTAGCAAACTTGGAAATGACTTAGTTACTGTGAAGACCTTTCCGTATACTTGGTAAATACTGAGCTTTGCATGTAGTAGGGAAGTAATATAATTGGAAAGCCTGCAGAGGGCACTGTATTGTCTCAGATGAAAGCTGCAGGATCCCAGAAGAACTATGGATGTGTTTACCCAATTTTCTGCATGTCTGTAAAATTATAGTAGAAAAATAAATGTTTTCTAAAGTGTAATTGTGTTATAAGGATTCATTAAAGTTACTGGTTGTGTATTAAAATGGAAATTTGTAGGTGGTATATCTCAGGGGTGAAGGCACAGAATAGAAATCCTGTATCACATTTTCGTCTTTAGCTTTTTGTCAAAATTCCTCACCAATAACTTAGTAAATATTTGAATTTGGTAGGTACTTTGGGAAATTTCTATCACTGAAGGGCAGCTATTTAAGTCTGTACTGTGAACAGGAGACTTTAATTTATCCTATGACCTTATAAGGGGAATTAAACAGCCACATTTGGAGATTCTGAGAGCACCAATTGAAAGGATGTGTGGACAGTATTGGCTAGAATGTGCAGACAGCTTGCTTCTGTCCCTTGAACAGAGATCCAGATTTTCATATCTGAAATCACTCTCTTGTACAGATGCAGCAGTGAAATATGATCTCCTGTATAGAAGGCGAATGATTTGTGATTGACAACTGCAATAAACTATGTTTCCCCAACCCTTATAGATGTTAAAAATGGCTCTGTACCATCTACACCAGCAGCTAAGCCATTTTTAACATGATAGAACACATTCTAGATGCTGCATTCTACTAGGCATCTAC
This sequence comes from Pelochelys cantorii, assembly GCA_032595735.1. Lineage (NCBI taxonomy): Eukaryota > Metazoa > Chordata > Testudines > Trionychidae > Pelochelys > Pelochelys cantorii. The sequence goes on from CM064338.1 coordinate 19,715,738, forward strand.
CCTGCTCTTGATTGTATGTTGAAAGTGGTTTTATTTCTTCTAGATTAGTGCCCAAACTTTCATCACTAGTTGAAAGGACCTCTCTGGTTTTATCACAAATGAGAATTTCTCCTTTCACAGGGATCAGTGCATTATTGTTGCCTTTTTTTGGACAAATCCCACTAGTCTTCAAAACTGAACCTGCTAATCCATTGATATGGTCAGGAACTTGATGTTCTCCTTCTTGAAACTCAGCCTATTAGAAAGAAAGCTATTTTGTTGGCTCATTTCATTAAAGGGAGTCCAAGGCAAGTTCAAGAGCTTTTTATTTCATGGTATAGTTGTCTGTGTATCAAGGAAACACACATGCTCTGTATCTGTGGTTCTAAGCCTTACTGGACTTGATACATAGCTATTTCCTGGATGAGAGAGAATGTTTCCTTGAATGGGATTTTCAGGCTGAAATCTGAAAATCAGCTGACATGTTTATTTACTATTCTGGAGAAGATGTGGGGACATCCAGAGATGCTTTATCCCGCAGGTGGGCTCTGAGTTAGATCCCTTTTCCCAGTTCCTGTTGATTTTGTGTCCCACTTGGTGTGGGTTTCTTTGGATACTGCTGTGATTAGTCCATATTCCAGATTCTGGGACATTTGAGCAGAAAAGAAAATTTGGGTTTCCTTGGTAGTGTCTTCACAAAGATCAGCTTCCCAACTTACTTGATTTTTGTTAGATGGCCTGCCAAGGAAACTTTAACTGGTTAGAATGGGATAGGCTGCTAGGTGCATGGAAAAAGTTACGTCCTGTAACTGCCCAAGTGTCCCTGGACAAACAGAAGCAAAACTGCTGTGTTTGAAGACCAAAATGCTGGGGACCTGTGTGCTTTTAAGCTGATGGGGGGGGAGGGAGTGGGTAGGGCTAGGGAAGGGGAAGGGGAAGGGAAAGGAAGAGTCTCAGTAGGTTCTAGCCACTATCTCTAGATCCAGCCTCTCTTGTGTTCTTCCTTGGTACAAACTCCGTCTGCTATCACTTCATGGAAGTGGCACCGCCTAGTGCAGCTGCCCTTGGTTCCCAGGATCAGTGCTGACCCTCTCAAGAACATCAGTAGTTTTAAGTACATCTTTTCCCAGAGTTCCAACTTTGGGGTTACTCTACCTTGAAGTCTACCTCTCTGGGGCATGTGATAGTTGAAACATACACAATATGCAAGATAACACAGGAAATGTACAGAGCAAACGAAAGCCATAGCACACCTATATTTATTTCCTCAATGCTGAGTATCCTTTTGGCTTAGTAAGAGTCTTCCGAGGAGTCATAGGTCCTTTCTCTTCCCCCTGCAGCTGCTCATGCCTTTTCCTCTGGAACATGGAGTCTCCTTTTATTCTTGAAGACAGCTTCCTGCTTCTGATCTCTTCTCCCTTTCTTTCAGATGGCTGATCATGAGAATCTCTTTGTTTTATAACCTCCAGTCCCTTTTGGTCTGATCCCCCTCACCAAGTAATCGGTTGCTTGGTTACCTGCCAACTATAATTTGGGCTTAAAAAATAAAACCTTGATAGTCTTCTATTCATGCGGAAGTCCTTCTGGATAAAGTACTGACTGAATAGAGGACCATCAGGGTTTAATGACCCTCTATTGTTAGTGCTGTATCATGGTCCCTTGGATTTTCTATCCAATAAGGAAGTAAAAAGTTACCAGAGAAAGCAGACAAGCTCTACATTCAAAATGGAGTTGGCAGTCTGACACAAAGGCATATGAGTCCCCAATATCCAATGGAATTCCTAAGCTGTGAAAAGATATATTTACCAATGGGAACTACAGATTCTCAGCATCTCTCAGGATTTTGGCATAGGTGGTTGTACATATTTCTCCTTAGCTAAGCTCAGAGCAGTAGCCTGCTATTTGCTCTAGACTTTTGGTTGGTCATATGTGCATGTGCTACACAAACATTGTTTTTCCTTCTTCCACTGACACCCGTGAATGAGGACCATCGGATGTACTTTCCTAACTTTGTAATATTTCTGAATGACTGTGGCAAAATGAAAAGTACCCGAACACATTAATGAAAAATTTTTGTGTGTCATTGTAGCAATAAAGATGAATCCTTTTGAAATGAACATTTATATATAATTTATTTCCAAAGTTACTATTAAATTCTTGATAGGAAACAATCAATGAGAATGTTATTATTCATAACTGGGAATGGATGAAAGATTAAATACTGGATTCCAAATGAAAGAGAATGCTGAAAGCTTAAGTACAGACTGATATGAAGACTGAAGCATGCTGTAAATCTTACTTTGTTCATTTTAATCAATTAATAGACTTAGGCAGAAAATGGTATTTTAAATTGCATTTACTTAGGTCAGTCTCTCAATAATAAAAAATAGAAAGGCTTCCTTTCAATATGAAGCAATAATTCAGTGTGTTTTTAGAGTTTAAACTTTGATGGTTCTGTTTCTAACTTTCTTTTTCCCACTGACCAGTTGTGTTATATTGGGTAGGTCATTTAGAGTAAGCGAGACAGAGGGGTTATTTGTAAAATGCAAATGGCATCTTTCTATAAGAGGAATAACCTTCTAATGCTTGTAAAATGTTCTGAGATCCTCAAATGAATCTTTAAAGGTAAGTGCTAAATATTTCCAAAAAACTTGAAATGACTGGGTTGAGAATATTAAAACTTTAAAATGTACTGGCAATTAACCTGTGATTTATTCTCAATAACCTGCTAGTAAATCACTGGCAGCATTTAAACAAGAGGCAAGATGATACTGGAGTTGATTTATAAGTCATTAAAATACATGTTCTTGTATTATTCATTATAACAGCACCTTTTCTGATCTACTCATTTGGGGCCTGCTCTTGCTCCCATTGACGTCTTGGCGATAATGTCATTGCTAGAGTTTCATTTAAAGAACAAAGCAACTCTCGGATCCTCTAAAAGCTCTTTCAATGAAAACAGCCTTTTCAATGTAAATCAATAGCCCAATGACACAGTGTGACTGCATCTGGGCAGACAAATTGCAGCACCAAGAGATGTCTGAATATCCTGAAGTCATTTGACTAGGTCATTACTGAAATGCTAAAAGTGTTAACCGTCGCAGAACTAAACAAAATGCTAAATGTATTCTCTCGTCATGTTGGATGCACCAGAGATGTTTCCAGTTACCATTCATTTGAATGGACTGCTGGAACAAACATTCTGTCTCTTCTGCCTGCTGCCCCTTGTATTAGGGTCAAGTATCATGTTCGGCTGGGCTCCTATGCATGATCTGCCTTAATCAAAAAAATTCCCTTAGTGAAGAGACTATTGGCAGCTTCATGGATGCGAAAGAGCTTTTATATTTAGAGAGGTTACTTAAATTGGCACACTTCATCAATCTGCATCAAATTACTGACACAGGTGGGATAACTGGCCTTTTAAATACCTCCTGGCAGATTTCTTTCATTCCCTCACAAATTAGTACTTCCTCCTAGTTGTGTATCATGCTACAGGAAATCCAGTGCCATCTGATGCACATTATTCTTTGTTTCAAAGTATTTCTTCAGAAAGATGTAAAAAGAGGCTGGATAATATTCACTCATTTCTAGCTGTGAATGTGAAGAGGAAGTGTTAAAATCTCAGGCTGCAGGGTTTGGTCTTGCATGCTGCTTAAAGCTGTGCAGGGAGCCAAAGTGGCACCACCCAGTGCTCAGTGATTGCTCACCAGTGCCGCGAGGCATCTGCATGGTGAAGGGAAGCGGGTAAAAAGCTCAGCAGTGTGAGTAAACCTCTGTGTCTGCAATGCACTGAGCAATGGGGAGATTGGGGATGAAGGGGTTGGAGAGATGATGAGGCTAATAACTGAAGTTCAGCAAAACAATATTATACACAGAGCAGCTCTTAAAGGATTTTCTGCTATACCTGCTGCTAACCAGGAATTAGTTGCATATTTAAGAGCTGCACTTAAAGAATGAGATGAGGCAGCTGTGAAAGCCAGCGACTAACACAAATGCATCGAAAGATCCCTGTAACACTCTTACAGCTAGCTGCCAATTCTCATGAAGTGCCAGTAGCCCTACTGGCCAACTAGCACTTGCTGCTCCTCTTGCTTCACTTTACAGGATTGTGACAAGGTGAGGTAGAAGAATGTCCAGATCTGGCAATACAATCCTCCAAACATCCTTGGGACAGCTAAGAACTGCTTTCTAATCTGTATCCCCATAAGACTGCCCTTAGTTAGCTGATCACTGTAGTGATTAAGAAGGAACTTCTCTCCAAGTATAGCATTGCACACTTAGCTAGAGGTATTATGAACCTTCTCGTCTGAAGAAGCAATTCATATAAAATGATCTGAGTATGGGCTTTGGAACTGTACCCACCTACGTATTCACCCATGCAGACCAACTCTTACTCGTCTTGTGCTTTGTCCCAGAATTGCATTTCTCTAAGGTAGGTGTTTGCAAAAAGAATAAAGCAAAATCAAATGTCATCTGCTAATATCAGAGCTGCTCTGAACTGTAGCAAATGAGTAAACCTTGCCCTTAAATATGGCTGCTTTCAGGTAAGGGCAGAGGCTTCTAAACGGGGCTGTTGGGGAAGTTTACATTGCCCAAGCTGTGCATTCTGCATGTGTTCTGTGAACGAACACCGTGGAACTAGCAGCCTTTAACTACAGGTTGTACCTCCCTGGTCTGGCAACCTCAGGACCACACAGGTCCCAAATCAGGGATTTTGTCAGATCAGGAGAGGTCAATGCTGACCCCCTGCCACTATTGGCTGTGGGATCCCACTCTGGTGGCGGCAGAGGGACTGGCACTGACAAAGTAGGGAGGGATGGGGGGGCACTCTGGAGAAGAGACAGGGTGGCAGCAGAGTCCTGCAGTGGGGGGTGGGAGTGCACTAAGCCCTGCAGCTGCTGGACCCCACCGTAGGGTTACACTCCTGGCCATGGGGCTCCACAGCTCCCTGTCTCTTCCCACATGCATCTCCTCTGTCCTCACTCCTCCTCCTCCCTCCCTGAGCTTGAGCATTGAAAATGAGCTATTTGTGGTGCTATGGAAGCTCTGGGAGACTGGGGAAGGAATTGCTGAGCGTGGGGCCTGGTTTTTCCTTGTGAGTGCTCCAGCCCAGGAGCACCCACAGGGATGCAGGACCACAGGTGTTGCTGGATGATGGAAGTCCCGACTATTGAGGTCCAAATCTTAGCAGTAAATTCACTTGGAAATGTGGTGGTTTTTTTTTAAATTTAATACAGTTTTACAGCAGAAAATGAGTCTACAAAATCCATGTTGGGATTCAGTGTCTGCTGCCTTTCCTATTACTGCCTTGCGTATGGATTTCATATTGTCATTGGATGTATAACACCAGCCTTGATTTCCCATGGCTAGATGAAAACCCAGGAGGAAGAAGGCTGTATTTGTGTGCATATACTGTATTTAGTAAACTGGGCTGTAAGCTCCAGGAGAGCTACAGAATTTGGGGATTCCTTAATAGGGAAACAGCTTTTAATTTTTCTTCAAAGGCTTCCGACTTACTTCTGTGTCAGCTCAGCCTGGAAAAGGCAATCTTGCCAGAAAAGAGTGATTTGCCTTCTGTTCTGTGCTTAATATCACAGAAAACATTTTAAATATACAAAACATTATCACCTCAAAGGTTTTGCAGCTTTGTCTGACAGTAACTAATGAAGATCTGACAGTAGCTGATAAAGCTGTAAACATGATTTCAGCAGGAACAGCAAACATAGGGGCATACTTGATGTGGCATGCCTATTTTCCTCTCCAGTTTAATTTGCAGCATTGGATTTATCACTGGTGTTTTATAGTATAAGGGGATTTATAGTCATGCCTCAAACTGGGAAAACATGAAATCCAGCCCCTGCCACTAGAAAACTGCCTAATAGAGGAGTTACTGTTCTGAAGTTCTTAGGAGTGTAGATGTCCCTGGTGCTGGGGAGAAATTCTGAACCTTATTAGTATACCTTTTGACTTCTGAGCCCTTAGCATTCATGTTTCGAGCTTTTCTCCAAAACAAAAATTAGAACCTTTTGTTAGTGAAAATTGAGGTTCTCATGAAATCACAGGAATCCCAAAGCTGGGGCTTTAATTAACACTGAAAATACCATAAGACTGCCAATAAAATTACTGAAATTGGCAACTCTGGAAACTAGTTTTGTTGCATTGGTTACAACTAAGGGTTTGTCCACATTTTAAATATTGCAGCAATGCAGCTGTACTGCTGCAGTGGTTCAGTCTAGATATGACCCACAATGCTGAGGGCTTTTCCTGTAGGTTCACGGGCCCACTTATGTGAGTGCTGCTAATGGGCTGCTCAGGTTTGTTTACTTACCAGCTCTGCAGCCACAGAGTCTCGCTGCTCCCATTGGCTGCAAACGGCAAACCATAGCCAGTGTGAACTGCGAGGCTCTGTTCTGCAGAGCCAGTAAGAAAACAAACTGGAGTGGCCTGTTAGCAGTTTTTTCAAAGTGGGCCCATAGACAACTTTTGAGAAACACTGGATTTAGGTTAGTATAGCATACTCCTCAGGAGTTTGGATTGTTCACTCTCTTAAGTGGACTGAATTTACTGATGAAATTTCTAGTGTAGATAAGTCATAAGGATGAAAATGTAAAAAATTATCTATTTGTAAAAATGCTTAAAACCAAATATCTTTTAAAAAAAATCCCTTGCTATTTTTTTTCTTTAGTTGGAGGGCTCAAAAAGGCATATAGTTACTCAGTATTATCTAGAGTTACCTGCCAGTCACAAATCAACAAAATCAACATTAAGGTCCAGTTATCAAAGATATGTTCTGGTAAAGTTTAGGTGCACAAATCCTAATATGTACACACCACTGAGAGTGTGTATGGGCAGTCTGGGATTGCACTCTGGCTGAGCAAATGCAAAGTGCATGGACAAACACAATTGGAAAATGTGTTTTATATCAGACTACTCCTTTATTTAAAGTTGAAATGCTGCTGATTTTAGAAGCTCCTTACCTCCTGTTTTGTCTCGGTCCAAGTTTATTTACCAAAATATTTATGGGCTGAATTTTTACAGGCTTGGTCTTTGGAAAGCGATGAATTAATCTTCTCAAAATATATCTAAATTCAGTTGTTTTGGTTGCCTTCATCTGTTTAAAAAATGCTGTACTGAAGTGTTCAGGAACATTTGCACAGGCATAGCTCAACCATGACTAAATTGATTTTGTTCAAAACTGGATTAACAAATAAAGACAAATTTGAAGATGGTTGGCCTGATTTTCAGAAGTGACATCACTGTGAACTGAGTACTCAGCACCTCTGAAAATCAAGCCATTAGTGTACAATGGCACAATCTACTGTATAAGAAATTCCAGATAGTATTTACTAATTCCAAGTATATAATGACATAAAGGGAAACTGTATCTTAAAGATGACCTGCAAGGGAGAAAAAGGGCATATGACTTGTTTTGCTTCTTTCTGATATATAAAGAAGATTCAAACAAATAAAGCTTTTTTCTGCTTGTTGGATGAAGATGCTATAAAAACTGGGGATCTGCTCAAAAGCCATCACGAGCCAAGTTGAGTAATTGAGTTGAGCAATTGAGAGCAAAGGATTTTTAGTCAGACTACTTAAAACTTAATTTTGATTTAAAAAAAGTTTGAATGTTTAATTTCAGTTTGGATAAAGGAGCTATTTAAGGATTCATTGAGAACTTACAGCAGACATTCTTGAGGTGACCTAGAGGTTCTCTAGGAAAACCAAATGGAAACTCTTATTTCCAAGTTAAAAAAAAACCCAAGCAGAAAAGAATTAATGAAACACATCATAAATAACCTCTCAGGCTTTCTTTGTACCTGTTATTTTTTTTAAAATGCAGAAGCCTACTTAAAAAAAATATGCCATACTTTTGTAAGTCACCTTGCATAACCTTGGGGACAAAATTGTGGTTGAATGTTCAACCTCAGCTCCCCACTTTTGATTGTTTTGAGTTGGTATTTCCTAATTTGTTGCATGGGATTATAATGGTAACAAGACAGAAAGCCGTATAGACTGGTGCTATGCTAGGGTGAATCCATGGAGGCTGAAAGAGTGAGTTCAGAGGATCTCACTGGGCTCAGCTCAACATTTGGTATGTAATGCCAGGAAGAAATGACCTTTTTCTCTTTAATGCTGCTATAGCTTTTGATCCATTTTTGCCTGGTAACTCTTCCTGTCAAAAGATTAGCTTCCAGTCCCGTTTGTGACCTTCAGAACAATATTATTTTTGAAAAATGTGTATTCCTCCCTGGTTAATAAGATTTATCGTTTTTTTTTTGCTATCAAGTTAGTCAGGCTATATTTTTCTTAAACCCTGAACTGCAACATGTACATAGCTATTTTTAAGGCGATAGTGTGAACCTGAGACTGTTGACCCAGCCTCAAAAACTCACAGTTGTGGGCAGTGTAGATGTAGCCTTACAGGGCCCAAATGTATTCTGTGAAATGCAAAACACAAGTAATGATATAACATGCAGGTTATGAGACTGAGTCAGGACATTCCAGAAATTAGTTACTCCAACAATGCTAACTTGACCTTGGGACTAGATGAGGACCGGATGAGGGGATGGATCACTTAAAATTGCCATATTCTTTTTTCCCTCTCAAGCGTCTGTCAGTAGCCACAATCAGAAAATAGGATACTGAGCTAGATGAAATTTTGATCTGATTCAGGAGGGCTGTTCTTATTTCTATATATCCAGATACTGTAGTAAATTCACTTGTATTTTTTTAAAGAAACCAGTTCCTCGGACTGGGAAAAACTAGAGGTAGGGACAGGGAACACAGGGTATACATTCAGTTGCTTTTGGATTTATATCTACAATTTATTCTACGAGTGTACAAATTAGCCGAGAGGTTCATGGTGCCATACAATCTCTTCTCACTTTATGCACCATAAGAAAAAACCCAGAGTTCATATTGTTGGTCTTTCGTAAACATGGGAGAAAGATTAAAGGTTCCCCTTTGTGTAATTGTGGTTTTGTTTCTGCACACTCTGGCTGGTATGTAAAAGTTCTTTAACCTCCGATGCCTGCTGCTGGAGCAGGGAGGATGAGCCTTTGATGAAGGGTTTTATTTTTTTTTTTATTATTTTTTTTGTTTGTATTTATGGGAAGAAAGTGTCTGAAGTTCTGGTGGATCTAGGCCCAGTTTACACCTAAACGTACTTGACCATGAACACTAAAACCTATGAAAACACACACCTTGTTTTTGCTTGATGAAATACACAAGAAAGGTTTTATGTGTTCCTGTGTGGTGAGAACAATTTTAGTATATTTAATACAGGAAAAATGGAAATTCTTGGCTGTTTTTGAGATTTACAAAATACATTGGAGAATGACTCTAACTTGTTGATTGGGGTCACTAAAGTTCATACCACTGAGCTATAGGTTTTTTTTTAAATGTTAAAACAAATTTGTGGTGCAGCTGTGTCTGTATTGGTTTATTTTAGATGGCAAGAGAGTCCTAATGATTTCTGAATGATTCAGGTTTGCTGGCAGTGTCACAGTATACTTACTCTAGATGGGATTATGGAAAGAAGTGAACACATTTATATGGGATATTTCACCTCTTAAAATGTGAGTCTTCCCATTATGTCTCTTGCTACAATTAATAGCTACAGTATATCACTGGATTTTTTTTGTTAGCCACTGATGCTGAGTGATAAGGATGGTCTGTATGTCAAATTATATTACATCATGTCCACTGGGTTAGGATGGCCAGTAACGTGCCATAGGGGAAACAATATGAGTAGACTGATAGAAATGTAAAACATCTTCTGAAAAGGTAAACATGCACATAGTGGGTAAACAGTCACTCTGGGACAGATCCAATGCTAGCTCAAGTCAATGGAAAGAGCCTTATTGATTTCAACAGGCATTGAATTATTTACTTATTGGCCACCTCCTACCCACATCCAGAAGATTATGCAGGGCAAAGTGTGGGTTAACTATTTGGGGGCAGCAGGTTTTCTTTCAAGGGCTTGAATCGGAGAGATGAAAACTCAACACAAGGCAGCTGATCAGAGAATTCTTACTTCTGCCACTCATTCCATCTTCCTTGGTCACTGCTGGAAAGGAGGAGCCCACATGAAGTTAGTATACTGAGACAGAATTTCCTTTGAAGAGACATCCCTGTGGAACTAGAAAAAAACTTAATTAAAGGGAAATGGAAATTCATTCTGTGACCAGTTTTATTGCAGAGGGGGTCAATTTGCAGTTTGATGGCAGGGAAAACATCTAGTGCAGTGGCTCCTTATGTGGAGTGCGGAGATGTGGCATCTCATCAGCTGGTGTCAGCTGTCATGGCTCTGTTTGAAATTCATGAAGCAATGATAATTGACATCAGCTGAGGATCTGTCTCTTGTCTGAATAAAAAGCAAGGTGTGCCTTCTGCAGAGATTCCGGGTAGCCTAGTGTGCATATCTTCGAATGGGAACAAAAAGGTGGAAGGAGTGTATCTGAATGAAAAGTTTGAGGTTGTTGCAAGAGTTTGGGAAACATGGAAAGAAATAAAGTAGTTTTTTGTGCAGTGTGATAAACTTCCCCTGATGAATATTATTCTGCAGTACTGGATTTCAGAGTTTGGTTCATAATTTGTTTGAATTCTGATTGAGAATTGAAGTAAATACCCCCTCTAAAATATGTGCTTTCCTAATTGATTTCATTCTCAAGGCATCCTTTCAGGGCCTGAGCCAAAAAGAAAAGAATACTTGCAGGTGTTCGAAGTAAAATGGGAAGCCTTTTGAGAGGACTTGACATTTTGGCTCATAAAAATGACTAGTGCATGATAAGATGTTTGCTTCCCCTCATATTTTTTTTAAAGGCAAATGAACAGTGGTTGTCAATTGACTATTCACTACTTCTAAATGATTTTTTCTTCAGAAGGATTAAAGAACAAATCCAATAGCTTAATACTAACAACTTAAATAAAGCAAGAAATTAACAGTAAGCTGCTGAAAATGGAGATGCAAAACTTTACATCCCTTTGCATCAGAAAATGGTGAGACATGCAAAGTGACATTGAAACAGCAGAAAATAAAAGCTCTTTTGAAGAAAAATAAAAACCCAAAGGAGGATGTTCTACCTCCCACACAGAGGATCATCATGTCATTTTAGAATCATAGAATACTAGAACTAGAAAGGACCTTGAGAGGTCAAGTCCAGTACCCTGCCCTCATGGTAGGACCAGGCACCATCTAGACCATACCTGATAGATGTTTATCTAACCTGCTCTTAAATATCTCCAATGATAGAGATTCCACAGCCTCCCTAGTTTTAAAAGCCCTCTTCAATGGCTTCCATGGGATTCCTTTGTGAGAGCTACTCTGTCAGTGAGAGAAACAAAAGGAGTTAGCTGCTACATTATAAAAAGTCCTTTCTCTGATTTTTGCAAATAGACATTATTCATAAGCAAATATAACATAGATTGGAATAACAGAGCTCTTCTGTTGTGACTGAGATCTGAGACTGAGTTGCTGTCTACCCTGCAAAGTCTCCATCTAGGCCAAATTAACGTGCAACACATGTCCCCAGTAGCAAAGGAATTTGATCGCTATCAAATTAGCAAAGTAGCAAGCAACTGTGTAATGCACACAAGTCTGGTCCCTTCCTCGCTTTGTAGGAATAATGTAGGGGTCCCCATTAGTATGCTTAGCATTTTGACTGATATTCTATTAGGGAGAGAGTCGTCTTAGGCTGATTAATGACTGTGTTGATTTAAAAACAGCTGGGTAACCAAAATCGCTTTTCTGGGCTGACAGGTAGGATACAGAGCTGCTATACATCCTAAGATTACCCCTCATCACCCAACAAATATCTTCTTTGGGGAGAAAATGAAGCAGGGAAAGAGTCTGAAATTAGCTTTAGCAGACTCTAAAATTAACTTTTAGACAGAATCCAGCACTCTTCTGATCCAGGAAGTTTGTATGCGACAGTAATAGAGAGGAAGCCGTGTTAGTCTGATCTTGCTAAAACAAAAGGAAAAACTATGTATCACTTTAAAGACTAACAAGATGGTTTTATAGGTGATGAGCTTTCGTGGGCCAGACCTGAGGAAGTGGGTCTGGCCCACGAAAGCTCATCACCTATTAAACCATCTTGTTAGTCTTTAAAGTGCTACATAGTTTTTCCTTTTGTATGGGACAGGATATCTGAGTTTTAGGACCCTGAATGGAGAAGCAGAGCTATTCTGCTGATTCATGCTTCTGTCTCACAGGATAAAAGATAGAGGGGCCAGGAATGAAATAGAAGGTCTTTGTGGAGAGAACCACTAGAAACAGTCCTCTCTGGATATGGCTTGTTTGCTGTATTTAAGTGAAGAAAGAAGGAAGTATTAAGATTTGCAGTTTTACCAACATAAATGTAAGCTGGGTTCAGAACATGATAGGGAACTATGCCTGTTCACATCAGGATTGTGGGGAGTGGAGAAAATCCCCCCCTTCTCCATCCTTCCATTTGGGTGAATTCAGGGAACCAATCATCTAAGGTATCTAAGCTCTTTTCCTCCAGAATTATCTTAATAATTTCTGGCTTCTTGGCTAATGTGCATCATGGTTTGGAAAGGAGAAGACTGAAAGGGGACATGGTAGCGGTTTTCAAGTATCTGAAAGGGTGTCACAAGGAGGAGGGAGACAAATTGTTCTCCTTGGCCTCTGAGGATAGGACAAGAAGCAGCGGGCTTAAACTGCAGCAAAGGAGGTTTAGCTGGACATGAGAAAAAACTTCCTAACTGTCAGGGTGGTTAAACACTAGAATAAATTGCCTAAGGAGGTTGTAGAATCTCCATCTCTGGAGATATTTAAGAGCAGGTGAGACAGACATCTATCAGGGATGGTCTAGATGGTGCTTGGTCCTGCTGTGAGAGCAGGGGACTGGACTCGACCTCTCGTAGTCCCTTCCAGTTCTAGTGTTCTATGATTCTATGGCGCAGTTGATGAAACGAATACAAATGTGACCGTTCTTTGCTGGAAGGCAGTGCTTTACTCAAGTCCTGCCCCAAATGATTAACTATTGTACTGCCCTTATTCACATCCCATTGAGATGAGTTCATACGTTTCTTAGAGCTATCGATTTATTCTTGCTGCAGTCTCATGTTGACACCACTGCACAGGCTCACATTGTGCAAGTAACAAAGATTTATCGCAAATCTCATTGGTTAAGATTGAAGAGAAATTTACATATTTCATATCAATGCTTCTTGGGCTAGTCATATTACTCTTGAACATATAACATCTTGTGTTTGCATGAAAAAGCACGCTAGGGACTCTTGTGTTTGCCTCCTTTATTTTGCTTGAATGTCTGTTATGAGCTTTTTGCTTTGCAATTGAATACATGTTTTAAAAATGGGAAGAATCTTGCTAGTTTTGAACATTAACTCTAAGGTTCCACACCCTACATATGGCTACAATCAAGACTCCTTAATGTCTTTTTGTTTGAAGGGAAAAGCAAAACATGGAATCCAGCCATACATTAGCATCTAACAGGAGAGCTGCCAGTCATGCCAGGCTCCTGGGCCAGGGGCGGGGGAGGCCCAGCTCTGTACTTCCAGAAGGTGCAGGGCCTCAGGTGGAAGGGAAGGGGGTGAGCCAGGACAGACAGATCTTAGAGCCACCTTGAGTATGCCATGCCATACCCCCTGCAGTCCTTACAGCCAACCTGGAGAGTGTAGCAGTGACTTAAAGGGCCTGGAGCTCCAGCTGCTGCCGCTACCACAATAGTGGTGGCTGGGAGCTTCGGGCCCTTTAGAATTGCTGGGCCCCAAGACAGTTGCCCCTTTTTCTCCCTGTCAGTGGACCTGGCATTTAGCTATTTGTTTGCTTTACTTATGCCCTTAAACATTTCTAGTCATGATAGAAACTAGCAAATTGGTGTCCAGTTGTCCAATCTGGGGTGCGTAGGTGTAGCCTTGGACAGAGACTTGACTTTTCAAACTCACCTGGAAAAGACACGTGAAATGGTAAAAACAAGGACTAGTGTAGTCCAAAAACTTGTGGGCAAAACATGGGATGCTGATGTGCACATGATTCTATCAGCAACTCTAACACTGGTATACTCAACTGCTGTGCAGCAGCCTGGGTGGGCTGCTGACATACCAAATCTCTGGATGCGCAGGGCAATGCTATAGTGAGAATCATAACTGGGACATTAAAACTGAAATCTGTATAATGCTTGACCATTCTAGCACATCCATTCAAAATCCAGAGAGAGAGAGAGAGAGAGAGAGAGAGAACAGTCAAACTATGGCAAACTTGAACGTATCCATTCATGCAAATCTTCCAAAGACATGCCTGAAATCTAAGAAGTCATTTTAGAATTGGGCAAAAGCTCTTGGTGTCCTCATTCAACCCTGAGGCACCTGGAAAAAGAAAAGTGGGGTAATATTAGTGTCCCAAACACACCTGATTGCTGACCCCACAAAAGAAATCTCAGAATTTAACTCCACGCTCTGGACTTTTTCCAGATGACTGTACCCCTTTCAGAAGTCTGATTTCTCTTGCATACCCATCAAGTTTCACCTCACTTAAAAACTACTTGCTTATAAAATCAAATATAAAAATATGCAAGTGTCACAGCACATATAATTGTAAAATAAATCAATTGGAATATTAACATTGTATTTACATATGAGTGTGTATAAAGCAGTACAAACAAGTTGTATGAAATTTTAGTTTGTATTGACTTTACTTGTGCTTTTTTTGTATCCTGTTGTAAAACTAGGCAAATACCTTGATGAGTTGATATACCCCCAGAAGACCTCTCAGGGGTACCCTCAGAGGTAAACGTACTGCTGGTTGAGAACCACTGCTTTAACCTGCCTCAGAAATGGTGATCCACATTGAACTGCTTCAAGATGTTGTGTGACAGATGCTGTGATCTCTTCCATCTCTGGAAGAAGAGAGAGACCACCACAATGTGTCTGTGGATACTAGCTGTAAACTATGGAACATGTAAATCGGTGCCTACGTTGACCATTTGCATCAGTCTTAATTTGCGTTTGCTTATTTGCTAATCACCTTTTTCTTAACACTCCCTCCTCCCAGTGTAACTAAAATAATTAGTTTTAGTCTATATTGTAGATGCAGTGACTGAGAACCTTTTTGTAACACATCACAATACGTCTTTCTGATATTCTCTTGACCATTGTTTTTGAACTTCTGGAGTTCTGAGAGACCCTGTAAGTGAATGGTTTGGAGAACACTGGTAGCTT
Source organism: Pelochelys cantorii (assembly GCA_032595735.1). Taxonomy (NCBI): domain Eukaryota; kingdom Metazoa; phylum Chordata; order Testudines; family Trionychidae; genus Pelochelys; species Pelochelys cantorii. The sequence continues at coordinate 19,730,924 of CM064338.1, forward strand.
CTGTGTTTTTTCCTTCCAGCAAGACCTACAGGCTGTGTCTACACTGGCGTGATCTTGCGCAAAAGCGGCCGCTATTGCGCAAAAACTTGCTACCTGTCTACACTGGCCGCGTGTTCTTGCGCAAGTAAACTGACGTTCTAATGTATAAAATCAGGGCTTCTTGAGCAAGAACTCTGACGCTCCTGCTCAGGAATAAGCCCTTTTGCGCAGCTGTTCTTGCGCAAGAGGCCAGTGTAGACAGGCAACGTGAATTACTTGTGCAAGAAAGCCCTATGGTTAAAATGGCCATCAGAGCTTTCTTACGCAAGAGAGCGTCTACACTGGCATGGATGCTCTTGCGCAAAAGCACATCTCTTGCACAAAAGCACATGCCAGTGTAGACGCTCTCTTCTGGAAGAGTTTTGCAGAAGAACTCTTCCACAAAAGAGTTTTTGCGTGAGAACACGCCAGTGTAGACGTAGCAACAGTGTCCGTCACCAAGCCACTGTCCTAATTAACCATTGCAAAACTTTTCATGTCTCCCTCCTGCGCAGGGGTCGTGCCTCTCCCTGAGACCACCTGTTCCCTTGGCTACCCTGCTTGCCATCCCCTGACCCGTTCCTCCTGGCCAGGGGGCTCGCTTAGTCCACTTCACCGGCTCACCCCAAGTGGGGTGTGAGGGAGGCCCGGGCCCACCCTCTCTCCAGCCCCAGCCCAGGGCCCTAAGGTGTGGGGGGGAAATATCTGTTCTCCCCTCACCTGACTGATGGGGATAAGTGCCGCAACTCATCAGCCCGCCGGCGATCCTGCTTGCGCCTGCCCTGGGCTGCTTCCTCACCCCCGCTCACCCGAATTCCCCGTCCGCTTTCTTCCCGAGGCCCGGAGACCCTTCATCTGCTCCTCTGGTTGGCCTCCCCAGCTCGCCTTTATGCCGCCGTGAGCACCGCCCCTTCCCCTGCAGGGCTCGCCTGACCTCTCCCCTAGTACGCCTGCATCGGCATTCCCCCTGCCTGCTCCTTCCCTGCCCCTGCGGGCCCCACCCTTGCCTTCCACTGTGCGTGCGCCTGCGTTCCTTGGGGCCTCCCCAGGAGCGTTGGCATGAGCGCCGGCCAAACTGCCGGCCGCGCGGCGCGCTCCGGTTGCCACCGCTTCCTCTCCTGCTGCGGGGAAAGCCAGTTGGTTGCTCCCCGCCCCTCGGGGGGGACCTGGGGCAGTGTGGGGTTGCATCACCCCCTCACACCTCCCAAAGATCTTCCCTCTAAGTAATGTGCAATGTCTACAGGATTTTCTTGTTGTACGTTAACAATTTCTGATGTGACAAGCAGAGCTGAAAATCAAATAATCGTTCCTCAAGTAGGCAAGGCTTTTTGTACTCTAGTTGCTTTACATTATTGAGACATTTTGCTGACAGTAAAACTTAGCATATTAACCAGTCTACTGCAAAGGGCTGTGGGGTGGTAAGGATGAGGAGAAAAATGAATGTCTTCAGGATTGGATTTTAGGCCTATTGTACAGGTGGCTAGCTCATCTGTGAAATGAGGATAATTATGCTTACTCATCTTTACAAAGTGCCTTGAGCTCTTTGGAAGATGAGTGCAATATTAGTATAAAGTACTGTTATTACTACTACTCCCACGAGTAACGATGGCATCCAAGCAAAACAGATTTCAGAACTAAGCTTGGAAATCCATGCATCAGCAAATCTCATGGGTCCAATCCCACTATTACTTATCTATAATGAGCAGGAAGCCTCAAGTGAGGGGTTTGCAGGATAAGGCTTGATATTTTAAATCTAAAACCCCAAAGCACCTTGGGATCTAATTTATATATATATATAAAACACAGTACTTTTTGCAAACTAAGATCTATATATGTCTGAAAAAATCATCTTTATTGAATATGATGTATGGAAAAATTAATGTGATTTATATTTTGAGAATATTGATTCTATGAAAATCCATAGGCTCTTTGGTGGAGTTTATCCTAAATACAATGTAAATAAATTAGCAAAAAGTGTCAAATAAATTTGATCTAGTGCTGTTGGCTCAAACTTGGAATACTCACAAGAAACTGAGTGTTGTCGCAGTAAATGAAGTACTGCTACAGCATTATTCTTTCAGAATAATATATTCTGGTCATTTGTATGTTTCTATTTTCTCATGTAATACAACTGGATTCCAGAGAGGGGAAAAAAGTAAATGATTAAATGAGGTTTGCTTGGATAAGGCTACCAAAAAGTCTTTAACTGTTGTTAAAAGTTGACTGCTGTTAAGAGAAATGTTGAAACTCAGAGCATGCATTTTCCTCCTACAGCAACACTGCATAGAAACTAAAGAAAGCAGCAAATATTATTTTATTGTTAGAACCAGCATTACTGTGCAGTTTTAAATTATGAATCATTGTAACATGAGCCTTTATGTCTTTTGTGGGAATGAGTTGAAAGTTTATAATAAATTGAGTCCTTTATAATAATACTAATAATGTTAATTATTAGCCGAGGGCAGAAGGAAGAAAACAGACTCTGAGATGAATACAGTGGCACCAGAACACTTTTAATAGCAGGGTGGCTGAAAGCTAGCCCCCTGATTCCTGTCCTTGTCCCCCTGCCCCTAGAGCTGGAGCTGAGACCAGGGTCTATCTCTGCGAGGGGGGACCCAGACAAGAATAAGGGTGCCAAGGCTGAGGCCACTGCTGGGGGAGGATGTGGCCCAGCAACCAGGACCCGGGCACAGCATCCCATGTAAAATCTGGGGCGGGGGGTGCTGCAGCACTCCCTGGTTCCCATACCCATGGATAAACAGCTCCCCTAAAGCTTTAATTGATTTACTTGATTTACTTGATCTCCAAGACATGCCCAAGAATGTGGTCCACTTCCATGAATAACTTATACTTTTTTTAGTTACTCTTAAGTGTTTTGATTATTTCCTTTTATTACATTGAAAATTAGCTTCTGAGATACTGACTTTTACTCTTTAATTTGCAAAGTGACACTCATAATATGCCATTCGACAAAACCCGCTGTTCCATGTGGACAAGTGAAATTTAATAGAGCCTTTTAATTCATTTAGTTTATGTGAATGTTGCAAAAATAGTATTAATTTACATTTCACACTTGGGAGGTGATAATGTTTCAGTATTGTCTTAGCTGTCCTTATTTTGATTAACTGTAATAGTTTTGCTGAAAATTTTCTGAGATGAATTAAAATGGAGACTCGCAGGAAGACAAGATGGTGGATCCTACTTTGTAGATGCATGGTTAAATGGTCTGGTTCTTGGTGAGCCCCGCTCATATGAAGAGAGCTCTTGATGTTTTGCTGTTTCTTCACTCTGTGCTGAAATCTATGCGTGCGTGCGTGTGTGTGTGTGAAACTTGTGGTGACACTAAGTTGGAAAAATGGGGCTGGGACAAGAGGGTTGTGTTTATTCTTGTCCTGATTGAAAACTTCCTCAGCATTGCCCATCTGTTAAAACATACAAACTGTACTTTGATCTTTAGTTAACCCTACACCTGGACACACATCGCCACTCAACATGAGGGGGTCTGAGTATCAGCCATCTAGGCTTGAAAGACCGCCAGGAATAGATTATTTTTATCATCCATCCTTCAATAGTGCCTAGAGGGCTCAGTCCAGGACCTGAGCCCTATCTTGCTAGATGCCGTACAAATAAGTAAAACAGACTCTCTTCATCAGAGCTCACAGTCTAGAATTCTGATAAAACTTAACCTGGATAAACAGACAAACCAGGAGTGGGGCAGGGTTGAGGACAATATCATAGCAGGAAACGTGTGAATTTTGTATATAGTAGTAGTTTTAGTGGGTTACAGTTGTTACAGGATTAGTACAATTCAGTAATTCTTCAAGACAGTGCTTTTGGGGCATATGTCAGAACCAATGCCAGAATTAGGACTAAGGTGAGCATTTGAAATTAGAGTACTTTTTTACCCTGTCTTTTTGGTTTATTCTTAATTGGGTGAAATTGTCATTTCATTAAATTGGGGAGGGAGAGGACCAGCATTAACTTCTGCTTCAGTATTTTCCATGTGTTATGCATGATAACAGGCCTGGGACCAATCCTATTCAACTTATTCATAAATGATCTGGAGAAAGGGGTAAGCAGTGAGGTGGTAAAGTTTGTGGATGATACTAAACTGTTTAAGATAGTCAAGACAGAAGCAGACTGTGAAGAACTTCAGAAAGATCTCACCAAACTGAGTGATTGGGCAACAAAATGGCAAATGAAATTTAATGTGGATAAGTGTAAAGTAATGCACATTGGAAAAAATAACCCCAACTATACGTACAGTATGATGGGAGCTAATTTGGCTACGACAAATCAGCAAAGAGATCTTGCAGTTATCGCGGATGGTTCTCTGAAAACTTCCACACAATGTGCAGCGGCGGTCAAAAAGGCCAATAGGATGTTAGGAATTATTAAGAAAGGGATAGAAAATAAGGCAGAGAATATCTTACTGCCCCTGTATAAAACTATGGTACGCCCACATCTTGAATACTGTGTACAGATGTGGTCTCCTCACCTCAAAAAAGATATTTTGGCCTTGGAAAGGGTTCAGAAAAGGGCAACTAAAATGATTAGGGGTTTGGAACAGGTCCCATATGAAGAGAGGTTAAAGCGACTGGGACTTTTCAGTTTAGAAAAGAGGAGACTAAGGGGGGATATGATAGAGGTATATAAAATCATGAGTGGTGTGGAGAGGGAGAATAAAGAAAAGTTATTTATTAGTTCCCATAATAGAAGAACTAGAGGACACCAAATAAAATTAATGGGTAGCAGGTTTAAAACTAATGAAAGAAAGTTCTTCTTCACACAGCGCGTAGTCAACCTGTGGAACTCCTTGCCAGAGGAGGCTGTGAATGCTAGGACTATAACAGAGTTTAAAGAGAAGCTAGATAATTTCATGGAGGTTAGGTCCATAAAAGGCTATTAGCCAGGGAATAGAAATGGTGTCCTTGGCCTCTGTCAGAGGCTGGAGATGGATGGCACGAGACAAATTGCTTGATCATTATCTTCGGTCCACCCCCTCTGGGGCACCTGGCGCTGGCCACTGTCAGCAGACAGGTTACTGGGCTAGATGGACCTTTGGTCTGATCCAGTACAGCCATTCTTATGTTCTTATGATGCTTTAGCATGCAATTTAAGAGAAAAAGTTAGTGGATGCATCACATGACACTAATGACTGCATCTTTTGTGGAGACAAATTTATATCAGGTGAGTTTTTGTCTCTGATTTAATGGTCTGACACGCTTGATTTTGCCATAAATTCTACCTAGCTACCTACCTACCTACATGCACGCTCCCACTCAGAAAAAGTTAGTATTTCATTTATACTATAGCATTCCTTTCCCATTTTGCCTTTGATACTACTATCTTTTTTTTTTTTTTAATCAGGGCCAATAGAAGGTGGGATTGTACTGAAAGGATGAGGAATGTGAAATGCAGAAGCTAGTTAGCTGGAAATCATAGAATCATAGAATACTCTTTTCTGGTCCCTCTCCAATTTCTCCACATCCAATAATAACTACTCTCTGAGTACGGTTATCCAGCCAGTTATGCACCCACCTTATAGTAGCCCCATCTAAGTTGTATTTGCCTAGTTTATTGATAAGACAAATCTTATCAACAGCAGTTAAGGGGGGTTTTGAACTTGAAGGTGTCTAATACAGAGTGTAGTGGTTGAGCTGCAATCATATTCAAGAATCAGGTTAAACCAGAGTAGCACACCACTTTTTTGATGTTTACCCATCACTGTTCCAATCAGATCTGGGTGCTTCTATTCTTGTTTCTTTGTGTTGATCTACCCCCATGATGAAATCTGATATTGAAAAGTTACTGCATAGTTGCCAGGTGAAACAGCAGGTCTACCAGACTATCCTGTAACCAGAGACACTCATCTCTCTTGGCTCTTCCTTTGTAACAACACTCGTCTTGTGAAATTCTCTTCACCTGCAGAAAGTCTAAGTAATCAGGCTAATTTATTTAGCCACCTCTTTAGACTGTTGGCTGGAATAGCCACTGCAGTTACTTTGTATGCTTTATGCAGGTTCTTTGGTCCCTACCTGGCCCACTCTATCCATGCTTTCCCCTATCAAACTGTGTTGACCAACGCAAGATCCCCTGCCATGGTGCGTGGTGTCCCTCCTCACTACCGCCCCATTTTAAAACTATACACAAATTTCTTTTGGGAGCACTGCTGTCTTTTTCTATAAATTCCACTCCTGTTTCTAGGGTTAACACAAGACTAGGTCCAATACTGAGTTTTCCTAACCAAGCAAATTAGAATAAACATACAATAATTTTTACACTATATTTAGAAACTGCAAAAGAGAGGCCAAGGTTTTCTGGTTTTAGCTGTTTTTATTAAAGGATGAACTTTGTTTCAGAATGGCAATGAGAATAGAACAGCATGTCCTGTCTTAAAGTCTAAAGCTGTATTTTTGCAATTGCCTTGTTGCTTTTAGAGTCCTTGGATAACTAAGCTACATTTTAAAAATATGTCCAAGACCATTTATATTTACCCAATACTTGTCATAGAAAGAGTAACAATCTACTGTTAACTTTTGAATATTTCCATGGAAATGTCTTTAAAATAAACATATTACAGAAGAAGGAGCAAGGAAACTCTTATTTCAACATGTCATTTAGAATGTGAAATTCACCAATAAATCAAATAGGATGAAATCTGTCTGTCATTCCTTCCTACACATGGACACATGTTTAAATTTAAAAAAAAGTTTTAGGCTGTTTTTGTGCATCTTGTGCATTTGCTTTCCATGAATATTCAAGTGATATGAAGGCTCAAGTAAACAATTAATTATAAAGAAACATTAGGAATATTTGCAGAAAGCAAAATTTTAACTTAAAAACATGAGATTTTACTATGTTTATCCAGGGGAGCTGAAAGGCTCTGCGGGTCCCTATGCAAGGAGTGTATAGGGTCCTGGCTCTGCGCCTGGAAGGGGCAGGGTCTCAGATGGAAGAGGCAGGTCTAATGGCAGCCAGCCTCAGCGCCACCCAGTAATTTAAAGGGCCCAGGGCTCTGGCCATTGCTACTGCTTTGGATCACTTGGCCCTGATTAGGTAACACAGGCCTCCTTTTTGCTCTTCCTCCACCCCCATGTTGGCAGGTCTGTGTTACCTAATCAGAGAACAGAAATACAACATGTGGTCTATCTGCCCAATCAAAACTTTTCTTATTTTGGATGGTAAACAACCAAATAGAAGTGCCAATCAGCTGACCAAGAATTACTCCACTGTTCAGGAAGAATTAGATTTTTTCAAGAATAATTCTGAATAATAAATATGAGAAAACATTACATTGTGGAGGACAGTTTGCACAAAAAAAGGTCTACGTTCTAATAGAGACTCCTAAATCATATTCAGTAAACACTATCTCTGTGGATTTCTTCTTTGCTTTTGTGAGGGTTATACAGACCCTAACCATCTGTAGTGTAATTGTTATAGATTTCAGTTCCTTTGATCAAATGAGCTGTCCCGAGTATGTTCTGTAAATACAGCTATAATACATTGCTGCTTTATCATTTATAAATAGTTTTACTGCCCCAATTCCAGTCTCCCATCTAAATGACTTTTCTGATGCTTGCCTTTCATACACATTTTGTATGACTTTTGTGAAAAACATTATAGAAACCATTATCAGTATACATTTTTATAGGTGTTCTTTATTAGCCCAGAAATTAATGTACTGTATCAATATATTCAAATGCTTCCAAAGCTTTACATGTAATAATGGGATGAAACATAGCCTGGAGGTTCAAGTACAGGACTCAGCCAGGAGTGTTGTGTTGTATTCTCAGCTCAGTCACAGATGGCTTGTGTGACTTTGGCTGATCACATAGGGTAGGTTTTGATAGTGGAGTTCACAGTAGAAATAAACCTGTTCTTTTAAAAGTGGGACTGTTCCAAGAGTGATGTACTGTTCACCTTAACTAATGGTGACAGAATCTGGCCTTTATACCCAGTACCCTATGCTTGTGTGTAAAATAGGGATTTTAGCACAGACAGGTATTTGGGAACTTAATTAAAGCAGCTTGTATTAATCAAAAAGAAGGGTTGATAGAAGTGCATTGTGCTTTTGGTACAAAATGCTGAATATCCACAGGTCTCATCAGAATGGTTCCCAGTGCCTCCAAGTGTCTGGCTACCTATAGATGTAACTGGAACAAGTCACACAATCCTTTTAATGGCCAGAGGGCCTGGGACCATCCAGCTCTCTTGGATCATCAGGCCTAGCTGGGAAAGGTTCAGGTTCACTTCTGTATAAAGTGCTGAGAGGGCTCAGTTGAAGAGGGGGCTGCAGGAGAGACATTGCATCCTCTGTCTAGCTTGGAGCAGAGAGCCACAGGGGTGCAGGGTGAAAGACTTCTGCACCTACTTTGCTGGTGAGTTTCATTTGAATTAATAAAACAGTGCCCTGGAGGAAGAGCCTGAAAGAGTCTGGCTGTGGCAATGAGTCCCTTGTGGGCTGGGGAGACAGGCCAGTACCTCACAGTGAGAAATGACATTTCCAGTTGCATCCAATGTAAATGAAATTTTTTCAGTCCATTCCAGAGGATGTGGATGATCTGTTATTCAAAATGAACTATTGTTCCATTATGTCCAGTGCAGACATGAAATCCCAGCTAGTGTTCCCACACACAGTCAAGTGAAGTAATAGAGGAGAAGCATTCTCTTGTTTTGCGTTGCTTTAGTACCAACAACTTTAAGTCTAACCATCTTCCTTTTTGGAGAGCGAGATTGTCTGATCTAGACAGCAATTAGCTAAGTAAGATTTTTTCCCCCTCTTAAGAACAGAACTGACAAGTGCAATCTCCAAGGTAAGAAGTCCAAGAACTCTCAAGTTTCCATGCTCCAGGGCATAAACTGATTTTCTAGTTAGGCTAGGAATAGTATGAGCAGTTGGCAAAGGGTTTTAAAGAATGTCACTTTTTTTTCAGAATACTTATGTAAATACTTATGTAAATAGTTAGACCATAAATTATCCTGAGGCAGGATGCTGGACTAAATTAACCAGTCTCATAAAGCAGTTATGTTTCTGTATTTCTGATTCTTGTCAAGGAAACATAGACCCCTCAGTTTGAGCTATTTCCAGATATGTAAATGTGGAATTGATTTTGAAATACTTTTTTATTATTTGAAAACAAAAAGTACAATACGTTGCCATTTCAATGTGTATGTTCCATATACGTTGAAATACCAGAAGTTTACAATTTGGCCTATAGTCTTGGGGTGTTTTTTGGAAAAAAAGTTTTAAAGAGTTTTTCAGTTTACCTTGCCTGGGAAATAAAACCAAAGAGGATTAAACCTGACTGTCTGCCTTTTCCACATGTAACTCTTCTGCCAGATAGCACTCGCAGTGGCCAGGGCCAGGTTCAATATCTAGGGATTCCTTTCCATCCATCCAACACAGAACTGGCTCGAGCCCCCACTCAGTAACCTGGGAAATTCACACAACACCCCTGGGTGCCTCTGGGAGGCAATGCTTCCCCACTCACACGCACAGAGTCTGAGTGTAGAAGAGACACTTTTAATAAAAGGGGAAAGAAGTAACGTGGCATTAATTTTGGAAAACACCACAAACACAGTTCAAACAAACCCACGAATAAATGCCCAACCTACTCAAGCTAGGACGATGTCCTTGTCCTCTCAAGCTTTCAAGTCCAGCTTTGTAAGTTTCCCATTCACATGCCCAACCTTTCTCTGCAGCCTCCTCAGTCATGGCCCTTGGTCAGGGCAGACCAGAGTTCAGAGGCGATCTGTAGAGTTCACCTCCCATCCTGAGGGGTGGGGGTAGGAGTCATCTCACCCACTCTGCTGGTTACTTGCCATCCACCAGCTCGCTGCTCTTTGGCACCACCCTGCTGGCCATCCGTTGCCCCTTGCTGCCACCACTCGGCTGGCCGCTCCTCACACTTCACCATCAGTCACCCCTCTCTGTTGCCACTCTGTTGGCCATGCTCACACCTCTCCATCACCACCCTATTGGCTGCTCATCGTATCTTCTGTTGGCTTGCGATGGATTTGGATCTGGGCCAAACCTAGTGATTTCAGCTCTTGGCCCAAAGCACAGTCCAGTCACAAGAGATTCCAGCATTCACTGGAGTAAGTGGGAAATTTTCTATTAGAGGGGTGCTAAACCTCTTTAAAGAAGTTTGGAGTGGATAAGACAGATTGCCCCGTTAAGTGAGGGACTTGGGAGGGGGGGGGACAATAAATGACAACTGTTTGTCGAGGCTGGAGATGGATGGCACGAGACAAATTGCTTGATCATTATCTTCGGTCCACCCCCTCTGGGGCACCTGGCGCTGGCCACTGTCGGCAGACAGGCTACTGGGCTAGATGGACCTTTGGTCTGACCCAGTACGGCCATTCTTATGTTCTTAATAAAAAAGCAAAAACAACCCAAACACAGAACTAGGCCAAATTATGCTTTCTTGTAACCAAGAGCAGAATTTGTCTTTGATTTTTAAACTTTAAAATGTTAATGGGCAAATACAACAACTGATACAGTAATCATCAATGCAGTCAAAGCCAGGGAAGCACTATGTAAGGCCTCATTCAACATCTGCATCCTAAAACCACTTCAGTTTCTCCACTTAACCTCACCTGGGACCAGCACCATCCACAATACAGCTACTTCAACCTCTACACTCGGCTGTGACTGGAGTGGGCAGGAATAGCTGTGTTCTTGTGTTCTAAAGGTTGAATTGGCTCCATGTTGAAGTAGGTAGTGAGTGTATATAGTGTAGATTCATAGCTTATGCTTAAATGTGGTGTGTTGGATGACTGCTGTTATACATTCTCAAACACCTTTACTCTTCACTTATTTTTCAGTTCTACTGCCCACAGTAAGAAATTCATTCCTGATGAAAATGCACTGTATGTAGACTCCTTACTGCTTACCAAGTGCTTTTTCTGTAACCAGCATAATGCATTACTTGACCCACTTTCATGTACTATTTTCCCTGACTTCAGCACAAGTTAGTAATCAAATGAGATCCAATACTGAATTAGACTATAGTAGTTATTCAAACATTTTTTCATAAAAACAAATAAATATTTTCAGTTGAGAAAACTGAGGGCCAAATTCAGTTAATATCTATCTGGCTTTATTCTACAAAAGTCTCTCCTACACGATGCTAAATCCCCCCAAAATTGATTTTTAATGTGGCCTTTAGTTCTCTTAAGTTGAAAAGAATTTACAAACAGGATCCCTTCTTTAAGTTAGGATAAGAGGAATCTGCATACTAAATGTGGTGGTCCTAGATCTTACTGTTTAGAAGGAGTTCTTGAACAAATTAACGTATAGATGGACAGATAGACAGATGCACGTTTTCTAAAATATATAGTAAGAGATGCACCTGTACCAAGATCCAGAATGGTTGCACATTTTTCTATATCACCCCATGATAGGATGGACTAGGTCCAAAGGCTCCCTGGATCAGACCAAAGGTCCATATAGCCCAGTATCCTGTCTTCCAACATTGACCAATGCCAGATACCCTAGAGGGAATTATCAGAATAGGTAATCATCAAGTGATCTATCCCCATTGCCCAGTTCCAGCTTCTGACAGAGGCTAGGGACCTAATTTCTGTCCCTCCTGGCAGATAAATATTGATGGATCTATTCTCCATGAATTTATCTAGCTTTTTTTTTAACCCTGCTAATGTCCTGGCCTTCACAACATCCTCTGGCAAGGAGTTCCATAGGTTGACTGTGCATTGTGAGAAGAAATACTTCCTTTTGTCTGTTATAAACCTGCTATCTATTAGTTTCATTTGGTGAACCCCTAGTTCTTGTGCTCTGGGAGCAAGTAAATAAGTTTTTCCTTATTTACTTTCTCCATATCAGCCATGATTTTATAGACCTCTAGCATATTCCCTGAAAAGCTGATAAGCTGAAAAGTCCCAGTCTTATTAATCTCTCCTCATATGGCAGCTGTTCCATACCCTTAATCTTTTTTTGTTGCCCTTTTCTGAACTTTTTCCAGTTCTAAGTTATCCTTTTTGAGATGAGGTGACCACATCTGCACACAGTATTCAAGAGTTAGGTGTACCAAAGATTTATACAGAGGCAGTAAGATATTCTCTGTTCATTTTTAAATGACTCCTAACATTGTTTGTTTTTTTGACTGCTGTTGCACATTGAGTGGATGTTTTCAGAAAACAACCCACAATGACTCCAAGATCTGTCTCTTGAGGGTTCCCATGATTGTATACATGTAATTGGGATTGTTTTCTAATCTGCATTACTTTGCGTTTATCAATGCTCCTGTGTCACTTGTTCCTAGAATGGAGCAGCTAATCCAGGGGTAGAAGGGCCCTATGTAAGAAAAGAGAAGTGGAGAGGTCAGTTGTGAGGAACTCAAAGAGGGAAGACTGGCTGGAAGGAAAGAAAGAAGAGTGAGTAGTAGTACAATGGATAGCTCTCTGTGGAGAGCTCACTGCAAGCAGGATGGAAGTCCAGGGAAGTCTTGCTGGTGGAAGGTCAGTGTGGGCAGGTTGAAGCACAGGGGGAATGAGCACAGAACCTGGCCAGACCAGTGAGGGTACCAAGCTGGGTCCTGCTGGTTTGGTCACTGACTGAGCCCAAGATGACCTGCTCAAATGCTGCCAGCTGTGAGTACTGCGATAGGCCCCAGTTGGGTGGTTGAAGAAGATGGTGTCTCTGAGAGAAGCCTGAGAGCTACGGCTCCTTACCAGGGTTGAAATAAGAACTTGGACTGTATACCCTGGAAAGGAGGAGAGTGTTTGTGGGTTGGCTAGAGGGCTGAGCTGTTGAGGAGAGGTCTTCAACATTGGCCAGGGGTGCTTGTGAGAGGCGTGTGCCACCTTGCTGTATGACCAAAAAACAAAAGTAGAATCACACAAACGAGAGAAAAGAAAGCTGTCCAGGAGAAGTGGGTGCTGCCCTGTGGAAAAGAACTGTTTGCAGGCAAAACCGGCTAGAGAAAGAAGGCATTTGTAAAAGGTGGGTGCTGACCCCTTACAATTCAACATATTTTGCTGTTGTGCTACATAATTCAGAGCTTTTCTTTAAAAAAACACTCTAAATGGGGATAAGTTTGAATAGATCAATATCCTTCAGAGAAACTAAGTTGGAAGAAACATAGGAAATGAGAGGTGCACCAGGAAGGAAAAAGGGCCTTTTTTCTTCCTGTATAGAAGGTATAGGCTGTAATTTAGGGTGGAGAATCTGAATAAGGTGAGGCAATAATTGTGTAATGACAGCAACTGGCTAGTATTTTTCAGGGTAGATTATGGGGATTCACTGCCACAGAACAGGAGAAGAGTATAAGTGAGAGAAGAGATTGTGTCTGAATATCTTAATCATAATTGTAATTTGGCTACCATAGTAAAAGCAGGAGGAGTCAAATTGAATTACAGAGTGAGCAAAGGAAGAATTATTAGAAGCTGTTACTTAGGGTATGTTTGCACTACAGAGTTTTGTTGGAAAAATGGCTATTTTTCCTACAAAACTTGAGGAACGTCCACACTGCAATTGCGTTCTTCCACAAGAAAATCGAAAGAACAAAGGGCACTGGTAAGAACAAAGGGCATTCAGGCACTGGTAATCCTCATTCTATGAGGAAGAAGCCTTTTTGTGAAAGAGCTTTTTCACAAAAAAGTTGTGTGTGGACGGGGAAGAGGGAGTTCTCTTGGAAGAAGAAGAAAGAGGAAAAAGCACAGGTGCCCTGGTGGCCATTCCATCCATAGCAATCACAGCTTACATGCGAGAGAGCATCCATTCAGTCTGGACATTCTCTTTCGAAAAAGCAGATCGCTTTTTCGATGCACTTTTGCAGTGTGGGCACTCTCTTTCGGAAGATGTTTTTTTCGGAAGATCTCTTCCAAAAAAGCTTCTTCCGAAAGAAGCCTGTAGTATAGACATAGCCTTAGAATTACCACTGCAGGTGATGTCATACCCTATATTCATCATAAAGCATTATGTTATGAATATGGCACAATTAAGGGTACATCTAGACAACACCCTTCTGATGAAATAAGCTACGCAATTTGCACTACACAAATTGCATAGCTTATTCTGAGTCAAGGTTGAAAGAGCTTATTTTGAAATTTGGTGCTGTGTAGACAGCGCCAAATTTCAAAATAAGGCACTATTCCGACAAATCCCTTCACGAGAGTTACAGGGATGCTGGAATAGTGCACTCACTATTTTGGGAAATAGCAGGAGTGTTTAAAGACGAGGCATTGCTATTTCGGGATACTTCCGGTATCCCAAAATAGAACCGTAGTCTAGATGTACCGTAAGATATATTTTGACAGATGGGTAGTATGAGAAATCATTGGAAAGGTTATGATTTACTGAAAGTGATTATCCAATGTTTATGCATGTATAATTTCTGTATTTGAAGTTAGGAATATGGACTATGTAACAATTACAACTGCGTGTGTATTTGGAAGACACCAACCACGCAACAGGTCATCAGACTTGATGGGCCATTAGGAATAAAACAACAAGACTGGGAAGATACTAAGTTTTCTTCTTCCTGAGAGGCAACCTGGGACATAGCTTGGACACTGTTAGGTCAGGTTAGGTTACCTGCTACTAAATACCATCTTGGACTTCCCTGTGTGTGAGTTAATTTGTTCAAGAACTCCATCTAAACAGTAAGAGCTAGGGTCACCAAATTTGGTATGCAGCTTCCTCTTCTCCTAACTTAAAGCAAGGGCAGGATTTGCTTGTGTTTTCCATAACATGCAAAGGGAGGGGCTGCTGTTCCAAGGGATGAGATATGAGAGTGGCAACTGAGGCAGCGAACTCACAGGGGAAAGCTATCTTACAGAGCTTCCACTAGGGGCAGCTGTCTCACTCAGGGAGTGGCCAGCATGGCTGGGGCTCCACCTGCCAGCACATCAGTAAGTAGACCCCTGCCCCAAATCTTTTCCCCTCTCCCAGCCCTTGGCTACAGCACTCGAGGGGAGGGGACTAGCCTCTGAAGGCTGGGGTGGAGCCTGGGAGTGAGAGAGAACAATTCTCAGATGGACTGGGGAGTAGCCTGGGAGGGCAGCGGGCAAGAACAGACCTCAGGAGGGCTGGGAGGTTGGTTTGGGGGAGGACAGTGGGCAAGAACAGGCCCTGGGTAGGGTGGGAGGTGGTCTGGGGGAGAGAGAACAGTTTCCTGCACTCCAGTTCTCAGCAGCCCCGCCATATCCCCAAGTCCCTGAAGCACCTGGGCAATGCCAGGTATGTCTGTTAGTAATTTTCAATTAAAAGGAGGAGTAGGCCAAGCCTGAGAAACACAATATTCCCACCTTATGTAAATCTTATTTAAGGCTGGAAAGTAAGTTGATATGGGCTCACTCTTCACTTTCAAAAATGTATGCAGCCTGCCCAAAATCAACAGCTAGGGTGAAAAATGACTATTTGTAACCAGTTTCTTTAAGATCTTATGCTTAATATGCACGTTTTGTTTTATTTTCTTAGTAATATGCTTTGTTTTGTTTGCTATCACTTAAAATACACCTTTTGTAGTTAATAAAGATATTGTTTATAATCTTTCTTAGTTTGTATAGTTCATATTTGTGTGTGTGTGTGGGGGGGAAAGCTGTGCATATCACTCTTCACATTGAGGGAGAGTGCAAGACAATATTAATGTTGGATTTACTCCTCCATAGGGGATGTGCATGTGAGTGCTGGCTGAATCCTTTCTCATAGATTTGACTGCAATCTGTGTCTGCAGCTGGGTGCTGTCTTGTCTTGGTGTGTGCTGGAAAGGGGCTTGAAAGCCTGGAACAGCAACCCAGTGCAGGTGAAATTCAGGCTGGCAGGGCCAAAAGGCTGAATGGGACACTAGTGCATCAAGTGGCATCCCGAACACACTGCCTCTCTCCTAAATGTTTTAATGTATGAAAATACAATATAAACTTAGATGTTAGTGCAAGTGAAGGAACAGAAAGAGATTCATTATGGACAATTTAATGAATGACATTGACTGAATTATTTTGGAAAAAATGATTTTAAAAAATCATGTTTGCCAGTGGGTCATAGTCATGCAATAGCTGTGCATGACACATAGAAAAAGGGTTGTTCTGAGAGATGGACTATTGTTAAAAAAAAAAAAAGAGAAATAGTCCTTCCTTAATATTTTAAAAAGTTTGAGAGATAATACAGCCAGAGCAAAAAAAAAAAAAAAAAAGATCAATACAATACTATGGCTGAGGGTTTTCTGAAAGCATTCTTTGGATTCTGACTAGAGATTAATTTGTGTGATGCAGTGTGGTAAAATAAGAATGATGCTATAGAATCTAGGCTGAAAGTATGGCCAAGGGGCATGAAATAAATGCTGGTTATAAGATAAAGCTTCTCATGCTGAAGAAGTTTCATGAACGAGTGCAACAACCTAACTTCCGGTTGTTCTCAAAGTAAAAAAGTTACCTTGCAAATTGGCATTGAGCTTGGACTGAGAGATTTAGACTGAATAGCCTGGTCACAGCCCTCTCCCTGTCAAGGTTGTTCCTTTTTGGGGGTTGTGTTGGCTGGCTGTGGACACTTGTGATAGAGCAGTACCGTGCACAGCTGTGATTGTTGTCTGGGTGTTCTGAGGTCATTGTGATAGCATCCTTGTCTCCAGGAGTCTGTGCAGGAGTCTGTGAGTCTCAGATTAATCATACTCTGAGTCTCCATTACTAGTGTGATTGTCCACCATTTTGGCCATAACTCAGGGTACTTTTACACATCAGCATTATTTCGGAATAACGGCCGTTATTCTGAAATAGCAATGTGAGCGTCTACACAGCTTATTCTGGCTTCTGTAAACCTCATTCCATGAGGAATAACGAGGCAGTAGTTTCAAAATAGCTCCTCCCCAGGGCCATTCAAAGTAATTACTCCCCAGTGCCTCCTGGGGCTCTAAATCGAGGTAGTGCATCCACATTAGGGAAGCCTGCCTTGGACTAATTTTGAGGCTTCCCTGTAGTGTAGACATGTTATTTTGAAATAAGCTATTTTGGAAAAAAATTCCTAAATAGCTTATTTCGAAATAAGTGTGAAGATGTTCCCTCAGAGTCACTGAATCATAAAATAGCATTGCTTTGCTCACCTCGTCCCACTGTTTGGATTGTCTGTCTCCAGAATATTAACAAGACCCATTACTATTCATTGCTACAAAAGCTTTTTTAAAAAAAGGCCAAGATAACACTGAACTCTTGACTATTCTAAATGTAAAACAGAATTAGTCTCCTCACACTGAACCTTTTCTATTACAGCTGTCAGTACAGCCAAACATGCACTAATGGGAACCCTTTGAAAGAGATAGTTACTGTACATGTTTCTTGTGGATAGCTCATCTTCAAATTACCTATAAGCAATTTAGGACAGGGATCCTGTGTTTGAATTTTTTTTTTAATCGCTCTCTCAGAAAGGTTTTGAAACATGAAGAGCTGAACTGGAAGATCTTAGTAGAATTTAGAAGTAACAGCTTTAGGCATTTAATCTTTTCATGACCATTAGTTAAGATTTCCATTTGTGTCCATAGTGTATGACAATGGAGCACATTAACAGAGGAAATGGTAAAAAGGAATAGAGCAGATGTGTGTTTTTAAAGATAATATTCTTTTTTTGGGGTGTGGAATTTGGAGCAGCCAATAATGGAAAGCTTCTCCCCCCAAAAACAGTTTGCATGCCATACTCTATTGATATTACAGTATAGGTAGCCATTGTGTAGTGAATAGAGCTGTACAAAATCATTGTTGTGGTGCAAAAGGGAATTATTGAAATGTTTTTTTATGAGTGTGTCAGCACTATCTGGTAATGCTGATGATATGGTGGTGCCTGCTATAGGTTCCATCTGCCTGCATCTCAGCTGAGCTTTTCATGATACATTTTCAGGTTTCAGGCTTCTGTAAATCATGGGGGGTTTTATTTCTGGGAGAATAATTTGGGCTACTTCAGGGTTTAAAAGAAATTGTGACCTGTCTTTAATGTATCATACACACATTCTTATCCATCATCTTGAGTTTTATATTTCCAATTAGATAATCAGAGTTGTATATACCTCCATGGGAGATGGCATTTGACGTGGAAGATAAGTTGGAAGATAAAATGGGAAAAACCCTGAGTTTGTAAACAAACTCTGGAAAATGACTTTCTCTGAAACCCAAACTTCTGATGAAAAATCTTATTGTAAATTGTTGACCTGCTGTATTCTGTTGCACTGACTACTAGAATGCAATGCAGACCATAAACACCTTTATCTTCCATCACACTTAACAAAAACTGGATTTTGCTCCTGTCCATTGCCTTTGCTATTATGGAAGCTCAGCACCTCCTGTGTACATCAAAAAGGACCATGTTCACCATATGTTCCTTAAATGTTGATACTTTAGGGACAATATTCTGTATCCTACTGGTTGCCAAAGGTATAGATGCCCTAATACTCCGAGCACCTGCTAGCCAACTGCACTCATGTGACATGAAGGCTTCTGATAGTCTGTTCTAGAGACACTCCCTTTCCAATTGTACTTTTTATACAGATTAAACTTCTCTAGTCTGGCACTCTCTGGTCCAGCGACAGTTGTGGTCTGGCATAATTTTAGCTAGCTGGATGTCCACTTACCAGGGATGTGGCTAAGTTTCCCACAGTCCAATAAAGTTTGTTTACAGCCATGAGTCCTGGCTCTCAGTGTTCAGTGGAAGTGTTGGTAATGCTGCTAGACAATACTGACCTCCTGTGGTTTGGCAAATTCTCTGGTTTGGCACCCATCAGGCCCCCAGGGTGCCAGACTAGAGAGGTTCAACCTGTAGTTGTAGGGCTTGGATCTTCTTATAAGTCAGCTACTCAAAGGGATACACTATTGAGGTCTGATGTTCCATAGAATAGAAAGCAATGATTATACAAACTATATAGTACATGCAATAAAGTATGCTGCAATACCCTTAAAAGGGAGTTGAGTTTATAGAGAGAGCATTGCTCAGCATTGGAGTCAGACTGCAAACCTAAGGTTCATTCCTTTCTTTTTAATAGGTATCTGGACAGATGCTGGAAGTGGACAGAAGAGGCTTTGGCTCACTGGACTCCTATGGTATGTTTCAAGATCTCTTCTGTCCCTATGTGAGAGAGTGTAGATTTAGTAGCTTGTTAGAATATAAAAATTGACTCAGAGGGTCAGATTCACTCAATTTCATTGATCTTACTCAGGTATAGAAAGTAATCAATGTTTAACAGGATGAGCATGGGAGGGAGTGATAGGACATGTTTTTGACAGCAAATAAGAATATACATATACATTAAATCTGCTGGGTTCCTGAGTCCGTATTTCCCCCTTCCTTTGACTCCCTTCATGTATCCATTTCTCAATTTGCCTTCTGGAAACCTGTTTCCAATTTTTTCATCTGTTTTTACTTTCCTATAATATGCAGGGGAGTTTATGGGGTTCTTAAAACTCCACTCACCTGTTTTTGGACAGATTTCTGGCAATGTTTTTGACCATTGTGACAATAAAATAATTCACATAGAAAGCTAGCAAACCAACAAAATAGCAAATAAACGTTCAAATATGTGAGTTTTTGCAGCATCTAAACTGAAACTAAAATCTGACTGAATTGTTAAAGCTAATAATTACAAAGATGATCAGCTTTGTTATGATTCTATTTAATTTTGCTTTTTGCTTTATTCTGTGAATATATATTTTGCTTGCAGCTGCTTTTGGCCTGTTTCACTAGTTGTGGGGACATTTTTTGTTAGTGTGGAAGAAACAGTGTTGTTAGCTAGCACTTTGTTCTATACTTCTCTGCAATGTGTTGTCATTTCTGACAGTGCCATTGCAATTATACTGGCATTTTTCTTTCAAAATGTGAATTGATTTATTAGGGAAAGACGTGTCTGATATAATAATCTCTCGGTGGCTTTATTGGAGTGAGACTAGCAATAGAATCTCAAGATGAACTAGGCAGATACTGCTTTCACTGTGCTGTCTTCCGGTACAGGACCTTTTCAGTGCTAGTGATCATATTGCATATCATTATTTTCCAGTAGCTAGCAACCAAACTAACATATTACTGAAGATGGTATTTCCTAGTTTATCCTGAGCTTCCTTAATATGATTGGCCAGTTGATCCCTATAAATAATGAGGTGGAACCTTCTGCTCTGTGCGTTGTTACCAATACATTGACTCACAAAAGGAAATTCAATAACATTTTTGTTTGTTTTGCTGTGAATGGCAAATGTTGACATTGAGTTTTATCTGCATCTTGGTACTATTTATTTGACTATAGCAGTTCCTATGTGGGAAGTCAGAGGTAATCATACATAACAATTATGCAAAGCATTTTATAATACATGTGAGAGAAATTCATGATGCAGACACGTTTTGGACCATTGTCTCCAATAATAAAACTCACAGGAGCTAAGCTGTTTGACATAATGATGTAGCAACTCTGGCAAGCTCTGTTTCTGAAATGTGGAGCTTAGAGAAGGGTACTGCAGTGCCAGCAGAATAGATCACATTTACTTACTCCTGAAAAAAACCAAAACATCTCAGCTTTTCTTTGACAGCTTGTATGAGAGAAACAATTCTCTTGCTCTCACTAATTTTTGCTTCTTGTAAAAGTTTCCTCCTCCCAGTGCTGTAGCTTCATATGGTGGATCGGTTAGGGTATGTTTTAAAAAATCCGCCAAAGAAATCTCCTTGCACAGGTAGGAATGATTTTATACAGTGCACCCTTATATTCGTAAAAGCAAACTTAATTCACAGAAGGTCTGATGGGAAATTAGGAGTCAGTTGCTTATAGCAATGTTGGAGGTGGTCAGGTAGATGCTAGCTGAAACTTCCAGCACAACAGGAGGATTGAGGCCTACTTGGGAGTTATTAGTAGAGGTTAGTAGAGCACAGTAAGATATTAGAAGGGGACAAAAGGAGGAAAGATACGAAGAATGTTGCGCACATTTTGTTTATTTTTAAAATTTAAACAGGCTGGGTTGTATGTACCCCAGGCATCTTCATAACTTCAGGGCAATTTCACTGAATATTTATGAAAATTGTCACAAACCTGACAATGGTGTAAAGTTGATTGCAGAAAAAGTTCTGCAGTGAAGATCAGCTAGAGACTAGGGAGATGGTGACTGAGACATTTCCCAGAACCTCTTTTTTCTGGTTGGTCTATACAGTGTGAATACTGAAATGCATGCATATGGGCCAATTAATTGTACAGAAGATTTTTTTTTGCAATGTTCTGTCCTCGCTTCTGCACTATCAGCAGTACAGTACACTTATCCAGTCTGTTATAATTTTGAGGGATTCTGTAATTTTGTTCTGTGTAACAGATGAAATGTTTATAATGCAAAAATACAATATGTATTTTTGTGTATGTACTGGTTACAGCACTTTACATAGGAAGATTGACACGTCTCATGCTTCCTGCAAACTGCTCCATAAACTATCTTTATTACATTATTTCCCCTTACCTTTCCTCCTTCCTTTTTGCTATGGCAATCTGATCCTTAGACGATTTGGCCAAAAGACCCTAAAGACAACTGGAAAAAGAAAAATGCTAAATAAATCTTTAATTCATTATGCTGCATTCATGAAGGTGACAATTCAAGTACAGACACAAACGTGTCATCCAAACCTGTGAGTAGGAAGCCCACCAGGCTAATCCAATAAACTGGGTATTCTTTCTCATCATATTGGTAGATAGTGAAAATGTACTTCATATTAGGAGACTTTATATTTAACCTTTGCAACAGATTACAGAAGGCTGCTAATAGTAAAAATTGGCAAAACGGTCATGACCTAATTAACATCTGTTGTTGTGCTGTCAACCTGCATAAACAGACAAGATAATCCGAATCATCTGGAATGATCATGAAGAGATTTGGTGTGACTCTGAAATCTCTGATGGTCCATCATTTATTGTGACCTAAAATTAGGCAGTTTCATCAGCTGAGGTATATGTACAAAATGGCATTAGTTGGGGGAAGCAATAATATGACTTGAAGTTGCCAATAACGGTCATAATAAATAATTATTTTTGTCAGTGTAATGTTAATAAAAATGTTTGTTACTTGCCAAGTTATTTAGGAAAAAAATAAAATGTTTCCCAGTATAATCCTACTGTATAGAATTTGGACTTTATACTGGTTTCTTACATATAATCTCTATATACCATGATCTTACATACAGTACCATACAATAATTAGAAGGTCTAATGACAGTGAAAGTTCAGAGCTGAATCTGAGGGTTTCAAGGTTGAAATTTAGCCAGGTCCTCCTTCATTGGTTCACCTTTTTGTTTTTCTTCTCTTTTACTCATTGGGCCTCTTCTTGCATTCCTTGTCACAAACTCTTCTGAAGGTTGAGGCTCAAAGAATGTGGCATAGAGCCCTAGAACTAGACTCTTCTTTTACTTTATTGAAGCAACAGAAAACCTTTCAGTTGAATGAGTTTGAATTATTTCATGCAACACTATATGTACAGAAAGAGGAGATCTGGCAAATTCTTTGCACACATTGATTATAGTTTCTTTGTACAGAATGAGTGCAAAGCTGAACAGGAACAAAAGTACCTCTTTCTTCTCTGTATCCCCTTCTCTTGTAAACTATTGCTTAATTAGTTGTCAAAACTAACAACGTCATTCTCTCTCAACTTCTGTGATGAAATTAATAGAATACTAGAATGGGAAGGGACCTTGAGAGGTCATTAGGTCCAGTCCCCTGCACTCACGGTAGGGCCAACCATCATCTAGATAATCCTGGACAGATGTTTGTCTAACCTGCTCTTAAAAAATCTCCAATGATTGAGATTCCATAATCTCCCTAAGCAATTTATTCCAGTGTTTAACCATGATCACTTCCACCCAAACTGTCTTCCACTTTCAAATTCTCAACCAGTTCCTCCTCATTTGTTAAAACCAAATCTAGAACAACCATCCCCCCAGTAGCTTTCTCCATCCTCTGAAATAAAAAAAAAAAGTCTCCAATTCATTTCAAAAACTTGTTGGATAATCTGTGCCACACAATTGTGTGTTGTCAATACACAAATCTTTGGCATAAACAATAGTATGCTTACATTTGGGAGCCCTGGGTTTTATTCCTGGCTCTGCTACTAATCTACTGTGTGACTATAGGCTTGTCCATTCACCTTGCTTATGCCACAGTCGCCCCTTCCAGCTTTTGTCAAGCTTGGAAGCTCTCTTAGGCAGGGTTGTCTCCTTCCATGCATATGTACTGTGCCTAGCACCATGTGGCCTCAATTCTGATCAGGGCCTCAAGATGTTGCTACAATACAAATAATCATAATGTGCTCTATTTGAAAGTGAAATTTTGCTCTTTCACTTAGGGATTCCTCTGAGTGTGTGTGTGTGAGAGAGAATGAATCTTTTCTGCCAAAGAATATTTTTTTACCAACCAAAGATTCCAATTATGTGGTGTGTTTCCATGGTGATTTATAATGGCGAGAAGAGCCAGAACAACTATTATCACCATGACAATTCAAAAGGTGCTCACTGCTGCAGGTTGCTCTGAAAATATGATGAGAGAATTTTCAAAATATCTCTGTGAAAATTGTGGCAGCCTCTCATAATAGAAGAGCCTTTCATATCCAATGTCATATGGAACACTGCAAATATGAATTCTGTCACCTAAGTGATTCCTCACCATGATGAAGGGCTTGGTTTTATAGGGAGCCTTTTGCATTGTAACCTCCCAATAAAATTACAAGTCTGGCTTTTGTTTCCAAGATTGATTTGCTCCACAATGATAAATATAGACAACAGTGAAAATAAGAAATGGAAGTAAACTGCTGTAGGATATTATTGAGGCAAATAGTTAGGGCCCTACCAAATTCACAGTCAATTTAGGTCAATTTCATGGTCATCACATTTTAAAATGGTAAATGGCATGATTTCAGCTGTTTAAATCTGAAATTTCATGGTGGTGTAATTGTAGGAACACACAAACCAGTTGTGTGGGGGGTCACAAGGTTATTGTATGGGGATTGCAGTGTAATTACTCCTGCGCAGCTGCTGGCAGCATCATTGCCTTCAGAGCTGGCCACCTGCAGAGCAGTGGCCATTGATCAGGAACTGAGCTCTGAAGGCAGAGCTACTACCAGCAGCTGTGCAGAAGTAAGGATGGTATGTTATGGTGTTGCCACCCTTACTTAAGTGCTGCTGCCTGCAGAGCTGGGCCCCTAGTCAGCAGCTGCCACTTTCTGGCCACCCATCTCTGTAAGCAGCAGTACAGAAGTAAGAGAAACAATGATTTAGTATTGCCATCCTTAGTTCTGCATTGGTGCTGCCTTCAAAGCTGGGTACGTAGCCAACATTACAACTACCACTTCCCAGTAGCCCAGCTCTGAAGGCAGCACAGAAATGAGAATGGCAATACATGACCCTCCTAAAATAACCTTGTAATCCCCTTGCAACTCCCTTTTGGGTCAGGATCCCAAATTTGAGAAACACTGATCCTCCCCCAAGAAATCCAAACAGTATAGGGTAAAACCACACAAAATGCCAGATTTCGTGGGAGGCCATCAAGTTTCATGGTCTGTGACACCTTTTGCATGGCTGTGAATTTGGTAGGGTTCTCCAAATAGCATAGGAAATTTCAGTGAAGGATTAGACGTGAGGGCTGCGTCTAGACTGGCATGAATTTGTGCAAATGCTTTTAATGGAAAAGTTTTCCGTTAAAAGTATTTGCGCAAGAGAGCGTCTAGATTGGCACGGACGCTTTTGCGCAAAAGCACTTTTTGCGCAAAAGTGTCCGTGGCCAATCTAGACGTGATTTTGCGCAAGAAAGCTCCGATCGCCATTTTAGCCATCGGGGCTTTTTTGCACAAAACAAAACTGAGCTGTCTACACTGGCCCTTTTGCGCAAAAGGTTTTGCGCAAAAAGACTTTTGCCCGAACGGGAGCGTCAAAGTATTTGCGCAAGAAGCACTGATTTCTAACATTAGAACGTCAGTGCTCTTGCGCAAATTCAAGCGGCCAGTGTAGACAGCTGGCAAGTTTTTGCGCAAAAGCAGCCGCTTTTGCGGAAAAACTGGCCAGTCTAGACACAGCCGTACAGTAACTGAATTAATGTTAGTAAATTAAAAGGGCATTCAATACTCGCTCTTCAGGGCATATGATCTCCCTCTACCCTGCCCCATTAAGATCAGGGAGAAAAAATAATCTATGACATGTTGTGTAATTAGATGGCTTAATGAGGATTTCATGCTGACCTCTGGATTGATCACCCTTCCAGGATTAGGTACTTCTATGGATAATGGCCAGTCAGCTTCTCACATATGACAAGTGAGGAGTAATTCCAGAATCACAGAAGAGGCATAAATATACAAAGTTACACACTGAAATGCTGTTTGGAAATCAATGTAGAGATAACTAACTGATTCACCTGTGTCAAATTTCAGCACCATAATCGTATAACTGAGTATGTGCAAGGAACTGTGTAAGACAACATTAATAGCACATTGTCCTTCGGGGATGCTATAAAATCATTGGATCGGAGAGCTTTTTATTTTGTATTTGTTGAATCAGGGCACTGATGAATTATGTTGCACATTCAGCACACTCGGAGTGCAGATATAACCAAAGGGCAAGAACCTGGAATAATAGACATAATAGGGATTCCAGACTACTAGGACAAGAAAAGAGAGCACAGAAGGCTGAGAGAATTAATCATTGTGTGTGTGTGTGTGTGTGTTTTGGGGGTGGAGGGTTGGTGGTGAAGTGGGCTGTGTCTTTTGTGAAGAGCAGCAGCCCTAGAAGCAATTGCAATAATTATGTAAGAGTCTGGGAGTAAGCAAGTCAGCCTCTGCATCCCCCTTGTTGTGGTCTTATTGTTTTATTTTAAGGAACAACAGCAGAAGAAATGGCTGCATGTAATTGTGGCATGCAGTGCAGTATTACTTAAACATTTATTAAATAACTGAAATGTTCCTTTAGCCTTTTAGGAGATAGAGACATTAAAAACAAACAGCAGCCAATCAAATGTTCTGCAGGGATCTGCATGTGTAGTGTTGGGCTCTGTCAATATGGCAATCAGGAAAATCAACATGGTTTTCATTAGCACTGGAAACCCAGAAAGCCTCTTACTGGATATACTGTAGTATTTAAAAACCAGCTTTACTTGACCAAATTGTAATAAGCCCAGATCCAGAGCTCAGTGAAGCCAATAGGAATCTTTCCAGAGGGCTTGGATCTGGCCTGCAATATGAAGACGTTACAAAAAGGCAAACACGACTTCATGATAAATCCCACAGGCACTAGCAACATTTTGCTGCTCTTCTTTCATCTTGGTCAGTGTTCGAACAGAATAATTTGCAGATGGGGCCTAAAGGCCTTATAGGGGGTCAAGGGCTGTCCTTGAAAATAATGTCTGCCATTTTGGCCAGTCTAGTGCATTCAAGAGAGAAAGGTATTGCTCTTCAGTAGTGTCTGGCCTGGGTCCTCTGAGGAGAGAGAAACAAATGCTATCAGGAACATGAAAATGTCTGCTCCTCCTACCTCAGTTCAATCTGATAAACTTAATGAAGGAATCGGCCGATAAAGGGGCACTATAATAGAAATGTACAAGAGATTTATGTACCACACAGAAAAGAATAAAGATGTTAAAAAAACCCTTTTTGTGGCCACTTGGATGTTGTTTGCACATGTGAGTTACGTGGGGAACATTTTTTTATGAGGTGTTTAAAGTAAAGCCCAGATGAAAATGCTCCTGATCTTAAGTTTACAGCTAAGTAGCAGGAGGAATGCTAAAGCATGTGGAATTACAAGTGACAGAATGAGGAAGATTATTAAGGAGGCTGTTAAAGCAGTAGGAAAAGCATTGTATGTTTATAGAGAAGCACAGTGAAAAGGTATTATCGAACCTTGCAATCAGCAGAGGGTGAATCTGTGTTAAAAAACAAACAAAACCCCCCACACGAACCCTCAAACAACAATAAAAACCATAGTAACAAAGAAGAAAACCAAAAATTCAGACTGGGGACGACAAGAAGAAGCCTCTAAGGAGTGAACATATTGACGTGAGAGAGATGCAGAATCCACTACCAGCTAACGTGACCTGTAATTAACTAGAAATGTTTCCAGTGGTGAATCAGCTAAGAAAAGCCAAGAAGCTTCCAAAGATAAAGTTCAGGTGATAAAATACACTTGAACTTGTTGAAGGGGAGACAGAAGGTCAACAAGGTCTAGAAAATGACAGCGTATTCTGAAACATTGCGACTCTTGTCAGACTCACTCTCGGAAATCCAGAAGATAATTGAGATAAGTGAGCATTCTGCATGGGTGCCAACAGCACTGGACAGATGATGCACTGTTCACTTTGAAGTAAATACATGACGCTAGAGAGTTCTGTCAAGTTTACTGTTATGAGTCTATCCTGATGCGATGCTGAAATTGTTTAGCTCTAAGTGCTTTTAAACTTATGATTGAAGTAAAAGGTCAGACTCTTCTAGGGCCTCTGTTTAGAAAGGTGCATTCTGTCATCCCATGGTTTGTGCTATTGTTCTCCCCCGGATGCCCTAAGCTGACTAGGAGAAACCCTGTGAGTAGTAGCTGTAGTCTGATGCATGTGATAGTTCTCAGTGGTTTGAAATGTACGTGTTTACAAAAATCAAAGCAGTGTTGGCAGCAGCCGAACATGGGGAGGTTGGGGAAAGATTACATTTTGTATGGAATCAGACTATTTTTTGTGTAAATTTCAGGTAGGCTTTAGGCCTGATTAACTGTGGCCTGTTCTGTGGGGGTATTTTTAAATGGTCATTTATTAGTGTCACGAGACAAAAATGAGAAAATGCAATGTGGATTAGCAGATACAGATAACCATTGCCATCTCAGAGGAACAGGTAGAGCCTCTGAGCCTATTGACAATGGTATGTTTCTATTTGGCCACAGGTGCAAATTGTCAGATGAGGTACAGTTATGACTCTTAGCTTCATGTTTATGCTGGTGCTCTAGAGTCAGATATCAAGATAAAGTTAGTGTTCCAGCGACCCTTTTCTGTCCCCGAATTGTGCCCCTCCTTTTATTGTGCAGTTTCACTTCTGCCTTCCCCAAATCCATGCTGGGCCAGCTGCTTGTCATTCACTTCCTTCCTCCAGGTTAACCTAATGGAGTGAGGCAAATGCAAACTCTGCCCTTTTCACAGGTAAATGTTCCTCATAGGATATAAGCATAACTATACATGGATCTCAGCTGAGAGTGAATCAATTATCTCATAAAGATTTTATATGATGATAGTACATAATTTGGGTTTTCATCTGAGGCTGTCAGTGATTTCAAATCCTTTGCGGGGTAGATAAGCAGTATTACATCCATTTCTCAGCTGCATAAATTGAAGCTTAGGCCACATCTATACTTACCTGTAGATTGGCTCGCCAAAGATCAATCTTCTGGCATTTGATTTAGAGTGTCTAGTAAAGACCCACTAAATTGAATGCTGAGGGCACCTCCATCGGCGCCAGTACTTCCCCCCTCGTGAGGAGTAAGGCAACTCAATGGGGATAGAAATGTAGCCATGTTAGTCTGGTGTAGCTGAAACAAAAAACAGGACTATGTAGCACTTTAAAGACTAACAAGATGGTTTATTAGGTGATGAGCTTTCGTGGGCCAGACCCACTTCCTCAGATCAAATAGTGGAAGAAAATTGTCACAACCATATATACCAAAGGATACAATTAAAAAAATGAACATATATGAAAAGGATAAATCAAATTTCAGAACAGAAGAGGGATGGGGGGGGAGGTAAATGTCTGTGAGCTAATGATATTAGAGGTGATAATTGGGGAAGCTATCTTTGTAATGGGTGAGATAATTAGAGTCTTTATTCAAACCTAGGTGTAAAGTGTCGAATTTAAGCATGAATGACAGTTCAGAGGATTCTCTTTCAAGTGTAGTCTTAAAAGGCCTTTGAAGCAGGATGCAGGTAATCAAGTCGTTGAGACAATGTCCTTTCTGGTTGAAATGGCAAGAAACTGTTTTTTCTTTGTGATCCTGTCTAATATCTGTTTTGTGGACATTGATCCTTTGGCGAAGTGTCTGAGACGTTTGTCCAATGTACATAGCAGACGGACACTTTCGGCACATGATAGCATAAATTATATTTCTGGATGTGCAGGAATATGTGTTCTTGATCTTATAAGTTGGCAATGGGGTTTGTTGCAAGGGAAGGTACCAGGGTTGGTATTAGCCACGCCCTTTGATACAACCGCATCTGCTCTAATCCTACTGACAGAGACCAGAAACTTCAGGATCTCTACCAAGCATTTATAAACCTCAACTACCCACCCGGAGAAATAAAAAAGCAAATTGAAAGAGCCAGACGAATACCTAGAAACCATCTACTTCAAGACAGACCCAAGAAAACCAACAATAGAACACCACTTGTCATCACCTACAACCCCCAACTTATACCTGTCCAACACATTATCAATAAACTACAGTCTATACTAGAACAGGATACTAAACTCCAAGAGGCTCTGGGAGACAGAGCCATAGTCTCCTATAGACAACCACCTAACCTCAAGATGATTCTTACCAACAACCACAGGACATACCACACTAATACCAACCCTGGTACCTTCCCTTGCAACAAACCCCGTTGCCAGCTTTGTCCACATATTCACTCTGCTGATACCATTATTGGACCTAACCAAGTGAGTTATAAGATCAAGAACACATATTCCTGCACATCCAGAAATATAATTTATGCTATCATGTGCCGAAAGTGTCCGTCTGCTATGTACATTGGACAAACGTCTCAGACACTTCGCCAAAGGATCAATGCCCACAAAACAGATATTAGACAGGATCACAAAGAAAAAACAGTTTCTTGCCATTTCAACCAGAAGGGACATTGTCTCAACGACTTGATTACCTGCATCCTGCTTCAAAGGCCTTTTAAGACTACACTTGAAAGAGAATCCTCTGAACTGTCATTCATGCTTAAATTCAACACTTTACACCTAGGTTTGAATAAAGACTCTAATTATCTCACCCATTACAAAGATAGCTTCCCCAATTATCATCTCTAATATCATTAGCTCACAGACATTTACCTCCCCCCCCCATCTCCCTTCTGTTCTGAAATTTGATTTGTCCTTTTCATATGTGTTCATTTTTTTAATTGTATCCTTTGGTATATATGGTTGTGACAATTTTCTTCCACTATTTGATCTGAGGAAGTGGGTCTGGCCCACGAAAGCTCATCACCTAATAAACCATCTTGTTAGTCTTTAAAGTGCTACATAGTCCTGTTTTTTGTTTCAGCAAGTCAATGGGAGCATTTCTCCTGTCAACTTCCCGCTGTGGGGATGGCACCAAAGTTCTAATCAAGATACATCAACTCCAGCTATGCAATTAACATAGCTGGAGTTGTGTATCTTGATTTGAACTTCCAGGTAATTATAGACATGGCCTTAGAGTGGTAGAGTTTCTTGTCCACTGTTAGTGGAAGGATTGGAAATAAAACCCAGAAGTCCTAACACCCCATTTCAACAATTTATTTTCCGATTCTCAGGGTCAGGTTGTCTCAAATCATGCATTGCCTTATTAAAAACTAGAAGCCAAGTGTGGCAACTACTGCTTCTACACTTAATATTGTAGGTGTTTGTTAATATAAATGCAGTCCCTTAAATAGACATGGGATGTACCTTGTTGCTTAGCAATACAAATGAGTACATGCTGAGAATGACAAATAGTCACCAAAGGTAACGTTTGCATCTGCGAAAGTAAGAAATCATTTAGGTGCTTGACATGTTAAAGTTGCATTAATGAAGACAATACAAAATCTTTGACGTGAAGCTTTTGGTTCTCAGAAGGAAAGATTTCCTTTAAGATAGGCACTGGCTATGTGATATGAATTGCTTCTGACTTCTTCAGTGTTCCATATATTTTCACTCTGTCATTCTAAAATCTCCTATTTTAACATATATTTGTGTGTGTGTGCCTTTTCTTGTAGAACTATAATATAACAGGTCACTTCAAGATTACATAGAAGTAATATATATTATTCTTACTCTTATGGTTTGTTGAAATTTAACAAATCCCTTTAGCTAAACAAACTACAGTCCCCACAAACATCAGAGTAGGCAGAACTCATTTTATCCTGGAAATAGCTCCTCTTATGTGTGTAATTTTAGAATGTCAGAAGTGGCCCCTGTCACGTTATAAGAATTTGTGTGTGCAATTTGCAAGGACTGTGGTGGTTTAGCTAAAGAGGCCAAAGAAATGACAAACAAGCAAAATTACCTGAAGAGAATATTTTTAAATGTTTCCTCTGCAAAGGGTAATAAATGTTTTTATAAAAAAATTGCAATTTAATTGGACTTTTGAATAATGCCAGAATGGGGCCCTGATCCAGCAAACACTTGTGTGAGCTACCTTCCTGGTTTCTCATGCATGAGTGTTTGTAGGAGTAGAATCTTAGAGTCTGAATTCAGTTATTAAAGTACAAAATAACACAACATTAAGTGTGGAGTAGTTTGGAATCTCAAAAATAGAAACATGTTTGTGCAGCTGTGTGATTTGATCACTGGGGAGATGACAGTTCAAAGAGTACATGTGTCTGATGCTTCTCATCCTAAACTTGTTGGCTGTGCCAGGTATAGGAGAATAAGAAGCGTTTAACAGAGTGCGTAGAAATAGTAAGGTTAGTAATAACTGAAAGGATTTATGATATGTGACAAAGCCTGCTCAGCAGAGTATCGGGAGGGAAAATCCACTAATGTTTTAGAAAACTCAAAATGTTTTCATTTAAATGGAGAGAACCTACCCCTTAACTTTGTCCTTAAACTGATAATGAAATTGCAGTCTCCCATTTGGGATATACACTCATTTTGACATACCATAATAATCTGTTGCTATGGAGAGAAACATAGACTCCCTAAGGCTTAAGTCTTTATAAAAGAGCAAATGACAACTGAAGGGAATGGGTTACAAGGTGCTGTATTGTGAAAGGCAGATGGTTTTTGTCTCTGCTATACTGTGTGCATTTGCTGCTTTCTTTTCATAGAAGTACTTTATATTTAAAAATAAGCCAATTATTTTGTGGCCTCCTCTCTGAATTTTAATTGTGGGGTTGACCCATTTCAGGTGAAGTATGAGAGCATATTTTATTTTGACCTTCTATTTTGTGTTGTGTGTATGCCAAATTGCTGTTAATTTCAGCTTCTGTGCTCTTAATGATGTGAGCCAAGACTAGGGTTTTTGGTGGCCACATGCTGATATGTAATAAAGTGAGGGAGGGCTGGAATGTGTAAAGTTTTTTTTTTTTTTTTTAGGGCCGTTGATTAATTGTCATTATCTCATGTGATTAACTCAGAAAAGAAGAGTGATTAATTACAATTTAATTGCACTGTTAAACAATAGAATATCAATAGAAATGTTTTAAATATTGTGTATGTTTTTCTACATTTTCATATGTATTATATTCTGTGTTGTAATTGAAATTAAAGTATATGTTTTTATTACAAATAGTTGCACTGTAAAAATGATAAAAATAGTATTTTTCAATTCACTTTATAAAAGTACTGTAGGGCAATCTCTTTGTTCTGAAAGTGCAACTTACAAATGTAGATTTTTTTGTTACATAACTGCACTCAAAAACAAAACAATGCAAAAGTCCTGCTTCTTGTTCAGCTAGTTTCTAAGATGTGCAAGTTTGTTTACATTTACAAGAGATAATGCTGCCTCTTCTTATTTATGAGGATGAGAACAGGCATTTGCATGACACTTATGTAGCTGGCATTGCAAAGTATTTTCATGCCAGTTATAAAAACCTAATGTTTGAAATCAAAATTCACCTGTTACACAGATTTAGAGGAAAGTCTCTGTACATCTGGGGTCATGCTTGGATTCTTGCTCAGAAAGTCACAAGATACATACGGTGCATTGACCCAGATTTAGGTGTGCAAGCTTTTAGGTAGTAGGGAATAAGGGTTTGGGTATATCACCCATGGGAAGTTTTTCCAAGTTAGTCATTGTAAGCAGATATGTACATGGGTGGGGATTGTCTGAGTCCATTGGTATCTGTGGTAGGCTCTCTGTAGGAAGCAACGGTCTACGAAGGAAGGATTCCGGCTACTTCACTGCCATCTGTCTTGATATTGGTTGGTGTCCTGTGAGGTATTCCATGTAAATATCTTGATATTCTGTTGGTGTCCTGTGAGGTGTTCCATTTAAATATCTCTCAACCATCCGATGGCGTTGGACACTATAAGCTGCTGCATTAGCCAAGTATAGCGTCCACTGACTTCACATGTATCACCAGTGACTTGTTGTTAGGATCCCGGGCACACAGGACTCCAATGATCAGGGTGTGGATTTACACCTTGTAGCCCTAGACTTTCAGTGTGTCAGCCAGAGGACAGTATTTCCCCACCTTTTGAGATTGGGCCTCATAGAAGGCCTGCGCCTGTTCGGCATGGTGACCTTCCTCTGCTCCTCGTTAGTGACGATAATGGCTGGGCGTAGCTAGCTGTCCATACCAGGGATGGTGGAGTTGACCAAAACTGTCCCTAGGGGTGGCAGGATGGCTCTGACAAATCAAACCTAGATGCCATTGTGCTGAACATTCTTGTGCTTCTTCATGCTGTGGCCACCATTCCAGGACATGCTTCCATGCTATGCTTTTGAAAGAAATATGTAAATTAAATTTGAGTGAGCTCCTTGTGAAAGTTTTGTATGTCACCTTGTAAGTGGTTTTGCTTAGTCCTGGGTTCTTGGGCCTATACTTACTAGTCCGGTGGCTCCTTTAAGACCGGGGGGGCCAGAGGGTGGGGCAGACAAACAAGCAGTTCTCAAAGTCAGTTTAGCCCAGGCCCGGGTTCAGGCTGGGGCAGGCAAACAAACAGTAGTTTGGCCCAAATGGAGAGGGGGAGACTGCCAGCCAGTATGTGGGGTGGCAGGGAGGATGCGGACCCTCCCTACTCCACTGCTTCCTGGTCCAGGGCCCTAGCAGTGGCAGGCTTGGCAGCCACTGGGGTCAGTGGAGAATCCAATCTGAATCACGCCGACCCTAGTTACAGAGTTAAGTCCACCTGAGCAACATCTGCTTTCCCTGGGCCACTTCCGAACTCCCCCTCTGCGGGTACCTAACTCCTCGTCAGTGGCAGGTCCACAGGGTCCGGGTGCTCTATAGGTGGGGACGAGGTCCAGACAATCTCCTCTTCAGAGCTGGGACCAGGCAGACCGGGCCAGTCATCTGACTTGGCCAGGTCTTCAGGGCTTAGGCCGGAGAGCTTGACAAAGGCCTCTGCTCCCTCCAGCGGCAACCTCTCTACTGAGCTTCTGGGCTGAGCTTTTATACTTCCTGCCCCACGCTTAAGCCTCTGTGGACTTAAAGGGGCAGGCTCCGTCTCAGCCCACCCGGGCTCAGAGAAGGGTTCTTCTTCCTCGGGGTCAGTGAGCATCCATCCCTGCTCACTACACACCTGCTCTGTTTTAACCACATTCTGCCATATATTTTATGTTCTAGCAGTCTTGGATGATGACCCAGCACATACTGTTTGTTTTAACACTTTCACTGCAGATTTGACAAAACACAAAGAAGGTACCAAAGTGAGATTCCTGAAGACAGCTACAGCACTTGACCCAAAATTTAAGAATCTGAAGTACCATCCAGAATCTGAAGGGTGGAACATGCTTTCTGATGCGGAAACTATAAAAACCAAACCACCAAAAAAGAAAATCAATCTGCGGGTGACATCTGACACAGATAATGCAAATGAGCATGCGTCGGTCTGCACTGATTTGGATTGTCCCTGGAATAGAGGTTAAAGCATGAAAGGACATATGAATCTTGAACACGTCTGGCACACAAATATCTTGTGATGCCAGCTTTAACAGTGTCATGAAAACATCTGTTCCCACCTCAGGTGACAAGAAATGGGCAGCATTATCTCCTGTAAACCAACTTGTTTGTCTAAACAATTGCCTGAACAAGAAGTAGGACTGAATGAACTCGTAGGGTCTAAAGTAATCGTTTTTATTTTTAAATGCAGTTGTTTTGCATATAATTTCATAAGTTCAACTTTCATGATACTGAGATTCCATTACAGTACTTGTATTATATGAATTGAAAAATACTGTTTCTTTTTTATAGTGCATATTTGTAATAAAAATAAATATAAAGTGAGCACTATACCCATTGTATTAAGTGTTGTAATTAAAATCAATATATTTGAAAATGTAGAAAATATTCTAAATATTTATATGATATTCTGTTTAACAGTGCAATTAACTGCAATTAACTTTTAAAATTGCTCAACAGCCCTATTTTTTCTTAGATCTTTGTGTTTTCAATGCTAACTTCTCTGATGGGAGCTATTTGCTATGGGTACATACAGGGAGGTGTTAAGCAGTTATATAGTGTTTTCTAAATGTGTTCTGCTGGTTGAGGGTGGGATAATAGGCAGTAGGAAGGGGATTTTAGTAAGCTGTAAGTGTTTGAAAATTGCATTAAGCATCCACAATATATTCTTTTCTTTCAGTTATCAATGGACATTTAAATATACTTTTTGTGTGCAGCTAGATGTATGAAAATTTTCAGGACTAGTTCGCTGATTTTAAACATCCATTACTTTTAAAAACTACTGAGGTAATATTAGTCAAGGTTGGCTTATTTTGTAGATCTCATTCAAATTGCAGCTAGCAAGTGATGCAAAGGATAACAAAAAGGGTTTCTACAGGAATGTTAGCAACAAGAAAAAGGTCAGGGAATGAGTCAAGCAACATATTGAAAGATGATATGGAAAAAGTGTTTTTTGCCTCAGTCTTCACAGACAATGTCATCTTCCAGACTGCTGCACTGGGCAGTATAATATGGGGAGGAGGTGAGTAGTCCTCAGTGGTGAAAGAATAGGTAAAGGACTATCTAGAAAAGCTGGACGTGCCCAAGTCCATGGGGCTGGATCTAATGCATCTGAGGGTGCTGAAAGAGTGGTCTGATGTGATTGCAGAGCCATTGGCTCTTATCTTAGAGAACTCATGGCAATCAAAGGAGGTCCTAGATGACTGGAAAAAAGCAAATGTAGTGCCCATCTTTAAAGAAGAAAAGGAGAATCTGGGGAATCCGGGCTTACCTCATTCCCTGAGAAAATAATGGAGCAGGTCCCTCAAGGAATCCATTTTGAAACAGAGCTGAGGATCAAGAACAGTCAACATGGATTTTCAAAGGGCAACTCATGGCTGATCGACCTGATTGTCTTCTATGATGAAATAACTGGTTCTATGGATATGGGGAAAGTGGTGGACATGATATACCTTGACTTTAACAAAGCTTTTGATATGATCTCCTACTAGTTAAAGACATGTGGATTGGATGAATAGACCATATGATGGATAGGAAGCTGGCTAGATCATCGGTCTCAGCAACTATTGATCAACACTCTGATCACTCGGTAGCAGCCAGTTGAGCCAGGTTTGCTCAACATCTTTATTAATGGTCTGGATGATGGGATGAGTTGCACCCTCAGCATGTTCACAGATGATATTAAGCTGGGGGGAGAGAGAGGTAGATATGCTGGAGGATAGCAATATAGTCCAGAGTGACGTAGACAAATTAGCAAATTGGACAAAAAGAAATCTGATGACATTCAACTAGGAGAATGCAGAATCCTGCACTTAGGACAGAAGAATCCCATTCACTGCTACAGCTGGGGATCAAATGGCTAAGTGGCAGTTCTACAGAAAAAGACCTGGAGGTGAAAGTGGACAAGAAGCTAGATATGAGTCAAGCATGTGCCCTTGTTGCCAAGAAGGCCAACAACATATTGGTGTGTATTAGTAGGAGCATTGCCAGCAGATTGAGGGAAGTGATTATTCTCCTCTACTTGGTATGGGTGAAGCCACATTTGGAGTATTGTGTCCAGTTTTGCCTTCCCCTCCAGTACAGAAAAGATGTGAACAAATTGGAGTGAGTCCCAGTGGAGGGCAGCAAAAATTAAGGGGCTGGGACACATGATTTATGAGGAAAGGCTGAGAGAAGTGGGCTTATTTAGTCTGCAGAAGAGAAGAATGAGATGGGATCTGATAGCAGCCTGTAGCTATCTGAAGGGGGAGTTCCAAAGAGAATGGAGCCTGGACTATTCCCAGTGGTTGCAGATGACAGAACAAGAAGCAATGGTCTCAAGTTGAAGTGGGGAAAGTCTAGGTTGGATACTAGGCAAAACTATTTCACTAAGAAGATGGTGAAGCACTGGAATGGGTTCCCTAGAGAGGTGATGGAATCT
Source organism: Pelochelys cantorii (assembly GCA_032595735.1). NCBI lineage: Eukaryota > Metazoa > Chordata > Testudines > Trionychidae > Pelochelys > Pelochelys cantorii. The sequence continues at coordinate 19,768,136 of CM064338.1, forward strand.
CCACCAGGCCAGGCTTCAGAAAGCCCTGGATGGCATGGTTTAGTTGGGGCTGGTCCTGCTCTGAGGATGGTGTGAGCTTCGAGATGCTTTGAGATGACCTTCTGAGGCTTCTTCCAATCCTAATCATTTATATTTCATTGGCACTTAAAACTATTTTGGAAGAAAAAGGTGCATATAATATTTTTCTTTAAACTAAATCAAAGTTAAATTAATTAAGAGAGTTTGAAGACCATAGCTTTGAACTGAGTTGAAGTGGTCCCAACATTAAACATAATTTTAAAACTACCACATCAATGATCTTCAAACTTAATACAAAACTAACTCTTAACTAAATCTACAAAACAAGTCTAATTTGGAAGAAAATTGATGTGACAACCCCCCATGCTTTATGAAAATTGGCTTATGAATATGCATTACCAGAAGATACGTTAAACAAAATACCTCATGTAATCTATCAATTTTAATGTTATAATCTGCTGAATCTGTATATCCTATTTTTGTGCATGTTTCATTCTTGTATGTGAAGTTACAAATATGAAGTGTGAATCTGTTTATAATTTGAAATGTGCTAATGAGAGCCATTATTGGTGTCCCAAAAGCCTAATGGCGTGATGATCAACTCAACGGCTTATAAACAGCCTTATTTGTCCTCTAAGTCCAGGAGGTGGTTGGTCTAGAAACACATGTGACCATGCCACCTGTACTGAAATCCATTTTGAACCTGGAATTTTTCCATGAAAGGGGGGATATAAACAAAGGATTCTCACCCTGAGGGAAAGTCTATTTAAGCAATGGGAAGCAATCCCCTTTTGTCTTCAGCTGGCTTTTGAAACTGCCTGGCACACTTAGAGGAAACAAAGAACTTTGAAGGGCTGGAGACCTGAGTAAGAGAGTTTGTCTCTGATTTGAAACTGACACCTGAAATAAGAACAGCTGTTTGGGACAAGAATCTGCATGCAATAAGTATCTCAGTGAATTAGAACTAGCTATGTGTTTCTTTTCCTTTTAATTTAGTAATTTACTTTGATCTGTCTGTTTTCACTTGCAACCATTTAAATCCAACCATTTGTGTCAGGCCCAGTGTAAATAATTGTTACCTGGGGAGGAGCAATCACTGTGCATAGCTCTCTTTCATTGACAAAGGGAGCTTACCTGATGAGCTTTCACTGCGTAAAACTTTTACATGGAGAAAGGTGGATTTATTTGGGGATTTGATCCCTTTTGTGGGGGAGGAGGGTTGGTTTCTTGTGTGCTGTGCCCTAGAACTGCATCCTCCCAGAACTGAAGTGGTTCAGTGTCTGCATTACTCTGAAAAGGGAGGTTGTTACTTCAACTCTGGCTATGTCTAGACTACACTGAAGTTTTGAAAGAGGATATGCAAATTCAGTGGGAATTTGCATATCTTCTTCTGATCTCACTTTCGAAAGCGGAGCTTTTTTTTGGCAACCCTCCCCTTTTTTGAAAAGCTGCTCTTCCTCAAAAAATGAGGTTTACTTGGCTTTTCAAAAAAGGGAGGGTTGCCAAAAAAACCTGTGGAATTTGCATATCCTCTTTCGAAACTTCAGCGTAGTCTAGACGAGCCCTCTGTGCCTTGTATGGGGAAGACCAAAGGATCTGGCCTACCCGGACAGGGTGGTGGGGAGCTCCAGAGAACAAGGTGGTGAGTGTCAGTGGCATAATCAGCAAATGGGGGAATGGCCCTATGGGTCTTCTGCGACCGCAACCCGACACAATTGGCTTAGTAATTGTAATGATATTTGTACTTAAATTAATGAAAAGCATCATGAGCTGACATAACATTAACAAATATTCTTCCTGATTCCAGTCCATCTGGGTATGTCTACACTAGCCTCCCTTGTTTGAACTAGGGAGGCTAATGTAGGCATTCGAAGTTGCAAATGAAGCCCGGGATTTAAATATCCCGGGCTTCATTTGCATCTTCCCGGGCGCCACCATTTTTAAATGTCCCCTAGTCCGAACTCCGTGCCCGCGGCTACACGCGGCACGGAGTAGGTAGTTCAAATTAGGATCTCTAATTCGAACTACTGGTACATTTGGAGATATGACAATGCAAAGGAATATTTTAAAAGACTTCTTTAAAATTATATATTTAAAAATACAATACTAAGTTTCCCATCCCCCTTTTTCACAAACCTAAACCATGTCCGTGATTATGTCCCTTTCAATTAGTATTCAAACAGCCAATATCACTGAAAGCATTGTTGCTCAAAAGCTTGTCTCTTACCACAGAAGTTGGTCCAGTATAAAAATGATCTCATCACCTTGTCTCTCTAACAGCACTGAAAAACACATGATGGATCTCACTTACTCACTCTCCTCCTTCATTAAGTGGAGATATATATTTTTTTGGAGGAGGAGGTTTGTCATATTTTTATGGAAATGCTAAGATGAGACAACAAGAGTATAAAAATGTTAGGGAGGAAAATTAAAGGTACATAAAATAACTTGAAATTGCTGATTTTCACACAGATGTTGTTCTGCTTATGCTGAAACATGATATTTAGAAGATAATATTGTTAAACATCTGTTGAATGGGTCTTTTCTCAAGTCTGGATGATGCTTATTTTTCCATTTATGGTCTAGTTGTTGGTCTTCAAAGTACCCTTTACAATCTAAACTTCATGTTACATGACAATGCTAAAGTGTATTAGCTGTTACTGTCTGAATAATAACTAGCAAGCCAGTGAAGTAGACAGAAGCTGAGATTTGCCGAAGCAAATTTAGTGAGAAAAAGAGAAGGGGAAGTAATCAGTGGCTTCTTTACTGAAGAGATAATTGACAGAAGACTGAGTGCGTCAATGAATATGGAACTCAAGCCATTCTTTATTAGAGAAATAGTAAATCAAATAATAAAAAAAATGTTTCCCTCAAAAGAATTCCTGCTCCCAATTGCATAGCCAGAGTCATGTTTTTTCCTTTGCTCTTTGATCACTGTTAAATTATTGCACAATATTTTTCTGAATGGTTTTTTTTAAGTAACTTTTTCTTTGGGAATTCATTGGTATTGTGTTGGGCTTGATTCTCATTTACACTAAGGCAGCTTTATACCACTCTGGCAGAGGCATTAGTGTAAATGAGACTCAAACCCATAGTGGGATTTTTTGAGTGATCTTATCCTTCCAGGCAGGGTGACAGTTTTCTTTTGATTTAGTAGACAGGGAATAGCTTCCTAACTCCCAGTAATGTTGCTGAGTCTGTAGCCTTACATTGTACACTGAGATGAGAATATATGTCTAGCTGCACTTATTATCACATACTGCTTTCCTCAAAAGGCTCACTTACACTCTTTGGGCCAGCTCCTCAGCCCTGTCTAGTCCCCTCTCTGGTGCAGAGGAGCTGGAAAGCTGCCCTAAGTGGGCAGGTGGGGATCCTTAGCACATAGTGGCTACGTCTAGACTGCAAGCCTCTTTTGAAAAAGAGCGTCTAGATTACAACCAGTACTTTCAAAAAAGCAAGCCACTTTTTCAAAAGAGAGCATGTAGGCAGTCTGGATACTGTCTTTCGAAAAAGCACAGTTTGCATTAGATAGCGCCTTTTTTCGAAAGAGCACTTTTGAAAAAAGGCATTATTCCTCGTAAAACGAGGTTTTCTGCAGTCGAAAAAACTGCCGCGTTCTTTCAATTTACTTTCGAAAGAATGCGGCTGCAGTCTAGACGCAGGTGAAGTTTTTTTGAAAAAAGGCCACTTTTTTTTGAAAAAGCCCTGTTGTCGAGACACACCCAGCCAGTTCTGTACCATCCCTTTTCAGACCTCTTCTCTTCTGTAGGAGATATTTGGGGGGATATTAGGGTACGTCTACACTGCACGCTTATGTCGGAATAAGCCATTTTAGAAGAAATACTCCAAAATAGCTTCTTTTGCAATAGTGCGTCTACACGGCAAATGCCCATGGAAATAGCGCTGAGCTATTTCGAAATACAGCATCCACACTGATTGGACCCTGAATCACATTTAAGGTCACCCGGAACCATTTCAGGCAGGGCATCAGGACAGCAGTCACTTCCTGGAGCTGCTGCCTAAGGCTATCTGAGGCTCCTGCTTAAAGGGATCCCCCTGTATAGCCATGTCTCAGGCTCCTGTCTTTTGCCTACCTCCTAGAGGGACAGCAAACCCATTCCTTTGCCTGCTGTGGTTGCCCTTGTGGGAGAAAAGGAGCCAGAGCTGCCTCTCAGCAGTTGATGGCTCTTATCTGTCATGATGCAGCTCCTGCAGCAGTTTCTGCAGACTGCTGTCCAGGCCCTGCAGGAACGCAACCCTCAGCTCATCGCGGAGAACTTCATCATCTTTCTGTGGATGCAGCTTATGTAGCTGGACCCCACCATTTCTGGCATCTGGACACCAGTTCCGACTTGTGAGACAGGCTCATTATGGATGACCAGCAGTGGCTCCAGAATTTCTGCATGCGGAAGGACACCTTTCTGGAGCTGTGTGAGTGGCTCGCCCCGGCCCTCAGGCTACAGGACACTCAGATGAGACCTGCCATCCCCCTCCAGAAGCTTGCCATGCTGGACAGGTACCGCTCTGTGGGTGTGTCTAGATTACAGGGTTTTGTCAACAAAACTATTCCTGCGTCTACACTACCGTCACGTTCTGTCGACAGTAAGTCAACAGAATGAGGCAGTTTTGCTGACAGCGGTAAACCTCCTTTTATGAGGAAGAATGCCTTTGTAGACAGAGATCTGTCAACAAAAGGATGTGTGTGGATGCAGGGAGCCAGTTCTGTTGAAAAAAAAGCCCCGGTGGACAGTCCATCTGCATGCCTGGCACCTCTATTGTTCCTGTCTGCAGCCATCTTTTAAAGGGATAAGCACCCTGCCAGCCATTAGTGGCAGGAAACCAGCCACAGCACATGGCCATTCCTGTCCCACAGGATCCCAGACATGTCCCAGCCCCAAGACCGTCCTGGCCCTTCCAGGGACCCTTCTGAGGATCCACCCAGGGGCTCCAAATGCCAGGCAGTGGCATGGTCTGGGACAGAAATAAAGAGCCTCCTCGAGGTGTGGTCTGAGGAGGATCCTTACAAGCCCTCCACACACACTGCAGGAATGCGGAAATTTATAGCCACATGGCCCAGAGACTGGTCAGGAGAGGGCACCACACCTGCACCCTGGAGCAAGTGTGGGCCAAAGTTAAAGAGTTGCGCCAGGGGTATGCGAAGGCCCGAGATGAGAGCTCCTGCTCTGGGGCAACCCCACACTACTGTCCGTACTATGCGGAGCTGGCACACATTCTCAGTGGTGGGGAAGCCCGGACTCCGCTGCATTTCGTGCAGTCTGGATTATTGGAGCCTGTGGTGGATGAACCAGAGCAGGAACATGAGCAGTCCAGGGAATCTGGAGAGTGAGACCTGTTGCTGGAGGAGGAGGATGAAGACAACACCGTGACCCTCACCTGGAGCCGGTCACCCAGACCCCAGAGGCCTCCCAGGTGTCTTCAGAAGTCGGGGAAGAACCAGCAGGTGAGTGCTGTGAGGTTGTGCCACACACAGGGTGGGGGAGGTGGTGCACAGTGGGTGATGCACAAAGGAAACATGTCATGCTCAGCCTGGATATCATGCAGCTGGCTGTGCATGTGCAAACACATGCAGTGGTAGAGTGTGACACGTGGGTGTGTGCCACATGGTGCCAGGAGCCATTTCCACAACACACATGGGTGGGCTGGTAGTGTGAGGGGGGCATATGGTACCATTGGCACTTTGGGGCCCCTGTGATGCTCAGGCTGATGCCCAGCTCACACATGGTGTTACTTTCAGAACCTCTGAGTCCCCTGTCGGAAGGAGAGTCCCTTACAGTGAGGGCATGCCCTTGGGGACAGCTGTTGCATGCATGACTGATTGTCTCTTCCTCTTTTCCTCCACAGCTGGACCACCTGTGCAAGAGGGCCGCAGCACCCCAGCCCCACCTCCATCTTGGGGACGGAAGCCGCAGCACTGACGTGCTTATACAGAGGTTCTAAAGATGCATGTGGTGGCCCTGCAGGATCTCAACAAGACCCTGAAAGAGAGGACGGAGGCAGAGGCTCTGTGGCATGATCATCTGCTGGAAGAGCTTGTACAGCAGCACACTTCCATTTGTGCCACAATCCATGAGGTTTGTGGCTTGCCTGCTTCTGTCCCTGGTACCGCTCCTCCGGCACGCCATGATCCTGCCCCACCAAACCCCCCTTCCCCACCACCACCCCCTTCTCCCCTTGCACCTCCCTCTCCCCCAGCCGCCCATTCCCCAGCCTTCCTCTCCCCCAGGCCCCCCTCTCCCCCAGCCCTCCCAGAACCAAGTGCGCCTCCCCTCTCCTGTCCAGCACTCTGTCAGTCGCCCCACCCGACACTGAGGCCATGGTGGTCTCTGTGTTCAACAGCAAGTCTGGTTTGTGTTGCTTTTCTCCTGGAAGCAGTTCTGTGCATTCTCCTTTACCTTAATCACAGCTTTGCCCTTCATTCTGCATTGCATGTTAATGTGAGTCTAATAATACACTGAAGTTCCAGCATACTTCAATATGGAAAAAGGAGTTTGCCAGCATGATCTGTAAGACAGGACTGTTAATTAATTTGTAGTCACAAGAGGAATTTGTGAATCCTCATGCTGCGTAGTGCATCAGTCAATGTTTTTACATTATTAAAAATATTTAATAATGAAACATTTTTTGAAAAATCTGTTTTGTGTTTTATGTAATTTCAACAGTTTAAAGAAAAGTATTTGGATCCATAATATTTCAACTTACAAGCTTATTTTTACTGTGTTAAATTTAGATTCTTAGCTTAAAGCAATTTGTAACACTCTCTAGGCACCATTATTTTCCAAGATATGTTTTTAAATTGCAGCTTAATTAGATATTGGAGATGTCATAGCATAACAATAGGGTTTTTTCTTCCTTGAAAACTGAAAAAAAAAAATGCAAGGGATGCAAAACAGAGACAAGGGTATGACACTGGTGTGCACGAGCTCATTTTCATTTTGTCTCCTTTAGAAAATAAATCTTCAAAAAGATGGAAGGTACCAAATAAATTGTGGGTGGTACTAGAAATGTAGCAATAATGCTATCGGGAAGCTTATTTTAACCTTAGGTATGAGCCAAGCCCCCTATCCTTCCTACTACCTTGTATTCTTAAAAATAGTGGAGTGATGAAACATAAAAGATCATATTTACACAGTCAAGAGAAAGTAGATGGAGATCAGACATCTTGAGTTACGACTGCCTGAGTAAGTACAGAGTCATGTGAATTAGGAGGAGGTGAAACAATAGTTGTTTCAAAGTCTGAGGGTGCCTGTCATTTTAGAAATTGTCAAAATCAGGAGGAGGAATTAATTGAGCTATTTAACATGAGCCCCTTTCAGGTTTATTAAACAGGATTCCTCAATTCCTTATAGCTTTTAATATTCCGGAGTTAGTATTCTCAATAGTATCTGAAACCTCAGTGACTTGTGCCAAATGTCCCCACTCTCCAATGGCTATAGTATTTGAATTAGCAGGGTGAGTCCCACTGTTAACACATCACTAGGTTGGGAGATTCTAGGAGTGCACAAGGAACAATAAAAATGACCCGCACAACATTCACAAGTTATCAGTCAACCTTTTATTAACAATTACATTAAGCAGATGAACAGAGCCACAATTCTGGGAACACGTGCAGATACAGAAACAAATATCAAGACATCTAGCATCAGTGATTTCATACTCACATCCCCGAGTGTACCATGCAGATGGGTGTGTTTTTCACCAGGTGATCATTTGTGGATGGTCTCCTGATGGATTGTTCTTTCTTTATTCATGCTGGGGGAACTCCTCTTATCCTATGGCATACTCATGCACATAACCCTTATGTCTATGCATTCATGTTCAACCTCTTTTTTCTTATCATAAACGTTGGGTGCCCCAGTTTTCATAGGCTATCCTCTTAGATCCCCTTTTCTGCAGTTACTTTTACATCAACAAGTTGACATGTTAACTTCTGGTCATTGCAGAATTTCCCATGCTGTTCCAACCAGGCTGGGTTACTGCTTGCTCTATGACCTAAGCCATCTACCCATTCAGCCTCTCCTGGGGTCTCCATGCCCTGCTAGGAGCATGGCTCTCTAGGCTCTTAGGTCTTTACTTTCCATTGGGAGCAAAGGCTGTGCTGGGTGGACCGTTCTGTGCTTGGAGTTCACTTGGGCTGCTATGCTCCTGGTGGGGAGTGAGGAGCTGAGAGTCCGAAAGGGAAGCCACGCTCCTGGAAGTTGGCTTCTCCATTCCCATCAGGAGCTAAGAAGCCCCGTGTGACTGCCCTGCTCCTACTGGGGAGCCAGGTTAGAGGCATGGAGCTATGTACAGAGCTGAGAGTCCTGGATCTCAGCCTCTCCAACTTGCTGCACCTCTTAATTTGGTGGAAGTACTCCTGGTGAGGAAACGTACCATCAACAGAAGAACGGTAGTATGGACATGAACCACCACATTCATTACTGTGGTAGCTGTAAATTGACCTAACATAGGTCAACTTAAATTTATAGTGTTGACCTGCCCTCATTCATGTACCTAATGCACTCTTAACAATAATATATGCTTGGCAATCCTATGTCCCTGCAATACCATCCTAGGGAGTCCCATGCTTATACCTTCAACTTAAAACTGTTCATCACCCATTGATTACATATGAAATAACCACAACAATAGATAGTTCAAGTAAGTGGTTATACAGGATGCTTAGCTACGTCCTGAATTTTCTCTAGGATGAATGAGCCCTCCCTGAATGATTCTAAACCTTCATTCACTGTTGGATGTGGTGTTGTGGTTAGTTTAGAGAAAATGTGGCCAATATGATTATATTGGCAGCTAAACTGAGTAAATTAGTTTTTGGACTGAAGTATTGAGGTGCAATTACAATTAGATTCCAGCAAATAGTAGAATCAATATTTAGAAGCTTAATTTGAATGTCTGCAACTTATTTTTCTTAACTTCCTCAGACTTGCCACTATTTTGAATTTTACTAGGGCAGATTCTTACAACATGGAAAATTTTATCTTGCGTGTTTTAGTATTTGCTGAATGGTCATTTTCATTGATATTAATTTGCAAAATTTGAATTTGCATTATATGCTAACTGCAATTTAAGAATTTTATGTAACTGACTAGATAATTCCCTTTGTGTTAGTTAGTTACATACATCATCCAGTCAGGGAACATAATTATCTACTATACATTTGAGAGAGACTGGACAAGGGCAAGTGAGTCTGTCTGTCTCTGTCCATCTGTTTGTACCTAAATGGTAAAAGCTCGGACCACCAAATGTGGTATGCAGCTTCCTTTCATCATAACTTAAGGCAAGGTCAGGGTTTGTTTGTGCTAGGAGAATGGGATGTATCTGGAGTGTGATTGTTTTCCATGACGTGAAAGGGAGGAGGTTGCTAGCAGGGACAATTATATGTGTAATGATCACAGGCGGGCAGCAAGGGACCAGAGATCAGGAATAGAACAGCTATAATCCCATGGGGGCAGCAGCGGGCAGGGAAGGAGATAAGCTTCTCAGCCATCCCCCAGCCACCGAGGTCTGGGCTGCGGCCAGCCCTGGGGCACCCCACACCTCTAGCTCCCTGTCCTGAGCCCCTTCTCATCCCCAAACCCTGTCTCCTGCACCGTCCCCTCCGAGCCCTCTTCCATGAGCCCCTACTCATCCTGCAATCCTGACTCCAGCACCCACCTCCCAAACAATTCCCTGCCATGTGGCTTCCCCCCTCCCCAAACCTCTGCTTTGACTTCCATACCCCCTCACCTGGGCCCCCCTGACCTGAATGACCAGGGCAATACCAAATAAATCTTCTAGTACCATATATATGGACGTACATATATAAAGATATGTCTACACTACATGGCTCCATCGACAGAGCCATGTAGATGAGCTTTGTAGACATAGCAAAATGAAGCGGTGATTAAAATAATTGCCGCTTCATTTACATCAAAATGGCTGCCGCGCTGTGCTGATCAGCTGTTTGTCGGCACAGCGCGATAGTCTGGACGCTCGGCGGTTGACATCAAAACCCTTTGTTGACCGCCCCGGTAAACCTCATTCCACGAGGCATAACGGGGTGGTCGACAAAGGGTTTTGATGTCGACCGCCGCGCGTCCAGACTACCGCGCTGTGCCAACAAACAGCTGATCGGCACAGCACGGCAGCCCTTTTGATGTAAATGAAGCGGCAATTATTTTAATCACCGCTTCATTTTGCTATGTCTACAAAGCTCATCTACATGGCTCCGTTGATGGAGCCATGTAGTGTAGACATACCCTAAGAGAACAGGCCTGAAAATTGTCTTAATACATATTTCCAGTGTAAAAGAGGGCATATTTTTGGGTGCAAATATTGGTAGAAAATGTCTTATTTTCTTCTGCCTTTAGTAACTACAGGTATAAAATACAAATTGAGTATCCATTGGTAGAATTTACAATTCACAGTTGGAATACTTTGCAGGTTAATTGTTATCAGAAGAAAATCATAAGCGACGGTGGAAAAGATTGGAACGTTTTGTTGGATAAATGATTTCTCCTGTTCTGATTATGGTTCACTCTGTATGTGGTGCAGGAAATTCAGTTCCTTTAGGACTCTTGTGCTAGATATGAGAAATGAGTATACATTGAAAATATCTCCAAATACCTGAGGATTTACTGCATGATAGACAGTTTTCCATTGCAGATGACTGTCCCTCTGCTGGGTTGCTGAGAGCTGTTGCCTCAAACTATGCCAAAGGACTTTTGAGGAATAAATGACACAATTTGTATAAGATTAGAAGCCCCATGGATATAACCTTTTATGCAGTGGGGAGAGAAAAACATTGTTTCTCTGAAACCTTTATGCCGTAGCTGAAAGAAATGGAATTTGAAGGTTGCTAAGAGCAGGGTGCTGCATCTCAAAAACTAGAACGTAAGGAATCCCATCTGCCCTGTGGGAGTGTGCCATTGAAACAATGATAGTAGATGAGGGAAGCAGTCCATATGCATTTAACGGTTCAGCAGATACCTTGCCCTCATTTTGAAAGGGTGGCAGACCTGAGGACCCTGCATCACAAGAGCTGCAATATTCTACTATCTCACTTATGGCCTGTTGCCCCCATTTTAAGATCAACTTCTCAGCTGAAGCAAGTCACTGTGGCTCTTTCAAGTCTGTGTTCAATGGGAAAAATGTAGTTCAATATCACCCATGATGAAGTGTGTGTCTGCTACTGAAAATGGTAAATCCTTCTAAAGATAGCTGGGATTTTTCAGTGCACTTGTAGAGCCCTGTGCTCATCCCAAAATGTTAAATGTGACAGCACTGTCTGGATTACAGCATGTGCAATATCAGTTCAGTTCAACTTATCAGTATAGCCTGGTCCCCTTATTTTAGTGATTTTTTTTCCCAACAACTGGAAGATGTTTGTGTTTCAAGTGAGAACATGAAATGCTGCAGTGGGTTCATCATTAGATGGTAACCAGGCAGATGTGGTAGCTTGTTATTCAATCTGTTCAGTGTGTATTATTATGCTTATAAGGAATACACACACACATACATGCATGCATGCGTGCGCACACACACACACACACACACACACACACACACTCCTGTTGCTATAGTTACCAGTGTGTTGCTTGCATCAGCCTAGTGGCCAGTTAGTCTGAGTGTGAGAAGGGAGCTGGGCTTCTGTTGGTCCGGGCTGATGCTTCAATTTTAGCAGGACGAGACCCAAAGAACCCATGCAATGTACCCCATTTTTATAGGAATACCCTTTCATGCAAATTTATGGATTTTGCTGCATTTTGTTGTAATTAGTCACTTCGCAACATATGCTTATGTGGAAATTGTTTTCATTGTTGTTTAATATTAGTTTGCTGATGACTTTTTTGGGTGTTGCCCCACCCTGGTGTTGATGGGATTTGTTATTTTTATATGTTGAGAGTGGTTGCTTTTAACTTCAGGGTCACTAATTTGCCCCTCAGTCATCACCAAATACTACGGGCACATTAGATAGTTCCTTTGTGCCCTAAAGTCTTTGGTCCCTCCTCTGACCATCTGCCGGCTATGCTGGTTTAATGCATTTTTGCCAACAGCACTAGGCCATTCCTTTCTGCTATTCAGAAAGGATGGCTGGCAAGGTACACGGATGCACATTGCATTGCATAAGGCTACAATTTGGCTACATGGCTACAGTATCTGCCCCCACTATGTTTTTCAGTTATAGCAGCGGTGGGCAGCCTGGGGCCTGCGGGCCTCATGCGGCTCATCAGGGTTTTATGTATGGCCGAGACATTTTGTTTATTGTTGCCCACATGTAGGGTTGTCAGGTTCTTCTGGTTTCTCTCCACATAGTTTTTTCCTACTGGTATTACTAAAGTGACACACACCTAAAGCAAGGGTACATGAAGTGAGGTGTATGCCAATTGCGCGCAACACTGACTATGAGAGCTGTGCACTCCCTCTGCATCCAATCAATGTGCTGCTACAGTTCAATTGGTACACTCTACAAATTCTAGATACACCAGTGCAGTTAGCAAAACAACTGTATCCCGGGAGACCACCTTGGTTACAACGTTCTTGCAGCCCACTGAAATGGAGAAGGTCTACTCATGCGGCCCACTCACTGGCCTAGGGCTACATCTAGACTGCAGGCTTCTTTTGGAAGAAACTTTTCTGGAAGCACAAGCACATCAAAAAAGCGATCTGCTTTTTTGAAAGATAGCGTCCACATTTCGAAAGATAGCATCCACCTTTCGAAAGATAGCGTCCACACACGTGTTTTTCTGAAAGAGCTCTTTTGGAAAAAGGCTTTTTCCTCGTAGAAAGAGGTTTACTGCTGTCGGAAAACCCCCTGAGTATGAAATTGCAGTGTGGACATAAGTGTAGTTTTTCCAGAAAAACGTCCGCTTTTCTGGAAAAACTCTGCAGTGTAGACATACCCTAGGTTACCCATCACTCAGTTATAGCCACTTGGACTTCACTACACAAACCAAGCTGTTGTTAGTATTACTGCTGCCAGGCACTGCACTGGCAGGTATGGACAAGTGAAGTGGATTCTATCCTGCCTCATCCACCACCAACAAAATGATCAATTCAGCCAGCTCTGATTGGAGAATCTCTGGATGTCACTTAGGAACTGTTCTGAGATCTAACATAAACGTGCAGCTTTTTAAGCAAATCACTGAGGTTCAAATTTCCAAAAGTGACCTCAAATTTTTGTTACCCTACAGCTTTTCTTTTATTTCTTGATTTCAGAAGTGGTGAAAACACTTACTAAAATCACAGTTAACACATACATCTCCCTATGATTTGGACTAAAAATTTGACTGTAAGTTTCTAAAAAGGGCTGTCCAAAAATGTGGAAATCAAAATAAGACTGCTTTTGAAAATATGGACTTTTAACCTTCTGGCACCTCAGTGTCTCCATCTGAATTTGGGGGTATTAGTTCTTGACAATCTCTCCTGGTAATTGAGGCTGAATTGATTAGCTTAGGCCTACTTGAATGGAAGACATTTCAGCAATGCAAAGTATTCTTCAGCTGCTTCAGATTGCCTCTGTGCATTGTAAAAAGCCACAGAAGTGTGGGGAAAACTCATGTAGATTTTCTCAAGGATCCTTTTCTACATTGTTCAGTTGGAAGTGGGTGGTGGAAGCTGGGTTCCTTCCTTCTACAAACTACACCACAAGACTTCTCCCTAAATTCAACAGATGTTTGGGGCTCTATGCAGAGGCTCTGAGCCTCTCTAACAGTTCTGTACCCTTTATGGCTCTGGTGCCTGTCCTAGGCAGCACACCTCTGAGAGATCCTCATTGTCATGGAGTCCTCTGTCCATGGCCTGTCCCAGTGATGCCTCAGCATGTGTACGGTAGGAATGATATGTGACCCCCTTCCTTGCACTCAGATGTCTTTGTCTCTTTCTTTGCACACATCCCTAGATCATCATTGTGCAGTGGAGGTGACTTAGCTTCCTCGAGGTGGGTCCCCTCACACCTTGAGAGAAGGGGGTGAGTACTGCAGGATGGTTATGATGCCAGAGGCTATAAGAATACTGGTATTCTGAGACCCTGATGCAGTTTGTAAAGTTGGGAGCTAGAAAAATTAATCTTTGATTTGTGTCAGTACTATGCAAAATTTATGTTTATTCTCGAGTGTTAAGAGATTCCCATGCCTCAGCTGGCCATTCCAGACTGCATCATGTAACTCTACTGAAGGCTTCAAAATTACACAGAGGCCTGTTGGTAAAGAAACGCTTGTCATATGAATGGATTTTTTTAGGAATATTAAACTGCTGAAGCTTTACTCAGATCGTGCTTGCAGGAGATAAGTAACTCCCACTGAACTTGGTGCGGAATCAGGATGCTGGAGTTCCCAGGGGTACGGTTTGCAGCCTGCACTGCGTTCTTTGCTAAATGCAGTGACTCCTGGTTTTAAATTCTACCTTTTATGTGAAAAATTGAAATAATCTGTAGAGCTTCAGACAGGGATTTAATTTCAAATGATTTTCTCGGTAGGCCTAAATGCTGTATTGATCCTGCAGCAAAGTGCAGCTGTTATTTAGCTGCCTCTGCTTGGCCAGTGCAGATTTACAATCTTTCCTACTTTTGTCCTCCCTAGGAGGCATGCTTGGAAACCTTGGCTGACAATGGAATAATGCTAACTTTTAGGTCACCATTTCAAATCCAGCTAAAAAATTTGGGGCTGTTTTTGCAATCTGTCTATAGAGGATCTTGTGTTCCCATCACAAACATGACATTTTTTGGCAAAATTGGCTGATCAAGTCAAGATGGAGGAAGTCTGTGGCACAAGGTTAGGAAAATTGCAGTGCTATTTCCTGTGTGATACCTGTACTGTAGATAATGGGGACCAAATTCTTTGCTCGTATAGTTTATATGGAATGACATCAGGGAGAATTTGGCCTTCAGCTCCCTCTCCTCCCCAGGTGTCAATCTGACACCTCTCACCAGTAGCGAATTCCAATTTTTTAAAGAAAGTAATAGAATAACGTTTATAGAGGGTAGTTAGATCGCTAATCATTTCTGAATGAAAGAGATTGAGTTTAGGGGGCTAAACACACACAAACACTCCTCATTTCATGAGGCATACCGGAGCGGTCGACAAAGGCTTCCCTTGTTGCCAGCGGCGCGTCCAGACTGCCCTGTTGTGCCGCCAAACAGCTGATCGGCACAGCACGGCAGCCATTTTGATGTAAATGAAGCGGCGATTATTTAAATTGCTGCTTCATTTTCCTATGTCTAGTAAACTCAAATCAGTGGATTTTTTTTTTTTGAATTTTTCAAATATTCCATTGCAAGCTTCCTGGTCATAGATTCCTCGACATATATAAAGAAATAGTTTGTCTGTATCCTTCGATACTATAATCCCCCCGCCCCCTGCCCAATTAAGTACTCCTTCATTCTCAAGCACCTCCATCTATAAACCCACAATCTTCACCATGCAGAGGTGTTAACTGAAATTGGTTCTGGTGGGCCGAGAATTGATACAAGTTTCCAGAACTGAATACCCATTGCAAGATAGCATCCTACCAGCAACTATTCATTTAGATTAAGTGTGATCAGTTCAAACACCTCCACTGATTCTGACTTCAATCATAGAATCATAGAATTCCAGAACTGGAAGGTACCTCGAAAGCTCACTGAGTCCAGTCCCCTGCCCTCACGGCAGGACCAAGCACTGTCCGGAACATCCCTGACAGTTGTCTGTCTAATCTGCTCTTTAATATCTCCAGTGATGGAGATTCCACAACCTTCCTAGGCAATTTCTTCCTGTGTTTAACCACCCTGACAGTTAGGAAGTTTTTCCTTATGTCCAATCTAAATCTTTCTTGCTGCAATTTAAGCCCATTGCTTCTTGTCCTATCATCAGAGGCCAAGGAGAACTATTTTTCTTCGTCCTTCTTGTAATGCCCTTTTAGATACTTGAAAACTGTTATCATGTCCCCTCTCAGTCTTCTCTTTTCTAAACTAATCAAGCCCAATTCTTTTAGCCTTCCCTCATAGGTCATGTTTTCTAGGCCTTGAACAATTTTTGTTGCTCTTCTTTGGACCTTCGCCAATTTTTCCACATCTTTATTGAAATGTGATGCCCAGAACTGGACACACTACTCCAACCGACTCCCAATCAGTGCACAGTAGAGCAGAAGAATGACTTCTCTTGTCTTGCTCACAACATTCCTGTTACTGCATCCCAGAATCATGTTTGCTTTTTTTGTCACAGTGTCACACTGTTGGCTCATATTTAGTTTGTGGTCCACTATGACTCCTAAATCCCTTTCAGCAGAACTCCTTCCTAGACATTCGCTTCCCATTCTGTATGTGTGAAACTGATTGTTCCTTCCTAAGTGGAGTACTTCACATTTATCGTTATCAAACTTCATCCTGTTTACCTCAGACCATTTCTCCAGTTTCATCATTTTGAATTTTGACCTTATTCTCCAAAGCAGTTGCAAACCCTCCCAGCTTGGTATCATCTGCAAACTTAATAGCGCACTCTCTATGTCATCATCTAAATCATTGATATTGAAGAGAACCAGTCCCAAAATAGACTCCTGCAGAACCCCATTTGTTATGCTCTTCCAGCAGGATTGTGAACCGTTAATAACTACTCTCTGAGAGCGGTCATCCAGCCAGTTATGCACCCACCTTATAGTAGCCCCATCTAGGTTATATTTCCCTAGTTTATTGATAAGGTCATACGAGACTGTATCAAATGCCTTACTAAAGTTAGGTTTATCACATCCATCACTTCTCCTTTATCCACAAGACTTGATATCTTATCAAAGAAAGCTATCAGATTGGTCTGACATGATTTGTTCTTTACAAATCCATGCTGGCTGTTACCTATCACTTTATTATTTTCCAGACATTTGCAGATGGATTCCTTAATTACTTGCTCTATTATCTGTCCTGGCACAGAATTTAAACTGACTGGTCTGTAGTTTCCTGGGTTGTTCTGATTTCCCTTTATATAGATGGGCACTAGATTTGCCCTTTTCCAGTCTTCAGGAATCTGAGGGTATGTCTACACTTGATTCCTCCTTCGAGGGAGGAATGCAAATGTAGACATCCGGAATTGCAAATGAAGCGGGGATTTAAATATCCCACGCTTCATTTGCATAATCGTGGACTGCTGCTTTTCCACAGTAGCGCTATTTTGAGACATCAAAAAATGAGGAGTAAGGGTTATTTCGAGGGAAGGGTTTTCTCTTGAAATAACCCCGCGGGGACTGAGTTTGATGTCCCGAAATAGCGCTATTGCGGAAAAGCGGCAGTCCGCGATTATGTAAATGAAGCGCGGGATATTTAAATCCCCGCTTCATTTGCAATTTCGGATGTCTACATTTGCATTCCTCCCTTGAAGGAGGAATCAAGTGTAGACATACCCTTAAACAAAAAGGCAGCTCCTGAAGTAAAATGCTCTCAAACCTCTTAGTGTTTGGAGAACACATTAGGTGCGTTTATGTATCTAATATGAATAAATGTTTATAAAGTCTATCCCTATTTATCTTCCTAAATTTATTTTTCTGTGCCTGTGATTGAGGATGTAATCTTCTAGTGTAAAGACTGTCTTCTTATGTGTCTTGTATGGTGCCAAATGAAAAACTAGAGATGGACTCCACACCACAAAAGTTCTCTGAACATCACCAGAGTTCTGATAACTGTCTATTGATGGATGGTAGCTATGTTATTTTTATTCTTATTTTTCTTGTATACATGCCATTTCTATATATTTCCTATTGGGTATCTGTTAATGGAAGTATTATTTTTATGTGTGTTCATGTCTATTGGAAAGATATTCAGGTATGGTTTGGAGAGATCATGTGCAGTCACACTGATGAATAAATGTCCCAAGGTCACTGTGGAGGTACTTGTTAGAAAAACAGAGCATTTAGCTGCACTTTATAAGAAGTAAGAGTGGTTCTTCTTCCCCTAAATAGTTTCACTCATAAATGTGATTCCTTTTTTTTAAATAACCCTTGGGACTCTGTGGAAAGGAATGACAGCAGGGTGATTGCTTTGCAAGCATGTTACTAGGGTGAAGGATATGGCTTAGTATAATGACGCAGTAAAATATCCTTCATGTAACCCAGCAAGAGCAGACTCAATTTTGAGATATTCTCATTGTGGAATATCAGAGGGGGCTAGCTGTGTTAGTCTGTATCTACAAAAACAATGGTGAGTCCTGTGTCACCTTAAAGACTTAGAGATTTATTATGGCTTTTGGGGGCAAAAAATCACTTTGCCAGATTCATCTGATGAAGTGGGTTTTTGCTCATGAAAGCTTATGCACTATTAAACCTATTAGTCCTTAAGATGACACAGGACTCCTCATTGTCACTATAGAATCTTCATGCACTGTAACATCTCAGAGGAGGGAAAGATCACCCCACTTTTTCTTACACAGCCTGACTTGGATTTGCATAAGTACTAGTCTCTGATTTCAGAATTTTTAATCGAAAGTGGGGACTGATTTCTGGGGATTATGGATCAGCTGCAGGTGTGTGCAAAACGCCACTTACTATTGGTCAAACTAGAGAAAATACACTAAAAGCTGGGGAGAGGGTGTGCTAGCTTCATTAAAGTCAATAGCTAACCTTCAATGGACTTTAATGGAGCCAGGATTTCACCCACTGTGTACATCTCTCTGAGTATGGTTTTGGGAGTTGTGGAGCGCAGGAAAGGAGAAAATTAACCTATATTTTTTGTATTACTCAAGTAGCTACAATGACCATTTTGAAATTAGACTTAATTTTTTTTTATGGCTGTTGTACATTTCTATAGCTCAGCTTTTGTTCTATTGTTTAGCTTTTTTGGGCCATTGAAGTTTCTGCATAACCAGCAGTCATTGAATATCCTACAAGCCAGTAGGAAACAAGTGCATTTGTGCATTATAATTGGATTTCATTGGATTATAATACAGGCCCAGTGCTATTGGGATCGTAATAAATATGCAATAACAAAGGGATAAGTCAGTGAAATTTCTGAAACATGCCCAGTGCTTTAGGAATATGCACACTGAATAGCAATCACCTGGCACGTGTGGTGCTGCTGAGGTGAATTAGCAACCCATTGTGAATGTCAGACTATTGCACTGCATTCTATTTTCTTCAAATTATCAAACAGGTAATACAAATCTGTTCAAGAAATTTGGGGGCAGAACATCTATCAAGGAGGCTATGCACTCCAAGGCACTGTAACATGAAGAAAAATGATAGAAATTTAGAAATATGAAAATGTAATCAAGACAAAATAATGTTCTCCTCCCCAGCCGTATCTCCTCAATAACTTTTTTTCTTAACTCTGATTGTCAATTCTGATGTCCTTAATATTAGGGATTAATCTGTATAATCCCTTGTTGTAATTTCACAACATTAAAAACATCTGTTATGATGCTTTCATGTATAGTCTTGATGGGGAAAATGTATATTATAAACATCACATGATTTTTCTTAACTCCTTGTGCATATGGTAATATATCTTGGTATTTTTTTCTCCCCTGATTCCCATTTCTGTCCTAATAACTGTGTAACATTTCTAAGAAAGGGAAAATACTTGAGTTAAATGAATTGCTTCTTTTGCTGGAAGCTTATAGTAGTCTCTAATCTTATGTGTACTAGTCACTGGAGAGAGACAACTCGAGTATGGATTATTTCCTCCTCCTGCCTGAGAGATTTGTCATCATTCCCCAATGCCATTGTTGTACAGGTTTTACTAGCTCCCTCTCTGCCTCCCAATCCCAAATCTTATTTATGAAAACCACAGGACAATGAGAATCTTTAGTACGACATCTTTACTGAGCTTTTGTCAGGTGAGAAGACAAATTCCCATTCTCATTTAGAACAGAAAGAAAAGAAAATCCATGGGTTTTTGTAAGAGGGTATATATAATCCCTGTCACCTGAAAGCCCTTGTCGAAGATTAAATAGATATTTTGATTTTGCAGATGAGGAAATGGAAAGGTTAAGTGACTTGCCCAAAGTTATATAGAAAGTTGGTAGCAAACCTGGGAGTTCTGTCAGTCCATTGCTCTAAGCATTATAAACATGGCATGCTTCAAAACCTGGAAGCTTTTGCTTT
This sequence comes from Pelochelys cantorii, assembly GCA_032595735.1. NCBI lineage: Eukaryota > Metazoa > Chordata > Testudines > Trionychidae > Pelochelys > Pelochelys cantorii. The sequence continues at coordinate 19,788,209 of CM064338.1, forward strand.
GGTTGGCGCTTTCTGTATAATTTGTGCCAATTTTTCACCTTCAAATGAATCTAAAAAGTCACATTTGTTGTCCTAACGCCTTCCAAATGTGCTCATTTCATAAATGAAGACATTTTTGTTTTCCAAATTGGTAGTCCAGCAAAATGAACTTGGGACATGAAAATCCAGCTGTGTTTTTTCTGGCCTCATCACCATTCTGCAGGCCTAATTATGCTGCCACACTTGTTTGACCCTTAGTCTTCATACAGTGGCCTCATTTTCAACTGAGTAAACTCATTGCCTCCAATTTGCCTTTAAAGCTTTAAAGGCTATGTTGGAAACAGAACTTAGTCTATATTTCTGTAGAAACACAAACCAGTTCACATTCAGAGGGCTTGTTTATGTGGTGGGATGATATGCTGTACAGGGGCTTGATTTTAAAGCGTATTACTTGTTGGTTAATTTGGTCTGAGTAGCAACATATTGGTGTGCACTAAAGATTCCTCAGTGTGTAATAATGTAGTAGTTTCAAACAACACTTTGTTAAAGTGCACTAGCAGGGTCTACATCAGTGTTCCTTAAACTTTTTAAGACCGAGGAACACCAAACAATAAATTTTTATGAGGAGCCAAAAAACAAAAAACAAACAAACAAACAAAAAAAAAACACGGGGGGGGGGGGGAAGGGTTCTGGGGAAAGTTATTGAGAAAAAAAAGGGTCAGGGGAAAGTTATTAAACAACAACAAAAAAAAAGGTCGCCTGCCCCTTTAAAGGTGGCCATTTTGAAGTCTGTTCTCCGTGGCACACCTCCGACTGGTCTACATGGACCAATTAGTGCACAGCATGTTAGTATGCGTTAGACAAGCCCTTAGGATGCGTCTACCCAGCACCCTAATCTCGACGTAAGATACGCAATTTGTGCTACGCAAATTGCATATCTTATTTCAAAATAACTTATTTTGAAATTTCGTGCATCTACACAGCTCCAAATTTTGAAATAATGCTCTATTCGAGCCAGTCCTTATCCTTCATGCAACGAGGTTTACCGGGATGGTGAAATAGATTGCCCATTATTTTGAAAAATATTTCAAAGTAACGGGAGTTTTGTGTAGACGCAGGATAGCTATTTCGGGATACCTCAGGTATTCCAAAATAGCTGTGCAATTGTGTTAGATCAGCAGAGTCACAAGATTAAAAAGTACTTAACATTTCAGTCATTGAATTTACCTGGTAGTGAGCATAAATGCTTCTTGCCTATTCATAGCATATCAGAATCCATAGGTTGAGTGCTGGGCCCCTACTACTTGTGAGGACAAATTCTGTTTCCTCAGCAGAAGAATTCTACAGAAATCTCACCACTAGAACACATGTTATTTCACTCCTCTACCTGGGAATAATTTCCAATGGAAGCTTTTTGAGACACAGACCTTGTCTTCTTGTCTGCAATCACAGTGCTCACCAGTGGCACTATATTAGTAGTAGAACAGAGGACTGGGGTGAAATTGTTGGGCCCAGAAGCAGCTTGGTGCCTACAAAGAATAGTGGCTTCAAATCCATCGGCATTGCTATTGTTAGCTCCCTTCTGCTGTTCTGAGAGGCCTTTTCATACTCTAGGACCTATGACTGTCTTCCAGCTCAGGGGTTGGTATAAAGTTAGAAGGTTAGGTCACAGACCACCTAATGTGTAATTTCAGCCTGACATCCAGATGTCAGAAATACCAAACCCTGAACATGGTGCAGTGTGTCCCAGGTCTGTGCTGATTGCTATACATTCAGCCTTTTCGAGTAGCTGCTGTTTCCCAGAAAATCAAAATTACCTAGTGATAGGAAGGGGTCAGGGATATACATGGGGTGCCCAGTCAGATGAAATTCTCATTCATACAGCTGTAGGGAGAGCGACTTCCTGCAGTATCTTTGTGAGATCATGTTTTAGTAAGTGTGTGAATGGTTTGTGTGTAATTGTGGACCAGGGATTGTATGCACTCCCCAGCTTCTCCAGGAAGAGAAAACAGCAGGGGACGACCAAGGCAAATCCCACAGGTTGAATCCCCTTCTGGGGAGACTCCTATTCTGGTTTTGACTGGAGTCTCCAGAGACCAACAGGCAAAGAAAAGGCTTTTGGATAAACAGCTGGTGCATAAACTAAGTAGGGGTTTTGGTTCTGGTTCTTGAGCTAAAGACTGATGTGAACTTTCAACACCAGGGAAAACCCAGTAGTGAGGGTTGAAGGAGGAACATCTACTAGAGCCCAGTGTTAGGGTGTGTCTAGACTACAGGGTTTTTTCGAAAGTAAATTGAAAGAACGCAGCAGTTTTTTCAACCGCGGAAACACTTCATTTTATGTGGAATAACGCCTTTTTTCGAAAGTGCTCTTTCGAAAAAAGGCGCTATGTAATGCAAACTTTGCTTTTTCGAAAGAGAGCATCCAGACTGCCTGGGTGCTCTCTTTCAAAAAAGCGGCTTGCTTTTTTGAAAGTACTGGTTGTAGTCTAGATACTTTTTCTCGAAAGAGGCTTTTTCGAAAGTGTCTTTTGAAAAAGCATCTTTCGAAAGAGGCTTGCAGTCTAGACGTAGCCTTAGAGATGGGTCTGACCTTTGGTAAGCTTCTTTGCATGTGTATAGGTCCCTTTATTTTTTCATATGTTTTCTCAGTAAGGCTTTTACTTGTGCTTGCTGAGAGAGAGCTATGTGATAACTTGTAACTGTAGGCCAGTGGTCACCAACCAGTAGATCGGGATCTACTGGTAGATCTTGGAGCCTCTGACAGGAGATCCTAACTGGTTTGTCCAAGAGGTTATCAAGCCCAGCACTTCAGCTCCTCCCCTCCCGCCCCCCGACTGCTTCACATCCCCTATCCTTTGCCTTGGAGCTGTCCCCCCCAAGAGCCTTTGATTTCTGTGCGGGGCAGGGGAGGGAGAGAAGGGAGCGCTGATGTATCCTATCTCCACAGAGCAGAGAGGGGGTACAACAGGGCTTGGGATGGAGTGAGTTTGCTGGCTGCTTTTGGGAGTGGTGCAGGGCCAGGGCAGGGATGAGCCTGCCTTAGCCCCACTGCACCATCAGCCAGGAGCCACCTGAGGTAAACGGTGCCCAGCTGGTGCCCACATCCTGAAACCATGCCCTAGTCATGACCCCTCCCCTACACCCCAAGCCACTGCCCTAGCCTTGAGCGTCCCGCATCCAAACGCTGTCCCAGAGGCTGCACTTAGAACCCCCTCAGGGATCCCAACTGCCTGCCCCAGGCTCAGCTCAGAGCCCCTCTCACACTCCAAATCCCTTAATCCAAGACCAGAGCCTGCGCCCCAACCTCTGTCCCTGCCTGGTGAAAGTGAAGGAGGGGGAGGAAGGGAGGATGGAGTGAGCAGGGGTAGGGGTCTCAGAGATGGGGCACAAAGGAGGCCTAGCACGGGTATTTGGGTTTGAGGTCGATTTTGGATTGCACTTACATTCAAAAAGTGATCTTGTGCTTAAAAAGGTTGGAGACCACCGCTGTAGGCAATATATGGTCATAGCCCTTGGAGAGAAAGCAAAGCACAGATGCTGGTCTCTTAACACACTGGCTTACTGGGGTTACCACAGTGTAGATCAGGGAACAGTGAAGCCTTAAAAACCCCAGTTGGAAGGGACTGAGATACAGGTCCCTCTCCAGCTGGAAGCTAGAAACCTTTAAGGGCATGTCTACACAGCAGGGCTAACGTTGAAATAAGCTATGCAACGTGAGCTATGTCAATTGCGTAGCTTAAGTTGAAATAGCTCATTTCGGCTTTTGGCATTGTTTACACAGTGTTAGAGCACTCTTTCTCCGACTTCCCCTGTAAAATGAGGCTTAAAGGAGTAGAAGTAAGAAGTAATGCTTGCTGTGTAGACGTGGACTATGTTATTTCAGAATAACGTCAGTTATTCCGAAATAATGCTGCTGTGTAGACATAGCCTAAGTGGGTGCCCTTGACGGACCAAAGAGTGGGAAATACAGGTGCAGTTGCCCAGAAACTGTGACACGTACAGCTTTAATTGTTATATACAAGTTGTAACACTACCAAACTGCTTTATTTAGTGAAATCAATACTTGATTTTTTCCCCCCATGAGATTTGCACTGAGCAAGAGAAATCAATTTCTAGCATCTGTCTGAAAGCAAAGGCCATAAATCACCTTTTTTTTACAAACCCTTGGGATACTAGTGGCAGGTTTTAAAATCCAACTGGGCTAAACCAGGACAGTATTTGCTTATTCTGGTTTACAATGTTAGTTACTCCCTTTGACCAAAGTGACTAGATAAAAATCTGGGGTCTCGTAGATTATCAGTTAGCAAAGACATGTATTGATAGGTATTTCCTTTGGACATTCTTTGTAAATGCATAGAATTGCACAAAGTCTAATGTTTTGAACAGAGAAAGAATCAAATAGCAGGAAACAGCTGCTTCTGCTCACAACATCAATAGCACTCTTTTTAGCCTACATCCCTGATCCAGAAACCTCTCACCAGGCTTTCGGTATTTCCTTCAAGCTATCTTGCTCTCTTTCCAAATATTTTTGTCTTTTCAGCCTTTTCTCCCTTCCCTTCCCCATTCTCACCTCTCCGTAACAATTCTCAGCAAAAATGCCTGGGTAGTATCACATACTCCTATTGTGTTAAGTAGATGCCGTCTGCTTCCCCTTGAAAGCAAATGCCTCAGAAAAATACTGAGTATAAAACTAAATTTCTAATAATTGCTGGGATTCATCAGAGAGTTCACTAACCCGAATTTCTAAAATTATTCTGAAAAGATGAAGGAAGTACCTGAGATATGTGTTAAGAACAAAGATGCCATGGGAGGTGTGTTACTGGGCAGCTGGAGGAACTGGCAGCAGAAATCTTATGGTGCTTAACAACGAAGAGGGTATACAATAACTGGTTCAGGATAGGCAGAAATAATGCAACCTTGTTCAGATCCTAAGTGATGTTTAATTGGACAGGAAGGATTCAGATTACAACAGTTCAGACCTTTATAATTGGTTTGACATGAACTATAAATATGGACACACTCTTTGTAAGTCACCATATCATTTGACCTTTTCCCGTAACCACCATGTTAATCACTCCATAGAGACAAAGTCCGTCACAGATTTTTGTAGCTATTCTGTAAATGTAGATGTCTCTTGGCCTTTTAGTTTCTCAGAATTATGCAGCTGACTGCAATATGAGCCAATATTAGCTGTTACCTACCAGGCTGTAACAGCGGGCTACTTAGATTTTGTTTTAAATGCTGGTTTCCAGTTTTAATCTCACATATTAGTATTACATATAACACTGGCCTCTGTCTCAGAGGGATAGCCATTTTACTTTGTATCTGTAAATAAAAATAAATGAAATAACTCCCAAAATAACTATTTCAAAATAAGCTTATTCTTCTTCACAAGCAGGAGCTATTATTTCGAAATAACAGGTTCGGTAGTGTGGATGCAGCCTTGTTATTTCAAAATAAGGGGAGTGCTAGGGGGTGAGAGGGGTTGAGAACTGAGGAAACGTTGTTCAAGGTCAGCCATAAGGATGTTGTCATATTATAGGGCCATGCGGCTGCCCATGGCTATGCTACTGACTTGAAGATATACATTGTCTCCAAGTTGGAAATAATTGTTGGGTGAGGACAAAGTTGCAGAGTTCTGTAACCAGGCGCTGTTGTCAGGGATGGTGTTCCTGACAGCCTGTAATCCATCTTTGTATGGAATGTTGGTGTAAAGAGCTTACATTGATAATGTATAACAGAGCTTCTACTGCGCATAAGCAATCAGAGTGGGGTGAATAATGCAATCAAATCCACAAATATCAGTGGTAATTCTTGTGTGAATTTATGCTTCTTTTGTATTCATTTCCTGCAAACATGATTGAGTTTTACAGGCACAGACTTTCAGAGTGATATTCCAAGTTACATGTGTGACTAGTCACATATACTAAATTTTAGAATAGTATACGTAATCATTTTCGGTGGATGAACTTGTGTACTCATGCAATCCAGGGATAAGTCATATGCTATTTGTTTCTATGTGCCCCAAAACTAAATAGCGTAACTCATGTTCATTAAATTTGAGACTTCATTTGAGACCATATTAATTGAATAAATTAAAGTGTATATTTGGGGAATTTATTCTCTGTTTGCAGAGAGAAGCTAAATTAGATGAATAAGTAATTAGTTAAGAATTCACTTAGCTTTAATGTAGATTCAGCTATATGATGTAAGACTCTGATCTTTATTGATTTTAATAGGAGCTGTGATGAGGATGAAGCATCCCTCAGGATCAGGTCCTAAGTTACTGCAATGACCATTTATTGTATCTTTAAAAATCCAGTTCTCTGCAATAGTTCTCTCATCCCTTTTACATCTAAAAATTACATTAATCCCACTGGATACCTGTAAATTATACTTGTTTGTTTATCAGAGTCTTTTATCTGTCAGTTTGAAAAGTTATTAATTGAAAATGAGTGTGTTCTTGAGTCCTATTTTCATTTATATCCTTGGAATTCTTGCCATGAGAGACCTCTGGTTTCAGAGCAGAGCATTTATTTTCTCCAATACATCTAATCTTTCTCTTTTTCTAAAATAGGACCAGTACACTTCTTTGTCACTCTTGAATATGCTCCCTGGTGGCAGGTGTGGCTTCCTGTACCTTACCTGAGGTTATAATCACACAGTCCACCCACTCTTTGACTGGATCTCTGGGTGGCAGTCTCCCTCTTTACTGATCACATGACCCAATGACTTCAGCACCTGTAAGCCCCTTTCCTTCAAGAGTCTGTGACAGTGATTGATTGGCCGTGGGGCAAGTCAGGGGGAAGGGGCGGCTCTGCACCCGGGAAGAGGCTGGGCCTCGAGTGAAAGGGGTGGAGCTGTGGCTAGGCAGCACTCCGATTCGCCTGGAGACTGCTGTGTCTTCCTCCAACTCACAGTGCTGCCTGGAGTATGCTGTGCAGTGCTCCAGCACTGATTTAAAAGGCCTAGAACTCCACCCACGGCTGTTGCTGCAATAGAGGTGACGGCTGCAAACTCCCTTTTGTATCATTGGGCTTTGCTCCTCCCTCTTCCCCCCCATCGGCAGCCCTATTGATTAGTGACTCAAAATAGCTTCTGCCTTCTTCAAAACAAAGCATTATTTTTGTTTTTCACCCAGAAGTACAAAGCATGCAGAGTAAAGAGTAAGAACAATAAAAGGCTAGCCACATATTTCCCTTTCCTAACTTGTTAATTTTCATTTGCAAGCCATATGATGCCTCTAGGCCCAGGCAACTCCAACACCATTCCTGGCTAGGAAAAGGAGACTGTCTTGTTTGCAGTATGCTCTCTCTCTGTCTGTCTCCTTGTATAAGTGCCTGGCAGCTCTCACAGACACTCCTCCCCCAGCAGTTCCTTTTCTTCATTAGGCAAGCATTTCAAAGGTTTTTGTATTCCCTTTCATTGTGGGGTTTTGGTCTGGGAAGAATACCTCACTAGACTAGCTGAAGCCAGGGAGGCGATAATCCCCCAATTAATGGCTTCCCCACTTTTTCTTCAAGAACTCATAGTATACCTTGTTGTAGTCCCTTATCTTTGCCTTTCTTCTGTTTCCTGTTGTTTTCTCCCTTCCAAATTCCCTTAGTTTACTTCAGTGCTGGGTAATATCACACAAGTAACCCGAGGTGCATACGATATTTATAGAATATACAATACATAATGCCCTAATTCTCCACACCAGCCATTCCCAAATATCATCATCTCTGCCAGAAGGAGAGGGCCAAAGCATTCTGTTAAAGGGCCAGTTTCTCTCCTCATGCATGCAGCTCTATTGCATCCATGGGTTGTATCGTTTTAACTGGAAACACAACCTGAATATTATTTTTTTCAAATAAAAACTGCAAATTGAGTTAATCCCAGATTTATGTTCTGAATGCTCCCAATAGTCAGGCTGCAGTTTGGAGATGTGTTTTAGCTTTTTAAAATAAAATCTCTTCCTCCTCTATGTGAAATTATGCGTCACTTTGTGTTTGCAGAAGGCACACCACCATTCTGTGACATCTTACTTGTTGTTAGACAGAATGCATTAGAAGATCAGTTACATTAGTTCAAATATTGTAGCAGTTCCCTGCTACCTGAACTTGAATCCTGGTTCTAACAGAAATAGCCCCATTACTCAGTTCTTGTTGGACCAAATAAATATTGCTAAAATTAATGTGCTTATACGTCATATATCAAGCAAGTTGTTCAGTTTTTATTGGTCAGATGAGCCCATGAAATGCTCTGAATTAGGATATTTAGTTGTACAGACAACAGCCAGCCAGACAAAATTTGATATAGAAGACTTGTAAACTTGGGTGCCTAAAAGGTTAGTTAATTCCATATTTATGTACTTAAGTAAAAGTTGTTTAGTTTTCTGAATGTTGGAGATTCAAGATGGTCATAATGATCCCTTCTGGCCTTAAAGTCTATGCATCTAAGTAATTGGGTGTTCCAGGTACTGAGCACATCTGAAAATCAAACCACTTTTGCTTTCAGTGTAGAGAAAAGTGTCAAACTTTGGGCACCCTTGTTTGAAAATTTTGGCAAAATTGATTACTTACATCGATATACCAAACTTGTGGCTATTGAAATAAATCTGAAGCTTTGCAGAATTAAGTTGGCAAGGTTGCACAAGGGAAGGTTCAGCCATTTTGGGGAGGGGAACAGAGATAAGAGACAGAGGGGAGAAAATGAAATAAAACTAATAAAAGGTTCAAATGGTTAATATTTCAGCCAGATATTTTCTGAATCAATTCACCCATCCCAGAAGCTATAGCTTCAGTACCACATAACACTGGACTGGGATGTCCAAACTGATTTGAGCCATAAAGTACAGGCACATTGATTTCAGCTATATTTATTTAGTCCTACAAAAGCACCATATTATGGCCTGTTTCTGCTAAGACCAGAGTTTTATCTTTAGATAGCATATATGTATCTATGAAACTGAAAAAGCAAATATCTACCCAAAGAATGCAGCATTTTAAATTTTAATTTAAATGATGAAATAGTGAAAATAAGAATAATTTGCACTCATGAAATTCCAGGTAAATTATTTGAATACTGTTTCATCTTGTATTATACCATGTTTTGTGATGAAAAAAAAATGGCTATTTCATACCTTCTGAATGCAAATAAAGCATTTCTGCTGCTGAGGCTGACTAGTTGCTGAATAGCCGTCTCTTTTTAGCTTCATCTACACTGCACAGTTATTTCAGAATAAGCTATTTTGGAATGGTTATTCCAAAATAGCTTATTCAGAATAAGCTATTTTGGAATAGTTATTCCAAAATAGCTTATTTCAAAATAGCACATCTACACTGTAGGGAAGCCTCAAAATTAGTCCGAGACAGGCTTCCTTAATGTAGATGTGCTATCTCGATTTAGAGCCCCAGAAGGAATAACTTAGAATGGCTCTGGTGAGGGACTATTTCGAAATAGCAGAAGTGGAGCATCTACACATGCCTTATTTCAAAATAGCTATTTTGGATTAGGCATTATTCTTTGTAGAAAGAGATTTACAGAAGTTGGAATAAGCCATCCGTTATTTAAATCCTATACTGGTTTCCTGCTCTGATTCTTCTGCCTACCAATTACATGGGAAACAATGTTTTCCTGTTCATTAAACATTATGATACTGGGCTAGATGGACTGTTGGGCTGATCCAGTATGGTCGTTCTTATGTTCTTATAAGTTATCCAAACTTTGATACAAAATAGCCAACCCAATAACTCAAATTAGGTTAAAGGCTTATAACTATTATGTGTAAGTAGAATATTAAAAGTTATCAAATAGTACAATTTTACAAAATCTGAAGTGAACTATAGTTCTATAAAACCCAAGAGTAGATTTAGAGCCAAACTCTGAGAGCTTACACATTTAACATGGTTACACAAAGCCTTTTGTTATAGCTGTCTTTATTAAAAAGGAAATGAATGCTCAACATCTAGTGAAATGAAGGGCTACTGTGAGAAGCAGGTAAGAAATAATAGTACATTTGCTGTAAGGTTCAAAAACAAAAAGAAATAAAATAAAAACAATTTTACCCTTCAATTGTGATTATGCAACTCCTGTCCCACAGGGCTGGGTCTGGCTTTTCTCTCTGGGCATTGTGACATGATGTACATGGTTCCAGTGCTGCCTGGTTTAGCCTAGCCCCCCTTGTCATGAGAAGGATGCATTTGAGTGCCATTGTGACTTAGTGCATGGGATTGCAGTGCCATTCCACCCTCAGGAACTTGCAACTTCTCAAGAGCAGGACCTGACATCCCACATTAAAATTTTCCACCCTATGGGGCAGGATCTGACTCCCCACTTCCCTTGCCACACCTTTCTAAGATAAACCAAAATAAAATGATATTCCTCCAAAAATAAAATTAAAATTGTATAAAAAGTTCACCAAGCTCTAGCCATTGATCCTAGTATCCCATTGCTCTGATCACAGGTTAATCCTGCACCTAAGAAAGGATGTCAGTCGGTTGTTTTTAAAAAAGAAAACCAATTAGTGGTGTATATTGAATATTTTCTTGACATTTGAACTTGTTTTCCCCTGATCCAAACCTGAATATGAGTTGGCAAAAAATACAGAAGATATAATAGCTTCTGAGCATTTTAAAAAAAAGTTAGCAACATGATCTATACACTAGATAATGTCCTCCTGGAGTTATTAAAATAATTCACTCAGAGATATTCCAGTCACTATCCAATCGTTTTACAAAGTATTTCATAGTATATAAGGCACTGAGATTTACTATAATCCAGTGTATTGAATGTTTCACTCAATTGAAAACTGGTTTTGAACTCATCTGGGACTAGCTTGAATGATAAAAGAAACATTAGTTTCTCAATTGTAGATTAGTCTTAACTATGGAAAAAGAGGAAATGGGAAAGCAATGCAACATTTTTGTGGGAGGAAGGGAACTTTGCTCTTCAAAAACTACAAGTAAAAAGCAAATTGTATTTATAGTTATATAAATAGATACCAGGGCATGTTAGGGCAGGTTTATTTTATGTTTACAGATCAGAAGATACCATGCAGTTTTACTATGTGCTGCAGTAGCTCTTCTTGATATTGGGTTTATGGAAGGTTTTATGACCCTATCTGAATCAAACGGAGAGAAAATATTGTTCCTAACTGTGATACACTATGGTATCTAGGAATGTTTTAATATTTGAGGGTTTTATTAAAAAAAGGACAGAGGAAGAAATAGACCTCGACATCTACAAAATACCCTCACAAGCTCCGAAAGCTGTTGGCCGTGTCATCGTAGACAAAGGGCTTCATTCCGACCAACTTGAAAGAAAAGAAGCCACACACAGCACTGGTGACATTCAATGGCATCATTGGCATATCCAGTAGAGTAACCTGGAACATGATTTTTCTGACAGAATCATTTGTTTTTTATGCTGAGTCATATGTTACACCACAGGCCTGGATAAAGAAGTCTATTGTAACAGGATTGGTTCTTTTACTTACTACTGCAAGTCAGATAAAGTACTGTTTCTAGATGTAGATTGAATCCTAACATGTAATTGCATTCTCCCATAAAGGATGAGCTCTACATTTCATCAAGCACTGAAGTCCTTTATTAAGCACTTAAATGCTTTGAACTGTATGATAAGAATTCAGTCTAAGGCATATTCAGTGGCAACGTGACCATTCTTCATGTGGAAACTGGAAAACATTTAATAAGTCTCTTACTCCACACTCCTGCCAGTGCAAAATCATTCCTTGCCATTTGGTTTCACAGTGGACTAAGCACTGGAAATGATTTAAGTGATGATATCTCCTCCACTTCCCTTCAGAAGTGTTTAAGAGGCTTTATGATCAAAAAGCCTTTAATACAGGCAATATTTTCCTCCTGTTAGCCCTAACTTCATTAGCATGTATTATCATAATATCTTCAAGTGTTAATTTACTACTACCCACATCATATATTTATACATGGCTGTTAACTTGCACTCATTTATTTTAGTCAAACTATATAGTGTATTTATTTTTTTTCATCACAAATTAATCTCTTCAGGCTCTTCATCAACCCATTCTAATATATTAAATTAAACTATCAAGGTAGTTCATATATTACAAAGGAAGGGTCGAATAAAATGCTGCAGATGTTCAGAGCTGTAATAAGTAAATACACAAATGCTTGCATTTAGTCCAAAATACTACATTAAAAGCTTTTGTCTTCCTGTTTTCAACCAGTAGCTGGTTTGGTAGGTTTGTTTAGGAGACAAATGCATATTGCTGCTCCCAAGACTGTTTTGGCCTTCATGGGTAAATTAAATATTTTTTATCTCTTCCAGTTGCACATAGATTACAAATAACTATTTGATCTGATTCTAGGAATGTGTTGTGTACAGTAAAAATTATTGTATTCTATTTAGGAACTAAAAACAAGATCTTTTTCAGCCAGTCTTAACTGCCAGATGCGGTGAGGGGTGTGTATCTTTTAACTGGGCTGAGTTTCATTGCAGTTACTACTACTACTGTGTGACAAATATTGACTTCCTAATTGTGACCACAGTGTGTCCTCAAAGCTGTTCACTTTGCTCAGGAGGCATAAAACTGCATTCAGAGTGGCTAATGTGTTTGCATGTAGACTCTTAGTTGAGTTCATTTTATTGATTTTTTTTGAGCTATTCACTGTGGCACACGTACTTATATTCAGCATAAGTATCTGCCCATTTTAGAGAGCATCACAGTCTCCTTCCATCTCACATACATACTCAATCATAAGAAATTTCTTCCTGCTAATGATCCATAATCATTCATACAGATATTTGACCAAAATATGTTTATTGCATTATGCATTGAAGGCCAGTAAAATTGGACTCTAGGGGTATATCTACACAGCAAAGTTATTTTGGGATACCAGAGGTATCCCAAAATAGCTACCCTGAGTCTTTTGAACGCATATTTCAAAATATAGCAGACACGCTATTTTGCCATCCTTGTAAACCTCATTGTACGCGGAGTAAGGGATGGCTCAACATAATGCTGTATTTCGAATTTGGCACTGTATAGACAATGCCAAATGACAAAATAAGCTATTTTGAGTTTTGGGTGCTGTGTAGATGCACCCTGACAGACTGCTAGACACAACAGTGATGGCTGCTATAGAAAAATCTAAGATATCTAGTTATGAGGAGTTTCACAGCTGGAGTCCTAAATGACTCATTTGCACTTAAAACATACACACACATACACAAGCTCATTGTGTGTGTGTGTGAGAGAGAGAGGAGTGAGGGCATATACGCTCAGTTTCACGTGCAAGAAAAGACATGGAAAACATGGAGATGGCAACTGGAAAAAGAGCTTTAAAAAACCCGAACTGAAGAGACCACCTGCTGCAAAAATGACTTAATTGTCATGGTGTCAATAATCCACCATTTATAACCTCTCTTTTATAAATCGAGGGTGATCATTCAAACAACCATCCTTGTCAGCAATTTAAATGCCAGCTTCTTTGAAATGGTAGGAATAGGAAAAATTTGCAATAGTTATTCTGCCTCAAGATCTAAATAGACACCATTTTCTTAATTTCCCCATGGAATTCAGAATTCGGTGTATACGTATACTGTGTATACTTATATCTGTGCAACTCCTTTCATTTGGATTCCCATGTTTCAGTGATGCATCACAAAAGATAACTGCAGTAGAAGCACTTTCTCTTGCTTTTTTCTAGTGTGGTAGCTGCCATATTGGCCACTGTCTCTAGAGTCATTGTCTGGGTCTTTGAAAGTTGAGGAATGGAAAATACTTGGAATCTTTTATTGAGATGACAGTTTGAAAAGTGCTCTCAGTTCATTTCCTCTGTGAATTACTTGAGCTGTTCTAGAATGTTTCATGGGCCTGAGAATTACAGCCCTGAGGCAATTCCAATCTTTTATTGGTTCTTTGCCCCTGTAGAGTAGAACAGAAACATTTAAAAGGCAACATTTGCCTTGCAGCCCAGAGATTTATATACATTAATGTATATATTTTGTTGAGAATGCTAAGGCTTAAAATTAAACGAAGAGCTTTTACTGCTACGTTATCTGTGATTGTCTTTTGTAGATTTATGTGCACGGTGTAAACTCATCCCCAGTGAAATATAAATATAAGGAGAAAAGGCATGCTTTTATCCTGACTGCTTAACATAATGGCTGTGGAGAGCAACAATTTAGTGGGCACAATAATTCTTCCACATTAAATTTACATGTTGTTTTGTTCTCAAACCACAAGAAACACGGTAAGGCCGGATAAAAGATGCTGATGCACTACTGAAACATACCTAATTACATAAAAATTCTAGGAAACTGCCCCTACAAGTTCCTGATTAAGTTTAACACCATTCCCAGAAGGTTAGAGACAATGAAATCTTAAAGCTGTAATTTAATTGCCGTGATCCCTTATGCTGAAATGAAGAGAGTTTTCCTATCTATATCACCTAAAACGTTTTGAACATGGAAACCTACTCTCCCGTTGTGCTGTGAGTTCTGCATGCAGAGGAGGGGGATGGACCCTGAGCTGATGTGTTATGCCAAAGAATGAAGACAGGCAGACACTCTAGTTTACATACATCACAATTTTATTTAAACTGCAAATATTAAAACAAACAAACTTGAGCAGCAATAGGAATTCCTTACCAGTTTTAATGCCTGGTTGTTTACAGGACTCTGACAAATAGCCTAAATTTTGCTAGGGTAGTTCCCCTGGCTAATAGCTATGCCAGAACCTTGGTTGTAGTACCTAATGGGGCCAGCAAGTGGTGTATGCCCTGTCCCAATATTGCCAGTCCTTACAGTAAAGTTATTTCTTTGCTAACCACCATCAGAGTCTGTTTACCTTGGTTGCTTTGGGGATTAGCTCATTCCAAGTTCAACACCACCTTTCCTCTTCTCACCACCTGCTTCTCTTCCTGACTGTCAGTGAGGCAAGATGTGTATGTATTGGTGGATTAGCTCTCCAGCCAAGTCACATGCCCTCCTGTTCTAGAGTATCAAAGTCTTTCAGGGAGAACTGTCTCAGTCAGTCTGCTCTCCACTGTCAGACCTGAGACTCTTCCTCTCTGGCTGCTAGGAGAATGCAAGCCTGTCCTTTATTCCAGGTTCCAGCAGCCAAGATCTATTCCATCTTGGGCCCATCTGCTTTTTCCTGGAGTCTTTTCTAATCTTCTGGTTAATTGTCTCTGGGTTTGCTAACCCCAAACTCTCTGCCATGTACTGATTGCAGCCTACTTCCCTGCAACCCCCTTTCTGCTCTCAGCTCCTGGGCCTTATATGGGCCCTCTCTAGTTCTTGTTTAGATGAGTCTCGTCTCTAATCCATAGTCCCTGGCTCCTTCTCTAAGTGCAGCCCCAGAAGTTAACTGAACAGCTAGACACCTTAATCCTTTCAGGCCTTATGTGGGGTGGTCGCCCGATGACAGTTACTCACCAAAGCACAGATTCAGTTACAAGGGTGTTGCAATCCTGCATGCTAATCGAAAGACATTCAAAGCATGTACTGGTGTACAGGTTGGACCTCCCTGGTCTGGCATCTTTGGGACCTGAGTGGTCCCAAAGGAGGGAGTTTGCCAGACCGAGGGAAGTCAAGCCTTGGGCTCTTCCAGGGCTCCCCTCATTGCCACCGGCCCAGCTAGTGTTCTGCCCCCAGCTGTTGGCAGGTCTTCACTCCTGGCTGCCATCCCGCTCCGGTCCATGGAGCTCCTTTCCTGGCTGGTGGGCTCCATGTCCTTGGCTACAGGGGCTTCCTTGTTCCTGGCCAGCAGCAGATCCATGCCCCCATCTGGCAGGGGCTCTGTGTCCCTGGCTGGCGGCAGCTCCATGCCCCCAGCTGACAGAGGCTTCCTGCCCCCGGCTGGTGGAGCTATGCTCTTGACTGGCAGAGATTCTTGCCCAGCCCTACTCCGGCTGCCCACTGTTGGCTGGGCTTCCTGCCATCAAGACACTGGCCCTCCAGGCTGCCTGCCTGGCTGAGCTCCCAGTCACTGGCAGTTTCTGTAGCTAAGGCGCTCTGGTCCAGGGATGTCCATGGTCGTGCTGGACGATGGTTGTTGCTTGACGAGAGAATCCCAGACCACAGAGTTTCAACCTGTAGTAAGTGTCCATGTTACAGTGATCCAAACCTATATGTGACAGGTGACCTGCAATGAAATGCTGGGAAGAGGCTTTGGTTTTTATTTCCTGACCACAATCACCTTAATTGGTTCGTGGTTGCAAATGGCTTTAAATACTCCTTTGATTGGCAGAAATCAGTATCTACTGATGCCATTGGCTACTGTTTCAATTCAGAGGGTATCGTCCTTGAAAAACTTCAGAAAGGAATAAATGATAATATACATGAACCACTCTGGAGAATCAATACATACAGTTCTTTCCAGGGCTCAGATACCATGACCATAGTGCAAGAAACTAAACAGCATGATATATTTATCAGGGCTTCATATATCTCTTTCTACAATGGGTCTTTTAATTATAACATTTTAATTGCACCGTGTCCTATTCATTTCTTTTGGTGATAATTTCCTATATCTTGTTTAAAGAGTTATTTAAGTTTGGGGTAGCTTTCTTCTTGTATGCCCTGTATACAGACAATATATTAATGAAGGATAGCTTAAGTATCTATTCCATATATCCTTGACCTAATTGTTAATCTTTACCGAAACCATATACAGCAAAAAGTCCCCCTTTTATTAATTTGAAAGTAGATGATCTATAAATATAAGGTAAAATAGTATAAGTATTTCTCATGATTAGTAAACACACAAAATGGTTGTTGTACCATGCTGGTTTTTAGCCTGAAACCAAATTGAGAAGAAAATATAACAGGAAGGAAGGAATATCTATCACAGAATGCAACTGGAAAGTACTTTTTAAACATCACAAAAGGTTGTCTGTTTGATGCTCTTCAGACTTGTTTTTTCACAAGTCTTTTAGACTTTGCCAGTGATTTAGGATAGTTATCACGAGAGTACAACACATTTAACCAAAATCTATATTCAGAAAATGTTCACCAGGTGCACTAGCAATGATTGAGTTGTGTCTGTCAGTTTTGAATATGGCCAGTTTGGACCTGAAATATCAACCTGAACTGCTCATCAGCCTCAGCTTTGGAACAGGAATATCAGTTATATAGGAAATCTCCACTGTAGCAAGAAAGCTCTGATGATTGTCTGAAAGCTCTGAAATGTTGCGGGGGATGGTTTCTAAGTGACAGAACAAATAACACAAGGAAAACAAGGGAAAGCAAACAAAAATGAGAGAACTTCCCAAAGAAGCTTTTATGACTTTCACTCAAGACTTTATATACTGTTGCCTTATTCTTAAGTGGTTATTAGTTATTACCGATCGCCATTCAGATTTAAAGAGCTGGGGGACTTTAGGGTTCTAGTTGCAGGATCAGGTGCAGCAGAATCTAAGTAAAGTTGGGAAGCCTGATGTGTACAACCGAGACACTCACACTGAGGGCAAAGCAAAATGTTTACCACTTTTATAAGTACAATTTGTAAAGACAAAAGAGTGATGAGCCACATAAAAAAGTAGCAGAAGTACAGAGTGAAGGTGATAGCTTGTACCTTTCCTCCTATATTTGCTTATACACTCACATTGTAGTAAAAACTAAGTGTGCTTCTTCTCCATTGCTTAGGCTCAAAACAGCACGTATCATTTAGCTGAGTGTGCATGTTTTAGAAGCAGCTAAACTCTCTGCCAGCTCTTTCTAGATAAGGGAACTAAGCAAACTTGCAGTAACAGCAACCAATCACGTTGCGATATGCTGGCCAGAAGGAATGTACAATCCATAAAAGTTTCAGCCTAAGCGTCGTTCAAGGTCAACACTGCTTTGAGCACAGAGCTCCTCTGTTGGCTATTGTTTGCAAACAATAAAATGGGGTTGGACCCAGCCTGAAAGTGTGACTCTCTTCTTGGGGCAAATTGGACTAGCCTCCAGGGGACGAAACTAGCAATTTATGCAACAACATCTATCCTTGAGAATGTGGTGGCAAGAGACAAAGGTCCAGCCCTGTCCCTGGCATTCCAAATGGGGGCTAGGTCTCTCTCTTGTATGATGGTCTGGCTTAGTTTAGGGCTTAGGGGCTGCCATGAATATGAGTTCAAATGACCAGCCCCCTCTTATCCACATTTAACTTCTCACCTAATAATGTTGAGGTATCTTAATCTTCTAGGTTAGTATATTCATTATTTCAGTTAATGATCATATACTTCAGTTCGCAAATTTGTAGTTAAGCATTTGTTAACATTTTATCCTAAAATATCCAAGCCTAGTATCAGTTCAGTGTTCTTTCAGTTACCTGGTATAAACTTCCCCCTTGAACACAACTTTCTCAGTTCTCCGAAACACAGGGTGACTGTTGGGCCATTTATCCATGTCAAATTTCACAGATTTCAAAGACCTATAACTGCTTAGCTTATGTTTTACAGGAGATATGGCTCAGGGTTCCTTTGCATTACTGCTGGGTAACATAAAATGTTAATGCTAGTTCTACAGGCTTCAATGCCAAAGTGCTAAAAAAATGGCCATGCCTGACAGTGCCATAAGAACATAAGAATGGCCATACTGGGTCAGACCAAAGGTCCATCTAGCCCAGTATCCAGTCTGCCGCCAGTGGCCAGTGCCAGGTGCCCCAGAGGGGGTGGACTGAAGACAATGATCAAGCAGTTTGTCTCCTGCCATCCTTCTAAAGCCTTTGATGAACAGAGACAAGGAGCGCTATTCCTTACCCCCTGGCTAATAGCCTTTTATGGACCTAGCCTCCATGAATTTATCTAGCTCTTTTTTAAACTCTGTTATAGTCCTAGCCTTCACTCTGGCAAGGAGTTCCACAGGTTGACTATGTGCTGTGTGAAGAAGAACTTTCTTTTATTACTTTAAAATCTGCTACCCATTAATTTCATTTGGTGTCCTCTAGTTTTTATATTATGGGAATAAGTAAATAACTTTTCTCTAATCACCCTCTCCATACCACTCATGATTTTATATACCTCTATCTTATCCCCCCTCAGTCTCCTCTTTTCTAAACTGAAAAGTCCCAGTCTCTTTAGCCTCTCCTCATATGGGACCCGTTCCAAACCCCTAATCATTTTAGTTGCTCTTTTCTGAACCTTTTCTAATGCCAAAATATCTTTTTTGAGGTGAGGAGACCACATCTGTATGCAGTATTCAAGATGTGCGCGTACTATAGTTTTATACAGGGTCAGTAAGATATTCTTCATCTTATTTTTTATCCCTTTTTTAATAATTCCTAGCATCCTCTTTGCTTTTTTGACTGTTGCTGCACACTGCGTGGACGTTTTCAGAGAACTATCCACGATACTCCAAGATCTCTTTCCTGATTAGTTGTAACCAGATTAGCCCCCATCATATTATTTGTACAGCTGGGGTTATTTTTTCCAATGTGCATTACTTTACACTTATCCACATTGAATTTCATTTGCCATTTTGTTGCCCAATCACTCAGTTTGATGAGATCTTTTTGAAGTTCTTCACAGTCTGCTTTGGTCTTGACAATCTTGAACAGTTTAGTATCATCCACAAACTTTGCCACCTCACTTCTTATCCTTTCTCTAGATTGTTTATGAATAAGTTGAATAGGATTGGTCCTAGGACTGACCCTTGGGGAACATCACTAGTTACATCTCTCCATTCTGAAAATTTACCATTTGTTCCTACCCTTTGTTTCCTGTCTTTTAACCAGTTCTCAGTCCATGAAAGGACCTTCCCTCTTATCCCATGACAATGTAATTTACACAAGAGCCTTTGGTGAGGGACCTTGACAAAGGCTTTCTGAAAATCTAAGTATACTATATCTACTGGATCCCCCTTGTCCGCACGTTTGTTAACCCCTTCAAAGAACTCTAATAGATTAGTAAGACAGGATTTTCCTTTACAGAAACCATGTTGACTTTTGTCCAACAAATTATGTTCTTCTACATGCTTCACAATTTTATTCTTTACTATAGTTTCAACTAATTTGCCCGGTACTGAAATTAGACTTACCGGTCTGTAATTGCCCGGATCGCCTCTAGAGCCCTTTTTAAATATTGGCATTATGTTAGCTCTCTTCCAGTCTTTGATTTAAAGGATAGGTTACAAACCAGAGTTAATAGTTCCGCAATTTCACATTTGAGTTCTTTCAGAACCCTTGGGTGAATGCCATCCGGTCCCGGTGATTTGTTACTGTTAAATTTTTCAATTTGTTCTTAAACCTCCTCTAATGATACCTCAATCCGGGACAGTTCCTCAGATTCATCACCCACAAAGGACAGTGCAGGTATGGGAATCTCCCTAACATCCTCAGCTGTGAAGACTGAAGCAAAGAAATCTTTTAGTCTTTCCGCAATGGCTTTATCGTCCTTGATTGCTCCTTTGGTATCTTGATCGTCCAGAGGCCCCACTGGTTTTTTCACAGGCTTCCTGCTTCTAATGTACTTAAAAAACATTTTTCTATTACTTTTTGAGTTTTTGGCTAGCTGTTCCTCAAAATCTTTTTTGGCTTTTCTTTTTACATTTTTATACTTAATTTGGCAGTGTTTATGTTCCTTTCTATTTACCTCACTAGGATTTGACTTCCACTTTTTAAAAGATGCCTTTTTATCTCTCACTGCTTCTTTTACATGGTTGTTAAGCCATGGTGGCTCTTTTTTAGGTCTCTTACTATATTTTTAAATTTGGGGTATACATTTAAGTTGGGCCGCTATTGTGGTGTCTTTGAAAAGTGTCCATGCAGCTTGCAGGGATTTTTCTCTAGTCACTGTCCCTTTTAATTTCTGTTTAACTAACCTCCTCATTTTTGTGTAATTCCCCTTTTTGAAATTAAATGCCACAGTGTTGGACTGCTCAGGTGTTCTTTTCACCACAGGAACATTAAATGTTATTATATTATGGTCACTATTCCCAAGCGGTCCCATAATAGTTACCTGGTGGACCAGATCCTGTGCTCCACTCAGGACTAAATCGAGAATTGCCTCTCCCCTTGTGGGTTCCTGTTCCAAAAAGCAGTCATTTAAGGCATCAAGAAATTTTATCTCTGCATCTCGTCCTGAGGTGACATGTACCCAGTCAATATGGGGATAATGGAAATCCCCCATTATTACTGAGTTTTTTATTTTGATAACCTCTCTAATCTCCCTTAGCATTTCAACATCACTATCACTGTCCTGGTCAGGTGGTCGATAATATATCCCTAATAATATTATTATTATAACATGGAATTACTATCCATAGTGATTCTATGGAGAATGTTGATTCATTTAAGATTTTTGCTTCATTTGATTCCACATCATCTTTTACATATAGTGCCACTCTACCACCCACACGACCTATTCTGTCCTTCCAATATATTTTATATCCCGGTATGATTGTGTCCCACTGATTGTCCTCATTCCACCAGGTTTCTGTGATGCCTATTATGTCAATCTCCTCCTTTAATACGAGGTACTCTAGTTCACCCATCTTATTATTTAGACTTCTAGCATTTGTGTAAAAGCACTTTAAAAATTGCCACTGTTTATTTGTCTGTCCTTCCCTGATGTATTAGATTCTTGTATATGTGATTGTTTCTTGTCTGATCTGGCCCATACTTTATCATCTCCCCTCCTCTTTTTCTGACTAAAACCTAGAGAGTCTCCATCAATGGACTCTCCTCTAAGAGAAGTCTCTGTCCAATCCACATGCTCCTCCGCACCGATTGGCTTTCCCCCATCTCTTAGTTTAAGAGATAGTGATAACTTAGGTCTGAACAGACTTCACCCTTTTACTTTACTTTATTCATTACTAGAAGATTGCTCAGGTCCTTACGTCAATTCATTTTTGTGTTTTGAATAAAAAAATGAAAATGTACATGCTTCATTTGAACCATTGCTCTGGAATGGGGTAATTTTGAGGGGTTCAGTATGCAAGATGCTCTGGGGAGAGAGGACTACCTCAGCCCCCCTCTCACCACAGCAGCTTGGGGCCAGGTGAGAAGCACCTCTCCAAGTCTGCTGCAGCTCCAGAGGGCCCAGCTGGCGGAGGGGTGCATATCCCCCAGCTGGGGCAGGTCTAGGTTTGTCTGCCCCTTTGCTCCCCAGCCAGAGTGGGGAATGCAGCCTACTGTGCACTTCCCCCTCACTCTCTGATGAAGGGGAACAGCCAGTGATGTTCCCATACAAACCAGGGGGGAGGAGAAGCATCACACCCCCCACCTCCAACCCTCCCTAAGGGGCATCATGGGTGTGGGAGGCTCAGGGCTGGGACAGCCCCAGGTGTGTGTGTGTGTGTGTGTGTGTGTGTGTGTTGGGGGGGTGGGGGGGCATCTCCAGCCACCTTCTTTCACCTGCCTGGTGATTGTCTCTTTTTTTTTCAGTATGGTTTTATGAGAAACAGTCCTATTCCAGGCACATCCCATTTTCCTGACACAACGAAACCCTTAAATTAAAAGCAAAGGATGATAAGAGGAAGCTCTATACCAAATTTGGGATCCTTGTTCTTACCTTTTAGGAGGAGTTCTTGAACAAACAGACAAACTTTTTCAAATATATAGTAGACTAGAAGAGTTACCTGGTGTTGCCCAGATCCTCTGGCAGGAGCCTTTCTTCCTTCCTCTCAGCTCTCAACAGGCAGACAGGAGCTTTTCTTCTCTCACCTCAACTCCAGGTGGTAGGGGCCTTTCTCCTCCTCCCCCTAGCCAGCTCTTCAGTGAAGAGCTGGGGGGAGAAAGGGTTTGCAACAGGTGGGCTACTTTCTTAGTCTAGAGGCAGGTAAGATGGTGAGACCCAGTCCCAGCTCTCCACTCTCTTGGTGGTGCAGCTGTCTCCAGTGGTCACTCTGTAGTGCAGCTCTCTTTTGCACTCACTGCCTTCAGTTGTTACTCTGTAAACAACAGCACCTTTCCTTTCCATGTTCTGGAAACCAGTCCCATTCCTGGCACTTCCCATTTTTTTGGCACAACCAAACTCTGACTTTGCTTTAAATTAGGGTCAGAGGAAAGCTGCATATCAAATATGGTGTCTAAATATATAGATAGATAGATAGTCTAAATATATCGATAGATAGTAAGGGTCAGCAGCAGTGATATGGGACTGTAATCCATGGAGTAGGGACAGACGTAGTACATCAGACAGCCTGGAGCAGTGTTGTAAACTTAAAGAGTTGACTTGTATTTTTTATTTAGAATTTCACATTGATGGATTTGATCCAGTGAGTATTTAGCACCTTGCAAGAGAAGCTCATTGCATTGTGAAACTGAACCAAACCCCATAAAAAGTCCTTTGGGCCAAATTCTGCATGTACATGTCTTTTACTGCAGTGTTTCTCAACCTTTTTTTTTTTTATAAAGTACCCCCTTTAAAAAAATGAAATAAATTTATAAGTACCCCCAGTACCTACAGTTTTCAGACACAATTTTTTCCTACCATTGCCACACATTTGTTTAAACAACTTAATCGTAGCCAGGCTGGTGATGAAATTTTTGGGTGTAAAAAGTACAAAAATAATAAAGAGCTGTAAAATGTAAAACAAAAATTCAGTTTTCTCCAAATTTCAGTTGTGACGACGTACCCCCCTGACTTCTCTCGAGCACCCCTAGGCACGGGCGGCCCATGGCTATAGGTGGACTCCGCCCTGCCTAGGGCGCCGCCACCCAGGGCACCCAATGATGACATCACGGGGGTGCCCAGGGCGCCCGCCGATGATGTCAGTCCATTGATGGCCCTGCAGGTGGGGGCGCTGATCACATGTTCTGCCTGGGGCACCAGCTGCTGCAGGCGGCTTCGGGCCGCTCCTGCCCCTAGGGGTACTCGTACCACTGGTTGAGAAACACCGTTTTACTGCATATTTACATACAGGGATAATTTCCAACCAATCGTTTTTTCTCCTCCTTATGTAACAGCAAAAGGCACTTTAATTTATCTTCGTATTTCCTTCTGGAGGGACAGAAGATTGTTCAAGAGAGTCATTTTCAGAATCACAAGGTTTGAAGTATCTTTCCTTAGTGATAAAACACTTGGTTATTCTTTTGGGGAACTATTCCACGATGAGAAAAGAAACACATCTTGCCTTCCATCTGCATAAGCATCTATTCAATAAAAGAAACTGAACTAGCAGCTAATTAAGCAAAATTTAGGACAGCTTTGTCCAAAAAAGCTGGGATTAAAAGCAGAGCAGAGAAGAAAATTCACCTGTTCAAAGCCTTAGCCTAGGAAACCAAGTTTATAAATCAGAAGGGAACCTTTAATCATTGATTTTCATGTGTGCCAGAAGCTGCTTGACACATGCATTTTTGTACTGAGGTTACTGTAGGTTTAGTGGGGTTTATTTTAAGTGTGCATTAATCAGGAGTGTGGATGGGGCACATTTTACACTGTGTTACATTTTCTTTGATTTTTCCTTTGACATTTGCCACTGTTTTCTTTGTTGTTGTTGTCACTATGCCCTGTAAGTTGTTGTATAAATATGGTAAGCACTGAATCCATCATAAGAAGCCAATAACTAATATTAAGAGAATGGGGTTTATTCTGTGATTAGTTACAGACCAGGCATTTAGCTATATAATGTGGCCATCACTTAAAGCATCGATTCTTCTTTGAGACTAAGTAATAATATCTATGCAGGTGGACTCAGTCATGTATTCAACTTCAGCATGAGACCTCTAGGTTGAATAAAGGTAAGTCATTGTACAGCTGAAGCTACGATTTGTTTTTATAGCTCATTCGCAGAAGGTTAAAAAACTTGTAATTCCTACCACAACAACTGTTGTCAATTATTTTAATGTGCGGTAAAATGTTGGCTCCCGAGTTAGATTTTGTCAGCTTTAACATTAGAGCAATTCCACTAAATTTCAGGGATTACATGTTTGTAGCTCAGAGCAGAATTTGTATTAAGGAACTGGAGCCAAGTGTTCTTCATTAAAATGGTAGCATGTGTGTGTTCTTTGTAAATATGATGGGCTTTAGCAGGTGTACCTCTTGGTGAACAATATGGAGCAAATCTTTGTTATTTCTAACAATCCCTACAAATTATTCTCTACCTCCATTCCTTGTTCTTCCCAGCTGCTACTTGGTAACAGCTTGGCACATGGTAATGGCATAGAAGCAGGTATTAATTCATTTTAATGATGGCCAGCTTCTCTTGCCAGTGGACAGATATATATTTCTGTTGGTTGCTATAGCACTCACCATGCTAAACAGTTGCTTGGAATAAATGTTTGTGGTGGGTAGCCTAATAATCATACAGCTGTGTGAAAGAAGGTCCGAAATCCCTCTTGAGCTATTAGGGCTGTAAAGAGTCTGTACTTGCAGATATGACAATACCCATGAACCATCTGTGCCATCCTAGCGTCAGCTGAGGCCTCCAGCAGCTCAGGGGCATTGCTGATGTGCCCTGAGCTCTGAAAGATTTCCCACGGGGTGCTCTTGTATTGTCACGCTTCTGTGCTTCCCTCTGAGGATCATGATTCTGCCTTGTGGTTCAATAGGGGCTCTGTAGAATGCGCTCAGCCGCCATGTCAGTTGGTCTTTGTGTTTGTATTTCTCTTCCTCAAGAAGGAGGAAAGAAGAGGGAGTGGGGAACTTGTTTTGGGTCAGGGGCTGCTGACCCACAGAAAAATCAGTCACGGGACACACACAATTGAGAAGCAACAATAAAAACAACCCATCTGATTGACATGCCCCTGACTGAGAAGGAGCGGCGGGGGGAAAAGCCTCCAGAGAAGTGCTTTGCTGCACCAGCTGGGAGGAGGGAGAGTGGCAGTGTGTAGAGCCTCTTTCTCCCCCCACCATGCACAGCCCTTGGGTTGGATTCAGCTCTGGCTTGCCTGACTCTAGCTTGCAAGGCTCAGGTCTCTGCCCCCCCGCAGCGGGGAGCCAGCACTAGCTCTCCAGTGCTTGAGTGGGAGCCCCAAGCCCCCAGGGCCAGATCCAAGCAAGCTGGGGGCCACATCCAACCCTTGGCCTTAGGTTCACCACCCCTGGATAGTGTGTTAAATTTGAGCACCATGTACTAGGTCACAGTGATGTTGTTTGACAGAGTGTGTGGCATTTTTTGTTTGTTTTCTGCCAATATGCTGTACTTATGCTGTAATTTCTCTTGTTGTACCACTTGAAGCAGTGAATTTCCTTTTCCAGTAGCAAAATCAGTGGAATGATTTGGCTGATGACAGGAATCCTCACTGAAGAGGCTCAGGTCTTTCATTACTGATGGAACTCCCTTATGCCTCATGCAACGAGGTTTACAGAATCGGTCGGAAAAGGCTTTCCTTGTCGACCGATCCCTGTCTAGACTGCTGCTTTTTGCCGGCAAAGTGCCGCATCCGCAAAAAGCGGTGGCCATTTCTATTCAAATGAAGCGTGGGATATTTAAATCCCTGCTTCATTTGCAATAGCGATGTGCCTAATCTACATCCCTCTGTTGGCAGAGGGGTGTAGCTTAGACACACCCATAGTCTCATTGTTCCCTTGTACCTCTCTGTCTATCTGGAATTCATTTTTGTATTTTATTTTATACACAATAAGCTCTTTGGGACAGGGGCTATCCTTTTTTTTTTGGTTATGTTTGTATAGTGCCTAGCACAAAGGGGGCATGGTTCATGATTAAGGCTCTTAGCACTACAGCCATATAAATAATAAAAATAATACTTTTAGGGTGCATCTACACTGTGCCCTTAGCTCAAAATAAGCTACGCAATTTGAGCTACACAAATTGTGTAGCTTATTTTGAGTAAATTTCAAAATGGCTTATTTCATAATTTGGCTCTGTCTACACAGCGCCATATTTCGAAATAAACTGCTATTCCGAAATGTCTCTTAATCCTCGTGGAATGAGGTTTACAGGGACATTGGAATAGCACGCCTGTTATTTTGAAAGATATTTTGAAATAACAGGCGCACTGTCAAGATGCAGGATAGCTATTTCGGGATACCAGGAGTACCCCAGAATGGCACCACACTGTAGATGTGCCCTTAAAACTAGAATCCACATACATAGCCAAATATAATGCAGTTTTGTGTGCAAAAGAGGAAGGAAATGATTTTTACATGCCATAAAACTATCTCCTACAAGTTCTGTCTTTCTAAAGTGCTTCCTTCCAGTTCATTTTCTCATGAAGAGAATCTGAGCCCCAGTGATTTCTTCATGTACTTAACCTCATCTTTATGAACTAGTGATTTAATTGGAATGGAAATAATACAGTGTGACAGAGGAAGTTAGTCATGTTCTGTGAATAATGAATCACAAAACATAGCAGTGACCAATTCTCAAACAACCCATAGACTGTAATATGTTGGCAAAAATGAACATTTATGAATAGTGAGCAAAAGTAATTTAATTCATGGCCTGCTTGCAGACAATTCAGAAATGTAAAGAATGGGCTAAACTGGCCTTGGTAAACTATACATTGTGAATAGTGTGCCTAGGTCTCTATGGGTACATCTACCCAGCAGCGTTGTTTCGGAATAATGGATGTTATTCCGAAATAACATAGTCTGCATCTACACACAAGCAGTTATTTTGACATAATGTTGAAATAATGGAAAGCTGGAGGACTGCTTACTCCGACTCCTGTAACCCTCATTGTATGAGGAGTACGGGAAGTTGGGGGAAGCGTGCTCTATCTCAAAATAACTGCTGTGTAGACAGCACCAAACATTGAAATAAGTTATTTTGACTTAAGCTATGCAAATTAGTGTAGCTCAAGTTGCATAGCTTATTTTGAGTTTAGCCCTGCTGTGTAGATGTGCCCTATCCCCTGGTCTACACAAGGGAGTTATTTCGAAATAATTCTCCATATTTTAAAATAACAAGCAGAGCATCTACTCTACCAAGCCTGTTATTTTGAAATAAAGGGGCTGGTTATTTCACAATAATAACTCCTGCTTTCCACAAGAAATAACATTTATTTCAAAATAGTTATTTTGAAATAGCGGTAATGTGGATGCTCCACTGTTGCTATTTCGAAATAGCTACTTCCCAGAGTCATTCAAAGTAATTACCCCCCAGGGCCTCCTGGGTCTCTGAATTGAGGTAGTGTGTCCACATTAAGGGTGCATCTACACTGCACCATAGGTTGAAATAAGATACAGAATTTGAGCTACGCAAATTGCATATCTTATTTTGTAATTTCGAAATAACCCGCTATTCTGAAACATCCCTTACTCCTCATGGAAAGAGGTTTACAGGGACGTTGGAATAGCGAGCCCGTTATGTTTCAAAATAACTGGCTTACTGTGGAGACGTGGGACAGTTATTCTGAGATACTCCGGTAATAGCATTGCAGTGTAGACATAGCCTAAGGGAGCCTGCCTTGGACTAATTTCAAGGCTTTCCTGTTGTGTAGACATGCAATTCTGAAATAGTTATTTTGGGAGTTGTTATTTCAAAATAAGTGATTTCAAAATAATTTCCTAGTGTAGACATGCCCTATATGAACAAAAGTTTTGAAGTCAGAAAAACTGCTGGGTAGCAATGTGCTCAGGAGATAACTTTAAATGTGGAGGAATGCAAAGGTGTCAGGTAACATTAAAGCTAAATGGATACATTTGGCTCGGTGTGGAAAAACTCTGGATTTCAGAACTTTGATTACAGAAAATGTTTGCATTACAAGAGCTGTGTTCTTCAGGATGTTAATCTTCTACCACCAGCAGAGCAGAACAGATGTCAAGTGATGGATAAATGGTTGTAAGCTGCAAAACAACATTAATGTTCCAGCTTATTGCTGATTCTGGCATTGCCAAAGCTTCCTTTGCTTTGATACCTGACATGCTATTCATATTAAACTGGACAGTGTAATCAATCTAAATAATTATCACCACTGGCAGAATCAGGTGGATTATTTTTAGTGCTGTTTTCACTTTTGCCATGGCAGTGATGGAAAATACCATATGTGAGAGTAAGCATGTACACTGAACATAGCAAAAAAACGTGTTCTGTTTCCAGAACAAACATGGTGGCTTTTTGCTGTATGCAATTGATTCTCTTAGTAACCAAGTAATAGTTCAGATGTGCTGCTGCACAGGGTAGCTGATAACTTTTAGGAGATGCTTTTAGGAAGTGGAGAGACATGATTGCTAACTACATTTCATAGAAAGATTAGAAGAATAAAGGGATGCATTGAATAGACGTGGATCATGGAGTCATCCTTTTGCCTTCTGTTAGAAAATCTTCATTGCAGATTTTTTCGTGGTATATCATCTGTTAAATTCAGGTTGTTGGAAGTGTAAGTTAATGAATTAATGACTGTAAAACACTTTGAATGCCTTGATTGAAAAGTACTATATAAATGTATTTATTTCACCATTTCTGCTCGTGGACCAAAATGAGAGAGAAACACAAAATGAATATGACTACATACTTGTCTTAGGGTACGTTTACACTAGCCCCCTAGTTCGAACTAGGGAGGCTAATGAGGGCAACCGAAATTGTTAATGAAGCGTGGGATTTAACTATCCCGTGCTTGATTAGCATATTCCTGGCCGGTCACCTTTTTGGAAACTGGCTAGCCTGAAGTAACTGCCCGCGTCTACATGCGGCAGAGAAGCGGGATTCCAAGATAAACCCCTTAGTTTGAATTAACTGTTACTCCTCGTGGAATGAGGTTTAACAGTTAATTCGAACTAAGGGGTTTATCTCGGAATCCCACTTCTCTGCCGCGTGTAGACGCGGGCAGTTACTTCGGGCTAGTCAGTTTCCAAAATGGTGATCGGCCAGGAATATGCTAATCAAGTGCGGGATATTTAAATCCCGTGCTTCATTAGCAATTTCGGTCACCCTCATTAGCCTCCCTAGTTTGAACTAGGGGGCTAGTGTAGACGTACCCTTACATGCTGATGAGCATTAAAATATTGAAGGGGCAACTATTAAACCAAACTTCTTTGAAAAAAATCATTTTTGTTTTAAAGGGAGAATTCTTATTTTATTCCCAGAAAAAGTGATTTTTATTCTGGAATCTTGATAAATCTCTTTAATTTAACACATATCTAGCCTACTTCTCTGTGGAATTATTTAATTTCAGCGCCTTGTTGGAAGTGACCCAATCGTCTGATATTCACCTTGTCTGAATCCTGTAATGAACTATAGCAATATTGCATTAGTACAAACATTAAAAATTAAAACTATGTCTTCACCGTTAGGAAAAATAGTGCTATTCTGTTTGGACCTCGTATAGGCAAAATGAGCATCTTGCATGATATAGCCCTTAGATTTTTTTTGTTAGTGATTTTAAGAATCACTTGAATGTATGAACTTACAGCATAAATTGCTGAAATGCAGGTATTACTCTTATTAGCAGCTGACCCAATTTTATTCAAATTGTATAAATAGTGTTCTAACGCTTAAAGTAATCTGAGAAGTGAGTCTCCATTGCATGGAATGCAGCACTCTTAGGCTTAATGTGACATTTTCTAATGTGTGGATTAGTTATGGAAGAAGCCCCAATGGATGGCTTTGGAGGAGTTAATATATAACTATTTTATCAAAACCGGCTGTCTTGAGCACAGCAATTAGCTCTGCCTGGTGTACACCATTAGAAATATTTGTACATACCCCCCCTTGCTAACTATAACACCTCTTCAAAGATAAAGTAGGATTTTGGTTCTACCTTGGTCTGCTCTCGCCTGAGGTGGTCTGAATATTAAGTGAAATCAGAGAACAATCTGTGTACAGTGTGTATTAAGTGGAAGTATACTTTCTGTGGTTAAAGGCTTTAAATATTTATTGTTTCTTCTCCCTACAGTGAAAATACTGAAGTAGGTAGGCATGTCCAAGATAGGCTAAGGTGCTAAAGCTACATGTAAAGCTCACCTTTAAAACTTACATGACTTCATTTAGAACATGTTTATCTGGTAGTATAAAACTCTGATGGACTGTATTATCAAGAAGGACAAATGCCAAAGAAGAATGCATCATTATTGTTAATGGTTTTAAGTGTGAGAAATGGAGCTTTGATCTGCAAGGTGCAGCAGGCGTCTGGAAAAATGCAGTTCTGCAACTCAGTTTTCCCTGTGAATAATACTTTGTTACTTTGAATGGATAGGAACAGATTTTCCCGCCTCTGTGGGAGTGATTAAAGCTCAAAATGCACAAGGCAAAAAAAAAAAAAAAAAAAAAAAATCAAGAATTGAGGCAATGGGAGCTCTTTAAGAGGTGGTGCAGGAGATTTCCCTCCAGTGTGAAGTTTCTGTGTGTCACACCGACCTCTTGTATGACCATGGACAAATCACTTAATTTCTCTGTGCTTCAGTTCTCTATTTGTTAAATGAGGACAGTAGCACTTCCCTACCTTACAGTCAGAAGGATTTTGAGGGCAAATCATGAAGCGCTCATATAACACTGATAAGAGCATAGCAAAGGGAAACCTTTTAATTTTTTTTTTTTGCTTGAGGCATATCTCTTAAAAGTTCATCATTGAATCCTACAGATACGCACACACTAGTTATTTTTTGCATGTCTACTCACATTATGAAAAAAGTCCAGAAATCACAATTCTGGAGGAAATATATGCAACAAGTACATAAGCATCTTGAATTTATTACAGGAAAACTCCAAGATGTTCCTGAAACATAAATAAATAAGAAAGCTCTGTTATTTTGTTATAGTCATCTGTTTCCGAAAGCTATGTCTTAAAAGGCCAATAAAAATCTTGGGATTAGTTTCTAGTATGGATGAATCTCTGCTGGTGATTTGACCTACTTTCTAACAACTGGCAAGTATTCATTATGCCAAACATAATTTATGAATAATTAACATAGAAATTGGAGTATCTGTATCTGTAAACTACCATGTTGTGTCTGACATGTCTATTAGCTGTCAGTTTCAAACATTTGGATTCATATGCAAGTGTTGTTGGCTGAATGGATCTTGTTAGAAGTTCTTTTGCATGGTCTTCTTGAGAGTGCTCTAAAAGAGGAATCCTTTATTTATATTATTTATTCCAGCTACGGACTTTGTGGGCCAACCCTGCTAGCCAAATCTCTGGAGAAATGGTACACAAAGAAATAATTTATGTTGAGGTTATTTCTAGATACATTTTGAACTCCAAAGCAGCATTCACTTTTTATTGCTATCATTATGAGCCAAAACCAGAGAAAAAGAAAAAAGAAAATAGCCCAGACATTCTTCTTTGTTCTTTTTTGTCTCCCAAACCAGCAGACAATGAGAAGGAAGAAACAGTAGCATAATGCAAATATACTGCCCGAACATTTAATAAATGTTACTTATTATTCAGTGTTTGACTTTGAGCCAGATCCTAAGCTGGTGAAAAATCTTGATGTCAATGCAGCTACACTGATTTATCTGACTAGATTACAGTATAGAACAAATACCTCTCTCACTCCCAAGATGCTTTGAATTCAGTGATGTTTGTATCCAGGACTTTGATTTAGCCACAAAGATTGGAAGCCAAATGCAAAATTCCAATCCAGATTTGGATTTCTCCAAAGTTTTAGTGTTTGGCTCGAGGGTTTTGGTTAGGTCCTATCTCCAGTTTTAAGAGTGAGGAGATTGATTTGCACTAACGGATGGACTATGAGCAAACCAAATTTCTGTGCCTAATCCACCTGAAAATGATGATTCTTGTGTCACCTCTTAGGAAAAGCAGTTTAGGTTTTGGAAATGCAATCTGGAATTCGCTAGGACAAGTATGTCTCTCTAACTCTGGGCTTGTCTACATTTAAAATGCTACAGCAGCATAGCTAAACTTTGGGCACTACCTACACTGATGAGAGATTCTCTTGTTGATGTGGGAAATCCACCTTCCTGAGAAGTGGTAGAAGAATTCTTCTGTCAACCTAGTGCTATCTACATCTGCACTTAGGCTGGTTTAACTATGCCATGCAGGAGTGTGGGTTTTTCCTACCCTTGATGGTTATATTTAAACCAATATTAATTTTCTAGTGTGGACCAGGCCTCTGATTTTGAAGTCTCAGCAATAGCATTTCCACAATCTCCTATTAAATGAGGAGATTGACATAATAGGCATCACTGAAACCTGGTGGAATGAGGAAAATCTGTGGGACACAGATATAAAATATATCGAAAGGATAGAGCAGGCCGGGTGGGTGGTGGAGTGGCACTGTATGTGAAAGATAATGTAGAATCAAATGCAATAAAAATAAGTGAATCAACATGTTCAATAGAATCGCTATGGATAGTAATTACATGCTCCAATAATAAGAAATTAGCAGTAGGGATATATTACCGACCACCTGACCAGGGCAGTGATACTGACATTGAAATGCTGAGGGAGATTAGAGAGGCTACCAAAATAAAGAACTCTATAATAATGGGGGATTTTAATTATCCCCATATTGACTGGGTACATGTCACCTCAGGAAGAGAAGCAGAGAGAAAATTTCTCAATGGCCTAAATGACTGCTTCTTGGAGCAGCTGGTGCAGGAACCCACAAGGGGAGAGGCAATTCTCGATTTAGTCCTGAGTGGAGTGCAGAATCAGGTCCAGGAAATAACCGTTACAGGACCGCTTGGGAATAGTGACCATAATATAATAACATTCAACATTCCTGTGGTGGGTAGAACACCTCAGCAGTCCAGCACCCTGGCATTTAATTTCAAAAAGGGGAATTACACAAAAATGAGGAGGCTAGTTAAACAGAAATTAAAAGGCACAGTGACTAGAACCAAATCCCTGCAAGCTGCATGGAAACTTTTTAAAGACACCATAATAGAGGTCCAACTTAAATATATACCCCAAATTAAAAAACATAGCAAGAGACCTAAAAAAGTGTCACCGTGGCTTAACCACCATGTAAAAGAAGCAGTGAGGGACAAAAAGGCATCTTTTAAGAAGTGGAAGTCCAATCCTAGTGAGATAAATAGAAAGCAACATAAACACTGTCAAATCAAGTGTAAAAATGTAATAAGAAAAGCAAAAAAAGATTTTGAGGAACAGCTAGCCAAAAACTCAAAAAGAATTAACAAAATGTTTTTTAAGTACATTAGAAGCAGGAAGCCTGCTAAAAAACCTGTGGGTCCCCTAGATGATCGAACTATAAAAGGCGCAATCAAGGACGATAAAGCCATTGCGGAGAAACTAAATGATTTCTTTGCTTCAGTCTTCACTGCTGAGGACGTTGCGGAGATTCCCAAATCTGCACCGTCCTTTGTGGGTGATGAATCTGAGGAACTGTCCCGGATTGAAGTGTCATTAGAGGAGGTTTTGGAACAAATAGAAAAACTTAATGTTAACAAATCTCCGGGACCGGATGGCATTCATCCAAGGGTTCTAAAAGAACTCAAATGGGAAATTGCTGAACTATTATCTGTGGTTTGTAACCTATCCCTTAAATCGGCTACTGTACCTAATGACTGGAAGGTAGCTAACGTGACACCAATATTTAAAAAGGGCTCTAGAGGCGATCCGGGTAATTACAGACCGGTAAGTCTAACTTCAGTACCGGGCAAATTAGTTGAAACTATAGTAAAGAATAAAATTGTGAAGCATATAGAAGAACATAATTTGTTGGACAAAAGTCAGCATGGTTTCTGTAAAGGGAAATCCTGTCTTACTAATCTATTAGAGTTCTTTGAAGGGGTTAACAAACATGCAGACAAGGGGGATCCAGTAGATATAGTATACTTAGATTTTCAGAAAGCCTTTGACAAGGTCCCTCACCAAAGGCTATTGTGTAAATTACATGGCCATGGGATAAGAGGGAAGGTCCTTTCTTGGATTGAGAACTGGTTAAAAGACAGGAAACAAAGGGTAGGAATAAATGGTAAATTTTCAGAATGGAGAGGGGTAACTAGTGGTCCCCCAAGGGTCAGTCCTAGGACCAATCCTGTTCAACTTATTCATAAATGATCTGGAGAAAGGGGTAAGCAGTGAGGTGGTAAAGTTTGCAGATGATACCAAACTGTTTAGGATAGTCAAGACAGAAGCAGACTGAAGGACTCCAAGAAGATCTCCAAACTGAGTGATTGGGCAACAAAATGGCAAATGAAATTTAATGTGGATAAGTATAAAGTAATGTACATCGGGAAAAATAACCCCAACTATACGTACAGTATGATGGGGGCTAATTTGGCTACAACAAATCAGGAAAGAGATCTTGGAGTTATCGTGGACAGTTCTCTGAAAACTTCCACACAGTGTGCAGCAGCGGTCAAAAAGGCAACTAGGATGCTCGGAATTATTAAGAAAGGGATAGAAAATAAGACCCAGAATATCTTACTGCCCCTGTATAAAACTATGGTACGCCCACATCTTGAATACTGTGTACAGATGTGGTCTCCTCACCTCAAAAAAGATATTTTGGCCTTGGAAAGGGTTCAGAAAAGGGCAACTAAAATGATTAGGGGTTTGGAACGGGTCCCATATGAGGAGAGGTTAAAGAGACTGGGACTTTTCAGTTTAGAAAAGAGGAGACTGAGGGGGGATATGATAGAGGTATATAAAATCATGAGTGGTGTGGAGAGGGCTGATAAAGAGAAGTTATTTATTAGTTCCCTAAATAGAAGAACTAGAGGACACCAAATGAAATTAATGGGTAGCAGGTTTAAAACTAATAAAAGAAAGTTCTTCTTCACACAGCGTGTAGTCAGCCTGTGGAACTCCTTGCCAGAGGAGGCTGTGAAGGCTAGGACTATAATAGAGTTTAAAGAGAAGCTAGATAATTTCATGGAGGTTAGGTCCATAAAAGGCTATTAGCCAGTGGATAAAATGGTGTCCTTGGCCTCTGTTTGTCAGAGGCTGGAGAGGGATGGCAGGAGACAAATCGCTTGATCATTGTCTTCGGTCCACCCTCTCTGGGGCACCTGGTGCTGGCCACTGTCGGCAGACAGGCTACTGGGCTAGATGGACCTTTGGTCTGACCCAGTATGGCCGTTCTTATGTTCTTATGTTCACAAAGTGCATTAGGATTTCCTGTTGAGATAAAATGGGAGGGAAGAACGTGATGTCTCCAGGTGTAGATTGACAGATATAGGAGGCTAAACGAGCTTAAATAGGATCCCAAACAGGATTACATTCAACGCTACTCCAGAAAACAGAAAAAAAAAGATACCAGTGAAGCAGTGCAGATTTTTGGGTTTTATGACTGAGTGAGATATATTTTACAAAGGAAAAATGAAAATAAATTGGAAAGGGACAGTAAAACACAAGAGTCAATTGGAAAACAGAAGAGAGTCTAGAATGTTGTGTTGAATCTGAATATTTGATGTTCGTTATAAGGAAAGAAGGAAGACACAGCAGCAGGAGCAGGGTCCAAAAACAGAGGACCAGATACACAAAGGGACGTAGATGCCTAAACCCCACATTTATGTCTAAGTCCAAGTCATTTGTGCATGCACACAAAAGGTGACTTTGTAGCTGGTGGTTAGGGCACCCATCTGTGAGGTAAAAGACTCTGAATCCAGCCCTGCTGCTCCAATGACTCTTTATTTATGCATATTGGAACAGCTTCAATAGGAGAGTCTGAGGAAACGTCAGAATATCTGTAGCTGAGTGTTTGGAGCACTTTCCTGAGAGCCGGGAGACTCCTGTTTAAATCCTTTCTCCCTCCTGCTGAGAGGGAAATTAAACCTGGCTAAAAGTTATAAGTTTTCATCACCACCTTCTCCTCCTTCATTTTGCATAGAGTAAGGCAAGTCCCTAACACTCTCTCAAAAACCAACTTAGGTGGCTAAACCACTTTGCTTGAGGAGAGGGTTTCTGTTTCTGTACCACTAGTAGAGATAGGCGCCTTTCTGCAGCCTGGATTTGGGCACCTATCTTTGTGACAGGAGTGAAACTTAGGACATACCCCTGTCAGCCGACGGTCAGGGCAGTGTGTGTGTGTGTGGTACACCCGAGTTTTCAACTGCTGGGACACAAGGTCCCGTTGCAGCGGGCAGCCTAGGGGAGGCTGACGGGCGCCCTGAGAAGTTTAACATCCATGTCTTTAACCGCTAGGATCACATCCCTTCGCGGCAGGCAGCCAGCAGGCTGACAGATGCCCCAGAGTTTTACAGGGAGACCTTATTACATCTCAGATTTCAACTGCTAGGATACAGGATCCCTTCGCAGTGAGCAGCCTAGGGAAGGCTGAGAGATGCCCCACGGATCTGTCCCCTGAAAGCGACACGATACAAACGCTCAAGCTTCTCCCTGTAAAAGTCTGGGGTGTCTGTCCCGGCCGCGCTACAGACCGCCCGCGGTGGCCAGGATTGCAGCGGGGGTTCCTCCTGGGAGTGGGGCACGGGGCAGTGGCGGAGAATGAACAGTCCCAGCCACCTGGGCACCCCAGTGACCCTCGGTTTTGTGTGTCTCTCTGCAGGTAGTGAAGGCCATCAACAGGGTGCTGCTCCGCAGAGTCGTCTGCCTCACTGACCTGGACACGGTCATCCAGGGGTTTGGCGCCCTCGGCTTCCCCAGCTGCGGGGGGGCAATCGACAGGACGTACATCCCCATCCGTGCCCCGGACCACCAGGCCTCCCTCTACATTAACTGTAAGGGGTACTTCTCCATGATCCATGGGTGCAGGCCGTGTCTGACCACTGGGGTCAGTTCATGGACATCAGTGTGGGCTGGTCCGGCAAGGCACATGACGTGCGGGTGTACCGCAACTCCTCCATGTGCCAGAGGCTGCACGCCGGGACTTCCTTCCTCGACCGCCACATCAGGGTCGGGGACATGGACATGCCAGTGTGCCTGGTGGGGAATGCAGCCTACCCCCTACAGCCCTGGCTCATGAAGCCCTACACGGGACACCTTGACCTCTCCCGGCAGGCCTTTAATGCCAGGCTCAGCAGGGCCTGCATCGTGGTCGAGGGGGCCTTCGGCCGACTGAAAGCACGGTTTAGATGCCTCCTCACCTGCCTCGACCTCTCCCAGCACAATATTCCGCACGTGGTGGCAGCGTGCTGTGTGCTCCACAATTTGTGCGAGAGGAAGGGGGAGGCTTTCCTGCGAGCCTGGATGGCAAAGGCTGACTGCCTGGCTGGCCAGTATGCACAGCCCCGCACGGCTGCCAACTGGGAGGCCCTTTGGGGGGCTGTCCGCATCCAGGAAGCCCTGCAGGAGAGCTTCTAGGCAGACGAGGACTGAAGTCCCTCTGGCGTGCCCCGCTGGGGTGTGGGGCCTTACATTCCTCCCCCACCTCCTTCCCCTTTCCCCTCCCTAACCCCCTTCCTGATCTACAATAAAAACACCTGTGTTGTCACAAAAAACTCTCTTTATTTCACATAACTGGGGTGGGGGAAGGGTAGGAATGAGGGTGGGATGGGGGGGGGAACCTGGGAGGAGGGAGCTGGAAGGGGGAGGCAAGGGGAGGAAGGGGGAGAGGAAGCTCAGGGTTGGGGGTCTTGCTGGCTCTCCCGTCTTGCAGCACTGCGGATGCGGGGGCGTCGGGGGGGGGGAGTGGGTGTGGAGGGTGGGGCAGGAGGGATGGGGGGTGCAGAAGAAGTGGGAGGGGGAGCAGGGGTGGGAGGAGGAGCGATAGGTGGGGTGGCCACAGGGGCTGGAGCAGCAGGAGGCAGCAATCGGTCCACCAGGGCCTGCAGGTGCTCGCGGAGGGCATGGTCCTGCTACCGCAGCTCCCTCAAGCTCTCCTGCCACAGCTGCAGGTCCTCTTGCACCCACTGCTCCTGGCTGTGGACCTGCCATCCCTGCAACCGCAGCTGCTGCCTCTGGAACTCCTCCAGGTTGCGGGTGGGCCTGCTGGCCCGGGTTCGGGTGGATGGTCCAGGTGGGGTGGTGCGTCCTGCACTCGCAGGTGCTGCGGCTGTGGTGAAACAAGAGAAGTGGTCAGTTCTCCCTGGGAACACAGTGGGTGAAACCCAGCCCCCCTCTGCAAGGTGAGGATGGCAGGTGTCCGCACCATCACATCCTGCTATCCCCGGGAGTGTGAGCTGGCACCCCAGCCTCTTTGCTGCCTACAGTGTGGTGGGGGGGGAGGGGAGATGTGCCCTGCCTCTGTGTAGAGGGGGCGTCTGGAGGGAGGGCAGTGTGCAGAGTCTCTCCCCGGGGTGAGGTCCCTGGGCTCCCTCTCCCCCCCCGCCCTGCATAAGGGGTCCGTGATGTCACTCACATGTGGAGGCCTCCCCGGCCTCGGATGAGGCTACTGACGGGCTCTCCGGTTCGGCTCGGGGTTCCTGGGTGCAGGGCAGGCTCCCTGAAGGCTCCTGGCTGTCGTCATCCTCCTCCTCCCCTGTGTCAGATGATGACCAGGGGGGCATGGACCGTCTGACCCCCCAGGATGTGGTCCAGGGCCTCACAGTAGGGGCAGGCCTCCGGGTCAGCCCCTGGTTGGGAGGCCCTGTCATAGGCCTGCCGCAGCTCCTTGATCTTGCTCCGCACCTGCTCTTGGCTACGCTTGTGGCCTCTGGTGGCCAGTCTGGCAGCCATGCAGCTGTAGACGGCTGCATTCCTGCATCTAGCGCAGAGATCGTGGGCATTGGAGGCCTCCCCCCAAATCTCAATGAGGCCCACAATCTCCACACTTGACCAGGAAGGCGCCTGCCTTTTGCAGCCCCTGGCAGGCTCCTGCGAGCTGCCAGCCTTGTCCTGGGGAGCAGTGGAGGGCTGGGTGGCAGCGGGTGGCTGGCTCATGGTGTGCCAGGTGCATGGTCTGCTGGCTGTGTGCTGGCAGGCTGGCAACTGGCACAGGAACTGTGGCCAGAGTCTGCCCCTTTAAGGGCTCCGGGGTTGTGGGGGGAGCAGACGAGTTTTCCTGGTTGTGCCCAGAGTGGCCACCAGGGCTCCCTGGGAAGGGCTGGAGGCCAGCTAATTCGAAATAAATGTCTACACAGCACTTATTTCGAATTAGTTATTTCGAATTAGGTGTTATTCCTCGTAGAATGAGGTTTACCTAATTCGAAATAAGGGCTCCACTATTTCGAATTTATTTCAAAATAGTAGTTTGTATGTGTAGACAGCTATTAAAGTTAATTCGAAATAACGTCTATTATTTTGAATTAACTCTGTAGTGTAGACATACCCTTAGTTACTAACTTTTTATCAGAAGTTAAATAAGGGTGCAACATCTAAGGCAATGGTCCAAGCTTTGCTCCTTCATCAGACCTGTTTTCTTGTAAGTGGATGCCTCAAAGATGTTCTATTTAAGATATGAGTGGACCCCATTTCAAAGAATAAAAAGCAAGCAACAGCATAGCTGGAAGATCTCACCCTTTTTCTTTCTATTCTGTTTGGTCCTAATTTGCTTTTCTTTGGACTTTGGGCTAAGTTCAGCCCAAAGTTTATGCTACTTTCTCCCCAAGTTTTCCCAGTGGAGGAGGATGAAATGGTGAAAAGAAGCAATTTCTATACTGGTGTGAAGTTTCCGGTAGGGGACCACCTTAGACCAAAAAATAAGGTGTACTAAATGGTGAGATATATATTTAGAGTAACCAGGGAATGCTGTGAATCTTTGCATTCCCTCAGCAGCCTCCAGAAATGAGGTTTGTAGGTAGTCCTGGATATAATCTAAATCTGCAGGACCTAGTGGAAATCCCTCAGAGAGGAAAGAGATAGTAAAACCACCTGCTTCCCCTCCATGTGAATACAGGGTTGAGGGAAATTATTTGGTTGGCACAATGACAGTGATAGTTGTATATGTTTTTCTCCTAGGGCCTCTTAGGCAAATATAGTCAATTATGTAAGAGTATCTCTTGGCTTGGCCCAACAACAAAATGGTAAAACACAAATGGACTATTCACAAGCCACTGAGAAGCTAATAACGTCTGGTACTACTTCCCATCATGCCTCCATTATAGCAGGATATTTTAAATTTGAGTAAGGGTATCTCCCTAATGTAATACAAAAATTCCAAAAGGCACAACTATTTTCTGTTTTGTGTTAAGTTGTAGAAATCAAAATATTGGACAAGATTCTATCAATGCATCTTTTAAAAAGCTTTCATTAACTCTGTGTGGAAAACCAAAAATGAACTACAAACATAGAGTTTGAGAGCACAAAATTCCTTATGAAGTGCTATTAACTACTTTCACCATGTTCCTTGTATAGTACCAACGTTCTCCTGTAACAGGCACAAGAAAATCCATGAATGCCCCCAGGTCTGTTGTTAAATATTGCCAAGTAGAGCAAATTAATTATTAAAGCAATCTTAAAACATGCATAAATAAAAGCTCTAAATTTTAGCTGATCTGTTTCTTTTTTCTGGTACAGGAATTTAATGCTGTTATGCAAAGTATGTTATGAGAAGTAGTTTTAATTAGCTAATTTCATTTCTATTTTGTATTAGGATAGCTGTGAAATCTACTTTTTTTATTGTTGTGTATCCTGCTAGCACCAAGAAGCTCCAATCGGGAATCAAAACACCATCTTCCTAGGCAATGTGTTGTATTTTTGTCCCATTTCCTTTAGAATTAAAGTAAAAGATTTCAGAACACTGGAGTGTTACATTATTTTAATGATTTAGTCTATCAGTGAATTGAGAGAACAGTTAAAGGTGGTGCAACTATTGCTATGTCTCTGGAAATGCCATGCCTGTGTGTGGGTTTAGACTAATGAGAGATCTTGTGATAGTTGCAGCATGCGAGTAGCTTGCCATAATTCACTTGACCCTAAGGCAGATGTTCTGTTCTGAGGGATAGCTGTGCAGATGACCCACTGTAAAGAGAGTTGCACATGTCTTATTGTGAGGACATTTGTTGTATTAGGAGGCACCTCATGGTGAATTTTACTGTGTAGCACAAAATAACAATACACATACATATTCAATAGCTCTCTCAAAATTACATTTTAAAAATTGTGGTTCAAATTTTTCCACAGTTGAGCACCAGAAATTGTTCCTCATCTGTGAATAAGGCAGAAAACAAAGACAGGTGCACACTGATATATCTGCTATCAACTGAGGAGGTGGATGTGATGTGTAAAGCTGCTGGAAAGGTACAGAAAATTTACAGGATCCCTTGGATTTTGCTGAAATTTAACTCTGTGCTTTTCAAGAGTTGTTTAATTTTAAAACTGCCAAGATTTTCTTATTTATGAATAGTTTTTGCTAAATATTAGGGTAGAAATAAATCCGTCAGCAGCTAGCACAAGTGGGAACACTGCAAATTATATGGGATGAATGCTTTGCTTCTTCCTTCCCTTCCCTCATCTGACTACGTTTCTCCTTTTCTTCTTCCTGTTTCATAGACTACTAGTTTTTTTCTCTCAAGCCTACATTTTACTTAGTGTGCTCGCTCTTCTATATCTGGCTTTGGATGATAAGCTATCCCGATTTAGACATGCATATTAGCATTATAAATATAAAATATTTATAAAAATTGTATTTGCAGA
The DNA here is from genome assembly GCA_032595735.1 of Pelochelys cantorii. Classification (NCBI taxonomy): domain Eukaryota; kingdom Metazoa; phylum Chordata; order Testudines; family Trionychidae; genus Pelochelys; species Pelochelys cantorii. The sequence continues at coordinate 19,830,405 of CM064338.1, forward strand.
TGTTGTGACCTGAAATTGAAGGTTGGTTTGAGGCTAGGCATAAAATGTGGAGGTAGAGAGAGGTTAGCCAGTAGTAATGCTATGCCAATGTCATCCATAAGAATAATAATGACTCTCTTTATGAAGGTCATGTAGAGGTTTTCATAGATTCTTTGCTAATTAGAGGTTAAAATATTTCTGGAATTAGTTAATGAATCTGAGATATGTTGCCCACGCAAGCTAGATCTTTGATCTTCTTTCAAAATTCATCTTCCCATGAAATACTGAGTGTTCCTTGGTGATTGACACAGAGCCTCAGGGCCTCCTCCTGGCAATGTGCAAGTAAGGCAAAATCATCTACCTGTTAAAAGGGGGAAAAAGCCCGTTTGGTTTTGAGTCTTAGACCATGTTTATATGTACATGGTCTGCAGTGGCACAACGGTGCTGGTGCATCATGTCTGGTGACAACACTTTATGTCAGCTGGAGAAGCTCTCCCACCAACATAGCACTATGCACACGAGTGCTTATGTCAGTGTAATTTATGTTGCTCAGGGTGTATGATGGTTTATTTGCACCCCGAGTGACATAAGTTGTGCCAACATAGGCTGTAGTGCAGAAATAGCCTTATTTTAACTCAAACCTAATTCGTCCTCACAACAGGAAAATTACCCTCATGGAGATTTATTCAAAATGCTGTTAGGGGAGTTGGCCCTGCTCATAGCCACTTAGGAGCCAGAACACTCTGCTTCTGCACGCCGTAATTCTTGGACTCATTTCTAGCCTCACTGCTGCTGGCCCCACCTCCTGCTCCATAATTCTTGGACCAACTGCTGTTTCTTCTCTTGAGCAATTCATACTGAAATCATTTCTCTCCAGAATACGTGGGAAGTTGTAACTTGCAGCGGGTGAACCACAGAAGGTGTGGTGTTAGTTTCAAATAACCTGGACTCTTTCATTCAAAGTGATAGCTGCAGTTGCACAGCTGATTCAAGCTTCACTGTGAGTTATCTACAACAAAGGTTTCCACATTAGCGGAATGAAATTAATTTCCAGAACTTTTCTTGTAATTCTGCATTCCACCAAGGTCAGAAATAGTATAAGAATTGCCTGTCTTCAGATATTTTGACAGTTTTGCCAAAAGATGCAAAAGAGGGGAGAGGGAGATGAAACCAAAAATCCTCTAAAAAGTAGAATTTGATTCATGTTAAGTTTTGGGTGGAAGTTCAGCTCGTTTAGTCCCTGGGTGATAGAAAACACAGGTAGCTTGAGTAGAGGTGTGGCATGTGGTTCTCATTACATTAGTTATATCTAGGGTTGCAACTTTCTAATGGCAGAAAACCGAACATTCCTTGCCCCTCCCCTTCCCCAAGGCCCCACCCTCTCACTCTATCCCCCTTCATCTCCCTCAGGGTATGTCTACACAGCACTAACAGCCATTATTTCAAAATAACTTTTCTAGCGTCTACACAAGCCAACCGCTATTTCAAAATTAAATTGAAATAGCGGAGGGTTTATTTTGAACTTGGTAAACCTCATTCCACGAGGAATAGTGCCTATTTCAAAATCACTATTTCGAAATAAGCACTGTGTAGATGCGGAATAGGGGCTATTTTGAAATAGGGGGGCCTTCAACCCTTTCCAGGGTGCCCTGCTGGCCGCTCTGGCCCCAACCAGGAAAACTCCTTTCCTCCCCCCTCCCCGGAGCCCTTAAAGGGGTAGAGTCTGGCCACAGTGCCTGTGCCAGCTCCAGGCCTACGAGCCCAGAGCCAGTACTCTCTGCTCCATACCCAGTGGCCCCAATATGAGCCAGCAAGCCCTCCACCATGCCCCAGGATCAGTCTGCCAGCTCCCAGGAGCCTGCCAGGGGCCGGAAAAGGCGAGCCCCTTCCTGGTCCTGTACGAAGATCAGGGACCTCATTGAGGTTTGGGGGGATGCCTCCAACTTCCATGATCTCCGCACTAGATGGAAGAACGTAGCTGTCTACAGATGGACGGCTGCCAGCCTGGCCACTAAAGGCCAGATCCAAACCCAGGATCAGGTTCAGATGAAAATCAAGGAGCTGCGGCAGGTGTATGCCAGGGCCACAGGGGACAGCTCCCAAACAGGGGCAGACCCAGACACCTGCCCCTATTTTGATGCCTGGACTGCATCCTGGGGGGAGGGATGGTCCGTGCACCCCAGATGGTCATCGACCCTGGCGTAGAGGACCCTGATCAGGGCATAGAGGAGGAGGAGGGCCAGGAGCCGCAGGAGACCGGAGGGAGCGTGCCATGCAGCCAGGACCCCCAAGCCGTCCCAGCAAACCTGTTGCTGGTGTCATCCGAGGCCAGGGAGGCAACGTGTGAGTGCCATCACTGTCCCCTTATGCAGGGGCAGGAGGGGAGGGAGACCAGGGACTGCGTGCATGGGCCTTGCTGACCACGGATCACGCAGCAACCTGTGCATGTGCTGTGCCACCTCTGGGCATGTGGCCCCAGCTGGCTGCCACACAGGGACCTTGGCCTGTTACCCACACGCATGTATGTATGAAGGCACATGACGTGCTCCTGACCCCGGGGTGGGAGACAGCAGGATGCCCTCCCTCCACAAGCCCCCTCTACACAGAGGCAGGGGACATCTTGCCCCCCCCCACACACCCACACCACATACAGCACAGGGGCATGGGTGCACTCCCGGGCCAGCTCCCTCTCCCAGGGATAGCAGGACATCCCGAACATGGCCTCTGTGCTAGTACATTGGCTCTGATGGCGCGGAGACCTGTCGTCTTTGCCTTGCAGAGGGGGGCAGGGCTTCACCCACTGTGTCCCCAGCAATAACTGACCACTTCTCTTGTTTGTGCACAGCTGCACCAACTGTGAGTGCAGGGCGCACCACCCCACCCGGGACATCCTCCCACACCTGGGCACTCTGCAGGCTGACCCATGCCCAAGAGGACTACCAGTGGCAGCACCTGGGGATACTGTGAGGCCTGCACCGCAGCCTCAACCACTGGGTGCATGAAGACCTGCAGCTCCGGCGGGAGAGCTGGCAGGAGCTGCTTGCCCACGGCTGTGCCATCTGCGACCACCTGCAGACCCTGGTGCAGAGACTGTTGCCTCCTGCCACTCCAGCCCCTGCTGCCTCCCCAGCTACCGCTCCTCCTCCCACTCGTGCTCCCCCTCCAGCTTCTTCCTCCCCCCTCCATACGTTTCCCCCCCCCCTCCGCGGAAGCCAAGGCTCCCTCACCCGCAGTGCTGGGAGACAGGTGGGCCGGCAAGACCCTGCATGCTGAGCTTCTCCTCCCCCTTCCTCCCCTTGCCTCCCCCTTCCAGCTCCCTCCTCCCAGGTTTACCCTTCCCCTCTCCCACCCTCTCGCCTCCCCTCTCCCGCCTTCTTTCTCCAGTCTCACGTGAGTTTCGTGCCCCCCCCCCACGGTTTTGTTGAATAAAGAGAGTTTGTTTTCTTGAACACATGTGTCTTTATTGTACATCAGGAAGGGGGGTTAGGGAGGGTTAAGTGGAAGGATGTGAGGGTGGAATGAGGCACAAGCCATCAGTGGGGCACACCAGGCAGACTGTTAGTCCTCCTCTGGGTGGAAGTTCTCCTGCAGGGCCTCCCAGATACAGACAGCCCCCCGATAGGCCACCTGGCTGGCAGCCATGTGGGGCTGCATGTACAGGCCAGCCAAGTGGTCGGCTTCTGCCATCCAGCCTGGCAGGAGAGCCTCCCCCTTCCTCTCACACAAATTGTGCAGCACACAGCATGCTGCCAGCACGTGCGGAATATTCTGCTCGGAGAGGTCCAGGCAGGTGAGGAGGCATCTAAAATGGGCCTTCAGCTGGCCGAAGGCACCCTTGACCACAATGTGGGCCCTCCTGAACCTGGCATTAAATGCCTGTCAGGAGGGATTGAGGTGTCCTGTGTATGGCTTCATGAGCCAAGGTTGTAGGGGATAGGCCGCATCCCCCACCAGGCACACAGGCATGTCCATGTCCCCGACCCCGATGTGGTGGTTGGGGAAGAAATTCCCGGTGTGCAGCCTCTGATACACGGAGGAGTCACGGTACACCTGCGCGTCGTGTGCTCTGCTGGACCAACCCATGTTGATGTCCACGAAGTGGCCCCGATGGTCAGACACAGCATGCAGGATGACCGAGAAGTATCCCTTCTGGTTGATGTAGAGGGAGGCCTGGTGTTCCAGGGCATGGATGGGGATGTGTGTCCTGTTGATAGCCCCCCCGCAGTTGGGGAAGCCCAGGGCGCATTCACATCGGCAAGGCGGATGACTCTGTGGAGCAGCACTCTGTTGATGGCCTTGACCACCTGCACAGGGACACACAAAAGTGAGAGTCACTGGGGTGCCAGGGTGGCTGAGAGTGCTCCCTCCCCGCCATTGCCCTGTGTCCCCACTCTCCAGGAGCAACCCCCCCATGGAATCCTGGCCACCGTGGGCAGTCCTTAGTGTGGGTGGGACAGAACACCCTCCCCCCCCGGGAGGGGACTTTCACCCCCTCCCCCCCTTTTCCCTAGGGCAGCCCATTCCCTCCTTGCACCCCCCCTCCTGGCACAGTGGTCGGAGATTGCCATACCTGCATGAGCACCGCTCTGACGGTGGATCTCCCCATGCCAAACTGGTTCCCCATGGATCGGTAGCTATTCAGCGTGGAGAGCTTCCATAGGGCGATGGCCTCATGTGTGTGTCCCATCGTTGCAGAGTAGGGGCAAGGTGTTTCACGAGGCATAAAGGATCTGCCGACGAAGGATTCTGGGGTCGATAGATCCCCGTCTAGACTGCTGCTCTGTGCCAACAAACAGCTGATCGGCGCAGCGTAGTGGCCATTTTGATTTAAACCAAGCGGTGATTATTTAAATTGCCGCTTCATTTCCCTTTGTTGTCCTGCCTCATCTACATGGCTCCGTTGACGGAGCCATGTAGTCTAGACGCACTCAAATTAAGAAATATTTAGTTAAGCTGTGGATATTTACAGTCCTTGAGAGTGATTTCCTTTATGAATTTTTAGCAGAAACTGTAAGGTGCCTAATCTGATAGGCAAGTGAGTAAAAACCCTTTACATTTTATTCTGTTTCTTAATGCATTTCTCTTGTTTTGTAAGGGTGGCACATCAGCGGCTGGTGCTTTGTAAGCCTAAAACCACTTTATTCTGTGTCTGGTGGGAATGCCTGAAGATGGTCGGCCTCTGGCAATATATCTTTTGATATATAGCTGATGAGTTCATTAGGTTTAAATATCCCGTGGCCTCTGCTGATACCTTTGGGCCGTCTTTTGATAGGGTACCTGTTGAAAAACTGTAGGCCAGGCAGTCTCCCTGTTGCACCAAATATTGTTTGGCAGAGTACCTGTTAGTTATTCCTTGGTTCAGAAGGGTTTTTAATACGCTTAGGAAAATGAGTTTCATATTAAAACCTCCTGCTTAATAAAACAATATTGTTTGGCTGTCCAATGTAATCATACAGAACCAAAGTAGTAACCCCACACTTGCCAGAATCATAAATCAGGCACCCCAAAACCACGAGATTTTAAATTCTGGATTCTTTCTAATTTGGTTTCTGGGGTTAGTGGTTTAGGTTATACATTTTCAAGATTTTTTTAAATCCCTGAAACTTAGAAAGTTACATTTATTCTGAAATGAAAGATGAGATTCTCAGGTAATAATCTTAATGTCAGCCTCTGGGGATTTAAGTAAAATACCACATATTATACGATTCTCCAGAAAATTCAGAGAGTTGGGAACACTGAGTAACTAAAAAACTTCTGCTCTTTGGATCTGAACCGCAAGGCTTAGCTTCTTTGCTAGAATTTACTTTTGTTTTAACATACTTACAGAATGACTCAGTTGTTGCATATCAGTTTAATATTTGGGGCAGATCCCGATGAGTTCCAGTGTGATTCTTGGAACACATTGGGAGGTTGAGGGTTATAGCTAGCTTCTGCCATCTTTCTTTTCTGATCCATGGTGTCAGTAGGTACCAAACTAGCTTTCAGCACAAGTTAGTACAGTTTTAGGGCTGCTCTGATTTTTGCCAATGGATAGCAACTCCAATGGATTTCCTCTACTTGAGACATTGTTTTCGCCATACTGCTTACTTGTCCATGGGGTAGATAGCAGTTAGTTTAGCACTGCCCAGCAAGTGAATTTTTAGCTGGTGTCTTATAACACAGCAGCAGTAATGAAAAAGGGACATACAGAGCCTAAGAATCTGGCTTATTTTACTTAATGAATACACAGAAAATCACCAGAACAAAGGCAGTGTGTTGGTAGCAGGATATCTTGTTGATGACTGATTCATATTTAGGAAGTCCTCACTGTAACACTTTCTAGACAGACAAATCTAAAGTATGTTCCAATGTGACTGGAAATATTGTACTGTGGTTTTAATAACAATGCACTGCAAATGCCTTATAAACAAAAGTTAGAATTTGCTAGGTTCTTGAAATAGCTTTCAGCGCAATTTTAAGTAAACATTCTGGCTGTGTCTAGACTGGCATGATTTTCCGCAAATGCTTTTAACGGAAAAGTTTTTCCGTTAAAAGCATTTGCAGAAAAGAGCATCTAGATTGGCACGGATGCTTTTGCGCAAAAGCACTTTTTGCAGAAAAGCGTCCATGCCACTCTAGATGCGGTTTTGCGCAAGAAAGCCCCGATCGCCATTTTTGCCATCGGGGATTTTTTGCGCAAAACAGTTCTCAGCTGTCGACACTGGCCCTCTTGCGCAAAAGCATTTGCGCAAGAGGGCTTTTTCCAGAACGGGAGAGTCATTGTATTTGCGCAAGAACACTGACGATCATACATTAGATTGTCAGTGTTCTTGCGCAAATTCAAGCGGCCAGTCTAGATAGCTGGCAAGTTTTTCCGCAGAAGTGGCCGCTTTTGTGGAAAAACTAGCCAGTCTAGACGCAGCCGAAATGTTTAGACATTCACAATAACTCCCAGAATGTATTTCACTGAAAAATATCACTGTGAAAGAGGCATTGTGCTGTAACTCGGGCTCTGACTAGCTGTAAAGATAGCAACACATTGGTTATATTATTTCACTATTCAGAGGCTCTTGGCAACAAGAGTGATATTATCTTGTGTTTTATCATCAAAACATGAGTTGCTTGACACACGTTTTTTGAATCAGCTGGAATGCTGACTTTCAAGAGGTATGAAAACAAGCAATTACATTAACTGAACAAGAGATGACAAGGAGCACTGTAAACAGAGATATAAAATATTATCTATTTTGACCAAAATTTTCAGGCAGAATTCATTACTGTTTTAGTTTCAACTGAAAACTATAGCTCCCACTCTTGGACTTTTGCATTTTTTGTGCCTGTAATGAACTAGAACCTTATTAGTTAACCATATACTTGGTAGATGTATCACTGCTTTGTCTCCTACTTCCCCCTCTCTTCCCCTCCCAGGAAAAAAATAAGTTGAAGCACTTTTTTTCCTCTATAGGAAGTCTCCAGAAACTTTGTTTTTGATCTTATTATGGCTCTTTCCTTTAAGCTTGTTCTAGGTTCTTATCCTGGTGATGGTCATATCTTCCCTCAGTGGAAAAATGGGATATTGACTGCTGCCACTTGTAGCAGTGCCCTGCTGTTCACTCTTTCATCGACAGACATGTTAAGGGCTGAGCTCAGCTTTAGCTTTTTCCTGAAATGTAAGACCATGTATCACAGGCCTGGTGTGAGGCCTGAGGTCTAGGTGAAAGTAGACATCATGTTGGGGTTGCCAGATGTCATCAGATGCCACTGATGTGGTGTCCTGACAGGTATCTTGCTCTGCCAAATGTAGATAACCATTTGACTCCATGTGTGTACTTCCTCTATGTGATGCCCTGGCTCTGCACAGGGAGGAAGCACTGCAGACACCGAGAGTACCCCCAAGGACCACCCAATCACATAAGGTGCAAAGGCACCAAGTCAGGTTTATTGTCAAACAAAGCACAGTGCTAACTCTCTGGATCAAATGTCTACAGTTCTGCTAGTACATGAGTGCCCCCTGATACTGGGACAGCTCAATCAGTGGCAGGACTTTCCACTGTCCCTAGGCCAGCTAAGGACAGCCCTCTGAGAGACTTCTTTATACACAGATACAAACATGTTATGTAGCACTCCTGATATATCAGGTTGGCACCATATGATGTACTTGGGCGCCACCCATTAGACATATTTGTTTGATCAAAACATCCCTGTCCGTCATGCTGTCATCCTGACTCTATCCTGAACATGGGTCAGAATGCTCTTGCTATCTATGGGGAGTGTGTTGGTACCAAAATGTTTCCTAACAGGATGTTCTGGTACTACCCTTCTGGAATGTGTTTGTGAACATGGCCTGTGCCTAGCACTACTTAGGTATGTGTGTTTCTCAGAGGTGAAAGTAAGCCAGTGTGCCTTGGTGCTGAGCTCTGGCAGGAAACTAGCCAGCTGGGGCATTTAGCTGCAGGAGGTGGAACTCCCTAATCAGCAAATAAAAAAAAAACCCCACTCAGAGCCAGGGGTAAGTGCAATTGTCCATCCTTCCCCTGAAATGTCGCCCTGGCCCCCCTTTTCGTACTCACCCAACCCTCTGCCCTGAGCTCCCTCTTCATACACCCCTGCCTTGACTCCTGCATCCCCCACTTACTCCAATCTCCTGCCCTGAGCACCCTCCTCATAGACTCCAACCTTAACTTCTGTATCCCCATCCCCATCCCTAACTCCTGCACCCCCCAAACCAACCCCCTACCCTCACTCCTCATACCCCCTGCCCTGAACCCCTCATACACTCTAACCTTGACTCCTTCATCCCCATCCCTAACTCCTGCAACCAACACACATAAATGAACCCTCTGCCCATATCCCCCCCACTCTATCCCACACTTACATTTCTTACAGGTACTGTTGTATGGGCAACCTCCCTGCCCTTAGCCCCTGCAAAGGGTGGGCAGGTTGTGCTAGGGTAGTACTTATAAGAAATTTAACTTACTTTCACCCCCTAGTGTTTCTGTAATAGCAGCCCTGTTCATGCTAAATTCTGTGAGCAGGGCCTGTCTCTTGTTCACAACTCAACTTTGCTTTGTATTAGCAAAGTCTTGACTACTTTTGCCTAGACCTCAGGCCTCACACCAGCCTTGTGATACATGGGCTTATGTTTCAGACCTTCCTCTTACTACATTTCCCCATTTTTTGTCCTTTCATGGGGAGGATGTTTATCCATCATTCTGGAAAAGCATAATGCAGGGACTGAAGATAACCTAGTGGGCTAAACACTGTTATGTGGTCACCTTTTACTACCCACACATTCATGCCCCATCTGTCCCTTGGCTTGCACGTTTCCTCATATGATTGATGAACAGATTTTATTTTCTAATTGTGCCTAGTCCCTTATGGAGGGTTTGAATGTGTGGATGGTAAAAGTAAGGTGGCCACATAACACTGCCCCTCCCTCTCCAAAAAAACAAAAGAAACCAGGCTGGCTTTTGACACCTATGAAATCTGGTTAGAAGTCCCTCAGATTTTAAGAGGCTATTAGAGCAATTCATGTCTATCCTTTTCCAGGCTGCTGCATAATGCTTCAGATCAGTAACAACTTTAATATAAAATAATATTGTAATCAGAGTTCTGAGTGTTATCCAAAATTTACATTCAAGGATGAAAACAATCAATTATATAATTTTGAACCTTTTAAAAGACAGAAGACTTACGTTTGCTCATAAATCAGTGAGTGAACACAAGCAAGTTTTTGTTGGCATAGATTGCATTTTGAGAAGCTAAAATGCAGGTGTGAATTAATGGGGGGATTGACTTACTTTAATTTGTCCACTAATATGCCTTACAGTTGTGTTTCTTGTGGCCCTCTTTTTTCCTTTGGTACCTCAGTATGTGATGTACAGCCAATCTAGACTCTCAGACTCAAGACTTGTCTACACTTGGAAATACACTGTAATAGCGAATCTGAATAGTTATTCTGGAATAAGCACATCTACACGGGGGCCTATAGCAAAATAACTATTCTGGAATAGCTATTCTGGTAAATTTCCAACTGCAGACAAGCCCTCACTTTGCTCTAATGGGACAAATTCAGAGCTGATCTGTAAAGGGTGGGGGGATATAAATTGTACATTGGTAAGTGAATGTGAGTTCTAAGTATGCAAAGGAGCCTAAGCTGGGAGGTGGAGGACTGAAGAAAATCTAAATTAAATTAAATGGAATCACTTCTGAATTGGACCCCAAGTCTCTAAGTAACTGGAGGGATAGGGGCTATCATTATTCTAGCACAAGTCTCCATCATTCAGGTAAGGCCCCAGGTCTAGTGATAGCAAACAGTACTGAGGTACCATGAGGATGAAAGAATAGTCCAAGCCAGAACCTGACTTAAATAATTAGTAATCCCTCAGTGATAGGATGTCTTCCCCCCAGATTTGTTCTCCTTGATTTGTTTTTTCTTCCCTGTGACAGGCAATTCCACAACGCCAGCCCTATCTGCCTGCCTGACAGACATGGTGCTTTTTGTTAAAAAAAAATTGCCTGTTAGTGTAGTCAGGAGACATCATGATGTGATCTGTATATTCCCTTGCCATGATACAGTCCACACCTTTCTTAGAGGAAAGATGCATCCTACTCAAGCAAAGAATGAGGTGATCACAAAGGAGTTCTACTCTGATGAGGGGTGAAGAATGTAACACATTATGATGGATCTGTAAATAGAAATGTAACTGGCTTTAGCTCTATATGTGGAATTTTTGTTGCATCAGCAGATTTGGGAAAGATTAAAGTTAACTGGACATGACTCTTTATAGCTGCAAGGTTGTTGGGGTTTTTTTTCCTTCCAAAAAATTGTTTTTTCACAATAAGAGTCAAATTTTTAAAAGGGAAGTTCTGGGGAAAGGAGAGGGAAGGAAAAGGAATCTTTATTTTCTGAGGGTGCAAATGACACCTGCAAAATTATCTTCAGTAATATTGTGAAAACAAATCTTAGTACTTGTGTTATTATAGCCACAATTTGACTATAATCAAGTGATTGGAGGCACAAATATTCAGATTTGCACACTCAGTTCATTTTTGCAGATGCATATTATGCTCCTATTAGGGGAGACTGAACCTTCTGCCTTTTGAAAATAGTCTTTTTTGCTTTTGCCATTTACAGCAGACTCTGAAAGGAAACAGAAATGGATGAAATGTTGCAACTCAAATCTTAATCTGGTGGAGTTTGTTATTTAATGTAAATGAAATTACATATTTGATTACTCAAACATTAAGCTTCTGTCTTTAAGTAAAAAGGAAGACAAAACACTATATTTTACAGTTTCAGTGTATTTCTTTATATTATTGTATTTTGTTTCTACTTATATAATGCATCTATCTAACACGTGTTTTTGGACTAATTTTAAGTAACCCATCATCAGGAATATAAACTGGAAGAGTAATTAATGATTGCCTTTCAAACAAAACTTTCAATTTTTTTCTGTGCTTGTTTTTCTGAACTGTCTCTTCCTTTTTTTCTCACTTTTTGGGCCTGGTAATTGAAAAACCCTGAAGAGAGGCAGAGTAACTTGGTAACATCCAATTTTAAAAGAGTGCTATATGTTTATTGCTCTGGGCTAGTAGGAAAACTTGATACTCCCCCAGAGACAATATCAAACAATTCTGGAGAAAAGACACAGTGTTTCAGAGAAAACAGATTATCCCTGACAAACACATACAGCAGTCTAGCAAAGCAGCCTCCTCAGTCGCTGACCATGTCATGGGATTTTTACGGTCTATTTAATCTTCTTACTTTTATAGAACTCAGTTTTATATTCCGTTAGTATTTATGTGTATATTTAAATAGACTATAAAACTACTACATGCCCTACTTATTGAGAACCCAGTTCTATATCCTATTAGTATGCACATATTTTCCCAATAATAGACTCTAAAACACATAAGACCCATTTATTCCATTTTGCCCTGGTCCACACTAGGGAGTTGTATCAAAATAACCCCCCTTATTTCAAAATAATAAGCAGAGTGTCCACGCTACCAAGCCCATTATTTCAAAATAATGGGCTGGTTATTTCAAAATCTGTACTCTTGCTTTCCTCAGGGAATAACGCTTATTTCGAAATAGTGCTAGAGTGGATTCTCTGCTGCTGCTATTTTGAAATGACTACTCCCCAGATTAATTCAAAGTAATTACTCCCCAGTGCTTCCTGGGACTCTAAGTCGAGGTAGCACGTCCACAATAATGGAGCCTACTTCAGACTAATTTCGAGGCTCCCCCAAAGCCTATTCACTATTTTGAATTTATTTCGGGAGTTATTATTTCAAATTTAGTTATTTCTAAATAATTTCCTAGTGTAGATATGCCCTTAAAGAGTAAACTCTCTGTTTTGCCTGTTTCTGTTCTTTATATTTGTATGCATAGTTTTGGATGATCTTTTTATAGCTTACCAAGTCATACAAGATTTCATAGGTGATATTTGGACTTTCAGAGGTTAATTCTGATATCTGTGCAAAATTACCTGTCATATTTGATGGCATTTTCAATGGAAGAAAACAGGATGAAGACAAAGCATTCTGTTCCATGGTCAGGATTAATATTACAGTACAGTTTGGTCTATTTATTTATTAAAGGGATACTTTTATACTATACCTGATGATTCCACTGCTGTACAATTAACATGTACAATAAAGCTCATAAATGAGCATAGGTGGAATACATGAGTAACACTTTTCTAGGGTAATCTTTTGAAAATTGGTAATTGTCACACACAATCCTGTGCCTGCTGAACATTGTGATGTGACTGCACACTTCTAAGCAGTCATGCATTACCCCTTTAGAGACTGATCCTGAGACCTTCTGCTCCTATTAATTCAACAGTAATTGAGGGAACTCAGCTCATATCAGGTTAGGACCATTAGTTCTCTGTGATGCTCCAGGTGATGGTGTTTCTTCTGTTGCACAAATGTTTCTGGAGCATCCCCAATGCAGGATGGCTGTTGAGCCTGTGCAAGGCAGGCTTGTGCCTTTCAGGTATAATATGGTCCTTTACATTTTTCATCCTTTATTTAAAGACCTATGAGATCATGTATAACAGCAATGTTTTGTCATACCAGTGTATTGGAGTCGGAGTGTGCTGCACCTTCTGGAGGAAAATGCTTTGAGCACCATTGCATCTCTGAGATTCTGGGTTCATCAGGGCATGGTACAGCTGTATAGGCAGCTCCAAATCTCAGATTGTCCTGCCTTCTCCCCCACCTCCTGGCACATTCCCTTATGCCAGAGCCTGTGAAGGGGAGAGCCTTGGGCAGTTTGTTTATGACATGGGAGAGTTCTCCTCTAGTCTTCTATGGAGCTTTGGACCCTGAATTTAATGTAGAGAGACTGTAGTGAAAAGGAGAATCCATCTTTTGACTAATTTGATTTATTGATTGGCACCTTTTATTGTATTTTAAAACAATTTTAATCAGTCATCTTAGAACAACTGTTTGTTTTGGACAATTGCAATTGTTAGAACCTGGAACATGAGAATGAATGAAGATTTTTGTCATGCTTTTAGCCTCCATAAATTTGTTTAGAATTTTATATGTTGTCTTAGTTCTGTTTTTAAAATGATTATTGGTATGTACTGTGTGTACAGATACAAAAGAAAGTTAATAGAGGATTTCTATATATAAACATAATGAATAATATTATAGCTATTAACAGTTTTTAATCAGCTAAGATGTATGATTCTCTCATCACATCTCTTTGTTCTTTCAGTAATGAACATGTCAAAAAGGCTTTTGTTTAGAAGAAATGGGAACTGCTGTTCATATAAATGCTTATAATTTGAATGCAAACAAAGTTATTTTATGCATGAACAAGTGTTCTTGATTGTTCTTTATTGTTGTTCCTTATTTTTCTCATTTTAACGGGAAGTTTCAGTTATCCAGTTAGGAAACAGAAATTATACCATGTGACTTAAGTGGTCAATCACATACCACAGTCAACCAACACTCAAGATGAATAGCTAACGAATAGAGCCCTACCAAATTCATGGTTCATTTTGACCAATTTCACGGTCATAGGGTTTTAAAAATAGTCAATTTCATGGTTTGACATCTGAAATTTCATGGTGTAACTGTGGGGGTCCTGAGCTAAGAGAGAGTTGTGAGGAGTCATGGGGTTGCCACGCTCACTTCTGTTCTCCCTTTAGACCTAGACTCTGGAGTACCCATAGAACTTCCTGCGCTGGGAGAGATTCCCAGGGGTGGGTCTGATCTCCCTCAGCCCCCAAGAGTGGCCAAGCAAAGGAAGAAGTCCCGCCCCTCCCCAGTCTCACTGGAAGTAGCAGCTGGGGCCTGGTGCATGGTAGGAGCCTCCAGCCTCAATCTAAAAAAACTAGATTTTATAGAGGAGATCTGATTTCATGCTCTGTGTTGTTTTTCATGGCCATGAATTTGGTAGGATCCTATTCATGAGCAGTCCATATTTATTTTTTTAGTAGCAGGTATAGTTGGTTTTTAGTCTAGACATCTAATGTACTGTACTCTAATGGGTTCTTTGGCATTAGATCTTCTGAAGTTCCCTTTCTCCAAAATATATCAAGCTAGTTCCTTTGACATTTGATCATTTCCTTTGACATTTGATTCACCATGATACAGTATCAACAAGCACATCTAATTTATTGCAACTTGTTTCAGAAGACTTATAGATAAGAAGAGAATGGGGAGGGGAATCAGAGGATACTCGAAGGAACTCTCTGTTGGACTTAGTACAAATTGCTAGTCCAGGAAAAATACAAATTATTTCAAGGCTAAAAATAGTTAAAAAAACCAAAATTGCTGAGAGGCAGTTTTGAAAACAAAAATCAAATGCAGGAAGAAAGAAGTAGGAGCAGCCGGGGCGGTTTTTCAGCTGAAACTGATAAATGCGAGAACAGAGGCACCGAATAGCTGCAAAGTGAACATGCAGTACAAATACAATAGCCAGGAAGAGGTGGTGTGAATTTTGTAATCCCCAAAATAGTCTTATAAAAATAAACATTATTTTATAATTATTTGGCATTAACCCATGTAGCTTTCATGTAACAAAACCAACCACCTCTGGGATATCATGGTGTCAATATTGATTTGTTTTCATAGAATCATAGAATCATAAAGCTGGAAGAGACCTCAGAGGTCATCAAATCCAGCCCCCTGCCCAAGGCAGGACCAATCCCAACTACAACATCTTCACTTCATCATCTCATGAAGTTATAACAAGATCTAAGAATTAGAAATATCATGACTTTCCAGTAAACAGTTGGCAAGTCTCTTCACATCTCAGCCCACAGGTTGAAAACTGTTGCTTTGTAGCACTATTGAAGAGGATGCCGTTTTTTGAATATATTGTAAACAGGGGCTGAACTACTGCTTGCAATCAGCCAGCTAAAAGAAGAGAGCAGCCCTGGCTGTGGGTATGCTGACTCAAATTGTTTAGCCCTGCAAGATAATTAACTGTTGACATGTAAATACAGCTCATGCCGGGACGGGGAAGGAATCCGGGGTGTGGTTATGTAAATCCAATTCAGCCAGGGCTGATGGAGGATCGGTTGTTAGAATGGAATGTGGTGTATTGTAACTAATTGGCTGTTGTGGGGTCACTAACCATGCTACCCCAAAATGTAGGAACTGTAAAATATGACACAAGTGCTTGCAGGAGAGACACCATCATTGTAAGGGGTCTCAGATAAACAAGCCTCCCCTTTCCTTGAGCTGAGTGAACTGAGTTGGAGGGAAAGGGCTTGAGCCAGCCTGCTTTGTGCCTGCCAGCTGTGCGCTGTAAGACTGGTTCAACCTGCCTCTTTCCCTCTCCTTGTTCTAAGGATAGACCTAAAGCAGACTCCATTAGGAGTCTTTTTGCTATTCCAGTGGAAGCTGAAATCTTTTGCCAGTATAGGTGGTGGCTAAAGAGTTGAAATCACTAAAGGTACGTCTAGACTACATGGCTCCGTCACCGGAGCCATGTAAAATAGTTTACTCGGCATAGTCAAAGACGTGGGGATTTAAATAATTATTTAAATCCCCGCTTCATTAAAATAAAAATGGCCACCGCGCTGTGCCGACAATCAGCTGATCCGGCACAGCGCGGCAGTCTAGACGCGGCGCGGTCGACAAGGGAAGCCTTTGTCGACCACTCCGGTATGCCTCGTGACTATGCCGAATAAACTGTTTTACGTGGCTCTGTCAACGGAGCCATGTAGTCTAGACACACCCTAAGAACTGAAGTCACTGGTATGGCCTGGAGCCAGACCCATTGCGGCCAGCAGAGTGGCTAGTGGGAATGACTGGTGGCCGGCCGGTAGGAGCAGTGGCATGTGGCCAGCAGAGCGGCTGGTGGGAGCAACCGGTGGGTGGCTGGTAGGGGAAGTGGCAGGCGGTCACCAGGGGGCTGGCAGGAGCGACCCGCCAGCAGCGGCAGCACACAGGTGGCGTCACATCAGGCTGTATGAGGGGAAGTCATCAGGGTGATGTGTCTGGGTCTGCACTGACTGGAGAGAGCTGTAAGTGGGGTGTTTGAAGTGGGGTGTGGAGAAAATTTGGGTATGTGAATGGGACCCTTACATTATTGGACTGGTGAGCCTGAGAGGCAAGGGGCATTGCTCAATCCATTTGAGCTGAGATGGTTACTCATGGGTTGGTTATGAACTCTGGTTATGGTATTTTCCCAAGCTAATGCCATGTGACTTCTCTCGCTCTTTCATTAAAAGTTCTTTTCTATGTTCAGACTCTGTGCTTGCGAGTGGGGAAGCATTGCCTCTCAGAGGTGCCCAGGGGTGTGTGAATTTCCCAGGCTACTGGGTGAGGGCTCGAGCCGGTTGTGTGTGAGATGGATGAAAAGGGACTCCTAGATATTGAACCCAGCTCCAGCTGCTGCCGGCACTACCTGGCAGAAGGGTTACATATTATGTGCAATACCAATGATGACCTAATGAGTCTTAGGAGTTCTGATCCCGGAAAATCATACTAAACAGTTTAAATGCATACAAATCTGCCAACTCTAAAGGGTTGTCATTTTATATCAGTCAAACAAAAGATCAGCTCTACTCAGGTGAAAGATTGGAAAGGGAATGAAGTGACTCCCTGTGGTGCAGATAAAAGTACAAAGATGTGATTTCAAATTGTGAGTCAACAGTTGCTAAAGGGTGATTTTTCCAGGGTAAAAACTAGAAAAGAGACAAAAACTTAATTACTAACAATACATATTACTGGCATTAAAGCAACCAGTATATAACCATTCTCCCCTCTCTTCTTTCCTTTTGGCTTATATGCTTTTACTACCATATCTTTGGTAGATTTCAAAAGCACCAGCAATGTTCATAATTTGTGCACTCTTTCTGGATTCATTTGGGAAAAGTCAAGACATCTCAGAGATGCATAAACCAGGCTCTTTTCAATCCAGTCACATCATGAAAATCAGATTGAATTAATCTCCCATTTTAGTTTTAAATCAGATGCAAGTAAAACTTTGTACAGAAAAATAAATTCACATGCAGCTCTTATTTTTACTGATTATAAAGCGGTTTACTTCAAAAAAAAAAAAAAAAAAGGGGGGGGGCAGCAAAATGAAACAAGCACTTAATCTTGTTAGAAATGTTATATTGCACTTCTACAAAATAAACACTGAAAAATGAATGTTTCATGCAGCATCTGGCAGGTCTAAAAATGTTTTGCTCAGTATGTGTCTGACTGATACCATTTGACATTAATGTAAATTAGGAATAACTTCACTGATGTCAATTGAATTATACTGTTTTGGGAGAGATGACAATGTGACCCAATAAATAGCTGCATGAACAACTCACCAGTAGTTCTCAGGTTACCTTTCCAGCCTATTCTGCCCCTTTCAGGAGTCTGCTTGTCTTGCGTACCCCAAAATTCACTTCACTTAAAAACTACTTGCTTACAAAATCAGACATAAAAATACAATATGTCACAGCACACGAGTAAAGCAAAATTGCTCATTTTCTCTTTTTTACCATATAGTTATAAAATTAAACAATCGGAATATAAATACTGTACTTTCATTTCAGTGTATTGTACATCGAGCAGTTTAAACAAATTGTTGTATGAAATTTTAGTATGCACTGACTTTGCTAGTGCTTTTTATGTAGACTTTTGTAAAATCAGGTCACTATCTAAATGACCTGATGTGCCCCCAGCCTTAGATTGTAAGTTCTTTGGGCCAGAGACTGGCTTTTTGTTCCTAGTACAACCTGGACCTGTGGTAGACTGGGGCCCAAAGGTGCTATGATAATACAAATAGTAATAACATTTTCAAAAGTGATCACAGGCTTTGAACCCACAATCATTGATCTTCTTTGAAAATTTAAATGTAAAGGACTTGGTAAAGACTGCATGGGGAGTAAATGGCGGAGATAGGAAAGAACTCAGGAGAGCTTGCTTTCGCTTCCCACACTAGTTCACCAGACTATGCTGTCCCTTCTTATATTGCTGCCACCTTCTCGAAATGATCTATGCTTCTTTTATAAAGCTGACCCGAGAGCTGGTACAGAGAGAGGGTCCATTGATCAGGACATGATGGTGAATAAAGACAGGCACCGATGGATGTAAGCAGCAGACCACAACTTTATTAACTTAGCACCCCTTCCCAGTGTTACTTGCTCTGTCTCCAAGCACCAGGCATTTGAGAAGGCCCATTGTAGGTGTGACATTGCACCCCATATTCTTTATGGAAACATGCCTATGAATATGACATAACTAAAATATGCTTTATGCAAAATATTTCATGTAATGTATCATTGGAAAGCTTATAATCCACTGCATGTGTATATTCTAGTTGTATTCATGTTCCATTTCTGTATCTGAAACTGGGAATATTGACTGTAAGTTTATTATTTGTTTGTTCATATTGGGAGAAGCCTATTTCCAACTCACCAAAACAACAATGAAGACGCCAGACACAGAGTTAATAGCTCATTAGAAAGAGATAATTGAGTGGGGTAGAACTGTCTTCCTGCAGGTGTGCTACAAAGAGTTATCCATATCACCTGATTCTGGAATACACCTTCAGTTTTGCACTTTTCCACAGAGGTGTTAGGGAATTGAACAAAGGGTTCCCACAGTAGGGAAATTCTTTATAACGCAATTGAAGTCAAGAATTATTATCTTTAGCTGGTTTTAGAGACTACCTCCCTACCCCAAGAGGATACATAAAAACACTCCAAAACAAAAGTGGGATGGAGAACAGTTGGACCCAGGTCAGAAAGGACACTCTGGTCTGCGAAGGACATTACTTGAAATATGAAATAGGGTGAGAAGTTGTTATTTGTAACATGATCTCTTAGTGTATTAGGTTTAGGTGTCGTGTTTTGTTTTATTTTGCTTAGTAACTTACCTTGATATGTCTGCTGTCACTCGCAATGAATTACAGAAGGGGTGGGTAATAATTTTTGACCGGGGGCTACTTCAGAAATTTTTTAAGTGGCCCGGGAAGGGTCGGAGCCTCAAATGAAAGGGATGGGGCCAGGACACTTCCGTGCTTCTCCACCCACAGACCCTGATTGATCTGGGGGTGGAGGAGCACATGAATTCTTTGCCCCTGCCCCTCCAGAGAACCACCAGCAGTTCTGAACAGCTGGTTGTTTCATCTAGGCACCCGCACCCCTGGCGGTGGGAGGAGACGTCACGTGCTCCCCATGGCCCCCAGGTCAATCAGCGTCTGGAGGCGGGGGAAGCATGCAAAGTCTGCTCCCGCCCTGCAAGGGAGTGCCATGTGTTGAGTTACCCACCAGCTGAGCTGAGTGCGGAGCCTCTTGCAGGGCAGGAGGAGACTTTGCATGCTCCCCCTGCCCCCAGGCCAATCAGGGTTTGGGGGCAAGGGGAGCGCATAAAGTCTCCTCCCATCCTGCCTAGTCCTGTAAGGAGCGCACGGCACTGCTCCTTGCGGGGCAGAGGCAGCATGGAGGAGACTTCGCACGCTTCCCCTAGGTCCTGACTGTCCTGAGGTTCAGGGAGCGCCAAGTCTCTTACTACGTGCTCCTCCGTCCATTGGCCTGTGGGTGGGGGAGTGGCAGGACCTCCATGGGCCGGATCAACCCACTTGGCAGCCCTTTTGCCCACCCCGACTTACATCTTACTTTTTATACTTAATAAAATCACTTTTGTTTATGATTTGCCCCAGTGTAAATCATTGTTACTTATGGGGGCAGCGGGGGGGGGGGGAGGGGGGAGGGGGCGGGGAGGGGAAGGGAAGGGCAGGGACAGGACAGCAACTGTTCATATCTCTTTAATTGATAAAGGGGGCAAACAAGTTATCCTGTGGGGAAGGTGAAAATGTATCTACAATCATTGCTTTAAGGGAACTATTGGCATTAATGTTTGTCAGCTCTCAGGCTCCTGACAATGTATCACTATAATTGCTGTTTGAATATATTCCCCTTTGGAGAAAACGTAAAACTGAAATGAATTAATTAGTAATGGCTTCATTATATGCATGTGAAATATATTTATTGCTTATTGTTTATTTGGGGGCTATTGACAATGTTGGCAACTCTTTCTGGTATGCTGAACATTCATCAACACAAGCCCAGTTTATACAGCACATGTGAAGTCTGAAGACATTTCAATTGGGAGTGGGGAAGTTGAGAATAGCAAGAAGTGTATAAAATGTGAGATTTAGCACTAGCGTTACTTGATTTGATAGGACATTTAAACGTAGAAAGAATCTAATTGTCAGCCAGAGGAGGTAGCTGCCTGGAGTGATAAGAAATTAGAGATGTGTTCTCAAAGGAAGCTTGGTGTTAGTGATAGGATAATGTATCTGTGTTGACTGTATACATCTATCTTTATATGAAAATTATATTAGGAGATTCTCTGATCAGACTTTGGCTTCCTTTTCTCCAGTGTCACTAATTTTCCTTTGTTCAAAAATAGCTTGGAGAAATTAACCCTACCAAGGGTTAATTAACCCTACCATGGAGTGTTTTGGCATCCTCCTATATGCAAACTAGGCACAAAGCTTCCAGTCCCATAGTATTTGTTGTCCCTCTATTTACCTGTAGGCATAGATGCACAATAACAAAATAAACCAACTAAATGTATGTATTAACCTTCCTACTTTATATAGTCACTTGTTCTGTTGTGGGATGATAACACAGCAGGGCCTTTCTTAAGCTTTCAGAATAAACATGACTACAAGGCTCAGTTTTTGACCAGAATAAGAACTACCTGAGTGAGTCAGCCAGTTGCAATGGCCACTGTGTTCTTACGACTGTTTCCACTCTGATAAAGCAGAATATGGAGAGACCACCAGTGGGCATATTCGCCTCTCTTTCAACTCTTACAATTCCTGGTTCCTTCCTACCTGGCCTTGCTTCCTTCTGCAGCACTGGTGATAGGAGTGAGGTCCCAATGGACCATTGTTCCACCCCCATTTTTTATAGTCTGATCTGGCTGGCCAACACCTGGGTTCCACTCTGACATGGTTTTGTCTTCGACTTAAAAAAACACTACAGACAACTTAAATAACAGTATATGATGGGATCAGCTCGAAAGCATATGTTCACTTTTCACTTTCAACTGTCACATACTTAAAAATGCTTGAAAGATTTTAATGTAGGGAATATGTCAGACAAGTGGGAATATTATTGTTGAGAGTTTAAAAAAAAGACTCACTTTGGTTCGGCTGTGCAGTAACATATTGGTATATAATGCTGGACAGTTGGTTAATGTATTTTGTCTCTTGTATTCATTACTGTATATATAAATCCAAGGCTGTTCATTTTTCACTGCACTAGCTGAAGGACCCCGAGCAACGGTGGGGAACCTGCGCCCCATCGAGATAATCTGATTGTGGGCTGTGAGACATTTTGCTGATGTTGAGTCTGTAGGCACCGCCCCCCACAACTCCCACTGGCTGTGGTTCTCTGTTCCTAGACAATGGAGCTGTAGGAAGTGGCATCTGCAGGTTGAGGGGCCACAGGGAGGTGCTTGGCTCCTGCTTCCCGCAGCTCCCATTGGCCAGGAACAGAGAACTGCAGCCTTTGGAAACGGTGGGGGATGGTTCCTGTAGATGGTCATTGTCAGCAAAACGTTTCGCAGCTTGCATTCAGGTTACCCTGATGGGCCACAGGTTGACCACCTTTGCATAGATTATTTTGTGTTCTAGCAAAGGTGTTATTAATAAACTCACTGATTAGTTATAATTGCTAAAGCTTCTGCTTACGGTAATAATTTCAGAAACGGTATCTTTCCTGAGGCAAAATCAGGCCAAATGAAATGTCCTTTCACCTGCCAAAATATTAAACACTGACTAATGATAGTTTATGATGCTCAAGACAACAGAGCCAAATTCCATTGCTGGAAAATGATTAAAGAAACTTTAAAAGCTGTGAAACATGCATGGGCATAAATCATACATTGCTTTATGGGAAAGATGGACCATTTGAAATAACATTTAATGGTGAGAGTAGAAGGGCAGTTTTCAGCAAAAGAATTCATGGGACTGAGTTTCTAAATTAGATCATTAATCTTTTTAAAGTTTGCATTTGCCATAGTGTAGTGGTCTGTTGGGCCAAAAACATCCTTAGTGTAACTCCACTGTCTGGAAGAGAAAATTACGTACAACACTGTTAATGAAATGCAGGAGATTTTAATGCCCTCAATTTAAAAATAGAGTCTTTCAAGACACTTAGTTGAATATAAAAATCGGACTCCAATGAATCTGTCACAGGTTTAAGTCTGCACTTGCACTGGTAGTAAAATAAAGAAATGCAGATCTGATTAATTGTTGCCTGGAATTCTTTTGAGCTTGTATCTCTTAAGTCAGAAGTAATAAACATGAATTGCATTATAGAGACTTAAATTTTCAATTGGAGGACAATCCAGAGCTGTGAATAAGTCTGATTATAGAGAGAGAATTACTAGGTGGCTGAGGAAAAACTTAGGTTTCACAGAAGCGGGTTAGTAGTGATTAAAAAATTACATGGGTTTGAACTAAATGGCAAAATAATAGCATTGTTATATGCTGTTTTGTTGTAGCTATGTTGGTCCCAGGATATTATATAAAAGCCCAGGTGATGTCTTGCTAATATCCTTTATTGGACCAACTTCTGTTGGTGAGAGACAAGCTAACATGGAGCTCTTCATCAGAGCTTCTAGAACAGGATGGATGAGAGACATCTCGGTGGTTTTTCTCTCAGAAGAATAATAGGCACTTTGACTGATTGTAGAAGTGTCCCCTGAATGGGTGTGGCATATGTTTTGCTGTTCTGTTCTGGGCTACATTGCACCTGGACATTTCACTGATAATGTGTGTCTTTCTGTTTAAGCATGTTAGTAGTACATATAAATTGCCATCAACGGTGCAGGAAATACTTGGAAAAATGCATGGTGCTATGCCATAGTTGGCTGTCAAGGTTCAAATCCAGGAGAAACCTGAGCAAAGACAAAGTAAGGATATCGTATGTGCCCTGGACATCATATTATTCCCTCGGGTGATGTCATTGTGGTCTGATTCCCCTCCTTACTGTGTTTCCATTTCATAGACACAATTATTTATCCTTCACGCACCTTATTGCTTTGTGGCATCATTATCGACAGTCTGCTCTCTGTTGCCTGATGGCTATCTCCATTATTGAGGCCATCAGAACTTTTGGCCTTTGTTTCCACTACACAGTGGATTGACACTACAGCGATTGATTAACTGGCAATTGATTTATTGCAACTGCTTAGACACAATAAATCAATCTGAGTGCTCTCCTGTCAACTTCAGTACTCCACCAGGATGAGAAGAGTAGTTGGAATCGATGGGAGAGCAGTCCCTGCCAACCTTATCATGAGGAAAACACTGTGGTAAATATGTCGACTTCAGCATATTTGAACTCACAGCATATGTGAAGTTGAGTAGGATAGATTGCTGTGTGTGTGGGGACAGAGGTTAGTGTAGACAAGGCCTTAGTTAAATGAAGCTGTACTACTGACTGTGCTTGCCAGGGTCTCCTGTGTCTGGTGTAATTCACTGGCATGGGGGAAGTGATGAGCAAATCAGCAGCTGCAGGGATTACTGATTACAGATTGCTTCCCCAGTTGTGTTGTTGGCAAGTTTACCTCATTTTAGTTGTGATAACTCCCTGGATTCTTCCTTCTGCTCTTGCACAATATCACACCACCTGCCTGAAGACTGTAGAGGATGATCTCATAGGGACTCCTCCTTTTCTGTGCTCAGTTCTCTGTGAAGTTCAGTAGGAAGTTTTATTCAATAGGGTTGCTTGCATGAGAAAAGTGAACAGGATTTGATTCTGTTCTTGGGAGACACAAAGGGTATGTCTACACTGCACGGCAATTTCGGAATGCTGGATACCCTTAACGAAGGTAAAGGGATGGCTTGAAATAGTGTGTTATTTTGAAATTTGGTGCTGTGTAGATGCATCAAATTTCAAAATAAGCTATTTTGAAATGGATTCAAGATAAGATACGCAATTTGCCTAGTGCAAATTTCGAGTTGTAGATGCACGCAAAGTGTTTATTGAAGTCATATGTATGTCTAGTCATCATCAGCTTTGTTGATGTCATTTTTTTTCTGTGAAAGAATGTTGGGTAACAGTTTTGGGACTTAACTTCCTTTAAACTACTTTCACAGAAACTTCCTTTAAACTACTTTCACAGAGAGTGCTCTTTTGTTGTTTTTTGCCAAGACTTTTTAAAAAAAGAATTTAGTTCAGAACAAAACTTTTCTTCTGATGATGAATCTGTTCTTGCTCCTGTTCAAGACAATAGGAGAGCTGTTATTGGCTTCACGGGGAATGTGATTAGACCCCCAAAGGGGAACATGCCAATTTATAGGAAAATAACTTCAAGGAAGCCGTAGTTGGTGTTCCTCATATGTTTTGTACAGTCACATAAATCTTGAGCTGGAATTACTCCATGTAATTCAGTGCAGGTCAAAATAGCGGGCAAGGCTGTAATATTACAAGGTCATGGTGTCAGATCATTATTTGATTGAGTTTATATCTATGTGTGTGTGTGTGTGTGTGTGTATGGGGGGGGGGAACCCTTGTTCCAGATTCCAGACACTTTTTAGCAATTAAATAAAATTAGTCTAATTAAATTAGGACATGTGGTGTGATGGCTCTTATTTGGAATATAATTTTCTGTCATTATTTACTACAAGGAAACGATGCAAAAATATACATATGTGTCAGTAAGAATATTGTACTCTATACTGGCATCCTTTTTAGCAGCTCTTGAGAACATGCCAACATACTACTCAAAGGAGGTAGTATTGGAAAGACTAAGATATAATTTGATGTTGTACTAATAGGGTAAGATCTTCTGCAGAGATGTGCCTTGAGGGAAAGCAAAATGTCAAGAGTAGCACCTTCAAATAAGAAAAGCATGTTGAGCTGTGATCCTGTCAGATATCTTAGGCTTAGTCCCATCAGCTTAGATCTTATAAAGCTAAGATGTAGAATGGAGGCTTCAAAGAAAATCTGCATACTTCAGAAATAAAGGGGGTTTCTAGCATTCTTTATTCAATTGCTATTGAACCAAAGACACTACATGGCATTCATGGCACTGTGCTGCTGGAGATTCTTTTCTTCAGATGAGACTCTAATTAATACATTGGCTGGTCACTTGTCATTAAGCCTCCTTAGCACTTTTTGTAAGACTAAGAAGTTTATATGTGGTGATTGGCCAAATTCCAACTTAGTTAAATAGGGCCAGATTCTGTGTGGTACAGGATGGATGGGGGCAGGAGGAATAAGGGTGGCTTTAGGTCAACTTTGTGTCCTCCAAATTATGGGTTTGCCTTGTGGTCTACCTAGCTCCCAGTACAATGCAGAGTTTCCTTAGGGATTGCTCTATGTTATGGTATCCTTGTGTGGGAATCAATGGGAGTTTGATCATATATGTAGAATTAGGATCAGTCCTGCAGTCAATAATGAAGAGTTCATGGGAGGCAGCAGCTTTTGGTTTGTTTGTTTGTTTTGGTAGGAGCTGGATCCTTGATAAAGACTCATACATATTTAAAAGCTGGCATTCACTGATGGGGAAACAACAATATAATCAAGGCACAAGAGGATAACATTTAGAATAAAAGTAGAGTCAGCGACAATAGCAAACAGATTTATAGGTTGGAATTGTAGAGACCTTCAGAAAAAAAAGGTAATATTGTAGTAAGGAATGAATTTACCTAGTTCTCTGATCAGGGAAGTACCTTAGGGATCCCTTGTTCCATTCATCTGAAGAAGTGGGTTGTGCCCATGAAAGCTCATGATACTATCTATTTTTTTGGTTAGTCTCTAAGGTGCTACAGGACCTTTCATTGTTTTTAAAGCTTTTTTAGTTACAGACTAACATGGCTACCCCCTGAGACTATGTAATTTACAATCCCTAGAAAAGAATACTTAATTTCTTAATTATTCACAATTAATAAATTATCCGAAGAATTTTGAATGTTCACAGAGTATGTTAAATAAGTGAGAAGCATAGTGAATGCAAAAAACCAAAACCTTCTCTGATGAATTTTATTAACAAGTGAGTTGTTTTCTTAGGGTACGTCTGCACTATTTAGAAGTAACTAGTGCTATTCCAAAATAACTTAGTCCACATCTACACAGCAGGCAGTTATTTTAAAATAGTGTGAAAATACTGTCAAGCTGGAGGACTTCTTACTCTGAGTCCTGTAACCTTCACTGTATGAGTAATAAGGGAAGTTGGAGGAAGAGTGCTCTATTTTGAAATAAGTGCTGTGTAGACACTCCCTATTTCGAAATAAGCTATTTCAAAATAAGATACGCAATTGGTGTAGCTCAATTTGCCTAGCTTATTTTGAGTTAAGCCCTGCAGTGTAGACACCCCCTTTGACATTAAGAGTAGAAAGGATTGTGATGGTTATCGAATCTGACCTCCTGCATAACACAGGATTTTACTCACTAAATCTTGCCGTGAGCCTACTACCTTGATCAACATGCATTTTGAAGGATACTGTATAATAATAATTTAAGTATGTTTATTTTTAAAGACTTGTGTGTTAGCCTATTCTTTAGATTTTTTTTAACCTCGCAAACTAATATTAATTGTGTGTATTGTGGTAAGGTCTAGAGATCTGAGTTAGAACCAGGGCCCATTGTACTCAATATTGTACACATCAGAAAGAAAGACAGCCTGAGAAGTTTAAAATCTAATTTAACACAAGTCACAATGAGTGGGTGTAACTACAGAGGGTGTGGAGAGAGGATAACGACATTAGTAGATAATCAAGTTCTGTGAGAGGAACTGATGGCTCCATGATATTGCCGATAAGATATACGGAATGGAACCAAACGCAGTGGAGTCCATGATACCACAATACAAACAGTCATCCTCCGTTTTTAAATAAATCTAATTAAATAAGTAAACATCAGCCCCTAGCAGTTCTACAAAATACAAAGCTAACTGAAATAGAAAAACATAGCTGGGCTTATAATTATATGTTATAGACAGATACATAATTGGCTGCTAAAGATACGGACACCATGCTGGTTGAGTAGAAGGGAGTCTAAGGTGGAGTCACATACATGCTGAGCAGTTGGAAGAGACAAGTAACGTCTTACTAGATTATGGAGATAGGTGTAAATTGAAATAGGCCACCCTCCACTTAACCTTGTACATCTTTACACTTTCTTCCTGCTAATTGGTAGGTGCTTAGACTTCTGCATGCTCTCACTCATACTGTGACTGGGGGGCCTTAAGTCAATTAACTGAACGCAGGTAATGTATGTGATGGTTCAAGTTATCTTTGATGAATGTGTAACTTAAACCGTCTTACTTTGAGACATTGGTTTAGTTATGGAGGACCCCATGGTCCTCTATGTGGGTTTGCATTTGCAGTTTCCTTTATCGCAGGGATTGATCATGGAATTAGCAATGAGTTTCACCCCTAAAGGCTGTTGATCATTTGTTTGCTTTAAAAAACATTATTGAAATAGCTTTAGCATACAGCCTGGCTACCTAGCTCTTCAAACTGTAACCCTGTCAAGAGCTCAGACAAGGCAAGGAACAATGTGATTCCTTTGAGGTAAATGAATAAATGAAAAAAGGGAACCAAGGCTGATGCAAAGACTGCCATGCCAAAGGAAAATTTATTCTGGTGCGTGCTGGGGGACACTTGAACTGCCACCTCCTTGCAGGGCTCTACTTGGGGAAGACAGTGTGAACTTGTAGCCAGGACTCTGTAAGCAGGCCTACTAGTGGAGACTTTCGTGAAGATATACTGAAGCCTGTATCTTTGGCTGCAATGGACATGAATACTCTTTGGTCACTTTTGGGTTCATTCCATGTGGCTTCTAGTCCTCAGAAGAGTTTGGGTTACTGAATGCATTCACATCAGGTATTACCGTTTCTCTCCACCATGCTTTTGTCATGAACAATATTTGGGTTTGCTTTATATAATATTTCTTTTCTTTTTTTATTTGAAATTTTCCCCACTAGTTCCCTTTGGAAATGCTGTATAGTGTCTTCGAACCATTGAATTGGGGCTGCATCAGTATTTTTGCCATTGATTTGTTTGGTGTCTGAGCTAACATCATTTCTTACTCTTCATTCATCCCAAAGGGATCAATTGAACACTTTATCGAGGTTAAGAAAATCTTTGTTTACAGGACTTCTGTGAATTTCCCATCTAATAATCAGGTAAGTACTGTCAACACCCCTATCTGATGGGAGTAGTTAAAGAAATTACTGAACTCACGTGGTTTTACTTGTTGACTCAAATGTCATCTCTGGAAATGAAACAGAAGACTTCTGAATACACATTGCAATTAGAACCTGGAATTCAATGTGTGTAAGATATGAGCAACACCACTTTGGACACGGAAACATGACTTCTCTCCAATTTGAAGGGACTGGGGGAAAGGTGGCATTTTATCATTAAACATCATTTTAAGGTGAGGTGTTTTTATAAAAGCATACATTTGAATTGGTGCAGTTCTGTGAACCAAAACTGGATCTTTTAGCAAATAAAAGCAATAGTCTTAGAATGTCTCTTGTTTCTTGATGGACAGGATGGAAAATATAAAGTACTGTGAAAATCAAAATGTGTCATGCTTAAAAATCCTACCCATCTGTGAATGAACTGAATCATTCTTAAGTTTCCCATCTGTTTCTTGTTTCCATGTGAATCAACTGCGAGTGAGTAAAATCTACAGTTGCTCAGTTCTTCCTTTGGAAGATTTCCAAACAATAGAGTGAATGCAGTTAAGATTTTCTTTTAAATAAATATATTGCACTTATTTTATAAACCAGATTTCTATTTTAGAGTTGAGGACTAAGTCGCTAATAGTTCGGTGTCTGATCCTTGACTATAAAATGGGTTTTTCAAGACTTGTTTACCTCCTGTGACAAGAAAGACATGACGCCATGTTGTATTTATATATTAAATACAAAGCAGCTGTAGGTGTGTGATGATGATGTTGGATTTTGATGTGAACATGCAGAGCTTTGTTGTGTGTTTGTCCTAAATTTTGTACAAAAGGGACCAAATGAGGTGTCTATTGAAAGTGTGTGCTTTGTCGATTCTGTTTATGCTATTCACATACCTTCATGAAGTTATGAATATTGACTATGTACTGGTATTTCAAGTATTTGCTTCTGAGAGACAGCAACAGGCATCACTCGCCTATTGTGAAGGGTGGCTACTCGAGTGAACAGAACACTTCTTGACAGTGGACTTTAAGGGTACGTCTACACAGCAACATTATTTTGAAATAACTTAGTCCATGTCTACACAGCAGGCAGTTATTTCAAAATAATGTCAAAATACTGTCAATCTGGAGGACTTCTTTCTCCGATTCCTGTAATCCTCATTGTACAAGGAGTTAGGGAAGTTGGAGGAAAAGTGCTCTATTTTGAAATAAGTGCTGTGTAGACACTCCCAATTTCGAAATAAGCTACACAATTGACATAGCTCAATTTGTATAGCTTATTTCAAGTTAAGCCCTGCTGTGTAGAAGCACCCTAAGTGTTGCCAATATACATCTGAGGAATTTTGCAGTCAAGCAGGTAAGCCATGGCTGTTTGCCTAAAAGGGACATGAGCAGGTGTGGCGGCGCGTCGGGGTCCCCCAACTCCTGCACCCCCATAATGGCACGGACAGACTCCACCAGCCAGTAGAATAGAGGGAGTTTATTGCTTCTCCAGGATACAGCACAGCATAGATGTAATCTGGTTACAGAACCGGGCCTAGAATGCCTCAGCCCCCCTTGAGATGGGGGAGACTGGGCTCCTAAATTCCAGCCCCTTTCCCTAGGCCGTCTCCTCCATGATCCCAGACAGAAACTAACTCACTCACTTCCAGCCCTGCCCCCAGCCAGGTCTGGCCTCGCCCCCTTCCTTTCCATTGTTCCGCTCCATGGGAGATACCTGTCTGACGAGTTTCGAAGCCCCCTTGCATAATGACTCATCCCCTGCCCTGCTGGGCCGTGCTGCAGACAGCAGCCAGTGGAGGACACTGACAACCCACTACCCAGCATAGCAACCAGCAAGGTACCCCCACTACGTCACAGCAGGTGACTTGCTCATGTGACAAACTCCATTTTGCGAGGTACCTTCGCACAGAGAGAACAATAGAATTCTCTCCACATGGGAAAGATTATAAAAAGGATCCGGGAGGCTCCTCCATTTGTCTTCACTCCAGCTCATCACTTCAGAAGCATCTTTGCTATGAACAAAGGGCCCCAAAGGACTGATGACTTATCCTACGAAAAGAGGTATTCCAGAGTCTTTTAAGATAGCAGTTTGTTCCATCTCTACCAAGAGCCTGCACCAGGAACTTTGTGGTTGGTGTATGTAATTTTGTTTCCTTTAACAATTCTACTCGGCACCTTTTCTTTCTTTTATAAATAAACCTTTTAGATATTAGATTCTAAATGATTGGCATAGTGTGCTCTTTTGGGTAAGATGTAGGGTATAAATTGACCTGGGAATATGGCTGGTCCTTTGGGATTGGAAGAATCAGTTCGGATTTGATGAGATTGGTTTTCATAACCTCTCATCTGAGTAAGGTGTGGTACTGATTGTGGCACAGGAAAAGATGGAGTGTCTAAGGGGTTGCTTATGTGACTTCTTGCTGGCCAGTGTGGCAGCCAAAGTGCTCTTTGACTGGTTTGGTGCTTTACAGTGAAGAATCCCCAGTTTTGGACTATAAATAGCTCTTTTTCTAAGCAATTTGCTCTCATTTGACTCTCTCAGTGGTCCCCCCAGAAATTACAGAGGGTACTTGGGATTTCAATTGTTTGAACTGCTGAAAGAAGGGATGTATTTTATTGGAGCAGAGAAAAATAGCACAGTAAAAGACAAAATTCATTTTTTACCTGAATATATATTTCAGACCAGTTCATTAAATAACTGATTTTAAGAAGACTGTCTAAACTGTCCTTTTGATTTCAAATCCTTCATTTGATTTACTCTCAGTAAGGGTATTTGCTTAAAATAGAGATGCTCCTAAAATCAAACTACCAAAACTTGAGGCGCAGTTACCTTGAATAATTTAGTTTTTTACATGCGATCTACTCCCTTTCCTTGCATTCTTAGTTTTTATTCTTGTTTCATGTTTATGCAGTTACTCTGAAATATGTGACCATTAAATTTTCAGATATGTCCTATGGATGAGAAAGGGAATTCTGAGTCTCCTCTGACATTGCCTGGTATAATGTTTAAATTCAGTGGAGTCACTCCTGGTTTATAGTCGGTTGTGTAACTGTGAGGAGAATTAGTCCAGTTACCGATCTGTTTTTTTAAAAAAATAGTGTATATAAAATCAGCTTCTGTTTTTGGGACACTGGTTTGGATTTAGCACATTTGAATTTGTTCTTTACTTCCCTAATGACAACATAATTGTACTAGACATTGCTCATCGCTAATCTGTTTTAGCAGCTGAAGTAGCATAATTGTAAAGGTAATGGAAAATTCCAATTCAGCAATTCATTAGAATCAACTCGCTTGGAATTTTTTCTGAATCACATTTGGTATATGGAGTTAATTTTGGGGGTACTATGTACAGATGAATAAGAAGAACACACATTGCATTTAGAACCTGGAATTCAATTTGTGAAGTTATCAGCAGATGCCAGTGGGATGGATGTCTCTCAGATTTTCTGTGGTGCCTTGGAGATGTGTGTTCAGTTTGTAAATATTTAATCACAACATTCAGAGTAATTGGCATAACAGAAGCCCCTCAACAGAAAAGTATGTATTTTGTGATTTTAAGAGTTTGAAACACGTTACATTTTATGATTGATAGAAAAGAACTGTCCTTTATTACAAACAAATAAGCAGTTTCTGGAAGCTTTGATTTTTTTGTTGTCTTTTGAACAAATCTGCCATTGGTTTGAGAGTTGCATGGTAGCAGTGGCAATTTGGTTCCGTAATACTCGTACCTGCTGTTTTTATATTAGAGAGAGAAAGCAATTTTTTTGGTTTATAATGTTTGTTTCCCCCAAATCGCTGATTCCAGCAACTCCTGGAATGACTTAGTTCTAAGTAAACTTTGTTGCACTGGGATAGGTCATAACCCTCTTGGGGCTGTCACCTGATGTGCTGAGACACCACTGAGCCTGCTTCTCTTGACAGCCTGGGGTCCCTGGAACTCTGACTTGCTGAGCTTAGCTCTCCAGCCTACTTCAAGTGAGACATAGGGACAGGTCAAACCCCCCAAGGCTGCAGACAGACTGGATGCAGTACGGTGTGATAGTTTTTCCCAGCACTCAAGTACACAGCCCCCCTGGGGGGGGGCTGAACCCTAAATAAATCTGTCTTGTCTTTTATATAGAGATCTATACAGTGTACACTCAGTGTAATTCATCCTCTTTCTTAATTGAAAGAGATATGCGCAGGTTCCTTGCTTCCCCATGATTTATTACCAAACAAAAGTGATTTTATTAAGTATAAAAAGATAAGACATAGGCCAGACACTTTTCCATCTTAGGCTCAGTCCTTCCCCCAGTTCAGTCTTAGTTGTTTCCAATAGTCATCTTGGGTGGAGTAGCTGGGGAGAACTGATGACCTGGATTACCTTACCCCTCACCCTTAAATAGGATTTGCATAAGGCTGGAGTCCTTTGTTCCTTAGTTTGACCCTTTCCCAGTTTCTCATGGAAAATTACAGAATTCAAGATTGGTTCCAGTATCAGGTGACATAGTCACATGTCCCTGTAGCCATTCTTCATGAACCCAACATTCCCAGGAATGTTAAGCTCTTTTACAGTTCGCTATCTTTTGCTGATGGGACATCAGCTACTGTAGCTTCTTTCATTTTTGTACCTGAAGCATCATCAACGGGTGCGATCCAAAGCTGCAAATATGAAATTATAGGTTCACAGGTCAATATTCCTAATTTAATCTACAGAAATGATACATGAATACAAATGTGAGGTTCATATATTCAGTCCATCATAATCTTTCCAATGATGTAACCTGAGCTATCTTGCATCAAGCACATCTGAATTATGACACTCATATAATATTTTCATAAAGCATATGGAATGCTTCATTATATGCAGACTCCATTTAAAATGCAATACTTAGTCTAGGGGACAAATTGAAAAGTGATGCCTAATTTTAACCATTTGTTTCTAGTCTGCTTTTTTTCTGTGAGTCTAGCTGGTTTTTTTCAAAGTTTGTTCATACTGGTCCTGTGGCTTGACACGCTTGTCTATTTTAGTATGGGAATACCATATGGGCTAAAACAATCATCTGGGAGAAACCTTTAGGGAGGGCTACTGCAATTCAATTGCCAGCAAAAGATAGGATGGTTTGTAAGATGCATTCCAGCTGCAGTACAGCTCCTTTAATTAGAAATCTGCCTATCGTTTTAGCTACTTATTACTATAATGCAGTGCAAAAGTATATTATTCACAAGATTAAAAGAACTTGAAGATTGTGACTAAACTAGTAAAAAGCAACACATTCTTCTTAGTTCAAGTTCAAATAAACCATTGGTCCTCTGGTACAACACAAATGGGCACTGTAAGATTAAGAAAATTTGCTGTGGGTCTAGGATTAGGAGACTATATAATACATTTTATTCTTAATTGTGCCTCATTATGTTGTGTTTCTTTCACAATGTTGTAATTTTATTGTAAAGTTTGGCACGTGAATTTTCTTTATTTACTTAAACACCCTAATCACCACTAACCAAAATAGCTCATCACTAAAAAAAAGTGTTCATTAAACACCTTTTCACTTTTTCATGGTTACATGGATATTTGCACTTCTGTCCCTTTTTTGGCCTCTCTGTGTGCACCTCTTCATGGGCTTAACTTTTCTACAGTGGAATCTGTGGTGTTCCCACCCTTAGATGGGATCCTACTCTGTGGACCAACTATGCTAACTACAAAAGGCCTGACTGGATTGAGGTTTCTTCCCTCCCTTTGGAAGTCATGACCAGTAATGAATAATGTGACTGGACAAGCTTTCTCAAATAGAAGTATTGTTTAATCTTTACAGTAGCAATAAGGCATAATGTAAGAGAGAAAGATTTTAAAACACTGTAAGGTCTACAAGCATTTCTATCTTACCTAAAAGGTCTTGTCTTATGTTGGGATAGAAGGAAGGCTTAACTATTTTAAATCTTCCAGCAGGGTCTGTCTGTTCCCGAACAGCTCCTAACAACTGCCTCATCTCTGATCAGAGTGAGTGTTTGCAACTTATATTTTGGCGCTTGCTTTGGCAAGCAGGTCAGTTAACTCAGCTGAAGCCAGGGAAGAACGTTCTTCATAGTTAGGGCTCAGGAGTTGTCTCTTACCCCTTAGAAACTTTTATCTGGCCTTCCTGATTATTTCCCAGCCACCTGACCTTAAACTAAACCAGCATACGCATATAGTAAAATTTCAATTTCCCAATATAGTCATACAGTAACTATTCCAATAAGCAGCTCACGTACAGAATTAATAAATTATAACAGGTCAGCCGCACATTTTTCACTTGCTTCTCAAGCTACAAGGTGCTTCCAGGAGTATGTGGACAAAAGTATTCATACAGTATCATGGGATTATGCCTTTAACCAACATTCAATTCAGAACCATTAATTCAACATGTATCTGTAGATCAAATTTAGAGGTGAGTCTCGAGAGAATTTTAGTTGGTGTAATGTACATTTTCTGCCAAGCCCCCCCATGTCAATTTGAGACTTAGATATGCTTAGCTATTTACTTCATTCTACACCAAATTAGCAGCATGCAAAAAACCATTCTGGTCCATTTCTGAATTCAATCCTCAGACTCTAAAGGAGGCCGAGTTAGTCTAACTACATGTGGAGGGGTCAGAAAAGTGGAATCAGGAACTTTTAACAGGAGTGTGCAAAACAGTGTAACATTTAAAAAACAAACCAAGATCGACTTCATCTTGCCCCTTCCTACAGCTTCTCAGTTTAAAAAGTTTACACCAGTGCAAGTTCTTTCTGTAACTCACATATTGATTTGTAATTGGGTATGAGTATTTAAGGGAATCACACTTTATGCCATTTTACACATCTCTGAATTTGAGTCTGTTATGTGAAAGTTAACTTATGTTTTACTTCCTCCCCCTTATCTGGATGACATTTATGACAGAGGCTAAAAGAGAATGCAGCATTTGTCCTTCTGATAGGAGAACTATCCAAATTCAGACTGATTGTTACTACTGTTGCCATTGTCTGAATGTTATGGATTATGCCTATCAGATATTTGGTTGAATCAAGTATATTTGTAATTTAAGAGCTACAGATGTATTAAATTTAAAAGAATTCTTGGTAGCAATATGCTTTTTTACCAGAATAGCCTGATGATCATTCTTGCCAGTTTTTCTTGCCTGCAGCATTTTATATCTACTACGAATCTATCACAAGCAATGGCATGAGACCGATCATACTTCATAGAATCACCAAACAAATCTTATAAAATGTGCATACATGTTGAGTTGGAAAAGTAACAGTACTCTATGTATGTTTTTCAGTGTATATTGATGGAATAGAAAACAAAATATACGCTGAGTTGGTCATATTATCTTATAATTTACTAGCAATTACATGAGAGAGATTCTGACACACTGATTCCCAGCTAAGTCTATTTGTCACTATATCAAATGCTGGGAACAATGATAACCAACAAAACTTTAATTTCCCATATTTTTACTTAAGGAATTTTTCAGCTATGTGCAAAGCTCTAAACTGTGCTGATAAATCATAGAATCATCAAAATGTTGGGCAGGATGGGCTCTCGAGAAGGATGGGCTCCTGGACTGTTTTAGGACCAAGTAAACCTCGTCCATCATTAACAGCGGTTTGTCCAATGTGTTTTTAAAAGCTTTCAACAATGGGAACTCAATGACCTCCCTTGGAAGCCTGTTCCAGTTTTTCACTACCCTTATAGATAGTTAGGGGAAAATTTCTAACCTAAATCTCCCTTGCTGCAGATTAAGTGCATTGGTTCTTGCCCTATTGTAGCCCAGTGGGCCATCTTACCTCTATTATAGTCCCTGCTTTGCAATATATTCTGCTTTATTATATTCAGCAGTAACACAAGGAATGTGCAGGTTTGTATCTTGTAAGACATTGGCTTTAGCAGTTAACAGAAGGCTTGAGACCTGTGAACTTTGGCATAGATAAACTTAAGTTATGGGGAACTGGAAATAGAATGTAAAAGAGAGTTTTGTCCATAATGACATCAGCCAACCACAAAACATGAGCTGATGACAGCTTCTGGGAAGTTCTGGATGGCACATCCAACCACAAATGTGCTATGGCACCAAACTGACATATACGATAATGGGGTGAAATCATAGATATACTAACCTATAGAAAAAGGGCAACTTAGCATTGGTAAAGGGAGGAAATACAAACAAGGAAGACCTTTGGAGGGGCCAGAATGATAGCCACTGGTGGAAATGAGGAAGGTGACAGTGATGAGGAAGAGAATGGCCAGCATTTCAGGTTGTTTTGCAAGGGATCAAGGGATGATATAAGTATGGATTTCCAGATGTACTTTCTGTGTTATTTCTATATACCTTCTGAGACAATGTCTGTAACTTTAATAAATCTAAATAAATTATTTATTAGTAAACATAAAAGAGCTCAGATAGTGAGAATGTTGCACCTGTGCATATCGGGGTTCCCAACCATAGAGTAATTGTAATAATTTATCGGGGCCTGATCTTGGGACTAGAACCCATCAGCCCTCACAGTGATAAATGGGAATCTTTGCATCTGGCTATGCTACCTTCAGTGGACATGGAAAACAGTTGAACAGCATCCTCTTTATAACAGCCCTTAATGTATTGGGGGATGTTAGCAGATTAACCCTTAGTTGTCTTTTCTCAATACTAAATATGTCCAGGTTATTTAATCTTTTCCTCATTTTTCAGGTTTTCTAAACCTATTATTTTTGTTATTGTCCTCTGGACTCTCTTCAGTTTGTCCCCATTCTTCCTAAATTGTAGAGCCCAAAATGGGACACAGTACTCCATCTGGGACCTCATCAGTATTGAGTATAGTAGGACAATTACCCCCTGTGTCTTACATGCAACACTTAATACTCTACAGAATCATATTAGCCTTTTGCAGCTGCATCACATTGGTGACTCATTCTTTTTGTGGTCCACTATATCCCCCCCCATCCATTTTGGTGGTACTAGCACCCATACAGTTGTTCCCCATTTTATAGTTATGCAGCTGATTTTTTCCTTCCTCAGCAAGTACTTTACAGTTATCTTAATTGAATTTCATATTGCTGAATTCAGACCAATGCTCCAATCTGTCAGGGTCATAGACTCATAAAATCATAGGGCTGGAAGAGACCTCAGGAGGTCATCAAGTCCAACCCTTTGCTAAAAGCAGGACTATTCCCAACTAAATCAGCCCAGCCAGGACTTAAAAATCTCTCGGAATGGAGATTTCACCACCTCCCTAGGTAACCCAGTCCAGATCATTTTACACTTTAAACCTCTCCTCCAAAATGTTCACAACCCCTCCCAGCTTGGTGTCGGATTTGATAAGCCTACTCTGTACTCCATTATACAAGTCATGAATGCAGGATTGACCTCTGCAGGATCCTACTAGATACATTCTCCCAATTTGACATGAAACCATTGATAACTATTCTCTGCGTACAGTCTTTTAAACCAGTTTGAGGGAAATTGACTGGGTGTGTGGTTTCACAGCAGGCAAAATGTGATTATGGAGGGAAAGGATGCCCAATCAATCAATCTAATTGTTGTTTTATCCCTGAATTTGAAACAATGATTAAACAGATTAAAATAACTATACGTAAATTTATCACTGTGGCTTTTGAAAGCCAATCAAAGTTTGGTGATGAAGCTGTGATGTCCCCCCTCCCCCCACTTTTATAGTAGCCATCACAAAATTGAACTTGCATTTATAGTTTCACTTGAAACAAACCTCAGTTCGTCATGTTCATATGGGTGAATAATTTAATGAGGCTACTAAGCCAATCAACTACGTTTTGAAATCAGTTAATTGACAGGAATAAGTACATATTATTGGAGACTATTTATTATAGCATTTAGCTTTAAAATATGATTAACTGTGCAAGCTATATTGATCATAATACTACTTATAAGATGTTGCAAAAGGCTACTTATATTAGGAGTTTGACAACTGAAACAGAGAGCAACATATTTGCTATAGTATATAACCCAGCTCCCTAAATTAATGGATTGAAGCCTTAGATAAATCGAAAACTCCAAGGGGAGAATATTGGTAATTGACACTACCATTTTTGGCAGAAAAGGACCTGGGGATTACAGTGGGTGACAAACTGGGTACGAATCAACAGTGTGGCCTTGTAGCCAAGAAGGCTAATGGCATATTAGGGTGCATTAGGAGGCGCATTGCCTGCAGATCTAGAGAAATGATTATTCCCCTTTATTCGGCACTGCTGAGGCCATATCTGGAGTATTGTGTCCAATTCTGTCCCCCCCTCCCCCAGTTACAGAAAGGATGTGGACACATTGGAGAGGGTCCAGTGAAGGGCAACAAAAATGATTAGGGGGCTGGAGCAAATGACTTATGAGGAGACGCTGACAGATTTGGGCTGGTTTGGTCTGCAGAAGAGAAGAGTGAAGGGGGATTTTATAGTAGCCTGTAACAACCTGAAGGGAGGTTCCAAAGAGGCTGGAGAGAGGCTGTTCTCAGTAGTGACAGATGGCAGAATGAGGAGCAATGGTCTTAAGTTGCAGTGGGGGAGGTCTAGGTTGGATATTAGGAAAAATGATTTTACTAGGAGGGTGGTGAAGCACTGAAATGGGTTTCCTAGGGAGGTGGTAGAATTTCTATCCCTAGAGGTTTTTACATCACAGCTTGACAAAGCCGTGGCTGGGATGATTTAGTTAGCGTTGGTCCTGCTTTGGCCACGGGGTTGGACTCGATGACCTCCTGAGGTCTCTTCCAGCCTTATGATTCTATGACATAAGGGTAGCTTTTAAATGAATAAGTTTGGGTGATATTTACACTGACTTGGCTGGCTTTCGTCTAGTTTTGACATGATGGTTGCCTTAGTAATCTTGTTATTTAATAACTTTGCTTTCAGCTACTGCTGCATAGGGCAAAGGTGATGTTTTGAACAAAGAATGTATTTAAATTAGAGGAGAATGAAGACACAAAATGTCCTGCCAAAAGCCAGTTAAAGGAAAAACAGGTCCCTTAATATTGAGAAAAGGGTAAGAATGGCCTGTTGAAAATTGCATTATCAGTGATAATAAATCAGTTAAAAACATGGGACTGTGGAGAAAGAGAAAATCCTTTGCAATTCTTCATCTGGGCAGGAGAGGGCACCTTAGAGGTAAGGTTGTGCCCTTTCAGATACAGAATCCGTTTGCTTAGAACAGGGCTACTCAACACGCGGCCTTGAGCTGATTCCCGAGCCACCTGCCTGCCTCATTGCTGGGGCTCCAGCGGTAGCGCTGAGCCACACACCGAGCAGTGCGGCTTTGAGCCAGGCCGCGTGTGAGGGAGCTGCCAGCTGGCGGGAGGGGGGCAGCAAGAGGTGGCGGCAGAGCACACCTGCCGTGTCTGCCACAGTGGCAGCCCCTTCCCACAAGCAGACACGTGAGGCACGGCACTGACACAAGCCGCATCTGCATGTGCGTGGGAGCTGCCAGCCGACGGGGGGGGCCACAGTGGCAAAAGGTATGGCAGAGCATGCCTGCCGCATCTGCCACAGTGGCAGTGCCTCCCCGAGCCAGGCCACATCGATGCATGCGCAGGAGCTGCCAGGGGTGGCAACAGGCACGTGGCAAGGCAGTGGCAGAGCTGGGCAGTGAGGCAGCAAGGCGGTGGCAGAGCCAGGCAGCGAGGCTGGGGTGAGAGAGGTCTGTGCTGGGGCTTGGCTAGGATTACCATACGTTCGTTTTTTCCTGGACATGTCCTTGTTTTTACATGTTAAATTGACGTCCGGACAGGTTTTTTAAAAGGCAACAAATGTCTGGGATTTTTTGCCCTGCAAAGAGGATTGGGGAGGGGTCAGTGGTATGTGCCTTCAGTGGAACCTTTGGAGCCACAAGCCTGGACTATTCACAGCCACTCTGCACATGGGCCCCAGTGCCTGGAGGGAAAAGCGAGTGGTTCTGGTGAGACCCAGCGCGTTACCCTCCACCCCACTATGTTTATGTCCCCTGTGGGAGGGAAAAGGCATTGAATTGGAGCAGGGAGGCTGGGGATACCTGGTTCTAGTGGAGGGGATGGGCACTGAGTTGGAGCGGGAGGGCTGGAGGGTCCCTGGCTTTGAGGGGCGGATGGGTGCATTGGGTTAGAGCAGGGGAGCTTGGGGGGTACCTGGCTCTGGGGGAGGGAAGGGGCATTGGATTGAAGTGGAAGATCTGGAGGGTTCCTGGTTCTGGGGGAGGGCAGGGGCACTGGGATAGAACAGGGAACTGGGTGTTAAAACTTCTGACTTCTTTCCTTTCCTGTAGGTGGGCAGTGGATCTGTTGGTTAGGTTTGGGAGTTCCAGTCTCTGCTCTGTGAGGACTGTGGGAGCTGGTGCTTGGTGTGGCAGGCAGGGGAAAGGAAGGGATTCTGGGAAGCAGGATTTCTGAGTTCCATTTCTAGCCATGCCACTTCTCCGCTCAGTGCCTTTAATTTCACATTGATTGTACTTATATTTAAGTAAATATTATATTGGCAGTTTTTGTTTGATTTGTTAAAATTGTGAAGCCAAAACAAAAAAGTAGTCAATATAATGGTCTTCTGTTGACATGTGTTTTAGTAGTTAAATTCCTGGACTGTCATTGCTCATTAAAAGTGCTGTTATATGGGTGGAAATTGGGTAAATATTGCATTTTATTAAAATCAGCAGAATTGACTTAAATGGGGCCTGCGTGTAGTGTAGTCTTGCCTTAATCTTTGTATTCATGCCTGTCAGTATCAAAGAAGCTATCTGCATATATTTGCAACCCTGCTTAAGTTGCGGTCCTCAGCATGTGCTATGGGTATCATTGTGGCCCCCGGGGCTTCCAAAGTTGAGTAGCCCTGGCTTAGAATGATAATGTGTGATCACTTGTTGCTGAGTATGATCATATTCCATGGGAGCTGTACACCCATATGTGACTGATAAGGCCGATCCTTGAACCCTAAGTTCTATTACAATGAGGACAGATGTTTCCAGGTTTCCAGGTACAGCGAGAGGCTGTTGACCATGACTAGAAGCCAGTTTCCCCTTCCTCCTGTGCCTCTTCTCCTCAGCTGGTCAACAGGCAAATTCAAAATGCAGGGAGCCATTGCGTAGGACTTCTCTCCATTTTGAGCGATCCTGGGCGAGTGTCTCCCAAGTGCCAATGTCAATGTTGCACTTCTTTAAGTTATCCTTTAGCAAGTCCTTATAACACTTCCATTGTCCTCCCACGTTATGGTATACTTCTTTCAGCTGAGAAAGCAAGGCCAGTTTTGGGAGGTGATGGTCTGGCATCTGAACAATGTGACCAGTCCAATGAAGTTGCTGACAGATGATCATTGCCTTGATACTGGTAGTCTTTACTTCTTCCAGAACACTAATGTTAGTGTGCTTGTCTTCCCATTTGATCTTCAAGATCTTACGGAGGCAGCATTGGCGATACTTCTCAAAGACTTTCAAGTGATATCAGTAGGTTGTCCGGGTTTCAGGGTTGTTGGGAGAGCGGCAGCTTGATAGACAAGAAGTTTGGTGTCTGTTTGAATGTCGTGATCTTCAAAAACCCTGTGCCGTAAACAAGCAAAGGCTGCACTGGCACAGCTCAGACGATGTTGGATTTCTACAGGTAGACAAAATGATCAACATTCTCCAGTGCCTCTCTATTGATTTTAATAGATGAGGCATATGGTACCTCATTTGGAGAGGGCTGATGGGGCAGTTTGGTCTTCTTGATGTTGAGGGTGAGATGAAGACATGCATAAGCATCAGCAAACACGTTCAAGATAGTTTGAAGATCTTTCTCAGAAAGGGCAAAAACTGCATTATCATCAGTATACTGAAGTTCCACGATAGATGTGGTAGAAATCTTACTCTTAGCTTTCAGCCTGCTAAGATTTAAACAGCTTTCCATCCATTCTGTAGATGATTTCAATGCCAACTGGAAGCTTCCCAGCAATTAGGTAAAAAATTTCAGATACAGAAGCTGCTTGCTTAGAATAAACTAATTAGAAAAGGGGAACCCCTGAGCATCCATGAACTTCAGATAGTGTTCCTATGGAAATCATGAAAATTGCTTATTGCAAAATGTGTATGACACGGATAAATGTGAGCTGAATGGCTTTAGATTCAAGTTTACTTGGACAGCCCAAAACTTCTCCAAGGACTATGGAGAAGAAAAAAGAGAGTCCACAGACAAGTCCCAAGATTGATATGAAAAAGGCATTGGGCCCAAACATAAGAATTTAGTGTCTGATTTCAGGTCTCAATACCTCTTACTGGATAATTAAAAGGATGCAAAAATGTCAGAGTTTGTTGTCTGTATCTTTCTTAGAGGTGATATAGAAGATAAGAGAACTACATCTTCTTACTTGCCAATATTAGCACTGTTCTGCATTTTGACTGAGTTACGCAATATAATTTGGAGATGAATGTTGTGTAATTCCAGCATACTGTCAATATTTGTTAGGTTGTGGGGTCATTTAGGATTGATGATAGTTTTTCTACAGAACAAACTTCTTTTAAAAAAAGTTTGATTTTGGTGAGGGCAGATTCCACGACTGAAAATCCAGTATTTGTAAGAAACATGAAATTCACCTTTAAACATATATTTAAAGGGAGTTCAACTTAAAGTCATACTTTCTAGAGTGCATGTGTCATGCACACTACAGATTAACAATAGAATATTAATAGCACCTTCTGTTTTTTCAG
Organism: Pelochelys cantorii; assembly: GCA_032595735.1. Classification (NCBI taxonomy): domain Eukaryota; kingdom Metazoa; phylum Chordata; order Testudines; family Trionychidae; genus Pelochelys; species Pelochelys cantorii. Next base: position 19,873,664 of record CM064338.1, read on the forward strand.
TATGGGTTAGTAATGCAGATGTGCCATATATTTAAATCTGTGGGTAGAACAAATTGGGTTGAGAATGTCTATTATGTAGTAATGGAGAAAGTTAATATTCTTTTATCCTTTAAGCTGTGGTCTTAGTGCATCTTTGCTCAGTATTTCTTTATTATTATTAATGAGACCTAATTTAATTGTTAGCATACAGAGAATTGAAAACAGTGTAATTGCATCTAGATCTTGTCTGACTAATAGAAAACTACAAAGTAATGGGTCAGATGTACTCAGAATATCAACATTTTGTGGATTACTTATAGTACAATTGGAGCTATTGTCCAAAAGAAGCACGAGAAAAAGGGAATTTTGAAATACTTAAATAGAATGTTAATTTTGGCACAAGAGAGCAAGTGAAAGGTATATTATGAGGTGGCTTTCAGGGAAAGCAATATGGAGGGTAGAAGGAAGACTGGTGAACTGTTTGAATGGTTAGTTACCCCTGCTGTCAAAAATGTATGTCTTATTTCTAGTCCGAATATGTCTAGCTTCAACTTCCAGTCAATGGATTATGTTACACCTTTCTCTGCTAGACTGAAGAGCCCTTTATTAAGCATTTATTCCCCATACAGACTGTGATCACACCACTCTCTAACCTTCTCTTTGTTAAGCTAAATAGATTTGAGTTCTTTGCTCAACCGCTGTAAAGCTGGTTTTCTAGTCCTTTTACTCATTCTCACGTCTCTTCTCTGAAATTTCTCCAGTTTGTCATTATCCTTCTTGAACTGGGTACATGAGAACTGCATACAGTATTCCAGCACCAGTCATACCAGTGCCAAATACAGAGGTGAAATAACCTCCCTACTGCTTCTTGAGATTCCCCTGTTTATGCACCCCAGGACTGCATTAACTCTTTTGGATACGGCATAACATTAGAAGCTCCTGTTCAGCTGATTATGCACCACAGACCTCAGGTTTCTTGAAGTCATTGCTTCCTAGGAGGAAGTACCCCATCTTCTAAATTACAGCCTAAGTTATTTGCTTCTACATGTACACATTTTACATTGTTTACATGTACCAAGATTACCAAAGTGATCCCAATCTCTCTGTATCACTGACATGTCCTTTTCATTATGTACTGTTCCCTCTAATTTTTGTATCGTCTGCCACCTTTATTAGTGATTATTTTGTTTTCTTTCTGATCATTGGTAAAAATGTTAAATAGCAGAGGGCCAAGAACCAATCCCTGCAGGACCCCACTGGAAGCATACCCATTTGATGACAAGTCCCCATTTATAATTACATTTTGAGACTGATCAGTTAGCCAGTTTTTAATCCCTTCAATATGTGCCATGTTAATTTTCTATCATTCTGTTTTCTAATCAAAATTTTGAATAGTGTCAAGATTAACGCCTTACAGAAATCTAAGTATATTGTGTCAACACTATTACCCTTATCAACCAAACTTTTAATCTCATTAAAATAATCAAGATAATTTGACAGGCTCTATTTTTGATAAACCCATGTTGATTAATATCATTAATTACATTATCTTTCTTTAATTTTATTAATCAAGTCCTGTAGCATCTGCTCCATTATTTTGCCTGGGATTGATGTCAGGCTGACAGGCCTATAATTACTGGGGTCATCCTGTTAACTCTCTTAGAAAATTGGTACAGCTCTTGCTTCTTTGCATTTTTCTGGAGCTTTCACAGTGCTCCACAACTTAATTGAAAATAAGCATTAATAGCTCTCGCATGTCTTTATCAGATTTTTTGTCAGCACTAGTAGTTGCAGACATTTAATTCAGTACTTGGTTGTGGAGGAAGAGGTCACTGTGCAGAGGGGGTTAAAACTGGATTCCATCATTTTTTAGAATAATATTAATTTAAAATAGGGAAATTTGGTTTTGTTAAATGAAAAAAAAAAACCAGACTTAAAAATATCCAATTCTAGCACCTCAGGGATTTGGAATAGGAAATTAAAATGTGTTAGGGATAGTAGTCCTGACGACAGAGAAGTACCTTTTGCTGCCTTCATAAAAATTCCATTGAGATATGACCAGTTCGAAAGTCTCAGATAATCAGTGTTTGCACCTATAAAATACAATTTGTTATATGGTTGACCATGTTTTCCTGAAAATTCTAACTCTTGCGAGGCTGCACTGGAATTCTCCCCACCCCCCATGTCCCACTGAGCCTCTTACATAATTTCAAACAGTTGCACTGAGCTGTAAGACCAAGATCTCGCAAGCAAAATGCATCTTCCTCACCTGCTCTTGCTGTGTTTGGCCAAAGTGCATTTTGGTGGGGGTGGGAGGGGAAAGGAGGGAGAAGCAGTGGATTGAGAACCAGGACTGGATAACCCCGGCATTTACCTTTCACAGATACACTGAATCTGGGGATTGGAGGAAATGCCTGTGATCATATTATTAAAGACTGTTTTGTGCATACACTTCAGAGGATATAAAGTTGTATAATCTGCTTCAATGCTGATACAATGCTTGACATTCCAACTTGAATATATTTTTAATGTAGATTTTTTTACATACAGTAAAAAAAATCAACATAATCTCTCTGGTACAAACAAGATCTGTTGCTTCCATATGACATGGGAGCATACCTCTGTGGCCTTAGCCATTATGTGATTTGCTTAGTCTGAAAAATGTACTTTCAATGTAGTTTTTTGTATGGAATACCTATGCATGTTTGAATGTGTGCGCACATGCCTGTCTCTATGGGTGTGTGTGTGTGTGTGTGTGTGTGTGTGTGTGTGTGTGTGGGTGTGTGTGTGTAAAAGTAAATTTGGGATTGACAAGCGTTGAGTCTAAATTCAGGCTAGTGCAATTTGAATCTTCTCTCTCCTCTGACATGAGATTGATACTGAAAAACACTGGCAGACATCTCGCTGACACACTGAAAATGTAGGACTCCAAACCCTGATTCTTACATTTACGTACACACGGAGACATTACATAGCGTATATCTGAGGCATTGATCGCTATAGCATTGAAGTGAATGCATATATAAAAAAGACGGAAATAGTGTATGTTTGTGTGTGTGTAAAATGTGGGGAGTGGGCAATCAGAATGTAATGTAAAAAAACCCTTTGCTGTTTTAGTGCAGTTCATTGACAATTTCATGCTCAATTTATGATCTGGAATTAAATAAATATTTCACTACCTCATAACAGGGTTAATATCACTACAGATTTTTTTTAATTTGTCAAGAAAAAATAATTTCAAAGATCTTTAGCTGGACAGCTGTAAGGGACAAGAAAATATTTTCTATTAGGGTGTTACATTATTAAGCCAGAATTTCAGATTCATGGGCTGACAGAGCTCTTGTCCTGGGAAATCAGGAGCATTATTCTTTTGGTTTACACTACTCTGGCTCTGAAATAATTGAATGCCTTTGTGCAATCTGCAACATCACTGAAGTGAAAAGTGTTTTGCAGTGAGAATGACAACTTTATCTAATTTTATTTCTTCAAAAGACAAGAGCATATTGTCTAACATATTGCCCAGATAAGCTTCATCAGCAGGAGTAGCATAAACAATTCTCTTTCGCTTGAAAATTGGTTGAATTCATTGCCTCATTCCAGTAACCGAAAAGCACAGTAGTCAATTCAAATATCTTGCAGCTGAATGTTTTGGTCATTGTGAAGTCTACTTTGCCCATCTCACATTAAAGATAGTAATTATTCTGAAGATGTTGTAGACAGTGAAACTTCAAATGTTATACTGATGTTTGGTATTTTTAGTACTTTTTAACATTATGTAGGATAGAGTACAATAAACTCGGTACATAGATAATCAAGATATTATTTAAGCAGTTTTTGGGGAAGATACCTGGGTGGCTCATAGATTTGAACAAGCATTTTTTGTCCTTCATTTTCCTCTTAATTGACATGTTTTACCTCCCTGATTTTGTCATTTCTGAGGAGTATTGTTTTGGAAAGAAATTCTTTGGGGAATAGCATTTGTGTCGGAAAATGTTAATGATGGTAGAGGTGCCGAGAGGAGGACTGCAAAATGTTTATGCCTGGTCTTATTTATCATTTTCCCTGATGACTAGTGAAATTCACTGAAGGAAATAAATTGGGAAGTGTTGAAAACACTATGGAGTTCAGGAAAAAATAATCAAAGGAGTAGAGGGAAGCTTAAAGGAAATCAGAGAAATTACAAAATGAAATGTAGCTTGGAACAATTCAAGCTAATACATCTAGTGAAAAAGCAGTATAAATACAGATATACATGGGGAGAAGGAAACCTGAAAATCAGTTATGCCAGAAGTGATCTAAGGGTGACGGACAACTACATTTTAAATATATATTCTCAGTGTAAGGTTTCAACAACAAAAAGCCACTGTGATTTTGGACTGATTGTGCAGAAACATCCCTCTTCCTCTGGCTGGTAAAACTGCATCTGGCATACTGAATTAATCACTGGTCACCTCATTGCTACAACATACAGATAAACTGGGAGAGTTCTCAGAGAAGTGGTAAAAATGAGAAGTCAGAGATGATGTAGGAGGAAATATTCAGGCCTGGCCAAAAGAGTTTGCGGGGCCTAAGGTGACATGTTGTGGTTGGCTGCCCCAACTGGCTGGGCAGCTCCCCGCCAGGGCAGTGAGTGAGCAGCCGGGCAGGTGGGTGCCAGGCAGTGCGGGGCCCTGAAGGTGTGGGGCCCAAGGCAACTGCCTTGCTTGCCTTGCCCTAAGGCTAGGCATGGAAATATTTAAATAAAGGAATATAACACATGTTGTTTGCCTGAGTGCCAGTATGTTGAGCCCTAATGATGTAGGAATTTCTGAAGGGTAATGGTATAGAAGAATAGAACTCAGAGGTCTATCATGAAATTTAAAAAAAAGAAAAAAATTCTAAGTATCATGAAAATTTACTGAAAAGTAAGTTAGAGAAGATTGGAATATTTTTCTCATTGAAGTCTCATTGCCTGGAACATTTTAAAAACATTTAAGTACTAAACTAGACTAACTCTAGACCAGTGGTTCTCAACTTGTTTCAGTCCACGGACCACCAGGCCAATCAAAAAATTTTCGTGGACCACCTCCTTTTTGAGACATGATAAAAAAGAGCAGAAAACAAACATTTTGGTTTGAAATGTATTTCTTACTAACAGATTTTTGGATTCTCTTCTCACTGACAAGCGTTTCAATGTTTGGAGTGGTACTTGATAATGCACAACGAATATCGCTTTCCACTGCAAGCCGATTCCTCTGTTTGGACTTAATGCGCAACAAACACGAAAATCCAGTCTCACACATATAAGTTGATGCAAATGGCAAAAGAAATCTGACTGCGTGTGCTGACAGATTTGGGTAACTCCCAGTCACGCTGGCCCAAAATTTCTCTATGGTAGACTGCTAGTACACGTCTTGAGCCGCAAAATCATTTTTCAGATCCAAGAATTCCTCCTGCAGATCCTCTGGAACACTATTACCATCTGTTGTAAATGGATTCCTGATGAAAAGTAATCCACCCCTTGTCCTGTCCACCGCTGAAAAGTATCATTGGAATTCATCTTGGAGCTTCTGTAAATGATCGAGAATTTGCGTCCGAATGGCTTCCTTTTCCCCGAGCATGGCATCCACATATGGAAATTGAACCAAATTATTGCCTTCGACTCTTACAATCCAGAGTTCCAATTTGTCAAGAAAAGCCTTGATGATGCTTTGGTGAGAGAACAGATTTGCACCTTTCCCTTGCAGCTAAAGATTCAGTTTGTTCAAGATTCCAAAAATATCGACAAGATACCCAAGTTCTAAATTTGACTGCATCAGCGCATTTCAGAATTCCTCTTTCCCTTGAGCCTGGAGAAATAAATCCAACTCCTCTCTCAATTGAAAAACTCTGTTGAGTACATTCCCTGCTGACAACCATCATACAGAAGTGTAGAACAGCAACACATCAAAGTCGGAACCCATGTCCAAGCAAAATCTTTTGAACAGCCTGGTGTTCGGAGCCGATGATTTGATGTGATTCACCACTTTCACCAACGCTTTAAAAACAGCGTTCAGTTGATCAGGCAATGTTTTTTACTCCAAAGCTCCCCTATGAATGAAGCAATGAACTCCGGTTACCATTGGAGCGCGCTGTTTCACCAGCATTTGGAAGCCCGATCTTGAGCCCAGCATTGCAAGTGCACCATCAGTGGCGACACCCACAGGATTTACCCAATCCAGACCATGTACTTCAAAGAAATTGTTAACAATTTCCATCACATCCTGAGCCTATGTGGTGGTATCAAGAGTCTTACAAAAAAGAAACTCGTCTTCGAAATCTCCCTCAACCATGTATCGTGCAAACACCAATAGCTGAGAGCACAATGCGACGTTGGTCGATTCATCCAATGGTATGGCAAACAATGGAGACTTCTTTATTTCATCCACAACTTATTCACTGATGTTGTGTGATATCTCATTTATCCGTCTCGATACTGTGTCGTTAGAGACAGATATATCATTCAGCTTCCTTGCTGCTTCCTCACCAAGAACAAGCCGCACCATCTCTTTTGCATAGGAGAGCACAAGTTGCTCTACAATGGTATGAGGCTTCTTGGCCTGTGCAACTTTGTATGCAACAATGTAGGAAGCGCGCACTGCATTGTTTGTCTTATTATCGAATGCACTTGTTGAGTCGAGGTGCTACTGTTTCAGACCTGATAACTGCCGCTCAAAATAATCTTCATCCTTTTGCAACAAGTTGGAGTGACACTTTTTGAGATGGAGTTTCAGATTAGCCGGCTTCATTGAGTCTTTCCCCAAGACTTTGAAACAAATAACACATTGTGGCAAATCCACGCCCTCTTTTTCTTGACAAGTGAAACCGAATTTGATGTAGTTCTCTGAATACTTGTGCTTGACATTTCTTCCTGTCGTTGCCATTATAAACAAACTACACCACACCTGTAAAACAGCACATGTAGCACAGGATGAATGACACAGCAACCGCTCAGCACAACAGCAGCAGCTACACTGACGCTCAGAGTCTTAGACGGAAGTTACTGGCAATACAATGCGGTTGCGTCCTAGGTGACGCTATAGATGATATGCCGCGTGCTTGTGAACATGGCGTAAAACAGCCTAATGGCGGCGCCTGCTCACGCCGTGTGACTTTGGACAATGTTCCTGTGGACCACCGAAAAAGTCACCATGGACCATCAGTTGAGAACCACAGCTCCAGACTATAATACAGGGGGAAAAATGCATAGTTCCATGGCTGGTTTTGATAGCTTACTTCAATAGATACTGTCCAACTCTGATATCTGTAAATGTATAGTTTGATTAGCTACCATACTGATGGAGTTCTGAAGACCCCTTTTCTAGATCTGCTACATCAGGAAGAGAAACTCACTTTTAAAAAGTTCCTATTTAAAATGAGAACAATTAAGTTTAGAAAGTAGCTTTTGTCTAATCCAAAGTCTACTGAAGTAAATGATGTAACTTTCCATCAGTTGTAGTCAGCTTTGAAAGACACCCCAAATATATAATATACACACAGTAACTTGGTAGTAATCACTGTTCAAAACAATGTTGTTACACCAAATGACATTAATAACTTGCAGTGGTAAAACTGAACAGATTCCATTAAACATGTCAAGTACAGGTTGAACCTCTGTGGTCCAGGACACTCTGGTCTGGCAACATCCGTGGTCCGACAGATCTGGCAACATTCAATGGCAACGGTGGCTGGGGAGAGAAGCCCAGTGGGGAGGCTGGTGCCACCCTTTCCTCCTCCAGGCCTCACTTGGTCAGGCAAACTCCCTTGTTCAGTACCAGTCAGGTCGCAAGGGTGCCAAACCAGGGAGTTCCAACCTGCAATTGAATATAGTTCTATGGGCATGCTAATCTTATATAGCAAACTTCAGAATACTGAATACAAAAATGAAACCCTATAACACAACTCTCAGTTGAAAACAAACCTGTCTTAACATTCCAAGATGGTTGCATTCATGGAAACGAGACCAACCTAGACAAGCTTTTTTCAAATGTGCATGCCTTTGCTCACAGTGTGCTTTAGATTCTGGATGAGATCCTATGCAATGTATTATGGGTTTTTTGGAAGTTATGTTATCATCTAATTAATGCAACATTAGCGTTTATTTTTAGTTGTTGACTTCTTCTCATGTTGCAAAGATACATGAGCCATGCACTTGTGATTACTTACCACATTCCTGATTGGTTTCTATAAAATCTGCCTCAATTTACATTTGGAAGGTTATCACACTAAAAATATTAACTACATAACTGCTGTGTGCATTTTAAGAACATGATTCCATTGACAGAGTAATTTAATACATATTATAAAGTGCCATTAATGCATGCAGTGCTTTTCAGAATATAAGCATTTCCAGATGATGAAAGATCTCAATTATTTTCTCAAGTTTATATAGTACATATCTTGCACAGTGTTCTCTTTTCTCAGGGGTTTGTAATAGGTTGTTTGCAGGACAAGGGAAAATTGTATCTAGTGTAATTATGGACAGATAATTGAGCAAATGTTATTTTAGAAATTGTGTGTGTCCGTAAGGGAATCTTAATGAGCTGTTATAAATTGGCCAATCCACTAATAGATTTAAAAGCCATGATGGGAAACGACGCAGCAGGATTCCAAAAATCAAATTAGAAGATTGTTTTACGGATGTAGGTGTGCAGGCATAACTAAAAGCACTTACTGTAATCTAGCACATATATGTTCCAACAACTAGGCACATGGTTCTGATCCAAAGTCTGTTGAAGTCATTGACTGAAAAAACAGAACACCATTGAAGTCATAAGAACAGAAGAATGGCCGTACTAGGACAGACCATATAGCCCAGTATCCTATCTTCTGATAGCGGGCTGTGTCGGATGTTTCAACATGAATGATAGAACAGGGCAAATATCGAGTGCTTCTACAGTCCTAGCTTCTGACAGCCAGAGTTTAGGGATATCAGGAGTGTGGGATCACACCCAGACTATCTTGCCTAATAGTTATTGATGGACATATCCTCCATGAATGTTATTGAATTCTTTGGCAGAGTTGACTTTAGTTGGGCCAGGATTTCATCCAGGGGAAAGACTGCCTTTGATTTCACTGGGCTTTGGATCATATAAGGATTATGGATTTTATGCATTCATGTTTTCATTAATCTTCTGCTAACATAAATATTCGTTGACTGGTAAATAGTCCTAATTCACTCAAATTTCTGTGATGATTTCTCTGCCCAATGTGAAAAAAAGTTTACAATCTAAATCAAATATGGATGGAATAGTTCAAGCACAAGAAGGTAGGCTAGCCTCAGTGTGCTTATTAGCAAATGAATGCTTCACAGACTGAGTATTGAGGAGATAAACAAGGTTTTTTTTAAGCTTAGTTCTGTACTTTTAAAAAAATATAAATGGCACATAATAGGGGGCTTATGTTTATTTTTTCTTTATATCAGGAATAAAAAGTCCAGTCTTTCCTGGCTTGCTGGAGGATTTTTTTGAGGTTTGTGAGAGTGTGCATTTTGAGATCCCTCACCTTAACTGAAGGTGTGGTTGCCCTCAGCAGAGATTTTGTTTAGCCCAAGTGTGTGTTAGGCATTGGAGTTACATGAATGCTGACAAAAAACGCTGTAAATAGTCTGAGTAAAAATTCCTTCCCCATGCCATTGCTTAGCTTAAAGTCTCTTGCAACAGCATAACTTCCATACTTTTCCAGGTGCTGTAGTGTCTTCAAGGTAGATGAGAAGTGAATTTTTAATGTTTTATAGAAAAGAGGGTTTATGAAGAAAAAACTTTTCAGGATTTCCTCTTTCTTGCTAAATAAGCAAGTAAAGACATCAATTTTTTCACATTTTCAGGTTTACCTTAAAGGGGATTTGAAAGAGTAGAGGAGGAGCGTGTTTTGTGCACAGGAAGTAAGACAGTGCAATGCAACCATCTTAGTTATTTTAATACTTATTGTACATAAGAACATAAGAATGGCCGTACTGGGTCAGACCAAAGGTCCATCTAGCCCAGTAGCCTGTCTGCTGACAGTGGCCAGCACCAGGTGCCCCGGACAGGGTGGGCCGAAGACACTGATCAATCGATTTGTCTCGTGCCATCCATCTCCAGCCTCTGACAAACAGAGGCCAGGGACACCATTCCTACCCTCTGGCTAATAGCCTTTTATGGACCTAACCTCCATGAATTTATCTAGCTTCTCTTTAAACTCGGTTATAGTTCTAGCCTTCACAGCCTCCTTTGGCAAGGAGTTCCACAGGCTGACTATGCGCCGTGTGAAGAAGAACTTTTGCTTATTAGTTTTAAACCTGCTACCTATTAATTTCATTTGGTGTCCTCTAGTCCTTATATTATGGGAACTAATGAATAACTTTTCTTTATTCACCATCTCCACACCACTCATGATTTTATATACCTCTATCATATCCCCCCTCAGTCTCCTCTTTTCCAAACTGAAAAGTCCCAGTCGCTTTAGCCTCTCCTCATATGAGACCCATTCCAAACCCCTAATCATTTTAGTTGCCCTTTTCTGAACCCTTTCCAAGGCCAAAATATCTTTTTTGAGGTGAGGAGACCACATCTGTACACAGTATTCAAGATGTGGACATACCATAGTTTTATACAGGGGCAGTAAGATATTCTCTGTCTTATTTTCTATCCCTTTCTTAATAATTCCTAATTTCTATTTGCCTTTTTGACTGCCGCAGCACACTGTGTGGACGTTTTCAGAGAACTATCCACAATAACTCCAAGATCTCTTTCCTGATTTGTTGTAGCCAAATTAGCCCCCATCATACTATATGTATAGTTGGGGTTATTTTTTCCAATGTGCATTACTTTACACTTATCCACGTTAAACTTCATTTGCCATTTTGTTGCCCAATCACTTAGTTTGGTGAGATCTTTTTGAAGTTCTTCACAGTCTGCTTCTGTCTTGACTATCTTGAACAGTTTAGTATTATCCGCAAATTTTACTACCTCACTGCTTACCCCTTTCTCTAGATCATTTATGAATAAGTTGAATAGGATTGGTCCTGGGACTGACTCTTGGGGGACACCACTAGTTACCCCTCTCCATTCTAAAAATTTACCATTTATTCCTACCCTTTGTTTCCTGTCTTTTAACCAGTTCTCAATCCATGAAAGGACTTTCCATCTTATCCCATGACAACCTAATTTACACAAGAGCCTTTGGTGAGGGACTTTGTCAAAGGCTTTCTGAAAATCTAAGTATACTATATCTACTGGATCCCCCTTGTCCACATGTTTGTTAACCCCTTCAAAGAACTCTAATAGATTAGTAAGACATGATTTCCCTTTACAGAAACCATGTTGACTTTTGCCCAACAAATTATGTTCTTCTATGTGCCTAACAATTTTATTCTTAACTATTGTTTCGACTAATTTGCCCAGTACCGACGTTAGACTTGCCAGTCTGTAATTGCTGGGATCACCTCTAGAGCCCTTTTTAAATATTGGTGTCACGTTAGCTATCTTCCAGTCAGTAGGTATGGAAGCCGATTTAAAGGATAGATTACAAACCACAGTTAACAGTTCTGCAATTTCCCATTTGAGTTCTTTTAGAACCCTTGGGTGAATGCCAACCGGTCCCGGTGATTTGTTAACGTTAAGTTTTTCTATTTGTTCCAAAACCTCCTCTAATGACACTTCAATCCAGGACATTTCCTCAGATTCATCTCCCACAAAGGACGGTGCAGGTTTGGGAATCTCCCCAACCTCCTCAGCTGTGAAGACTGATGCAAAGAAATCATTTAGCTTCTCCACAATGGCTTTATCATCCTTGATTGCTCCTTTTGTATCTCGATTGTCTAGGGGACCCATTGGTTTTTTAGCAGGCTTCCTGCTTCTAATGTACTTAAAAAACATTTTGCTATTGTTTTTTGAGTTTTTGGCTAGCTGTTCCTCAAAATCTTTTTTTGCTTTTTTTATTACAGTTTTACACTTAATTTGACAGTGTTTATGTTCCTTTCTATTTATCTCACTGGGATTGGACTTCCATTTCTTGAAAGATGCCTTTTTGTCCCTTACTGCTTCTTTTACATGGTGTACCAGTTATCAATGATATAATATGAACAAATGACTTTAGATGCATATATTCTGTATTTAAAACTTAGCACCTTGAAAACCTTTTAATATATTCACATTCCACTAAAAACCTCAGAGCCATGCATAATTAACAAGAAACTCTGGAACTGAAAAGATTACTATAAATTATGGATAGTGGTTATTTATAAAAATAGGTACTTGCACTCGTAAAAACTGGGCAGGAGCAGCTACCTTTGAATTTTAGCATTTGTTGTGGATCAGGTAGATTATTTTTGATATTCTAGTACATATGGAAGAAAGGAGTTACTCCTACTACTTGTGTGACAAATTTGTGACAAGAAATGTGAATTTAACTATTCTCGCTGAATATAAAGCTAATATAGTGGAAAAAATACATAATGTTCAGTGTTAATACTGACGGACCCAGTCACTGAAATTAAAAAATGTAATAAGTCTTTTCTAATTTATTTTAATCACTGGATTGCAGTTGTCTGTAAAATACATCCACTGCTGTTTCGTAAGATGAGCATAGACCGCAAATCCTTTCTTATCCAATACATAAATTCTAGTTTTGTCCATATTTATTAAAAATGGCAATATTCTAATGTCTGTGACCTTTCCTATTTATCTTTAGTATTTGATAATTGTAGTGTAGTTTTTTATGGTTCAGAGTATAACAGTTCATTACAATGCTCTGAGCTGAGCCGAATGTAGTGAACGTTGTCACCCCACCATGCTTTATGAAAATTGGCTTATGAAAATGAATATACATACTCAATGACACTTTATGAAAACAGATAATGTAACATGTCATTTGAAAAGTTGTAATCCCCTGAAACTGTATATCTTATTTGTGTACATGTGTCTTTCTTGTATTGAAGTTAGAAATATTAAGTGGGAATAAGTTTTATTAGTCCATGTAGTCTAGTAAAAGACATTAGTGATACTGTAAGAACTTGATGACTCGGTGATCAAGTCAACAATCTGTTATAAGCCCAAAATGTGGTTGGTTCTATAAAGACATGTTCACCTGATGCTGGAACCCATTTTGGATCTGGTGGTTTTACACTAGGATGGTAAATATAATTTAATTAAACATATAACACTATATAAATTTTATTTTGTATTAAATGAAACAAGGTCTTAGTACCTGATCTTTTGTGCCATATTTATGAAGCTTGACCTCAAAAGTTAGATTTTCTTTCCTGATTCTTTCTTTACATAGAAAAAGCAGCCTTTGATAGCAGCCTTTAATTCAAAACTATTGATGGAGGGTCATGGACTTGACATAAGAAATTTTATTGAAATGTTTTAAGAGATTATAATAAATGTAGGCTTTAACCTATTTTTATTAAATTCAGATCTCATTTTGAGCAGGTTTACCTTTAAAAAGAAAAGTGTATTATAATTTTAAATAACAAAATAAAATCCAATTTTATATCCCCACCACCCAATAAAATAATTATTTTTTTCCACTGTGAATTAGAACTGGTCAAATAATGATTGTTTGGTTGAGTGACCTAATTGAAAAGCCGAGGGAAAAATTGGTTTTGAATCAACCTGAAATTCCTATTTTTTCCAGGCCTTAGCAAAAACGGAAGAAAAAGTTTCAAAGTTGTTTATATTTTATCCTTTTAAAAAAGTTGAATGTAGCTAATTTTCTAACCCAGACATTGTTTTAAAACAGGGGTCTCGCATGCCAGGCTCGGGGGGCCATCTGAGCCTGAGAACTTCCCCAAACTGGTGCACAAAATATTTTGAAAAAGTTATTTAATCAGGCCTGCGCAGCTGTCATCCTGGGGTTGGGAGGTAGGCAGCACACAGGAACTCACCCATGCACGCTGCTCCCAGCAGCATCCAGGCCCCTACCACCCACATAGCCCTGACCACAGAGGGTGTTGCTCGGTCTGGGAAGCTGCACTGGCTGCTTCTGCTGTGATAAGAACTGCACTGGCCAGGGAGCCACCTCAGCTGATGAGCTTCTGCAGCTAGTGGGGCAAGGTGGGTGAGTTTTGCTTTTCAGGCGGTGGCGGGGGATCCCAGTATGAGGACATAGATGTTAGTGTGTGTGTGTGTGTGTGTGTGTGTGTGTGTGTGTTTCACAAGGCATAACGGATCTGCCGACGAAGAGTTCTGGGGTCGGCAGATCCCCGTCTAGACTGCCGCGCTGTGCCGACAATCAGCTGATCGGCACAGAGCGGCGGCCATTTTGATTTAAATGAAGTGGCAATTATTTAAATCACAGTTTCATTTCCCTTTGCCGTCCTGCCTAATCTACATGGCTCTGTCGACGGAGCCATGTAGTCTAGACACACCCTTGTAGTCTATAATGTGCCATAACAGATGCAAACCCTGCAGCCATATCACCACTGCCACCATGATCAATATTCCCCATAACTACGCTGACCATATGTCCTGATTTTTCCGGGACTGTCCCAAATTTAAATGCTCTGTCCTGGTGCCCCATCAAGTAGTAAAATGTCCCAGAAAGCCCTGCCAGACATTTCACTACTTGATGGGCACTAGGACAGAGCATTTAAATCCACTGGGGGCCCTCACAGACATGGGGACACAGGCGCGGCACAGCTGCCTCCTTCCCCTCTCCCCCAACAGGGCACATAGAGCGGCTGGGCCAGCTTCCGGCGGCCCCTCCTTCTCTCCCTCCCTGCCACCGGACTACCTTTGCAGTGCGGGGTCCGGGTCCTTCTTCTCCTTGGAGCCCTGGTAGGAGCTGTGAAGAGCCTGGGATGGGTGCTGCAGGGCAGAGTGCACTTGGGCTCGGCAGGTGCCAGGCCTGGAGCGGAGGCCCCTGTGGTGCTATTTTTAGTGCTGCAGTCAGGGTCCTCGTGGGCAGCCCCGGCTCCAGCAGGAGTCAAGTGGCAGCCGCACGAGGCCCATCCCAGTGAGGCTGCCCCGGCTGGAAGACACCTCGTGCGACTGCTGCTTAACTCCAACTGGAGCTGGGGACCCATGAGGACCCAGACTGTGGCACTAAAAATAACACCATGGGTGGCCTCCACTCCAGTCCTGGCAAGTGGTCCCGCCCCGGGGCTGCGGGGACTTCTGGGACTGGACTGCGGGCTCCAGCCCCTACAAACTGGAAGGCAGAAGGTGAGGGAAGAGGCAGGGGGAGAACTAAAGGGAAGGGGGTGAGGAGAGGAAGGGTCTTGTGCTGAGGGGAGGAGGGGCCAGGGCAGGAGAAGAAAGGGGAAGGCACCAAGGGGCAGGGTGGAGGAGAGACAAATGCCAGGGGGCCAAGATGAGACAATGAGGGAAAGGGCAGGAGGAGGGGGGAAGGGGATGGGAAGGTGTCAGTGGGGATGGGAGAAGGGAGGGGACAGGGTGATGCTGGGAGAGGAGAGGAGAGGGGTAAGTGGAGCAAGAGGAAGGAAGAGGAGCAGGTAGGAGTGAGTGTCCAGAGAAGAAGCATTGAAAGGAGGGGTGGGCATGAGGAAGGCAAGGATGGAGCAAGTCATGTGTGAGGGAGCAGTGGGGCATGAGGAGAACTGGGGCAGAGGGTGGTGAGGGGGTGGGTACCAGGGAGAAAGAGGGCAAGAGCAGTGAGGGAAGGGGGAGGCACCAGGAAGGTGCAGGTTCCAGGGGATTGTGCGGGGTGAAACAGAAGGGCAGATGCGTGGGGGGGGGGGGCAGAACCGGTGACAGAGGAGAGAGGCAGGGCAGGTGGGTAGAGGGAGGTGTTAGGAGAGGGGTGGTGAGGGGTAGCTACAGATGATCAGAGTGGGGCTAGAGGAGGAATGGACACAGGGAGAAGAGAAGGGCTGATGCAGGGGAGGGGGGCAGGTCCCCAAAGGACTGAGGGGAGTGAGAAGGGCAGGAGCCAGGACAGCAGAGGATGGTGAGGGGTGGGGGGGGGCAGCAGGCACCAGGGGAGCATATGGGGTTAGGGGAGGGGAGGAGACATTGCAGCAGAGGGAAAAGGGAGAGGTTTATAAGATATTTATTAATAACTTGGGTGCCACAGTGGCACACATCCGAACAAGTGCACATGAACTCAGTACTGGTGCACAAGACAAAAATTCACTCCGCTCATGGGAGGACAATCTTAGAGGGAAAACTTCCCTCAGCCTCTCCTCCCCCCCCCACCCCCCCCGAGTTAATGCAGTGCAAATTGGGTTAATGCAATTGCAGGATAGTTGCATGGGGGAGCCTGTGGGGGCCAATCTAATCCCTATTGGTAGGAAGATGGTGGGAGGAGTCTTTAGAGGGGTCACACAACACCCTTTACTTCTGATCATGTGTCCATCTTGACCCCAGGAGTACTACCTCCAAGGGTGGGACTTCTTGTGGCAGGGTGCGTGGCTAACCGGGGCCAAGGGGTGTGGCTGATGTGTCCCTAATTTTGGTTCAGAAAATATGTTCACTATACCCATAACACACCTTTCAACATGCATGGGTCCTATACATACATGTCACAATATGTGGTGTACTTCATCCACTGCAGATAATGCCCTAACTACTACTGTATAAGTGAAACCAGGTAACTGGTATACTCTCAAATTAATTTGCATGAAAAATAAGACAAAACACTCTATTTCCTGTGGTGAACACTTTTCACAAAATTATCAGTCCGTATCTGACTTCAATATGCATAACACCTTAAGAACAGGAATTGAGGAACTTACTCAATACAGTGCCTCTATTTATGTCTCATTACAAGAATCTGTAACTTGCTCTTTTTGTTCTGTAACTGCAGAAGTGTTAATTGCCCATTTTATTTTGAATAACTTAAACAACAAATAGTCTAGTGGCATCTTAAAGACTAACAAAACATGTAGATGGTATCATGAGCTTTCGTGGGAAAAATCCACTTCTTCAGATGACTGGAGTATAATATGTCCAGATCCAAGAATAAATAGGGAAGGACAGGAGTTGGGGGAGGGGCAGGAGGGAAAGAGAGACAGTGAGTAGATAGTTCAAATAGTTACAAGAAGCTGTTAAGAACCATTAGCACCTTCATTGTTTGGTTGGTTGATTAAGACATTAAAAGGTGGAAGATAGTATGTGAGCCATCCTATATCCCGATTCATACCATTAGCATAAGAATTAAACTTGTGAATAAAGTTAAGTTCCAATCTTTCTCTATGTATTTGGCTTGTGGAATTGGTCTGAAACAAAATGGTAACTTGGAGATCCATTAATGAGTGTCCAGGAAGATTAAAGTGTTTTCCAACAGGTATTTGTGTATTGCCTTTTTGGATTGTTTTTGTGTATTGCCTTTTCCTGCTGCAATGTAAATTGGCCAAACTGGACAATCTCTATGGGAAAGAATTAATGGACACAAATCAGACATCTGAAAAGGGCAATGTATTCATCGTGTCATGTAGGTCAGGCATATGACTAGATTAAGCTAGATGTGCAGCTTTGGGCACCAGTGTACAAAAAGGTACGCATTCAACAGTCATTTATTCTGTCTTTGCTAAATTGCTACAGAGCGCATTGTAAGGGTTTTCTGAAGAGTTCAATGGAAAACCACAAAGCAAGTGGGAGAGGAAAGAGAGAGAGGTGAACAAAAAAATACAAAAATGAAAGCATGGAGAAAAAAGCGACAACCACCTTCTGTGATGGAGAATGAGAAAGTGATAATTGCAGAATTATGTAGTTAACAACTGATCTCGAGCCAATTTGTAGGTTATCATGAAGGTAGCATTGCAAATCATACCTTCACAAATCATGTGGTGAAAGAGAAAATAAATGAAAGAAACAGGCAGAATGCCATTTGACCTTGGATTTGTAGATCTAATGGCCAATGACAGCTGAGCAGTGTGTTTCATGCCAGCTCAGACCTGAGCAATCTACACAGTCAACAATCAGCTGAGAAGCAGGAGATGTCTTTGTGTCATTCCTTTTTAAGACTATTCACTGTAATATCTGCATTGAGCATTAAATATATTCACAGCAACGAAAGGCTTTAGTTTGACTAACCATGAAGAAATCCTCATGAATCTGCATTTAATAATATACAAATGCCAGGATGCATCACATCAGCCAGCTTTGACTTTCCTCCTAGAATATCATCAACAACTTCACAGTAGTGTAGGCACCTAAACTATCTGCAGAACAATTTCTTTTTTAGGAGTTTGTGGTTAAGCTGAATATTTTGTTCATAGCACCTCATTTTTTCCCCTCCATCACCATTCCAGTCTGCCAGTATAAAAAGCACTGTTCTTTACAGTGGTGTTTGTAGTGTTATTCGTCCCAAGATGTTAGAAAGGCAAGATGAGTGAGGTAATATACATATAATCAGGCCAACTTTATAGGTGAGTGAAACCTGCTTTCTAGGTACACAGAGCCCTGTTTCAGGGCTGGAAAAGGTATTCAGACTGTTACAAGAAAATATAAGGTGGAATAGATGTGTAATGACTTATACTTTTACCATTTATGCAATATAGGCTACTTAGTATGTTTCCCCTTGTATTTAGCAGTGTTTAGTACAGTAGACTTCCGATAATCCGGCACCTTTGGGACCTAGGTGGTGCTGGATTATCGGACATGCCGGAGTACCGGGAGGTATTATAAGGGGGCATACTCCCAATCCAGTACCCCTCCTCTACCCTCCCCCAGAGCCAAACACCTCCTCTCCCTGCTGTAACCCAGTCCCGCTTCTCCCCCAACCTTATTTCCGGGTCCCAAGGCAGCTGCCTGTGCTCAGCGGCCGGCTGCTAGCAAGTGCAGGCTGGACACTGTGTGTGCTGGGGACCATGAGCGGAACAGCGCGGGGCCATGAACGCACATGCGGCTCACAGTGGCCCAGCTGTCAGAGCGGCTGATTGGAGCACTTCTGGGTTCCAGTTGATGCCGGACTATTGGGAGTGCCGGACAACTGGATCCTGGACAATTGGAGTTTTACTGTAGTTCAAAAGTAGGACACATGGTCCAGTAAAAGATATTACTTCTCTCACTTATCTTTCTAACTATAAAACCTGCTTTTTGAAAGTTCTCTTAGCTCAAAATCTGCACAGGTATACACATGCATACAAAGAAAGTGCTACATGTAAATATTTTTGATCTAATAAAAGCTGTTGTGGTGAGTCTAGTGCATGTACTAGAAAATTGTTCAGAAATGACTTCCCAAAGAAAATGGATGTTGTTGGAACTACACTACCCATCAACATTTTACACTTTTCCCTTAACCTGAATTATGTAGCATCAATTTATTGTGGGGCAGATGTGCAGCATATTTACAAACCATCTTTTACACTGTAGGAATCCTGTTGACTTCAGTAGAGTGACTCCTTATTTATACTAATGTCAGTCAGAGAGGAACTGGGTCCTGTACTTTACATAATAAAATAGATCTGCACAATAAGAGCAGACTCTTGACCTCAGAATTGTATTTACTGGCTTCTGTAAAGTGTTGCAACTTTGTTGTGTAAATGTAATTGTGTGTGTTAAGACAGCACACAGAATATATTGCATCTGTAAAATGCCTATGGATATTTCCTAGGAAATATCTAAACTAGCTACCAAAGTAAATTCTCTCTGCTGTGCTGCAACATAATATAATCATATCACTCTCTTCATCTGACTCTTTAGACCTAACTAACACTGGCTGCTTAAGAGGCATTATTAATATTCAGTTCAAATTTAACAATGCAAAACCTTCAGATATTCCTTTACTATTAAAATCAGATGGAAAAACTGGAGTCCATAAAAGTTTATGCACCAGTATAGTTAAGGCTTACTTAAAGGTATGTCAATTTTACTCCAGCCAAAACAAATGCCAATAATGTTGACTGAATACTCATGAGGAACTATATACAGTATATAAAAAACCGATAAGCCAGGTACCTAAAGGTTTTAAACATGTAAATAATTAGGTTCATTTAGATCAATAATTGACAAGACATCCTATAATAAACTTTCCTGAGTTTATTAAATCAAATTGCACTAAGAAATGATAGTATGTTTACGGAAAGGTAATACAAACCACATGGTACCAGTCCTGTCCACTCATGCTGGTTCAGGTTAGTTTACAATCTGTAGATTTTCTTTATACTTCTGTCTGAAGTTTAGCATCATCCACTCAATATTACAATATCATATTCCATTATGTCTACATTTCCTTCTAACAACCTGTTTTTAATGCTACATCTTTATTATACTTTAATTTTGCCAATAACTAAAACAACTTTGACTACTTATAATGAGCATGGGTTCAAACAAGAGCCTCAACCAATCATTTCATTGTCCTTTGTGGACATTTCCACAAAATGATTCATTTGCCGTTGTTTAACATAATTTCTCCTTTAGTCTTTAGTGCTTTTTTTGTGGTTTGGATTTCAACTTTTATAACTTGTTCTAGTCAGACAGGTTCAAGCACAAAAACAACTTTATGAAAGCTGTGAAGATATTTCACAGAATAGTCAAATACTTATATTCTATAATCAACAGAAACTTATGGTATTTGAAGACACATTCACTTTTTAATTCTTTAATGTAACTTGTGAAAGATTCTGGGAGCTCTTCGGCCATGTGGCAATAAGTGGTATCTAAATTATATTAAGCTACTTCCATGCTAGATCAAGTATATTTTGTCCATCACCAGGATGAAAAATTAATATAGATTGGGTACTGCTTAATTTATAGTCTTTGGGCACCTGGCACTTTAGTTTTGATATTCCATGGCGTGAAGGGAACTGTGTTTTTTTTTGTAATGTAGGGATGAAATTCAATAAAGACAAGTGTTATCTACTGTACTTGAGAAGGAAAAATCAAATGCACAACTACAAAATGGGGAATGACTGGCTAGGCAGTAGTACTGTAGAAAAGGATCTGGGGACAGCGGATCACAAATTGAATGGGTCAACAGTGTGATGCTGCTGTGAAAAAAACAGCTGTCATTCTGGGGTGTGTTAACAGGAGTGTCTCACTTCTGTGCACTGGTGAGACCTCAGCTACAATACTATGTGCAGCTTTGGGCATCAGATTTTAAGAAGGGGATAGGCAAATTGCTGCAAGTTCAGTGGAGAGGAATGGAATAAGAAGCTTAGAAAGCATGACCGATGAGGAAAGGTTGAAAGAACTGGGCATGCTTAGCCTAGATAGGAGAAGACTGATGGTGGATGTGGCATAATCTATATAAAAGGTTGTCATAAAGAAGATGGCTTTCAATTGTTCTCCAGGACTACTGAGTGTCTGACGAGATGGAATTGGCTTAGTTTGCTGTAAGACAGATTTAGTATTGTTACTAAGAAACACTTTCTATTTCTAACAATAGTTAAATCCCGTAACAGGTTATTTCCCTCAGCTGAGGTTTATAAGAACATGTTTAGACAAACACCTGGTTTATCTGACCCTGCCTCAGCGAGGGGTGTTGGACTGGACCACCTCCTCAGTTCTCTTCTAGCCAGTGGTGACATGTAGTTGGGCAGTGTGGCGCATGGAAAGTTCTGAAGGGTCATGTGTTCCCAACCCCAATTTCTTAGGACATCTCTGGTGGGGATGCTAGTGACGAACACTGTGTCCATGCAGCGTGGGGAGGGAAGAAGCAGCAAGGTAGCTGACTGCCGGCTGAGCTCCTCCTCACCCACAGGTACGGCTGGATTACCCAATAGGCAGACTAAGCACGTGCTTAGGGCACCAGCAAAGCAGGGGTACCAAAAAAAAAAAAGAGATTTTACAGTATAGTATTGTTTTTATTTTGAATTACATATGGGGGGGCACCATAATCTTTTCAGTGCTTAGGACCTCTAAAGGTCTTAATCCGGCCCTGCCCACAGGGGACTGCTTTGCCTTCCCTGCTGCTGGATTGCCTCTACCTGCATCCCAACTCGCCCTCGCAAATGGTCTGCCACGCAGGCAGCAACGTTGGAACTTCAAAAGCAGGGAAGGGGGAACAGCAGCTGTAAGGGCTGGGGAGAGGACCTCAGCCAGCAGCCAGCTCCCTCCTGCTTCCTCCCTTCCCAGGCTGCAGGAACACAGGGAAAGTGCGACCACCAAGCGGATCATTACTTCTTCACCACTGGACAGCCCCACCAAAGATGTCCAGAGAAATCACAGAGTGGGGATATGTAACCCCACCCCATACTTCCCTATCAGCTCTGCTTCTAACCCTACACTTTTATGATTCTATTTAGAATCTCTCTTCTATTAAAAAACTTTGAGTGAGAACCATTGGAAGCATGAATATATCAATATTTACTAATCTCATGGGTTTGTGTGTTACAGCCAATGATTCCTCAATTTCCCTTGAGAGTTTAATGGGAACCCCCATTTCAGATCACATAAGCATACTATTTTACATGTCGTGCTTACCCAGCATTATGTACATTGGTCGGATATTTTGCTTATGACCAAACTTTTTGGAATCTTCTATCAAAATGAGTTAGAAATGTTTGCATTCTGAGCCTCCCAAATGCACAAATACTGAGGTAGGCATTTCCATGGGCTGATACGGGCTTTAGCATGGTCAAACTAATGTGCCCACACTTATCAGGCCCATGGGAAATTTGATCTCTTAATGTTAGCTTTATTTAAAATGAAAGTTTACAGAACGGTTTGGATTATGAAGCATGGAATGAACTTGTTGCTTTTAAAACTCTCCTTTCCATGTAGAAAGTTGTGGAAAAATTACCACAATTTCATAGCAGTTGTTTACAAGGTTGGTCATAATATCAATATATTGGTTTGCACCATGTTTTAAACCTTTTACCACTCATTTGGTAGGAGAAGCTAAGCCCTTCTACTCACTTATTGGCCACCGGCCAAATAATGAAGACAAATGGCATATGAAATTGTGTGATTTGATTATAGAAGAGCAGCATCTTATGATGTTGGCGGTTTCAGTTTGCCTTCTGCAGAAATATACACACCAACCTCTCATTAATTATGCAGAATAAGATTGGGGAAAAGATAAACTATTTATTGAGATCTCTCTTCAGCAGGTGTGGATGACCGGATGCCAAAAATCTATCATGCTGTTTGTGTACAAGTTTGTAGTGTGACAGCCATACAAAATAAACTATTTCAGACTTCAGGATGAAATTCTCAAATCACAGTGAGCTGCAGTTGTCATCTCCTAATTTTAAATTGTATCTACTACCTTGTGTCTCAAGGAACACCTGAAGCATTCATCAGTCACAAACATTTGCAAGGAATACACAGTGAAGGAAAAATAAAGCAAATCCAATCAGATTGGATGAAGCTCCCAGGCAAATCATAAATTAAGCAGTGATAAGGTCAAGCAGCAGGGTCACTAATTAGATTATTATGGTCATTTTTGATAGTGAGGTGATAGTGCTTGAATAACTTTAATGCTTATCGTTTTTGTTCAACTGATAAGCTATAACACACGGATTATATCACTTGTGTCATTTCTTCACAAGGGTAGGTGGCTAGTACCAGGGCTGGATTAAGATCTTTAGAGGCCCTAAGCACTGAAAAGATTATGGTGCCCCCTCCCATATGTAATTCAAAATAAAACAATACTATACCGTAAAATCTCATTTTTTTTGGTGCCCCTGCTTTGTTGATGCCCTAAGCACGTGCTTAGTCTGCCTATTGGGTAATCCAGCCCTGGCTAGTACACGTTGAGATGATTGACTTTTTTGGGAGGGAAGTCAGTGCACTAGACACAGGATTGTTTTGGCTTTTAGAAGTACAATTCCTTCAGTTAGGCTCTGGATTTTTTTTTAAAATAGCTTTGTATGTAGACACAACCCAGATTTTTATTCTCTGTTAGATGGCCTCTTTCTTCCCAAACAATTTGAACTAACCTCAGTGAGAGAGGGCTGGGGTTGTCTTCTCTCCCTGGGGCAGTTAGTGTACTCACCCTCTTGTCCTGAGCCCCACCCGAGCCTCCCACCCCCAGGTGCCCTTTAAGGAGGGCAGAGGGGAGCTGAAGCTCCATCTGCCCCCATGACACACCTGACTGGTGCTGAACCAGAGAATTTGCCGAATCACAGCAGGTCAATATTGTCTAGCAGCATTACCAACACTGCCGCTGCTTATGGGCTCTTAGAAGACATTTACAGCTAAATTAGAGCTAAATAACAGCACAGAACACTGAGAGTCAGGACTGGTGGCTCTAAACAAACTTTATGGGACCACAGGAAACTTGGCCACATCCATGATAAGTGGACATCCAGCTGACTAAAATCATGTTGGACCATGGAATAAATAGGTGAATTGCATGCTATGAGAAACTAGCTTCCCAGAAGGATTGGTATGCTATTCATTCTTTCCTTTCTATATTCTATTGTTCTGTCTTTAGAAGAATAAATTTGGCCAAGCTTGGTTATTTGGTCTCTTAAACATTTTTATATTCCACTGCAATTGTAGTCAAGAATTGGCTATCTGTTTAACAAGGTGTTTTTTTCAGGAGATTTTCAGATCAGTGCAGTTCAGCAAATTCTTTTCTGAAATGACCATCCCTCATCATAATGTATGGGGAAGAGCGAGTCACAACAAGTGCTGAGATGTTTTTCTGTAACAACAATCCTTCCAAGCTGTCTGTGCAGAGTGCAAAATAAGGTTCTAACTTCCACAAATCAAGGGAAAGCTGAGAGTTAGGTGGCCTGAGGATGTCTTCCCCCTGTAATCTACACTCAAAGGCTATGTCTAGACTGGCAAGATTTTGCGCAAAAGCGGTCGCTTTTGCACAAAAACTTGCCAGCTGTCTACACTGGCCGCTTGAATTTGCGCAAGAGCACTGACATTCTAATGTAAGAAATCAGTGCTTCTTGCGCAAATACTTTGACACTCCCGTTCGGGCAAAAGCCCTCTTGCGCAAATGCTTTTGCGCAAAAGGGCCAGTGTAGACAGGCAGCTAAGACGTTTTGCGCAAAAGCAGGCTAAATGGAAAAAAGCCCTATGGACGCTTGGAGACTCCGTAGCCACAGTCAGCTCCCTGGCACTTCCTGGTAACCCGATCCCCCTTAAAGCAGACGCAGGCTGCTGAGCTCACGCGGCAGGAGCCTTCCTCGCACCTCTGGCCAGAGGTCTGCCACATGGCCCCTGCCATCCAGGAGACACCCTCAAGCACCATGGCAGCTCCGGGGGGGGGGATCAGCTACCCACACCCCCAGCACAGAAGGCCCCTAGGAGCCACAAACTAAGGGCCCCATCCTGGTCCTCGGGGGAGCTGGACAGCCTGCTGGACCTCTGGCAGGAGGAGGAGGCCCTCCAAGACACCTGCTCCCGGCACCGGAATGCGGACATCTTCACCCGCATGGCCCAGGCGCTCGCCCAGCAGGGCCATCCAGCCCGGACCCTCAAGCAAGTCCGGGTGAAAGTCAAGGAGCTGCGCCTAGGCTACGTGCGGGCCAGCGAGGGACAAGGCTCCACCGCTACGACCAGCTCCACGCCATCCTGGGCCAGCCAGCCCCGCAAGCCCCGGAGGTCCCCGTCAACAGCAGCATGCGCCCCCCCGTCACCAGGACAACCGAGGTGGGGGAAGGAGACAGCAGTGCGTCGGAGGATGAGGCCAGCACTGCCACCCAGCAAGCCCCCTCCAGCAGCCCCGACGTCTCCCGCGCATCCTTGGCGGCTGGGGAAGGATCCACCGGTGAGTGTTGCACTTTGCACTCACAAGGGCGGGGGGAGCCAGGCTCCCGGAGGGGGGAGGGCGAGAGCATGTCACTCAGGCCACGTGAGCTGCACGCTGTGTAGCATTAGGCAGTAAGCAGCACATGCAACCACTTGCAGCCTGGTGACCGGGTGGCACGTGGCCGCGGCAAGCAGCTCCAGGGCACGCCTGTGACCGTGCTGCTCACACACATCTGGCGGGACCAGGGTGAAGGGTGGATGCTGGCTGGAACCAGCCAGGGCCCCAGGGACTCAGGCCAGAGCCCGCACCTCCGCAAGGGTGCAGCACGCAGAACGGCACACTGTCCCATGCCTGGCTGTGAGGCACAGCCAGCTGCTCCTGGGAAAACCACAGCGTCACAGCCCTGTGAACGTGGCCCCCACCGAGCCCCTCACCTGCTCCCGATGCCTTGGCTAGCTCCCTGAGGGAAGTCCCCACTGTAGCCACACATGTCCCTGGGCTACGTGTGTGAGGGATAGTGAGGGGGGGAAGTGCTCGGGCCGCCCCTAGGGCCGCCCGACTTTTGCTGCAAGGATGGTACACTCCCCAGTCACTCTCCTGGTTCCGTCCAGGAGATATCCCACGCGATGGGGATCTGAGAGCCCAGACCACATCTGCCAGATGTGCTCCCAGGCACTGTGTGGGGATTCATCTCGCTCCCTGTCAAACACCACTGATTAGCCCAAAGCCTCACAGCCTCCACCACCAGGGAGTTCCACAGGTTAACGCAACACAAGCACCCTCCCACCCTCCACGGGGCCAGGACACAGACCGGTGGTTCCACTACATGGAGGAGGACCCTACTCCGGGGCGGTCCTCTTTGCAAACATACAACATGGGGGGTAGGGGGGGGACCGAGTGGGCCCAAGCCACACTACTGTGGTGTCACCTGGGCTCAGGGGTGGAGAGCATAAGGTGTGGGGACAGTGGCCAGGCTGCCTGACTGACCCATCCTTTCTTCTCTTCCCTGCAGTGGGACCAAGCACAAGCCGGGGACCCTCCAGTCCAGCAGCAGCAGCGGTAGCAGCAGCACCCCCAGCCGCCCAACCACCGAGGCAGAGGCTCCGCCACCGGGACCAGCTCCTTCAGCGCCACATGCAGGCCATCTAGCGCATCGAGGCTGCCATCACTCGGCGCATGGAGGCGGACCTACAGTGGTGCCAGGAGTCCTGGGCCGCCTTCCAGGCCCAGTGTGTGCAGATTGCCGACTCCATTGCCACCCTCACCGCCCACATTGGCCATGCCATGCATTACGGCATGGCCTTGCCCCACGCCCCTGCCATCCCTCCCCTAGCACTGCCCCTGCCCCCTCCTGCAATGGCCCCTCTGCCCCTCCTGCTCCTGCCCCTCCTGCTCCTGCCCCTCCTGCCCATCTCCCCGTGCAGCCTGCCCCCCATGTCCAGGTCCGCCCCCGCAGGAGCGGTCGCAGGGGCCACCCCTCCGAGGAGTAGCTCCTCCCCCTCCCAGTTCAAGGTCTCCTCCCCCCGCCCCCTCCCAGTTCAAGGTTTCCTCTCCCCTCCCCCTCCCAGTTCAAGGTCTCCTCCCCCTCTCCCCCTTGTAAATAAACACATACCAGTTTTTCTGATGAAAACAAAACTGTGTTGTTTATTGTGTTACTCGAGGTAACTTAAATAATTGATTTGAGATGCCAATTAGCCAACTAAATTTCAGAAGATTACAAAATGCGGACACCAAATACCGTACCTATCCCTGGTCGTTCCTTTAGTTGGTCATTGGTTTGTGGCGCATAAATAAATACTGACACTTTAAGTAAAATTTAAACCACAAGACTATATTAACATAGATAACAAACAAGCAAGAAAGGTTAAAACACGAACACAAAGAATATTTACATAGTCTAGACGCAGGGACGATTGTAGTGTTGCTGGCAACCTCAATCCTTTGGTCCTTCCGGGCCTCGGGAGAGGAACTGCCAGGAGTCCCTTGATGGAAGATGATGCCGAAGCTGGCGACCTCAATCCTTTGGTCCTTCCGGGCCTCAGGAGAGGAACTGTCAGGAGTCCCTCGATGGAAGACGATGCTGAAGCTGGCGACCTCAATCCTTTGGTCCTTCCGGGCCTCAGACGAGGAACTGCCAGGAGATCCCTCGAAGACGACAGGAATTGGGTACGCTGACTCGAGCCTTCCGCACGAACCACGAATCCTCTTCCTGTTCTTCGGGACAGCTCGAACAGGCGATGGTGGCCTAAAACCTAGCCTCAACTAAAAGAAAAACCCTAGCTTCATCTGACGCACCCGACGAACATGCACAATGATGGCCGATATGCTTCGAACCGACACTGCCTGACGGAACAGTCACGATGACGATAGCTAATTTAACTACACCTAACTCTGGATCCAATTTATATTGGTAGGTGCAAGCCTTCCGCTTGACCTGACCTGACAGACAAGACTACCAGGAGTCTTCGTACCCAACAAAGCAAGTATAACCAAGTAAATTTACAATTGGGAGTTAAGCGGAGGGGAGGAGGAAGGGTAGGGGATGGGAGGGAGTTGTATGGGGAGACCGAGGCGACCCTACTATGGGGCCTGTGCAAACATGCCCGTCAGGGCCTCTCGGATGCGCACCCCATCCTGGTGCTCCTGGTGGATGGCAGCTGTGTGGGGCTGTTCATAAGTCTGTGCCTCGGCTGCCATCCATGCGGGGAGGAAGGCCTCCCCACTCCGCTCCACAACGTTGTGGAGCACGCAGCACGCGGCCACTACCTCTGTTGCATTCCGCTCACCCATCTCGAGATGGGTGAGCAAATAACGGAAGCAGGCTTTTAAGCGGCCGAAGGCGCATTCCACTTGATTCCGGGCCCGGCTGAGGCGGTCGTTGAACCGGGCCCGGTTCTGGTCCAGCCGCCCCGTGTAGGGCCGCATTAGCCAGGGCAGCAGGGGGTAGGCCGCATCCCCGATGATGCAGATGGGCATAGGCACATCCCCGACAGTCAACTCCCACCAGGGGAAGTAGGTGCCCGCCTCCAGCCTGTGAAACACTCCGGAGTTGCGGAGGATGCGGGCGTCGTGTGCCCTGCCGGACCAGCCAGCATAGACGTCCAGGAAGTGGCCCCGGTGGTTCATGAGGGCCTGGAGAACAATCGAGCAGTACCCCTTCCTGTTTGTGAAATGGGCTGCTCGATGCTCCAGGGCCCGGATGAGGATGTGGGTTGCATCCAGGGCTCCCCCGCAGTTGGGGAACCCGAGGGCAGCGAAGCCGGCCAGCGTAGCGTCCACATCGCGCAGGCGGCTCACTCTCGGGAGCAGGACATCGTTGATGGCGTGGACGACCTGCAGAAGGGTGCATATCACATAAGGTAGAGGTGAGTGTGCGCTCCCTTGGGGCCCCCCCCCGTGATTCCCTCTGTCCTTACGCACACACACACACCACGGCCCCCTCACCCCCTCCCCCCACCAGCAGGCCTGTGCAAGGGAGGGACGGCCCAAACCCCTGGGTGACCCAGCCTGGAGACTTGGCTGCCCCTGGGCATGGAGTGCAGCATCCTCCCCCCACCCCACTCCCCACTCCCCCTGGGACTTACCTCCATAACAATGACACCGACGGTGGATCCGCCCACCCCGAACTGGTGTGCCACCGATTGGTAGCTGTCCAGGGTGGCCAGCTTCCAAAGTGCGATGGCGACCCTCTTCTCGACGGGGATGGGTGCCCACAGCCGGGTGGTGGCTCTCTGGAGCGCAGGGGTGAGCCAGGCACATAGCTCCAGGAACGTCCGCTTTCGCATGCGAAAGTTCCGGAGCCATTGCTGGTCGCCCCATTGCCCCACAACCAGCCGGTCCCACCAGTCGGTGCTGGTGTCCAGTCTCCACAGTGGCCTCTCCACCCTGGGTGGAGATGCTACAGGGATGCCATGGCCTCCCTGGTGAGGGAGTCCAAAGCGATCTGCGCCTCCTGGTCCTGGAACAGGAGGGCACCAGCCTGGAGCAGCAGCTGCAGGCACTCCAAAATGGCCGGCAGTGGCCACCCTGGCTCCATGGCAGACAAAACAAGGCAAAAGAAAAAAAAACCAGGCAAAAGCACTAGGTGGCAAAAGGCAGTGGTGTCCAAAAGGCAGAGGGCAACCACCAAAACTGCTATGGCTGTCAGTCCCTACAAGAGGTCCTAAAGCACGGAGCAGGAGAGAAACGGCTGTCCAGGGAGATCCCTTTAAGCACGTGTCAAAAAGGAGCTCCAGCCCCCGCCCCCGGAAAGGGCTGGTGCCCTTTTGTCCTCTGCAAAATGGTTCCGGGCTTCTGCTTTTGTGCAAAAGTGCGCCGCCAATGTAGATGCGCTTTTGCGCAAAAGCGCATCGTTATAACGATAACTCCTGCCAGTCTAGACGCTCTTTTGCACAAATACTTTTAACGGAAAAACTTTTCCGTTAAAAGTATTTGCGCAAAATCATGCCAGTCTAGACGTAGCCACAAAGTCTATGAACATCAGTGAGTTTATATCCCAATACACTTTATGAAAGCTTGAATGCATTATCATGCAATGCCATAAAAGGCCCACTCAAATGGCAAGATGCAGACGTTTGGAATTTGTCGGCCAGAGGACTGCATTGTTTTCCAGTATCTTTTTGTGGCACTGAAAATAAATATTTTCTCTGTGCTATTTTTGTCATTAGTACTGCAGCTGATCTGGCCTCCTCACTTGTGTCTCAATTCATCAGCTCCATGTTATTCCCCTGTGCGTAACAGCTAAAGGCTCATGTATTTCCTGTGCTGTGCAGAAGGAGAAAATGTAATTCTGCAGACATGAAGCCTTTTCTGGGTCCAGAGAGGCTCCTGGGCCACAGCTGAATCCTTTTTTTATTGGCATTAGCCAGGAAACAGGGCCTCGCTGTGCTAGGTGTAGTACAAACTTTTCTACTATATAGTTGAGAGAGTTTGTGCCTCTGTCTGTCTGTGAGTCTGGTTGTTCAAGAACTCCTCCTAAACATTTAGAGCTAGGACCACCAAATTTGGTGTGCAGCTTCCTTTTATTATAACTTAAAGCAAGGTCAGGGGTTGATTCTTCCAGGGCAAAGGAATGTGCATGGAATATGACTGTTTCTCATCAAATGAAAAGGGAGGACTGTGATAGCAGGGACAGTTTTATACACCAGAATGACCACAGGGGGGCATAAAGCAAGCATGCCTCTGCTGCTCCAACAGCCCTGGAAAACTGCAGAGCAGCTGCTGGCAGAATAAAGCAACCCCCACCACCCTGGACAGCCCAGGTGAGAGGTCTCTGCCACCCTGACAGCCGTGGAGAGCTGCAGAGCAGCCATTGGATGGGCAGCATGGCCCTTGCCAACCTGGACCGGGCCCAGGGAGCAGTTGTTGGCCACCTGCACCTCCTGCACTGAGCTTCCCCCCACACCACCTAACCTCCTGCCCTGACTCCTGCAGCCCCACCTCCTGCCCTGACTCCTCCACTCCCCATACCACCAGCACCCAGCGCTGAACCCCTCACATCCTCACCCCCGACTCCATGCCCTCTAGGACCTGAGCAATACCGGGTAAGTCTTCCAGTAATATAATAAAAACACGATTCTTGTCTTGAAAGCTTTGCAACCTAAATTGAGGGGAAATGTGGCAACAGAAGATATTTTCTACCAGCCTCCCATCCACATACCCTTGGACTACCTCCACTGTGATCAGGGCATATAGAAAAAAGACAAAGAGGCCAGCTAGTAGCTATTTTAATAGGATGTTCCTCTCCCTACAACCACTGCCCATGCAATAAAATAAAATTGGTAGTTAATGAAGATTAAAGTAGGAAGGTGGGAAAGAATCCAGCTGGCAGCTGCAGGGGATTTTGATAGTTTCTATATATGCTATCTATATTAGGGTAAAGGGGAGGGCATATGAATGAGTTTGAAGCTGACAACTGTGCACTGTTTGCTTAAGTCTAAGAATGTGGTTTAGTCCCATTCAAGTCAGTAGGACATAAGCATGTGTGTAAGTGCATTGCTGAATTGGGCACGAAAGGTATGAAACATTTAGAGAGGCTTCTTGTACTGGTACATCAGACTATAGGAATGTCTACTGTTTACTTTAGTCTGGCTTTAAGAATATTTTAAAAAATAGTCCTGCTTGAAACATACAATCTGAAACTAATTTATGTTTTCCTACATCTTTTCTTGGAGGGTAAAATTACATATTATTGCAACCCAGGATATGTGATCTTAGTTCAAAACTGATCCCTCATTGTGTATTCTGAAAGTGTTGGGACTGGAAAAGTTGAGTTAGTGTCACAGAGAGGAAACATACCTGTCGTTTTATCAAGACTGGCAGAAAGATAATGATTATTAAGCTAGCTGATTGCAGAGTCTCTATGCTGAGACAGAAGAAATGGAATTCACAGTACATAGAAGAAGTGTCATATTCATCCAGAAAAAAAAACATGATGAGATTCACAGTAAATAGAAGTGTCATATTCATCCAGAAAAAAAAAACATAATGAGGTTTTGCATGCATTCCTGGGTAGGTCAATTGTATAAAAGTCCTATAACTGTCTGCATAATGCAGGATCAAATCAATATTGAGGCTTGTCTACACTTACCGGGAGATTGGCGCTGTGGGGAATGATCTCCAGGGGGGTTGATTTAGTGGATCTACTGAAGACCCGCTAAACTGACAACACATCATGCTCCCATCGACTCTGGTACTCCACCAGATCAAGAAGAATAAGGAAAATCAATGGGAGAGTTTCTCCTATCAACCCCCCCACAGTGAGGGTGCTGCAGTAGTTCAATAAAGGTACATCTACTCCAGCGATGTGGCTGGAGTAGTTGGACCTTAGTTCGACATTGCTCCCTAGCATAGAACTGGCCTGGCTTTTCTTTCTGCCAGTCTCTTTGAATTCTCTTTGCTTCTACAGGTAATGGTGTATTTTCATTTTTGGCAGGGATTTTTTTGTTTTGTTTTGTTTTGCTGTTGTTGGGATTTTTTTTGTTCTATGTAATGCTGAATAGCCTCATCTCTGGAGACATCTACTTCTTTGTAAGACTCTATACTCGCATAATCTTATTTTCATAATAAAAATGCATTTGTGTAAATGTATTCTTAATGGAACAATTTAGCCAGAGAAGGAGACAGTCCTAAATGTTAAAGCAGTTCATATAAAACACAAAAAATGAATTAAGTTGAAAGGATTAAACCACAGGCAATGAAAGCAAGGAGATGTAGAGTTAGGGTTGCCTTAGGTCATGAATTCACACTGTTATGCTTCAGAATCTCAATTTAGTATGAAAACAGCATGTTGCCACTGTCCTTAAGGTAAGTATAGAACAAAAGGGGTTACCGTTCTGGAAGGAAGTCAGAAGAGGTCTATAAAATCTGTTTTAGGAACTTCTGAAATGCCAAGGCACCACAGTATTTAGATAACCACATAAAGGATAAAGGACTAGATAAAGTGTCTTACTGAGAGAGACTGAAAGAACTCAATCTCTTCAGTTTATTAAAAAGAAGATTGGCAGGTGACTTGATTACAGCACCTTCACAGGGAGGAGATACTGGGTACTAACATGGACTCTTTAAATAGGAAAAAAAAAAAAGCACACCACCACAAATGGCTGAAGCCAGAGAGGGTCAAATTGAAATAAGAACATAAGAACGGCCATACTGGGCCAGACCAAAGGTCCATCTAGCTCAGTAGCCTGTCTGCCAACAGTGGCCAATACCAGATGCCCCAGAGGGAGGGAACACAACAGGTAATCCTCACGTGATCCCTCTCCTGTCACCCATTTTCCGACAAACAGAGGCTGGAGAAACCATTCCTACCTATCCTGGCTAATAGCCATTGATGGACCTAACCTGCATGAATCTATCTAGCTCTTCTTTGAGCCCTGTTAGAGTCCTAGCCTTCACCACGTTCTCTGGCAAAGAGTTTCACAGGTTGACTGTGCACAAAGTGAAGAAAAACTTCCTTTTGTTTGTTTTAAACCTGCTGCCTATTCATTTCATTCGGTGACCCCTAGTTCTTATGTTGTGGGAAAAAGGATCTAACTTTCCTTATTCACTTTTCCCACACCAGTCATGATTTTATAGACCTCTATCATAAGGCACACCTTTTCAACAGGGGAGGCAGAGTTTAAATTCTCAGAGCCCCCCTTACCATTCAGGGCTCCAGATTTCAACCCTGGGGCATTGGGTGCCATGCCTCATGGCTTTAACCTTATGGAGAAGTGCTGGGTCTCCCATGGGTTGGAAGATATTTACTAGAGCTCTGCTCTGGATGGCTCCAGTTGAATGTAAGCTCTAAGTCAAGGCTATTTATTATGGGAACAAAAGACCAAGGGCAGTGGTGAATTCTCCATCTCTTGAGGTCTTCACATCAAGGCTGTATGCCATTCTGGAAGATGTACTGTAGCCACACATGCATTTTTAGGCTCAGTACGGGGGTAATGGAGTGAAATTTACTAGCCTGTGTAATACAGGTCAGACTAGATGATCTAATGGTTCCTTCAGGCCTTAGACTGAATGACTCCATGGGTAATAAAGCAAAACAAAATGGTTTAGTTCCTTGTACTTGTGAGTGTTTTATAATGTATATCATCTATCTAATGCCTGTTGTTGTACTTTGGGTTTGACAGTGGTCAGACAACAGCATATTTTGAGCTGAAGGACATTCTCTGCTTGTAGAATTGTCTATAGGCAGAGACCCATGACTGAAATGCCCTTCTTCTGGCTCCCAATAGTCTATCTGGGCATATTTAGTTTCCGTTTCTCCGGCAGGTGCATTGGTTTCCCAGTATCATGGACGGTGAGGCTAAAAATATGTCAACTAGATAAACAAAGCACATCTATTGAAATGTTGCAAAGCTGCTGTGCAGAATTTCTGCTTGCACAGCTCAACATATGCAACGATTTGTTGAAAATCAAATTAATAGGATATTTCAACGACTGATTTGCTGACAGGCTACTGCTCGAGTTAGTGATAGAATGCTGTACTTACTATCTAATGACAAAAGTAACACTCTTGTGCACCTTGTGTAATTATTTATAGCAATGTGAATGAGAGCAAAGTGGCTGTAGAACTCTATCAAGTCAGAACGGGAGCCTTGTACGCCCATTTTGCAATGGTGCTAATAATGATCCAAAGTACAGGGCAAAAGAGTTGGTCCCTTCCTCTGCTTGGAATTCTGGATGCAGTTTGACAGTTTCAGTGGTGTGATCATCATATATGCTGTATGGTGACAATGATAATAACTTTATTTCGGACCAAGATGTGGAGTGTGTCTCCTAAACCCTTTGTGTGTGTGGGTGTCTAGACTACAGGGTTTTGTCGACAAAACTATACCTGCGTCTACACTACTGCCGAGTTCTGTCGACATAATGTCAACAGAACTCGGCAGTTTTGTCAACGGCGGTAAACCTCATTCTACGAGGAATAACGCCTTTTGTCAACAGAGTTCTGTCGACATAAGGTGTTATTGCATCTACACTGTACTTCGTGTCTACACTCTCATGTCAACAAAGCGGCTTGCTTTGTCGACAGAACTGGATGTAGTCTAGACGCTCTTTGTCGACAGAAGCTTTGTCGACAGTATCTGTCGACAAAAGCCTGTAGTCTAGACGTACCCAGCGTGTATTGAATCCATATTGTTTTGGATCAGATCCAAATCTATATAGATTGCCACCTCTCCTTTCCATAGTCCTGGTTCTGAGGGTAGAAACCTGTGCAGACTCCTACCAACTTAAGTACTGGGTCCAAATATGTACTCGGAGCATTGAATAAAATGCAGTAATACCTAAATCCAGTGCACACTTCTGTAATTAAACCTTGCTTTCTGCACACTTAAGCCAAGAAAACAAATGATAAGGAGGAAAGGGAGTTCCAGTGCCTTTACATATAATCTGTAGCAACTTCTTTCCCGTGATTGCCCCGCACTCTGAACGCCCCAGTTGCCGCACTCTGCGGGAGCGCAGAGCCCGGCTGGCTGCTTGCGTTGCATGTTTGCGTGCCATGGCACAGCTGGGCAGCACCGCGACCAGGAGCGGGACACCTTGGGCATGTCACGAGTGCACCAGGAATAATGCAAGGGGGTGGGGCAGCCACGGCGCGTAGAGTGACGTCACAGAGAGGGGTGGGGCAGGAAAGACAAGGCGGGAGTTACAAAAGGGAAAGGGGCGCAGGAGAAGGGGAGAGATGAAGGAGGCGAGAGAGGATGATCACTGCGAGCGAGTGGCAGGGAGAGTGGCAGGACTCTGCTGGCTTCGGTGAGCTGTCTGCACTGGTCAAGGAGACGTCCGGGAGGGGTGTGGACCTCCCCCAGCTGTAGCTGGGGTAGAAAGTAGCCCAGGGCTACTGGACAGGACCCGTCAACTGGACAGGACCTTGTCTGTGCCTGTGTTAGGGCCCTGGGCTGGGATCTGTGAGAGCGGGTGGGTCTGGGTCCCCCTACCCCACCCGCCAAGTGTGTATTGGAAGTTGAGACTTTAACAGACTGCCGAAGGGGCAGGGTGGCCTGTGAAAAACTCTGAGCAGAGGGCCAATTAGGAACCTGAGTGGGACCCCATGAGAGAGGGGGACTAGCCCGCTCGTTCACAACCCCCATTTGCCACTCTACTGACAAAGGATGTATCCTTGTGGTTCAGAAACTAGCAAAGAAGAACATTGTGGTGTCATATAGTATTGAACCGTGGGCAAGGTTTGTTGCACTAATTCATGCTCCTTAAATAATTGGTATGGATACATTCAGAATGAGACTCTGTTGTATGGGTTTGCCTGTGCAAGTCCTTGAGGATTTTTTTCTAGGGATGTAAAGGGTTAACTAGTTACCCGGTAAGCATGAGCTTTACCAGCATGCTTTCTGAGTAACTGGTTAACAGGTAAAACAAAAGGAAAAAATATGTAGCACTTTAAAGACTAACAGGATAGTTTATTAGGTGATGAGCTTTCGTGGGACAGACCCACTTCTTCAGATCATATTCTGAAGGTGAATTTGCATGACCATATATAACAAAGGAATACAATGAAGAAAGTAAACAAATTATAAACTAACAAATCAGATATTAGAACAGAAGGTGTGGGTGAGGGGCAAGAAAGAGATAAGGAAGGAGGAAATAGCTTATTGTAAGTCAATAAGTGGCTAATCTGGAGTTGCTACAACTATCAATAGGTGGGGAGGCTATCTTTGTAATGTGTAAGGTAATTAGGATCTTTATTAAGGCCCATTCGCAACGTGTCGAATTTAAGCATGAATAAAAGTTCGGAAGTCTCTCTCTGTAATCTGGAGTTAAAGTCTCTTTGAAGTAAGACACATGTTGTCAGGTGTTTAAGGGAATGGCCAGTTAGATTAAAACAGTGGTCTTCAACCTTTTTACACCCAAGATCACTTTTTAAATGACAGAAACAAGCCAAGATCTTCCGCCCCGCCCCTTCCTTTGAAGCCCCGCCCCTTCCTTTCTCTTCTCCTCCTCTCCATCACTTGCTATCCCCAACCCTTATACTGCTGCTTTTTTCCCCAGTTCTTCTGTAGGAAGAGGTTTTTCCACATTTGGCCTGTCTAGACTGGACCAAATGTCAGAAAAAACCCTTCTTTTGTAAGCCCCCTTATTCCTCGTGGAAAGAGGAATATAGGGATTACCGAAAGAGCATGTCTGCTCTTCCACTAAAAAAAACGGAAGAACAAATGCATCCCTGGATTCAGAAGAGTTTTTCTGGGTTATCTCCGGAATCCTGAAAAACTCCTGCAGTCTAGCCTTACCCTCACTGGGTTGAGGCAGGATGTGTAGACTCTGGGGTGTGAATGAGGGATTTGGGTGTGGGAAGGGGTGAGAGGTGCAAGCTCTAGGAGGAAATCTGGATGAAGGAGGAGGTGGAGAAGGGGACGCTGGGTCGGAGAGGGGGCTTCAGGCTGGGCACTGTTGGGGTCAGATGTAGGGTTAGGGTACTAAGCAAGCCACAGGCTTGTGGATATGAGGGTGCAGGAATTTGGCTTAGGGTATGTGAGGGGCTCAGGGCAGGGGGTTCCAGTGTATGATAGGTTCAGATCAAGAGTCTGCGGGAAGGGGAAGTGCAGGAGTGTTATGATGCTGGGGGCAGATGGGGGCTTGGCCCCAATTGGGGGTTTGTTGGCCAAGCTTCATTTTTAAATAAAATACTATGTCAAACAAAAAGTTTCTGCATTGTCTTTATTTATGAGAAGGGCAGGGAACCTGTTTTGAGTCAGGGGTCACTGACCCACAGAAAAGTCAGTTGGGGCCACACAAGTGAGATGCAAAATAAAAACTCCTCCAAAACCCCCACAAGCCTCACTAATGTGGCCCCAACTGTGCTGGTGGGAGCAGGGGACATGGTATTGGGGAAGGGTGCCAGGGGGTACCGGGACAGGGGACAGGGTGCTGGGTAGGCTGTGAATGGGTGCTGGGGCAGGGGACAGGGTGCTTGTAGGTGCTGGGGCAGGAGACCGGGTGCCAGGGCAGGGGACAGGGTGCTGGGGCAGGGTGCCAGTGGGTGCTGGGGCAGCGTACTAATGGGTGCTGGGGCAGAGGGCTGGGGCAAGGGACAGTGGGCCAGTGGGTTCTGGGGCAAGGGCCTGGGGCAGAGGACAAGGTGTCAGTGGAGGCAAGGGACAGGGTGCTGGGGTGGGGACAGTGTGCTGGTGGAGGCAGGGGCCAGGCTGCCAGTGGGAGCAGAGTGCCAGTGGGAAGAGGGGGCAGGGTGTTGGCTGGGGCAGGGAATCTGCGACATGGTGAAGTGGGCCCTGCCCAGCCTGGCCAGAGCAGCCCCCTTCCAGCATCCAGCAGCACAATGTGGGCAGGGTGCTGCTTCAGGGTTAACCAGTTAAAAATATTGTTTAATCAGTTAATATTTTAAATGGTAATTGACATCCATACTCTTTTTTTCTGGTGCAAAGTTGTATGTGTTTGCATTAAACTGAAGCTGCCTCCCCCCAGCCTGCAGCTGTTCAGGGGCAGGGCTACAGTTCCCAGCCCCGGTCTCTCCTTGGGGGGGAGGGAGGGGGGAGGTGGGGATATCTCCTTAGGGGAGGCCTCTCATTGGGGGAGTGTCTGTTCATGGAGGGGAACAGACCATGCTGTCTTTGGGGGGCTTTCTTGGGTGAGGTCTGGGCTGAGCTGCTCGGTGGTTGGGAGGACTCCCCCTTGCAACACTGGGGCAGGTGGGCCACTTACCCACTGCAATGGCAGGCCATGTGTAGCCCCATCCCCACCTGGCCATTCTTGTGCTGGTACAGTGGCCCCTACAGGTCATTCTGCAGTATAGCATTTCCCATGCTCACTGCCTCCTGTGCTCACTCTGTATATATCTCTCCTTTGATCATCTCCCTCCCTTTCCATGTTATGGAAAACAGTCCTGTTCCAAGCACTTCCCATTTTCCTGGAACAACCAAACCCTGACCTTGCTTAAGTTAGGATAAGGGGAAGCTGCATATTAAATTTGGTGGCCCTAGGTCCTACTGTTTAGGAGGAGTTCTTGAACAAATGAACTCATAAGGAAATACATCACAAAACAATACAGTTGTTCAAGGACTGAACAGTGTGTGTGTGTGCGTGTGTATATATATAGTGGGAGTTATCAAAGAGCACTGTTATAAATGCAAATTATACACTTGTAATATGTATGTCCTTTTTCTTAGTGTGCGAACACTGTTCAGTCCTTGTACAACTATGTTGGTTTGTGATGTATTTCCTTGGGAGAAATTGTGGCAAACAGTCAGAGAGTTTACACCCTGCTTTCTCTAACTGGTGTTAATCTTGAGACAGAGTTGTTTCCTGGGAACTGGATATTGTTGCTCATTGTCTGAACTAGCCCTGAGCTATTGACTATCAGGGTATTTGCCCATACAAATAGTGAATTAGGCACATGTGCAACTTTGATTATTATGGACACAATAATCAGTTATGCGCATACTTGCTGTGTGCAGTTGCATCCTTACATTATTTGAAAACTGGCCCTGAATTTGCATTAAGTGAATGACGGGGCTGACAAGGCATGGCTGAGAGAGAAGCTGTGGTGCAATAGCTCGATGCAATCTGGAATAACAGCTTCTTAAAATGACTCCAAAAGCCCTAATTATGGTCAGAGAGAGTGCAGTCCCCAGTTATTGGAAAGAGTTTAACCTTGTGATTTATACATAACCCTTTGCTTAGTTAGTTTGTTAGCTTCTGTGGGGCTGATAGAGCCACAGTGTGGGAATGCAGCGGTTGACCTCTGAGAGCAAAGAGCTCAAAACACCAAACATTTCATAAAGCCGGCAATCACAGTGAAAGGAACTGTGATAAAACCAGCAATTGTCATAAGGGAGATTTGAGAATGCTCAGCTATAGGGTTTTAAAACTACACTGTTGATGTGCCCTGAAACAGAGAGATAGGAGAACCACAATTTTAAAGCCAGAATGAAAAGTGTATTAATTGCATTTATTAATCACATGAGCAGATGCACTCAGTGTTGCTTGAATTCTTAAGTAGAGTAAGGTTTGGTTTTCTTTTTTTTAACAAAAAGGAAAATGTAGATGCTTTATTTAAATGATTGCACAAGGTGGGAGTTGGGAAGTAGGGGGCTCAGGGCAGGGATTGGGTGTGGGAAGGGCTCAGGGCACGTAGTTAGAGGTGCAGGATTGAGCCCAGAGGGCTGGGAGGTGTGTGAGAGCTGAGGGCAGGGGTAGGGAGTTCAGGAGTCAGCACAGAGGTTTGGAGACTGAGGGCAGGGAGTTGGGTTGCAGGGATTGGGGAGGAACCTTGGAGGTGCAGGTGGTGGGGAGATCAGGGAATGGGGTGGGGGAGCAGGAGTCAGGGCAAGGGAAGGGAGCTCAGGGCAGGGAGCAGGAAGTACAGGAGTCAGGGTAGGAGGTTGGGTGTGTGGGGGGCTTATGGCAGGGCATAAAGGTGTAGGAGTTAGGGCAGGGGACCGGGAGGTGTAGGAGTCAGGGCAGGGAGTTTGGTGGGGCAGGCTCTGGGCATAGGTGGAGGGTGAGGCAGTGAGGGCAGGGGATGGAGGCTAAGGCTATGTCTGCACTGGCGGGTTCTTGCGCAAGAAGAGCCATTCCTCTGCAGAGTGTCCACACTGCCCACCCGCTCTTGCTCAAGAAGATTTACAGTAAAGCGTGGTAAGAGAGGGCTTCTTGCGCAAGAGTTACACTCTTTTCTAACAGGTGTAAACCCTCTTGTGCAGGAGCTCTTGCGCAAGAGGGCAGTATGGACATGCGGCAGGGGTTTCTTGCGCAAGAAAGCCCTATGGCTAAAATGGCCATCGCAGCTTTCTTGCGCAAGAGAGCGTCCACACTGCCATGGATGCTCTTGTGCAAAAGCACATGGCTGTGTGGATGTGTTCTTGTGCAAGACCCGCCAGTGTAGACGCAGCCTAAGGGAACAGGGATCATCATGTGGGGAATCTCAGGGCAGGGAGTGGGGGTGCAGAGGTCAAGGCAGGGATTTGGGTGTGGGGGGGTTGGATTTAGGGCAGGGGTGGAGGTCTCAGCATAGTGGGTGGGGTGCAGGAGTTGAGGGCAGGGGATTGGGAGGGTTGAGGGGCATAGGGCAGGGGTTTCAGGGTGCTGGAGTAAGGGCAGGAGGAGGAGGCCTGAGGGCAGGGGATGGGAGATGCAGGATTCAGGGCAGGGGACCCAGGATAGAGGGCTGGGAACCTGAGTGGGGGAGCTTAGCCCAGCCACCCATGATGGTGAGGGTGCACCAGATTT
Source organism: Pelochelys cantorii (assembly GCA_032595735.1). NCBI lineage: Eukaryota > Metazoa > Chordata > Testudines > Trionychidae > Pelochelys > Pelochelys cantorii. The sequence goes on from CM064338.1 coordinate 19,914,899, forward strand.
TCAAGAGCAGCAAATGAAACTCATTAGTCAGTATTTCTCTCCCCCACCAACCCCTTTCAGTACTTCACCTGGTATGCCTTCAGGACCTGGTGCGTCAGTGTTCTTCATTTGTTTTATTGCTTTGTAGACTTCCTCAGACGTTGGTGGGATGGGAAGAGTTTCCTAGACTGGGTGTTAAGGGATGGGGTCAATGGTGTTGTCAGTCACAGCCATTTCTTGATTTGGAAGCTTTTGGTAGTGTTCCTTCCAGAGCCCTTTGTCAGATTTGTTATCTATAAGGAGAGTATGACCATCTCTGGATCTTCGAGGTGTGAGGCCATATGAATGAGGTGTGTACAGGGTCTTTGTCTCACAAACAAAGTTCTGCATATTATGTCTATCAGCAAACGTTTGGATTTCTTTTGCTTTATCCTCCCAACATTTCAATTTGATTTCTCAGCTCCTCCTTTGAACTTCAGCTTTGAGCTGATGGAAAGAGCTCTGCTTCTGACTGGATAGTGACTGGTTTTGCCAGTTACAGAAACCTTTTCTCTTCTGGTCCAAAAGGGCTGTAATCTCAATGTTGTTGTTCTTGTTGTCAAACCGGTCCTGATGGTGGTGGATAGCAAGGCCAATGAATTCCTTGCAAGCCTCATGGATGGTTTGGTTTAGGGCTTCCCAGTCTTCTTTGACACCCGTGTTGATATTTCTTGTTGTGCACATGGTCAGCTTTTCACAAAGGAGTGCTTGGAAGTTCTCTGTGCACTGAGGATCTCAGTCCTTGGCTATTGTATTACTGTCTGTGTGATTTGGCTTACTTTCTATTACTTTCTATGTTTCGGTGCAATTCTGATAGACATAAATGACCTCACCAGATGGAGGTCAGTCCAGCAATCATGGGCTCCTCTCATGATATGTGTAGTTTGGATATCTCTTCGATCCTGTGAGCTTACAATAACATAGTCTAGGACAGTGGTTCTCAAAGTATGGGTCAGGACCCCAAAGTGGGTCATGATCTCATTTTAATAGGATCTCAAGGTCAAGCTTTAGATTTGCTGGAGCCTGGGTCCAGTGCCAAAGCCAGATCCCCATTGCTGGGGGTTTAAGTTTGAGGGCTTAAACCCTGGCTGGTGGGGCTCAGGTTATAGGTCCACTGTCTGGGGATGAAGCCCTGGATCTTCGGCTTCACCCCCCACCATGCCCAGGGCAATAGGCCTTGGGAGACTCAGGCTTTGGTCCCCATCTTTGGGTCATGTAGTAATTTTTGTTGTCATTAGGGGGTCACAGTGCAATGAAGTTTGAGACCCTCGCCTTGTCTAGAAGGTGCCACTGTTTTGAGTGGAGGTGTTGCCAAGTTGTTTTATACTTGTTGCTTTGAATGAAGATTGTGTTTGTGATCCGAAGATCATGCTCTGCACATTAGGGGTATGTCTAGACTACATGGCTCCGTCGACGGAGCCATGTAGTTGAGTTTACTAGACATAGGAAAATGAAGCGGTGATTTAAATAATCGCTGCTTCATTTACATCAAAATGGCCGCTTCGCTGTGCCGATCAGCTGTTTGGTGGCACAGCGGGGCAGTCTGGACGCTCCGCGGTCGACAACAGAAGCCTTTGTTGACCGCTCCGGTAAACCTCATTTCACGAGGCATAACAGAACTGTTGAGAAAGGCTTCTGTCATCGACTGCGGAGCGTCCAGACTGCCCTGCTGTGCTGCCAAACAGCTGATCGGCACAGCGCGGTGGCCATTTTTATGTAAATGAAGCGGCGATTATTTAAATCGACGCTTCATTTTCCTATGTCTAGTAAACTCATCTACATGGCTCTGTCGATGGAGCCATGTAGTCTAGACATACCCTTGCTGAGTAGCAGGTTGCCATGGGAATTGGTTTTGCCCACTCCTTTCTTCCCAGTGGTGCTACTCCATGCAATAGAATCTCAGCCACCTCTTGTGTTAATGTGTCCTAGGAGCAGAGGTGGGCAATAGTTTTCTTGGGGGAGGGGGCATTTGATGAATTTTGGTACGTGGTCAGGGCTGGCTCCACCTCCACAAGGGGCGGGCTTGGGGTAGAAGGAATGGAGCTGGGACTAGCCTCCTTCCAGAGTTGTCTGGGGCTGCAGGCTTTGAAGTAAAAACACAGCAAAGGGCTCGCAGATCCCGGCCCAGCCACTACCGTGTTGCCTGGCAGCTGCCCAAGTTTACTGCGGCTATTTAAAGGGGGTACTGCTCTGGATCCTCCAGGCGTAGTGTCGTAATCAGGAGCCCTTTAAATAGCTGTGGCAACCCCGGTTGGCTCCCAGGCAATGCAGTAGGGAGCTTGCGATCCCTTTAAATAGCAGTAATTTAAAAGGCTCATGGTGCCAGCCCCTGCCAGGGTAGCACTGAGACCAGGAGCTGTGGGCCATTTAAACAGGATCCTGCTGCCTGAGCCACCACCTGGAAATTTGGTGGCATGGGTAGCAGGATATAACTAGAAAGTGGCTAGATATAGTCTGTAGGCTATAGTGTTAGGTGGGCCGGATCTGGCCCCCCCGGCCACATCTTGCCAAGCCCTGCCTAAGAGGATTGTCTTATCTTATCTGATTTTGGACTGGTTGAAAAAAATTTTATCAAGGTCAATGTAAACATTATTCTTTCTGTTCTTTAATGTCAAGAGTGATGCACATGCACTAATGAGAGTGACAAATAACTTGATGACTAATTGGAGGTGGAGGGACATAAGGCACTTATTGTTGCCAAAGGGAAACTCAGTTAGGCAGTTGACTATGAGGTTCTTTATTGCAAAGCCAACACTGTGTATTTACTGCTCTCAGCAAAACAAGACAGACAGATGAAGGCCACTTGATGGAAGAGGGTGATGGCTTTCCTTTGGAAAGGAAAACCTGCACACGACGGGTAATGCTGATGTTGTACCACAAGAATTCTCAGGCAACAATTGCTGTTCTGGGTTTGGGTCATTCACTTTTGGATGTGTCTAGTAGGGTACAGACATTTCAGTTGCAAGAAACATTTTTGCTTTTTGACTGCTTTGGGAGTGATCCCTCTGGATACAGTTACCCACTCAGGTATGGGGGGATAGCCTATGTTTGGGGCATTTTTTCTAGCCTCTTTCTTGTGTGAAGTAGCAGAGGGGTTCGTAAAAAGGCCTGCTCAATCATGCCTACTGCTGCAAAAATGCCTGCCCATCTCAGTCCAGGGCCATCTTGCAGTCACCGCCTGTGTGTGGGTTTGTGACTAAGGACTCCTAGGCCAGGTCTACATTACAGAGTTTTTGTGCAAAAACAGCCATTTTTTACCTGGAGCATCTACACCTCAAGTATGTTTTTGCGCAAGTAAAACAAAAGAACAGAGGGGTTTTTCCAGTGTAGGTATTCCTCCTTTTACAAGGAAAAACTCCTTTTTGCGCAAGAGCTCTTGCGCAAAAAGGTGTGTGTGGACGGGGAACAGGGTTTTTTTTGCGCAAAAAGAGGCAATCGAAAAAAGCACTGGATGCTGTCTTGTGCAAAAATGCATCGCTTTTTTGATGTGCTTTTGCAGTGTGGACATGCTGTTGTGCAAGAAGTTTTTGCAGAAGATCTCTTCTGTAAAAAGCTTCTTGTGCAAGAAGCCTGTAGTGTAGACACAGCCCTAGTGATCACTTCACCTGTGCTTGTTGCCATTTGCCCATCACTGCAGGGGTAGGGAAAAGTTCTTCCTGTGAAAAGAAGCCTGTGTGTGAGTAGTTCAATGTGGGGGAGCTGTTGTGCAGCAGCCACCACACCAATCTTGGCAGAAGAGGCAGCTGTGTCCACTGGCAAGGAGGTCCAAGATGACTGGATGTTTGTCCTCCACTGCAGGCTTCATTAACCTTTGCAGACATTGAAAGATAATCCTGTTTCATTTGCCTGTTCTACCATTGAGGTCGTATATTGGGATGTGTTGGACTGGACTTTGTCTGCACTTTGGTACCTTGTCTTTGACCTTACCACCATGGGTAACCCTACCAGGAATACAGGACTCCAGATACATTGGTCTTAGAGTCGTAAGTATGCACAAGCTTCTCTATTCCATCAAAGTGGCAGTTTAAGGAGCACATTCCTTGCAACTCCATTGACTTCATTTGCAGTGTAGATCAGGACAGGATTTGTCTCATGGCATTTTCTAACATTAACTTAACCCAATCAGGTTTTCTGTGAAAAAATTCCTAACTTAAATCTATCTAAATAAACTTAAAAAAACCCAACAAATAGTCTGGTAGCACGTTAAAGACTAACAAAACATGTAGATGGTATCATGAGCTTTTGTGGGCACAGCCCACTTCTTCAGATTATCGGAATGTTGGATGTCCAGGACCAAAATAAATAGGGGAGAAAGAGGGGGAGGGATGTGGAAAAAGGAAATAATGGGAGGGGGTAACAAGAAGAGGCAGTGGGTAAAAATATCAAGGGGAAAGACGAGCTGGAATGTAACAGTAAAACCAAATAGTTTCTAAGTACTTAAAGGTTGCATAGTTTAAAAAGGCAGATAAGAACCATTAATTAGTAAACAACAAATGGTCAGGTAGCACTTAAAGGCTGACAAAACATGTAGATGATATCATGAGATTCTCCATAGACAAAGAACCATTGTAGATGGTTTATCTATGTAGAATCTCATGATATTCTTATTTATCCCTATTTATTTTGGTCCTGGACATCCAACACTCTGGTCATCTGAAGAAATGGGCTGTGCCCACAAAAGATCATGATACCATCTACATGTTTTGTTAGACTTTAAAGTTCTACCAGGTTATTTATTGTTTTTTTTAAGTTTATCATGTACAGACTAACTTAGCCACTCCCTGAGGCTTTTAACTCTGTTAATTTGTTGAAATAATCTCAGGTAGTTTTTGTGAACTCGTCAGTGGCATTAGTATTGTTTGTTTTTCAAATAAACTGCTTATTAGTATTACTTTTTTATGATTCTATCAGTCCCAAATCCTTCTCTTCCTCTAATATATTCAGCAAATGCTTTTGTGGTAGCATGGGCTTTCTTCAAGTGATTTCAGTATCAATTGCATCTTCATAGATTTCAAGACCAGAAGGGACCATTGTGATCATGTAGTCTGAGTGCCTGTGTAACACAGGCCATAGAACCTCCTGCTAGATGTTATTTTTCCTGATAATCTCCACTGTTGTATCTAGTGTCCCTCTGAGCAGCAGTACCCATCATTAATTTTCTGCTCTTTATGTATGCAGAGTGCGTCTAGCTCCATTTTATAGGCCTCTGGGTAATTCTCTTTGAATTTTTCCCAGGTTGCTTTCTCTGTACTTGTTTTTTGTCAGTGTGGTATGGAAGAAGATTTGTTATCACACTGTCAACATTTGTCTTTTCATTCCTTTTAGCTTACGTTTCCATTGAGGGTACACAGATTCATTTGCAATGATTGTTTTCTTTTATAGCCTTCATAATTTTTCCTACTGTTGTGTATAATTCATTATTTTCGTATATAATTTGCTCTTGTTTTAGAAGATATTTTACTTTGTGTCAAAACACTTCGCTTCATACTTTTTTCTGTATCTTTTATTAGTGCACACATAGTCACTTCATAAGTGTCTACTTAGGCTCTGGCTGTGTACTGTCTGTTGTACAGGCGTGACCTCTTCAGTCCGGCACTATGGTCCAGCAACATCCATGCCTTGGCATGATTTTAGTTAGCCAGATGGCCACTTATCATGGGTGTGGCCAAGTTTCCTGTGGTCCCAAAAAGTTTGTTTATAGCCACCGGTCCTGGCTCTCAGTGTTCTGTGATGCTATTTAGCTCTAACTTATCCTAAATGTCTAAGAGCCCCATAATTAGTAGAAGTCTTGGTAATTCTGCTAGTCAATATTGACCTCCCGTGGTTTGGCAAATTCTCTGTTTTGGCCCTGGTCAGGTTCCAAGGGTGCCAGACTAGAGGGGTTCAACTTATATATTGGGATTTTTTTTCCCACATAAGTCTAGCGCTTCCTGTCCCTTTGTGTTAATATGGAAAGTACATTAATTTGGGGAGATAAAAATGTTGTTCATTCCTGCTTCGTGTTCAGTTCTACATCCCATCATCTTATGCTCAGTTCCTGACATTTTGACTGACCTGGAACATTCCCTCAGAATTCAAGTGGTTGTCATTGGTAGCATAGGTAGCGCACAAGGGGCATACAGAATGGATCAGCCACTATGTACTTTATAATACATAATACGTAGCACTTTTATGTAGTGCTTTTCTTCACTAGATCTGCAAGTGCTTTACAAAGGAGATCATTATCCTCATTTTACAGAGGAGGAAACCGATACTAAGAGGTGAAGCAATTTGCCCAAGGTTATCCAGCAAAATAGTGGCAGATTTTAGGCATCCCAGTTCAGTGTTCTGTCCTCTAAACTTCCAACTTTGCTTCCATTTTACACAAAAATATGAACAAACCCGAAAAGACTCCCTGTGATAAGGATGATAAACCCTTTATTTCTTAAATGTTGAAAGGGTAAACATCTTCATGTAGTGCATACTTGGAAATATATTCACTAAATGCACATCTCCCAGTATCATTGCTATGTAAATAAAATGCCAATCTGAAATCTAATGAACTTGCTAAACTAATTACTAATGTAGGAAGCCATTGAAGTATAAAATATTTATATTAATAGGAAATTAATTACTGCCTGTGCTCAAGTAACTCTCACTCTACTGAGAAAGTCAAGAAAATTATTTTTCCAAAATTATCACATAGAATCAACAATGTAAACTAAAGACCTTATGAGAGTTAGTTAGTTTACATGGAAGATTTTAGTTTGTGAAACAGTTTTTAAAGAGTAGGAGTGTTTGAATCTTTTGAAAACAGAATTTCATTACATGTGGAATTCTAAAATAATTGAAGGGACAACTCAGAAAATGGACTGAGTAAAAAAGAGAGAATATCCTTAAAGTGAGAATGTTGAGTTTCTCCTGCCACAAAGACAAAGGAAATTTAAGAGTTAAGAAAGAATTACAATCATAATGTATATACACCTTGTTACGGGGCGGCAAACCCCGGGCCACTGGGGCTCGCCAGCTCCCACACTCAACCCCAGGGAGCAGAAGCCCTCACCAGCAAGAGAGCCACCCCGGGACTGTGACGATGCGGAGCCTGCTTGGCCACGGTGCGCGACACACGTGCGTGGCCTGCACCGATGGCTACGGGCGGAGGAAGGGCGGAGCCAGGGGAGCGCAGGACTTCAAAGGGCGAGACACCGAACACTGGAAGAGGACGGCAGAGCGGTACAGCCGAAGGGGAGGCTGGAGACCCAAAAAGGGGACGGACAGACTGGAGGAAGTAGCCCAGGATAGGGCATTCGGAGCCTGTAGGTTGGTGAGTTAAGGGGCACCCCCTCACTAACCGGACAGGAACGAGGGTTCCTATCCTTAGGGTCCTGAGCTGGGGCCTGGAGAGAGGGCAGGCCCAGGCCCCCCTCCTATCCTGCCAGGAGAGGCACTAGTTGCAGCTGACTGCCGCAGGTGACACGGGCGAGTTAAAGACTGATCAAGGGTTCGGGGGAAAAGGATTCTGGTGAAGGACATGGGGAGGATGGGTGTCAGGGTAGATAAGAGGTATAAGGGTGCAGGGGATTAAGCCTGATGATGAGACCCTCCAGGGACTGAGGGCATTACCCCCGTACACACCTTAACAAATTACATTTAATAAGATGAAGATGCTCCTAAGGCCAACCCCTGTTACTAACCAAAGAAAGAGAGCTACCAACCAAGTTTGAATCTAAACAAGCCCGAAAGACCTTTTTTTCCCTATAATGTCATGGAAATAGGAAACGGAAAAGTCTAAAATCTCCCTTACAAACTCACCCCTTCTGCTACCCTGCTTAATAGCAAGCACTCATCAATTCATCATATCCATCTCTGCACACTAAAGGAAGCTAAGAAGAACATAGAAAACCCAAGAATAATCCAACCCAAGATGTCTCCAAAAGGCTTCAATATGGATTCTTGTTCTTTGTTTCCTATCTTTTAACCAGTTATCAATCCATGAGAGTTCTTCCCTCTTATTCCATGACCGCTTACTTTGCTTAAGAGTCTTTGGTGAGGGACCTTGTCAAAGTTTCCTGTAAATCTATGTACGCTATATCTACTGGGATAGTCACTTGTCCACATGCTTGTTGACCCCCTCAGAGAATTTTAGTAGATTCGTGAAACATGATTTCCCCTTACAGAAACTATGTTAACTTTTCCCCCCGCAAATTTTGTTAATCTTTCTGTCTGACAATTCTGATTTTTACTATAGTTTCAACCAATTTGCCTGGTACTGAAATTAGAATTACCAGTGAGTAATTGCCAGGCTCACCTTTAGAGACCTTTTAAAAAATTGGCATCACATCAGCTATCCTTCAGTCATTTGGTAGAAAAGATGTTTGGAAGGAGAGGTTACAAACCATACAAAATAGCATGATTTAGCAATAGAACTGGGATAAACAAATGAACTATTCAAATCTAAATTCAGGCAATAATCAAGTGAATGCACAATATGAAAATAAGAGTCATATTAATAAATGAGTCACCATGTATTGTGTCTCCCTGATTTAGAGTAAATAATTTTACATAGAGATGTGGATCAGACCCGAATGCCTGATTACTGTCTTGTTCCCATCTAATTACAGGTCCTGAACCATGCTCAGATCCTAGAGAATTTTGTCTACTGATGGGTGTGATGGCCGGCACTGTTTTGTCCGTGAATGTTGTTAGTTCATCATCATATAGTTACCATCTGCTCTAAAGTGGGACCCATTAGATCATTTATATAAGATTCTTCGGATGAGCAGTGCTTGTACAGGAGGTTTGGAGAGAGATAACAGAGTTCAGATCCTAATTTTTTTCCTTTACTGATATTACTGATATTTGCATTAACAGGTGTGTTGTGTTGTGAGCAAGACACGAGAAGTCATTCTTCCACTCTACTCTGCGCTGGCTAGGCCTCAGTTGCAGTATTGTGTCCAGTTCTGGGCACCGCATTTCAAGAAAGATGTGGAGAAATTGGAGAGGGTCCAGAGAGAAGCAACAAGAATGATTAAAGGTCTAGAGAACATGACCTATGAAGGAAGAATGAAAGAATTGGGCTTGTTTAGTTTGGAAAAGAGAAGATTGAGAGGGGACATGATAGCGGTTTTCAGGTCTCTAAAAGGGTGTCATAAGGAGGAGGGAGAAAACTTGTTCTTCCTGACCTCTGAAGATAGAACAAGAAGCAATGGGCTTAAACTGCAGCAAGGGAGGTTTAGGTTGGACATTAGGAAAAAGTTCCTAACTGTCAGGGTGGTCAAACACTGGAATAAATTGCCCAGGGAGGTTGTGGAATCTCCATCTCTGGAGATATTTAAGAGTAGGTTAGATAAATGCCTATCAGGGATGGTCTGACAGTACTTGGTCCTGTCATGAGGGCAGGGGACTGGACTCGATGACCTCTCAAGGTCCCTTTCAGTCCTAGTATTCTATGATTCTATGATTCTGTTGAAGTCTTTGGCTGACAAAAACAGTTCAATCAAGAGATCCAAACATTGCATGTTTATGCCTCTCTTTAGTAATCTGCACAAAGAACAAATTTAAATGTCTTACTCTAATTAATCTAATTATATGTTATTAGAAACTTAATTCATTAGCCACTTTTGTGGGGCACATGGAAAGTTCATATTCTTACCAACGGGTTTTAAGATGCTGCTAGTATTATACGCAGCATTAATGGAATAGCCAGAGGCTAAAAAACCCCATGGATTTCTAGAAGCTTAAATCATAAAACAATGGTGGTATCCAAATGAGAAAAGCATAAAAAGGGGAATAAACAGTTTCCCATAGCGTATTATTTTCTCTTATGCTAAGTAATAACTGAATGTAAATTATAGATACTTAGGCATGCAAGTATTGCAGTGGGTTTCAGATACGACAGTGATAGGAATGGTGTTCAGACTAGGAATGTAAAGGATTAGTCAACTAGTCAACTATCTGATAAGCAAATGCTTAGGGGATCTTGTGCATTTCAAAGCGGAAGCACCTGCGTGGAGCCCAGAGTCAGTGGGACTTCCCTCTGGCTCTGGGATCCATATGGTGTTCCAACTTTGAAATGCACAAGAAACCCCACTGGGGCTCTTGTACATTTCAAAGGTGGAAAGTGGAAGTGCTTATCGACTAGTTGAATAGTCGATGGAAATTCCACTGACTACTCAACTAGTAAATTAATTGCTAGTTAACGTCCTACTGCAGACCACATGCACCCTGAGGGTATGTCTACACAGCAAAGTTATTTCTAAATAACAGCCCTTATTTTGAAATAACTTTCCTAGTGTCTACACAGACAAACCACTATTTCGAAATAAATTCGAAATAGTGGAGCACTTATTTCAAATTTGGTAAACCTCATTCTACGAGGAACAATGCCAAATTAGAAATAGCTATTTTGAAATAAGTGCTGTGTAGGCACTTATTTCGAAATAGGGGGCCTCCAGCCTTCTCAGGGTGCCCTGGTGGCCACTCCAGCCTCAACCAAGAACACTCCTCTTCCTCCCACCCTCCCCGGAGCCCTTAAAGGGGTTGTCTCTGTCTTTCGAATGCTATTTCGAAATGCATTTTGTGTGTAGACGAAATAAGATATTTCGAAATAACAGTGTAGTGTGGACATGCCCTGACTAGAAAGGCCTCCTATGTATCCTGGGGATGCTCAGCCCCCAGAACAAGACATTTGATATTTCTGCTATAGGTTGAACCTCTCTAGTTTGGCACCCTCGGGACCTGACTTGTGCCAAACCAGATAATTTACCAAGCCATGGGAGGTCAATATTATCTAGCAGCATTACCAACACTTCCACTGCTTACTGGGCTCTGATAAAACATTTGGGGTAAATTAGAGCTAAATAACAGCACAAAACACTGAGAGCCAGGACTGGTTACTGCAAACAAACTTTATGGGACCGTGAGAAACATGGCCACACCCATGATAATAGGATGTCCAGCTAACTAAACACATGCCAGACCCTGGATGTTGGTGCACTAGACAGGTTCAACCTGTTCTACCCTTAAAAGGAGCTCTGCTGTGGATAGGTAGTATCAGCTTCCACTAGGAGCTTCAGTGGAGCTCCACCAGCAGAGATGGCTGTTATAAGAATATATTACAGACCACTTGACCAGGATAATGATAGTGACTATGAAATGCTAAGGGAGTTTAGAGAGGCTATAAAAATAAAAAAACCTTAGTAATAGTGGGGGATTTCAACTATTCCCATAGGGTATGTCTACACTAGCCCCCTAGTTCGAACTAGGGAGGCTAATGTAGGCATTCAAACTTGCAAATGAAGCCCGGGATTTAAATATCCTGGGCTTCATTTGCATGTTCCCGGGTGGGCGCCATTTTTAAATCCCTCTAGTCCGAACTAACTGCCCGCGGCTACACGCGGCAGTTAAAAGTTAATTCAAACTAAGTCCTTAGTTCGAATTAACTGTTACACCCTTTCCTAATGTCCAACCTAAACCTCCCTTGCTGCAATTTAAGCCCATTGCTTCTCATCCTAACCTCAGAGGCCAAGCAGAACAATTTTTCTTCCTCTTCCTTATGATACTCTTTTAGATACTTGAAAGCTGCTCTCGTGTCCTTTTTCGGTCTTCTCTTTTCCAAAGTAAACAAGGCCAATTTCTTCAGCCTTGCCTCATATCTCATGTTCTCTAGACCTTTCATCATTTGTGTTGATCTTCTCTGGACTTTCTCCAGTTTCTCCATGTTTCCTGAAATGTGGCGCCCAGAACTGGACATGATACTCCAGCTGGGGCCTAATGTAGATGGCTCATTCCCTACCTAGGGGACGTGAGACTGGGTGGGTTAATTTCCAATCCTCCTGTTTATTCTTTTCCTAAGCCAGGAGGGCACAGTAGTTCTGATGGGGGCTCTGCAGGAAGGCAGCCCGCACTGCCCCCTGCCTGAAACCTTGTGCAGGTGTTAAACAGCTGTCCAGCCCACCCTAGAGGTGACTGCATTTCAGCGTGCCTGAAGCAACACTGCACCAGCAATGGACAGGAGAATGGGTCCCAGGCATGGCTTGCTCATGACTGCTTCAGTCCCGTTGATGGGCCTCAGCCTCTTTCCTTCTACTCCTCCGCTTTGCAATGGGGCTGTAGACTCTGGGGGAGAGGGGTGGAGGCGGGCAGAGGTGTCTCCCTGCAGCAGATGTAGACATGTCTCTGTATTACTCATTCTCTCATTGAAGTTTTTAGCTTTGTAGTGAGTCCTTTTACATGGAAACTTTGTATTACGTCTTGGTAGAATAGTCCCTAGGACAAGTGAGGCAGAGACTGTCCCTTTGGGGTGAATGAGGTGGCAATGGATAAAGCGGAAGGTGAGCACCTCTGGGCAGTTGCAAAGGTTGGAGAGGGGATGGCAGCCAGATCCAAGATAAATGAGCCCTAGGAAGTGGGTCCATTGAAAGGAGACTGGACCTGTGGATGCCTTGGGGGTCTGCAGCAAGGGCCTGCTTTGGGAAGCCCCCTCTTTGGAGGTGAATGTGGCAGTACTGAGACACCACCCAGAAGCAGGCGCCACAGACACTAACTGCAGATTCATGGGATGGCTCTCACAGCTCTTGCACATGCATAAGATGATAAATCTGCAGGGGGGGGCAGTGGCGTAGTGAGGGGGCCGCAGGGGGTCAGTTGCCCCTGGGAGAAAAATAATATAAAATTTAGTTAAAAATAGATGTCACACATTTTTAAAAGGAATACCATATCTCCTGCCTTTTGTCTATTTTTGTCTCTTTAGGCCCTCAGTTAAAATTTTCAAAAGCACTTGAGTGACTAAAGTCATTTTTGAAAATTGGACTTGGAAATCTAAGCTCAGATTTTCAAAGGTGATTAAGCTCCTAAAGAGACAGTTGCCAACTCGGATCTTCAAAGATATCTATCTGATCTTTACACACCTTTGAAAATCTGGTCGTAAGTGTCCTAGTCAGTTCTGAACGTGAGATGTAAGAGCCCAGTCCTAATTCCTTCAGGCTTTATTTTTTTTTTTAAATTTGAACATTTATCTACACTAATTCCCCTCCTTTCTCTTTCACTATCCAATAAATGCATGGATCAAAATTATAGGTGCTTTGTGAATATGCTGACTTGAGAGTGGAAAGATTTCATATTGTCATGTATGATTCCTGGTAACCCATCTCAAATATGAAAAACTAGGTTGATACCTGTTCATATCAGGAGCTGTTGAATTCAGTTAACCATTTGCAGTATCTCATTAGGATGTTTAGTGGAGAAGATATTGTTTTTTTTTTTATTTATACTGTGGGCAACGCATGGGCTCACAAGAATTCCTCCATTGTTTTACCATGAGTCTCAAAACATTTGGCGTTTTTCTAAAGGCCTGGAGTCAATTGATTATGTAGGAATCTCAGCTTTCATTTAAAAAAAGTTCTCTATACTTCTGGGCCTTACAGCTAAGGAGGAAAGCTTTAAAACATGAACCCTAAATACTCAAGAAACTAAAGGCCAATAAAAAGCCAACATGTTTTATTTTTAAAAAATCTTACGATTTGTAGACCATTCTCATAACTTTGTGTAGGCGTTCCTTGTGATTTTTGGGTTGTCAATACTGCTCTTTGATTGGTGAATTTAGAGAGGTCTCTCCCTTCAGTTTCCCTTTCCACCCTCCTTTTTTGACACAGGTCATCAGAGAATCATAGAGACAATGGAGAGTAGGGTGAGTCCATGACTATGGTTAATGACTGGTCAGGGTGACTAACTATTATCAGCCAGTGGTCTGAATGAGCTATCTACTGCCATCTGTTAATCAACTGTAGGAAAAGGCTTCACGAGCAGACCTTATTTATAAAGACAACCTACTTTGCCACAGAGATCAGTAGACACACTTGCTGTGTCAAGGTGATCAATTTTGGCTCTTTTGGGTTGAAATTCACTTAAGACTTGGAGCTGGGAGAATGAAATGTTGTTATCCATATTGTATGATTAAAAGGTAAAAGACCTGAACTTAATATGACCTGGCTTAGGGTCTACCATAACTTGAATACTAAGCAGAGGATAGTGAGTCACATGTAACTGAAAGTCACAGAAGATGGAAACAGGTTTTATTTCTGGTAGTGTAGAGTCTATTTGGGAGTCCTCAATTATATCTGACACTTTACATACTGGCTGTGTCTACATTGGCAAGATTTTGCGCAAAAGCGCCTGCTTTTGCACAAAATCTTGCCGCCTGTCTACACTGGCCGCGAGTATTTGCGCAAGAACACTGACGTTGTAATGTACAAAATCAGTGCTTCTTGTGCAAATACTCTGACGCTCCCGCTTAGGGATAAGCCCTCTTGCGCAAGTATTCTTGTGCAAGAGGCCAGTGTAGACAGCAACGTTTATTTCTTGCACAAGAAAGCCCGATGGCTAAAATGGCCATCGGAGCTTTCTTGTGCAAGAGAGCGTCTACACTGGCACGGATGCTTTTGCGCAAAAGCAAATCTTTTGCGCAAAGGCACATGCCAGTGTAGACACTCTCTTGCGCAAATACTTTTAACGGAAAAACTTTGCGCAAAATCATGCCAGTCTAGACACAGCGCCAGTGTTTAAAGGCAGAGCTGACTAGAATCAGTTCAGAGTCCTTGTCTTGTCTCAGTGATCGCTTGAGCAAAAATAATTGATAAAATCTTGTGTAGATTGACCTTGGACTCAACATGCAGGCAACGTGTTGAAGGGCAGTGCAAAGGAGGCAATGGTGGTGAGGTACCATATTACCTAGTGAAATCATTGGTGCTGAAATCACTAAGGACTGGAATTTGACCACAGAACTGACACTTTCTTAACAAAGACTCCATTTTTGCTATTTAAAAAGTAAATCAATGTAACAGAAAACTGCAACGCTCTCTGGTAACTTTTTAAAAATCAAACTTTAAACTTTATTGAAAAAATTGGATAGTTTGCAATTGAAAATATTTGACCTACACTAACGGCAACTGATTTACTTTTGTGTAAAATTTTGCATAATAAAGGATGGCATTTTTTTTGAAAATGTTCAACTATATTGATATACATTTTGATCAGATCTACTTCTGATGTGATAGTTGTGTGTGGTTGTGGTTTGTTGTGTGGGTGTTGTTTTTTTTTTTCTCAACAAAAAATCCTGGGTAGGAGAGCCCCGCCAAAACGGTTCAAATTGGGCCCCGCACTTCCTAAAGCCGGCCCTGCAGGTATCTGTCAAACACAAGTTTCCTGACAGCTAACAGCTGTGCCCCATAAATGGAAGAACAATATAACAAAGAAGCGGCATATCTTACGTCCCTTCCTGCAAGCCTGGAACCCTGGGTAGGCTGCGAATGAAGTGGGAGGTTGGCTCAGCTTCTGAGGCACTGGTACCCAAAGCCTATCGGTGAGGTTCAATTTGCTAGGCTCTGAGGCAGCCTTAAATACAGTTTTCCCTGCCTTGTTTTGCAGTTTGGAAATTTCCAGGGGTTACTCATTATGTGCTAATGTGGGGCTTAGCTGTTAGTTATCCATCTGGTTCTGATCTAGTTATTGATCTGGTTCTAATTGTTCTTTGGCCCTGTTTATGTGATCAGTATGTTAGGGTAAACAGAATTGTTTATGAGTTCTTGCCCTTTACCCTTAGCTCATACTTGTTCCTGCTCTACTGGCAACAATGCTTATCTTAAATGGCGTATGTTCCCAAAGACTTGCTTCTGGCTCATCAGATATAGGGAAAAGGGGAATGGGAAAGGGGGAAAGAATGCAGGCCTCACCACCCCTAAACTAGCACGTACAAAGTTCTTCCGCAATTGACCACTACATGATGATTGTCTGTTCTGTTCACTCCAAGGATGCTCTGGGGCATCTTGCATTGGCTACTGTTGGTAGACAGGATACTGGGTTAGATGGACCTTTGATCTGACCCATTATGGCCCTTCTTATGCATAGAGCCCTAGCTTCTTTGTTGGCAGTCCCTCCTTGACCAGTGTGCTGAATTCGTTGGGAGTTGAGGGCACTCTGGAGTAGGCCTTTATTCTTTCCAATATGCAGAAGTTTCAGAAGGGTAGCCATGTTAGTTTGTGTCTGCAAAAGCAACAAGAAGTTCTGTGGCACCTTATAGACTAACAGTTTCATTTGGGCATAAGCTTTCATTGGTAAAAAACACTTGGTCAGATGCATGGAGCCAGGTTTTTAATCCATGAACGCTTATGCCCAAATAAATCTGTTAGGCTGTGTCTAGACTGCAGGGTTTTTTCGAAAAAAGTGGCCTTTTTTTGAAAAAACTTCACCTGCGTCTAGACTACAGCCGCATTCTTTCGAAATTAAATCGAAAGAACGCGGCTTTTCTTTTGACGGCGGTACTCCTCATTTCACGAGGAAGAATGCCTTTTTCGATGGAGCTCCATGGAAAAAAAGTGTGTGTGGACGCGGGGAGCCAGTTTTTTCGAAAAAAAGGGCCTCCAGGAAGAAGCCTTAGTGGACAGTCCGGGGCATGCCTTGCATCTCTCTGGTTCCTGTCTGCAGCCTCTTTTAAAGGGACAGTCACCCTCACAGCCAGTTGTGGCAGCAAAGCAGCCAGCACACACGGCTCTTCCAGTGCAGCCATGTCCCAGCCCCTAGACCCTCCTTGCCCTGCCAGACAGCCTTCTGGGGACCCAACCAGGGGCTCCAAACGCTGGGCACCAGCATGGTCCGGGACAGAGCTCAAGACCCTTCTTGAGCTCTGGTCGGAGGAGAAGGCCTTACAAGCCCTGAACACAAGGTGGCAAAATGCAGAAATTTTTGGCTGTATGGCAGAGGCCCTGGCCAAGAGAGGGCACCACCCCCGCACCCAGGACCAGGTGTGCTCTAAAGTCAAAGAGTTGCACCAGGGCTATGTTAAGGCCAGGGAGGAGAGCTCCTGCTCTGGGGCAGCCTCCCACTACTGCCCTTATTATTCTGAGCTGGCCCAGATCCTTGCTGGTGGGGAAGCACACACACCACTGCGTCTCGTTCAGTCTGGCTTGGGGGACCCTGTGGTGGACGCGCCAGAGCAGGACCTAGAGCAGTCCAGGGAGTCTGGAGATGGGGAGATGGTGCCGGAGGAGGAGGACAGCGAGGAGACCGTGACCCTCACTCTGGAGCCAGTCACCCAGACCCCAGAGGCCTCCCAGGTGTCATCTGATGCCGGAGACGAAGCAGCAGGTGAGTGCAGTGAGGTCGTGCAACACAAAGGGGGGGAGGTGGGTGCACAGTGTGTGATGCATAAGGGAAACCTGTAATGCTCACCCTGGGCATCATGCAGCTGGCTGTGCATGTGCCAACACATCCAGCGGTAGAGTGTGACACTTGGGGGTGCACCACGTGGTGGCATAAACCATGTCCAGAACACACCCAGGTGGGTTGTCAGTGCAAGGTCCCATTGGCACTTCGGGACCCCTGTGATGCTCTGGCTGATGCCCTGGTCACACATGGTGTTACCTTCAGAATGTCTGAGTCCCCTGTCTGAAGGAGAGGGCATGCCCTTGTGGACAGCTGTTGCACACATGACTGATTGTGTCTTCCTCTTTTCCTCCACAGCCAGACCAGCCATGCAAGAGGGCCGCAGCAGCCCAGCCCCACCTCCATCCCAGGGACATGGGAGCCGCAGACACAGGCATGTCTATGCAGACATCCTGAGGCAGCATGTGGCGGCCCTGCAGGAGCTCAACACCATCCTGCGATGGAGGACAGAGGCAGAGGCTCAGTGGCATGATCGGCTGCTGGCGGAGCTTGTCCAGCAGCGCACGTCCCTGTGTGCCACTCTCAGGGAGGTCTGTGGCTTGCCTGCTCCTGTGCCTGGTCCTGCTCCTCCAGCACACCATGACCCTGCCCCACCAAACCCCCATTCCACAGCACCATCCCCTTACCCCCTTGTACCTCCCTCTCCCCCAGCCCCCCCAGTCTCCCAGCCCCCTCTCCCCCAGCCCCCCAGTCCCTCAGCCCCCCCGGCCCCCTGGCCCTCCTCTCCCCCAAGCCTCCCAGACCCAAGTGTACCTACCCTCTCTTGTCCAGCCAACAGTCAATCGCCCCACCCGATCCCAAGGCTATGGTGGACCCCGAATGCGAGGTGGCAGGAGCCTGCGAGCAGGCAAGCACCATCTAACCTGATCCCCTCCCCCCCCTCCAGGTTTCAAGTCCCCTTCCCCCCTCCAGGTTTTAAGCACCCCCACCACCCCAGTTAAACACAATGTTGGGTATTTAAGAAAATGTTTATTTTTGATGCAGAAAGTATGCTTTGAGAAAAAATTATGTACAATAAACAAAAGATTTTATATGTTTGCAACATTTCTATATTCTTTCAGTTATTGATATTTATAATAATAAAACAGAAGTTATTCTTTTCAGACAAAACCTGGTGTTTATTATTTCTACAAACAGGGTCAGGGTGAGGGTTCAGGAGGGAAGGTTGTATTGGGCCAGGGCCAAGCCCCCAGACAGGAGGCCCTCAGGAGAGTCAGTGGCCTCCATTAGAGAATCGCTCCCATAGGGCCTCCCGGATGTGAACACCAGACCGGTGAGCCTGGCGGATGGCAGCTGTCTGGGGCTGGTCAAAGTGCCTCTCCTGACCATCAGCACCTGCACCCCACCCTGGTAGGAAGGCCGCCCCTTTCCTCTCCACCAGGTTATGGAGAACGCAACACGCAGCCACCACCTCAGGGATGTTGCGTTCCCCCATTTCTAGCCGTGTGAGCAAGCATTGGAATCTCCCTTTTAAACGTCTGAACGCATATTCCACCTGGTTGCTAGCCCGGTTAAGATGAGCATTAAACTGCTCCTTGCTCGCATCCAGGTGACCGGTGTAGGGCTTCATCAGCCACGGCATCAGGAGGTAGGCGGCATCAGCCACAATGCACACCGGCATGTGCACGTCCCCAACCGCAAAGTCACAATGCAGGAAAAATGTTCCTGCCTGCAGCCTCCGGTAGAGGTAGGAGTGCCTGAAGATGCGGGCATCATGTACCTGCCCCGACCATCCAACACAAATGTCAGTAAACTGGCCACAATGGTCGACCAGGGCCTGGAGCACCATTGAAAAGTAGCCCTTCCTGTTAATGAATTGGGCTGCTCGATGGGGCGGTGTACGGATTGGAATGTGTGTCCCATCGAGCGCTCTTCCACAGTTTGGGAAGCCAAGGGCAGCAAAGCCGGCCACAATGCTGTCCAGGTCTGCTAGACGGACGAGCCTGTTCAGCAGCTCGGAATTGATGGCCCTTACCACCTGCAGAAAGAGACAAATAGACAGACAACAAAATTTTAGAAGGGGTGCCTGATCACTTGGGAGGAGAACCCACCACCCACCTTCCCCCTCAAACACCCTGGGAATCCCCTCTGCAGAACTCCCGCCCCCCCCCCCAGCAGCTCAGGGTGAGTGGAGGAGCTCCCTCCCACTCCCACTCCACCCCATACCCCATTCCACCTTGCCCTTTCCTGACAGTCTCCCTTTTTTACCCCCCCCCAAATGTGACTGTCCCCCTACAATGACTTACCACCATCAGAAAAGTAGACCTGCCCACTCCAAACTGGTGTCCCACGGAGCGGTAGCTGTCGGGGGTGGCCAGCTTCCAGAGGGAAATAGCGAACCTCTTTTCCGGGGGGATGGCGGGGCCGCAGGTGGGTGTCCTGCCATTGCAGAGTGGGGGCAAGCCAGGTACACAGCTCCTGGAAAGTGGCCTTCCACATCCGGAAGTTGTGGAGCCACTGCTGGTCATCCCACAGCTCCATAACGAGCTGGTCCCACCAGTCGGAGCTGGTGTCAAGCCTCCAAAAACGCCTCTCCACGAAGAAGTTTGGAGGCAAGGGCAGCGGGGCTGCATGATGGGCGAACCTTTCTTACCTCTGGTCTGGGTCCAGATGGGGAAGTAACCTCGTGACTCTGTCATGTAGATGCAGCAAAACTTGCAGTATGATGCTGTGGGGCCATCGCCTGCCCGGGGCAGCTCTGGCTCCATGGCAAAAAAAGAGATCAAAATCAGGAAAACCTGTGACGGGGCAGAACCGCCCTGCACTATAGACCCGCTGATTGCTGCGTGTGCGGCTACTCGGCGGGTGGGATACTGGCGGTGTGCCGGCTGTTCTGTGGCCACCAAACAGCCCTGCCACGGGAAACAACCTGGGAGGCACGGCCACCCTGGGGGTGGGGCGAACGGCTGTTGGGCATGAATTGACGTCCCTGACATCAGCACACCAAAGAGGGCTATTTCGAAATAAGTGCTATGTAGACACTTATATCGAAATAGGAAGCCTCCAGCCTTCTCAGGGTGCCCTGGTGGCCACTCCAGCCTCAACCAAGAACACTCCTTTTCCTCCCACCCTCCCTGGCACCCTTAAAGGGGTAGACTCTGGCCACAGTGCATGTGCCAGCTCCAAGCCTGCCATCCCAGAGCCTGCCCCTGACCCAGTGGCCCCAAAACATGAGCCAACAAGCCACTGGCAGACAGCCCTCCACTGCTCCCCAGGAGCAGTCTGCCAGCTCCCAGGAGCCTACCAGGGCTTGGCGAAGGCGGGCGCCTTCCTGGTCCAGGGTGGAGATCATGGACCTTATTCAGGTTTGGGGGATGCCTCCAACATCCATGATCTCCGCACTAGATGGAGGAACACGGCCGTCTATGGCAGGATAGCTGCCAGCCTGTCCACCAAAGGCCACATGCGAACCCAGGAGCAGGTTTGCATGAAAATCAAGTTGGTCTGGCAAGACCCCCACAACCCTGAGCCCTGAGCTTCCCCTCCCCCTTCTTCCCTTTGCTTCCCCTTTCCAGCTCCCTCCTCCTAGGTTTCCCCCTCCCCTCTCCCACTCTCTCTTCTCCCCTCTCCTGCCTCCTTTCCCCAGTCTCACCAGAGTTTCATCCCCTCCCCCCCCCAGTTTTGTTAAATAAAGAGAGTTTGTGTTCATGAAAATACATGTATTTTATTTGACATCAGGAAGGGGAGTTAGGGAAGGGTAAGTGGAAGGATGTGAGGGAGGAATGAGGTACAAGCCCCCAGTGGGGCAGACCCAGGGAGGCTCTTAGTGCTCCTCAGGGTGGAAGTTCTCATGCAGGGCCTCCTGGACACTGACAGCCCCCCAATGGACCTCCTGGATGGCAGCCTGCAGAAAGTGCAGCCAGGCTCGCAGCAACATGTCCACGAGAAGCACCAGAGTGCCCAGGGCTCCATGTTGCAGAGTGCTGTGGTGTCCCAAGCGAGGGCAACCAGAGCACACAGAGACAAAACTCTTTGCTGTCCCTCACTGAGGTAGGCAAGCAAGCAGGGAAAGCTGAGAACCGGCTGTTGGAGGGGGTGAGGGTCCCTTTAAGCACAGGCCTCAGCTAGCCTCAGGCAGCAGCCACACAAAGTGACTCCTAACCTGATGCCCTGCCGGACCTGGTGCCAGCCAGCCTTAAATGAGATTCAGCGTCCACTCAGTGTGGACACGCTATTTCGAAATAACAAAACACTATTTCAAAATGCATTTTGTGCGTAGACGCGTTATTTCGAAATACGCTATTTCGAATTAACTATTTCGAAATAAGATATTTTGAAATACCGCTGTAGTGTAGACAGACCCTTAGTCTTTAAAATGCAACAGGACTCCTTGGTTTTTTTTTGCATATGTAGAAGTTTAGTCCAGTGGTTGACCCATTGTTTTGCTCAGTTATACAATATCAATGTAAACTTGTTGGAAACTCTAAATCTTCAGTAGGGTTATGTTATCAGTATATTACAAGTATTTTATGTATGCAGGTAAGGAAGCAATAACAATTATGAAATATTTTTTTATCACAACAAAAGTTGCAGCTTCTAAACTTCGAATGCAGTAAACTGTTTGCCTCTTAATGCTGAGCTTACTTTACCATGGGAGCAGCAGAGATACTGTTCATAACATTTTCTCTCTGGATGTGTCAGAGATTCAAACTGTTTATGTGTCCCATGAATGTGTTTCTCCTATATCCGATGTTCAGAGGAAAGTTTTATCACTTAAAAATTTAATTCAAGTACTTGTATTTGCAATAATAAAAACGCTGAACCATGGTAAGTAGTTAAGTGATAATTAGAGATGAGAATATTGACATTCCTGACTCTCTGTTTTCCTGCAAATGATTCCGATAGAAGTATGGCCCAATGGTTAGAGTACAGGATTGGGAGCCAGGACCCTCTGAATTTTAGTATCGATTCTTTGACTGGCTCTCTGTTGCATTGATAGTTCATTCAGGCCATCTTCCTCCATTTTTTGCATCTGTAAAACAAGCACAGTAACCTTTGCTTGCTTGAGAAAAGGATGTGAGCTTCAAAACAGAGCTTGAGTGCTAAATATCCTGAAATTGTGATTAGTAAACACTGCCTTACTAAATGTTTAGTCGGAAATCTATTGTTAATGGGACTCCCAGAAATATACACTCCAAAATGGCAACTCAAGGGCTGATAACTATGTGGATGCTGATGTTGTTACCCTCCATCACGGGAGGATTGTTTGAGGAACATTCATGGGATGACACACACATCACTAGTGATTGTCAGATTATATATAAAAGAACCTACTTGTGAGTCTGCAAACTGTCCTTATGTTCCAAGATACCGGCTTTTATACAATTGTGTTTGGTTCACTTTTTCTTTTAGGGGCTAATAAGAAGTCCATTGAAGTCAATGGACAGTGATTTTTGGATCAGGCCTATAACCCTTAGGCTGTGTCTAGACTACATCCCTTTCTTGAAAAAGGGATGTAAATTAGACACTTCGAAATTGCAAATGAAGCCGGGATTTAAATTTCCTGTGCCTCATTTGCATAATGGCAGCCGCGGTTTTTTTTTACATGGGTTTTTTGATAGAAAAATGGCAGTTTAGACGGGGATCTTTTGGAAAAAAAACCCTTTTTCAAAAGATCCTGTACTCCTCAAAAAATGAGGTTTACAGGATCTTTCGAAAAAGGGTTTTATTTTCAAAAGATCCCCGTCTAACGTGCCATTTTTCTATTGAAAAGCCCCGTGTCGAAAAAGACCACAGCCGCCATTATGCAAATGAAGTGCAGGAAATTTAAATCCCGGCTTCATTTGCAATTTCGAAGTGTCTAATTTACATCCCTTTTTTTGAGAAAAGGGATGTAGTTTAGACACAACCTTAGACAAAATACAGAAGGAAATGGCAAATTCTTTATTGTAATTAAAAATGAAAAGTTATTTCATTTAGCAAAATTCACTTGGGAAGTAAACGGTGCCTAGGACTTGTACTTACTCCCCGCATGGAATGAATTTCACCCTAATTCCATGTAGCTGGAAACAATGTAAAGGAAAAAACCCACCAAAACCCAAGTGATTTCTAGCTTAATAGAAATGATGAATAACTCTTCCCATCTCAGCTATTATACCACTTTCAAATCATGAGTCTCTGGCAAAGGAAACCTGATTTTATTTTTATATAGATAATATTACAAATATGCAGAAAAATGTGGTGCAAATATGATTTAAATTAATATATGATCTTTAAAGTGTCAAGGTCTCTGAGTTTCGACTCATGTTCCTACCTCAAGGACACTGGTTCCAAGAGATCATCCCTCTATTATACAGGCTATAAATCCCATTGTGAGTGTTTTCTTGCCTATAATTGGATGACAAAAGTAATCACACTTAGGAGTGTAATTACATTGGTCACTTATTCCTTTCAATGAGCCCTTTTTCTTAATGGTCTACATACTGCAGGACATAAATCTGCTCTCACCAGACTGTTTCTAAAAGTAGATGCCTTCTAAAATCCATTTAGGAAATTCTTTTCCTAAATTGATACTGAGTTTAATGCAAGGTCAATATCATTACTAGTCACATGGCTGTTATCTGATAATGCCTTTTAAAATTTATTTTAAGTGCAGACTCATTTTCAATGCATAAGGCAGAAATTTAACAAGGTTGGTGTTTTTTTCTATTTGTGCTTTGGAAACATTTGATTTCGAATAACTTCCCTAAATTTCTCAAGAGCAAGTACTTGTGGCATTATGTGTGTGTTATGAGTGTTTAGTTTAAGATCTCCGAGACAGGGACTATCTACTACTCTGTGTTTGAACATTGCCTAGCCCAGTGGGATCCTGATCTTAATTGATTCCTAAGTACTACTGCAATGAATGTTATCATTAATGTTTTAAACCTGGATAAATATCTCCCTTCCCCCATATAAAGCCGAAGTGTGGGATGGGAGCACAGTATACTTCTCCCCACAATGCAGGTCTGTGGTACAACACTTTCACCACTGTTCATCCAACTTTGAAACTTGGATAGGTTCTACTGCTCCTCCATGTTTGTACGTGGGTTTCTTACCTTCTTAACTACTTAAGGCAGGTCGTCAAGTCTGGCTGTGGAGGGAATGTGGTGATGGCACCTAGTGACCGCTCTAC
The DNA here is from genome assembly GCA_032595735.1 of Pelochelys cantorii. Taxonomy (NCBI): domain Eukaryota; kingdom Metazoa; phylum Chordata; order Testudines; family Trionychidae; genus Pelochelys; species Pelochelys cantorii. The sequence continues at coordinate 19,939,227 of CM064338.1, forward strand.
CATTGGGGGCTATAGTGGGTTTAAATGGGGCATGGGTTCTCTGAATTTAGGATTTATTAAGGCCATCTCAAGCAGACACAGAACTAGGGTATGTCCACACAGCAGGGTTAACCTCGAAATAAGTTACTCAACTTGAGCTATGCTAATTGCGTAGCTTAAGTCAAAAAAGCTTATTTCAACTTTTGGCGCTGTCTACACAGCAGTTATTCTGAAATAAAGCACTCTTCCCCTAACAGCCCTTACCTCTCATGAAATGAGGTTTACAGAAGTCAGAATAAGATGTCCGTTATTTTGAATTTATTTCAAAAAAACGGGCTTGCTGTGTAGACGTACACTGTGTTATTTTGGAATAGCTGACATTATTCCAAAATAATGCTGCTGTGTAGATGTAGCCTCAGAGAATAGATGTCTGGCTCTCTGATGCATAGCTGGTGGAAAGGTTTCCAATCACGCCAAGAGGATTCCAAGAAGATTCCCAGGTTTCCAAACATGCCCACTCTGGGAGCAGCTGCACAGCACCCTAAACTTGAAAAAGATATGCAATTTGCACTATGCAAATTGTATATCTTATTTCAAATCTATTTCAAAATAGCGTATTTTGAAATTTGCACATCTATACAGTGCCAAATTTCAAAATAATGTGCTATTTTGGGCCATCCTTTATCCCTCATAGAACAAGGTTTACCAGGATGGCAAAATAGCTTGCCCATTATTTTGAAAAATATTTCGAAATACCAGGCAGCTTCTGTAGATGCGGGGTAGTTATTTCAGGATACATCCAGTATCCTGAAATAGCTATACAGTGTAGATGTATCCTCTTAGATCACAGGACTCCAGAGTTATTCTTTACCTTTCACTGGTGATGTGAGAGTGCCCTTGTGATGAGTTGTTTTGGGTTTGGTTTTTTTGCCTATCAATAAGTTTATTTCTTGAGTTCTGATTATTCTATGCTGAATGTAAAAATCAAATGCCACTCATGTTACCCCAAGTACAATAGTATTTTGTGATTCCTGCTGCTCTGAAAGCAGACTTCTGTTTGAAAGCTGCTAGTGGTACAAGAGAAAATGAAAAAAAAAGCATCTTGAATTTCCTTCTCTGTCTTGCGTTAGTATGGGAACATAAAGAAAAACATTAAGGGCTTGATTAAGTATTCACTGACATCAGTGGGATGTTTCCATTAACTTCAGTGAGAGATGGAATTCCAAATCCTGATGGGTGTTGAACACACAATCTATCTGTCCTCTGAGGAGTTGGGTCAAACAGTTTTATTGGGGTGCATCTACACAGCACCCTTACCTCAAAATAAAGCGCTATTCTGACAAATCCCTTTGCCCTTGAGGAATGAGGGTTATAGGGATGCTGGAATAGCATGCCCATTATTTTGAAATAATGGGCACGTTTAAAGATGCAGAATTGCTATTTTGGGATACTTCCGGTATCCCAAAATAGTCCCACTGTCTAGACGTAGCCTTGTTGTTTAGTTCTTTAATAAAAACCCTTATTGTTAGCCTTTGTATTTGATCTATTCTAATTAACCCTAGTCAATCCTTCCTAAGTATTTTCCCATTTCGCATGTGGTGACTGTTTCAAATATCACTTAACTGTCAAATTGATCTTACATGTGTTTAATTTCCTGGAGTCTGTCTTAAACAAGCTATGCCTCCATCTTTTCAGGTCAGCCTTCATCTTCTGCTTTGTTAAAATATCCCTGTCTGTAATTGCTAGGTCTCTGCCATGAGCCTGTGACGAGTCTTGCAGACATTGCTGTGTAATCCATTCTGAAAGGTGTTGATATTCTTCAGTGTTTTCCTTCCCCCACTTGGGAATTTGTGCTCTGTGTTACGCTTTGTTAGTGATATTCAGCCTCACCCTCTGTACAGGAATAAATTTCATCCTCTGCAAATAGGCTAGCAAATGTATTTAAATTGCAATTAAAACAATGATTTTTATACCATTTTCTGTCACTGGAGACCTAGTTCTGTTATATTCATCCAGAAACATATTACAAGTTGAATGTCTCTAGTCCAGCATTCTCTGGTCCAGCAACATCTGTGGACCAGCATGATTTTAGTCAGCTGGATGTCCACTTATCATAGGTGTGGCCAAGTTTCCTGTGGTCCCACAGAATTTGTTTACAGCCACCAGTCCTGGCTTTCAGTGTTCTGTGCTGTTATTTAGCTCTAATTTACCCTGAAATGTCTTGTCTTAGAGCCCAGTAAGCAGTGGAAGTGTTGGTAATGCTGCTAGACAATACTGGCCTACCATGGTTCAGCAAATTCTCTGATTCGGCATCTAGTACTCCCAAGAGTATCAGATTAGAGAGGTTCAACCTGTATGTCCAGGTCAAATAACAAATTATGAATATCCTCAATCACTGCTTCTTATTGTTCTTCTGACATAGAATTAATCCCATCAATTATTTGGCTAACTGTTGCAAAAAATAACTGTACTTGCCCAAGTTTCAAGCTGTTCATAGATGATTTGAAAACAGAAAAAGAGATACTGTTCATTCAGTAAATTATTACGTAAGAATGGCCATACTGGGTCAGACCAAAGGTCCATCTAGTCCGGTATCCTTCTTCTGATCGTGACCAATGCCAAATGTCTCAGAGGGCGTGAACAAAACAGGTAATCATCAAGTGATCCCTCTCCTGTCATCCATTTCCAGCCTCTGACAAACAGAAGCTAGGGAACCATTCCTACCCATCCTGGCTAATAGTCATTGATGGACCTAACTTCCATGAATTTATCTAGTTCTTTTTTGAACCCTAATAAAGTCCTGGTCTTCACAACATCCTCTGACAAGGCGATTCACTACAGATTATTTGCTTAATATACATATAGGAACTTGAGTGCCAGTGACTTGGGTACATTCAAAGCCATATCTTTTACATCTAATTGATGGAAATATAAATAGATATTAAATGTAAACTATTTTTTGTTGTTGTATTCATTTCTTCTGCTTGTAGAATTTTTCCCTCATTAGAAGTGAAATTCTCTGTAGCAGAGAATGCACTGCAATTATATAGGCTACTGAACATTATAGAGCATACTTGGTAGCAGTAAAGATCACTTTTGCTCCTAACTCTAATTCATTTTAGTGGGGCCTGTAATACTGAGCCAGCAGTGCTAGACTGGCTAGGTGGAGGATGAGACTTTTCAAAACTCAATTTTATATCAGTCCAGTTACATGGAAGCTGAATGTGACACCTGAGCTTCTGCCTGCAGATTGCATAGGAGAAAAAGAGATTGCTCTTGAGAGTGTATTGATTTAATACTGTCGTTTGAATATGGATTTGCATGTTGGTGCCAATCACTGCTATTGGTCCCCGCTCCCCAGCACAATGTTTCTCATGGGTAGATTTATTATTCAGGGAAATAGAGTCTGCAGTCTCTTCAGCTGCAACCTGTTTATGGGCTGATCCCATGTGAGAAGATACTTACTTTTTTTTTATATCACAATGAACCCCGGGCTAACAAAATGCAGGATCCAAATATTCAAATTCAGACACTGCTCCAGAACAAAGAGAGTGGAGAAGCCAACTAAAAATCACCCAGAGAACCAAATTAATCCTTGCTGCAATTCCACTGAAGTAATCATTGAGAGAAGGAACATTTTGTCTTAACTTTGGGAGTAGAGTGGCACAGGGGCAAGAAGAGGATTGAAGTTCTACTTGCCAGTGAAATGCAGCACGCAGTGCTGAATGTTAACAACTGGCTTGTGGCTTGTAAGCCACAGTCCTGTAGAGTGTGCACCAACCCCAAGGAAACTTTTGTTCCTTTCACAAACAGGGAGCTGCGTTTGATCCTAGATTGTTCCCTACAGGCAGTGCAAGTGGGGGGCTATGGGGACAGGGCCATGACCTCTCTGTCAGATGTTCACTCTAGGAAGCAGGAGCAGAGTCCTTATGCTCTCCAGAGTGTGGAGGCTGCTGCTGGGCAAGGTCCCTGTGTACCTATGCTAGTGAGTGTGCGTGTGTTTGTGTGTCGAGGGGCTTCTAACTCATCACTACACAGACAACTCACAATCTGGAGCTAAAGCCCTTGGTTATGGTGACAGGACTAGGAGCATCACAACACTAATTTGCAGGCCCAGCCCAAGAGTTTGTGGGGCCCCAGGTGGCACACTATGGTTGGCTGTGCTGGGCGGCTCCCAGCCAGGGCAGTGAGTGAGTGGCTGGGCGGACAGGCACCAAGCAGCACGGGGCTCACTTTGCCCTAAGGCCGGGCCTGCTAATTTGCCTCGTTGAATAAGCAACAGCAGGGTCTTTCCAGCAGTGGATGTTTTAATATCTCCCCATGGTGAGGAGGGGAGTGGGGGAGTTGTATGTATCTTTTGTTACATTTTTTAATGATTGTTTCTGTTGAGGTTCATTGGCTCACTGGGTAGTCTCAAAATCCATTGCTTTGCAGTTGTTCAATAGCTGATTTTTACAGGGCATGTGCGCCTGTGTTTTACACAACATGGCCCAAGCCCCGTAGCATCATTTCTAAAAGAAACAAGAAGAAAAGATATATTCCTAACAAATGTGTGAGAGCTCACTTGAGAACCTGTAGTGGCTTAGAGAGATCTGTCACATAATGGGGATGGGGGATAATTTCTAAACTGTGCACTTCAGCAAAGTCTGCGATAGAGGGTAAATAGCTAAGTTACCAGGAACTGAAAATATTACCATTGCTTTTCAAAGTTATTTTCTCAGCCATATTTGTTATATTCCCTGAGATTGGTTCTGGTGTGGTATGTGTGTTGGGGGAGGAAGGGTAGATAAGCTGGACTGAAGTTCAGGAGATATGCCACTGCCATTGACTCACTATGTGACCTCGGACAGGGCAGGTCACATCAATTTCTCTGTGCTTCCATTTTACCTCCCACCCAATCAAGACTGTAAGCTTGTGGATAGCAGAATTTGTTGTTTATCCACTTCCATTGGCAGTGGTCTCTGGGGCTTATTGGTGCTACTCAATAAGGTGATGGAAGATGGATTAACTCAGAGGCTGTGTCTAGACTGGCCAGTTTTTCCACAAAAGCGGCCGCTTTTGTGCAAAAACTTGCCAGCTGTCTACACTGGCTGCTTGAATTTGCGCAAGAGAACTGACGTTCTAATGTAAGAAATCAGTGCTTCTTGCGCAAATACTTTGACGCTCCCGTTCAGGCAAAAGTCCTTTTGTGCAAAACCTTTTGCGCAAAAGGGCCAGTGTAGACAGCTCGGTTTTGTTTTGCGCAAAAAAGCCCCGACGGCTAAAATTGCAATCGGGGCTTTCTTGCGCAAAAGCGCATCTAGATTGGCCACAGACGCTTTTGCTCAAAAAGTGCTTTTGCGCAAAAGCGTCCGTGCCACTCTAGACGCTCTCTTGCGCAAATACTTTTAACGGAAAACTTTTCCATTAAAAGCATTTGCGCAAATTCATGCCAGTCTAGACGCAGCCATAGTGTTATCACCTGGTCCTATCAAACAGGAGAAGTTTTGAGTTATGGTCAAGGCACCACTAGAATCTCCCTGATGGAAGCTGCCTTGTGGATATGCTGTATTTGTACATCTCCTCTCTTCCCCGGAATTACTGCTTCCCCAGTTTCTCTGCTGCTCTGGCCAGTTCTGGAGACCCAAGTGTGAATATCTTATATCACCTAGCCTACCTGGAAACTTTGTTGTAACTTCCCTTTGAGAGCTTTTCCATTGTTTAAAGCATAGTGTTTTTTCATCAGTTAATTTATTCTTTTGCTTTTGGCAAATGTTAATATCAGTCAGTGGACCAGATCCGTGCTTGCCATATGGTTTCTTTGTAAACTGCTCTTATTAGGTAGGCCTGAAGCTGCTCTAGTTTCTATTAAAGGCACCGGCAGCCAGAATGAGGGATTAGGAGGAGTGCAAAAGTGGCAGACATGCCCGAGTCCTATGCCAACCTTAGCTTTTGCCAGATTTGTGGATGTGGGCCAGGAAGTTGAGCCCTAAGTTAAGTCAATAGCAAGAGTATTTCAAACAAAAAGAAAAAAAACAATCTCTCAGTTAATCTTTGGGCACTATTTATAATATGATTGAGATTTCTTTACGTTATGTAAAACAGCATCTTGTAATAGCTTATTTTATACATGAAACTTTAAAATACCTATGGCTAATTATTTTAAGCCACCAGAATGTGTTATTGGCTAAGGATCTGTAGGCACTGAGCTGATCCCATGACCAAAGACATAGCGTCAGATATTCGCTGCTGTAAGTTAGCATGGTACCACCAAACTTATACGCTGAATGGATTAAAAACAGGTTAATTCCTAGGTCTCAATATGTAATTGAAAATGGGGAATTGACATTAAGCAGGTCAGCTGTGTCCTGCAGGGACAGATTCTTGGCTTTATACTATTTAACATTTTTATCAATGTCCTGGAAGAAAACATAAAATCATCATGTCTTATAATGATAGACTCAAGGAGCGCCATCTCTTTATCTTAACAAATAGAAGATTAAGGGATGACCAAATTACAGTTTATAAGTATCTACATGGGAAACAAATATTTAGGAATGGGCTTGTCAGTCTATCAAAGAAATGTGTGACACGGTCCAGTGGGTTGGAGTTGAAGTGAAACAATTCAGTGAGGGTAATTACCAAATATTGTGGTGGATTCTCTATCATTGACTATTTTTACATCTAGATTGGATCAGCTCTAGGAATTATTTTGGGAAGATTTATGGCCTGTGTTATACAAGATATTAAACTAGTTAGCCTCTTCTGGCCTTGGTATCCAGGAATCTATTAACTCACTGGAGCCATGTAGACTTACGACAGCTGAGAATCTGGCCAATAACCCCTTTCATTAGCCTAATATCAATACAAAACACTGCTCTCACTTTGGAAAGGCTACAACTTGGGGTTTAAAAGGCTGGCATAGAGCATAATTATATAGTTGTGAGGCACAACATTCCCATTTTGGCCAGGAGAATGTTCACGGGGCACCTGTCTTTCAGTTAGGAGTCTTTACTGCAAGTATGTAATTATGCCTGGTTCATCCATCACATCTAAAACCTGGCTGTTAAATGGTGCCATGTGAAGCTACAGAAAGTATCAGAGGAGTTTGCAGGAATTGCTTGTAGCTCATCTCCAAATTTCAAAAAGTTAGCAATGTTTATTAGTTTTTATTGATTCTCCCCTCCTCAGCAAGTAGGTATAAATATTTCTCAGGAGATGAGTAAGGCCAGAAATTGCTGCAGACAATCCTGAAAATGAAATGTCACAGAAAATACTTTCCTCAGTAGAGGATATTATTAATGCTTTATTGAAGCAGTGGCAAACACCGAAAGGGTTAAACATATACTAAACTCAGTAATTAGGGGTTGCGTGAATAACACTGACTTACACAAAGAGGTGAATGGCCTGATATGTCATTCAAAAATATGCTGGATATTCTTCTGCCTTCTAAGGGTGCAGCTGACTACATATTTTGGGAGAAGGGGTAGAGAATAGGGAAGGTTAGAATTTATTTTAAATCTTTTAGCTCTCTTTTTAGTCACATAGGGCTTCCTTCACCTGGCTCGCATCCCACCTCTACCACAGCAGGTGCCTGGTTTGTCATCCTGCTTTCCCTCCCCAGCCACACAAGGACACCCCTCCTTCCCCAGTTGTGGTTTCAATCTGTCATCCCAGCCACACAGGATAGTTTCAACTGGTTTCCATCCTGTTTTCTCTCTAGGTTCGTAGGGCAACCTAACATAGTGGCTCTCAGTCTTTCCAGTCTTTCCAGGCTACTGTATCCCCTTCAGGAGTCTGATTTATTTTGTCTACCCCCAGTTTCACCTCACTTAAAATTTAGTTGCTTACAAAATCAGACATAAACATACAAAAGTGTCACAGCACACGGGTACTGAAAAATGGCCTACTTTCTCATTTTTACCATGTGTTTATAAAATAAATCAGATGGAATATAAATATTGTACTTACATTTCAGTATATAAAGCAGTACAGGTTGAACCGCTGAAATTCGGGATTCTCTGGTCTGGCAACTCGACCATGAATGTGGCTGGATCAGAGAGCCCTGACATCTGGTAGTGTGAACCCCATGTCTGGGGAGTCCTGGTCAGGCCTGGGAGAAGTGGGGCCACGAGGATGGGAGCTCCTTCCCAGGGGAGTACTGGCCGGGGGGGGGGGCAGCAGCGGGACAAGTGAGCCCAGCCCCAGGCAGGGATCCCTGGTTTGGCAGGGGAGGAGCTGGGCTGCAGAGGCTGGGGAGCTCCCTCCTGGAGAGCTCCAGCAGGCCAGAGCTCGAGTTTAAACCCTGCAGGCTGGAGCCCAGTGGCTGTGGGGGCCGGAGTGGAGCCAACTGATGGGAGGGGGAGCGTCCTGGGAAACCAGTGGCAGGGGACCTCCTCATATCTGGCAAATTCCCTCATTCAGGATGGGTCTGGTCTGGAGTATGCTGGACAAGGGAGGTCCAACCTGTATAAACAAGGCCTGTATGAAATTTTTAATTCATACTGATTTCCATAGTGCTTTTTATGTAGTCTGTTGTAACGGCAGACAAATCTCTAGATGAGTTCATGTGTTGGAAGTCTTGTTAGCCACCGCCGTGCCACCATGTGATTCTCTGTTCTGATGCCCCCTACCTAGTCATTCTTCTTATGCCATTGTTATAATGTCTCCCCCAGATTCTGTCCCAAGTTGGCCTTTCCTCAACCCTAAAAAGTAGAAGAAAGCATGACTTTTACTTACAAAAAAGGCAAAAAGTTTTATAACAACAATTGTAAAAGCAAGGGAAAGTCATGGCATGCAATATCTTAATCAAATTCATTTTCAGTTGAACAGGTGTGAAATACCAGTAATATTTTAAAAGGATATAATTAGAGCAAACACAGCAAAATGCACACGTGTATGTAATTCAGTGTTTTACTGACCAAACTGTGTCATTTAATAATTCATATCAACAACAATCCCTTTAAGAAGCCTCTGCTTTTGGACAAACATTCCCTTTCCCCTGTGCATTAGACTTACTCAAAGAGCAAATGCAGAAATATGTTATCTCAGGCATGTATTAGGCACTCAAGGCACAGAGATTTTCCATTAGCGCTTTCCTGTCTGGTGCATACTTTAGCAAGTCTCTCTCATTTTTTGTGCTTCTATCCAGCAACTGATTTTTTATTTCCTAATGTAACTACCTAAGGGTCAGAGGCTTAACTCATATTGTGATCAGCTATGATCACAGCAGAAAGCTTCTCATATAAATGGGAAAATATCATTTAACAAAATGCCTGGAACATGAGAGTGCAGAGGGACAAATGTTGGAGCAGCCTATGTAAGTGTAAGAGTAGCTCTGTTAGCATACTACTTATAATGGTAAGTGAGCATATGGAGAAGAATCTTTAGCCATCAGCTGTGAGCGACACATTACTGTTCGGGCAGAATGAATTTATAGCTTTATCAGTGTGTGTATATTTTCTGGGATAGCTCATACATACTGTTGTTGTCAAGAAACACCCTTTCATGTGTTGGGACGCTGGCCTGGAAATAACTGATGTTCTCCTCTCCAAGTATCCTCAGTCCAGTAGTAGGATTTAGTGAATGGTTAACAGCATCCCTTGCAAATGACCATGGTTGCTCACATAAACCAGTTGCAGGATCAATTGCTAATGTGCATTCAAAGAGTTGGATTCTATTTTTGTTGATTCAATGGGAGCAGAATTGTGAATGGTGCTATAAAAACAGGACATGCAAGTCAAATTTACTGATTTTCCGTTGCAAGAATAGGGACTAGTGCAAACGCCATTGTACAGTGAAATACCGTGACAGTCAATGTAAATTTTGTTACAGCACCCACTATACATTCCCTTCGTCTAATTACTTGATGACAAACTGGAAAACAGTTATATGTAGTGGGCTTGATTCTCACTGCACAAAGATGCATTACACTGTTCTAGCAGTATAAATGGGCCTTAAAGTATTTGTAGAAATAACGTGCCCCCGTTTTATGGTTCTCCGCTGTAATTTTACATTAGCAAAGTGGTAAAATTGGCCTAAATATAAATGAGAATCAGGCTCAGTATATTTAGAAAATTTTTGGAGACCTTAAACAAACCAAGCTAAAAATTGGACCCAATTCCACCCATGCACCATTTTCTGAATTTCCTCTGATTTTGCAGGCAGAGTTGCAGGACCCAGCCCATATATTTATTGTACCTTACAAGCAAAAATGTCTGACTATTTCCAGAGGCATCCAAAACTGTAAGCAAAAGGAGTTACTTGGCCCACTATGGATGCACTAGGTTTGCATTGCTAGCCGGCAACTGGCCTTCAATTTAACCAGGAATCACATTTAATTAAAGGCTAGATGACCTGGGTTACACTGTATCAACTAAAAGGTATGCCAATTAGCTATAAGTGTGTGTCACAAAAACAGGTTAATAAGACGCATTAATGGTCATAGTCTACACCTCATTACTACCAGCACAAAGCACGCTCCTCCATTTGTTTTCTACCCAGAGATCTCAGTACTGATTGTTTTGGAGCTATTCAATCAGGTATGCCTAGCGGAATAAATGAGTAAATGCCATAAAGCAAAGATAGGGAGAAGTATGCTCCCATTGATTATAAATGATGAGCTTTCTAGAACCTGTCTATGCAGCTAAATTGGGATCCTTAGTAAAACTAATGACGGTCTCCTTTATTTCCATATTATGTAATATGGAAATAAAGGAGACCGTTCGCGAGCACTCACCGGGTGCTCGCAAACAGGGTGAGTGCTAACAGGAGGGAGTTTTGAGAGGCTCTCCTGGAGGAGGAGAAGGAAGGAGCAAACTAAAGCACCTTGGGGCCGTGTGCTCAGGCACTATTTGGTGTCCGGGAGGTGGGCGGGCGTTAGCCCGCCCACATCAAAAGGACCTCCCCCCAGCCTGCGGGGAGGACCACAGAACCCAGGAGAACCAACTAATTACTGGGGACAAATAATGAAAAAAACAGGGACGGGTGTGAGGGTCAAAGGGCTAAAACGAGGGAGCCGGATGGGGATACCGAGCAGAGAACCCCGGACAGCGCCCACTGCTCCCCGAAGGTCTCGAGAGAGCCAGCGGACGCTGCCCATTGGAACTCTGCCCGGATACGTGAGCGGATACAGCAACGGAAATAGGCCCCACAGTCGCAGGCCCCTCCCCCGGCCAACCTCTTTTCCCTGGTTTTATAGATTGCCGATTTGGCAATTGCCAGGAGGAGGTTGACCAGGAGGTCCCGCGACTTTGTGGGGCCACGGATGGGGTGTGCGTAAATTAACAAGTGGGGGGAAAAATGCAGCCAGAACCTCAACAGGAGGTTCTGGAGGAGCCGAAAGAGGGGCTGTAACCTGGCGCACTCGAGGTAGATGTGCGCCAGGGTCTCCCTCACGCCACAGAAGAGGCACGTTTCGGGGGTGGGAGTGAACCGCGCCAAGTACACGCCCGTGCTCACCGCGCCGTGCAGGACTCTCCAACAGATGTCCCCGGGGCGGATGTCGGGGCGTAGATGTTGACGAGATTTAGTGTCAGCCCTTCCGTCCGAACCCGGAGATGCAGCAGGCGACCCTGCACGACCTCGGCGGTCCCCAGCACCTCGGGCTGCAGGTTCGGGGAGAACAGGGTAGCCACCCCGGCTTGACGGGCCGACAGGTGGCTAAAATAAACCCTGTCCCCCCACTCCAGCCGCCAGCTAGCCTCGGTGGCCGGAGCTGTGTGGGTCTCCTGGAGGAATATGATGGAGTACCTGCCCCTCCGGAGGAAGGAGAGGACCTGACACGTACGGAGGCCCGACCCGCAGCCCCGGGTGTTTAGAGTGGCAAAGATGAGCGGCGGCATCGAGAGGGCTGGGGAAGATCCTGATTGGCAGGAGTGCCGACGGCCCCCATCGGGCCCCGCAGCAAACCGTGACCGTTCCCAAAAGTGAGCAGGGCGTCACGGAAGCTGCGGACCCGCTGGTAAGCCGCGGCCCCCCGCCGCCCGGTCCCTTTACCCTCCCGCAAGAGGGCTCTGACTATTTGCAAGATGAGATGAAAATCTCCCCAGCGCTGAAGGGCGAGAGCGACCTTGTTCTTGGAGCCACGGATGTCTTCCAAGAAAACACGCATCTCGCCCTTCAGCGCGTCTGGTGTCGGGGCCTCGGGCCCTCGAACGCCTTGGGGCCAGACCCCTCCGTGAGCCCCGCGACCCATCGGCACGGGGACGCAGGGCGTTTGAGGTCCCTGCTGAGAGGACAGTGGCGGAGAGAGATCAGCCCCAGATGTGCTGGGAGCAGAAGAAACGAAAACCGCCTCCCGGGGGCCAACGTCTGGACTAAACGTGGCAACCCCAGGGGCGGCAGTAACAGAGTAAGGGGAGGAAAAGAGTTCAGGGAGGGGATCGGGAAAAGGAGGGAGACGAGGAAGGAGAGTAGGGGGAGGAAGAGGTGAGGGATTAGGGAAGAGACAAGAATGGCGGGGAGGAGGAAGAGGGGTGGGAAACTCGATTGAGAGGGCGTTTGAATAGGGAGCAGGAGAAGGAGCAGGGCGAGATGCCTCAGCAGAGGAGGCACCGGGGTGCGGTGCCTCCTCGCAGCGCAGAGAATCGATGGCAGTGGTAGGGGTAGTAATAGTCTCCCCAGCGCTGAGCTCCAGTGCCACAGAGAGTGCAGCACCGGAGGCCTCAGCGCCGGGGGTGACAGATATTAACGGGATCTCCCGCCCGCTGAGAGCCTCAAGGGTTGCCGCGGCCGCGGCCGAGGTGTTGTCGATGGCCGGGCAGACGGTCGCACCCCGGGGCAACTCAGAGGCAGGGAGAAGGGATAGCAGCGGGTCGGAAGGGGAAGGAGAGGTCGGTTGTTGTCCCTCCAGGACCTGATGATCCCCCTCCGAGGCAGCCGGGGTCAGCCCCAAAGCCTCCACCTCCTGAGAGAGGAAGGCGAGCCCGCCGCCCGCCACCAGGTGCTGATCTCTGTCGGTGGCAAGGTCAGCGGCCGCCCCCTCAGTGGAGGCGGGAACAGTGGGAGCATCCTCCATGGACACCCCCTCTTGCAGGGACCCCAGGAGGGAGGTGTTCACCTCTCCCGCGTCCGCCGCAGTCACCTCGACCGCTTCGTGGTGCTGTGAATCGCTTGCGGGCTCAGAGGGTGGAATGGCCCCAGCGTCCACCCCCATGGGTACAGGGAGGTTGTCCTCCCCCTCAGAGGGCGGGGTGGAACGCCGAGCACGCTTTCGGCGCTTCCCCATTGCGAGCTCCCATCCCTCGGAGGAAGAGGGCTGGGCCTGAATGGAGGAAGAGCCAGGGGACAAGGGCAGCGTCGGGGGGGCAAGGGTAGATGGGGGCTGGGCAGCAGGGGAAAAGGATACCTCCCCCCGAGGTAGGTCCTGCCCGAGTCCCGTCACTGACCCCGCCGCCCTCTCCTCCGCGGGCCCAGCCTTGCCGCTTTTGGCGGTGGCAGCATCAGCACCCGCACGCTCGTCTGGGCCCTGCGGAACCCGAGCGGGATTGACGACGGTCACGGTTGGAGGAGGGGCGACCCCAGGGTCCGGACCGTCAGGGCCACCGGCGATGGTAGGGCCGGTGCCCTCCCGGGCATCGGGGGTCCCGGGTGCCTCTCCGAACCGGGCCAGGGGGCAGTCCCTTCGGACGTGCCCCGTCGCCCGACAGAGAAAACACCGGGCCTCCCCCATGGTGTAGTACACCCGGTACCGGGCCCCTTGATGGGGCACCAGAAATGACCCTTCCAGGGCTTCTCCGCCACGTCCCGCCGGCAGTAGTAGGATTTGTACCTGCCGGCGAAAGGAAAGGACGTGGCGGAGGGTCGGGTCTTTACAGCCCAGAGGAAGGGGACTCAGGACTGACAGAGGCCTCCCCAGGGTGGAGAGGAAAGGCAGTAGGGCGGCATTGGGGAGGAAGGGAGGAACAGAGGACAAAACCACCCGTACGCCCAGGTCCTCCAAAGGCTCGAGGGGAACGTGGACTCCCCCCACCGCCAAACCCCTTTCCACCGCCTTCTGGGCGGCGGCCTCGGACGCCAGGAAGAAGACCACCTTCCCGAACATCTTAGAGGCCGCCACCACGGCCGCGGGCCCCACCACGCGTGCCAACGCTCGCACGTAGGTCTCCACGTGGGGCGAGGCCGCCACCAGGAGACAACGGACCCCATGCCTCCTGGTCAGGGTGGGAAAGGGGCCGCGGCCGCCGGGGATGGTATTCCGGGAGGCGGCTTGGGAGGCGACAGGCGGGGGGGTGGCGGCCACCTGGGCGTACGCCCTGGGGCCCGGGACACCGTTGCCCCCAGAGCTGGTGGAAGGAACAGGGGAGCGGGAAGGAGGGGGAGCCGCGGCCAACATGTGGGTCGCGGCCGGGGAGTGAGCCCTCGCCTCAGGAGGTTTTGCCTTCCGGGCGGGGCTCTTGCCCTTTTTGGTCCCCAGGCCCTTCCTACCCCTCAGGGGGGCATTCTTGATGGTAGCCGGAGGTGCCGCGGCAGAAGCGGTCGAGGCCCCGGGGTCCTCGTCCATGTCCGCCCCCTTTACCGTAGTGACGGGGGGCCCGGCAGCCTCAGAGGAGTTGTTGTTTTTAGGGCGGGGTGGGGAAGGTTCTGCATGGGGTGTCATCCGACAACCCCTTCGTTGTGGTCATGGGTAGGGAGGAAAGGACAAAACAAACAATTAGGGGAGAACCAAAAAAAAACACCAGGGAAGGGAACAGGGAGAGAAAGAGGAGGGGAGGAAGGAGATTTACCACTCCCCCCCACTAGGCTGGAAGTGGGGTGGGAGGGTGATAATTCAGAAGAAAGGGAAGGGGAAAAGGTGTAAGGAATACAGCTCCCAGCACAGAATGGAAAGAGTGGCTCCTCCGGCTGCACTGGGGAGATGAGGGGTAAATAATCATTAAAAGGACATGGGGACAAGTGAAGCTGTGTGTGTGGGAAGAGTAACTAAAAGGAGGGGGAAGCTCAAGCGCCTAACAAAAGAAAGCGGGGGGGGGGGAAGCACTGGCACCCAAAGGGGTGGATGGGACAAGCAGTGGAGTGGGAAGACAGGCAGTTAAAGGATGCCTGTTCAAGGGCGGGAAGAGGGAGGAGACACTGCTGAGGGAAAGGGAAACAGTGTACCCACAGGCACCTGAGCAGCAGGCCCACAGTACCTGCTGCAAGGCCCAGAAGAGCAGAGAAGGGCAAGGAGACAAGCAGTGGGGCCGAGAATGGAAAGGCCCCTACAGCAACCGGGGCTTGGAGAGGGAGCAGCAGGAGAAGTGTGAGGGCCGATGAACTAGGGGGAGGTAAGCCACCCCCTGCCCTCAGCACCCCAAAGGAGCTGCATCAGCCCCCCCACCCAGGAGCCCTGATGGAAAGGGCCCCTAATCTCCCCTCCCCAGCACCAGGCAGGCTGTGGGGAGAGGAAAACCCCAGGGGCTGCTTTAAAGCAGCCCCCTTACCGTCTCTTCTTTGGGGAGAGCAGCAGCAGCAGGAAAGATGAAGGTCCGGCCTGCCAAGGTGGAGAAAAAGGGGGGGGGGTCAAAATAGACCCCCAAGGAAATGGGAGCCGTGTGCTCAGGCACTATTTGGTGTCCGGGAGGTGGGCGGGCTAACACGTCAAAAGGACCTCCCCCCAGCCTGCGGGGAGGACCACAGAACCCAGGAGAACCAACTAATTACTGGGGACAAATAATGAAAAAAACAGGGACGGGTGTGAGGGTCAAAGGGCTAAAACGAGGGAGCCGGATGGGGATACCGAGCAGAGAACCCCGGACAGCGCCCACTGCTCCCCGAAGGTCTCGAGAGAGCCAGCGGACGCTGCCCATTGGAACTCTGCCCGGATACGTGAGCGGATACAGCAACGGAAATAGGCCCCACAGTCGCAGGCCCCTCCCCCGGCCAACCTCTTTTCCCTGGTTTTATAGATTGCCGATTTGGCAATTGCCAGGAGGAGGTTGACCAGGAGGTCCCGCGACTTTGTGGGGCCACGGATGGGGTGGCGTAAATTAACAAGTGGGGGGAAAAATGCAGCCAGAACCTCAACAGGAGGTTCTGGAGGAGCCGAAAGAGGGGCTGTAACCTGGCGCACTCGAGGTAGATGTGCGCCAGGGTCTCCCTCACGCCACAGAAGAGGCACGTTTCGGGGGTGGGGGTGAACCGCGCCAAGTACACGCCCGTGCTCACCGCGCCGTGCAGGATTCTCCAACAGATGTCCCCGGTGGGTCGTGGAACCAAAGTCGAATAGAGGCTGGCCCACCGGGGCTCCCCACCCTCCATTGATGGTAGGAGGTCCCGCCACTTGGTGTCTGGGCGGGACACGAGGGTGGGGAAGTGGAGCGTGTGAAGCACGAGCGTGTACAGGTGACTCTTTGGCGCGGTTCGGAAGGGGACTGGCCGCAGCGAGTGCAGGCGGCTCAGGTGACGAAGGGGAGGAGGTCGGGAAGGTACGCGGGGCTGGGGGCCGATGGAGAGATCGGGAGGGCCGGGGGTAAGGGGTGGGCGGGGTGCACCCTCTCGCAGGACTTTGTTTAGGTACACCCGAGCAGTGGGCGGCAAAGCGTCCTTCACCTCCTGAAGTACGCGCCGGGGAGTACGTAGGGTGGAGAGCCCCATGCGCTGGGCGAGCGCCTGAGGATCCACCCAGTCTCCCCGGTCGTAGTCCAGGAGGTCTCCGACTCTGGTGACTTCTGCCAGGACCAACCTCTGGCGCACCAAGGGGGACTCCGCCGCCTGCACACGTAGATGGGGGTTGTGTAGCAGGGGCTCCGCGAGGAGGTCTGCCCCCACGGTGGCTCCCAAGGACCTGGTCGCTGCAAGCAGCTTCCAGGTCCGGAGGAGGTCCTGGTAGAAGGCCGGCAGCCCGGAGAGGTCTCGCGGAAGACCTCTCAGATAAAGGAGCTGCCGGTCGTATCGGAGCCCTCGGAGGCGGCGAAGGAAAGCATGCGCAAGCGTGCTCCATGCCGGACTACCTGCATCAAATAGGAGTCTCTGCAGGGCCCGGAGGCGGAGGACGTGAACCCGCGTGCGCAAACACGTCAGGCCCTGCCCTCCCTCCTCCGGGGGGAGATGGAGAACCCCTGCAGAGACCCAATGCAGTCCTGGCCAGATGAACCGCAGCATGAGCTGCTGGATACGGACCAGGAGGTCCGGGGGCGGGACCAGGGTGCCGAGGCGGTGCCAGAGCATGGACAGGACCAATTGGTTGAGTACCAGTACCCTCCCACGCAGGGAGAGGCACCGGAGCAGTCCCGTCCATCTCTGCAACCGCTCGACCACCCTGGCCTCTAAACCTTGCCAGTTCTCCGGCGGGGAGGGATGCGTGGCAGAAAGAAAAACGCCGAGATAGAGCAGCGGACCCGCGCTCCACCTGATGGCCTGAAGCGCGGGTGGGAGGGAGCCCGCCTGCCACCCGGCCCCTACCACCAGGCCAGAGCTCTTGACCCAGTTGACCCGGGCGGAGGAGGCCGCCGAGTAGACAGCTTGGCAAGCCTCCACCCGCGCCAGGTCTCCCGGGTCCTGGACCACGAGGAGCACGTCGTCGGCATACGCCGACAGGACCAGCCTCGTCTCCGGCTCACGGAGCGCCAACCCCGTCAACCTCTTGCGAAGGAGACGGAGGAAGGGCTCTATGGCCAGAGCGTACAGCTGGCCCGACAGCGGACAGCCTTGACGTACTCCCCGCCCGAAGCTGACCGGTGCGGTCAGGGTCCAGTTGAGCTTGACCAAGCACTCTGCGGAGGCGTACAGCACCTGGAGAAACCCCACAAAATGGGGCCCGAAGCCGAAGGCCCGCAGGGTGCCCAGGAGGTACCCGTGGTCCATCCGGTCGAACGCCTTCTCCTGATCCAAGGACAGGAGGGCGAACGACAGACCGTCCCTACACCCGAGCTCTAGGAGATCCCGGACCAGAAAGAGGTTGTCGAAGATGGTTCGGCCCGGGACAGTGTAGGTCTGGTCTGGATGGACCACGTCCGCCAGCACGGACTTCAACCTCAGGGAGATGGCTTTGGCGACAATTTTATAGTCCGTGCTGAGGAGCGAGACGGGACGCCAATTCCTCAGATCGCGGAGGTCCCCCTTCTTGGGCAGCAAGGCGATCACGGCTCGCCTGCACGATACAGGGAGGACCCCGCTCTCCAAGGACTCGGCCCAGACGCTAGCAAGGTCCGGGCCGAGGACGTCCCAGAACACGCGGTAGAACTCCACGGTCAGCCCGTCCATGCCCGGGGATTTATTGGTGGGCATGAGACGGAGGGCTTCCGAGAACTCGGCCAGAGAGAGAGGCAGCTCTAGCCGGTCCCGGTCGCCCGCGCTGACCGTCGGGAGTTCGTTCCAGAGAACCCTGCGGGCGTCGGCGTCGGTCGGATCCGGGGAGAAGAGAGAGGCGTAGAAGGCGCGAGCCCTCTCGCGCATCTCCACCGGATCCGTGAGGGGGGTGCCGTCCTCCGCCAAAAGGCAGAGGACGTGTTTTTTGGCCCCCCTCTTTTTCTCCAGGGCGTAGAAGAAGCGGGAGCCTCGATCCATCTCCCGAAGGAGACGGATGCGAGAACGAACAAAGGCACCCCGGGCTCGAAGGTCCTAGAGGGCCCGGAGCTCCTCCCGCTTCTCCCGGTACGCTCCGCAGAGGGGCGGATCCTCGGGGCCGGTGGCCAGCCGCTTCTCTAGCTCTAAAACCTCCCGTTCCAACTGCTCTATCGCCGCATCCCTCCGCCGGCTGGCCCCCCGGGCGTAGTCACGGCAGAAGAGCCGCGTGCGCACCTTCCCCACATCCCACCACCGCCGTGCCGAGGGAAAGGCGCACCGCCGCCCGCGCCAGGCCAGCCAGAACTCCCGGAAGGACGCTACGAAGCCCACGTCCTCCAGCAGGCTGTTATTGAAATGCCAATAGGCCGGCCCCGGCCTCTCCGAGGAAAGAGAAGCCCGTACGGCCACCAAGTGGTGGTCCGAGAAAGGGGCCGGCCGAATGCCGGAGGAGTGGGCCCGGAAGAGATGATGACGAGACACATAAATGCGGTCCAACCGGGAGTGGAAAGACCGACGACCCGCCACCTGGACGTAGGTAAACACCGTTTCCTCGCCCAGGTGGAGGTCTCGCCAGACGTCCACCAGGGAGTGATGGTCTATTATCTCCCTGAGGACGTCCGCGGCGGCCGGGCACTGCTCGAGCCCCGTACGGTCCCGCTCCTCGAGGGTGCAGTTGAAGTCTCCGCCCAGGACCAGGCACTCGCGAGGATCCAAAGTGCCGAGGAAGGCCGACGCCTGCCGAAAGAAGCGGAGCCTCTCCGGGGCGGACGTCGGGGCGTAGATGTTGACGAGATTTAGTGTCAGCCCTTCCGTCCGAACCCGGAGATGCAGCAGGCGACCCTGCACGACCTCGGCGGTCCCCAGCACCTCGGGCTGCAGGTTCGGGGAGAACAGGGTAGCCACCCCGGCTTGACGGGCCGACAGGTGGCTAAAATAAACCCTGTCCCCCCACTCCAGCCGCCAGCTAGCCTCGGTGGCCGGAGCTGTGTGGGTCTCCTGGAGGAATATGACGGAGTACCTGCCCCTCCGGAGGAAGGAGAGGACCTGACACGTACGGAGGCCCGACCCGCAGCCCCGGGTGTTTAGAGTGGCAAAGATGAGCGGCGGCATCGAGAGGGCTGGGGAAGATCCTGATTGGCAGGAGTGCCGACGGCCCCCATCGGGCCCCGCAGCAAACCGTGACCGTTCCCAAAAGTGAGCAGGGCGTCACGGAAGCTGCGGACCCGCTGGTAAGCCGCGGCCCCCCGCCGCCCGGTCCCTTTACCCTCCCGCAAGAGGGCTCTGACTATTTGCAAAATGAGATGAAAATCTCCCCAGCGCTGAAGGGCGAGAGCGACCTTGTTCTTGGAGCCACGGATGTCTTCCAAGAAAACACGCATCTCGCCCTTCAGCGCGTCTGGCGTCGGGGCCTCGGGCCCTCGAACGCCTTGGGGCCAGACCCCTCCGTGAGCCCCGCGACCCATCGGCACGGGGACGCAGGGCGTTTGAGGTCCCTGCTGAGAGGACAGTGGCGGAGAGAGATCAGCCCCAGATGTGCTGGGAGCAGAAGAAACGAAAACCGCCTCCCGGGGGCCAACGTCTGGACTAAACGTGGCAACCCCAGGGGCGGCAGTAACAGAGTAAGGGGAGGAAAAGAGTTCAGGGAGGGGATCGGGAAAAGGAGGGAGACGAGGAAGGAGAGTAGGGGGAGGAAGAGGTGAGGGATTAGGGAAGAGACAAGAATGGCGGGGAGGAGGAAGAGGGGTGGGAAACTCGATTGAGAGGGCGTTTGAATAGGGAGCAGGAGAAGGAGCAGGGCGAGATGCCTCAGCAGAGGAGGCACCGGGGTGCGGTGCCTCCTCGCAGCGCAGAGAATCGATGGCAGTGGTAGGGGTAGTAATAGTCTCCCCAGCGCTGAGCTCCAGTGCCACAGAGAGTGCAGCACCGGAGGCCTCAGCGCCGGGGGTGACAGATATTAACGGGATCTCCCGCCCGCTGAGAGCCTCAAGGGTTGCCGCGGCCGCGGCCGAGGTGTTGTCGATGGCCGGGCAGACGGTCGCACCCCGGGGCAACTCAGAGGCAGGGAGAAGGGATAGCAGCGGGTCGGAAGGGGAAGGAGAGGTCGGTTGTTGTCCCTCCAGGACCTGATGATCCCCCTCCGAGGCAGCCGGGGTCAGCCCCAAAGCCTCCACCTCCTGAGAGAGGAAGGCGAGCCCGCCGCCCGCCACCAGGTGCTGATCTCTGTCGGTGGCAAGGTCAGCGGCCGCCCCCTCAGTGGAGGCGGGAACAGTGGGAGCATCCTCCATGGACACCCCCTCTTGCAGGGACCCCAGGAGGGAGGTGTTCACCTCTCCCGCGTCCGCCGCAGTCACCTCGACCGCTTCGTGGTGCTGTGAATCGCTTGCGGGCTCAGAGGGTGGAATGGCCCCAGCGTCCACCCCCATGGGTACAGGGAGGTTGTCCTCCCCCTCAGAGGGCGGGGTGGAACGCCGAGCACGCTTTCGGCGCTTCCCCATTGCGAGCTCCCATCCCTCGGAGGAAGAGGGCTGGGCCTGAATGGAGGAAGAGCCAGGGGACAAGGGCAGCGTCGGGGGGGCAAGGGTAGATGGGGGCTGGGCAGCAGGGGAAAAGGATACCTCCCCCCGAGGTAGGGTCTGCCCGAGTCCCGTCACTGACCCCGCCGCCCTCTCCTCCGCGGGCCCAGCCTTGCCGCTTTTGGCGGTGGCAGCATCAGCACCCGCACGCTCGTCTGGGCCCTGCGGAACCCGAGCGGGATTGACGACGGTCACGGTTGGAGGAGGGGCGACCCCAAGGTCCGGACCGTCAGGGCCACCGGCGATGGTAGGGCCGGTGCCCTCCCGGGCATCGGGGGTCCCGGGTGCCTCTCCAAACCGGGCCAGGGGGCAGTCCCTTCGGACGTGCCCCGTCGCCCGACAGAGAAAACACCGGGCCTCCCCCATGGTGTAGTACACCCGGTACCGGGCCCCTTGATGGGGCACCAGAAATGACCCTTCCAGGGCTTCTCCGCCACGTCCCGCCGGCAGTAGTAGGATTTGTACCTGCCGGCGAAAGGAAAGGACGTGGCGGAGGGTCGGGTCTTTACAGCCCAGAGGAAGGGGACTCAGGACTGACAGAGGCCTCCCCAGGGTGGAGAGGAAAGGCAGTAGGGCGGCATTGGGGAGGAAGGGAGGAACAGAGGACAAAACCACCCGTACGCCCAGGTCCTCCAAAGGCTCGAGGGGAACGTGGACTCCCCCCACCGCCAAACCCCTTTCCACCGCCTTCTGGGCAGCGGCCTCGGACGCCAGGAAGAAGACCACCTTCCCGAACATCTTAGAGGCCGCCACCACGGCCGCGGGCCCCACCACGCGTGCCAACGCCCGCACGTAGGTCTCCACGTGGGGCGAGGCCGCCACCAGGAGACAACGGACCCCGTGCCTCCTGGTCAGGGTGGGAAAGGGGCCGCGGCCGCCGGGGATGGTATTCCGGGAGGCGGCTTGGGAGGCGACAGGCGGGGGGGTGGCGGCCACCTGGGCGTACGCCCTGGGGCCCGGGACACCGTTGCCCCCAGAGCTGGTGGAAGGAACAGGGGAGCGGGAAGGAGGGGGAGCCGCGGCCAACATGTGGGTCGCGGCCGGGGAGTGAGCCCTCGCCTCAGGAGGTTTTGCCTTCCGGGCGGGGCTCTTGCCCTTTTTGGTCCCCAGGCCCTTCCTACCCCTCAGGGGGGCATTCTTGATGGTAGCCGGAGGTGCCGCGGCAGAAGCGGTCGAGGCCCCGGGGTCCTCGTCCATGTCCGCCCCCTCTACCGTAGTGACGGGGGGCCCGGCAGCCTCAGAGGAGTTGTTGTTTTTAGGGAGGGGTGGGGAAGGTTCTGCATGGGGTGTCATCCGACAACCCCTTCGTTGTGGTCATGGGTAGGGAGGAAAGGACAAAACAAACAATTAGGGGAGAACCAAAAAAAAGAAAAACACCAGGGAAGGGAACAGGGAGAGAAAGAGGAGGGGAGGAAGGAGATTTACCACTCCCCCCCACTAGGCTGGAAGTGGGGTGGGAGGGTGATAATACAGAAGAAAGGGAAGGGGAAAAGGTGTAAGGAATACAGCTCCCAGCACAGAATGGAAAGAGTGGCTCCTCCGGCTGCACTGGGGAGATGAGGGGTAAATAATCATTAAAAGGACATGGGGACAAGTGAAGCTGTGTGTGTGGGAAGAGTAACTAAAAGGAGGGGGAAGCTCAAGCGCCTAACAAAAGAAAGCGGGGGGGGGGGAAGCACTGGCACCCAAAGGGGTGGATGGGACAAGCAGTGGAGTGGGAAGGCAGGCAGTTAAAAGATGCCTGTTCAAGGGCGGGAAGAGGGAGGAGACACTGCTGGGGGAAAGGGAAACTGTACCCACAGGCACCTGAGCAGCAGGCCCACAGTACCTGCTGCAAGGCCCAGAAGAGCAGAGAAGGGCAAGGAGACAAGCA